>BSYO01000033.1:7760594-9104703 GCA_033239525.1 Nepenthes gracilis
TTTTTCTTTTTAACTACTTTTTATGGCCCTCCTTGCTTCTATATCATCCGAGCACAGCCTTCTTCAACAAACCCTCTTAGCAATGAAACCGTAGCTTTTCCCCCTCTGCGGCCAGCCCTACCAATGGGCGGCCAACAGCCCAACCCACAAGAGGGAATTAGAGATGGCCAACCAGCTTCTGAGGGAAGCACAGGCGGCGGCAAGCGGTGGTTATGACATTATTATTAATAATCGGAGCAAATGAATGGCCAGCTTCCCCTTATCAGAGGGCAACTTGGATCTTTGGCATTGTTCACTGCCTTGAGGAGGAGAGTCTCGCACAAGAGCATGGCAGATGATTAATTATGTCCCTTCTCTAATTTTTTTCACCTTCTAGTCACATATTTACCAGCTAATTGACTAGTAACTGAGATCGATGAATGCCTATTTTCTACTTGCTTATGTATGCTCTCAGTCTGTCTGTAATATGGAAATCATACGTTGCTCGTGAAAACTGTGTTCTCTTGCCTTTGAAATTTTCCATTTTTGATGATATTTTCAAAACGTATTTATATTGCAATACTATCCTATCGATTTTTGGGAAAAAAAATTAAAAATATTTCAATTTTTGTGTATCAAATAAAAAGGTAATAAAAATAATACCGACTGCCTGCCGTACATGCTGTTTACGATTTGTGTCGGGTCGCAGCGTCAGAGCGCCTGCAGCTCTCTCTTATTTTTAAAATAGAGAAGATTCAACGGTTCATATTCAGCGTTTAAAATAAGATTTTTAATTTTTTGACACTGTGTGTGCCAAATAAAAAGGTAATAAAAGTAGGGCTGACTACCGCATATATCTTCCGGGAATTGGGAAGCAACAAGTGGCTGCCCTGTTCTGTCTCGTCGCTTCGCAGCGCCTGAGGCTCTTTTTTATCGCTCTTATTTTTTAAATAGAAAAGATTCAACGGCTTATATTCAGTATTTTAAAATAATTTTTTAAATAATTTTTAAATTTTTAAATTTTATATTTTATAAATATTAATTTTTTAAAAAAAAATTTAAAAAATAGTGACCTTAAAGTTATTTATATGATAAAATATTTACCTAAGCGATCTATCACACGTTGCCATGTTAAGTCTAAGTCATGCTAACCATCACAATATTTCACATTATTTTTCACACAAGGTTGTTTAGACTGCCAGGGTCAAAAAATATACAAATATAAAATTATTAAAAAATGAAAGATATGAAATGTTTCTTTTATTGATCAATTATACAAAAATATATAAATATAAAATAAATTATCAATCTAAAAAAAATACATATACGGTCACCTAAAAATTTTATAATTATAGAATTATTAGATTCCTCCTCCTGGTTGTAACTAAGTTATTATTTTTTACTTTTCTTTTTTTAGATTTAACTAATTTTTATAAATGATTTACAATTTAATTTTTGATGGTATATCTTGATTTTTATTAATTTTGATTGACTCATATCGAGCTAGTTATCCAAAATCTCAAACATCAGCGACCATATCTTGTGTTTTTTTTTGGGTTACTCGTATTTCATACAAGTCAAAGAAACAAGTTACAACTGTATGATTACCTAAAGAGGTTAAATATAGAGCCATGGTTATTGTATATTATAAAATCCAATGGCTAATTTATTTACTTACTGATTTGATAATATACCACCATAGTCTATCACTAATATATTGCAATAACTAGGCTAGATTGTGTGCAGCCACTAATCGTGTATGTCATGAATGAACAAAATATGTTGAGATAGATAGTCAGCTAGTTTTGAAAAAAATTCAAATATGAATCATGCATAATCTTTATATGAACTCTTACCATTAGCTTACAGGTATACTTATAAAACCTATAGTGTGTGTCAATTTTAATCTCTTATAACCAATGTAGGTCAAATCAATATTTATGCTCTATCATAAGGGGGAGTATTGAAAATACCTTATAGTTTTTACCCAGCTAGCAAATCTTACTCAACTCATATAGATTCCTACTCACTCTTGCACTATGCATAGTACAAAGGAAAATGAATAAATTTTAGTATGTCTAAAGTCTCAAGATAGTTTCTGATGGCCACCCAAAGGATAAAAGCATGGAATAGATGTTTTGAAGACCACAAACAACATTAGTCCAAGCCACTTTAGCGACAACCAACTAGAAGATCCTCCAAGTCAACCAAACAGCAAAGCTTCCCTCGAACTCGAGATTCTACCGATTAAAGATTCCCTATCATGAACCACATAGTAGACAAAAGATCTCAAATAGTGCTAAAATTTCAAAATCTCATGAAATCTCCAAAGAACAAACTATGAAATTGTAATAGTCTAAATGTATGTGTTATTTATATGATGTCTTCGCATCCAATTAATCCAAATCAAAGTATCATCATCCTTTACGATAAACCATAGTTGTCTAGACAGAAGTGCTATATTCCAAGCTTCTAAATTTCTCAAACTAGGACAACCCTCCTCCTTAGTTTTGCAAATCTAAGCCTATGCCACTTTAGCAATAAATTTCTTAGAATTATGAACATTCCAAAAAAAAATTCAACAAAATATCATTAATATTTTTGAGAACAGAATTAGGGAGGATTGAAACTGAAGCTCAAAAAGAGTTGGCATTAGAGAATAAATAACACAAGTTGAAGCCTACCTCCGAAACAAGGTCATCTGTTTTTCCAATAGAGCACTCAATTCAAGATCCTATTAATAAGGGACTGGCTTTTTGAAACGAGAGGGGTGCCCATATAACTAATAGGAAGGAACCTAGTCTTCAAACCACTAACCTCCTGATATCCTCCAAAATATGACAATCAATACATGTAACAAAACCTTCTTACTTGTTGTTGTTCTAAGTCAAGCATAAAAGGATGCAAAATTCGTGAGGCACTATGATAAGATAGCAACAGATTACTAGTCAGTAGCTCTACATAAAAGCAAGTTATCCTAAAACCTAACACTATTATCTCTATATCTTTGCATTTGTAGTGGCAACAAAAATTCCAAGTTTTCTAATGTCCTGAACTTTATCATTCCACAGACAACTTCCATACAAATGACAACAAGGTAGGGCAAAATACAATTCCCTTGACAAGGGACTCTCCTACCTTTAAAATACCTAACAGGCTCCTCGTTGATAGAAAGAGTAAACATAGGAGTGATGGTGCAGGACTCAATCCTCCTAACAAAGGAGGCCAAGATCCCCATTATTTGTAAGTTAGACAATATAAAATCCAACTGGATCGAGATGAAGCTTCCATAATGTACCTTTTTATAGCACAATGGTTGGGCCTCTTACTCAAGTGATATTTGTAGAAAAGCTCCAAGGCAAGTAAAATATTAACCTCAATATATCTACCATTAGAAAAATCCATTTGACGATGATTCACTAAGAAAGTAAACATTTGTGTAAGATAGTTGGCCAGGATATTAGATATGATCTTGTGAATGACATTGTAGTAAGAGATCGGTCTGAAATCAAGTACCTTAGAAGTAGTATTCACCTTAGAGAGAATATAAATAGTCACACAATTAATCTACTTGAGGATGCATCCAACATGAAACAAATCATTAACTACCTCTAGGATTAGGTCCCCAATGATATCCCACAACGATTTGAAGAAACTTCTAAAAAGTCATCTAGCCTTGAGGCCTTGGAGTCCCCAAATCCAAGCAAAATCAACTGATTCTCCTCATAAGAAGGTAACACCAAAAGATCAAGACGAAGCTACAAGGGCTTTGACTAGAGCATAACAGGCCAAATGGATTCTTAATGAACCAAACAACATAGCTTGTGTGACGAACCAGGTTATTTTCCTTAAATAACCATCCGTCAATAAAACATCGTTAATGCCTAATACGAAAATTCAAAGTTCCCTTTATAACTGGACGATAGACCGATATTCAACCTGTTTAATTAGGCTCTCTACAAGTATATATTTATCAAGGGACCTGTACATAGCCTACAACACATCACACAGGATCTCAAATTTGCCATATCATTCATCGCTTCAATACAGTACTCTGATTTTACTGTATTAGATCTAGAGGGATGCCATCTAATAACCTAAAACTTGAAACATCAAAAGAAAACGCGGAATCATACTATGATACCATGAACTGCGGAAGCATAACAATCCGTAAAATAACAACCACGATCCATACCCGACCTTGAGTGGCTATTCATATTCGATCAAACTCTATGCCCAAATCTTTACCGCACTTGCCTTTGTCTAGTACGCCAAGCAAGCCTCTCCTTGTTCTAACTATCCAAAGAATGACTAAATGCTTTCATCCGAGAGGAAAACAACGAGATAGCAAGAGTGAGCTTATCGCTCAAGAAGTATAATCATACGTCACTATCAAACTGTGAACATAACAAGGGGAAACATGCATTCGAGACATGTGAGGGAAGAAACATTTAGAAGTACCGATTTGTCGTTGACCATATTTTGTAACGTTTAATTGTCGTTTGAATCATATTTTCTCATTTACTTTAATCTTTGCGGACCAGGGCCAGTAGGTCGTACTAGCAAACGATGCAAGAGAACGAGGAAAGGATCATGATACTCCACATGATCTACGGCTGTGAGGGATTATCTTTAACGACCCTCCGGGGGGTCGTGCACATCGTGCCATATTGTATCGCCCCATTCCCCCGGGGTACCAGGGCAGTCCTCGTTCTTCCACAATAGTATCCTAAGGTGTGACACGGACACCACCTGCTTACACAAGCAGCCAGAAGACGCTTCCCAAGTATTCTTCGGGTTTATACCGTGATGGACGTGTCAAACCAGAGAATACTACCCGTCTAAGAGTCCATGGTCCTAGTTTCATGATTCTATTTTCCATAATTCCTTTGAAGGAAAGTCCACCGTATGTCATACATCATATCTCCCGCCACTTGGGAGGTTTCATCAATCACATATCCATTGTGGACTTCCTTCCGTTCCATTTTCCCATTCGTTCTCATCTTCACTTGGGGACTTTAGCATTGTTCATAATTCATCTTATAAGTATGATTAACAGTATTCAAGAGGAATTAGAATTCCTTACCGTTATGAACCAATCACATTGGGGTCCTCCGGAGCCCGTTTTTGAATCTTACAATTTCAAATATTCATTAGTTATAGTTTTCATAGCAAGGGGATGCATATTTTCCATTTACTTCATGTGAACCGTAATAGCATTTAGTTAAGGGATCCGGTCATTGTGAACGGATAGAGTTTAATGAGATCGATCGTCCGGCTATTATGTATGCATGGTCGGGATGTGGTGATTCATTTCTTAGGATTAATTTAGGATAATACAAGAGTGAAAGCATGCCAATTTAGTTGTTCACCTCGGGTGAACAGTAACATGAGATATTTTGGAGGTCCCGGGCGCCGCAAACGGGTCAATTCTTGTGATTTCGGACGCCCCGTCAATATGTACATATATTTGGGACGTGGTGATGCATATTTTGAGGAGAGATTAACATAATTTGAGGGGAAAAACAGTGAACCCGAATATAGCGTGGGGTTAGGGTTTGGTGATACCGAAACAAGTGAATCGGGCAACAAATCGAACAAATAACTACATATTCTTTCATCATTAATCATGGGCTATATAATTTTCATAGTTTGGGTGGGTATCGGAACGATAATACCATTAATAATCACAGTACAACAAATAGTGAGTATGAGAATACTTGCCTCGATGTGCTTCACATTTTCTCCAACTAGCTTGTGCTCGGAATTGGACTCGAAAGCCTCCATTTTCCTTCCTTCTTCTTCGCGTGGCTTCTCCTCTCTCTTTCTCTCTCTCCCTCTCTCCTCCTCTCTCTCCTTCTCTCGCCCATGGCTGGCCGCTGGCTGGCCGCCTATTTATAGTCGTCGGGCCGCTCGAGCGCCCGGCGAGCGAGCAGCGAGCGGCCAGAGGTTTGGATCGGGAGAATTCTTGAAAATTCGCTCGAGCGGAGCTCGGGCTCCTATCAAGCGCGAGAGCTTTCCAGAGGGTTCTGGAAGGTTCGCTCGAGCGGGCTTCGAGCGCGCATCAGGCGACAGGGCTCCTAGTTTCTGGGCTCGAGCGGACTCGAGTGTGTGATGAGCGGGGGAGCTTCGGGTGGCGTTTTCATCATTAAAAGTCCCCAGATTTTTACCAAGTTCTTCTATTGAATTATTCCTAGCCTTATGTTAATTCTATTTTTGTTTTGGAAACCTCACAACTCTCCCCCACTTATAGAAATTTCGTCCTCGAAATTTAACGAACCTCAAATCGTCATATTTGGAGGTAAACTTCTAGATTGTTTGGTATGTCTAAGTTGCCTTTCAAAGATCCTCGAGCATAAAATTTCCTAATTTTTTATTACCCAATGGCAAAGATTAAGTTTGAAGTCAACTCAAATTCTTATTTGATCAAATGTTACTAAAGTTTCGATGCAAACCTTCAATCACAATCAGACTTTAAAGTCGGAATGATTTACATTTCCACCATTTTATTAGTAATCGGCAAACCAACATTTTCTCTAAAATACATAGCCTGCATCATAAAACTAGAATATACGGCAACCTTGATTAAAATGATCATAGGATAGTCACACCGAGAAGACAATTCCTACAATCGTCTAACTACCGTCTCCTTTAAGGCTAATCATAACTCAAAAATCAATATAACTTTGAATCATTACCCAAAATTTTAAAATTCCAACCATTAGGCTTAAGATCCTGTGACCTGTGGGTTATGGGCCCACAACACTTCCGCTGCGCTACTTCTGATTAGTTTCCTCAAACATCCAATTATCTTATATTCAAAACTATAATCATTACAATCATCCCAAAAAGTGGGCAGGACCTTCCATCAATATCCAGGATCTTCAAAATTTGGTTACTTAGCAACCTCAAGAGCCTATCGGCATATTAATGAGCCGATTGAACCCAATTGGAACACGATGATATCTTCCTACGACGTTCTATCACCCAATCATTTTGATTTACCAGCGATTCATCTTTCACATTTACCTATGGAACTCCAAAGTCATTCAAATCCAAAGACTCATAACATCAATGGTCAACATTAATGCCTACATTCCCAAGAAAAAATATTAAGGTTTACTTCTCAATCTTTTAAACGAATCTGTCCTAACTCTGAAGATACTACTATTAGGTTTTTACAAGAAAAACCTCAATGGCCAATTTTCGACATACCCGTGGAAGGGTATATTAATTTTTCTACTTCTCCCCTACTTTTCTCAAAGGTACTCCCTATTAATACGTGAAAGTAATATAACCTTAATATTTCTCAAAGGCATTACATCCCATGATAACTTGTCAAACCCATCAGGGATCAACTCAAATGACATGAACATCAATCACCCTATCCGGTTACCGAAAAACTACTTTTTATCTTTTGTTCTAATAATTACAAATCTTTTCTATGCCGAACGTCTCACTAGTGACAAATCTCTTAACAATTTTGATTTGCCTCAAAAAGATCATGTGCTTCACGACACTAATTAGTTTTCCCCAATTATTCATCACTCATAGTCTTGTTGATTTTCAAAATTATGTTCCCAAAGGACCATAAGATTTACCAGGCATTTCCTCAACTAAATTCACATTCTTTTCTTACTGGAACATGTGAGGTATTAGTTATTTGTAATTTATGACTTAATCCTTAAGTAATTTACTCATACCATGAATACCTTTAAATTCCTTAATGAAGTTACTTTAGTATAAACCCAGATATGGTTTAATGATCAAACCCATAAAATTTCATAAGACGCCGATGAATCAACAAAACCCAACCGATGTTTTTGAACTTCATAGTGGCCATATCCATAATTTGAATGCCATCGGGCTACAACTTCCTGTGATCTACAAAAGTCAAGCTATAGACCCAAAGCGATTTCAAATTTCATCAAGCCTTTACATCGCTTCACGGACTATGCCTCATCATCTTTGAAAATTTAACTAATCTTCTAATCATTTTGAAGTTCGTAAATCATCTTATTAGTTCATCCATTTATCTTGAAAGTTCTGGAGTATGTTACTACAATACCTAAGCCGATACTTCCACAGTCTTGCTTAAGATCCTCAATAATTTACATTGATTCGACATGACCTCAAATTACTGATCAAAAGATATTTAGCTGAATCCTCCTTTTGGATCAAATGGTTTACAAGAAAGACGATATTAATTTCTTGATACCTCGATCGATTCAAACTCATGCTTCAAATCCTACAACCCAGTTGCAAGATATCATACTTTGTCAGACCAGCTATATCAGCACTGTCGTTTATCTACCGAATTATTTTTAAGATTAGATTAGGGCTTAATCCCTTTGGCTATCTTTAAGTTCATACCAAAAATTGTAAAAATTTCCACTACTAGGCCCAACATGTTTACAATTCAGATCGACCCAATAACTTACTAACTAAAGCATCCATAATGTCACATTAATATTGGTACCACAAGATATTTCAAGTAAACTCAACCAATCGTATCCACAAATTCTAAAACCTTGACTCACAAAACCACATATTTATATATAATCGAATCTCGAGGATGCAAGGGTTGTGTTACCAAGATTGAGAAATTTTATTTTCTATCTTGTCTATCTACATGCTTCTCTTATGCTTCCTCACAACCGAAACTCTGATCCTAAGGTACTGAATTTCTTTTCTTCAAGGTTAGAGGATACAACCCCATCCTTATACCAGCTACCGCACAACGCAGATCAAAGTCCCAAAGTCTCTTTGGGAAGATCTTTATCCAAAAGTTTTATTCGAACATCCACTTTGATACTTCCTTTTACCTTTCCGAATACTAAATCATCTTTGTTATTATTTCCGAGCCTATGTCTTCCTATTTACACATAATTCGAAACACAATCACAGCGTGGCTCGGAATCCCCATGCAACATCAGATTACAACATTCACCCAAGATCTTTACAGCCCGTCACAACAGGTGACCCTAATGCTTGAGCTTAAACCTTAGGACCCTAATATAAAACACCAAACCTTTCCATAACTAAAGACATTCTTAAATTTTGTGATTGAACTACTGCTTTTTGAGACACACTCCCAAAGGTCTCATCGGTACAAACATTATTCCACGAAACTTTCCTAACACATGGGGACATATCTCTTAATCCTTGAGACTCGGTGGTCTTGCTTACCTCGATCAACTAAGATCAATTTTATTACTTATCTATCAAGGGCTGCACACCATATATTCTGACAAACATGGAGGTGACCGCAGAGCATTCCCAAGTCTTCAAAATTTATGTCTTCAGCCATAATATGACTTGGGCTACCTAAATGCCCCTCTACTGAATTATTTTCGAACCGATTTATGAATTACTATTTTAGGACGGGATGTACCCAAAATTAATTTCCACCATACCAATCTCGAGCCGATGGCTCCACCTATTCCTTACACATTCTGGGTTAACCTGGTAACCTTCCACCCGAAGAACTTCAACCAAGGGTCGATCAATCTCAAACCTCAAACCGAGATTAGATAGCTTAGGCCTCGAATCATCACTAATCAGTCCAAAGACTCAATTAATACCAATCAAATTTCAGTACTAAGGTGTCACAACTCACCATCCTCCTCGACCTACAGTTGGTAACCCAATTGCCTGGACGGACTAAATCGTCAAATACCTTTAGGCATTACATCGACCAATCTTATTCTATCCTATGCTTCCGCATAAGATTCAGATCAAACCTAAGGCATCTCTTCTTTTCTCTGATACCAATTGTGACGAACCAGGTTATTTTTCTTAAATAACCCTCCGTCAATAAAACATCGTTAATGCCCAATACGAAAATTCAAAGTTCCCTTTATAACTGGACGATAGACCGATATTCAACCTGTTTAATTAGGCTCTGTACAAGCATATATTTATCAAGGGACCGGTACATAGCCTACAACACATCACACAGGATCTCAAATTTGTCATATCATTCATGGCTTCAATACAGTACTCTGATTTTACTGTATTAGATCTAGAGGGATGCCATCTAATAACCTAAAACTTGAAACATCAAAAGAAAACGCGGAATCATACTATGATATCATGAACTGCGGAAGCATAACAATCCGTAAAATAACAACCACGATCCATACCCGACCTTGAGTGGCTATTCATATTCGATCAAACTCTATGCCCAAATCTTTACTGCACTTGCCGTCTGTCTAGTCTGCCAAGCAAGCCTCTCCTTATTCTAACTATCCAGCAACAGCTAAATGCTTTCATTTGAGAGGAAAAACAACAGATAGCAAGAGTGAGCTTATCGCTCAGCAAGTATAATCATACGTCACTATCAAACTGTGAACATAACAATGGGCAACATGCATTCGAGACATGTGAGGGAAGAAACATTTAGAAGTACCGATTTGTCGTTGACCATATTTTGTAACGTTTAATTGTCGTTTGAATCATATTTTCTCATTTACTTTAATCTTTGCGGACCAGGGCTAGTAGGTCGTACTAGCAAACGATGCGAGAGAACGAGGAAAGGATCATGATACTCCACATGATCTACGGCTGTGAGGGATTATCTTTAACGACCCTCCGGGGGGTCGTGCACATCGTGCCATATCGTATCGCCCCATTCCCCCGGGGTACCAGGGCAGTCCTCGTTCTTCCACAATAGTATCCTAAGGCGTGACACGGATACCACCTGCTTACACAAGCAGCCAGAATACGCGGCCCAAGTATTCTTCGGGTTTATACCGTGATGGACGTGTCAAACCAGAGAATACTACCCGTCTAAGAGTCCATGGTCCTAGTTTCATGATTCTATTTTCCATAATTCCTTTGAAGGAAAGTCCACCGTATATCATACATCATATCTCCCGCCACATGGGAGGTTTCATCAATCACATATCTATTGTGGACTTCCTTCCGTTCCATTTTCCCATTCGTTCTCATCTTCACTTGGGGACTTTAGCATTGTTCATAATTCATCTTATAAGCATGATTAACAGTATTCAAGAAGAATTAGAATTCCTTACCGTTGATGAACCAATCACATTGGGGTCCTCCGGAGCCCGTTTTTGAATCTTACAATTTCAAATATTCATTAGTCATAGTTTTCATAGCAAGGGGATGCATATTTTCCATTTACTTCATGTGAACCGTAATAGCATTTAGTTAAGGGATCCGGTCATTGTGAACGGATAGAGTTTAATGAGATCGATCGTCCGGCTATTATGTATGCATGGTCGGGATGTGGTGATTCATTTCTTAGGATTAATTTAGGATAATGCAAGAGTGAAAGCATGCCAATTTAGTTGTTCACCTCGGGTGAACAGTAACATGAGATATTTTGGAGGTCCCGGGCGCAGCAAACGGGTCAATTCTTGTGATTTCGGACGCCCCGTCGATATGTACATATATTTGAGACGTGGTGATGCATATTTTGAGGAGAGATTAACATAATTTGAGTGGAAAAACAGTGAACCCGAATATAGCGTGGGGTTAGGGTTTGGTGATACCGAAACAAGTGAATTGGGCAACAAATCGAACAAATAACTACATATTCTTTCATCATTAATCATGGGCTATATAATTTTCATAGTTTGGGTGGGTATCGGAACGATAATACCATTAATAATCACAGTACAATAAATAGTAAATATGAAAATACTTGCCTCGATGTGCTTCACATTTTCTCCAACTAGCTTGTGCTCGGAATTGGACTCGAAAGCCTCCATTTTCCTTCCTTCTTCTTCGCGTGGCTTCTCCTCTCTCTTTCTCTCTCTCCCTCTCTCCTCCTCTCTCTCCTTCTCTCGCCCATGGCTGGCCACTGGCTGGCCGCCTATTTATAGTCGTCGGGCTGCTCGAGCGCCCGGCGAGCGAGCAGTGAGGGGTCAGAGGTTCTGGAAGGCTCGGAAGAATTCTGGAAAATTTGCTCGAGCAGAGCTCGAGCGCCTATCGAGCGCGAGAGCTTTCTAGAGGGTTCTAAAAGGTTCGCTCGAGCGGGCTTCGAGCGCGCATCAGGCGACAGGGGTCCTGGTTTCTGGGATCGAGCGGACTCGAGCGTGTGATGAGCGGGGGAGCTTCGGGTGGCGTTTTCATCATTAAAAGTCCCCAGATTTTTACCAAGTTCTTCTATTTAATTATTCCTAGCCTTATGTTAATTCTATCTTTGTTTTGGGAACCTCACAGCTTGGTAGCCCAACCGATTGGTGAAGTAGTCAGGGATAACATCTAGAGCATTTGCTTTGAATCAATAGTGGATCCATCCTCCTTGATAAGCGAACAGATGAATCGTAAGTTCTACTTTCCTTTGATGGCTTTAAAGAAATAGTCCGAGCACCTATCTCCATCACTAAGCCATCTCACCTCAATTCTCTTCTTAAGATAGTTTTCCTTTGTGAAAAAGCACGTTTTGGTGCTAACGAGTTTCGACCCCGAAAATTATAGCGGAAGCAAAAATAAATAAATATCCAATACACGTAAAGGATATTTAGTATCTAGATAATAACGAGATAATAAGCATGCACGATACAAATAATATGAGCAATAAAGATAAAGACGCGATTTTTGGTGACGAAGTGAAAACTCGATACCCACGGTATCGAGAAAAACACTCCGGGCTTCAACGGCCAGGGAAGCAGTGCACTATAAAAATCAATTTACAGACCGGGTGGTAACGACGTGCTAACCTAGCCGACTTACTCCCGTCATGTGATCCCTACCAAGGAACTCCTTGGATTTGCCCGCGGTAACGGAACCGGACTCCTTCCGGTCTTCACGTCAATCTTCCCTTGAACCACTTGAATTTCCAATCATGAACGAGTTTCCTTCTTCACGAACCAACGTCTCCAACGATGGTAGAAGAATGAAAGTTTGAATGGAAAAAGAAAAATAAAAATGGTGAGAAAACTCCTTAGATCATGAAGCTCAAAGTTGTGTCTTTTGGTTTTCTCAAGAGAGACTAAATCAATGATGCATGAAAGGCTTTTCTCTCAAGTTTGAAGACTTCAAAAATTATCAATTGAGGCTGTGGCGTGCTTAGGGTTTGAAGAAAATAAGGTATCAATTTATAGTTGAGCCAAAAACGCGTTTGAAAATTCTGCCCGTTGGGCTGGCGCTCGAGCGGGCCTCGAGCGCGTGGTGAGCGGCCGTAGGGTTTCATGAGAAACCCTGCGGGGGCTCAAGCGGGGCTCGAGCATGCAGCAAGCGGGCCCCCTACTGGATTTTCGGCTCGAGCGGTTCTCGAGCTCCTGGCGAGCCAGGGACGTTCTGTATTTTAGGCTGAGCGGGAATCGAGCGAGAGGCGAGCGGGAAGGCTTAGGACGGGCTCGAGCGAATGAAGGGCAAACCGAACGGACTTTAACCCGACAACCCACAACCCGACATTAATACAATAATTCATATGGTCACGGAATATGCCAATTAGACAAATGTCTCTAACACTTTGTGCTTTAGGCTATACCCAACTCAACCTTGAACAAATTTTCGATAATAATGAGACTGGGTCAAACAAGGTTATAAAGTAACATGAGTTGGGCACCATCCAAGATAGACATAGTAGGAGTGACCGACAAAGAAAGGTCTCCCACCTTGCTATCAATCACTTATAGAGCAAGCTTAACACGATTGAGCGTAGTGAACGCTTAAGACATAAGAGTATCCTCATCATGAGAGTTTAAAGCTTGGCTCGCAACTCCCAAATAATTAGAATGAATGGCAATGAAATTTTAAACTTGCGGAAAGAATTAGATAGCTTTTAATGATTATAGTTTTGACTCTTTATATTAAGAAAAACTAAATTATACAAATATTTGATGCATGTAAGGAATATTGGTCTCTAAATACTACAAATATAAACTATCAATCCTACTCAATTTCACAAATAGATGTAATAATAAAGTGTAACAATAAATTAACGTAGGCTATAGTGATGAAGTGAAATTTTAAGAACCAAACAATTGTTTAGTAAAATCTTCAGAATTTCTTTAGCCAATCAAAATAAATTTACTATTAAAAATTTAACTTATAGGCCAGGTGTTATAGGCATGTTAATCATTAGCCGACTTAGTCAATTGATGCGACTCTTACTGAAAAACTCTTCAGAATTACTTCCTAGCAATAAAATTAAACATAATTTAATCTATTCTTGAACTTTACTTCACTACTTTGGGAACAACCTATAGTTATGGAACTCCAAGATCTACACCACCGATGGAACTCCAAAACATCACAAGTTTGGAATAAGTATTTGATAGTAATTGAATGATTTTAAAATAAAAAAATCCTTGTCTCTAGATAACTACTCATAGATGATATTTTCTCTTTTTCACCTCACTTTTCTCTCTCTCTTTTTCTTCTCTTTTCATGTAGTTGATAGTTAGGTCAAGATAAAAGAGTTTATTTATAAGTGACACAGGATAATAGGGCAAATAAACATAAAACTATGATCCTACACTATGGCATTCGAACGCTGGCTCAAAATGCTAGCTCGAATATTAGCATATGCATGTGCACAGACGAAGAGTACATGTGCACGATCCATTCTATTGATCTGTGCATGTGCATGAGCTAATGGGGTATGTAGGCAACCTATCCTATTAATTTTTTGAGTGTATATGAGTGTACATTTTGGCATTTGAATGTTGGCTTGAATGCAACTTACCTTTGCATGTTCCAAATGTTTTTGAGCCCTTGAGCCATTTTGGCTTTAATGAGTACACATTTATTCAAAATATATCCAATTAATAAAAAAGATTCAAATATAATTTGATTGGCATCAAGTTTTATCACACAAATAAACTAATAAAATATAACTAATAATCTTCTACTTTGACAATTTCATGAAAAAACTCCTTACATAACATAAATAGAAAATAAACTCTAATTATTACCATATTAGAACTACTTAGAAGACAAACATATGACAATAGAGACATGAACATCATGTTAATGATGTGCAACATTTGATATACCTATTTACCTATAAAGCAAGCACTACTAGAAAGTACCCGTGATGCACCAAACATATATCAGTATTAACACAATAGAGCATAATATATTGTTACAACAATTGTAGTTGAAATACAGAACGATACTCAATATAAGCATAATTAATAAAAATATCAATGATCTCACTATCATAAAGTATAACAATACAACCCTTTAATATATGTCTAAACACAACATATTGATGGGTTATAGTTCACTTTCATGTAGACTCATATTCATTTTATGTACCAATTAGTAGTACGAATGATAAGTATTTTCACGTGTGCGAAGAAGGCCTGAGATGCTAATCCCAGTAACATCACACCTAAGGCACGCCTTAGGCCCATTTCCAGTAGCTCCGCGCTTGATCCGCACCTGCCGAGACCGCGAAATCAATTCTAGAAGCTTCGAGCTCGAGCTGTGCCTACCAAGATCTCAAGCACCATTTCCAGAAGCTCTGCACTTAAGCCACACCTACTAGGCGCTTGAGTATGGCCCCGAGGATAAAAATGTAGCTAACACATGTTAGGGTTTCACCGCTACAATTGAGTGTCATCTTGAGAGAGAAAAGAAGAGAAAGAGAGAGAAAAGGAAGGAGAGGAAGTTTTGTACATCTGTTTGTATTCTGCATCAAGTTTTAATTTTCATCGACCATGAGTATATTATTTTTGCGACTGAGAAGAATATTTACGAAATTTTATTTCTTTTCTTTTATCTTATTTTCTCTATTGTATAAACTTATTTTGAGACAAAATAATTTGATATTATATTTGGGGTTTGTGTAACCAATACATTATATAGTGAAGATATTTTCGAACCTTGAGTCCTGTAATTTTTCTTCCACATTCAAAAGGAAGTTTTTCACGTAAAAATTGTGTCATTATTGATTGTGTGTACTTGTTATGTACTTGTCATATGTTATTGTATGTTTTCTCATAGTTCAAATAGGAGGTCGGGTCCCAATACAAATCTCACCCTCAAAACAAGCACATCTTTTCCTTTTTGACACAAATTGGCAAGGGATGACCACCTAAGGGTTAGTTTCATCACCCAAAGTCTCCACCTCATTGCCGGATATCACCTACCAAATGTACTAGACTTGCCGCTGGGCCTTATGCTCCTGATAAGTCTTCCTAGTCCGAATATCTCTAACTCTTGTGTAAGGCCCAAATCCTTAATTTATAATAATCTTCATTGATTAAGCTAAGATAATTACAATTGATGTTAAAAGATGATAAAAATTGAGTTAGAATGTCAAATTTTGATAATTCAGCATCTGAAGGAGGCCCGACCCGCGCCTAAGTGCCAAAAATCGTGGGGTCAACACCTGAGGCAAATCCGAGGGATGCTCGAGCACTCGTTGACAATAACTATACACTCAAGGCATGCCCAAACAGTGCTTGAATGCTACATCCAGTAGCATAGCACCTAACATGCGTCCAAATGATACTCGAACGCCACTCTGTATATAAGTAGTCACCCAGCTCATTTTCTATCATTTTCTTAGAATTTTCAAGAAATGAGAGAGAAGTAGACGAGGAGAAAAGAAAAAAGGAAAGAGAGAAGGCTAAGGAACTCTAAATTAAGTTAATCAAAGCTTGAATTTCAATAAATTAGAGATAAGACAAGTGTATTTTGAGCTTTTCTTCTCTTATTGTTATTTTTTGTTGAATTCTTTAAATATTTCTTATTTCAATATTCTAGCATGTCATGATTTTGAAAATATGATGATATTATTTAACATGAATAAGTAATTCTCTTTATTTTGTTATAAAAATATAGAAAATTTATGTCTAAATTTAAGTATAATATATATATACATACATACATATATATATATATATATATATATATATATATATATATATATATATATATATATATATATATATATATATATATGCTGATTTTTATAATTTTTCTGCATGCATATATCAAATTTATGATTTAATGACCTCATAAGTAATGAATTTCATACCTCTTACTACAGTATATTTTGGATTTAAAATATAGACTTACATGTTTAGAATTTTGGTAAATTAGGTCATACATGTGTGCTGTATGAACCGAAATTACAAAAATAATTTTCATATTACTAATTTTCTATATTTTGCTAAACTTTTCTACATTATCATATTTAATTTTCTATACATTAATCTAGTATGTTTAAGAAATTGATAAATATATGTTCTATAAATTCTGAAATTTATATAACTTCTTTATATTTTTGTTTAATAAGTTGAAACTTTACTGAATTTCTACTTCACTAAATTTTTCTGTACTATATGCTAAATTAGCATTTAATATGTTAATAATTTATCATTGCTTGATTTATACAAAAAGTATAAGTTCTACATGATATGAGATTATAGAATTTTACAAGAAAACTTTATTAAAGTAAAGAATTATGATCATTTTCTCCAATAATATGAAAATTAAAAAGTATGAAGAAATGTGTGTAATTTTTTAAAAAATATGTATTAGATCATAGTTAAATTCAGCGGTTAATATATTATGGTATGTCTTTGATGCGTACCTGGATCTGATTTTGAACAGATTCGAATTCACTTGGATTGTTTGACTCGGCTCCGTTCACTGAATTTGAATCCTGCACACCACTAAAGCGAATAAGAGGTCAATGTGTCGGCAGGAGGTTATCCCACCGAAAATACTCCGACCCTTAAGTCAGTAAAGCCTTCTAAATACGGAGGGTGAACTGAAAAGCAAAAGAGATAGAGAGAGTAAGACGGTCGGGAGTGTTGGCTCGTTGAGAATGTGAGTTCTCGCTTCCTGCTCACAGAGAGCGTGAGGAAGCGATGTCCTGAAAGCGTGGAAACTTTAGGAAATGATTCTCAAAAAATCGAAAAGGTCTCCTGGAATTAGGAGGCCTTTGGTGGGATTGAAAAATGAACGCTTGCCTAGAGAGAAAGAGAAGACGAGTATCTGTTCAAGCTCTGTAAACATTCGTGGGTAGGACAGTGCGAAGTCTTTCAGAAAGCTAGTTTCAAGGTTTTCAGTGTTCTAAGGAAGACATGTTAGAGAGTGAGCAAGAGAGCTTCTATTTCTGAGTAAGCTTTCAAATTTGTTCGTGAGCTTGTATGTCTGAGAATGCATGTGCCTTCCAGAATGAAGACCTTAAACTTTTATGAATAGTAGGAGAGCCTCCTTCCCTGGACAAGGTGGCGTGCTCCTCATGGACTGGCATTGGTGGCCTTTTCAGAGTTGGTGGGCTTGACAGTCATGATTTGATGGATCCTTTTTCTACTGTACAGTACAACGGATCTTTAGATCGTCTCATACTTTTGTGACCGTTTTATTGGCGCTGAGTTCATTGCCCCCTTTTTGGAGAAGATCAGCTTTTTGGAAAGGCATGTGATCATGAAAGGATCGTTACTTTTCGTGTACGTGTTCGCATGCCAATTTAAGCCTCGGCCGTAGCAGGTTTGAAACCTTTTTGGGCGTACCGCTACAGTACATCCGATCAACGCTCAAGTTGACCATCTGTACGCGAGTTGATCGCCTGCTAAAGTCTACACGGTCAACGCCAGCGTTGACCATCTTGCGCCTTTCAGGATTTAGGCCTTCGCCTCTTGTTAGGCCGTTATCTGAGTTGACCATCCAACAGGCCATTTGGATCCTCTTTGACCGTGGGCCAGCCCATATTATAGTATACCCTTCACTAGCCCCATATGCTGGTGGCTAGAATTCTAGCCTCCGGTATATTCATGATGGGATGCCCTCACTGCCCTTCATCGTTTGAGGATCCCGGAGGACTCTATGATTGGCGGAGAGGGAAGTTGATCAGAGCTGTTGACCGTCTTTGGTCAGTTCCGGAGAAAAAAGTTGACCAGAACTGTTGACCGTCTTTGGTCAGTTTCGGAGAAGAAAATTGACCGGAGCTGTTGACCATCTTTAGTCAGTTCCGGAGAACTTTCTCTATCACACGTTGCCATGTTAAGTCTAAGTCATGCTAACCATCACAATATTTCACATTATTTTTCACACAAGGTTGTTTAGACTGCCAGGGTCAAAAAATATACAAATATAAAATTATAAAAAAATGAAAGATATGAAATGTTTCTTCTATTGATCAATTATACAAAAATATACAAATATAAAATAAATTATCAATCTAAAAAAAATACATATACAGTCACCTAAAAATTTTATAATCATAGAATTCTTTGATTCCTCCTGTTGGTTGCAACTAAGTTATTATTTTTTACTTTTTTTTTTTACATCTAACTAATTTTTATAAATGATTTACATTTTAATTTTTGATGGTATATCTTGATTTTTATTAATTTTGATTGACTCATATCGAGCTAGTTATCCAAAATCTCAAACGTCAGCAACCATACTTTGTGTTTTTTTTTTTAGGTTGCTCATATTTCAGACAAGTTAAAGAAACAAGTTACAACTGTAAAATTACCTAAAGAGGTTAAATATAGAGCCATGGTTGTTGCATATTATAAAATCCAGTGGCTAATTTATTTACTTACTGATTTGACAATATATCACCATAGTCTATCACTAATATATTGCAATAACTAGGCTAGATTGTGTGCAACCACTAATCGTGTATGTTATGAATGAACAAAACATGTTGAGTTAGATAGTCATCTAGTTTTGAAAAAAATTCAGACATGAATCATACATAATCTTTATGTGAACTCTTACTATTAGCTTGCAGATATACTTATGAAACCTTTAGTGCGTGCTCAATTTTAATCTCTTATAACCAATGTGGGTCTAATCAATATTTACGCTCTATCATAAGGGGGAGTATTGAAAATATCTTATAGTTCTTACCCAACTAGCAAGTCTTACTCAGATCCTACATATTCCTACTCACTCTTGCACTGTGCATATGACAAAGGAAAATGAAGAAGTTTTAGTATGTCTAAAGTTCCAAGATAGTTTCTAATGACCACCCAAAGGATAAAAGTATGGAATAGATGTTTTGAAGACCACGAACAACATTAGTCCAAGCCACTTTAGCGACAACCAACTAGAAGATCCTCCAAGTCAACCAAACAGCGAAGCTTCCCTTAGACTCAATATTCCACCGGTTAAAGATTCCCTATCAAGAACCACATAGTAGACAAAAGATCTCAAATAGTGCTAAAATTTCAAAATCTTATGAAATCTCCGAAGAACAAACTATGAAATCATAATAGTCCAAATGTATTCATTATTTATATGATGTCTTCGCATCCACTTCATCAAAATCCAAGTATCATCATCCTTTACGATAAACCATAGTTGTCTAGATAGAAGTGCTATATTCCAAGCTTCTTAATTTCTAAAACTAAGACAACCCTCATCCTAAGTTTTGCAAATCTAAGCCTATGCCACTTTAGCAATAAATGTCTTAGAATTATGAACATGCTAAAAAAAACTCTACAAGATATCATCAATGCTTTTGAGAACAGAATTAGAGAGTATTGAAACTGAAGCTCAAAAAAAGTTGGTATTACAGAATAAATAACACAAGTTAAAGCCTACCTTTGAAACATAGTCATCTGTTTTTTCAATAGAGCACTCAATTCAAGATCCTATTAATAAGGGCCTGGCTTTTTGAAATGAGAGGGGTTCCCATATAACTAATTGGAAGGAACCTAGTCTTCAAACCACTAACCTCTTGATATCCTCCAAAATGTGAAAATCAATACATATAACAAAACATTTTTACTTGTTGTTCTAAGTCAAGCCTAAAAGGATGCAAAATTCGTGAGGCACTATGATAAGATAGCAACAAATTACTAGTCAATAGCTCTACATAAGAGCAAGTTATCCTAAAACCTGACACTAATGTCTCTATATCTTTGCATTTGTAGTGGCAACAAAAATTCAAGTTTTCTAACGTCCTGAACTTTATTATTTCATAGAAAACCTTCATACAAATGACAACAAGGTAAGGCAAAATACAATTCCCTTGACAAGGAACTCTCCTACCTTCGAAATACCTGACATGTAACGTATCAAATATTTTTAAATTTATTATTTTATGAAAATAAA
This sequence comes from Nepenthes gracilis, assembly GCA_033239525.1. NCBI lineage: Eukaryota > Viridiplantae > Streptophyta > Magnoliopsida > Caryophyllales > Nepenthaceae > Nepenthes > Nepenthes gracilis. The sequence continues at coordinate 7,781,586 of BSYO01000033.1, forward strand.
TTATCTAATTAATTAGAATAATTATTTGACTATTTTAGTAATTATGTTAGATATTTAGACCATTGATTTAAAGTTTAGAGTTAAATAGAAAGTTTAGTTAATTCTTAAACTAAACTAATTAAATAAATATTTATCTAATAAATTTTAATTTATTAGTATTTATTTACTAAAAATATAATTAATTTAAAAAAAGTAAAATATTAGAAATTTAGATTAAAATATTATTATAGTGGAAGTTAGATAATTAATTAAATAATATTAAAATATATTTATAATAAAAAATATAATATAATAATAAATGATAATTATAATATATATATTTAATAATAATAATAATAATAATATAAAGATAAATAAATAAATAGATAAATAATAATGACTATAAAATAATTAATAATAAATGATAAATGATAATAATAATAAATAGGAGTAAAATATATGCTAATAAATATTAATAATAATTAAAAATAAATAATAATTATAATAAGTATTTGATGGGTACATCGATATATGGGTTGGTATTAAGAACGGCCCAATAAAGAAGACCCATTGGGTCTTAGAATTATTTGGGATTAAGAAAACTACTACTGTTTTCTTGACACGTGGAAAGAGCTATTCCTGGTAATCGGTCGCAACGGATCAAACCGGCAGCGACGGATCAAACCGGCCGCAACTGATCAAACCGACAGCAACGGATCAGAACCGGTTTGTTTCGTCTTAATGATCTAATCAGGTGTGCCAGGCGGAGAGGGGGCTATAAAGATCCCCAGTTGGAAAGAGAAAAGGGGGGAGGACCGTTTAAAAAATAACATCTTGATACTGTTTCTTGACTGAATTCTCTTGGAATAGAGGAGAGAAAGAAAAAATGATTCGAGTGGAAAAAGGAAATTCAACTTTTTTTCAATATTCGTATCAATCAAATTGTGATGTGTAAATTCAGGACGTCAATAGTTAATGCATCATTTACTCACAGTCTTAGCATTAATTAAACTTCCTTAAATCCTGAATCTTGAGTTGCATCATTGGTGCCGTCTGTGGGAAGCCGATAAAAAGCCAGTTTTCCCATCCTATTCTTTAAAAAATGGTCAACACAAGAACCCGAACCAATGTTCCTACAAGAGATGCCACTTCCATCAGTAACCCACCTCCTGCTGTCATTCAGACGGGAAACCATCAGGAAGAGATAATGCGAACATTCAACACTCGGATGGACAATATGACGGAAGCGATTCAGAATCTCTGCACTCAGTTTAGACAAAGCCGATCTGCCAACCCGGTTATCACCAACAAGAGAGAAGGCCGCAAAAGAAAATATACAATCCAACAAGCGAACCAACCAATAATTCAAGAACAAGTGGCTTCTAGCAATGCGGGAGACCAATCTCAATTAGAAGGCCGATCTCGATTAGAAGGCCTATTAGATCCCGTCCCACAAAATCAAAATCAGGACCGTCAAAACACACAATGTTTTCGAAGCAAGCGAAGGTCACCTGACCGTGAGGTTGCATCCTGTAATGTACAACTGGAACGTGAAAACATTCATCCTGCCCGACAAGAAACGTAACCCATGGAATTGAGGACATATCTTAATGCAAAGAGATCTGCTGTTCCTCAGGTGGAGGAAAAAGTAGAGAAAATTTGGCAGCATGTGTTCGGAGGAAGCACAGAAGGACGTTTTGTCGACTTACATGGATCACCATTTACAATGGACATCCGTACACAACCTCTCCCACATAAATTCAAAATGTCAACTCTGGATGCTTATGATGGAAGCTCTGATCCTATGGATCATCTAGATCACTTCAGAACCCTTTAAGTTTACAAGGTCTAGATGAAATGACAATGTGTCAATGCTTTCCATTGACTCTCAAAGGAGACGCTCGGATATAGTTCTACCGACTATAACCAAATTCAATTCGATCGTTTGAAGAATTAGCTGACAGTTTTCTGAACCAATTCGCTTCCAGCAGAAGAATTGAAAAATAACCTTGGCATCTTGCCAGAATAAAGCAAGGTTCAACTGAAAGCCTGAAAAGTTTCTTAGTTCGATTCACTGAAGAAGCTCGGCAAATTCCACGAATGACTGATGAAGTAAAATTGAACACTTTTATATCAACGTTGGAGCTGGGTGAATTTTTTAAGCATCTGGCGCATAGCGATCCCAAAACCTTTCGTGAAGCAGAATCAATAGGTCGAGCATACATTGCGGCAGAAGAAGCTAATGAAGCAAAAAAGCCAGTGCAGTTGGACAACAATCAACGGGGACCGCCCAATGGAAAAAAAAGAAACAATGATCGTTCATATTCTCAAGAAAGAAAACAACCCAGAGTAGGGCCTGGAGTTCCTAAGGAGTTCAAACCTTTGAACCTGACTCCCTTGAATGAATCTCGAACGAATATCCTCATGTAAATAAGGGGTGAAAAGTTCCTTAAATTGCCAAAGCCATCCAAAAATCCAGAAGGAGGAGATCAGACAAAGTATTGTCATTATCATCGTTCTCCGGGACATAGCACTGAGGAATGTCGAACTTTGCAGAAGGAGATAGAAGAACTCATCCAGAGAGGATATCTGACGAAATTTCTAAAAGATTCTGGAAAACTTGCTGCTGAATAAACAGAAAAAAGGCAACAATAAGCACCGAAAAGCCGAGTCGCTGCAAGCGTGGTCATTATGATTGTGGGCAAATCATCCAAAATATATCAACCTGACCGGCTTGAAGGTGTTATGAAAATTAAAAAACCAAAAGATGAGATCGAAGATGATGTTATTAGTTTCAGTAAGAATGACATGGAGCATGTACAATGTCCTCACTTTGATCCTCTTATTGTATCAATGCTTGTTTCGGATGGTAGGGTTGACTACCAACTAAAACGAGTTTTTATAGATAATGAAAGTTCAAGCAATTTACTTTATCTCGATACCTTTTTCAAATTGGGATTAAAAAGGGGGAAATTAAGGCCTGCTGAAGGACCTCTTTATGGGCTAGACAATGAACCGGTTCAAGTATAAGGAATTATTCAATTAGAAATAACTTTAGGAACATACCCCAAAGTGGCATCTCGCATGCTCTCATTCCTTGTAGCCGATTTACCACCTGTTTACAACACTATATTAGGCCGACCCTGCTTATCCGCATTTAGAGCAGTAACATCCACACCTCATTTGAAGATGAAATTCTTAACCCCATGTGACGTTGGCGAAGTCCTAGGAGATCAAATAATTGGCCAGTCTTGTTATCTTTCCCAAATCAATCAGACAGTTCCTGATAGACCAATCGAAGATCTTGATCACCGGGATGAAATTTCCTTACAACAAGTCCAATCTGGAGAAACAACCAACCAATTTCTTCTTGACCCTAGTAATCCAGACAAATATGTACAAGTAGGGTCTTCGCTCTCAGAACCTAATCATGATCAATTGATAAATTTTCTTTGGAAAAATTCGAATTTATTTGCTTGGTCACCCACCGATATGCCAGGAATCTCAACTGATATGATGGTATACAAATTAGGTCTGAATCCCAGTCATAAACCGCTTAGGCAAAAGTGGAGGAATCATTTTGTTAAAAAACTCATCGCAATTCGACAAAAAGTAAAAAAGCTTTTGGACGCCGGTTTTATTTGAAAAGTTTAATATCCGGTTTGGCTTTCCAACGTGGTCCAGGTGAAGAAAAGTAGCAAAAAATGGCGAATATATGTTGACTTCACTGACGTAAACAAAGCGTGCCCAAAGGATAGTTTTTCGCTGCCCAGAAAGACTTGTTGGTAGATTCAACATCTAGACACGAATTATTGAGTTTTATGGATGCTTACTCAGACTACAACCAAATCCGGATGAGTTTGGAAGATGGAGAGTATACATCTTTCATGACGGATCAAGGAACTTACTGTTATAAAGTTATGCCGTTCGGCCTAAAAAATGCTGGAGCCACATACCAACGACTCGTGAATAAAATGTTTAAAGCTCAGATCGGCAGAAATATGGAAGTTTATGTGGATGACATGCTTGTAAAAAGTAAAGTTGCCAAGGTTATGTTGACAATCTTAATGAAGCATTTAAGGTACTCTAAAAATATCGGAAGAAATTAAATCCAACCAAATGTGCTTTTGGGGTTTCCTCTAGGAAATTTCTAGGCTTCATAGTCTCTAAGCGAGGGATTGAAGCCAATCCTGATGTTGCGTCCGGTTGACTCTGGCCACGCGTTGAATCGAGTGCAAGCGGATTCTCAAGCACGCGGACGGACAGATCGGAGCAACACAAAGTAAATAGAAGTCAAGTGAAAAGAGAAAAGTACGGGGGCAGTGGAAGGACACGTCAGTTTACGTGAAAAACCCCTCAATCTGTCGAAGGGTGAAAAACCACGGTAGTAGACGAGCAGTCTGAGAAATCTCACTATGATGAAGAGAAAGTACAACAATGGATGCCTGGGAAACTTTAACGTCCTCAGGATGTTACAACGTAAGAAATATAACTTCTCTCTTTTCTCTCTTCTCTGGAGGGTTTTTGCTAGAGTATGGGTAGGAGGATCCAGAAGCCAAAGGTCCTTCTTCAGTTGCTGATGTTGGGTATTTATAGAGAATGTGATGCCGTAAGGGAGACGACACGTGACGCTGGCATGTCAGGGTTGCCTGCCACCATCGCCACCACTGTGGATGCGGGCATGTGAGGACACTGTCGCGATCAGAGATCTGGCGCTCAGAGGGGCATGGCCTGTAGGTACGGCGCGTCAGGAGCCGTTGGTCGCTCGTGGCAGCATGCGCTGAGCTGGCATCTGGGTCGTTTTGGTCTTTCTGGTGGTCCCCGTCTCAAATGGGCCTTAGTGTCCGTCCGGGTGGCCAGGCTCTCAGAAACAAGTCAGCCGTTTGAATTCGATAGGGCTTATGGGCCTTTTGGGCCAGCCTTTTTATGCGACTTTTTGGGCCTGCGTCTGCGATTTTAGGCCCAGAGTTCCAAGACCCATCACGAGCCTCCCATGTCAAGCGGTTCGAGGACTCAGCCGTTTGACATTCCTTGCAAACAACTTCTCGCCGTCATAGACCGCGGTCTTCGTCTTCTGCTGGCGTGAAAGAGGTCTAAGGTCTTCTTGTGTACACGAAACCTATCTTTCGCCACCGTTTCCCCTCCTCGTGGAGCATTGAATGCGATAGGCGATTGATGTGACGTCGCCTCGGGAAACCCTAAGGCCTGCACTCGCCTACTGCGTATGGGGAGTGGACACGTGGAATGGTCATGATGAGGGCGCCTTTTCACTCGTTTGAAAATTTCTTTAAATTCTTCATCGTGTCCTCATTCATTCTTCGCGTTTTCTTCTTTCTTCCCTTGGCTTTCTTTGAGAACCTTCACGACGCTTTTGCTTTTCTTGCTTGCTGCCATGGCTCCCGGTGTTAAAGATATTGCCTCTTCCCTTTCTTCGCAAGATCTCGAGCAGATCAGGGCGAAGTACAGCATCCCGGCATCTGATTCGATGGTGGTTCCAGGAGCCGCAGAGAGGGTGAGTAGTCCGCCGAACGGTTACATTGCGGTATACGAGGTTCACCTCAAAGGTGGACTTCGTTTCCCTGTTCCTGCTGAGCTCCGCCGCCTGATGAAGGAGTTGGCTGTCCCACTCGCGAGGCTTCAGGCCAACGCCATCAGGTACTTGGTTTCTTTGTGTGTCTTCGCACGCTGCCTTGGTAAGACTCTCGAGGCGGTCATGGGGAAGATCATGTTTCGCTTCAATCATACTCTTGAATGGATCACCATGACCCCCCGCCCCGAGTTCGCTGAGATAAGCGGTGGGAACCCGGATTCCACCAAAATGTGGAAGGACAGGTTTTTCTTCCTTAAGGCGGCTGAGGACTGGGAGCTCTCCTCCGTGTGGGGAAACGTCGCTAGCAAGTATGGCTCCGATATTACTGACGAGGAGAGGGAGGCTGCCAGGGAGGTCACTGACTTAGTGCTAGCAAACCTGGGCGGCTTCAGCACGGGGAAGAAGAACATCTGGCTGTCCCCCGAAAAGCTGGCGGAAGCTAAGTGGGCGGCATCATCTGGTGATTCCGCCATTGCTGCTTCGAAAAAGAAGAAGAAGAAGCTGAGGAAAAGAGAGGGTCCTCTTGTGCTTCAGGAACCCTCCGAGCGGCCTCCAAAGAGCCCGCGAATTGAGGTCTCTGAGGATCCGCCGAGCGTTGCTGGTGATTCTTCCTCAGAGGATGACCGCGTCATAGCCCCCGTGGTCAGGAAGGCCGCGAGGCTGACTTCTGGTCCTTTTGATGAGTCCGAGGTCGTCGCAGCGCCTCCCTCAGGTATCGAGGTCCGTCCTGAGGCCTCTGCCGTCTCTGCGGATCATCCTTCTGATGATCCTGTATCCTTTGGTGCCTTGGAGGAGGCAGCCTTGGACGAGGTCATAGAGCCTCATGAGATGGAGGCCACCGTCGATGTTACTGCTGGGGAGATCTTTGACCTTCTTAGCGGCGAGGAGGCTGTGGTCGCGGTCTTGGAGATCCCGGCCGTTACTGACGTCCCAGAGGTAGCGGAGCCCCCCATCCCTGAAGGTCTTTCCTCCGAGGCCACTCTTGATGTTCCTGCGGCGCCCGCAGAGTGCCCACTCGTGCCCGAGGTCCCAAAGGAGATTACCCTCACTGAGGATCCTGTCATTTCTCAGGTATTTCGCTGCCTTATTCTTTGTCTCCCTTTATGCTGACTGCATTTAAGTGGCTTTGATTCTTTTTGCAGCTCCAGGATCTGATTGGTGGCCTTAGCCGACTGGTGGGAGAAATTGCTCGGTCTCGACGGGAGGCGGAGTCTTTGAAGGCCGCCCAAGAAGAGATCCAGCGGCTTCGTGCGGCACTTGCTTCATCTGAGGAAGCCCTAAGGCTCTCAGAGGTTCGACATGGTTTCCTGATGGGACGGAACCTTCAGCTGGAGGAGGCGCAAAGGACCTCGGTGAAGATTGCTAACATGGCTCCTGTGCTAGAGGCCAAGTTATGGGACGGCATCCATCTGTGCCGCCGGGTGATGCGGGTCCTGCATCCACAATTTCCCACTGCTGTGTTGGACCCGTGTAACGCGAGCGCCGTGCGTCCTCAGGATGTGTGCGGTCTTCGGGGCAGGCCATTTCCTGAGTCTTTGGTGCCAAGTTCCTCAGCGGGTCCTCGTTCATCAGATCAACCGGGAACTTCGAGCCGCGGGGAGGATCCTTTGTCTCTAGGAGAGTCATCTGGAGCCGCTCCGCCTCAGGGCCCCTGCGAGGGCTAGACTTCGTTTCTCCTTTTACGTCGTTGTATTGTATTTTTATAAAATAATAAGAGATCCTTGAGTTTTATCACAAGTGCCTCTGTCTCTCCCCCCCTTTTTTTATAGTCAAGTTTGGTTATGACCTCAAGGGCCCGGCTTCTGGGGCCGCTCGGTCGCAGCCGAGTTTTTGTTATGACCTCAAGGGCCCGACCTCTGGGGCCGGTCGGTCGCAGCCGAGTTTTTGTTTTGACCTCAAGGGCCCGACCTCTGGGACCGCTCGGTCGCAGCCGAGTTTTTGTTTTGTCCTCAAGGGCCCGACCTCTGGGGCCCGACCTCTGGGGCCCGACCTTTGGGGCCGCTCGGTCACAGCCGAGTTTTTATTTGTTGGAGACGGCCCACTTTTCACTGGTAGTACTTCCTTAGGTGAGCGGCGTTCCAGGTCCGGGGTATCAGCTTGTCATCTTGGGTGCGTAGCTTATAAGCTCCTCCTCGAAGGATAGCCGAGACCAAAAACAGCCCTTCCCAATTTGGTGAGAGCTTGTTCCGTCCAGCTATTTTTCCCGTGGCTTCCACGCTTCTTAGTACGAGATCCCCGACCTCGAACGGTCGCGCCATTACCTTCTTGTTGTAATAGCGGGCCACCCGTTGTTGGTAGGTCGCTACCCTAAGTCTCGCCTGGTCACGGACTTCCTCGAGGGCATCGAGGCTTTCTTGGAGCCTTTGGTCATTATACATTCTTGTTTGAAGCACCCAACACGGGGCTGGTGAGGCATACTTCTATTGGGATGACAGCTTCGACCCCGTAGCAAAGGTTGAAAGGGGTCTCTCTTATGGGCTCTCGTGGCGTTGTCCTGTATGACCAGAGGACTGAGGACAATTCATGTACCCATGAGCCCTCGGATAATTCCAGCCTGATTTTTAGCCCATGTAAGATCGTGGGGTTTGTCACTTCCACCTGCCCGTTGGCCTGCAGGTACGCCACTGACGTGTGCACCAGGTTGATCCTCAGGCTTGCGCAATACTTAGTGAACCGCTTTCCGGTGAACTACGTCCCGTTGTCAGTCACGATGCACTCGGTACTCCAAACCTGCACACGATGTTCTGTCGGAGGAACTCCGTCGCGTTCTGCTCTGTTATTCTGGCCAGTGGAACCGCTTCCACCCATTTGGTGAAGTAGTCAATTCCCACGATCAGGAATTTCCTTTGTCCAGGAGCGAGAGGAAATGGCCCGAGGATATCGAGCCCCCATTGGGCGAACGGCCATGGGGATTGCAGCGCTCGGAGGTCTGTGTGGGGGCGATGACTCATGTTACTGTGAAGTTGGCAACTCTCGCATTTGCGCACGAAATCCATGGCGTCGTATTTCATAGTCGGCCAGTAGTATCTTTGCCTCATGAGCTTAAAGGCGAGATTCTTTCCCCCAACATGGGATCCGCATATTCCGAGATGCACCTCTTGCAGGGCGTATTCGGCTTCTTCTGGAGTGAGACACCTTAAGTAGGGGGCCGAGAAGCCCCCTCGATACAGCTGGCCGTCTACAATTGAGTACCAGCCTACTGTCTTCTTTATCTTCTTGGCCTCGCTCGGGTTCTCGGGCAACGAGCCATCAGACAGAAACTTCAGGTAGGGAGTCATCCAGGTGCTTCCGTCCGCGACCTGCATCACCTCCCGCTCGGGGTCTTCAATGCTGGACCTGTCCAGGATTTCTCGCATCCCCCTGGCGTACTGTTCAGGGTCTCCGGAAGCCGCGGCTCGAGCGAGCGTGTCGGCTTTGGCGTTTTCCTCCCGCGGGATATGGATGAACTCGGTAGTCTTGAATCCCACGATCATGTCCCACAGACGGCGCCAATGTTGCGTCCGGTTTACTCTGGCCACGCGTTGAATCGAGTGCAAGCGGATTCTCAAGCATGCGGATGGACAGATCGGAGCAACACAAAGTAAATAGAAGTCGAGTGAAGAGAGAAAAGTACGGGGGCAGTGGAAGGACACGTCAGTTTACGTGAAAAATCCCTCAATCTGGCGAAGGGTGAAAAACTACGGTAGTGGACGGGCAGTCCGAGAAATCTCACTATGATGAAGAGAAAGTACAACAATGGATGCCTAGGAAACTTTAACGTCCTCAGGATGTTACAATGTAAGAAATATAACTTCTCTCTTTTCTCTCTTCTCTGGAGGGTTTTTGCTAGAGTATGGGTAGGAGGATCCAGAAGCCAAAGGTCCTTCCTCAGTTGCTGATGTTGGGTATTTATAGAGAATGTGATGCCGTAAGGGAGACGACACATGGCGCTGGCATGTCAGGGTTGCCTACCACCATCGCCACCACTGTGGATGCGGCTGTGACAGGGACACCTGTCACAGTCTGCAGATACGGCACTCAGAGGCGCATGGCCTGCAGGTACGGCGCGTCAGGAGCCGTTGGTCGTTTGTGGCAGCATGCGCTGAGGTGGCATCTGGGTCGTTTTGGTCTTTCTGGTGGTCCCCGTTTCAAATGGGCCTTAGTGTCCGTCCGGAAGGCCAGGCGCTCGGAAACAAGTCAGCCGTTTGAATTCGATAGGGCTTATGGGCCTTTTGGGCCAGCCTTTTTATGCGACTTTTTGGGCCTGCGTCTGCGATTTTGGGCCCAGGGTTCCAGGACCCATCACCTGAAAAGATAAAGGCGATTATCGATATGAACCCACCGCGAACGGTAAAAGATGTTTAAAGGCCACTGGAAGGTTAGCATCACTTTCCCGATTTCTATCCAAATCGGCAGAAAGATATTTACCTTTCTTCAAGGCATTGAGAGGAACCAATAAGAATGGATTTGTTTGGTCCTCCGATTGCCAAAAGGCTTTTCAGGAATTAAAAGAATACCTATCCAACCCTCCCTTATTGGCATCGCCAAAACTTGGAGAAGAATTATTCTTGTACCTGGCGGTTTCGTCTGTAGCCATCAGTTCGGTCTTAGTTCGGTAAGAAGTAAATATACAATAACCGGTCTACTATGTAAGCAAGACCCTAGTCGGTGTTGAGACTCGGTACACGCATGTCAAAAAGATTGCCTTGGCTCTTGTCTATTCGGCGAGGAAGATAATTTTGCTGATCGATCAGCCTTTGAAGATAATTTTACAAAGGCCTGATATGTCCGGGCGGCTGGTAAAATGGGCAATTGAATTGAGCGAATTTGATACAGAGTTTAAACCAAGACCGGTTATAAAAGGGCAAGCAATGGCCGACTTTGTTCTTGAAACTGTGAAGCCGATTCAGGATACACTTGAAGAAAATTTTGGAATCGAAACGGCACCGGTTTGGTTATTGCATGTAGACGGATCATCAATGCAGTCCGGCAATGAAGCAGGGGTGATCCTAAAAACCCCTAAAGGAACAAAGATAAACTATTCACTAAGGCTTGCGTTCCCAACAACTAATAATGTTACAGAGTATGAGGCTTTACTCGCTGGACTTCGGTTGTCTAAAGAATAATCAGCAAAGTATAGAATTATTTACAGTGATTCAGAGTTGATCGTAAATCAAGTCCAGGGAAATTTTGAAGCCATAAGCCCTCCCTTAGCAATTTATCTCTCTAAGGTGAAAAATATGATGAAAAACTTCGACAAAGCAGAAGTGGTGCATATTTCAAGGGAAGATAATGGAAGAGCCGATCAACTAGCAAAGGCTGCAGCAACCGAAAATCCTGAGCAATACTCAAATATTATGCGTGAAATTCTGTCCACACCCAGTATCGAAGAATCTGAACATAAAGTTCTACAATTAATTGCAAGCGAAAATTGGATGTCTCTATATTGGAGATACCTTAGGGAGGGAGTTCTACCAGAAAATCCAGAGGACAGGAAACGTGTAAAGAAAACGGCTGGATAGTATACCATAATAGATGGAAAAATGTACCGGAGGGGATATTCAATCCCGTATTTGTACTGTCTTGCTCCGGAAGAAGCCGAATATGTATTGAGCGAAGTACACTTACGAATTTACGGATCGCACATAGGAGATAAGAATCTCGCGTTCAAAATAATGCGTCAAGGTTATTACTAGCCTACTATCAAAAGAGACGCCATGAAATTCGTCAAAAAATGTGAGAACTGCCAATTACATGGCAACTTGACGCACCAACCACCCACAGAGATGAAATTCTTACAAGCCCCTTGGCCGTTTTCACAATGGGGACTCAATATATTGGGTTCTTTTCCTGTGACAATTGGACAAAGAAAGTTCGTTATGGTTGGCATCGATTATTTCACCAAGTGGGTGGAAGCTGTTCCATTGGCTCGGATAATGAGCACAATGCTATTGAGTTCGTTAAACACAACATTGTCTGTCGATTTGGAGTTTCCAAAATGATAGTTACTGACAATGGAATTCAATTCACTGAAAAACGCTTTACCCGATACTGTTTCAATTTGAGCATTCGGTTGGTTCATACTTCAGTAGCATACCCCCAATCAAACGGACAAGTAGAGGTCACCAACCGAACTCTATTGCATAGATTGAAGACAAAGTTAGAAAACACTGGGGGCTCCTGGGCTGATGAACTGCCACTAGTTTTGTGGTCGTACCGCACGACACCAAAAGAGCCCACACGAGAAACTCCGTTTAGCCTATGTTTTGGAACGGAGGCAATCATACCAGTGAAAATCGGATTACCCAGTCTGCGAGTCGAAAATTTTGATCCGGCTAGTAACGCCCAAAAAATTAGGATGCAACTTGATTTGCTTGAAGAAACAAGAGAAACGGCACGAGTTCGTATAGCAACTTACCAACAGCGAATCGCTCGATATTATAACAAAAGAGTAAAAGCTCACCAATTTGACATTGGAGATTTGGTTCTGAGAAAAATTGAAGCAACGGAAAAGATAATCAACAGAAACAAGTTTTCTCCCAATTGGGAAGGCCCTTTCATTGTCTCTGCTATTCTCCGGAATGGTGCTTATAAGTTACATACCCAAAATAGAAAGCTCGTACCAAGGACATGGAATGCTGTCCATTTAAAGAAGTTTTATCAATAGAGCTAACTTCGGATCCTTACAGGTATCATGTATGCCTTAAAATATGTATCTCCTTTCGATATTAATAAAAAAAATCTCTTTACTATTTCTTAACTGATCGGTTATATTCTTTATAAAATATGGCATGATTCCGATCGACCTTAAGCTGCTCCTAAGTAAATTGGTAAAACACTACTTGCATACAGACCTATGAACGGTGTTGGAAATATTAAAAACCTCGGTTTTATATCGAGCGACTTATTTTGAAGTCGAATTATAAATGTTAGATCCATTCCAATTGACATACAAGCAAGTTGCCGAATATGTTAAAACCTTAGGGGGTTATCCAACACACGTGTGGCGACTCCGATATGTAAGGACGAGCACGTTCCGTCTACGATGGTCAAATAAGCATCAAGTAATCTTTAACGACAATCAAAACATTTATGCAAACATGAGTTCAATTAATGCATAACCGTTTAAAACATATATATGTATATATACATCTATGTCAAAGGGGCTCCCAGGAGGGTGTGATGAGGATTCGCCTCTATCAAAAAAATCCTTCAAATCAGATCGGCGATGCACACCCATATTCCTTTGGTCGAAAAAGTTAATTGGAAATTGAGGATCAATCAGCAAAGCTATCTTCTGGCACAAGCAAATGCCTTCCTGAAATCTGGCATTCAAAACCGATCCTACTTCTTCCGGTCTAAGTCGGATCAGCAATTCACAACTTAAATGGGCTAACTCATTTTGAAAATCCGTCAGATGAAGCTTAGAAGATTAGAGCTCATCTCTAGCCTTTTGCAATTTGGATTCAAGATTAAGATTTTGATCCTTATACAGCTGGGCTTCTGCGATAGCTGCCTCCATTTTAGTCTTCATCTCTTCTAGTGCTATTGGATCAACCCGGTTCTGAGACAAGCTTCGAACTTCTTGCTGAAGATGTCCAATCCAAAGCTTCCATTGATGAATCCCGATTCTCATGATTTCGTTCAGCTTTTCATCATGTAAAAAAAAAATCAGACCGAATCGGCAAAACCGTACCCAAAAAATGCAACATTACCTAAAACTTGCCTGGATAAAACGCGCATTCAAAGCAATTTCGTTCAGAGACATCCTCAAAGCAGGAGCTGATGGACAATCGGGATGGCCTCCAGGGCTAGGATGAGAGGAAGAGGCAGGAGTGTTTATCCGGTCCGGACGAGCTCTATCTTGAACCTCCATTGGATTGGACACTGGAATTTTTGGGTGACGATTTTCCTTCTCAAAACAAGGCGGATTGGCAACAATTTGAGATTGAGCCTTGGCTGGACTAGTGGAAGGAATAGTGATATCCTCAGGGAGTACCTCAGAAGCAACGGCAGGTTCTTGAATTCGGTCTTGTAGATAGGCCGATTGAGTGGAGCCACTGATCATTAAAGCGCTTGGAGCCTCCTCAGTTCTGGGCTCATTGCAAATTTTGGAGAGAGGTGGGAGTCCACCAAATATAGCTATTTTAGAACCGGTATTCCTATCCGGCATTTGAACGTTTGAGGTTAGTTCGGCCACCTCCACAGTCGTTTGCACAATGGACGCTGAAGAAAATGAAGGTAAAACAGATGCACCTACTGATTTCTTTATACCAGTCATCCTCTCCGATATCGGTATTCCAGTATCAGTAGAAGAAGAGGATGGACTGGCCAAAACCTTTCGACGACGGGATGTTGAACTTTTAGTTTTGGATTGCTGAATTTTTCTCTTAAGACTTTTCGGGGTGTGACTACTTATTGCTGTGGCTGCTGATTGAGGCTCCCACTTGGTTATCGTTAGAATTTCAGGAGAAAAGAGTTGTTCCTTGTCACAAAACGAGTCAAGATTATCCCGAATTAAATCACTAAATTGCTGAACCGATTTTTCCTCATCATCTTCGAATTTACCCATAAAAGATGATGGAATATTATCCCAACCAACAGAAAAATCGAAATCAAAGCTAGCCTTCAAAAAGAAAGACCTATCCTTCCAATTTTTGATTGATTCATAAATTATCCCACCAATATTTAATTCGCGGGGTGTCAAAGAAATCCAATCTCCACTTTAGCTAAATTTGAAAAGCACTTTCACGGTTATAATATTTAGTGTAAGCCCACGAAGCCGAAAAAAGATGCAAAGATTGCAAAGACACCTGATGACATTAACGTGAAACCTGGCAATGGGGACTCCAAGTTCCACAAAAATCTAACACAATTCCAGAGCAAGAGGAATACGTAAACCGCTATTGAGATGGGCTTCATAAATGGTGATATACCATCAGGAGGAGAGCAGGCCTTATCACTCTCAGAAGGAACCAAGAAAGGTATTTATTTATAGATTTTGAACTTTGTATAAATCGAATTTATATCAGTAGATGAAAGAACCGATTTAAGAGCTTGAATATGAGAAACTTAAACGCGATGAGCCATGATGAAGATGCGAAAGTGAAGAGAAGGGTTTGAAATGAAACGGCGTGAAATGGGAGAAGCTGGATTTATAATTAATTTTAAATTTTGGCACCAATTCCAAACCATATCTTAGAATGATGGCCAATTGACGCACCTGCCATAATGATACACATGTGGCAGAATCGGATAGGGTTACTTATTGGTATGTAATTAATATTTGGCCCATCCTTCGAGGGAGCCTTATAAGGGCTTTAGACGATTTCAAAATTCAAAATGGATGACAGTCGATTTCAATTCAAATCGGCAAACGAAAATGCCGGTTTCAAGTCAAAGATGGCTGACAGCCGATATCAATTCAAATCGGCAAACGAAAATGCCGGTTTCAAGTTAAAGCTGGCTGACAGCCGATTTCAATTCAAATCGGCAAACGGAAATGCTGGTTTCAAGTTAAAGCTGGCTGACAGCCGATTTTAATTCATTTTGGCGAATAGAAATACCGATTTCAAGTTAAAGCCGGCTGACAGTCGATTTCAGTTCAAATCGGCAAACAGAAGTGCCGATTTCAATTTCAAGTTGGCTGACAGCCGCTTTCAGTTCAAATCGGCAGACAGAAATGCCGATTTCAAATTCAAGCTGATAATCGATTTCAATCCAAATCAGTTGGATGATAATACCGATTTCAATCCAAATCAGCCGGATGATAATACCGATTTCAATCCAAACCAGCTGGATGATAATACCGATTTCAATCCAAATTAGCTGGATGATAATACCAATTTCAATCCAAATCGGCAAATAGAAGTGTCGTTTTCAATTTCAAGCTAGCTGACAGCTGATTTCAGTCCAAATCGGCAGGAAGAAATGCCGATTTTAATATGTACCGATTACTAATTTTTACCGATTTCTATTTAAAGCCGGTTGGAAAAGACTGTAAGCTAATCGACCATTAAGAGGACAATGCCGATTTTGATTCAAAAGACAGTTGAAAAAGTCAAGTTCAGCTCCATGAGTCCAAATCGGCATGATGCCAGAAGAAGTGCACTCGAGTGACCCATTGAAAAGGACATGTCGCCGGTTAAAAATTCTAACCCGCCGACATGGGGGACTAGTGATGGGTACAACGATATATGGGTTGGTTTTAAGAACAGCCTACTAAAGAAGGCCCATTGGGTCTTAGAGTTATTTGGGATCAAGAAAACTACTACGGTTTTCTTGACACGTGGGAAAGAGCTATTCCTGGTAATTGGTCGCAACGGATCAAACCGGCAGCAACGGATCAAATCTGGTTTGTTTCATCTGAATGATCTAATCAGGTGTGCCAGGCGGAGAGGGGACTATAAAGATCCCCAGTTGGAAAGAAAAAAGGGGGGACCGTTTTAAAAATAACATCTTGATACTATTTCTTGACTAAATTCTCTTGGAATAGAGGAGAGAACGAAAAAATGATTCGAGTGGAAGAAGAAAATTCAACTTTCTTTCAATATTCGTATCAATCAAATTGTGATGTGTAAATTCAGGATGCCAATAGTTAATACATCATTTACTCACTGTCTTAGCATTAATTAAACTTCTTTAAATTCTGAATATTGAGTCGCATCAGTATTATAATATAATAATTATGGATATAATAATAATAATAAATAGAATAAAATAATAATATATATTAAATAATTAATAATAAATTTTTATATAAATATATATTAAAAAATATATATATTAAAACTATTATTAATAATTATGATTTATATATATAATAATAATAATAATAATAATTGTAATAATAATATTATTATTATAAGAAGAAGAAGAAGAAGAAGAACGTCAACAGAGAGAAAGAGAGAGAGTGAGACGACGAAGAAGAAGGAGAGGGAGAGAAATCGCCGGCGATGTGTGCGGCGCCGATTTCTCCTCCTCCTACCGATCAGCCATTTTTCCTTCTTTCTCTCGGTCACCAGCTCATCTCATCTCTCTCCTTTAAATTTCTCCCATTCCTTTTTAAATCCTGGTATCCGTCTTCTTCTTCGGGACGTCGCTGGCGAAGTCAGAGAGAAAGAGAGAGAAATCGAGCTGTGAGTGGGAGAAAAAGGGAGGCGTGGTTCATCCTCGAGGTGCCTCCTTCATCGCCATTGTCGATTTCTGCTGTGCCGTTGTGTTGGCCGTTCGGAAGCCGATGACGAAGACGAAGACGAAGCCGAAGCCGAATTCGAGCCGTGTTCAGGAACGGTGAAATCAGGCAAGTGAACCCCTCTACTGTCATTTCTTTAATTTGCATGTGAATCCTTCCACTGTCGTTCTTCTCGAAATTTCAAGTGAAATCCTCATAATGTTCCCTTCCTTACTCGGTAATTTCTTGGATTGTTGTGGTGCTCTGTTCTAGCCGAAAGAATCTATGGGTGAAGGAATTGTAAATTTGGGATTAAATTGTGGGTGTATTGCTGTGTATGGTTGTGTGAGTAGATGGTGATTCGATCGATCTGTGTGTGTGGGTGTTCTGTGTGTGCTCTGTGTGGGTGGATGCGTTGACAGTGAAGGTGGTTCTGTTGATGCTATGGGCATGAGAGGGTGCCTTGCTGCTGTGTGTGTGTTGTGTGTTTGGGTATGGAAAAGCAGTATGTACTGCTGTCTGTGTGTGTTGTGTGCAGGTGTGCTGGTGTGGGTGTGCACGGCTGGAGTAGCCCCGTGTGTGTGTGTTTTGGGTGTGTGTGTAAGCGTGTGGGTGTTGAGAAGCAGGTATACTGCTGCGTGCCGTGTGTGTGTGCGTTGGTGTGTGTGGTGTGGGCAGTAGGTGTAGATGGGTGTGTGAGTGTATATATGTATATATATTTAAATGTTGTGTGTGTGTATATATATATAGATATATATATATATATATATATATATATCGGTTGGAATATATGGGTGAGGATGTGTCTATGGGTACATGTGTTATATATATATATATATCGGTTGGAATATATGGGTGAGGATGTGTCTATAGGTACATGTGCTAGTAGAATAGATGTAAATCATTATAAATGGATTGTGTATGGAAGAATCCGGTTACGTGACCATGAATGTTTAAATTTTAGCATATGGGTAGGTTGTTGATAATAATGATAATAAAATATTATGTTGGAATTAGTTAATTTATATGTTAGCCTTAGTTGTAGACATCGCACCGGAATGAAATGGAAGAACAGTTAAGTGGTTGAGTTAAGCATATAAATCATATCTTGGTCTACGTTTATTATTTGTTTGTTCCGTGATGAGTTCCTTTGTGTTAAATTTGATAGAGTGAGTAAGGTTTGTGTTAGCACTGAACGACGTTCCTATCATTGATATTGCAAAGCCTTCTTTGCGTTATACTCGGTTGTGTGAGTATTTGAATTGTTGGCTTCCTACGGTTAAGATTGAGGAGAGTGCATGAAAATATTAAAGTATCTGGTCGAATGGGAGGTTACGATATTTTAATATGGTTTATGCTTATCCAATACTGATTTCGTATCATGGTGATGGTGAGGTATATTGTTTATTGTGAATTGATACTTATAACCATGTGACCATCGTAGGAGATGATATCAAGGATATCATTTGGCAAGGGTATCACGGATTGTATCGGCATGATACGGGTACGGCTTCTGGGAGGACCGTAGGGGTAGTTAGATACCATAGATAACCTCGTTGCACTTACCCAACCGTTGGGGGCGTAAATTCTCGGTCTTTGGTTCATGGTGGCAGAATAAGGTCCAAGGAGATTCTTATTATCTCGTACAGTGGTGACCTCAATTTGAGTTGATAATCAAATTCTTGTTATCTCGTACAGTGAGTCGATATGGATATTTATAACTTAGTGACAATCGTAGGAGATGATATTCGGGATATCATTGGCGAGGGGTATCGGAGTGGTATCAGTATGCTACGGGTACAGTCTCTGAGAGGACTGTAGGGTAGTTGGATACCATGGATAACCTCGTTGCACATACCCAACTGTTGAGGGCGTAAATACGCGACCTTTGGTTTACTATTGTAGAATAAGGTTCAAGGAGATTCATTGTGATGTTTTATCATTATTGATACCTCATGAGTTTAGAATTCAACTGAATCTACGAGTTATATTCTGTAGAATCTATGGGTCAGATTTTACGATATTCGAATTCGCTGGAATCCATGTTGTTTATCGATGTTGATGTTCAGGTCGTTTATGCTAACATTCGGACCAGGGAATCTCTGCATATCTCTTGATGTTGGATTTTGAGGGATTTCCGCTAGTTTATTGGTACTCTTATTATCTTTGAGATCTGTGGGTCAAGTATGACCTATTTTGTTTAGAGTCATATTTATGACGTGTTGTAATTCTTCTCAGATATAGTATATGGTTAGATTTATATTGAGATCTTGATAGTTTGATATCCGAGATTGTTATTGTTATTAGCGCTTTTGATTATTATTACTTGTTAGATTTTGGCTCACTATTGTATTTTCTTGGCTCCAGATAGAGCTGATTGTATAGTGTAGACCGTGGGATCCTACTTTTACTATAGGACTTTCAGGTAAAACGATTTGTGGATGTTAGATATTATTTATCAGTGGGAAACAAACTAGATATTTTATTGACAAAAATTGAGTAGTTTTCATTCAGGCTGCGACCTGTGATTTTTAGCAGTTATTTCGGGATGATTATATAATGTATTGATAAATTTAATAGTAGTTTAATTTAATTGTATTATTATTATGGATGATTTTAAGTTTTGAGGTTTCTGCATGAGTGGTCCAAGCTATATTTGATATTTTAGGTTCGGATCGTCACATGATAGGCTCCTCGTTGATAAAAAGGGTAAACATAATAGTGATGGTACAGGACTCAATCCTCCTAACAAAGGAGGCCAAGATCCCCATTATTTGTAAGTTAGACAATATAAAGTCCAACTGGATCGAGATGTAAGCTTCCATAATGTACATGTTTATAGCACAATGGTTGGGCCTCTTATTCAAGTGATATTTGTAGAAAAGCACCGGGGCAAGTAGAATATTAACCCCAATATGTCTACCATTAGAAAAATCCATTTGACAATGATCCACTAAGAAAGTAAATATTTGTGTAAGATAGTTGGCCAGGTTATTAGAGATGATCTTGTAAATGATATTGTAGTAAGAGATCGGTCTAAAATCAAATACTTTAGAAGTAGCATTCACCTTTAAGAGAATATAAATAGTCACACAATTAATCTACTTGAGGATGCATCCAACATGAAAGAAATCATTAACTGCCTCTAGGATTAGGTCCCCAATGATATCCCACAAGGATTTGAAGAAACTTCTAAAAAATCATCTAGCCTTGAGGCCTTGGAGTCCCCAAATCCAAGCAAAATCAACTGATTCTCCTCACAAGAGGGTAACACCAAAAGATCAAGAAGAAGCTACAAGGGCATTGACTTGAGCATAAAAGGCCAAATGGATTCTTAATCAACGAAACAACACAGCCTGCTAGCCCAACAGATTGGTGAAGTAGTCAAGGATAACATCTAGAGCATTTGCTTTGAATCAATAGTGGATCCATCCTCCTTGATAAGCGAACAGATGAATCATAAGTTCTACTTTCCTTTGATGGCTTTGAAGAAATAGTTCGAGCACCTATCTCCGTCACTGAGCCATCTCACCTCAACTCTCTTCATAAGATAGTTTTCCTCTGTGCTTTAGGCTATACCCAACTCAACCTTGAACAAGTTTTCGACAGTAATGAGACTGGGTCAAATAGGGATATAAAGTAACATGAGTTGGGCACCATCCAAGATAGATATAGTAGGAGTGACTAACAAAGAAAGGTCTCCCACCTTGCTATCAATCACTTATAGAGCAAGCTTAACACGATTGAGCGTAGTGAACGCTTAAGACATAAGAGTATCCTCATCATGAGAGTTTGAAGCCTGGCACACAACTCCCAAATAATTGGAATGAATGGCAATGAAATTTTAAACTTATGGAAAGAATTAGATAGTTTTTAATGATTATAGTTTTGACCCTTTATATTAAGGAAAACTAAATTATACAAATATTTGATGCATGTAAGGAATATTGGTCTCTAAATACTACAAATATAAACTATCAATCCTACTTAATATCACAAATATATGTAATAATAAAGTGTAAAAATAAATTAACATAAACTATAGTAATGAAGTGAAATTTTAAGAACCAAACAATTGTTTAGTAAAATTTTCGGAATTGTTTTAGCCAATCAAACTAAATCTACTATTAAAAATTTAACTTATAGGCCAGGGTGTTATAAGCATGCTAATCATTAGCCAACTTAGTCAATTGATGCGACTCTTACTGAAAAACTCTTCGGAATTACTTCCTAACAATAAAATTAAACACAATTTAATCTATTCTTGAACTTTACTTCACTACTTTGGGAACAACCTATAGTTATGGAACTCCAAGGTCTACACCACCGATGGAACTCCAAAACATCACAAGTTTGGAATAAGTATTTGATAGTAGTTGAATGATTTTGAATAAAAAATCCTTGTCTCTAGATAACTACTCACGGATGATATTTTCTCTTTTTCTTCTCACTTTTCTATCTCTCTTTTTCTTCTCTTTTCATGTAGTTGACAGTTAGGCCAAGGTAAAAGAGTTTATTTATAAGTGACACAAGATAATAGGGCAGATAAACATAAAACTATGATCCTACACTATGGCATTCGAACGCTAGCTCAAAATGCAAGCTCAAATATTAGCATATGCATGTGCACAGACAAAGAGTACATGTGCAAGATCCATTCTATTGATCTGCGCATGTGCATGAGCTAATGCGGTATGTAGGCAACCTATCCTATTAATATTTTGAGTGTATATGAGTGTACATTTTGGCATTTGAATGTTGGCTTAAATGCAGCTTACCTTTGCACGTTCCAAACGTTTTTGAACCCTTGAGCCATTTTGACTTTAATGAGTACACATTTATTTAAAATATATCTAATTAATAAAAAAGACTCAAATATAATTTTATTGGCATCAAGTTTTATCACACAAATAAACTAATAAAATACAACTAATAATCTTCCTCTTTGACAATTTCATGAAAAAACTCCTTATATGACATAAATAGAAAATAAACTCTAATTATCATCATATTAAAACTTCTTAGAAGACAAACATATGACAATAGAGACATGAACATCATGTTAATGATGTGTAACATTTAATGTACCTATTTACCTATAAAACAAGCACTACTAGAAAGTACTCGTGATGCATCAAACATATATCAGTATTATCACAGTAGAGCATAATATATTGTTACAACAAGTGTAGTTGAAATATAGAATGATATTCAATATAAGCATAATCAATAAAAATATCAATGATCTCACTATCATAAAGTATAACAATATAACCCTTTAATATATATCTGAACACAACATATTATTGGGTTATAAGTCACTTCTATGTGGGCTCATATTCATTCTATGTACCAATTTAGTAGTACAAATGATAAGTATTTTCACGCATGCGAAGAAGACTTGAGGTGCTGATTCCAGTAACATCACGCTTGAGGCACGCCTTGGGCCCATTTCCAGTAGCTCCGCGCTTGATTCGCATCTGCCGGGACCTCGAATGTCATTCTAGAAGCTTCGAGCTCGAGCTGTGCCTACCAAGATCTCAAGCATCATTTCCAGAAGCTCTGCACTTAAGCCACACCTACTAGGCGCTTGAGTATGGCCCAGAGGATAAAAATGCGGCTAATGCATGTTAGGGTTTCACTACTACAATTTGATTGTCATGTTGAGAGAGAAAAGAAGAGAAAGAGAGAGAAAATGGAAAAGATGAAGATTTGTATATCTGTTTGTATTCCGCATTAAGTTTCAATTTTCGTTGATTGTGAGTATGTTATTTTTGCTACTAAGAAGAATATTTACTAGGTTCTATTTCTTCTTTTTCATCTTATTTTCTTTATTGTATAAACTTATTTTGAGACAAAATAGTTTGATATTATATTTAAAATTTGTGTAACCAAGACATTATATAATAGAGATATTTTCGAACCTTAAGTCCTATGATTTTTCTCCCTTATTAAAAAAAAAGTTTTTTATATAAAAATTATATCTTTATCGATTGTGTGTACTTGTTATGTACTTGTTATATGTTATTGTATATTTTTTCATAGTTCAAATAGTAGATCGGGTCCCAATACGAATCTCCCCCTCAAAACAAACTCATCTTTCCCTTTTTGGCACAAATTGTCAAGGGATGACCACCTAAGGGTTTGTTTCATCACCCAAAGTCTCCATCTCATTGCCGGATATCACCTGCCGAATGTACTAGACTTGCTGCTAGGCCTTATGCTCATGATAAGTAGTCCTAGTCCGAATATCTCTAACTCTTGTGTAAGGCCCAAATCCTTAATTTATAATAATTTTCATTGATTAAGCTAAGATAATTACAATTGATGTCAAATGATGATAAAAATTGAGTTAGAAGGTCAAAATTTGATGATTTAGCATATGAAGGGGCCCGACCCACGCCTAGGTACCAAAAACCATGGGGTCAGCACCTGAGACAAATCCGATGGATGCTCAAGCACTCGTTGACAGTAACTATACACTCAAGGCATGCCCAAACAGTGCTCGAATGCTACATCCAATAGCATAGCACGTAACATGCGTCCAAATGATACTCGAATGCCACTCTGTATATAAGTGGACACCAATCTCATTTTCTATCATTTTCTTAGAATTTTCAAGAAATGAGAGAAAAGTAGACGAGGAGAAAAGAAAAAATGAGAGCGAGAAGGCCAAAAAACTCTAAATTAAGTTAATCAAAGCTTGAATTTCAATAAATTAGAGATAAGACAAGTGTATTTTGAGCTTTTTTTCTTTTATTGCCATTTTTTGTTAAATTCTTTGAATATTTCTTATTTCAATATTCAAGCATGTCATGATTTTAAAGATATGATGATATTATTTAACATGAATAAGTAATTCTCTTTATTTTGTTATAAAAATATAGAAAATTCATATCTAAATTTAAGTATAATATATATATACATATATAAATGCTGATTTTTATAATTCTTCTGCATGCATATGTCAAATTTAAGATTTAATGACCTCATAAGTAATGAATTTCATACCTCTTACTATTGTATCTTATGAATTTAAAATATAGACTTACATGTTTAGAATTTTGATAAATTAGGTCATACATGTGTGCTGTATGAATCAAAATTACAAAAATAATTTTCATATTACTGATTTTCTATATTTTGCTAAACTTTTCTACACTATCTTTTGGATTTAAAATATAGACTTACATGTTTAGAATTTTGATAAATTAGGTCATACATGTGTGTTGTATGAACCGAAATTACAAAAATAATTTTCCTATTACTGATTTTCTATATTTTGCTAAACTTTTCTACACTATCATATTTAATTTTTTATACAATAATCTAGTATGTTTAAGAAATTGATAAATATATGTTCTACATATTCCGAAATTTATGTAACTTCTTTATATTTTTGTTTAATAAGTTGAAACTTTGCTGAATTTCTACTTCACTAAATTTTTCTATACTATATGCTAAATTAGTATTTAATATGTTAATAATTTATCATTGCTTGATTTATATAGAAAGTATAAGTTCTACATGATATGAAATTATAGAATTTTAAAAGAAAACTTTATCAAAGTAAAGAATTATGATCATTTTCTCCATTAATAAGAAAATTAAAAAGTATGAAGAAAAGTGTATAATTTTTTTAAAAATATGTATTAGGTTGTAGTTAAATTCAGTGGGTAATATATTATGACATGTCTTAATATATTATAATGGTATATTTAGATTTAAACCTATTATTCGCAGGTAAAAAGCGACGTTTAGCCCCATCTATAGGGTTATATATATGATGATCGTTTTATGGGTCTTGAATAGTAGCGTATAGTATTTGAGTGTATAAAAATAAATATAGCTCGAATTTTAATTATCTGCTCCTTTAATCAGTAAGGCTTATTGGCCCTTGGTTCATAAGAAAAATCAGATTTTAGTATGTTTTGATAATAAGAATTGGATAAGGGTATGATAAGAATTCTAAAAATATATAATATGAATTTTCTACATATGTATTATGAATAATGATGTCATTACATTAGATTATGGCCTATTATTCTTTCAATATATTTTAAAAGTAAATTATGTGTGATTATTATTATATTATATATTTTACTTAGTTTTTTACTCACTCATTATTCTATTTTACTAACCCTTTCAAATAAGATATACATATACATGCTAGATGAGCAGGAATGATGAATAACTATGTTAGAGAGTCTTTAATAGGAGATTATGAAATGTTCAATATAGTTTTATGATTTTTGGATAATTTTAAAATGTTAAAAGCAATAATATAGCTATTGGATAATAGTTAATGTATTAAGTTTTGTTTCCGGATAGTTTTAGATTGTTTTATATTGTAATGTGGCTTTTTGGATTGTAGTTAATATATTATAATATATTTCGGATAGTAATTAATGTATGAATAATAATCAGACAGCAATTGGTAAGCCATGAGATGTATGTCAGTATGTTTTAGTATCATATTAATGCGATTTATGTCATGATCCTGTCTTGTAGTTATATGAGGCGTGACACTTATTAGATCTTGTGTATGATTTAATTTACTTTTAATAATCAATCGAAGTATCGACATAAAATTTACGTTCAAATATTATTAAATGGTAAATTGGTTAATTTATAATTAGTTAAGTGTAATTACAGGATTAGAAATTTAGGACATGACATCTAGTCTCGAGACCTCTAACACTTGTCTAAAGTTCTGATAGAGAGGTAAAAACTCATTCCATCTAATGCTATACGGTCATTTGAAACAATGTTTATGATGATAATAACTACCCCATCTAATGCCGCATCAAACATAGGAGGTTAATAATGGAACAACAGACCCAACAAGCTAAGAAATAGAAAGAACTCTAGATGTCTTCTCGGTAGAAGGAGGAATAGCGTCAGTAGAATGAGAAATGCCACCAAATACGTGGAATTGACTCTGAGCATATGTGACTTGTGTAAATGGATAGTCTAAGAGCAACAAGAGACACAATAGATAGGTTGATAGAGAGATGAGATAAGGTGTAGAATAAGATAACTATAGGGTAGTTTGAATATTGGTCAAGAGTCCTCAAATGTGTCTATAAACTGTTTACAGAGTATTTGTGTATGTGGACAATCTAAGGGTGCACCAACAAGACCAATTTCATTATTAGTACATGTATATGATCCAATAGTACACATGTACAGCCAATTCTGCTAATTTACTAAGACTGTATAAATAAACACCCTAGCATTTGAACATTAATTCAAATAATAGCTTACCTTTACACAATAGAAATATTTTTGACATCTGATCCTTTTCAATTTTGATGAATATATCTTGAGTTATAATAGATCCCAATTAATTATTTAAAAGGCTTGAATATGATTTAATGGGGACCAAATTTTATCATAGAAATAAGTCAATAAAATAAACCTAACAATTTAAAATTTTCCTATCTAATTAGGCCTCTGGCCCCAGAATAAGGATACAAAGAGAGTGATCGGAGATACTAACTTAGCTGAAAGAAGAAAAACAGTACTCACTAGTCAACACCATAAATAAAATTCCTTTCAATTTTCTTGTAAGTATGATCCAAACTGTTCTTACAATTACACCATGAAAATTTACTTCCCTCGTAGTTGAGATCTTGAAAACCCCAACTAGCTAAGCAACGAGCAAAGTCCCTAGTACCATACTCAGTGAAATTATCACCAAAAATTTTAGACTTGTGTGACACAATATTGAAGTCATGGAAAATGGCCCATGACTAATCAACAAACTGGCTAGTCAAATCTACAAGGCAATTCCGTAGGATCCATCTACTATCCAAGTTAGCACCACACACAAATGAGCAAAGGAAAGAAGAACCCCCAACCAAGTCATCGGCCAAATAGGAGATTGTTAGAGCCATTTCTCTAATTGGTATATTCCGTGACCATATGTCCTATTGTATCGATATCGGGTTATGGGGAGTCGAGTTACAGCATCAATACATATCCGTTCTGTCCGTTCCGTCCTCCAGTCGCTCGAGCCGATCCGAAGCCTCCGCGTCCTCCGTGCGCCGGCTACCCGCTCGAGCTCAAAATCCAGAATAGTCGCCGCTCGCTGTGCTCCCGCTACCCGCTCGAGCTCAAAATTTAGAATGGTCGCCGCTCGCTGTGCTCTCGCTACCCGCTCGAACCCAAAATTCAGAATTGTCCTCGCTCGCTGTGCACCTCCTCGAGCTCGAGCGCACGTGGGGTTTCTCTGGAAACCCTCCGTGCGCCCACTGCGCGCTTGAGCGCCAATGCAACGGGTAAGTTTTTAAATGTAAATTTTGAGCCATCTATAAATACTTGGCTTATGTTTTTGGAACCCTAAGGACTCTGGACAGATTACTTACGTGCCCCACTTGAGAAGAAAGTTGTTCATGCCTCATTGATATTGCTTCTCTTGATAAAATCAAAAACTACAAGATTGATCTTCATGTTCTAAGAAATTTTCTCCTCACATTCTCTTAACCATTTAAACGCTTTCTTCTACCTTCGTTGGAGACGTCGATGATTGAAGAAGGAGATCCGATCGTCTTCGGCAATTCAAGTGGCTAAAGAGGAAAGATTGACGTGAAGATCGAAAGGTGTCCGGTTCCGTTGCCGCGGGCAAATCTAAAAAGTTCCTTGGTAGGGATCACAAGATAGAAGTAAGTCGGTTAGGTTAGCGCGTCGTTACCACCCGATCTGTAAGTTGATTTTTATAGTGCATTGCTTCCCTGACCGTTGAAGCCCGGAGGATTTTTCTTGATTACCGTGGATATCGAGTTTTTTCTTTGTCACCAAAAATTGTGTCTTTTTGTTATTACTTATGCTCATTTTTTTTTTGGATGATTGTTAGTATCATTAACATCTAGAATTAAATATTCTTTACGTGTATTAAATATTTAATTTTTACTGCTTCCACTACATTTGTCGCGGTCGAAACTTGATTGTATAATTTAGGACAAAAGTCCTTTTTCAGAAATTATCAGGTCATGAATGATCAACGAAAAGATTATGACAATGAGTAATTAATGTTTAAGCTGCATAACAAAGAGATTTAAGTTGCCTTTAACCAGTTATTTGTTGATACCAAATATTTTCCACTTGGAAGATTTAAATGTGAAACCTTACCCCCCAACGTCCACCCCCTTCAAATTCCCTCTCTAAACAAAACTGTCCGTATAAAATGATATCATTTTAAGAAGTATTTTTATAGTCAATCAAAGTGATAAGTACATGTTTTTCTATGGTTGAACAGTTTATCTAGAAGAGACAAACATAAGGATAATAATCAGTTGATTCGACACTAATGGCAAAGGTTGTTGATCTACTTTATGGCCGAATATCGGCTACTAGTTTTTAAAAATTCTGAGTTCATTTATATAAAGCCATAGTAGCCCTGTAATTCTACAGGTCATTACTGTGTTCTACCTAAGAATTTTTCTTGATGATAAGAAAAAAAGAAATCTAATAATAATTAATATTTTTTTAAGAAAAAAAATGTATTATATAAAAATTTTCATACACGGATATATGCATAAGAAAGTAGATATAAGTCCAACATAATAATAATAATAATATTATTATTATTATTATTATTATTTTTAAATGTGCGCGCATGTGGGTGTGTTGTATATTTTAACTACAGGTTCAAGTATATCTCCTCAATTATAAATTAACTTATTGTACGTAGAATAATCATAAGGGATTCATGAAAATAGAATATGCTTCGGAAGATGCTATATGCTGGCAACTTCCCCTACCTTACCTATTTCTTCTTTTTAACTATTTTTTATGGCCTCCTTGCTTCTATATCATCCGAACACAGTCTTCTTCAACAAACCCTCCATTTTAGCAATGGGCGGACAACAGCCCAACCCACAAAAGGGGGTCAGGGATGGCCAACCACCTTCTAAGGGAAGCGCAGGCCGCGGCAAGTGGTGATTATGATACCGTTATCAGTAATCGGAGCAAATGAATGGGCAGCTTCCCCTTACCTGAGGGCAACTTGGATCTTTGGCGTTGTTCACTGCCTTGAGGAGGAGAGTTTCGCACAGGAGCAAGGCAGTTGATTAATTATGTCCCTTCTCTATTTTTCTTTGCTATACACCTTCTAGTCGTATATTTAGCAGCTGATTTAGTAGTAACTGAGATCGATGAATGCCTGTTTTCTACTTGTTTACGTATGCTCTTGGTCTGTCTGTAACATGGGAATCATACGTTGCTCGTGAAAGTTGTATTCTCTTGCCTTAGAAATTTTCCTTTTTCGACGATATTTTCAGAAAACGTACCTATACTACAATAGTATCCTATCGATTTTTAGAAAACGAAAATTAAAAATATATCAATTTTTGTGTATCAAATAAAAAAGTAATAAACGTAAGGCCGGCTGCCTGCCGCATTTGCCGTTTAGAAATCCTGACGAGTTGCGGCGTCACAGCGTGTCTCTATTATCTTTAAAATAGAGAGATTCAACGGTTCATATTCAGTATTTAAAAATATTTTTTTAAAATTCTCTTTTAATTGTTTTATATTTATATTTTACATTCAATATAAATTAATAATTTTAAAAATAATTATTTTTATGATACTTATATTATAAAGTATTCACCTTTAGATGTTAATCTATGGGCAGAAAGAAAAGAAGTAGGCGCCGCCAAACATGATGGCATCGCAGCACCTTTTGTCTGTGTGGCGGCTCGAGATTGAATAAGTCTAAGTCACGCAATCTTAATAATCCACATTATTTTTCACACAAGATTGTTCAAACTACCGTGGTCTAAGTTGGGGTGCATGAGCTGGTATTTCGAGTTGAGGCCCAGCACAACACTCGACCCATATGCCCCATGAACCGAGGGCATCCTGGCAGGGTCCACATGTTAGTTGAATTTATTGAAAAAAATATATATTTTAAAAATTTGTATATAAAAATTGTAAAAAAAAAAAATACATGAAATATCTCATTTATTGATTAATTATTTATACAAAAATATACAAATATAAAATAAATTATCAATGTGAAAAAATGTGTGAATAGTTTGTAATTTTACCATCATAGAATTATTTGATTCCTCCCTGTTGCAACAAAATTATTATTTTTTTGCACTTTTTTATATCTAATCAATCCTTAAAGATGATTTATATCGTAATTTCTAATGGTACATCTTTATAGTTATTTGAGATAACTATTCAAATTCTTAGCAAAATACTAAATTTGTTATCTCATATCTACCCACGAGTCTAGTATTGTTGCATGACACGCAACCATTGGAAGGATGTTTTGGTATTTGTCGATTTATTCTCCAAAATTTAATATATTGTTTTACTTTCTTTGTGGAAAAATAGAGAGGTCAACATTTTAGCACATACATAAAATTAGCACTACTATGGCTGCTCTTCAGGAACTCCTAAGCTTGCAAACCATTTACTCTTAGTAGAGGACTGTTATGGATCCTTTCTTACATTGGTTCTACTTGATAGATCTATGAATGATTTGGGCTGATCTAGTCATGGTAAACGACTATTTGGCGGTCAGCCCATTAGCCAATAAGGCTCAACACAAGAGCAAAGCTCAAAGATCGTCCGAAAGGCCCATCTACTATGTAGAGGCCCATGAGGAACCAAGAGCAAAGCTCAAAGTTGGCCTGCCAAGTCTATGAGTCGAAAGCTTCGACCACAACCCTCAGAGGCTCAGGAAGCACCTCCACCTACTCGAGGAAGTCCAAGATACAACACACCTTCAGACCGCCACATTCCAATAGCAGACTGGGCAATCCTATATAATAAAAGGATAAAGGCTCGCCAATTTGAAGTGAGAGACCTCGTCCTCCGTAGCATGGAGCAACCGACAAAACTGCCAATAGGAATAAGCTCTCTTTGAATTTGGACAGACCATTCATTGTCTCAACAATCCTGCGAAATGGTACATACAAGTTACGCACCCAGGATGGCAAGCTTATCCCAAGAATATGGAACGCCACCCACCTGAAAAAGTACAACCAATAAGACCAAGACAAACCCAGGTAAGGACTTCATACATCATTATAAATGCTTGTAACTTTATCCTGATATTTAATCAATAAAATTATTGTTTATTCATATGAACTTGTCCATATGATCGCATGTATGTTTGCTATTCCGCCAAATCAATTGACCCAAATTGCCCCTAAGTTAGACAGGATTCGTCATAGCCTACTTTGTAACCTGTTGACGGTCGAAGAACCTCAATCCCGAGCCAAGTAGCCCATTAAGTAATCAAAAATTAAACGTTAGTTCCATACCAAGCGTCCAAACGACGACCAAAACCCAAGCCTAAGGGCTCTTGGAACTCTCAACCAAATGGCCTATAAAACCTTAGAGGGCTTCTACAGTGGGCGTGCAACGACTTCCCCTCGACAAAGAAAACACTCTTAGTCAACAATGGTCGACAGAGTAGGACCATACATGCATGAGCAATGACGTCTTGAGATAGGGTTGAGCGCCAATATGGCAATGCATAGACGACGGCCTATGACTCTACCAGAGCCCAATTGTTGCGGCCATGAAGCCCAGCTAACCCTAGCGAGGCTCAACCCCAAGCATATGATGACATCCTACTAACAGGATGAAGCACCCCGCAGGATGAAGGTGCCATAACATTCCCCTCCCAAGGGAATGAGCACCACCAAGCCATTGTGCCTCAAACAAACCCGGCGATGATAGCCACGATGTTTAGTATGACATATTATATTTTTAACCGAAAATCCGGCAGAATTTTAAAAATAATACTGATATCGGCCAAATACAAAACCTGTTAATATCATTTATAATATACATAATATAGCCACTACATCACCAACAGATGATCCAAATCCACAAAATCTCATATGGCACCAACAACATAATTCCGATATGGCATTTGCTCAGAATAGATGTCACTAGGTACCCAATTAACGATACAATTTGCGAAAGTATAAACATTTATCAATATAATGAAAACTATACTACAGTATATCATCATCATCATATCATATATCTATGAACAAAATCCATCAGAAAAATAAAATATTTTATTAGAAGACATGAAACTACATAACTAAGTCCATAATGTCATCTTTTATATTTTCGAGCCTAGTCGACTCAAATCCTCTATCCTATCTCATTGGGTACAATTTATGCTCTTAGGGTTTAGGGTTTAGATATCATTTTCTCCTCCTTCTTTGAGATAAAGCCTTGCTTTATTTAGATAGCTCATCCAATTCTTGATATGGATGATTTTTGTCCTGTTTTTACCCATAGGCCAATTTTTCTCCTTTTTTAATCAAAAATTATTTAGGGTTTAGGGAGCTAAAACTCAGCAAAACATATATATAAATCAAAAGACATGCTAATTTCCATATTTAAAACATAATAATGCATATATGAAGGAATAGAAATGCATTTAAGACTATAAATCATGATTCAGAAAAGAATGCTTTCATGATGCGTTTCAAATTTCTTTGATTCATTCCCTTTGTATTTTCTTAGTCATCAAATTATACCGAAAACTTATTTCGTTGAGGGATCGGGGCCTGTAGACCTTATTGACTGAAGGAGTGGTCGGTCGTAGTTTGGATTATATATACTTCTACACAATCAAAAAGCATTCTCCTCCTATTCAAGACCCAAAGGCGAGCCGTCTATATACAAACCTTATAGACGGGGCCAATAGCCGCAAGTTGCGCCAAAACAAATGACATTCCACTACAATATATTAAGGCATGTCAAGAAATATTATTCTCTATAAAATATGGTCAAGATAACCCTTGAGTTTCCATTGTAATATCTATGGCATGCCAAAATATGTTATTTGTTAAATAATCCTCGGTTCAAGTTCTTAGTTTCTTATTTCTTTAGGGAATCTTGCACTTAAGCACAAAATTTGTCATTCCAAAGAACGGTTCAAGCAGTTCATCATTCCAAAGAACAGTTCAATCAGTTCGTTGTTTCAAAGAACGGTTCAATTAGTTTGTCACTTAAGTGCAGAATATCTCTTCTTGGTTTTTTTTATATGGCTTATTTAGATTCATATTTTTATATTCATCGTGAGCTTAAATTCTCACGTGTTTATAATTTCATGTATAATTTCCTTTTGGAGCTTAAAAGAATTTAGGAAATCCTTTTTCACATTATGCTAAATAGAATTCTTAAAACTTCTAATCGATAATTCTTTCATAAACGGTTCATGACATGATTTTCGGAACCTTTCAAATCAATATGTTCATGATACGTGTATAAATCAGTATAAAGCTTGGAACATGTAGAAAATTCCTACCATAATGAGCCAAACATATCTTTAGAACTTTCGGATTACAATTCCTTCATAATTGCATATGCCATAATTTTTGGTGCATATACAAGATGACATATTTAACATAAATGCGATTAAACATCATTGTTCATATCCGACAATATTTTCAGAATACGTAAAATTATCATATATAATTCCGTAAGCATAAATACCAAACATATAGGGTGCCCGAGTCCATAAAACGAGAATTACGAATTTTTGAAGTCCAATCATGCATAATTTACGTTTAATTAGGATAAAACCCAAAGGGGGCGCAGGTTAGGATTCCGCTAAATATAATACCGCGTAAAACTATAAAATCAGACACCCAATTGATAAGTTAACATATTCTTGGTATGAGTAACAATATTATAAAGCCAATGTATGCATAAACCCCAATTTAATCGGTGAAATCATCTGGGGCGCAGGGTTAGGGTTTCATGTCCAAAAATCAGTCAAAACTACGAAATCGGACACAAAATTCATATATGTGTATGCTCAAGTCATGGGTTTCCATTATCTAAGGTGAAATCATGCATAAAATCCAAAATAATAAGTGCAATCGGTCCGAGCATGGGTTAGGATTTTCAAGTGCGAAAAACTGCCCAAATATCACAAATCAGACATAAAATCAATATATTTTCATGTTTAGTCATGGGTAATACCAAATATAAATTTATTCAGGTATTGGAATGAGGATACCCAAAGAAAATGGAATAAAAGTGCAAGAAAACAAAAGAGGAGAGTATATGTGTACTTGCCTCGACCCGATCTATTACTTTTCTGACTGGCTCCAAGCCAGATTCGAAACCCGAGACCTCGATTTCTCCATTCTCTCTTTTCTCCCTCCCTCTCTCTTTCCTCTTTGCGTGGAAGACGGAAAATGAGTTGAACGAAACCCTCGTGGGTTTTTAAATCTCGGGCTGGTGCTCGAGTGTTGGCCCACTGGCTCTGGCGCCTGCAGTGCCTCCTCGGGCGCCCAGTGGGTCAACTCCACAGATCCGGCCCACAATCTTGAAACTTAATTTTTCTACATAGATTAAATCCAATCTTAATCATATTAATTTAATTATCCGCAATTATAATGTTCAGGAGCCGATACATTACACTTAGCCGGACGAAGAAAGAAAAAGCAATTTAGCGTGAAAGCTCAAGCAAACAGCAACAAAGATCAAAATTAACAAAGCTGGTTTCATTAACAATTAATCTTGGATGTACAATTGGGCCATTTCCTCCAAAAAAAGAGAGAGAGAGAGAGAGAGAGGGAGAAGAGAAAGGAGAGATCTAAGGGGTCAGAGAAGTCTGGCTCTACGGCATGTCACCTCTCAGCTAAGAGGGCGAAGGCTCAGCGGTTCCCACAGGAGAAGAAAGCAAATCCAACACTTGGGTGGCGTAGGAGTTCGCCGAATGGAGCAGAGAAACCAGACAGTCTAGAGCAACCAACTTCACAACCCACTGACTGAGGCGAATATCGTCCTAAAATTTGCCCTCCAGCACTTTCCCAAGGTTTGCAATCGGAATAGAGGCCCTCAATTGATCCTCAAGCTGAAGGTAGTGCCCGTGGAGAATGTGATACCGCTTTTGCGAATCGTAGAGCGACCCCTCGAGGGAAGCAATCCTCTCCCCAGCCACATGCAACTTGCCCTCTAGGGCGTCGAGCCGCTTGACCATAGTTCTGTGCTTCGACGCACTGACGTACCCTCAAGCCACGAAACCAATGGCTGCCGCAAGCTAAAGAGCCTTCTCTTAAACCTGTCGACAACAAACATGTTAGAAGAATGAAGGCCAAGGCAGAGAAGAAACAAAAGGGTACAAAATATGTACCTCCACGAAGGAAAGCCCCTCGAGGGGAAGATATCTCTGGCCAGCATCAAGAAACTCCTCCTGCCGCTCAAATCCAGCGGACACAACGGCTTTGGACTCTAGGGGCTCAAATGTCGGTGCCACAATTTCTTTCACAATGGCAGCGCAGCTATCAAGCCTAGAGATGCCAACTCCAAAGGGTTAGAAAGACGCGGCTCGGTAGACCCACCTGTCCCCATGGAGGACGCGGCAATAGTAACTGTCTCTCTTAAAGGAGTTTCCTGCATGATTTTGACCGCCTTTGGAGAAGCCACGTCTGCCGCTACGATCTCAAGGCAAGAAGGCTCCCCGGTAGCCTCGAGGCCCTCGATGACCAACATGACCTCAACCGCACCATCAGCTGAGGCAGCATCCCCTCTTGCACGGATAGGAGACTTAGACACTCCAACGTCAACACCTAACGCCAACCTGGGAGCGACCTCCAGTGTCTCCTTGACTGTGACTTCCGCCACCGGCTCGTCTAGACACCCCACCAGCTGCTCGACCTACAAGATCCTAACAACAGCAAGAAAACAATCCTAAACCTTCTCCAGCTTGGGAATTAGCTCAACCCCGACATTGACGGCGGCGGGTCCAGGTTCCGACATGGAAGCTATTGTGACTATGTCAGCCGCAGCTCCCCCAAAACTAGATGCTTGGCCCAAGGTGGATGCACTCGCATGATGTGCTCCCCTCAACATGCTCCCGAACCGCCGAACCAACTACAATGCGGCCTCGTCCTCTCCAGACAAAGAAGTAGACTCAGTGGAGGAGCCTTCAGATGAGGAGTGACAACGCTTCAACTGTAGGCCTAAAGGCTCTTGAATTGTTAGCGCCTTTGGCACCCTCAGAACAGCAGACGTCGCCACAGGGGTTGGCTCCCATGCTACCACAGTGAAGGCATCCGAAGTTAGCCAATGCCCCCTCTTGTGAAAAGTATTAGCATTGGTCAGGATCAAGTCTACCAAGGGTTTCTCCCAGGCTTTCTCATCAGCCTCATGGGGCCTAGTGACGTTGAGGTGCACCGTGCCCCACTTGTTTGAGATGGACCAGTCGGAAAGAATCACCATGTAAAAGAAGCGGTTCTTTTAGTACCTGATTGAATTAGGATTCACCCCTTTGACATTGAAGCCAGAAAGGGGGGGACGTGGAGATCCAGTCAACTTTCTACGAAAAGGTAAAATTTTCCCTCACCAACCTAGTGGTAAAGCTGTAATCGTGGCAGCAGGAAAAGACCAAGAAAGACACCAAGTATCGTATGGCATTAGGCATGAGCCTTGCCATCGACACCCCGAAGGCTGTCAGGATCACGTATAGGTCTGCTGGCATTGGGTAACGGAGTCCACGCAGAAAATGGATCTCGTAAACGGTAATGAAATCATTCGGTGGGGAACAGGCCCTGTCATCTTCACCAAGCAAAAGGAACGTCGTGCTCCCCGAAATCATAAACTGAGAAAGCAAGGACTAAATGTCCTCGACTGTATGGATCGATTGAATCTTCATGACATCATCGCTAACCATGGTTAAGGAAAAGAAGAATGAAAGTGGTGGAAAAGAGAATGGTTCACAATAGATCAAAGACAAAGGCAAAGTGCAAGAACAACGAAGGGCACTTGGTTTAAATACGCAAGGATCCGAAGACGGAAACGACATCATAGGGAAGTAGAAAAGCCGCCCTCATGATGGTGATGATGCTTGTCAGTGCCATAAGGCGCCAAGACGTGTCCCTTCCCATAGCCAATCGAGATATGCCCGACGCCTTGAAAATCCACGTGCTCGAATTGGCAACAGCCTATGAAACTATCCTATCAGCAATAAATGCGATGCACAAAACGCAAAAGAGCCAAAGCCGTTAACTGGAATGGTCATCATTACGGTGTACGATCATGACAGAGGGCCAATGGCCCACCGACATGCCCATCGTCATGCAATGTAACTCAATATAGGAAACGAGTCACGTGCGACCAAGGCCGGCTCAACGACGCTTTGCGTGACTAGCCAACAGCCAAGCGTCCGGAATTGCAAACCAAGAGGCTAATCAATGGATAACCGAGCCACTGAATGTGCGACCCAACTATCTGTCAATGGTCAGATCACCCATGACGGTATGAAGGCATCCCAATCATAAAATAACAACATGGAGACAAAAGAAAATGACAACAGAAACGCCAGAGGAGAGGCAAGAGAATATGTAGTGGATCCATTCATTAAATTCTTTTACAAAGTACAAGGCTTACAATAGTAAAAGTACATAAAAGAAAAGATGAAGGAAGCAAAAAAATGGTGGTGAATGCCTGGAAACGGGCCCTCGGAAGACACGTACAGAGAGGATAGCAGCAGGTTAAACACCATGCTAACCATGCCTATATAGACATGGAACGTGTCCTCCTTGGGGGCCAGGGGCCGCGGGATGTGTGTGGGAGATGATCCTCTAAAAGAGGAACAAAACACCACCGCCAGAGAAGCTTCCCACCCCAAGACTCCTCCAACAAGTTCCGACGATGACCCATCAAAGAAAACTTCGAGGCAGGGCCACTTCCGCAAATCTAAAAGGATCGTGGAAGATGCCTGCCCCAGGGGATCCCTTCGTTAGGGGACATTTGAAAACCGACTAGAGGAGGAAAGAAGAAAGGAACCCTACCACCAAGTTGCCAGGCAAGGCGGCCCAAGAACAACTGAAGCAAGGTTTAGGAGGCACAAGAACAACTAGAACAACAATGACACTACAAACACCAGGCTCGTCTTCAAATCTTCCAGGAATCCAGCCGATCCTAGCACAAGGCTTCGGAGAGGCTAAGACAACCTTGAGCTCCCATATTGTTTCAATGGCATAAGGATAGACCTTGAGAAACAGAGCAAGAGGGTCCCCCCTTTTTATAGCCATAACAAGAGAGTGGCGAGCTCTTAGTGAAAAGACAAGTCCACCGATTGTCGGCAAGGAATCGAAGCAAGGTCACAATTCAGAGCAAAATCTTTCCAAGCAGAGCATCGAATCCCTACCGCATTGTACGGAAGGTTGCACCATGCCTCGGCAAGGAACATAACTCTTGAATTGGCAAGTTGAGGCATCTCGGAAAGAGGCATGTGGCCAGAGTCTATTGGCAATGTCCCATCATCTAATATGCCGAAGACCGAAAAGGCCCAGCTCCCCAGCATAGGGGGCTAGTGATGGGTCCATGAACAACTCGGGCTGATCCAGTCGTGGCAGAGAGCAATTCGACAGTCAACCCAGTGGCCAATAAGGCCCAATGCAAGAGCAAAGCCCAGAGATAGTCCGAAAAGCCCATCTGCTACGTATAGGCTTATGGGGAATCAACGGCCCAGCCTAAGGGAATAGCCTCTAAGGCTCCACCAAACATAGCGAAGTCAACTCTCCTCCTTTGCGATGACAGCCTGGTAACGTAGAAGGCACCGACACAGTAGGACGCCACTAATGGGGTTCACAGTCAACCATGGGGAATCGTCGTACCCGCCGACCAACGGCAGCCTAGCAAACCCACACAATAGGAGACCTGGCCCTTATAGGCCACTATCAATCACAGTCGCATCAACGGTGGCTCCCGTCAATGTCCAGTGGTCGGCGAATCTTGGAGGAATACCTATCACTAGTCTAGGAGCCAAAACCCTTTCCGCGAGGCATTGTAAATCCCTTCACTGTCCACAGAAGAAGACAACTCTCAGGACATACAAAACTGCCTACGAACAAGATTGATAGAGCAAAGAAAGAAACCGAGTGTCTTTCTCTAACACAGTTCTTTCCCTGATAATGAACCACTCCCCGTCGAGTGCAATTCGAGTGAGCCCCCAACCACGTGGAACCACAAATAAGCCCAGTCTTCCTACGCTTCCAAGCCACCTTCATGTCGAGCGCATCTACAGGAGTCAGACCTCCTCTCACGTTCTCCATTCATGTGCAATTCTGTATTATTTACCATCCTCCTTTCATCTTTCGATTTCATTAAAAAGATTATTGATTTGAACGTCGGAGAATAAATCAAAAAGTGAATCCTGCCAATCCTCCTAACTTATTATTTGTAATTTGTGGTATACAGATTTCAAGTTGGTAGTGATGCAGACTAGACTTGCTCTAATTCGACTCACAGTGAAAAAGTAAAAAACTCCCTAATTTATACTACAACTTGAGAACTAATGACGCATCACCATTATTCTAATAAATTTGCCAACTAGCCTGTGCTATTCCAAGTGAACACTTCTTGATAAGAAGTGAGACACCAAGATCTCGGATGTTGGATAAAAAATACTTGAAGGGTCTCTAGCATCACGATAAAATTTTCTGAAAAAAATGGGCTAATCACATTTTTCATTTTTGATCAATTTCTATCTAAAGTTTTTCTTAGAGTAAGTAATCATTGTGAAAGATAGTCAAACCATGCAAGATGGAATCTAGATGTCAATTGTTAGGTATTTGGAGTTTCAATGCTTGGGACAGTTCACCTTCAAGCTCTTAAAATGAAAATTATTTTAGATATGCTACTACTGGGTAACTCCGAGGAGTTATTTAGTAAAGTTATAAGTTATAGTGTCAGATCAATTGGGCACTATTGTGTCTAAATCCATAAGTTTATAAAATTATTTATCATAATGAATTTATCTCAAATTTTTTGCAAAACTTTTATAGGTTTTTACTGTTAAATTATCTAGTTTTTGAATTTTTCTCTCTTTGCCACTTATTTTCATGAATTTTGATTTTTTTCATCGTATCTATTATTATTGGCGGTGATAATTACTATGATTAATTAAGTTCTTTCAAGTGATATGGTCCAACCTGTTATTTCACAGACGAGCATCAGTCCCCATCTCTTCTTCGCAACAACTAAAATTGGTTGTGGCACATTGTCACCTATCAAAGCTTATGCAAAAGCCTTCCTCAAAACACTTAGAATTATATTTTGATTCTGCCACTTTTCTCAGGTGACATTGTCCACACTGCTCTTTTACCAAAATCACGTAACTTTTGTGTTAGCTATTGGCATGTCCAATACCCAACACAAAACACTTCAGCTTCCCCCCAACCCAACCCAAGGAGACGAGCCAATACCGAGTACGTAAGATCTTCATTATAAACTGATTTCTCCACGAAAATTTTAGGCCATGAAAGTCCTACTTTCCATATTCTGTAATGTCGAGTGCTATCAAAGTGTTCATTCTATTTTGTCAAGTAAAAAATTACAATCGAACATATGCATAGGTCAAGTGAACAAATTGAATACCCCATTTAAAAAATGTTTTCAAATAATTTGAATTGGGGATAAAATGCACTCAAAATGCATTGTTTTCTTGCTTTCAAATCTAAAGAAAATAAAAAAAATACTAAATAAGTTAAGAGTTAAATAGATAAAAATAGCTAAAAATGATTATCAAATAATCTGTTTAGATCTACTATTATATTATTGAAGAGCATCCTATTTCAAATAGTTTATCAACGAAAGAATGTACTTTGGTAGAATTGCTAGCGTCAGTTAATAATTACTCATTTTGTTACGCAAGGTACAAAAGTGTTTAAGCGAAGCCTCTTTATTGCTACTTAATTTTATAGCTATAGTTGCACAGCAAAAATTGTCTTCTAAACTTTCCTATTAAATGAGTTTAAAATGTGTCCACGAGGTAAATTGACATTAAATATGATCAAAATCAAATTTGAATCCAATATAAGTTGAATTTAGATAAATATTTATGACAGATAAATCTAGCAGGACGAAAAAATGTGGGGTCACTTTGGCCAAAAGCCTTAACCATGCCCAACCATGAGCCAAACCGAGCTGATTTGAATCGATAGATAAATATCTTTTTTTATTTTTAATATATTTATTTAAAAAATATATACTCATATAAAAACATTAAAAATTATATAATATTTTAAAAATTATAGTATTTAAAATAAAATATTACGTAATTATTTATTTTAATAAATAATTTTTACATAAAAAAATTATTAATTACATATAAAAATATAGTAGATTAAAATAAACTTTTAGATTTTGTATTTATTTAAAATAAAAACATATATTTCCAAAAAAAGATTATAATCTAGATTAAGTTGAATCAAATCGGATACTGTCACTTGTGATCATGTCCTACCTAAATAATTAATAGAGACTTATTTTGTGATTATATCTGTTCATAATACTTTTATTTATTGACCAAATTCATAAGATTTCATGTTGGTCGATTCAGATTGATATTTTGATTAGATATAACTGATATCAATTAAGATTTGTGCAATGTACAAAAATATTCTACTTATTGGTAAAATATAAGAAGTTATAAAAATTAAATATATAAATTAATCGATTTTGTGGATCTATTATTTTGAGAAAATTAATAAATTTTATTGTTTCTCAAAATATGTAATTGGTATATATTATTTAATAATTAATTTATCATCTATAGTAATACGACACTATCGGTCTATTATATTATAAATTTTTCGTAACATGTGCAAATGGAATTTATGATTCGTTGTTATTTAATTTTTTAATTTATAATTCAATCAACTAAAAAATAATTGGTTAACCGATGAATAACTGAAAATTATTGTTTCCAAAGTCTATGAATACAATTAATTATAAAGCCATACATGGATCAATTTGGAATAGATTTTGATGAATACAGTAAGAATCAGGCCATCCCAAATCTAATGAATGGAAGAATAAGAAATCCAAATAATGACGGCTTAATAAAAGATGCTTCTAAACCTATAATGCAAAATAGTGCAGCGGTTGAACCAATGGATATGACTTAAATCACCAAACATTGAAATATTATCATAGAGTAGTAAATAAATTGTTTCAAGCAGCGGTTACAATAATTCCAATAGTTAAAAGTCAAACGATTAACCACTAAATAAAAGTGGCCATTACACGAAAAAAAGCCCCTCACTACCGAAGAAACACCACAACCATGCATTAATTTAGGGGTCCACTAATCAAACGATATCTTTCACTATAAATACAATCTTTGCCCTACAAAAAAGAAAATGAAGTCAGACAACAAAAAGAGGACAAAATAAAAGAATAACGAGAAAAGAAGTAAGACACTCCACCAGCCGAGTGTACAATTGTCAAGGTAAAATACTTCGTCGGTCGAGTGCACAATTTTTAAAATCAGATACTCTGTCAACCGAGTACATAAATCAAAACCACTCCACCAATCGATTGCGAAAAATGGAGTATCACCCTCCAAATAAACACTAATTTCCATTCACTTTATATTTTCATACTCATTTCCTTGTATCTTTCTCATTCGAGTAAAAATATTTATAACTTGAACATGAAGAATATATTAAAAAATAAGTTTTGTATTCCTCTTACGACTTGTTTGCCTCGTTGTGATGCGCCTGATCCAAATTTTAAATTATAAAAACCGGACCCGTTTTCTATTCGGGCAATCGACGCGATACGGCAATTCCTTAATTATATAATAATTCAGATTCTCAAGACGTATTAAATTTAAAATAGCATTTATAATTTAACTGCACTTAATTGTTTAAAAATTGAAGCAAATCATCAAGTTGAGACAAATTGAACAAATCATCAATTAGTAGGTTAATTCAATTTGAGTGGTTTGAGTACTAGATTCATTAACCTAATGCTTATTTATTCAATTTAAAACGTTATATACAGACGTTGAAGCAAGTAAGCAAAATTCATAACATAATAACAATAAAGTCTTGATAATATTTTATTTTTAAAATTCCATAACAAATATAGTTAATGTACATAATAATAAAAATCGCACGATATCCTTAGTTTATTTTGATCATTATGTTTCCTAAAATATTTTGCAAAACACTAAACATAGACGCATTTGTTACCTACATTTGCATTAGGAGTTGTGTTAAATCTTGAATTAAAATCCACTAAGGCATAATTATAAAGAGCAAGCAAAAGAAAATGGGCATGAGAAAAAAGTAGCAAACTCTTTGTCCAAGATTGCTCGAGCCACAGATTGTCCAAGACCAACTGGTGGGTGTCTGCGTATTACTTCACTTGAGCATTGTTTTGACTAACATGTCCTGCTTAATGATTGTGGGAGGATTGCTCGAGTGTTGTTCTAAATGAAGTATTCTGCGTATTGTTTGCTCGACTTGATTACTTTGCAGTAGGCTGATCGAGAGCTATTGTGCAGCATCTATATCTTAATTTCTCAATCTGAAAAATTATTTTTCATTACCCACTTCAGTGAACTACTTTTTATTTACATCTATTGTTAAATTCTCTAGATGGCATATGCCATTTTACTAAAATTCGAGAGAGACAGAGAGATTTGAAAGCAAGTATTCTCTTTCTTTTTTTAACATCTATATCTCCCGTGCTTATTTGAACTTATCTAGCTTCAATAATCATTGTGTTTGGATTGTCATATAATTTTTTTATTTTTGTACTTTGTATACCTATTTGTTGGGATATAAGTTACTCCCTTGTGGGCTCATATCTGATTGACAAGATAATGTGTCTGGCTAAATATGCATGGATGAAATACTAAAGGAAAGTATTATTGTGCTCACTGAATAGTAGGAGGTTGGCTGGCTGAGAAGGGACCGGCCAAGTAGTAGGAGGCCAGTCGGTTGAGAAGGAGATAGACCGGCCAGATAATAAGGAGGTCGGCCTGCTGGAGAGGCCGACCGAGGACACTGATACAAAGGCCGAGGGCGGCCTGTTTGGAAGGCTGTCATCTGCAATGTTGGTGTAGACAGCTAACTCTGTAAAAATAAGAAGTTGTCTTTTAGAGTTTGTAGTAGACTTTATAGAGTAGATCAACTGTAAAGTTTACAACTCTAAGAAAACACTACATAATAGGTGACAGACTTTTGTAGGGCATATCATAAACTTACAGAGCAGGCGTTACCCGGTGCATTTGTATGTAAATATATATATGTTCATAGCTGAGCAGTTCTATGTGTGTGGAGAGACGAAGAGTGGTGTAAAGAGAGGAAGAAGTAGAGAAAAACAATGAGTCAACATTTTATTCTTGTTACTCTGTTTTTTGAGGGTTTTTATAACCAAATGATTTTTATAACCAAATCTTCATTGTGAAATTTTTGTGGGCTAAATATCTCGTAGTTTTCTCCCTATTATTTAAA
Organism: Nepenthes gracilis; assembly: GCA_033239525.1. Lineage (NCBI taxonomy): Eukaryota > Viridiplantae > Streptophyta > Magnoliopsida > Caryophyllales > Nepenthaceae > Nepenthes > Nepenthes gracilis. Next base: position 7,825,561 of record BSYO01000033.1, read on the forward strand.
AGAGGGTTTCCACGTGAAATTGTATATTGTTCTTCCCTCTTCCCATTGTGAGCAATTGCTGTTATCGTTTCTCCTCTCAATTCTACGATTGGACCAGCGCCCATTTCCCTTACAAGTGGTATTAGAGATAGGTTTTCAGTGCCGGTTGTTAAATTTCATTGGAATCAATGGTGGTAGGTAATAATATGATTTACTTGAACGGTTCAAACTATGACTTTTGGTAGAATAAGATATTAGATCTACTATTTGTCAAGATGACACACTTTCTGGTGTTTGCTACTAAAAAACCTAAGGCAAAGACGGAGAAGGAAAGACATTTTGAGCACAAATAGGTCTATGGCTATATTTGACAGTTTGTAGATAACAATGTGTATAATCACATCGGAGTAAGACAAATGCCAAAATGCTATGGAAAAAGTTGGAGATGCTCTAAGCTTCCAAGACTGATAATAACAAGTTATTTCACTTGTTGAAATTAATGCATGTGAGATATAGGGATAGTTCGTCTATTGCTGACCACTTGAACGAGTTTCAAGGATGTGTGTACTAACTAAACGGCATGGACATTAAATTTGAAGACAAGGTGTTAGGCCTGTGGCTCCTGACAACCCTACCAAATTCATTGGAAGTGATAAGAATCACCATCATTAACACTGCATTAAACGGCATTAGTAAAAGAAGTCATGCTGAACAAGAAAATGAGATGGCGGTCGTAAGAGATTTCCACCTCTCAACACTCCAAAGTGTTAGCGATTGAGTCATAGGGTAGAAGTAAGAGATGTGATTCTAAATCTAGAGAGAAGGGCCGTAATAAGTCCGATTGAGATATCAAAACCTCGAGTGCCATTATTATAGAAAGAAAGGCCATATTATAATGCACTACTATAAATGAAAGCGTAAAAATACAGAAAAGGAGAGCGAAGTCGAGAAGGGACGATATGAGGAGAAGGCCTCGATTTCAGTCGTCACTGAAAAGTGATCACCTACTGACATGTGAGATGGACGGCATAGTTAATGTAGCCGAACAGGAGCTTGATTGGGTGGTAGACATTGGTGCATCCCTTCATGTCACGTCTTGAAGGGGACTTTTCACAACTTACACTCCAAGTGATTTTGGAGTGTTAATAAGGAGAAACAAAGAAATGTCCAGAGTGATCAGTTGTGGTGATGTGTCTCTTATCATCAACAATGGGACCCAACTATTGTTAAGGAACACTCGGCATGTCATAGATATTCGGATGAATATAATCTTGGCGGGAAAACTTGATGATGAAGGCTTTTACAGTATCTTAGGTGAGGGGGCTTGTAAATTGACTAGATGATCTCTAATAGTTTCCCGCAAAAAGAAAGTATTCGGCCTATACGTGTTACAAGCCTCTACTATGATTGGAGAGGTAAACATTGCAATAAGTGAGGAGTTGTCAGATCTGTGGAACCATTTGTTGGGCCACATGAGTGAAAATGGGTTGAACCTGATCGAGAAATGTCTCATTTCAGGCGTAAAGTAGATCGGCCTGAGGACTTGTCCTCACTACATGACCGGAAAGTAATGGCGGGTCCCGTTCTGTGGAGACTCATCTAACAAGAGGGTTGAATCGCTTGATCTAGTTCACTCTGATGTATGTTGACCATTCAAGGAGAAATCATCCAGAGGAGCACAGTACTTTGTCTCGTTCATTGATAATTGTTCGAAAAAGTTGTGGGTTTACCCGCTTAAGACAAAGGATCAAGTCATTAGAATCTTTGAGCATTTTTATGCTCTTGTTGAACGATATATGGGAAAGAAATTAAAGTGCATCCGAATTGGCAAAGGCGGCAAATACATGCTCGGTATTCGCCATCAGAAGATACCACCGAAGACGCCATAGCTAAATAGGGTAGCCTAGCATATGAATCGTATACTAATGAAAAGAGTCAGATGTGTACTCTCAAAAGTAAAGCTCTCTAGATAATTTTGGGCGGAAGTCTTGAGAATGGCAGCCCACATTATCAATAGATCGCCAAGTAGCCCACTAAATGGAGAGATTCCAGAAAGGATGTGGTCGGGGAAAGAATCGTCCTACGACCATCTATGGGTATTTGGGTGTGAAAAAGCACGTTTCGGTGCTACCGTGTTTCGACCCCGTTAAAAGTATAGCGGAAGCAACAATAAATAATAAATTAAATATCCGATACACGTAAAGGATATTTAACTCTAGATGTAAACGGATCTAATAAGCATGCACGAATTAAATAATTAAGAGCAATAAAGATAAAGACTCAATTTTTTGGTGACGAAGTGAAAACTCGATACCCACGGTATCGAGAAAAACACTCTGGGCTTTAACGGCCAGGGAAGCAATGCACTATGAAAATCAACTTACAACCCGGGTGGTAACGACGCGCTAACCTAGCCGACTTACTCCTGACACGTGATCCCTACCAAGGAACTCCTTGGATTTGCTCGCGGCAACGGAACCGGACACCTTTCGGTCTTCAAGCCACTCTTCCCTCTCGTGCCACTTGAATTACCAATCACGAACGAGTCTCCTTCTTCACGAACCAAAGTCTCCAACAATGGTAGAAGGATAAAAGTTTGAATGGAGAAAGAAAAAGAAAAATGGTGAGAAAACTCTTTAAATCATGAAGCTCAAATAATGTCTTTTGGTTTTCTCAAGAGAAGCTAAAGCAATTAAAGCATGTAAAGCTTTCTTCTCAAGCTTTAATGGCTGCACCAGAATTTCAGAGAGGCTGTGGCGTGCTTAAGGTTTGAAGAAAAGAAGGTATGAATTTATAGTGGAGCCAAAAAACGCGTTCAAAAATCTGCCCGTTGGGCCGCCGCTCGAGCGGGGCTCGAGAGTGCGGCGAGCCGCCGTAGGGTTTCGGCAGAAACCCAGCGGGCGCTCAAGCGGGTGGAGGGCGAGCAGCAAGCGGGCGGCATTCTGGTTTATTGGCTCGAGCGGACAGAGAGCATGCAGCGAGCGGACCCCATTCTGGTTTATGTGCTCGAGCCGCTAGCGGGCACCAGGCGAGCGGGCGGTCCTTGGATGGGCTCGAGCCTGTGGAGGGCGGACCGAATGAATTTTAATAAATTTTAAACCGACAACCCACAACCCGACATCAATAAAATAATATATATGGTCACGGAATATGCCAATAAGACAAATGTCTCTAACAATCTCCCCCTTTGGCAATTCCGTGAAAAAACTAAAAAAAATAAATACAGAAATACAAGAAAATCACGGGTTTAGATACCACCGAGATAAAACCCGTGTACATGAAAACCTACGCCTAGTGACACAAAAAAAATACATAAAAAATGTAAATATCTATGGAGAGCTGCTGAGGTGATGTGATGAAAACTTGTGGGAACAGCCTGTATACTTTAGTACCCTGGGCAAGCAAGGTTAGTAACAACAGGCAAAAACAATAATAACAATATAACAGCATGCATGGTACATAAGCAGGAGACATAGGCAGCATGCAACAATATAAAAGACAACAATCCTCCCCCCTAACGAAAATAAACAGCTTGAACTAATATGCACATAACAAAACTCCCCCTAAAAAAATAATCCTCCCCCTTAGAAAAATGGGAGGCACCCCTAAGCTCCCCCTATCAAGCTCAAATCTCCCCCTTTTTGTCACGAATAGCTAAGGGGTAATTTAGCTTACTTTTCTTAATCCAGACTTGTCTCACGGAATGTATTTTTGCGTTCAACCTATTAACTTGTGCATCCAAATGCTGAAGGTAATCAACAAATTTATTCAATTTTAGCCCTGGTCTTTGGTTGTGCAAAAATTTCAAGGTGTAACACCGTGGACGAATGTGACCTATTTTTCCACACGCATGACAAGTAGGCACAAATTTAGGTATGGAAAAATTGTTCACAGCCTTGTGATTACCTAGATGAGATGAGCCAAATCTGTTATTCACACGTTGAGGCACGGCCTTGATGACTTTGGGTGTGTGGGCATGATTATGTGAAATTTTTGTGGCGGGAATAAACACAGTTTTAGGTTCCACATCAATTTGTACAAAGTTTGCAACATACCCCAAACCCTGTTTATTTCCACCTATTTTTTCCCAATCCAAGCATGTGATCTAATTTTGTGGACCCATCCAAGAATTGTTTTAAATCTTTTCTCGTGGCCTCCAGTTCAGATTCCAAGGTCGTGATTTGTTTAGAAGATGAGATTTTCAAATTCTCAAATTCTTGGCGTTTAGAATCAACCTTGGATTGTAGAGATATTTTTTCTTTTTCCAAATCAATGATCCTATTATTTAGGGTTCTATTTACTTTCTTAGCTTTCAAACATTCCCTAAATAATTTATCGTAAGCTTCTTGAAGGCCATCAAATTCAGCTTCTGATTCGGCCTCAAAATCATCAGATCGATTAATGTTCTCTACAGAATTGTCACACATTGAGGTCATAAAGGCCATGTACTTGACCGGCCTATTTTCAGAACATGTTTCACCCTCTTCTTCTTCGTCATCGCTTAGGGTCACATTAGCTTTAAAAGCTTGACCTTATTGGTGTTTAAGGTTTAGGCATTCAGCCCGATAGTGACCAAAACCTTTACACTCATGGCATTGGACTCCTTGGGAAGTTTTCGATTTGGGGTCCTTACTCTCACGTCGGTCTTTCTTCTCAAATTTATGTGATCGTTTTAAGTCCACATCTAGTTTTTCTACGAAGAGTTATTTTTCTTTAAGAATTTTTTAAAATTCTTAACAAATAATGCAAAATCATCATCACTACATGATTCTTCATCGGAGTCCCGATTTCGCACTTCCCTACTTGATTTTAAGGCAAGTGATTTTTGTTTCTTTGATTGAGGCAATGTGAGCTCATACGTTTGTAGGGATCCTACAAGTTCTTCTATTTTCAATTTATCTAAATCTTTACTTTCTTCAATGGCAGTAACTTTAGGTCTAAAGCGTTCAGGCAAAGATCGAAGAACTTTTCTAACAATCCTATTTTTCGGGATTCGTTCTCCTAAATTAAATGTAGAATTGACAATATCATTCAATTGAGCATAGAACTCATCGAAGGTCTCATCATCTTTCATTTTTATTTCTTCGAATCTAGTGGTGAGCATTTGTAATTTTAAATTTTTCACTAGTTTCGTGCCTTCGTGAGTAATTTCAAGAATGTCTCAAGCATCTTTAGAGGTCTCACATATTGAAATTCGTTTAAACTCATCGGGAGACACAGCCATGAAAATAGCATGCAACCCCTTACTATTCCAATTACATGCATCAAGTTCCTCTTTGGTCCACGAAGATAGGCTTTTGGTTCGTTGCCCGAGGAACTAGTGGGTGGAGTCCACCCAACTTGGGTACTTGCCCAAACACGCTCATCAAGCGATTTTAGGAAGGCTCTCATCCGGACCTTCCAATAGGCATAGTTACTCCCATCAAAGAAGGGAGGAACGGAGAGTGATCCACTCGTATACATCTAGATCGGGGGTCGCGGATCGGGGTAAGTCTTTGATACCAATTGAAAAAGCACGTTTCGGTGCTACCGTGTTTCGACCCCGTTAAAAGTATAGCGGAAGCAACAATAAATAATAAATTAAATATCCGATAAACGTAAAGGATATTTAACTCTAGATGTAAACGGATCTAATAAGCATGCACGAATTAAATAATTAAGAGCAATAAAGATAAAGACTCAATTTTTTTGGTGACGAAGTGAAAACTCGATACCCACGGTATCGAGAAAAATACTCCGGGCTTCAACGGCCAGGGAAGCAATGCACTATAAAAATCAACTTACAGCCCGGGTAGTAACGACGCACTAACCTAGCCGACTTACTCCCGACACGTGATCCCTACCAAGGAACTCCTTGGATTTGCTCGCGGCAACGGAACCGGATACCTTTTGGTCTTCAAGCCACTCTTCCCTCTCGTGCCACTTGAATTGCCAATCACGAACGAGTCTCCTTCTTCACGAACCAAAGTCTCCAACAATGGTTGAAGGATAAAAGTTTGAATGGAGAAAGAAAAAGAAAAATGGTGAGAAAACTCTTTAAATCATGAAGCTCAAATAATGTCTTTTGGTTTTCTCAAGAGAAGCTAAAGCAATTAAAGCATGTAAAGCTTTCTTCTCAAGCTTTAATGGCTGCACTGCACTTCGAGAGGTGTGGCGTGCTTAAGGTTTGAAGAAAAGAAAGTATGAATTTATAGTGGAGCCAAAAACGCGTTCAAAAATCTGCCCGTTGGGCCGCCGAGCGGGGCTCGAGAGTGCGAGCCGCCGTAGGGTTTCGGCAGAAACCCAGCCGGGCGCCAAGCGGGTGGAGGCGAGCAGCAAGCGGGCGGCATTCTGGTTTATTGGCTCGAGCGGACAGAGAGCATGCAGCGAGCGGACCCCATTCTGGTTTATGTGCTCGAGCCGCTAGCGGGCACTAGGCGAGCGGGCGGTCCTTGGATGGGCTCGAGCGCGTGGAGGGCGGACCGAATGAATTTTAATGAATTTTAAACCGACAATCCACAACCCGACATCAATAAAATAATACATATGGTCACGAAATATGCCAATAAGATAAATATCTCTAACATGGTGCAAGGCCTTCATACACATCCCAATGAATAAAAGGACAAAGCTAAAGCCGAAGATAATGTAATGTGTCTTCATGGGCTATAGAGAAGACGAATTGGGATACAAACTTTATAACCCAATTGAGAAAAAGTTTGTCAGATCAAGGATTGTAGTATTTATTGAAGATGAAACTATTGAAGACATTGGCAAGGAGAATAAGATTGCGTATGACAACAGTCAGACTGAGAAGACAGGTGTTGAAACCATCCAACTGACACCTCTCCATTAGGAATTTGATGGTTAAGGTATGGCCAAGGAAGACAATGAAGAGACACTGATGCATGATGAGGATGAGGATGACGACACTCCTCATGACATTATTGAGCCGGCCGAGATCGTTCCTATCCGACGATCATCAAGAGACTCATGGCTATCTGTTCGTCTGTCGGCCAATGAGTATGTATTACTAACTGATGGAGGAGAACTGGAAAACTTTAAAGAAGCTATAGAAGATGCGCATAATGTAGAATAGATGGAGGCCATGCAGGATGAGATGAATTCACTGCATGGGAACCATACCTTCGAGCTGATTTAGTTGTCAAAGGAGAAGAGAGCCCTAAAGAATAAGAGAGCCTTCTATCTGAAGACTGATGAAAATAGTTCACAACTCAAATATAAGGCAAAGTTGGTTGTGAAAAGTTTTAACCAGTGGAAGGGTATCAACTTTGACGAGATTCTCGCCCCGGTTGTAAAAATGTCTTCAATTTGTGTGGTGCTCCGATTAACCGTTGTTTTTGATTTAGAAGTTGAACAGTTAGACATCCGGACAGCATTCCTCCACGGTGATCTAGAAGAGGAGATTTACTTGGAGCAACTTGAGGGATTCTAAGTTAAAAGAAAGGAACGGCTGGTGAATTGTCTGAGAAAAAGCTTGTACGGATTGAAGCAGGCTTCGCGTTAATGGTACAATAAGTTTGAGTTGGTTATGGTGGGCCAAGGCTACCGGAAGACTACTTTTGACCACTACGTCTTTGTATAGAGGTTCTCTAAAGATAATTTTGTTATTCTCTTACTCTATGTGGATGACATGTTAATAGTCGAACGGAATGTTGCTAGAATTGTCAAACTGAAGTAGCAATTTGGACAGTCCTTTGCCATGAAAGACTTAGGGCTAGCGAAGTCGATCCTAGGTATCAAGATATTTTGCGACCGTAATGCAATGAAGTTGTAGCTATCCTAGGAGAGCTATATTGAGAAAATTTTTAACGTTTCAACATGAAAAAATCCAAATTGATGAGCACTCCGCTAGCCAGGCACTTCAGATTGAGTAGTTGGCAATATCCATCCTCAGATGTAGAGAAAGCAAGTATGAGAGGCGTTATGTACTCGTCGGCCGTAGAAAGCCTAATGTACGCTATGGTTTATGCTAGACCGATTATGGCTCACATTGTTGGCACAATTAGCCAGTTTCCATTAAACCCTAGAAGAGAGTATTGGTCTATCGTAAAATGAACTTTGAGATATCTTTTGGGAACCTCCAAGATGCACTTGTGTTTCGGAGGCAACATGCCACACCTGGTCGGATATATTGATGTCGACATGGCAAATGACGTCGACTCTAGAAAGTCCACTTTGAGGTACCTGGTTAAGTTCATGAGAAGAGCTGTTTCCTAGCAGTCAAAGTTGTAGAAATATGTTGCTTTGTCAACAATTGAGGCGGAGTTTATTACTGTGACAGAGGCCAGTAAGGAGATGTTTTGGATAAAAAAGTTCATCCGAAGACTTCATTTCAAATAAGAGAGGTATCAGGTACCTTGTGACAATCAAAGTACAATCTACCTCTGTAAGAACTCTTCATTCCACTTTAAATTAAAAGATACTGATATTCGATATCATTGGGTGAGAGACGTCATTAACTCCGGATCACTGGAACTTGATAAAATTCGGACTAAGAAAAATGGGTCAGACATGATGACCAAGGTATTACCAAAGGAAAACTTTTAAACTTGTTGCAGTATTATTGGAATAACGAATATTGTTTTTCTTCTGCCGTGAGGAAAAGTTTGTTAGGATATGGGTCACTTTCGTGTGGGTTTAAATCCTATTGGTAGGATAATGGGTCTTACTAAATATACATGGATATAATACTGAGGAAAAATATTATTGTATTCACTGAACAGCAGGAGGCTAGCCGGCTGAAAAGGAATTTGCCAAGTAGTAGAAGGCCAGCTAGCTGAGAAGGGACCAACAGAGCAGCAGGAAGCCGATCGACTGAGAAGGGGACCGGCCAACCAAACAGCAATGAGGTCGGCCTGCTGGAGAGGCTGGTCCAGGGCATTGATACAAAGGTCGAGGATGGTCTATTTGAAAAGTTGATAATTTGCAACTATTGTGCAGACAACTAACTTTGTAGAAGTAGAAAGCCGACTTTTAGAATTGGTAGTAAACTTTATAGAGTAGGTCAACTGTAAATTTTACGACTGAAAAGTAGCGCTGTAGAGTAGGTGTTAGATTTTGTAGGGCATGTCACAAATATGCAGAGTAAGCGTCGCTCGATGCATTTGTATATATATATATATATATATATGTTCATAGCTGAGCAGTTCTGTGTGTGGAGAGAGGCAAAGAGTGTGTAAACAAAGGAAGAAGTAGAGAAAAATAAAGAGTCGCCATTTTGCTATTGTTTCTATTCTTCAAGGTTTTTGTAACCAAATGGTTTTTGTAAGCAAATTTTTATAGTGAAATTTTTGTGAACTAAGTATCTCGTGATTTTTTTCCTTTTATTTAGAAGAAACTTTTTACGTAAAATTGTGTGTTATTCTTCTTTATTTCCGTTGTGAGCAATTGCTGTTATCGTTTTTCCTCTCAATTACACGATTGGACCGCACCCATTTTCCTTACACTGTTCATCCCTTATTGACAGTGGAGTCTAAATCGATTCATAAAAAAATAACAAGATTATGCAGACTAAATTATGAAGTGATACAAAGTTTATTTACAAAATTATGCAGTAAGGCGGTTTAGTAAAGAGGGACAAGGGAAAAAAAAAAAACGAACCCGGTTCAGCGTGGCTAGATGAAAACGGAGCTAGAAATGGCCTAGTAGCTCAATGAGACACGAGTCATCATCTATGACGGTCACTCTCTGACCCTGAAGGATTCATAGTGCACAGTGGGAGTTTCTTCTGAAACTTGAAAGCTAGGGCCGCTTCATTTGGCGGGATTCTCTTTCCTCCCCAACCTCTCTTGCCAGTTTCTAGGGCAAAGCTTCAGTTGTCAGTTATTAATTAGGGTCTACAGACGAGCATTGTAAGTTCTACGTTGAGAGAGAGGAAGATTTGGCAATGGTGGACGCAGCTGCGCCCTCGGAAGGATCAGCTCGTCGCTCAGTTATTTCTGTTCTTCGTCTCTCAAAACAATCTTTCCATCTGTCTCTCTCTCGATATTTGACTCAATCTTTTCTTTGTTGATTTCGTATTTTTTCAGAAAAGGGCTAGGAATAGCAAATTAAATGCTTCGGATGAAGGTAATAATAACCGTGGTAGAGGAAGCGAACCTGGCGATCAGAGTCCTACTCGGCCGGACCGAGAAGATTCAGTTGGCGATTTCGAAGAAGAGGTCCGGCCTAAAGCTAAGCGTGGCCGACCAGCGGAGCCAGCCGCCAGAGGAATCGGCGGACAGAGCTTCATAGGTGTTTGCTTATGCTCCCATCAATTCGCGGTTCTTTTGAATTTGGGATTGTCTTTGAATCGTCTGGAGTAGAGTCTTCATGAAAATCAATTACTTAGGTCATTGGTAGTTTTGAAGTAAAATTTACTTCACTGGGAACGAAATCGTGCTTATGGATTTTTGGCGACGATTCTACTGTTGCAAATTGTATACCAATCACTTGATGCTCTGGATTGAACCAAGCCTTCCTGTCAAATTTCTAGGGTCGATTACGAGAATTTCGATATTGACCTTGCTTAGCAAGTTTTATTTCTGTCTAATGTTTCAGCTTTATGATATGTTCTTATTTTTTGGGTCTTAGTTTTTCTCGGGTTTCCTTGTTATTTATTTCCCCGGAGCCATTAACAGGAGTTTTGTTGAAAATGGCTCTGTCCTTCATGCCTTCATTTGCCTACGAAGTGCTGAACTTCGATTTCGTTACTATTTGTAGTTTTTATGACTGGGAGTGGATTACCTATGATCCTTGTTTTCAGCTCTTGGAAAAATGTAAGTGATGATACATGGGGGTTTCTTGGGTTTTTTCTTCTTTCTTTCTTTAACAACAAAAAATAACTATAGTAGAAATCTTTTGAGAATATTGGTTGTGTAAAAAAATCCAAGTGATGATGGTTTCTATAGCCGAAAAAATTTGGAAGTTATTTTTTGTGGAGACCTATTTGAATGTGGTCGAAATGAATTAGTTGTCTTTTGGGATGTTTCACCTAATTGATAAAATCAAAATATGCTTCACAAAAAAATGGGGGATTATTTCTTTCATTTGCATATTGGTCCTTGCAGGGAAGATTAATATTCTAGGTTTGCTTGAATGAAAAACAAAATGACACAAGCGTAGTAGGTTTCTCACTTTTATGTCCTTTTCCGTACTAGTTGCAGTGTTCTCCAAATTGGATGTATTATGATACAACTAAAAACTGACAGCCCTCTTGTGTGCTGTCAGAATATTAATTCATCTGAGCAAGCAATTAAATAATATTACAATACAAGGGCTCATTAGTGAAATAATCAAGTGATGCTTTCCTATTAAAAAATGGGCAACTTCATCAGCACATATCTTGCAAATTAATACTGAAGTTTTGTTTATTAATTCAATAAACTGCATATTGTCTGTTCTTTTACTAGACATGTTCATGGGTTCAATATCAAGTGAGGAAATTATTACTGGGAATTTTGAGTGAATGGTATCTAAAATGCTCCAGCAGGAAAAACATCAGAAAGGGTTCAAAGAAAACTAATATCATCAGTATGTTTTCATTTGAAACATAAAATAATGATGCACTTCTTATGCATGATCAGTCAATTCTTCTTGCACTTAGGTACTTAGCAGCCTCAATATAAAAGCATGTTGTGGACAATCAACGAGAAAAAGTGTGGCCAAGTGTATAAGGATCTTGCATTGCAAGATGTGGGGATATTTAGATGTATGCAACTTTATTCAGGCTGTAGAGATGCTTGTTTTGTAGTTTAAACTCGTGGTTTGTAGATAATGGGACAACTTAATTTAAACTCGTGATTTGTAGATAATGGGACAACGCCATGTATCATTTGATTCGACTTGTATTTTTACATCTAGGATTCAGCTTGGATCATTGATACTAAGAGGAATTGGACCATTATGTCAAGGAAAAGTTTGAATTAGAGGGAGAAGAAGAGTCAAAAATTGGAAAAAAATATCATTTGATTCGTTGATCTTCAAAGAAAGAAATAAGAAAGTTCTGTCGTTGAGTGATAAATGGAAAATTCATGGAAAGTTACAACATTAACCATGTAATAGTGTACCTACATGCCTTCGTCGACGTTGTTTTTTGGCTGGACAACTGAGAACTAACTATCAAGAGTTTGGGTTATCTAGACATATACTTTGTGAAATGGTTTGTGCATGTTTGTTGCCGGGGGCAACAAGATCAAGTTGGTGAGAATGAAGATAGCCTTTCATGTCTAGGATCATGGTTATGCCAAAGGTTTATCTTTTTTGAAAATTGTGTGCAATGCAAGGTTGGAACACATTATATTATTTGTGATACTAAACAACTAAAGAAAGAAAATAAAAAAATGGGGAGTTGATTGTTGCAGTTATAGAACTTTATTCCCCTAAAATGGAGCTTCATTTTGTGTCACATAGTGTAAGCTCAACATGTTATGGCAATCAGCAGGTAGATGCCACGCCATAAAACACGTCTTGATAATCAGCAAGTTCCATACTTATTAAAAAGAAGGGTGGGTCATGGCTGTTTTCGTCATGCTCCATCCTATAATCGGTTATTTATAAACTATTCCTCAGTCAAAACCACATTTGAGGGGAACCGCGGATAAATTTCTTGTTTAAATCAATAGAGTACTTCAGGCATGGGCATCTCGACTAGGCTTGTAATATCAGAACAGGAACCAGCCATCATGGTCCAGTTGGAATGGGAGTGCCTCTGTTCAATTTAGTTCCTATATTGTTTACTACCTAAAATGACTGTCCTTGATGAAGAGACCAAAAATCAAAGAAAGGTATCTGATGCATGTAAACTATCATCTATAAAAATCGTATTCCCCCTTAACAACACATGGTTCTCTCCTTTTGGTTGTTTATGTTCTGTCTTGTTTATTGTGGGGTGAGGTAAAATATGAAGAATTTAGATTGGGTGTTATAATAAATTAGACTAGGACAGCCTTCTGGTACAAAATGGAAAGGGAAATGAGCAGTTCTCTGTCTCTCTATTGTGATAGTGGATAATCATGACAGGCAGCAAATGATGACACTGATAAAAGTGTGAATGTTTACATTGCATCCTACATTAAACTGGCCGGAGAAGGAAGCTGTAAGCTTCTTGAGCTTGACATTGTGTAACTAGGCATGCCTATAGATGCTAAGTAAAGCCTCATCATGGAGGAACTACAATTGGGTTCTCATTGTAATTCTCGTTATCCATGTCACCGGTGGATACAAATTGTCCCGCAAAATCTTTAGTATTGTATTGTGGGGATGATGGTACGAAGATCACTTTGTTTCTTCTTGTTGAGAGGTTTATATGAAATGTAAATTTTATATGCAGAGATTATTAGGGGTAACAGAAAAGTTATCCCTCAAGTGGTGAAGAAATGGGTTGAACATTATGAAAAGGATCCAAAGCCAGCAATGGTTGATCTTTTGACCATGTTTTTTGAGGTAATTGAATATTTTCCCCTTTATTATTTTTTGAAAGCAAAACAGTGTATTCTTTTTAATTTAAATATCAGCTGCATCAGTGTTCTGAATACTAGAGATCATGATAGATTTCTCCAATTCTGGTGGTTTCTTAAACCTTGTAAGGTTTTGATTATCCAAGAAAATGTCCGTTTCTATTTTATTTTGCTTCATAATAAAGGATGAATCTCAAGAGATCTCCAATTTCATGTGCCACTTGTTAATGTGAATGAGAACTAATGAAAGTTACACTTTTGTAGGCCTGTGGGGTTAAATATGATGACAAAGGAGATTTGCTGGAGGAAGCCGATGTTGATGATGTTGTGGTTGGGCTGGTCAATCTTGCGAGGAATGTATCCCCTGATTTTGCTGCATGATATTTTTTTCAAATTTGCGTGGATTTAAACTATTTTCTTTGAGAATTCTCCAGTGATTCTTCTCTGGAATTTTTGTGCAACTATCAAAGTGAGCTCATGAATAGTCATTAGCACGTGCAGCTGTAGTTTTGATGTTAGTTTTGCCTTAATTCTTCTGTGATACTAGGGTGAAGTCGATGATTATCAAGGCTCGAAAAGAAAGGAATTCACCAACTTCAAAGAGAATCTTGTTTATTTTTGGGATAATTTAGTCATTGAGTGTCAGAATGGACCATTGTTTGATGGAGTCCTGTTTGATAAGTGCATGGACTATGTGATTGCTCTATCATGGTGAGTGCTTATCTTATTATTTTTATGGAAATTTTATGAAATGATGATATGACATTCAGAAATGGTTTTAATAGATATTGGTGGCTTTCTTTGCTGAACTTTATCTGGTGCTCTTCCTCAGCACTCCTCCAAGAGTTTATCGTCAAGTTGCCTCCTTGGTCGGCCTTCAGCTCGTGACATCATTCATAACTGTTGCTAAAATGCTTGGCTCACAACGGGAAACTACTCAAAGGCAGTTAAATGCAGAAAAAAAGAAACGGATTGAGGGGCCTAGTATGGAGTCGCTGAATAAAAGATTGTCGACAACTCATGAAAAGATAACAATGATAGAAGCAATGATGCGTAAGATATTTCTGGGGTAGGAGCTCTTGATGTTTCCCCTCTCTCAAAGATATGTAACTCACCTGTCTTGAATATCTCCCTGTACTGTTCTACATAAATGTCCAAGTTCTTGCACAGCCTGTTGTATGCTTGAGGGAAGTTTTAGTAATGACAGTGACAAACCTTTGTCCAACTTCAGTGATTGTGACTCCTTGAAATATAACTTTTAGAGTTGGGTTAGGCCCTTAGAGTGGTTAAACTGAAAAAAAGAGATGAACTGAAATTAATAGAGCCTATTGCCTGCAACAAAAAATTGTTACAAGTTTAGTTGAGTTAAAATGAATCGCAAAACATGTGACTGGAAATTGTTGCACATAGGCTAACAGAAATCCTGCAGAATGCTGCTGAGTTTGTAAATGGATGATGTTATCTGTTCTGGTGTATTTATACCCTTTATATTAAGATCTTCCTATTACGATGCAAACCCTTCTATTCTGGTACTATCATCAGATTTTGTATTTTTCACCATCTTTTGATATACTGTTTTCTATTGTAGGTTATTTGTGCATCGATACAGAGACATTGATCCTAACATTCGAATGTCATGCATACAGTCATTGGGTGTCTGGATTTTATCATACCCATCCCTGTTCTTGCAGGATTTGTACTTAAAGTATCTTGGTTGGACACTGAATGACAAAGTATGTCCCTCTATCTGTTTATTTATTTAACTTTCCATTTTTCGGAGGGGAGGGGGAGGGCAATCAGTGGGTCCACCTTTGTTTAATGCATTGGGGGCACAAAATGTTGTCGGAGTTTATTTGTTTATATATTTGCATCAAGGTTGCTGCTGTGAGAAAGGCTTCTGTTATTGCACTGCAAGCTTTATATGAGGGGGATGACAATGTTCCATCTCTTGGTCTTTTTACGGAAAGATTTTCCAGTCGGATGATCGAACTTGCTGATGATGTTGATGTTTCTGTGGCTGTTTGTGCCATAGGACTTGTCAAACAATTGCTCAGGTAGTTGTCCTATCATCTATCATGAACTTCCACATGCTTTGTTTTTATTGGTTTACATTCAAGGCCTGTGCAGTAATTGCATTGCTTATGAAACTTGCAGACATCAGCTTTTAGTTGATGATGACTTGGGTCCTTTATATGATCTACTTGTTGATGAACCTGCCGAGATCAGACGTGCAATAGGGGAACTGGTGTATGATCACTTGATTGCTCAAAAATATAACAGCAGTCAGTCTGGCTCAAAAGGTTCATTTGCTTCAAGTTGTATGCTGTCCTCTTATATCATGGCCTATGTGCACATAGCAGTAATATTTCTAGGATTGCTCTTTTCAGGCAGCGTTAGTGACTCCACTTTGATTACTCTTGGAAGAATGTTGCAAATATTGAGAGAATTCTCGACAGATCCAATTCTAATTGCATATGTCATTGATGATGTTTGGGAGTATATGAAGGCCATGAAAGTATGTTGCTAAAATTTCATTTATTCTCCTCATTTTCTGACATTGGCAAAGAGTGGTGAATCGTTAAGAGAAAAAAATTATGATGTCATATATTCTCATGCACTTTCTTTGTTCAAAGTTTGCACCTATTTAAGTTTGTCCTTTGTAGGATTGGAAATGTATCATCTCAACTCTCCTTGATGAAAATTCATCAATTGAGCTGTCTGAAAATGATGTGACAAATTTGATCCGACTGCTTTGTGCGTCCATCAAAAAGGCTGTTGGAGAGAGGATCGTTCCTGCTACTGATAATCGTAAACAATATTACACTAAGGCTCAAAAGGTTCATGTTGCTTGATTTCAGCTTCTTTTAATTTTTTTTTGAGACCATTCGTGCAATTTGTTATCCTAATAAGTTTTATAAGTCGCCACTTTGTATTTCATATGTAAAAGTTGGTAGTGTAGTGTATTTATTTATGCGAATTTTCCCACTTTTTCTTTTGCATTAATATTAGGTATGATGCTGGTGGTTCTAATCAGATTTTGAACAAATATTGGATATAATTTCCCCCTTCATTTTTTCAACTTATAATCTTAGCTTGTGCATGGCAATCCAGTTGCACAAAATTATTGGTAATATTAATCTGTCCCCTTTTCTACATGCTGCACTTTTTTTTTGTCCTAGTTGCCCAATCCATGTCCAAAATTTATTTGTAGAATTAACACAATTTGATACCTTCCTGAGCTCCTAATTGTCCCAAATTATTCAACACCAAGTGATTTCAAATGCTAATTTGACATGCGGGACAAATATACAAGGAAAAAGATTATTCCATCTTCAGTTTGATAAGTGCCTAATGTTGAACACTGGATGATATGTCAATTAAGCAAGAAAAGGGACTTGAAATTGCAATGTTTCCTGATATTAGTATTCTTTCCCTAGACTTTTGATGCTTACCTGCCTATCCATAAATGTTACTAAGGTTTTTTGAAATGTTGATGCATTTATATTGAAGGAAGCCTATGCTTAACAGACGTTAAATCCATGCTGACTTATGTTGTGTGTTCTTGTTCCCTTACCATGTAATAGGATGATCGCCATTCCAACTTCTAACTTACTTGAAAAGTAGTTTGCCCACTTTTTATCTCATCCTGCCTCAAAAGAAAAATAATCTTGAGGGAAAATTTGTCACAGGAAAAGTACCGTTTATCATAGAATGAAAATGATTCGGAAATGAAAATATCTGTGTTGCAAATTTATATAAAGAAGCAAGTACAACTCATTTACTGTTATTAAAGACAGGTCACACTTGTTGAAGAGAAAACTTGTATTCAAGACAGTTGTATATTTCATAAAATAACTTTCTGAATGTTATTAGGAAGTACTTGAAAACAACAGGCGTGATGTAACTGTAGCCATGATGAAAAACTATCCTCAACTTCTGCGCAAATACATGGCTGACAAAGCTAAAGTTCCATCTTTGGTGGAGATTATTCTGCATATTAACCTTGAACTTTATTCACTGAAGAGACAGGAGCAGGTAGGCTATGTAAATATAAGTTATTTAAAACTTATTCCTGTGTCTAGATAACCTAATGATGAGTTTTTCTTTTCCCTTGCATCAGAATTTCAAAACGGTTCTTCAGCTTACGAAGGAGGCATTTTTTAAACATGGTGATAAGGAAGCACTGAGATCTTGTCTAAAGGCTATAAACTTCTGTTCCATGGAGGGTAAAGGAGAGCTGCAAGACTTTGCTTTAACCAAATTCAAGGAAATTGAGGATGAAGTAATTTCAAAGCTCAAGATTGCGATGAAAGAAGTGACAGTAGGTTTATTCTGACAGCATTTTAGATCTCAGTTCTTGGTCAAATCATTATAATCTAATGTCTTCTAAACTACAGGAAGGTTATGATGAGTATCCCCTTCTTGTGAATTTAAAACGGCTATATGAGATCCAATTGTTGAGATATGTGCCTATGGAGAGCTTATATGAGGAGTTTGTCTCTACACTGGACAGTTTCCGGAATGTAAATGATGAGGTCATGATGGTTCCTTCATGAGATAAACTATATGATGTGTTGCTTCTCCCCTCCCTTGTTCATTTGGTTGTTTTATATTCTGAATTTCCTCTCCCCTCCTTTGCCCATTTGGTTGTAAGCTAGCTGCTCATGCTCATACTCCTGATATAGGTAGTCAGCTTTGTGCTGCTCAACATGTATTTGCACATAGCATGGTGTCTGCAATTGATTGTGAGCAGTGATTCTGTCTCCGAGGCATCTCTGTCTTCTTTACTATCTAAACGTACAATGTTACTTAATCAACTGGAGTATTATCTTCCTGACTCTGCTCAAGTTGGAGCTGTGAAATTGGCAAATTTGCTTGCTTGTAGAGTAAGCTTTTTCTTACTCATCTCTATGCTGTTACTGCTGCTAAAATTTTAAGAGTTGATTTGATGAATTACTTTGGACACCATTTTATGCCATGCCATATTGTTGTCTAATAAAATCTCTGTTACCCCCAAGGTGTGTACAATAGTTGCTGAAGTCTGGTGTTTGTTCAGAAAGTCAAATTTCTCTTCAACAAAGCTGGAAACATTAACCTTTTGTCCAGATGAGTCTACTCTGAAGAAATTCTGGAGACTTTGTGAACAACAGTTTGACAGTGGTGGTAAGTCACCTATCTGGCTTCCAAATTTTGTGGAATTTACGTTGATTTTTTTTACTTGAATGAAGATGTCATTATTGAGCCTATGTTTTCTTTTGTAATATTTTAGTTTGGAACAAAAATGAGTGGCAAACTATCAAAAGAAATGGTTACTGGTGTTCTAATTTGCTTTTTAGTGTTGCAATGAAAGGAAACTGGTACTTTTAAGAAGAGAAGATGGGTCTTTTCTGTTTCTCTTCTTGTGGAGATTGGATTCTTTTTTATGCTGTGACAAAAGTGTAGCTTAACATATTAGCATGTTTTCAAGAATCAGCAGGAGGTGCTTTGGTGGGGTGAATACTAGCATAATTTCTGAGGGTTATCTTTTAGAATGGAATGTTCCAACTCAAGACCTTCACTTTGCATGGGGGAGCATTTGAACTACAGACCTCTACTTCTGCTATATGGCCGTAAACCGTAATGTAGATTTTGTAGATTTTCTTCCTGTCAACTTCAATATTTTATTAGATCTTGAAATTCCCAAGATATATACGCTTATATGTGATGACATTATGTCCTTTTTCTTTTTCTCGTTTCCATTTATATTGCTAATGTGCCTTACAGATGAGAAAGGGGATGAAGATGTAAACAGAGAGTATGTTGAGGAAACAAATCGAGATGCTGTTATGATTGCTGCTGCAAAGTTGGTTGCTAGTGATACAGTTCCTAAGGTAAGAAACCTTGATGATAGTTGACACAGATATCTGGCCGCCCATTTCCTAAGATTTTCAGCTTAGAGGACTTCCACAAACCTGTTCCTGAGTGACTACTTGGTCTAGGCTAGAACTGAGAGATATCTAACGAACATTCAAACAGTTTCCAAATCTTAAATTACGTTATCATCTTTGTTGTTGAGTTTGTTCCACCATGTAATAATTTTGTCCTCTTTGTTGAGTGTGTTTCACTTTGTAATTATTGCTAAATTCTTGGTGTGGCTACTTATGTTGATGCAGGATTACCTCTGTCCCGAGATCATCTCTCATTTTGTGATGCATGGGACTAACATAGCAGAGATTGTTAAACAACTAATAGTGGTTCTCAGGAAAAGAGAGGAGGATGTCTCAGTTGTATTCCTTGAAGCACTGAAAAGGGTAAGATATGTGAGACTGGAATTTGATCTCCACTAGAAATGTGATTGTACCGCTTTGCTTTATACCCATGTCTTGAATCAGTGTAAATAAAATTGACCATTTATGCAAATGATGTTATTCATCATTTGATATTATAGTGCTATGCTTGGAAGAATTTTCAGATCTGTAAGACTATTGTGGAGACAGTTAATGAGCTTAGAGTTGGAATAGGCTAGGATAAGAAAAGGAAGAGCTTAAAAATTTATCATAATGAAGTCTGTATGCCATGGTTTCTTTATGTATATGCTTTTGTATTGATTTGATCAGGCCTACAATCGGCACATGAATCAACACTTCAATGGAAATGAGGAGTCCTTGGCAAACAAATCTTTGCTTGATTGTAAGGATCTTGCTGCTAGGCTATCCGGAACCTTTATGGGTGTTGCACGAAACAAGCATAGACCAGACATTGTGAAAATTGTCAAGGATGGTATTGAGTATGCTTTTGCAGATGCACCTAAGCAATTGTCTTTCTTAGAAGCAGCTGTCCTTCATTTTGTTCCCAAACTACCGGCAACCGATGTTCTTGACATGTAAGTTTGAGTTCCAAATATTGTGTGTTCTTATGTGCAAGCATTTAAAAAAAAAAAAAAAAACTCCCCTGGTATACAGAATTGAGTTCCTCATTTGTTTCTATAGTCTCAAGGATATCCAAGGACGAACAGAGAATATAAATACAGATGAGGATCCCAGTGGTTGGCGCCCCTATGTTGCATTTGTTGATGCCCTACATGAAAAATATGCGAAGAATGAAGGTTTTGCAGGTATGTGGTTGCTTCTTGTTGCTCTTATATGTGGAAAGATTTCATGTAGATGCAGAAAAGGGGAGATAAGATTTGATGTATAATGTTCAGAATTTTATGGTGTTAATTTCCAATGCTTATAGATCCCCCTATTTTGTGTGGAAGAGTGTGTGTTTGAGTTACTCCTGGAAGACCGGTTCTGCATGCACTTCTCTTTTGTTGGTCTGTCTGTTTCACTTGGCTTTTTTTTCATCACTATTTCATTGATAGGATGCGAAGGTGGCATCAACTGATCACAATGAAGAATAAAAACAGATCATAATTACTTAAGATAAAACAGATAAGTTAGAACAGTAAAGAGTCAAAAATCTGACTGCTTAGTAAGAGAAGAGGGGTAATATCCTTTGATCCAGAGATGCAATTTGCGGAACTATGATTAAGACAACCGAAGATCAGTCCCTACTCTTGGAGCTTTCAAAAGCACTTACCATTCCTTTCCTTCCACAGGATCCAGATCACAACTAAAAGATAAAGCCTCCACTCCACATCAAATTTTCCCTTGCTCCTAATGAACACTCCATGCCAAATGATCATCATACATGGACACTGCCTGACCCAACAAACTCCAATTATGGAGAGTGCTATACTCATGTCTTGGAACAACTTTGTTGCAAAAATTATGCGCACATTCAGAATGCTGCTTGCACAAGAAGCATCTGTTTACACACAAAGCCTCTCATTCGCCAGTTGGCAATTGTAAGACGCCAACACGAAGAATCCCGCCAGGCGAAAAACAAAATTCTGGTGTGGACTTAACATTATCAAATCAGATCTTGTGGAAAGCAAAAAGGAATCATTAGCAAAGCTTCTTGTAAGAGTAAGAACCAATGAAAATTTCTTATTTATGGATTCCATAGAAGCAAATCGAGCAGCCCTTATATCCTTGTTGTCACCCATGCGAATGACTCTCATACATTGCTCTTACTGCAATCATCATCGTGGAAGTAATCCACAGCAGTTGTATTGATGCTTGCTGCCAAGATGATGGACAGGCGCACCACTTTCCATGGTTTTTCCCAACCCAGTTGGCATGCCAAAATCTGATGGACCTACCTGAACCAACTTTAGGTAAAATGATTATCATGAACAAAAATCAGATTGCTGGATATTACTCCTTGCCCAGAACAAAACCATTCTGGAGAATGGTTATTGTAGAGAAAATCAATCAAGAAAATCAGTTTTATTTCCATAAATCGATACAATGAACTCTCTCAGGGACCATCTTTCTTTCCCAAGAATCTCCAATTCCACTTGTCCAGTACGGCAATGTCAAAAGCTTTCAGATCTTTGATAACCAAGCTCTCCATCTCTAGGAGTCTCTTAACGATGTTCCATCTCATCAAATGGAATTTGAAAGTATCACCACTACCATATTATAGTAGATGTTTCATAATGCTTTGTGTTATGGACTATTTTTGAAAATCATGAGCATGCTCAGTTTTTTTCATTTGACTCCCCTTTATATGTAAATATTTGATACTGTTTTTTCTGATTACTACTCAAAGAAAACTTCACTCATGCTTTCAGGGTTTTTGAGTTTTAAATAAGCAATGCATGAGAGAGAGAGACACGAAATATTCGACAACGTAGCCAATGTGATCTTGATGAGAGTAATCCTCCCTCCCTTTGAAAGATAATGTATGTTTTTTCTATGCTTCTAATCTCTTTTCAAACTTGCCCATAATGGGATCTCATATGGATGCATCTTTGCATTAGGCCCGTGAAGGCAAATTCATTATTAAATTTCTGTTCCCTTTCTCCCTTATTTGAGATTCGATAAGCAACTTGAGGTCTTTTCCTCTGCAAAGGTCCCAAGGCTGCTGATCTCATCCTGTGAAAAGCAGAAGTTATATCCTTTCAAATTGTATTGGTTCCGGCACTGAATTCATCAGCTACAATCCAGAAATTTCTATTAACCAGAAATATACTACAGATCCATTAGCATTATATAGCCTTGTCTCCCATAAATATTGATGTATTCTACTAAATAATGTATTTGTTTCATGATTTGAAATGTGTTTTCAGGTGCAGATGAGAAAGAAGGGACTTCTGTGAGAAGGCGAGGCCGTCCACCCAAACGACGGAATTTACAGGGAAAGAAACTATTTGATGAGCACAGTTCAAGTGAAGAAGATGATGCAATCAGTTCGTCTGACCAAGAAGCTCCTGATGAACAAGATAAGCTTGGGAATGCTGACGAGGAGGCTCCTTTAATACGTTCGATCCGTTCGTCGTCCAAGTTGCGATCGCTAAAAATCCCTCAATCAGGGAGCACGGTTCAGATGAGGGCAGAAGATTCAGTCCAAGCTACCATCCAGTTGACTGCTTCTAGAACATCAGGTATGGGATGAGTTTAATTCCTCAGTATGGCTTTCTTCGAATATGAATGTTAGTATGCATTTTCCATCATATGAAAAGTATTTTTCTTCAAATATTTGTTTTACTTTCCTTCAAACATTTTTATAACTCGATAAATCCTTCATCATTGATGTCTTCAATAAGCATTGTTCTGCAAACTCATGTAATTGTTTCTGTGCAGGGGCATGAAGCTGGCGACTGAATTTTGTGATAGCAGAATGCAACTCTAGAAATTTGGTGTTGCCCTGAAAACAAGTAGGGAGAGCTTTGTCTGATAAGATCTCCTTGGATCCCTAAAGATGTTAATTACAGCTGGGATTTCACTTGTATGTAATACTAGGATTTTCACATTGTCATCTTTTGCCTGTTATGGGTCAGATTTATAGGATCGAGCCGACCTAACCCGTTTGGTCATATGCTTAGTTTTTTATCTTATCGAACAATTATGCCTCGTCCAGGACAGAATACTTGAGCGCTCCATTTTAATTTGATGCTCCCCCACTTGGGTTGGAACAAGCAGTTGATAGCTCCGGCTTAGCCTAACAGGTCGGCTAGGGCCAATGGCTTGTTTAGCCTTGGTAGTTGTTAACTGGACCTCGGCTCGATGGCTTTTGATCTTGGTACTTGTTAACTGGCCCTTGGCTCGATGCTTTTTTACCATAATCATGCTATTTGATAGCGGTTCGTTTTGGTAAAGCGTCAATTTCAATCTCTTGAAAGATCACCAGGTACGATTATAGCTGTTATGCGTAAGTACTCATGATCAATTTGGAAATTTCAAGTTTGTTAATTAATGGGGTTATTATTCTATCTTTGAACCTAAGCGGAAATTTAATTATGGATAGGACCCATTTTGTTGCACTTAGTTCTAACACCGTTACCAAACAAAGAATCACGATTTCCTAGCTAATTATCCAATAGAAATAGCTGTTAGCACCCTTTTTAGAACTCCTAGAGTTAGCCCCTTATTATTTTAGCACATTAAATTTAGAAATTCGTATATTTGTTAATATAATGGTCGGTTATAGTTTAGTAAAGAATTTAAGAGGGTCTGCCTTGGCTTATTATGTAGAAATGATTTTTTGTATTTCATGGGAAACTATGATCCTCTATTTATAATAATTGCATTAATCGGTTTAGCATTGCATGCAGTGATAGGCCTTATGTTTTTATAGCTCTAATTTTATTGCATGCAGTGATAGGCGTCGAAACCGGTGTTACATGCCGCCCCTAGCCGAATCCGAAGATAAGCAACGGCATGTCATGTCGGTTTTCTCCTTGGTCTCACCACCCATACGATTATTGACTACCCTACGAGCTATTAATTTTCAGAACTTACGTTAGAGAAAGTTTTGCAATTATGTTGCTTAGAGAATGGGATCAAAGCATCGCACGCATATGATGACTAAAATGCCGGCCTTCATGGATATATTTATAATTAATGCAATTGATTTGATGACTACATACGAATTTCTCTGAATTTCAAATCATCACATTCAAATTTCTTTGATTTAGAAAGAGAAAAATCAAAAGCAACACGACTTTCACCGTTAAAAGTGAGCAACTTGTTTTCTGTCTGACATTACAGTAAATCAAACACTCCGCAAAATAATTAGATAGTATATGTTGGCAACTAGTTCATTTGATTGCTTAGTAAATATGTTCTCATATGTTGATTTTTCACTTCTATTATGATACTTGGGAAAAAAAAATATTCAAGTTATTTAATTAGACTCATTCTTAAAAGATTGCAAAAGGTAGCTTTATAAAAATCTTTTTCTTTTGTTATCAAAATTGCATCTTAGCTTAAAGCAAATTTTGTTGTGTAGTGTGTCTAAGGTTGGAAAGCCAACTTAAATGTTGGAGGAGTTTTTCGAATACTAGATAAAACGCCAACAAATGCTAAAAAAAATTATTCTAAATATTGTGGTTTGAATATCAAAACCTTGCAAAAAATAATAAAAAATATACAAAAGTATAAAATTTATAAGGAAATGATTTATTTCTGTCCCATGTATTTATCCAAAAGTAAAAATAGTTCTGAGATTTTATTGAATGTTTTTATCTCTTGGAAAATATTGTGCGAGTTTACAATTATGCTTTGGATGCTTCGATATATAATAGATCGATTTAGTTATTGTACTTCTCAGGTGCATACAGTTTATATCTTTGACACACAATAAAGGATGCGGTGGAAAGACAGCAGCCCTAACCTCTGTACAACCAATTATTCCACTAGCATCTTGTATTCAAGCCCTCATTTGATTGTCACTTAGAGATGTAATTGCAGTTGTGTTAGTTTTAGTAGGTTGTTGGTTCCATCAGTTATCTCCTTCTATGATGTGTTGTTATTGACGACTGTTTTTTAATATAAAAACTTTCTTACATGGAATATCGTATAAAGTACAGTAGTCACAGCTTTAATAAACAAAAAGGAGTTTTTTTTTTTTTTTAATCAGTAGGATAGGAAGAATATACAAGATTAAAAAAAATTCAGCGATTTTGTAAAAAGTCAACAAATGGTATTTAAAAAAACTTGAAGTAATTAATATAAGTACCTTAAACAGACAGTTCAATAATTCATTAAACCCAATAGATAACATTGCTTTAATTTAGTTGCGGCACCATGGTAATGATCCTGTTAAGTAAATTATGTATTAACATATTCTGTGACTATATTTGATTGTTTGTTGGCGTATTTTTCTGTATTATGAAAATCTGCATTTGATTCATGCCCAATATTCATAAGTATACAACTCTCAATATCCACATCTACCTTACACTTGACCCGTGCACGAGCGCCTTTTTCAATATATTCATGCTCGAGGAGCCCCCGGTCTGCACACGAGCACCTGTTTCAGAATGCTAGCCTCGAGATGTGCCCGAGGCGCACTTGAAGCATGTTTTCTAGAATGTCCATGCTTGAAATATGTCCAAGGCACGCTTGAAGTGTACTTTCCAGATTGCGCACGATTGAGGTGGGTTGAGGCACGCTCAAGTGTTAGGGTGTGGAGCTTAAGGGACCTAGTGTGCCCCTAATGCATGCTTGAGCGGTGCTCAAGCATTGGGGAATGCATTTCTAAATTGTCATACCTTTTAACCTAATTTTAGACCTTCTCTATAAATACCCACCATCTTTATCTTCTGAAAATATTTTTTGTAATATATTGCTCATGGCGGCTGAGTTAAAATTCTCTCTTTAAAACTTATTAAAGGCTCTCTTTTGAGAAAATTATTCCTCAAACATTTAGCTTTATTTTTAAAGTTTTCTCACTCATATAATTTGTCATACACGATTTTTCTTGCCTGTTGACCTTCGTATAAGACATGAATAGTGTAAAAATTTGGATCCAGTGGTGTGTAGAAATTTTATAGTTCGTGAAACAATATTGACAAGAAAATCATATGGTATCCGATTCCATTGGTAAAGGCAAATCCATGAAATTTTTTGATAAAGATCACAAGTTTGGAGTAAATTGGTTAAATTAGTATATTTGTACCATCCGATTTATAAGTTAACTTTCTTATTGTATTATTTTTTCTAATTATAAAAGTTTGAAAGGTTTTACTCGATAACTGTGGTTATCAAGATTTTTCTTCAATACTAAAATCCCATCTTGATTATTACTACTTATTGTGCTTATTTCTTATATTTTTTTAAACGATTAATTTATCTAAATCTGAATATATTTTACGTGTATTATATATTTATGCACATTTTATTCCACAATTTAAAAAATGGTCAAAAGAAGTTGTGATTAGGGACTTTCTAGTCTATTTTAATTGGTATTAGAGACTCATCCCAATTCACAATCCTGATCTAGATGCATACGAGCCAATCTCTCTCATTTTCTTCTTACTTTGATAGGAGTAACTATACCTATTGGAATATTCGAATAAGTGCATTCTTAAAATTCACGGATGAACAGGTACGAGGCAGCATGCAATTTGAACGGACCCTTCCAAAGAGCACTACGAGCGATAAACCAAAAGTTTTGTTATTATGGATAAAAAAAGAACTTGATACTTGTAACTAAAATAGTAAGAGGCTATGTGCTATCTTTATGATTGTGTCATCTGAAGAGTTTAAATGCATCTGCGATGTGTGAGACTTCTAAATATGTACAGGACATTCTTAAAATTACATATGAAGGAACGAAATTAGTAAAGAATTTCAAATTGCAGATGATTACTATTAGATTTGAGGAAATCTGAATAAAAGATGATGACACTTTTGATAAATTTTTTACAAAATTAAATGATATAGTAAACTGTATATTTAACTTAGGAAAAAGAATTCTGAAAAATAAAATTGTCTGAAAAGTCTTAAGATCGCTCCTTAAGTAATTTAGACCCAAAGTCACGACTATTAAAAAAGTAACAATATTGACAAGTTAAATTAAAGAATTTATTGGATCATCACAAATATATGAACACACACTTTTATTGTTTAAGAAAAACAAATCCATTGCCCTTAGATCTATTAAGGAAGAGAGAAATTGTAACTTCAATGAAAAGTCGTATAGTAATGAGGAATTCATTTTGTTTGTTAAAAATTTTAAAAAATTCTTCAAGAATAAAGTAATAAACAAATGTCTAAAGAAAATGACATCACACATAATCCCATAAAAAAAGATAAAAAGAAAAAAATGATATAAAGAATAAAAAACCCTAAAGAATCCAATGTCATGAATGTTATGGTTTTAGTTATATACAGATTGAGTGTCCTAACTTTAAAAGACTGAAAAGAAAGGACTTGAATGTCTCCCTAACAATGTGAAAGAGGAAGAAAACAATGACGACAAATCCTTGGAAGATGATGAGGTAAATTATATGGCTTTTAAGACTTCCATTATCAGTGGTGATGAAACACTAGTGAATAGCCAAAAGATTCAGATTCTTTACATCAAGAATTTGATAACGAGTTTGATGGGTTTCAAGAAACTTATGACAAATTGTTTAGATAATGTTCAAAAGTGAAGAAAATTAATAAATCATTAAATAGAAAATTAGGTGAGTCAGAAAAGGAAAAGACTAAAATTAAAACCAAATTAGATCTTATCACTATTAAATATCATGAGTTTGAAATGTTAAATAGCTTCTTAAATACAAAAATCAAATATTTAGAATTGGATCTCAAAAATATAAAGAACGATCTTAAGAAATTCTCAAATGGTACTAAAAAATTCAATTGTATATGATGATTATGGAAGATAGAAGAAAATAAAAAAGGTTTGAATTTATAGAAAACACTTCCAAAAATGGCACACACTCAAAAACAGTTTTTGTTTCTCCTGCCAACATTCTACATAGAAATATAAGCATACCTAAAATCAATAAACCTATGCCAAAATATGTAGAGAAAATAAATATTCTAAAATTCTTACCTAAACCTAATACTAACAAGATGACGAGTAAATCCACTAAAATTACCTAATCGAATGAGACAAATACTAGAAAAACTTACTTTATGAACCTATCTAGAAACCAATCTAGTATAGTATATTCTTTCCCTAAGTTTGTTCCAACCTGCTATGCAGTGCACAAATTAGTCGCATTTGTTCATATTGTCATACAATCAATCTACTGTATAACCAAAGACAAAGTACGAAAATGAGTAAACTTG
Source organism: Nepenthes gracilis (assembly GCA_033239525.1). Classification (NCBI taxonomy): domain Eukaryota; kingdom Viridiplantae; phylum Streptophyta; class Magnoliopsida; order Caryophyllales; family Nepenthaceae; genus Nepenthes; species Nepenthes gracilis. The sequence goes on from BSYO01000033.1 coordinate 7,854,095, forward strand.
CCAATCATATTCGACAGTTGAATAAATAAGTAAAAAACTAAATCATAAAGTTATTTCAGGTAGAAAAATATAGATTAAGAAGAGTGATCTAAAAAACTCTTATAGAAATTTTTTATGTCAAATTACTCATATTACTCTAAAAGCTCAAAATCATTCATTGTGGTATATTAACAGTGGATACTCTAGCATATTTGTATTAATAAGGTTATGTTCTTTTCTCTTTCTGACCATCCCGATGGAACGGTTACTTTTAGAAATGGAGTTAGGGCTCTTATTCTCAACAGATGTCAGATTAGTATTTTCGAGCTCTCAAAGCTTTGCGATATATTGTATATGTTTGGCTTATAATTTAACCTCATTAGTATTAGTCAATTTTGTAATAAAAATTTTAAAGTCAAATTGTTTTAAGACAAGTGTTCATTTATGATACAAATGGCTCTCTTGTGCTAGAAGGTAAGAGAACTTTTGATAAACTCTGTGGTATTGCGTCGGCCCGATTCTAGGTTGTCAACCCACTAAAATCGATACTATTGAACTATGACATCAACGTCTTGGATGTTTAAACTTTAAAAATTTATCTAAATTTTTTTAAAAAACATTGTGTTGATGGTCTTTCAAAATTGTCTAATTTCAAACACCATGTGTGTGATCTGTGCCAACTTAGAAAACAAACTAGAGCTAGTCATCCATCGCTAAGTAACATTCACACCTCGCATCCCCTTAAACCGATTCATATGGATCTCATGGGATTTTCTAGGATTGAGAGTTTAGGTGGTAAAAGGTATAATCTAGTGATTATTGACGACTGTTCTAGATATTATTAGATAGATTTCATACGTGAAAAATCTGATACTTTTGACCATTAAAATTTTTGTGAAAAAAAATCATTAATGAAAAGGGAACTTCGATTTTGCGAATTCGAAGTGTTCACAGAAAAGAATTTAAAAACTCAAGTTTTGACAATTTTTGTAATGAATAAGGAAGACAACATGAATACTCTGCACCAATCACATCCCAACAAAATAGGATTATGAAATAAAAAAATTGAGTTATTTAGAAAATGGCTAGAATTATGATGCAAAATAAAAATATAGTGATACACTTTTGGGGGTGAAACAGTAAGCACGGGTTATCACATAATTAATAGGGTTTACCTAAAATTTGAAATGGATAAAACTCCCTATAAACTTTGAAAAAGAAAGAAATCTAATGTAGAGTATTTTCACATTTTTTGAGATAAATGCTACATACTTCTAGATAGAAAAAATTTTAGTAAGTTTGAAACTAAAAGCGATGAATGAATATTTTTAGGATATTTACATTCTAGTAAAGCCTATTGTGCATATAATTTTTGTACTCTAATTGTGATGGAGTCGATCAACGTAGTTGATGATGATGTCCCTAGCAAGCAACCTTAGGACAGTGATTGTTCAAATAAAGAGATTGATAAAAATGAGTACTCTCATGAATCAGCTTCTACTGATGTCCCGGTCGAGACTTTGAACACCGTTTTAGTTAAGGAACCTTCTATTAGGTCAAACTAAATCATCCAAAAGACTATATATTATGCGATATAAGTGAGAGGATGAGATTGCATCATCAAGTTTTGAATCAACTTGCTTATATATGTTATATCTCACACTTAGAATTGAAAAGGTTGAAGAGGTTTTGAATGATGAATGTTGGATCAATACTATGAAAAAAACTAAACCAACTTATTAGGAACAATGTGTGATTCTTGGTTTCTCGACCTAAACATATGAATGTCATTGGTACCAAGTGGATCTTTAAGAACAAAATTGATAAAAATGACAATATTATTGAAAATAAAGTTCGTCTTGTTGCTCAATGATACACACAAATTGAATGAATTGACTTTAATAAGATCTTTGCTCCAATAGCTCATCTTAAATCCATAAGAATCCTATTATCCATTGTTTATTCCATGGATTTAAAATTTTATCAAATGGATGTCAAAAGTATTTTTCTCAATAGTATCATCCAAGATGAAACATATGTTGAGCAACCGAAGGGATTTGTTGATCCCTTACTACCAGACCATGGAATGGTACGAGTACCTCACCTCATATCTTAGTGACTACAGTTTTTATAAAAATTACTGAAAAATATATAATTATTGTCCAAGTTTATATTGATGATATTATATTTGGTACTATTATAGATTCCTATACTCATGAGCTTGCAAACTGTATAACCTCTGAACTTAAAATGAGTATAATAGGAGAACTAACTTTTTTCTAGGCTTGCATATTAAATAACTTCCGCAAGGAATATTCATCTCCCAAACTAAGTATGCCAAGGATTTTGTTAAACAATTTGTGTTAGACAACAAAAAATACACTTGGACACCGATGAGAATTTCTACTAAAATAGATCGCGATCTCGCTCAAAATAGCATAAATTAGACGCTCTATAGAAGTATAATATGAAGTCTTCTTTACTTGACTGCAAGTAGACTCGCTATTGCCTTTAGTGTAGGTGTGTGTACACAATATCAATCCAATCCTAAAGAATCACATTTAAGTGTTGTCAAGTGAATCATTTGTTATGTTAATGACACGTCCGATTATGGGATTCTCTACTCTCGTGACTCTAATTTTGATTTGGCGAGATATTCCGATGTCAATTCAGTTGAAAATATCGATGATCGTAAAAACACCTCTGGTAGATGTTTCTATATCGACTCCAATCTTATAGTTTGGATAGGTAAAAAGTAAAATTCTATCTCCTTGTCTACTGTTGAAGTAAAATATATTGCTGTGGACATTTACTATACACAACTTCTATGAATGAAACAAATGCTATACAATTACGACATTATCCAGGAAACTATGTTAATCTATTATAACAACACTAGGGCTATCAACATTTCTAAAAATCTCATTCAATACTCATGAACCAAATATATAGATATTAGACATCACTTTATTTGTGAACTTATTGAAACTTAGGTTATTGCCTTGAACATACTCCAACTGAACATCAATTAGCTGATATTCTTACCAAACTGTTGGATAGTCTTAGATTTGAATCACTTAGAAAGGCTATTGAAATTTGCTCTCCTCCATCAAATTGAAGTGAGCCTTCTTTTTGTCTCATTTTTTTAATTAATAATCTTCGTGTATTGTTCCTTACACCTGAAAAGTGCCCAATCGGCTCTTGAACATTGAATCTAGATTAGGCGTGTATGACATGCGCCTCTCTCGTACTTGAGTAGTTTGCCTGAAGTGTGCTCGAGCGCTGCATCATTGTCCTCTTTATCTTCTAGCACCATTCGAGCACCTTTTTCCACTCTCTCACCTCTCCTATCTTGTCTCTCATCCTTCTCTCTTCTCTCCTCCTCTCTCTACCTCCAAATCTTCCAAATTTTCCAGAACTACCATTCTCCTTGCAAATCGTGAGCGCATCCATGGTCAACATTCTCCTTTCCCTTCCTCCTTCCTTCGCTTCGTGTCCTTTGATGGTGATTTTCATCTCCCTCCACACACAACATTTTTCCTCTATTATTTAGCTAGATTTGTTCAAGTTATGCACATATTTAGTCTCAATTTGTAGTTTGTTGTGCCAAAATTATGTAGATCTAGCCTTACCTTGTACCGGATTTTTGATATGTTGACGTGGATCACACCCACATTTTTAGGTTAGCCACCTCCCGAGCTACACTCTTTTTGTGTCAATTTTTCATGCTTTAGCCCCACTCTCGACCCATGGTGATGAGGGGTTTGTGGGTTTTGGGTGTTTCGGTGAGGAACTCATAAATATTTTTGGGTTCCCTATGGTTCGATCTACATTTCTTGTGTGTAGATTTGTCCTAATTACCTACCTCTCTTAACCTATGATGTTAAGGTCTGTGGGTTAGTTATTTGTAGGTTTTGTCTCTGATTTGTGTACCTCAACATCTCTCTATCTACTTTTCTATACAAATGTCGACTCCTCGGATGTCTTTCTTAAAAAAGGCTACTGCTAAGCCCCCCTAGGCTAGTGGGCCCTCAGCACCCAACCGCTTCATCAATCCCTCCGCTTAAAACTTATTTATAAAACGCATGTCCCGTAGGAAACTTATCTTTGAACGAAACGTTGACCTTGTGTCCCTTGGTCCCTCTATTTTCTCACTGTTTATTGACCAGCATTGGGAGCTGATTCTAACCAACCTAGTTCTTCCCACCACACTCTTAATTTAAGAGTTTTATGCAAATCTATATGACTTAGACCTCTCGTTGGCCTCCTTCACTACCTACTTGAGGGGGAGTACCCTTCGAATTACTCTGAATGTGCTCTCCCATACTCTAGGTATTCCACATATACTCCATCCAAATTGCTCATATGGTTATCGAACCATGTTGCATTATGATGAGATGGCATCGTTTCTTCATGACTCTCCATGTTGTGGCATGGCAAATCCTTTAAAACCAAACATCTTACCTCTCAGAGGATGGTGGTATGCCAAATTATATTAACTAATATTTTTTCAGCCACCCACTTCACATCTATTCCTCTAAACAAGATGTTGTTCCTCTATATCCTTCTGTATGGGCGACCAATTGATTTACCATCCCACCTCTATTCTCACATAATGTCTATTGTTGTGTCCAAAAAGAATGACAACATTCCCCATAGTTGTCTCATCAAATGCCTAATTATGGGTTTAGGCGTCCAATTCTAAGATCTTTCTCGTGTGCAGTTGGGCTGGCCTATTACTCGCACCACGTTTGAAAAAAAGATAAGACCACACTCATCATCACTCCTCAGCTTTTGATGACCCTTTGGATGATCATCTTCTAGAGGACCCCTTATTTTCATCTAATGTTGGCCTGCCCTATCCTAGCCCGTCTAGTCCTCAACTATCCTCTACCTCTTCATCATTGCTAACCATGGGGCAGCTCTCTCAAATTCCTATCAGCTCGTGTGGCTTTCTACCTCTTAGGAGCAGCTGGAGTCACATGTTCTTGCGGGCTTTCAACTCCATGACACTTGGCTCTCTACTCAGGAGTAGTAGCTTGCCCATTTGTTTGCCGAGTGGTTGTCTAACCGTTCGAGTGATCCTTTTGACTCCTAGTGACACCCTCCCTTTGGTTCTTCATGACAAAAAAGGAGAGTATATACCTTAGAGGGAGCTTGTCTTAGGGGGAGCTTGTTCTCATATTGCTTATGGGAAGGTCGGTTATCTGTAAGGGAGAGGTTTATCTTGTAGGAGAAGTTTGGTTATATCTTAGGGGGAGGACCTTGATATATTTTCTTTTTACTTGTGCACGTGATGTACTTGCTACTTTTCCTATAATATATATTTCTCTGTAATGTACACGTGATTCTCTGTTGTTTTGTTGCTGTTGTTTTTCTGCTTTCCTTGTATCTATTTCGCTTATTTTGCTTCTATCTATTTTTGTACCAACCATGCCTGAATAGAAATAGTAGACTTCTGTATCTCTTTTTGTTTGAGTTTACTATATTGCTATCTACTAGGAATGGATTTTTATATATACGGATTCTATTTTTGTAGTATTTGAACTCGTAATTCACTTGTTTTTAGTTTTATTGTTTTTGTAGGATTTTGTTATGGAATTGCTAAAGGGGAATATTGTTATGTAAATTATGTGTTGGCATATTTCATAATTGTGTTTGATCATTCATTAGTGTATTTTTTTCATGTTATGAAGATTTGTATCTAATTCACGCCCGATATTCGCAAATGTGTAACTTTCAGTATTTACGCTGCTTTGTGCCTAACCCGTGTACAAGCGCTTTCTTTAGTATGTTCACTCTTGAGAGCGCCTGATATGTGCACGAGCTCCCTTTTTAGAATGCTTGCACTTGAGTTGTACCTGAGGTACAGTCGAAGCACACTTTCTAGAATGTCTATGCTCGATGTACGCCCAAGGCACACTCGAATCATACTTTCCAGATTGCACATGCTTGAGGTGTGCCGAGGCACACTCAAAGCATACTTTAGAGATTGCGCACGCTTGAGGTGCGCTTGAGGCATTCTCGAGTGTTGGGGCACAGACCTTATGAGAGCTTGGCTTGCCCTTAATTCGTGCCCAAGCGGCACTCGAACATTGGAACGCGCATTTCTAATTGGCCATATCTTTTGACATAATTTTAGATCCTTTCTATAAATACTCACATTCTCTATCTTCTAAAAGTACTTTTTGTGATGTATTGCTCACAATGTTTTAGTTAAAATTCTCTTTTTAAAACTTGTAGAAACTCTCGTTTGTGAAAACTATTTCTCAAATATTGAGCTTTATTTCTAAAGTTTTCTTACTTAATATATTTTGTCATATATTCATTTTTTTTTGCTTATTGACTTTTGTACGAGATGTGGGTGGTATGAAAATTGAGATCCAGTAGTATGCAAAAATTTTACGATTTGTGAAGTAAGATTGATAAAATGATCGAAAAGCATCCAATTCCGTTGTCGAAGGCAAATCTAAGGAATCTTTGGTAGGGGTCACATGTCGAGAGTAAATCGACTAAATTAATACATCTGTACCATCTAATCTGTAAGTTAATTTTTTTAGTGTATTGCTTTTTTGACCATAGAAGCCCAAAGAATTTTATTCAATCGTCGTGGTTATTGATATTCTCTTTCGTTACCAAAATCATATCTTGGTTGTTGCTACTTATTGTGCTTACTTTTTATATTCTTTTGATTGTTTAAGTCATTTATGTTTATATACATTTTACGTGTATTACATATTCGTATACTTTTTTACTCCATAATTTGAGAAAAAGTCGAACCGAGTTGTAATTAGGGACTCTCTAATCTATTTTAGATACCATACTTTGATGAATTTTGAATAGGGGGAATTTCTTAATGGTAGCTTAACATGTTGCACAATCCACCCCATGAGGTGTGAGTTATAATTAATCAATTAATTAAGTATTAAATGCTAACTATAAAATAATTGATATTTGAAAATAAATTTATTATTTTTTCAGCTCCTCGAAATATATCCGCCAAACATAACTTCTGGGGAGAAAGGCCCCACGTACCCGCAGAATTGAAGAAAATGCATGTAAACGAACCATCTTTTGCCAAGTAAGCGTATCCCATTCCCAACAGCAGATATTCATCCGGAAGCTCCCTCGTCCATTGCTCGGTGAGATGGTTTGCAGATCCATCACCATGGAAGCGGCAACCGTCGGAATCGCCTTTTCGAACTCTTTTCCACCTGCTCCGACCTTTTCACCTCTGCTCGTTCAATCCATGGCGAAGCCCAATCCTTCTGCCACTAAAACTCTTATTAGCTCTAGAAAGGTCAGTTCAACGCACCTTCTTTGTGAGGCAGCAATTTCTTGTGAAAATTCACCATCCAGATGTTTTTTTGACTGAATTCGCGACGCTTGGTTACTACTTTTTCACTGATTAATAGTTTGTGAATTTTATACCTGCTTCTCTATTGATGTGCCGATTTCTTCCTTTACTACATGTTTATGAACTTAGATGGTAAGAGAGGACTAATGTTGAAGGTGAGGTGAAGTTAACCACTACAGAAGATAAATGTCATTACTACGAGCAGAAGTAGTAGATAGAGTAGAACTCAGAGCTGAAGAATTGTTACTGTTTACTAAGGATAACTTAGAGAGCTGAAAGAATTACTACCAAGTTGAAAGAACTACTAATTTAAAAAAAAAAAAAACATAGATTGAATGTATTGTTAGTCTGGAGTATTTGGAGATTTTCTGCGTCCAATATGCCCTGACTTTGGAAAAACTCATTGAGGTTGAATTCACTTTCATATTCATATCTGAAATGTTCAATTTTGACATTGAATTGTCTCCCAATCATGGTGCAAAATGTAGGTGTTAAGGACTATGTTTGAATTTTGGAATACATGAGAAGAATCCAAGCACATCTAGTATAGTCATCAGCCAAGGTGAGGAAAAATCTAGAATTATCATGTGCAGGAATGCTAAATGGACCCCAAACATCACAATGAACCAAATTAAAAGTACTCTGATTTTATTGATATGAATCGGGAAAGTGAGTTTGTGTTGTTTAGCTAAAGGACATACATCACAATGGTCTTACTGTGATGTATCTAGATTAGATATGCATGGAGATAAAAGTTCCATTATAGAAGAAGAGGAGTGGCCTAATCGAACATGTCACATGGTAGATGATATTTTTGAAGCAGAAGATATAATGTATGGAAAACTGGATCTGGTTTGTTCAAAAAGAATCAGCTTCCCGTTTCTTTAGCCAAACCAATCATCCTTCAACACAAGTCTTGTTAAGAGTAATTGTATGAAGCAAAAACCAGCTACCATTTGAAGCAACAATTAATGTCATTAATCAGACCATTTACGGAGACGTGGTTAAAGGATAAAAAGGAACACACATGTTTTTAAGAGTACCTGTCTCAGAAATTCTGATTGTTCCTATGTGGATAACAATGACTGAAGTTTCAGTTGGTAATCTGACATGGCTATAAGTAGTAGCTGTTATAGAGGTTAATAGAGCAGCAGAACAGAACATATGGTCAATTATTACTGAATGTACTATCCACTTTGAGGACGTAGTATTCATGTCATGGACAGAACAACAAATATTACCTGCAAGATGGGCTAAATGTGTGTTTTGAGTTGTTGATGCACAATTTCTTTTCTGAGTAAATGAAGACAAGAGAGCAATGGGTGTTGGGGTTCGACCCAAATACATACAACCTGACGCAACGGAACAAAACCCACACTCCCGCGTCGAACGTTAATCACCAGACTCGTGAACACAACAAATACAATAATGCACAATATTTTTAACGTGGAATATTCTTTTCAATTACGAAAAAAATTATGAGACAAATTTCGAACAAATCTACTATAATAATAGTGCCGGTTACAAATAACCCCCTTCGAAATCCTTTTACTACAATTTCGAGTGAAGAATGGTTGATTTCAACCATTTCAACACACCCAACAACTTATAAGAGAAAGCACAACAATAAATAAGAGCAACCAAGTGGAATATGTCTTAGAAATCCACTCTAGACCAATGTATCCGACCTTAACGAAAAAATGGAATTCAAATCGACCTCAACCGGATGCCGAACTTCTTCCTCTTCTTTCTCTTTGTGCGGCGCTCTTTATGTGAGAAATGATTTCAGATTACTCTAAAATCACGTCAGGCGTAATTTTATACCAGGTGTGGTGCTCAAGTGCTAGTTAGGCATGCGTCGCGTGCCAGCTTATTAAAATCGGCACATGAGCGCTCCCTCAGGCGTGCCTCAGGCGAATCCTAATCTGAAAGTGTCGCATAGGCATGAATTAGGTGCCTGTCTTGTGTCATTTTGCTAACCTTCAACCAATTCTTGGCCAACCCTTGCACGAACATCGTGCAACCTTTCAATATTTTTTGTTGCTTAGATGACTCTCTATTTGTTGTGGTGCCCACAAGGGAGTAACCAAAATCCAACAATAGGTTGTTTAGGGAGGGTAACTGCATCTTGTTGAGGTTGGATTTAAGCCAATAGCTAATGATATTGTTCACAAGTGGATGGAATTCGAGGCATATCTAGGGTAACCTTTTTTCTGTCGGAACTTAAGTAGAAAGTAAATTGGCAGAAACTTTGCTCGCAAAAGCTCGATTATCACAATTATTAAGAATATCCTTCCCTTTAGCTCTATATCTTGGAGAATAGCCATGAAGTTTGTAACATTTGTCAATCATATCTGCAATGATTCCACAATGGCTGCAAACAAGTTTTTCCTTTTTGTAGTGCATTTGTTTGTTGTTGGATCTTTTATAATTTTGGGTGGAAACAGGATAAAACAATTGTCCATTTCTTGAATTTTTACTAAGTAGTGCAATAGAATCTATGCTTTGACTGTTTTGGGTAATTTCTCTTTGTTTCTCCTGTAGTGTAACTAACATAGGGGGGTAAGTAGGGAAGAGAGATCGGAGAGGGGTAAAGACAAGAAAGAGAGATTAGAGAAGTAAAGACAAAAAATTAGAGGGGTAGAGATAAAAAAGAGAAGAAATCAAGAGAGAGAGGGAGAAAAGAAATCACAATATTCAATTGCATTCAATTTCTTAAGTATTTATCCATATCTCAAACAATAGAAATAGGGATTCTTATATAGATAACTCAATATCTAAGAAAATTGAAAATAAAATCACCACCAAATAACTCTTAATTGGAAAATAAAATAAAAATAAATAAAATCAAATTTCTATTAAATAAATAAAATCAAATCAAATCTAATTAATAATCAAAATTGTTATGGAAATAAAATCAAATATAATTTGGAAGGCAAATCAAAGCAAATCTTTGTCTCGGATGTCCGCATTAATTCTCCCCAAGTGGCTGAAAGTCGACCTTGTCGAGTGAAACTTTTGGAATCAATCTCCCAACCATAAGCTAAGTGGTTGTGTAACCCTTCGGCGATGGTGATAGACTCGTGTCAAGAGGGGTGAAAGCTGACGGAGTGACTGATATCTCCAGAAAGAATTAGATTGGGGCCTAAAAAAGTATAATCATGCTGATTCTGATAAAATTTTAAAAGATCTGGGTTAAACTGCTGTAGTGCCTCTCGAGAGATCTAAGCATTCTCCGACTCTGGTCGGCCAACCCAACGTACAAAGAAGTGTTGAACAGCTCTATCTCTGGTAAATATAATCTGCTCATTTAAAACAGTATCAATTTTATCGTGGTGTGCCGGAAGGGAGGAAAGTGGCATAGGAATGGATGAACAGTAAATAAGTGGCGCACTTGGGGGGGTGGCAAAGGGATCAACAGGTGGAAAAAAATTACATTTATAAGCAATTAAATTTTCCACATGGAAAGTATAATGAAAACCAAAATGAGATGGAATGTCAACAACATATACATTGGATCCAATACGCTGTAAAATTTTAAATAGATCAACATTACGAGCCTGCAATTTAGAGACGTGCCCAGGTAGACGTCGCGCTGGTCTGATTCGAATCATAACATAATCTCCTACATGGAATTCAACATGTCGTTTATGTGAATCAGCGTGAAGTTTGTAGGAAGTATTGTTGCCTCCAATTGTTTATTGATCTCAATGTGTAAGTTATGAAGGTGCTGTTCAAAAATTTCGGCCGTCAGGGATACTAATATGTGGAGACATCGGGATAAAGTCTAATGGTTTTGGGGGGTTTATAACCACGCATGACTTCAAATGGACTCATATCTAGGGATCTATTGACAGAGTTATTATATACAAGTTGGGCAGTGAGAAGGATCAAGTTCCAATTCCTAAGATGCTTTTGGACCAGACACCGTCATAAGTTACCTAGACTCCGGTTGACGATTTCAGTTTGACCATCTGTTTGAGGGTGATATGCAGTGAAGAATCTTAATTTAGTACCAACCATGTGTCACAGGGTCCTCCAAAAATAGTTGGTAAAATGAACATCCCTATCAGAAATAATAGTCTGAGGAAGACCATATAACTTGACAATCTCAGCAAAATAAAGGCGAGTAGCTCAAAAAGTATCAGCAATCTTACTACAAGGAATGAAGTGAGTCATTTTAGAAAAATGATCCATAACGACAAAAATAGAATCATGTTTCTTAGGGGAATGTGAAAGTCCTAACACAAAGTCCATACTTATGTCCTACCATGGACCATTAGGTACAGGTAGAGGGGTATAGAGGCCAGTGTTTTGCTTTGTGTGTTTGGCTAGCTAGCATGTTCGACAAGTATTAACGATCTAAGCCACATTTTTTTTCAAACTAGGCCAATAAAATTGTCGTTCAACCTCTTTAATTGTCTTTTCACGTCCAAAATGACCAGATAGACCTCCGGCATGAACTTTCCGAACTATGAAGTCTTGGACATAAGTTTTTGGAATGCAAAGTTTATTAATTTGGAATAAGTATCCATCCTGAAGACGAAATCCGTCTGTAGTGTCCAAGTGCCCACACTGTAAAATAAGGAAGATTTTGCTAAAATTAGGGCAGGATTTATACTCTTCCTTAAGTCTTTCAAAGCCAACAATCTTAATTTAAATAGCAGATAGTAAGGTCAAATGTCGGCTCAAGGCATCGGCTACTTGATTCTTGATTCATTTCTTGTGCTTTAAGACAAAAGAATAGGCTTGTAAGTACTTGATCTACCGACCGTGCCTATAATTTAATTTCTTCTGGGAGTTAAGGGACCGAAGAGTTTTATGATCTAAATAGAGGACAAACTCTTGAAGTTGCAAGTAATGGTGTCAATAGCATAAGGTCTGTACGACGGCATACAACTGCTTATCATTAGTAGAGTATCGTCGTTTGGCATCATTTAACTTTTTATTAAAGTATGCAATTAGGTGGCGTTATTGACTAAGAACTCCTCCTATGCCAACACTTGACATATCGCACTCTACCTCAAACATTTCGGAGAAATTAGGAAGTCGCATGACGGGAGCTGTTGTCATCCTTTCTTTGATAAGTTTGAAAGCTTTGGCAGCATTAAGAAACCAAGTGAAGTCACCCTTCTTCATGCACTCAGTGAGGAGAGCCATGATTGTGCTAAAGCCTTGATGAACCGGTGATAGAATGTGGCTAAGCCGTGAAAAATGGATTTGGGTTTTGGCCAATTTATGATTGTCTGAATCTTTGTAGGGTCGGCAGAAACCCCATCAGAAGAAACAATAAAGCCCTAGAAAGCCACTTTATCTGAGAAGAAGGAACATTTCTTAAAGTTAGCAAACAATCTTTCTTTTTTAAAAATAAGGCAAATTTGTGTGAGATGTTCTAAATGTTGCTTCTTGGTCTTATTGTAAATGATGATATCATCAAAATAGATCACTAGGAATTATCCCATAAAAACCGTAAAGTCTGGGTCATAACCCTCATGAAAGTGCTTGGTACGTTAGAAAGCCCAAAAGGCATGACCAACCACTCATGAGGCTGTCCTTTGTCTTGAAACTTGTTTTTCACTCATTCTCTGGATGAATTCTGATTTGGGGGTAACCACTCTTTAAATCAATTTTAGAAAAGATTGTGGTACCAGTCATCATATCTAACATGTCATCAAGTCTAGGGATGGAAAAACGATATTTGATGGTAATTTTGTTGATTGCTCTACTATCAATACACATTCTCCAAGACCCATCCTTCTTAGGTGTTAAGAGAGCTAGTACCGCACAGGGACTCATACTTTCTTGAACAAATCCCTTGCGAAGGAGTTCTTCAACTTGTCTTTAGAGTTTAGTATGTTCGGTAGAATTCATCCTATAATGAGGGAGGTTTGGGAGTGACGCACCTGGAACGAAATTAATGGCATGTTGAATTTTACGTAAATGTGGTAAGTGATTGGGAAGGTCTTCAGGGAAGACATCTTGAAAGTTTTGGAGAATTTGACGACTCTCATTAGGAATTAGTATGGAAGAGTTCAAGAAGGGTTTGAGGATGATAATGGCAAACACAACAAACTCGTTAATAGCGGCGGTTCAAAATGCTGTGGGACTAATAATATGTAATTCTTTAGTCATTACCACAGTCTTTTCTTTATTGGGAGTCGTCGGTTTTGGGGGTAGGGGGTAAAGGCGAATCTTCCTTCCCTTGTGAACAAATGAGTAGGAATTAGAATGACATTGGATTGTCACATCCAAGTCGTAAAGCCAAGGGCACCCAAGAATCACATGACCCACGTCCATTGGTATAACGTTACACCAAATGTGATCTTTGTATTTTAAAAACTGAATGGGTATAAGACAGCGTTCTTTAATGAATATAGATGATGTGTCAATCCAATAGATGCTGTATGGGTTAGGATGTGGGACCGCCTTTAATCTCAAACGAGAAATAGTATTAATGGAGCCGTATTGATGCAACTACTACTATCCACGATAACCTTACTGGCATTCTCATTCACTTTGATGTAAGTGTGAAAAATAGCGTGACAACGCCAATCATCAGCCTCTTTGGATTATGTTAATGTGTGTTGCACAACGCCCAAAAGAGGTGTATCAAGGAAGGAAGAATTGGAGTCTTGGCTGGAGGAAGTAAGCTGTATATAGCTCACAGATGTGTCAATGTCATCGTCATTCAAGTCATCAAGCTCTTCTAACTTGAGTTCATAGACTTGTTCTTCAAGGGGTTCCTCATTTATTTCATTTTGTCTATCAATTAATAAAGTTTTATTTGGACATTTGGAAGAAATATATCCAAAACCTTTACAATTGAAGCATTGTAACTGAGAATTTCTTTTCGGGGCTTCAACATCATTTTCTCGGATTTCCCTTGTAGGGGCAGCAGTGGAAGGAGGGGTTCCTAAGACAGACTTAGAATTGATAGTAGAAGTGTGTGATGTAGATTGATGATACGGTATCCTGGTAATTAGTTCAAAGTCTTGGACCAAATTATATGCATGGTTCAAAGTTGTAACCCCACAAAGGACAAGTTCTTTCTTAAGATTCTCGTGTAGTCCTTGTCGAAACCGACTCAACATTATGGTTTCGTCCTCAATGATGTGATATCTTATTTGAAAATTATCAAATTGAGTCATATACTCAGTTACAAACCGATTACCATATCAAAGGGTATTCCACTAGTTGAGTAAGTTGTTACTATAGGAGCGGGGTAAATACGTCTCTTGAAGATGTCGTTTCATTTCAGCTCAACTCCGAACAGGGCAGCCTGATGCCTAATTTATTGGAAATTGGTTAGAAATAAATTTCCTTTCTCTTGGTCCGCACCTCCAACCCCCGGACGTAGCCATCTGCCGCGTGGTTCACCGGGCATGTGAACGGCCGGGGCATAAAGCCCGTAGATCTAAAAGGATCCTTCCATAGGCCTAACCCGGTTTGTCCACGAACAATCAAGAGGTCCTCAACACTTTTCCAATATAATTGGGCGTTTCCAGTCAATTTAAGGTTGAAAAATTGAACTCTCCTGTTTTCTGACACGCCATACCATTCAAAAAAACGATCCATCTCTCGAACCCATTGAGTAAAAACTCGAGGGTTCAAGTAGCCGTTAAAACTAGGGGCATCTAGCTTGATATTTTTAAAGAGGTGGTCATCTCGGTCCCGCTCCTGATCACAGTGTCAGGGTCTGTAATTACGTCGGCGAGGGGTTTGACTATTTTGTCTGCGTTGGTAAGCCTTATTATGAGATGTATCAGAGTTGTCGGCATCCGATGAGTGAGACCCTATTTCCAAAGTGGCAACTCGATTTACAAGATTCAAGTTGGTTTGACAAGTCGTAACCAGGTCAGTTTGAATGGCCATCAGGTGTTCTTGCAATTGTTGTTGGTGGGAAGCTAATTGGGCTAATTGTTGACTCAGAATTTCAAATTGGTTAGAGTCTATGATTAGGTTGGGGGTATTATGGGAAAGAATTCGACCACTTCGCAAGTGCATACAACACTAATATAACTAATGGGGTTGAGATCAACAAACAATTGAAATAATTCAAGTCAATCAAAACAATGTTTTTTTTTAATGAGATTTCGTATAGTCTAAATCATGCAAACTAGTATTACTAATTTATTAAAATTATAAATTGTAATAAGCGTGTGTCAAATTTAAGGTAGTGAGAGGATATGAAAGAATTTTTTTTTATAATAAAATGGTATACGCAGATAAAATTAAATACTATTAAAGATAAACAAAATATGCCACCAAAAAAAAAAAAAATAGAACAAACACACCTGGAGATAATTTGAACCGCTTGTTGAGATTGCCTTGGAGATGATCTGCTACTCTCGGAATTTTATCTGCTAGCATTTTTTTTCTCTTTTTTTTGTTTTTTTCTCTCTCTCTCTTTTTTCTTTTTTTTTCTTTTCTTGCTGTTTTCTTTCCTTACTCGAGCCTCAAAGCCCACAGACACGCAGAGAGAGAGTGAAGTGGTGCGGCTGCTCAAGCGGCGACGGCAGCAGTCGCTCGGTCAGATGACGGCGACGGCGGTGAAGGTGACAGCAACAGTGATGGTGACGGCGACGGCGACGGCGATGAAGGCGGCAAAGAGGATGACGACAAAGAATCGGCATAATCCGATTTAGGACTTCTCTCTCTCTACTCTTTTTTTTTCCTCTGGAGGACGGTGGAGGCTAGGGTTTTGGGTTGGACGGTGGAGGCTAGGGTTGGATGGTGGAGGTTGGGTTTATCTGATGGTGGTATGATGGAGGTGGTCGTTTAAGGTTTCAGGTGGGTTCGTAGTATGGTTGCTCTAGATTTGGGTTGGCACAGGCGTTTAGGTTAGGGTTAATTTTGATTATCGGTGGTGGAATGTGGGCCATGGCGTGCGGTCAATTAGGGCTCTCTGGTGGTGTAGATGGTTGTTTTGGGTGGGGTTTGGCATGGCAGCTATCAGAGTGGTTGTGGTCAGCGGCGACGTAGAGGATGGCTTGTGACGATGACGGGTTCTGCCTCTTGTTGTGGCGGCAGCGCCGATTGTAACTGCTTAGTTGGGCGGGGATTGCTGCTTCGTGGGATGTTTTGCTTCTTCGATTTCTTTGTTTCGTTGCTTCTTTGATTTCTTCTTCTTTTGCTTTTTTTTGTCAACAAGTCTCTGTTTCCCTTTTTTTTTTCTCTACAGAGACAACCTTTTTTTTTTTCAACATATTTTTTTTGTTTTTACGTTAGTGTGACAGAAGAGAAGAAAAAAAATTATTTTTTTTCTCCATAAAATAATTGAAAAGCAAAAATTGATGATATGTTGCTTGTCGGAAGAAGATTCGAATGGGATGTGATGGTACAGGACGGTGGGGTGGCAGAGTCGGTGATGTTGCCGATAAATGTGGCAGGTTGGACAGTGGATGGTGGGGGTGGTAACGGAGCTGGTGGGGTGGGGATGTTGCGGAAGGCAAAAAAAATGGTAGGATTTTATCTTTGATACCAATTTAATATAGGGGAAAAAGAAGGAAGAGAGACTAGAGGGGTAGAGATAAAAAAGAGAGATTAGAGGGATAAAGATAAGAAATTAGAGGGGTAGAGATAAGAAAGAGAAGAAACGAAGGGAGAGAGGAAGGAAAGAAATCACAATACTCAATTGTATTCAATTTCTCAAGTATTCATCCATATCTCAAATAATAGAAGTAGAGATTCTTATATAGAGAACCCGATGTCTAAGAAAATTGAAAATAAAATTACTACCAAATAACTCCTAATTAAAAAATATAATAAAAAAGAAATAAAATTAATTTTCTACTAAATAAATAAAATCAAATAAAATCTAATTAATAATCAAAGTTGCTATGGAAATAAAATCAAATAGAATTTGGAAGGCAAATCAAAGCAAATCTTTGTCTCGGATAGCCACATCAGTAACCAAAATCAATTTTATTGATTTCAGGAAGAGACTCCTTTGAATCTTTTAATAAAATTTGAATTCTAATGTTGGAATAAGAATCATTTGGCCCATCGAGAACTGCATTACATAATCTTCATATTGATGTTCATTCAGTATCTTCATCACACCACATGTGCACTTTCCACACTTAACTGATTGGTGTGGATCTAGAGTTCAGTAGTTCATTCCAATATCCTTTGAGTTTGGTGTAGTATGAACTTATGAAAGTTTGTTCTTGCACCATTGCTGAGATGGAACTCTTCAATTGAAAAATTCTAGATCTATTGCTTTGAGAATATCTATGTTTCAGGCTTTCCCAATGTAGTTTGCTGATTCAATGTAAAGGATGCTGGGATGAGAACCTTTTGCTACAGAAACCAAGATCCAAAAGAATCTATAGAGGAAGGCTTTTCATCAATGAACTTCATTTTGTTCTTTGCATTTGAAGCAATCTCCATGGAAAACTCCAGGAAGAGTAATTGTTCCTATCTAGTAATTGATCAACAAGTAAAGAACAAGGTCGATCACTATTGGTTATGTAATAAGGAGTGGATGGATTATTGACTCGGCTTGTTGAAGACATTTTCTGAATGATCCTTAAACGGAGTAGTGAGAAAGGAAGCGAATAATTTTTTGATACCATGTTAAGGTGGACAGATTCAAGAAACTGAAGTTGTTACTTGCAATAGATGAAGGAAGCTTCATTGGAATTTTTTTTTTTCTGAGATTATATAAGTCTCTTACATACGAAGTTATGATATAGGACTAACAATGAATAACTGACAATCAACAACTAAAGATGAATGCTGACAAACTTGAAACTAATATTAACAAGCTAACAATGCAAGTCAGTTAACTATTTGACTGACTAATTAATATCCTTCTCTATGACTTTTGTTCTCATAAAATATTAGTTGACGATTGGAGAATCTGCAATCACCTAGTAATCTCTCCCAAAGTAGAGAGACGTTGGAGATCTGTGGTCTTCTTAGTTAATGTTTTGTTACCCAGCTCCTGAAGACAGTAGGAGGTCTATTCTTTTCTAAATCCCTACAATATTAGTATGATTGCTCGCCTCTTCCTCAAAGAAAGATAATCAAATAATTCCCTATCATGTTTCTTGTAGATTGGATTATCCATAAACTATACAAAGAAAAACTCCATGTTGCCTTTATTTCCTAAGCTTGAGGTGAGCTCAACTATTTTTAGAATTGGGGATGTCTAACGAACTAATTGTAATTAGCACTTCTTTGGGTCAATGATGTAATCTTGGACTGACAGAATAAAATGGCATAGCTCACATAAATTGCAAGAATTTATATTCAGCAGCTGGATTGAAGATAATGTCTTCAAATGACTGGAAGGATATGATATGCTCACCAAGAAAGCAATATTATAGTGTATGTGTGTGAATTTTTTTTTGCGATAAAAACCATTAGGAAAGGCATTTGTTATGAATAATCTTGTCACAAGAGGTCCTCGATCAATGATGGAGGATTACTTAGGCATCCAATAGCTTGCTCACATCCAGTAGCATATTGGGCGAATCCCATGTGCAAATTCATTTTTACCAAGTTCAACATGAAAAAGTGAAAAGAGATCATTTTTGAGCCAATTTCAGAAACATGCTTAATGATCCTTCCACCTGGAATCAAGGCTTCCTCCTCTGGTTTTAACTATATTATGGATGTGCATCAATCACTCTCCAAAATAATGTCACTATGTCCCAGCATTCTGGCAGGTTCAATCCCATGCGTCTGAACAAGAGGCTGAGAGTGTTCTGGAGAGACAACCAACTATTCTTCAGTAAGGATCCTGCAACTAACAATTCATTCCTGATTTGGGATGATCACACCAACTTCTGCAAAGCTCTGGCCTTCTGTCCATGAGCTCTCAACATTAACTTTGGCCAGGCCCTTTTTTGGCTGTATCCATCTTGTAGCCATTGGCTGGTTTGATGTTGGATGTCCCAGAACTGCTGCTGTTAGTTTGGCATTCTTTGAATGATCACCTCTTTTAGTCTTCCTCTGCTCATTTCAATAACTCCTTAAGCATCTGAATGAAATAGCCGTATCTTTTTCTTTCCACTGCCTCCATCTCACTCGTGTTATGGGCAATTCATCCAGCTAAATCCATGTCAGCAATGTTTCTCACCTGCATCTTCAGGCCAGATCTTTGCTTTGATTCAACTATATTGTGAAACTAGTGCTGCTTATTTTTGTTGTCAATTTTGCTTCAACAGGTTCTTAATTATGGGGAGATAGAGAATTAAACTATATCCACCAATGAATCACAAGAAAACGTTGTTCTTTACCTATAATTTCTCTATGTATTCAGGAGTTGTTTTTGTAGGCCTTCTCAATTAATTAGAACAAATCAAAACATGCAGTTGCATGAATCTAATCTATTCATAAAATAAACTTCTCCACTTCTCCCATTTTCCTTTTCCCCATGTTTCACTAGTATTTTGTAATTTGCGCCAGTTGCTTCAAATTTGAGCTTTTGGAGAATGTGCTATTTGGGTAATAATTTTTCCAAGAATATCATAAAAACCCCTGGTCAAACAGATACTTGGCTTTGTCCATGTCAGGCTAGCTAATCCCCTTACTTTTATGCAGGCGGCAACTGTCTTCCCTGAAGGTGAGCCAGGTCCCCGAACCAGTGTTCGCTCCACCACGCCACCAGTCAAGCTACTAACAAGGGTGGAGCAGCTCAGACTCCTAACAAAAGCAGAAAAGGCCGGCTTGCTATCTGCAGCAGAGAAGTTTGGGTTGTCACTATCAACAATAGAGCAACTGGGTCTCCTCTCAAAAGCAGAAGAATTCGGGGTCCTATCTGCTGCCTCAAACCCAGGGACTCCTACAACCCTTTTGAGCCTCAGCTTGGGACTGCTGCTACTAGGTCCTGTTTGTGTTTATCTGGTGCCTGAAGATTACCCCTGGGAAGTAGTCTTGCAGGTTGCCATCGCTCTTCTTAGTGTAGTTGGTGGATCGGCAGCTTTTGCAGCATCAAATCTTGTATCGATTCTGCAGAAATCAAACTAAAGAATCTTGCTGGCTTGACATTTTTTCTTGAAAACTGTTTTTGACTTTATTTTTCAGAAGGCTGTTAGCATTTTGATTTGACATGAATCGTGGGAATGTAGTAAGAAGAAAAAACCTCAATCATAACATTGATTATATGATTCTCCAACTGGGATCTTCCAAATCGGGTTTGATTAAATGATCATCCATCTTTGGTATAATTCAAACCATTGATTTCTATTTCTCATTATAATGAATATATTTACTATAAAAGCCTTGCCTTCCGATTCTTTTCTTCTTATATAAAATAGAGTAAAACACTCAAAAGGAATATTTATTTTGGTTTAAACTTATCATCCTATTATTGTTTGTTACTGGCATCTTAGAGTGAAATATTGCCTAAAATAGTTACATATGATTCTTTGTAATATTTCATGTACTTATTGACTTTCATATTACATGCCTAAACTTTAGTTGTTGATATCAAACTAAACATCCAAAAATCATTAATCTATTTTCCACACTCTTGGTTGAAAAATATTCCCTTATTAGAAAAATTGTATACTTCGTGCAAATATAATAAGAGTCATTAGTTATCCTTAAAGTAGTCGTCTCTTGTAAGCACTCAACCCTTAAATACTTGTATGTTGATATTTTGGGTCACTTTTGCTACTTTAGTTGATGGATTTAAATTTTGTTATTGTCATTATAGACTATGATATAAAGCATATATATAACCTTTGGCATTACAATGCGAATTAGATATATCAATAGTTTTCACCTAAACCTTTGATTGAGCAACAATCTTAGTACCATAAAAGCCTATTACTTAGACAATAGGGGCAAGTTTTTAAAGTTTAAGCCCTCTCTAACTCATAATGGTATTTTTTTCTTACCACTATCTCTTATACCTTCACAACAAAATAAAACCGATGAATAATGTAATTACGTATCATTAATAGTTGTATCACATGTTATTCAAGTGATCACTTATCTTTACTAGGATTTGAATGATTATTTAATGAATCGTTAGATTTATTTAATACACCGCGAAACTATCTTACAATGAAGCGTTTTGGATACTTAAACAAATCGCAACCACTATCAAAGCCCTATATTTTTCTGTGTTTGCACATTACAAAGTGCTCATAAATGCTATAATGCACCAACTCATGGACATTTGATATATGAGGAAGGTACCTTTCCTTTTGCTACCGAAGTTCCACCAATGGCCATCATCGAGATGACACACATCCCATGCTGCCTGCTCTCTCAACCATGTTGATACATTTCCGGCCAGTCTCTCCAACAAGCATGAACATTTGTGCAGGTGATAATAGATTGCCATTAGTGTGATCCATTGGAATCGACATCATTGTCACATTCACCTCGTATGACCTCTGCCTCTTGTCCTCCTACTTGGAATCCGCTGCAAACCTCAACATTCCCACATTTCCCCTGTGATCTCACTCCCTTCACCTCGACCTTCTATAATACTCCCTACTGAACGTCCTCGGGATTCTCCTTTAATCCAGCATGCTAACAATCCAGTGCACACTCATTCCCTGGTAACCCCATCCATTGGCTACATTTTAAACCAAAACACTCAAACATCCCATGTCGCCCTCTGTGGCACCTATGTGTGCCTTTCATTCAGCCTTTGATCAATCCTCATTGGCAGCGTGCAATGTCAGAAGAGTTCAATGCACTTACTAAGTCACAGGACCTGGAACTTGGTTCCAATTAATGATAAGCGGGTTTTGGGAAAAGAAAACAATATGACTTCATTGACTGATACAAAGCTCCACTTGCATACCCATACCATAGTATGAAAAGATTATGGGAAATTTCCAAATGTGATGAAAGAAAAAAAAGGGTGGCAAAAACGCCTTGCAATATTATGATCAATGTTCTAATATCCTCCCACAAGATAGAGGAGTAAGAAGATGAGATGGAAGCGATTTCATAAAAATATATATATGCCTATTGTGAGTGGCATCGTGAACTGTCTATATACTTCCTGTCTTTTATATCGAATTAAATGATAGTTTAATTCTATACATTTAGTACGTTTATGGATTATTGAATTTGTTGCAACATAAAAAACAGCTAGTTTATCAGAGAGAAAGAGAGCCGCATGTGGATGCAAGACTCGCAAATCTCTCAAAATGTATCATAATCACGTTAATTCAAACTAGTAGTAGGCATTGATTGATATTCTACTTCTATTGATGATAGAAAAAAAATAGGAAAGAAGCATCTTCTTCCTTTAAGGGTCAAAAGAACCTACCTTAGTTTGAAGAAACCTTCTTTATAATGATGATCTCAAATTATGCGGATTCGGGTTATTTAGTTATTGATTTAATATAGTAATAAATATTATTATTTATTGATAAAATAATAATTAATAATTATTATTAATAATAATTATAAATAAATAATATTATTAATAAATAATGATATTATAGTAATAAATAATAATAATATTAATAAATAATAATAAATGATAAATAATAATAATAAATGAGAATAATAATAAATATTAATAAATGTTAATAATAATTAGTAATAAATAATAATAATAATATTAATAACTAATAACAATTATAATAAATAATATTAATATTAATATTAATAAATGATAATATAATAATAAACGCTTTCTTTCTCTCTCTCTCTACGTCTCTCGAAGCTTCCTTCCCCATCCCTCTATCCTCTCCTGCAATTTTCTCTTCCTGTTTCTCTCTCTCTCCCCGATTTCCTCTCTTCCCTACCTCTTCCTATCTCTCTCTCGCACTGAGCCTCTTCGTTTCCTCCTCTTCTTCTTCTCTTTATTTTTCATTTAATCAGCTGCCGTCGGCTGTTCCCCTTTCCTTATTTATCTAATCGACCGTTTCTTTGTCGTCCGGTGATTTTCTTCTTCATTTTGACACGCAAGTTGCAGAGAAGAGAGAGTAAGGCGAGGCTATTGTTGTTGTTGCCATCGCCGTCGTTAATCGGTGCCGGAGGGTGTGTCGCCGTGACTGTTTGAAAGCCGCCGCTGCTGCGATTCCTCGCCGTTGCTACAGTGCCGTCGCAAAACAGGCAAGTAAAAATCCTTAAATTTTTGCAAGTAAAATTACTCCCTCTCTTGCAAGTAAAATTCCTATTTTCTGCAAGTAAATCCTTCTCTTTGGTGATGTCGATTTTCTGTTTTTATGTCTTGATTTTGGGGAATAGTGCACTCCTTATGTGAATCGAAAAATTGGGGAAAAACAGAGGCGGTGAGAAACGAAGGAAAATTCGAGAGTTTGTGGTGGTTTGAGGCGCGATAATTAACGCTTTTATACTGCAAACAATCTTTGTTTTACATGATTGACTTTGAAGTTTTGGATTTTGTGATTTCGGGGCGACCCTGGTCTGGGGCGTCACATTGCTTCTTCAA
The DNA here is from genome assembly GCA_033239525.1 of Nepenthes gracilis. Lineage (NCBI taxonomy): Eukaryota > Viridiplantae > Streptophyta > Magnoliopsida > Caryophyllales > Nepenthaceae > Nepenthes > Nepenthes gracilis. The sequence continues at coordinate 7,877,812 of BSYO01000033.1, forward strand.
TTCTAAGGAAAAATAGTAAAGGACCAAGATCCATAATCTTGAATTTGTGATTGAGAAATTGTTTAATTGTTTAATATTACAGCGTAATATTGTGATCTACATCTAACAGTAAGGAAAGGAAGGAGGATGAACAGATGAGCAATGGAAGCTGCTATGTACTGAAGCAATGGCCCAATGAAAACAGAAATAATAGAATGAGCAAAAGGAATCAGCATGATTTCAGGATATTGAGGGTGCCAAAATTGTTCAAACATCTCTGCCTACCGAACCCCCTTTACATCTCAATGATAGTGCCTTCACGTGTTGATTCTTCCATGTTTGGAAAACTACCAAACCACGCATATATCAAACCGTCATTGGCAATTGGTTTGGCTCGGTTTGGGCTGTTTGAATTTTTTTTGTCCAGCCCTATTTGATGCATTGTCTTGCTCACGGTGATGTAGTTGGCTGTGTTGAACGCCAGCTTCTCCACCAGTTACGCAGTTGGAGTTGTTTTATTTAGGATATTAGATGACAAATTGCAATTCTGCTATGCTCCATGCCCCCTCTAGATCACAATGTGAAATAGCGAAGAGTGGACAAATTATGAAACTAGTCCAAGAAAATAAAATTAGACTGGATACCGGGAATATAGGAATCTGGAATAAAGTATTTGAATATATGATTAGAAGAAAAAATTAATGTGATTTGTTAACAAGAAACTAGATGGGTAGGAGGAAAATCAAGAGATATTAAAAAGACTGGTTATAAATTATGTTACGCTTGGAAATGATAAAAATAAAAATGTGGTAGGTTCTATGGTAGCTAACATTTAAAATATGATGTAGTAAATATTGCTTGGATAGGAGACAGAATAATATATATCAAACTGGTCTTAGGATTAAATACAATAAACATTGTTAGCGCTTGCTCTGCAAATAGTCTTATTAAAAAAATATTAAAAGCTAATTTTGAAAAGATTTGGTTAGTGTGATGCTGATGATGGGTGCAGATGAGAAAGTTTTTAATAGGAGGAGATTCAAACGAACATATAGGAAAAAATAACAAGTGTTTTTGATCGGGTGTGTGAGTTTTTGGTTTTTGAGATAAAAAATTATTCGAGGGATAATATTTTAGAGTTTTCTATCTCTTGCAGTATTGTCATACTTAATATTTACTTTATGAAAAGAGTTGAAACACCTACATAACTTTTTGAGTGGATTGAATAGTAGTCAAATAGATTTTTTTTTCTAACTAAAAAATTAGATAGGTTATATTGCAAAGATTATAAAATCATTACTGTGAGAGTCTAACTACTTAAAATAGACTCCTAATATTCAATGTAAGAATTAAAAATTGAAAGAGACAGATTTTTAACTTCTAACTGCAAGCGAATGAGATGATAAAATTTAAATGGAGACACTAAGATTGGTGGTGAAATGAAGACATCCAAAGACTATAAAGATGAAAAGAAAGTGCTATAAAACTTGACTACTTTGTAGGAAAAATAAAAATTTTAAAACATATAAACAAATGAAAAAACTAACTAATTGTTTATGAAAAAACTAACTAAAAAGCAGTGAGACTAAGTCTAGAGTTTATTATGTGTAATACACTAAGATTGGATACAAAGAGGGAGGAAAAGACACATACAAATTAGCTAGAGTAAGACAAATAGAAGAAAAGGACATAAAGGAAAGATAGCAGAGTTATATTAGTAAATTATTAAAGGAGAACGTAATAGAAGAAGTAGATCTAGAAGCTAGTGAGGAGAAAATTTATAAAAAACTCTAAAGAGGTACATGATATTAGAGTTTAAGAAGTTAAGGATGCACTTAAAAAATTAAAAAAAACACAAAATTGATCGGATTAGATAATAACCTATTGAGGTTTGGAAATATTTAGGAAAATATGGGGTAGTGTTAAAAGCATTTGACAATGAGAATTTCTCGTGGGAGTTTCTTCCATCACTAGAAGTCTTTTGCTATGGCATTTTTTGCCTGTTAATAATATACCAACATTTGCCCCTTCGTTAAATAAATACAACTTATTTAATATGATTTCAAGAAATAAGAGAATGCCAGATAAACAAAGAAGAAGCATTTTAGTTCTTATTTGTAAAAACAGATGAGTTATTCAAGTTTTACTAAGTATCAGGCTATTTAAGTATTGAGTTGTACTATAAAAGTCTAAAAGCAAATACTTGAACAAATAATTAGGCCGAATGTATCTGAAAATTAATTGGATTTATGCTTGGACACTTAACCATTGAATTTATCTCTTGAGAATGGTAATGGAGAATATTAGGGAGAAGAAAAAAGATTTACATATATTTTTCATTGATCTAAAAAAGGCTTATTATTGGGTATTTAGACAAGTCTTATAGTGGGTATTAGAGAAGGAAAAAGTTGATAAAAAATATTTAGATATAATCAAAGATTTGTGTGCAAGGATAATGACTAATTTTAGAACTATAGGTGCAAACTCTAAGGATTTTCATAATAAGATAGGAGTGCATCTATGGTTTATTTATGTTTTTACGTATTTACCTTAGATATGGATGAACTTCTAAGTGATACTCAAGATGTGTTCCTTGGTATATATTATATGCAGATGATATTGTTGTAATAGTAAAGTAGAGAATGTATAAAATAAAATTAGCATGTTGGATGGAAACTCTTGAGTCCAAAGAGTTTAAGATAAGTAGAAGTGAAATTGAATATATAAAGTATAATTTTAGTAATTCTAAACAAAATAATAAAAAATTAAATCAACAATTAAGATATTGTGAAAAATATTTGGATCCATAATTCAAGAAACTGTAGATATAGATGATGAAGTGATACTTGGGATTACTGTAGGTTGGTTAAAGTGGAGTTCTGTATTTAGTGTGTTTTGTAATTGCAATATACCTCTGAAGCTGAAATAATGATTTTATAGTATGGCTATTAGGCCACTATATTTTATGGATAAGAATGTTTTTCAATCAAACAATATGAACAAATATTAAGCATTATGAGAATGTTAAGATAGATTAGTGAAATCATATCAAAAGATAAGCTAAGGGATGAAAACCTTCATAAATATTTAGAAGTTTCACATGTAGAATATAAGATGAGTAAATGATGTTTAAGGTGGGTCGAGCACTTAAATGTAGGCGCAAAGAAGCACATGTGAGGAAATGCTAGTTATTTGTAGTTAGAGGAAAGAAATGACAAGGTAGACCTAGGAAAACTTAGAGTGATGTGATAAGAAAAGACTTAAAAAATTGTTTGTATTCTCGGAGTATATTGTACTAAATTAAATAAAATAACAAAATCGATTCATATAGATTACCTCACTTAGTGGGATATAAGACTTTGTTGTTGTTATTATTGCTATTATTATTGTTGTTCTATCTAGAGTCTTCTACTTCGGGGAGGTACCGTGCATGTTCAGCTGATTAGCATTTCTATTCCACCTAAAACTGCAGCTGTATTCAACATAGAGAACAGCAAAAGCATTTGAAAATCAAGGACATTTTACTTCACTATTTATTTTACTGTAACTACCAGGCAAGAGAGAGAGAAGAAAAAGAAAAAAATTCTTGTAGTAACTAAGCTTGTATTTCAACAATGAAGGATCTCTTGCTCATAATCTCTCTTTTGTATTGACTGCATTTCCATGCCCTTGAATACTGCTAACCAAATACATTATTATAGTAACAAAGTTCAAAAACAATCTCCTTGCATCCTGCTGGCCTCTTTGAAGAACAATAGTGAATATCTGCTGCGGAGGTTTTCTAATGCAACAATAGTCTTATTGCTCTCTTTTTAATAGGTACTGCAGAGTTTGCTACTCGTAATGCTTTCTTTGAAAGACATAGTACCTGCAGCAGCAAATAATGTGAACACGAGATTTATAATTTTAGAGAAAGGCAAGACACCATTAGAAAGTGAAAGAAAGACTTGCTTGGCACTGGTGGCAGATGAGACTGCTGCGGTCCATTTTCAGCTATGGGGTGAGGAGTGTGATGCATTTGAGCCTGGTGATATTGTGCATTTGTCTAATGGAATTTTCTCTTACAACCGTCACAATCTTGTTCTGCGAGCTGGCAGGAGAGGAAAGATTGAGAAGGCAGGAGAGTTTACCATTGCATATGTTGAGACACCCAACATGAGCGAGATTCGTTGGGTTCCTGATCCTAATAATCCAACCAAATATCTGCAGGAAACTGTTATTTCTCCTTATTCACGCATTTTCCCTCCATTGCATTAATGTTTTTAGGCATCTTGGGACTACCGTCATTGCATATTGATTTTGTTCTTTCTTTTTGATTTTCAATCATTTTCAGAGCTTAATCATAGTTCACCTGTTACACTACGTTACAATATTATGTGTCTCATAGGTTTTCTTTGTCGACGATTTGCTCTTTGGCTTCATTTAGGGTCTGACAGTCTTTTCAAGAAAAGTTTGGTGAGTAGTTGCCCAATGTCTGAAGCTTAGAGCTTTGTCTTGGCATTTTTTGCTAATGAGGATAGTGCCTGAACTGTTGGCTGTGTGCTGGCAATCTTTTTAAATCGCCGACTCTATCATACATCATTTTCAACATATTCATTTTCTCCCTTCATCTCCATTTTTTTCACTCCTGCTCAATATGAAGTTATCAGTTTTGAGCGTCGACAGGAGACTTAGTTACAATCTGGCAGGTTCAGTTCTCATAATGCTATTCCCAAGGATATTGCTCTCTCATGGTGATAGATAAATGGATTTGATACAAGAAATTGGATCCCAAGGCAAAACCAGTGGTCTGAAGAAAGTTGTGGAACAGTAATGATTTAAAGCAGTACTTGCAATAGGAAAGTTGTAGAGCAGTAATGTCTTATTTGCAGAAATCAGGGATTCCTTCGATCTGTAGCTCCGATTTGCTAAATTTTTCCAAGATCAATGTCGAACTGGCAGCTTTGACTGATCGATCTTCAGTGAAATTGTTTTAGCTGCCAAGGAAACTCAAGCGGAGGATTGGGCAGATATGGTTGAAGAAGAGGAAAAATGTGCAAATGTGTAGCCACTGGAGGACAGTGGATCTGACAAATCATGATTTGAAGAATGGAGATCAATTGGAGCTTGATCAAATGAGGAAATTTTAAATGACTTACGATATTAAGTATGCTTTGATTGGTGTTCGTCTGGCTGTTGAATTGTCTGTCTCGGTTGTTTGAGTTATGCAAAGAACAAATGGAAGTGCTTTTTATCCTCAACTCTTTTGCAATAAGAACGATATTGTAGTCTTGTTCAAGAATGTAGAAGACAAGATGAAATATTTGGAAGACGGAACTATTTTATGTTGAGTGCCAAAGCTTCAATTCTTAAGGGTTGGATTCCTGATTTTAGGTTTAGGGAGAAGCTTATGATGGTTCCCACTTGGACTACTCTTCTAATTTGAAGCTGCAATTTGGAGGGAAATCTGTTTCCTGGCAGGATAGCAAGCAAGATTGGTGGGTTTGTGTACTGATGAGCTCACTGCCAAGACACAGGAGTAATATTTTCTATTATTTTGCTGATGGAAAAACATGGTTGTTTTAGGATAAACAACAACACATGTAACTTTTCTCTACGTTTCTAGTCAGATGTTGCATTGTAAAGTAAAGGCAGCTAATAGTTGCTACAATTGCATTGTGTCAATAGTGACTCTTCTGACTTACAAAGCGAGATTGTGAAATTCAAATTGCAACGAGTTCTGGCTAGTGATGGGAGATTTCAATTTTGCGTTGGGGAGAGGAATGATCAGGGGAGCATCTCATCTCTATAGACAGAAAAGTGGCTTGCAATGGGCCTGTGTGTTTCTTTTGAGATTTAGGTGCTTGAAAAGAAAGTCATTACTCAGGAAGTGAATAGGGCAGTTATTTTTTTGTCCATTCCTAAGGAAAGAGGCCCTGGTTGAGATGGTTTCTCTTGTTTTCTTCAAAAGGCTTGGGGTGTGGTTGGTACCGAGGTCACAGCTGCAGTTCTGGGATTCTTCAACACCGGTAAATGGTTGTAACAACTGAATTCTACTTCCATTAATTTGGCTTCCGTGTAAATGTACCTATAATGTGATTACAGGCCTATAGCTTGTTGTAATGTGCCCTACAAGAGCATTACTAAAATCTTGACTTTGATATTGCAGTAGGTTAACCCTGTGCTAATTCAGAGTGTGACTTTTGCTATGTTTTCTGTGGTGAATCATGATTAACAAAGTTTGCATTTATACATTGAATTGCGCTGAGCTTTGAGACAGGTATTCCTCATGGCTTCTTATTTTATGTAATACTTTTCAAGAAGGTTGAATCTTACGGCAAGATATTCAGCTTTCAGATTTCATGTGCAACAAAGTGAGCGTTACCCACTTTGTGATTTGCAGATGATTTACTCATCTTATGCAAAGACCACTGGAAGTCCAGCTGATTAAGGAGAAGCTAGCCATTTTTGTTGCAGAAAGTGGTTTGGAAGCAAATACTCAGAAAAGTAATGCTGTGCTTATTTTGGGGGGATTTACGGGATCAGAGGAAGAGCAGATGTTAACTATTCTGGGATTTTCTGAAGGCTGCCTTCTATTTTAAGTACGTAGGTATGCTACTGGCAGCTTCTAGGCCTACCAAAAAGCAATACCAGATACGTTGGAGTGCAAAATTCTTATCATATGCTGGAACGATGCAACTAGTGAAAGCTGTTCTGTTTTCCTTGTGCGGTAAAGTCACATGACAGCGCTATGAAAGAGTCAGGATTAAACCTAGGACCTTTACTCTCCCTGAGTGGAGTAAGTCTTCCTTCAGCCTCGAAGATTATCTGGTTTCGACCCTAGTTTCTATATTAATAGGTTTTATACTTCTGGATGTTGGGAGTAAAAATTTGAATAGAATATACATATAGCATACTTTCTAAATGATCATCTGGGTTATTATACCTCACACTCTTTCAGGCTAGGTTTAGTTGGAGACTGTATGTCTTACCAGAATGTGAGAGAGTTACGTTCCAAAGTATGTTCTCTCACTTGTACTGCGTTCAAATGTTTCTGCTACCACAGGAGTCGAATTGAGGTCTATACAGTGGTCCATTTTGTGGCAAGGGACAACCTTAAATAGAAGAAAGGATTTGATGGCTCGGCAGGAAGTTTGCTTGCCTATGGAGCAAGGAGGATTGGGCTTGACATAATTAGCCCATTAAGAGCATCTTCATGATCAACTGTAGGACAAATATTTTGAATATTTGCTTAACGTAGGGGGTTTGCTAGACAGTGTGGGAGCCAAAGTCTTAAAGAGGATTCCTCACTTCTCTGTAATTCAAAACCCTGCATGAGACTTTCATTGAGGTATAACACAGCTCAGGGAGCTTGTTTGACCCATTGTTGTGAAGATAGCTTTTGGTCAAATGGGTGCACCTGTTATTTGAAAGGTGCTTCCATATGGAATATACAGAGATATCAACATGCCTCTTGGGGTTTGCACTGCCCCATGAGAATCAGGGATGAGTTCAGAGGTGCAGGCAGTCCAATGCCATCTGCTGTGAATGAAAAGCTCATGCAAATGGAATGTTTTTAGTTAAAAATCAGCTTATGATTTCCTAGTGCATGAAGGTGAAAGGATTCCTTGGCACAAAAAAGGCGAGGAACAAGGGCAGTATAGCTAGCACAGCTCTTTTCTATGGCTGGTAATGAAAGATGACCAAGACTCTGGTTTACTGATTGATGACAGATGTGAATTGTGCTAGGGATCCCCCAGAATGCAGGGGCCATTTTTCTTTGATTGCCCTTATGCTAAGAGGGTAGTTGTGTTTCTTTGTAGAATCAAATTAAGAGATTCTACTGCAGCTTGGGCTAGTTGCTGTGACGGCTTTAAAAAGGGCAGCTGTAGTGGGGAACAATCAGAGCATGCTTCAAACAGCACCCCTTTTTAGCATTAAAAAACTTATCAAGCAGTTGTTATTAGTTCAGAACGAGAATTAGATAGGTAGGTAGAGGTGCCTTTGAGGGCAAGAGATAAGATGGAGATGGCTTGGCGGAGGAGAAGACAATCAGGAGTGGTGGGCAGATACGCCTATTGCATGTTAGGGCTACCATGTTGAAAAAAGAGAACACTATAACTACAAACCCCAATTTAATGTAATTTGTCCGGCTATATTTGCATGATATGTATTGTTTTGGTTAAGTTCAGTTGTCGGCGTAGCAAACCCCAATTTAATCCCTAACCCCGCGTTTGGTAGCCCGGAATAGAATTTTTATTCGGGCTAATTGCCACGGGAATTATAATTCTTGTGTTTGGTTGCGAAATAAGTCGGGAATAAATATTTTCAGGGAATATTTATTTTCGGATTCAAAAGAAAAAGTATTACCTATGGGATATTGATATTATTTATTTTCAGTGATCTGAGAATTATAATTCTCGCATAACTTTTACAATATTTCAAAATTGTCTTCGTTGTTGTTATTATTATTATTATATTTATGTTTAATTACTATTATTATTATTATTATTATTATTATCATGTTTAGTTATTATATTTATTATTATTATTATTAATTATTAAGTATTATTATTATTAATTATTAAGTATTATTATTACATAATATTAATATTATTATTATTACATAATATTAATATTATTATTATTACACATTATTATAATAATAATTATTATTACTATTATCATTATTATTATTATCACTATTTTTATATTATTTTTCATATTATTTTACGAATTAAATAATAAAATATTAATTAAACATGTGAAAGAGCAAGCTTTAAGAGGTCTACTGTAAAAATATTCAATTTGTTAGTCCCTACACATGAAGAAAGTAAGAATAAGGACCCTCACATTTCTTTTCATTGAGCTCCTTTCCTACACTTTTCCTTTGGTTATGTCATTGTTAGCATATGAAGAGCTGCTTTAATTTTGTTTCCCGGGTCGGCAAAGAAGCTGTCTTAGAAGGATTGAGACAGATCAAAGGCTCTGAATTGAGCATCGAGTTGCTTTTCAGTAGGTGTGGAACAGCACTATCTCATTGATGAGAATCCAGATGAGAATTCGTTATTAGAGTCTTTTTCACTCCAACAAATAATCCAGATTTATTGGAATACATCAAAAGCCAATTAAATTCTACAGAATATGCTACACTCAGCAGAATGAAAATGTATTAGATTAAGATAGAGAGTAATCAAATATCCGAAGAATTGACTCCTAATTGGCCTCGTTGATAGAATGTCATGGATAATACTGTGTCAGGTCTCAAGTTTCAAGAGCCGTTAAGTTTTTTACTCAAACAGATATCCTAATTAGTCTGACAGTTGGCTAATATAACCTAAGAAATCTTAATGATATTCCAATTATTATTAATCGAGGTTTGTTGGTAATCATACTCTTACATAGTTAAAACAAATGAAGACTGACAAACAAATGTAAATGTTCCTTGCTGCTTACTTACTAAAGTCCTTTTCCTCGTCCAGTTGCAATCTGGATACTCCATCGGAACTCGGGCCCGCGTCAAATTTTAATTGACTTCTCCGATCGTGGGGACAGAGCTGATAAAAGCCACACAGAAGTAAACCTTAACTGATATTATGAGGGATTTAGTCATGTTCCCCGTCGATGTATCATATTGCTGAGTTAGAAAGACAAGGCTGATGAATCTGAAGCAACTCAATGCAATCTGTTTACTGTCGCCATAAACTGCTCATATACATCTAAGACCTATGTCATAAACACTGAAAAATGAAGTAAACGAAATGAGAACCAATACCTGTGGATCCCAAATTTTCCCCTGTGCAGGGACATTGTGATATCTCGTCTCACGTTGAATATGAGAAGGGTTCGACATCTGTGTATGAGGCCTTAAAACTCAGCATCTTGTCAACAATGAACTTGGGGATATGACACAGTAATATTCTTTTGACCATCGTTCTCTGAACGTTAATAATGAAACTCTAAAGTCTTCTTTTCTGTGAGTTCAGAAGTGAAAAGGAATTTGTGCCATATTTGAGGATCGTGGTCAGCTCTGGCTTGGATGCTTACAGTTTTCAACTTTAATTAAAAAGTAGCCCAGAAGCAAATCTGCTCTATGTGCTATTGTTATTTACTACATATGGCATGAGAAATTTAGAATTGTTGTGTCTTACTGAGTACTAATATTAGCATATCTTGTGAGGTTAATAAATAAAGAAATGGCGACAGGCATCTAGCGCGCATAAGTATGTGAGCGACGATGACTGATCTTCCAAGTGGCTTTTGTTCATACTCATGAATTTATGTTTTTGATAGTTTGTTACTGTAACTTATTTTCAACTCTTAATTAAGAGTCAGTGAATTTGCTCCCGAGAGTTAGGGCTTGCTCTATAGTGGACAAACGTAGTAGGGTGATAACTTCTAAAAGCAATCCCGATTGTCCATAGTTCTTATTCTAGTTCTTATTGTTTAAGTTACATACCGCCTTTGAGAGAACGCTTCCCCATATCTGTAACCAGGATCCAATCAACTATTGGGTGTTAAGACTTTATTGCTAGTCAAGTTGCCCGTCACTTGCAATTGATAGTTCCCCCCTGCAATAAATAAATAAATAAATAAATAATAAAAACGAAACATTATTGGCTTTGAAGCTGTCTCACATAAACGACAAAAAGGGGAAAGAAGTTCAATTGGTGGGTGGATGGTCAGGGAAAATAAAGTCGTCAGAAAAAGTATACAATAGGCAGTGTTATACTATTTTATAAAATTATTAATCATTGAAAATATATAATTATTTCTGAAATGTCCCTTTGCTTAATTATAATTGAAATGGACGACTATATTATTATTTTTCTAAGTGATATTATATATTTAATGATATTATGGTATATTGCTGTTGGGTATGGTTTGAATGCAACATACTTAATCCGACTAGAAAAGGGAATACGGAGGTCATCAACCCGAAGACCGAAACCAAGGACTAAGCTTACCGATTGAATGATCGAGTGACAAGAAAAATGAAAAATGGAGACAATTAATGATCCGACAAATTAATTAATAATGTATTAAATCTTAATGAACGGTTAAGTATAATTGAGGAATAATTAGTCGCTTTTAAACAAGTTATAATGGTCTAATGCATACCGAACATGTATAACTAGATGGTTACTAAACCAGTGCATGTTATAATTATATAGTTATTGAACGACTGACAATCAATATACCGTAACGGCTTCAATTATAGGCATCAGTTTTGATTGGAGCTTAGGCTATAAATACATACCCTCAACTAAGAGTAAGAGCAAGGCATGCTCTGTCATATAAGTGTCTATTATGAGTATAATTAAATGAAATATAACCCTTTTATCTCACTAAATTTTAAACTTATCCAATTTTCTCTTTCTTTCGGCATCTTTTGATTTTCCTCTAAAAGATTACTCACTTGAGTATCGAAGAATATATCAAGGAGTTAGTCCCATATACCTCTAACGTTTTGTTAAATTGTTGCAGTGCGTAGGACTATAATTTATAGTTACAAAGATCAGGCCTGTTAGCTCTTAAATTTATTGAAAGTTTTATTCGATTTTTAAATTTATATGATATCTTAGATTCTAAGTACGTATTAATTATTATATAATGTATAGTTTTTCTAAATGTCATAAATCGTTTTCCTTATGTTTGATAAAGTCCAAGGCTATTTGTTAGCCGGGTGGCTAGAAGACACATGCGTGCCTATTCCCCGAGGAAGAGAGGGGTGACCACCACACCGTTATTTACTTCGCGTGACAAGGAAATATCTCTGCGGCAAAGAGGAAAGGGGAGGGAGGCGCATTAAAGCCCCTAGCAATTATTGTTGATAAGGGCACGTGAACCAAGACAGACCACACCTAGAGGCAATGCCCTTCTAAGCAAGAGAACTGGGACCCTCCAAAATAATGAATCATGGCCACGTCGGGGTACGTATCACGCACTTACACAGCAACCAGCCTGTTGGGAAAGGGCCATTACCTTACCAAATAGGTCCAATGCACCCTTGGGGTGAAACACTCGAGTAAACAATTACTGCACTATGAACTGTCTTCCAAATTTTATTTGTAGTTTTGATTGAGTTTGTTATATTTCACAGGCACATGACAGATAGATAATGTAAAACAAAAAATAATTAAATATTTATTTTAATGTTAGCAATCCATTTAATAAGCTAAATCTATATAATATTGTGGTGGTATTGTCACACACAAAATATATATATATATATATACCTCAAAGATCAGATTTTTTTTGGTTTTCTGTGGATGTAGAAAAATTGTGAAGATTTGGACCTTTCTAAAACCATTTTTGTCGCACGCATTGTCGGGGAATGAACAAGATCTCATCTTTGAATGAAATGATTGCTCGAGGATGAACTCAAGTAGCGTTTTTATCTTTGTCCGATTAATGATATTTTCATTGATTTTATAGCGAATTTTACTGTCGGTGGTGCTAACCGAATCCAAATGTACGTAAACTAATGAACGTAATAAAAACCACCAGGGACATAAGGTCTGATCTCTCGGATGATTATTTAGCTCTCGAGTCTTCCAACTAAAAGTAAAAGGAGCCCAAAGCTTGGTTTATGCTTGCATAATAAGCCATTTCTGCTTAGTTATTTTCTAGCTTGCTATCTGAACATAATTATTATGTACCGAGGATCGGGGATTGTAGTTCCCTGTTCTATTTTATTTCAATCGAAGCCTACAATCGCCGCTGTTGTTCTTCTAAGACGTGCAAAACCGACTGGCGTTTATTTTGGTCAATTGGCATGAGTGGATCAAGTGGGCGGCTGCCGAATGGAGAGGCTGCTTTCTCGTTCAAGCAAATACTAGAGGCCACCGTCTACTGCATGCGTGGCGGAAAAGGAATAAATGTCTGTTTTAGGAAACTTTCTTTGGTGGAAAAAAGGGGTCATCTTTTTAAGAGACAGGGAAAAATTATTTTATAGATTTGAGCCATTTATTTTTAAATAAGTGAGCATAATTTAATTATTTTTTAAAAAATTAATTAAAATAAATTATTAAATTATAACCATTCTTTTAAAAATAGATCAACTATAGGAATTTTTTTATACCTATTAAAGTAACAGAAAATATTCTTAAAATAAGTAAGCATAAACTGTACGTTTTAAATGATTTTAATTAATTAATATTTTATTTATTTATTTACTTTATAACATTTTCTAAAAATTATTTTACCGATCGCTATATTATCTAATAATTTATCCAAAAATTAAATAATATTCCCAAAATTAAACATTATCCATGATATTTAAAAAGAAATAAGACCTGATTAACATTATTTTTTCCTATAGTAAAAGAAAAAACTTAAAAACTTAATTTCTCTTTATTTACTCTAATCTCTTTTCTTTCACGTTACAGAATTTTGCATAAGAATTGTTTAATGTAAAACTGTTCAACATCATTTAGCAAGAGCTGTTTCTTTTATTCATATAAAAACGATAGATAGTCTATTTTTCTTAGGATAAAAAAAATAATAATTTCCTAGTTATATAAATATTTTTCTTTTTATCAAACACGAGACCCTCATAAATTGTAATGTGATTTGTATTTTTTTAGATTATTTTGATATCAATATTTATATTATATAATTCTAATTCCTTTTTCCATATATTTATTTTCCATAACTTATTTTTAGCATGCATAATCGGCCCATATAGGAGTTTGATCCATTATTCAGCACACCAATGGGGGTAGTAAATGGTTCATTTTTTTTTAATCATTATCTTAAACTTAATTAGCAGCTAATAATTTATTATTTTCCTGCTAAATATCTCTCACTTTAATTATATTTTGAGAATTTTGCAACAAAGCAAGGCATACGTTAATTGGCATTTTCTTTTTCCAAAAAGCAATATAGGATCAGTTCAATATTTTTTATAATTTTTAAATACTTCAATTTTAATTTAAAAATAATTTTTATTTTCATTATTAGGAAATAAAGGTGTTCTGATACCCAAGGGAATGTTTCAAGAGGGGTACAAATATAATGAACAGGTGGGATTTGGAATTCTCATTATAACTTAAAATATTCAATAAATTTAGATTCCATTCTTTTAAAAATAACATCAACTATAGGAATTTTTTTATACCTATTAAAGTAACAGAAAATATTCTTAAAATAAGTAAGCATAAACTGTACGTTTTAAAATATTTTAATTAATATAATATTTTATTTATTTATTTATTTATACTAATAAATTTATCTAAAAATTATTGGATAAGTGAACGCTATATTATCTAATAATATTCTCCAAATATTAAATAATATTCCCAAATACCTATGCTTCAGTTATCCATGATGGCTTTAAAAAGAAATAAGACCTGCACTGTGAATGATTATTCCTTTAAATCCCAGTATAGTAAAAGAAAAAATTAAAAAGAAAGAAACGTTGAAAGGCAGCAATATCATTGAACTCTAGCTGAGCATTCAACCACTCACCTACTCAATCGTCTACCTAATTTTGATCCATTCAAGTTAAAATTGGATTAAAGTTGGACTCTATTATTCAAACTTATATAAAAATGAGTTTTAGTTTATATTTTTTTTATTTTGATTTTTTTCGATTTGGCTAAAAAATAATAATTTAATATTTTTTTGAATTTTTAAAAGGCTATACCTCACATTAACACAAAGTTTAGGTTGATTTCAAGTTTCAATGATACCTAAAAAAACATCAAATCACCCCATCTATTGCATTGTTTAAGCACTTCAACAATTTATCAGCATCAACTACCTAATCATACTAATCTCTCACCATATGCTTAGGATTTACATATTGATACATACCTAAAATATAAATTCTTCTTGTATAATTTTACTTTTACTTTTTAACACTTCTTTTTCGATAATAAATATTTTTAGCTATAAAGGAGCTTGAAAATCTTTCATTTTATCTTCTTTAAACAATAGATCTGGAATGCTTTAACATTTGATGAAGATATTTAAAAGATTTAAACTTGTCTTATTGTGCAGATCATTCAAAGTTGCTAGAGAAGAGACTCTTTCTTATTTTCTTATTATTGACTCATAAGAAGTAGGTATATTTATAAAGTTCATCTTGGTTTTCTTTTTTTTTTTTTTTAGAAGAAAATTCATCTTGATTTTGCCTTTTACACAGCATCATCAGTTGCACTAGATGCATCTTGGTTCATGCATCTCTCTTTTATGAGACTAGCATATGCATTAGGTTGTATTCACCGAAGAGATTCTAATCGCCGACTATTTGTTTGTAGGAGTTATATGGTTGAGTGTTGCTCTTTTCCTGTCGATTTGCACAAGTTGCTATTGGACATAGGCCTGTTAAATTTTCTGTCGTTCATGAAATTCATTCCTAATGCTTTTCTTTCTTTTTTTCAAAGCTGATTGGTTTACTACTTTTATGTTGAAATATATCTTGTATATAAATATTTTTAAGAATGAATAAAAAGATGGTACTTTTTTATTTTTGTATTCAAACTATATTTATTAATGTACTCTTTTCAGATTTAGACTTATATACATCCACATAGGATTATTTAAAAATTTAGATTAATCAACAAATTTGGATGGAGTTTTCTTGATTCTTGGTTGTTAAGCTTGAGAGTATGATGCGTGATAATTCGACAAATAACATTTTATTTTGATAATATCTAACAACTCAATTTTATGACAAATTAGGACTCTTAAACAAATAGCTGGAACTTTAGTTTATTGCATTTGAGCAGATGACTGAATGGCAAGTTAGATGACATTGACATCATAATGACTTTGGTAATTGATATAACCTATTGGTGGCACATTTAATGCTACACTAGTCGGCATCATCCTTTGAGACATATAACGTGCAACTTGGAATTCATATTTTATCGGATATAAAAACAGAATGTTTCGATTACTTTAAATGGAATGGAAAACATGTCATAATCCGAGAGGTTTTTAATATAAAGATGTATACTTGAATCAGCATTTTTTTTCAAACGCATCATTTCCTATCTTTAACTACTTTCAAAATTTGACATTTCCCCTTCTTCTATTTAAGCTCGAGTCAAACCTTTCATTGCCTCTATGCTTTCTTAAAACAAGATTTCTCAAACCCTAAATTTTCAGCGTTTCCCAAATATGTTTTTTGTTATTAATGGCTTTGCATAGAACTACAACTCTTCTCTTTGGAATGTTGCCAATATTGCTTCATCTTTGTTATTACCTAATATAGTAAATATCTATGATAGTTATTACATTTTGACTGCCATTCCATAGTTGTTCCCTTGCCAAATGAGAGGGCATTGTCTCCTCATAATGGCTTTATTGAGATTATGCAAGCCTTAGAAATTCCTATTATATAGATTCATGCCAATGCTATTCGATATTTGGTAACCTTGTGTTTCTTCTTCAAGCATCATGTGCTTAGATTGGAAGACAAGATAGTGAAGATCATTTTTCATTCTGTTTAGGAAATTAATTAAATTTCTTTAACTCCTTGAAGTGAGATTAAAATAAACAAAGGAAATCCAAATTTTATAAAGAATTGGAAAGGTCAGTTATTCTATATTAAAGTTTTGACCGACTAGTTTTTGAAAAATAATCGAAATAATGTCAACTCAACTTATTTTGGTTCAATCTCTGATATAAACTCTTTAGTACTAGGCCCCGACAAATCTTGTAAAGGAATATGCCACTAAGTAGTGCAACACAAACAGTTTCTCACCTCCACTACCTTAGATGCAGTAACTTAGTATATTATTGTTGGGGTAATATTGTTACCGATTTACCTTGTATGCTCTTAAAAAAGAGGAGGGACATAATATTAGGAACACCCCCTAGGGTTCGCCTTGAAATGTATTGATCTAGCAACCATTTGGCAACTTTCATCAGCTCTTTTAATTGATGATGAGGTATCAAAGGTGATTGATGTTGTTTTTGATGAATATGTGGCTGAAGTGAGGGCCAAGATGAGAGCAAAGGAGGTTGTATAATTTTTAACTCCAATCTTCGTTTTTCTCTTGTAAGGCCCTCAGTTGGGACACCTATTTTGCATGGTAATGAGGGCATCTTATTTGTTTTTGGAGATGAAGAGCAAGACTCTTCGCATTACTCCACAAATAAGCGTAGACCGAATGTTGCTGCTCCTATTATTGCTGAGTACAAGATTTTTCTTTTTTCTGGCTATCCTTCAGTTGGAAAAACGGTGGAGGTTCCATTTGTTCAAGCTACTATATTAGGAATGGAAGATGTTATGGACAACACCTGTGTTATGAGGGGAATTGAGATTCATTTAGTGCCTCTTTCTCTGAGTTGTAAAAAGGCTGAAATTTTCCAAGGAACTTCATGTTATGAAATACTCATGTTTCTAGCCTTCCCGCTCCTTTGTTGAAGGTCATAAGCTTCCCCGAGCCCTAGTATTGTCAACTCTCTACTAGACTCCATCACAGGAGTGGATCTGCCTATTAGAGAGGTACATTTCTATTTTTTATTTTTTTCTTATTATTATTAACATGCTCTTTTACAGTCCTTAGAATTGGTTAATCTAGTCAAGCACAGACTCTTTCTTCAGAATAGAGAAGTTGCGCACTTGTCTAGATCATATGTTGACTAAGTATTAAGGGTTTTAGAGAGTAGAGTAGTGATAGCCGAAACAAGAGCATCGAGCCTTGAGGATACATTGGTATTCCTTGAATTAGAATTGGTAGAATGGATAAGCAGACTCAAGCTACTAAAAGTCAAAATAGTTTGCTTGAAGATCGAGCTACTGCTGCAGAGAAAAGAGCTAATTTTTTAAATACACGTTTGTCATAGTATTTCGATGTGCTTTCGTGTCAGAAAACATTGTTTAGGGATGGTTAGAAGATTTTTTACTACTTGAGGAAGCATTAAGGAGGAGTTTTCAATTAGAGGAGTTTAATCCCTTCCTTAATACCCGATTTAATGAAAACATCAATCTTTATAGGTGGATAATACTTATCTAATGGCTCCTAATTTTTTCATCAGATGCATTGACGCAAAGAACCCAGAGTAGCCAGCCTTAAAAGTCGAAGATTTTAAAACTCAATCGAATTCTCAAATTTCAGCTTTAAGCTTCAAACGTCATGTCGTAAAATTTCCTGTTTCTTAATTTTTAACATAGTTTTGCTGCTTTGTAAGAGAATGATATAAGTTTTGCCCTAATGTTTATTTCTTCAATTGCTTGCATTACCATATATAACTAGAATTGATTCTCATATGTTGACAGAGATAATGGGGGCAAGTCCTCATGCACATAAATTCTGGGTGATTAATTGTGTAACAATTGAGGTAGTTTCCAACTAAGTCTTGAGACTATTAATGCCAATGAAAGAGAACCCTATTCCTTGGCCATATGATTAATTGTGAATGTCCTGCATTGGGATTCATTATCACTTATGAGCATATGGCATCTTTTAGATTTAATATGACAGGTGACTATGCTGTCAGCGGAGTCTCTGAGGACTTCAACTTGCCTGATATTTAACTTTTCAAAATAGGAAGGAATGCTTCTCAAGGCCTTCGTTCTACTATATTTTGGATGTTTGACCATACTTGGAATCATATAGTTTCCTTAAAGCTACACCATGACCGCCCATTTCGGTTGGCACATTTTAACAAATAAAGTGTCAAAACCAACTTATTAAATCAGGATTAGTCATGTTCAGATTAGTGTACCTACTAACATTTTATAAACATGCATGCATGTAAATTTGTATAAAAAACTATTTTCACTAATAATAAGCAAAATTCTTTATATCATACTAGTATTCCAAAGTGAAATATAGTGCATAGCTCTAAATTTCTAGGTTTTTCATTTTATTGATAATATTTTTTAAGATAGAAGATATTCTAAATGTGTAGGACAAACATTCCAATTTGGGTGCATAGCTTGTACACCTTATTTCAGAGTATTGCTGACACTAAAATTGGTCTTTCCAAAGTTAGAGACAATTTATTCCTATGTACAAACTTTTCAATACCTTTGATATTCCTTAACACCATGTCACTAATTTCAAATATTCATACTTTTATCTTTTAATTATAGTATCAAACGATTCTTACAAGCTGCTGCCTAGATGTGAATCACTTTTTTGGCTTCCTCTAGAAGATCCAAATTCTAAGGAGTTAAAAATTTTGACATGGAGTGAAATCTTCTACCTGGTGGCTCGAAGGCCAATTTTCACTAAGATCACCATTTCTATTCCAAAGCATAAGTTGAAAGGCGCTTTCTTAGTAGCTTTTCTCAAAGTTATCCTATAAGCCCATAGTATGGAGAGGAAGTTATCTACCCAAGCATTTTTAGCCTTACTTAATTTCATCTTCAAACAGTTGATAATTTTCTTATTAGTCACCTCTACTTACCCTTTTGTTTGTGATTATAATATTAATGTATAAACAAATCAAATATACAGGCCATTGCAATACTTTGTGAACTTTTGTTAGAAAATTGAGTAGCACCATCAATGACTATAACCTTTGGTATCCATCTGCAGACAATATTTTGGGAAATAAATTTTGTAACATTTTGTTATGCAATTTTGGCTGATGGAGAAGCTTCTAACCACTTTGTAAAGTAGTTAGCCGAAACAAGTATAAATTGTTTTGATCGATTGCTAGAGGAAAGGAACTCAGTATGTCCAGCCTTCATTGCACAAGTGACCGTGGCCATTTAAGGCTTGAAACTCTGTATGTGACTATTTGTGGATGCTACCATAAATCTAAAAACTGTCATATTTTTTGACCAACCCTATAGTATCCTTCTTTGTAGTTTAACAAATAATAACCTTATCTTATAACTTTGAAGGCTAAATTCTTTCCTCCCATATACGCTCCACATATGCTGAGATGCATCTCTCTAAGGATATAATTGGTTTTACTTGGAGTCAAATAACCCACGTAGGGCATTAAATAATCTTGTATATACAGTACTCTATTTACTACAGTGTACCGGCTTATTGTCTTTGAAATCCACTTTGGCTCTGTTGGATTATTTTTCACTGTTCTGTTTTTTAAGGTATTTCAAATAGGTACTCATCCAAGTTATTTCGTTGACATTTGGAGAATTTCATATTGTTCCTCGATGCTTGGTTTTGGTGAACCTCTTGCACATCCCGTGTATATTGCTCTAGGTGGCCTAATGTTACTAGCTTAAAAAAGACGATCAATTTTCTAGTTATCTTCTTCAGGGATATAGATAATTTTGAATTTGTCAAAGAAAGGAAAAAGAGCTTGGACCTTACATGTGTATTAGGCTAGATCTGGATTGATAGTTTTGAAGTTTGTTAATAATTGATTGACTAATAACTCAAAATTACTTTTGATGGTTAAATATTTGATAAAACACTCCTCAGCTGACTTCAATTCAATTAGCAGAACTGCTTACTCAGCTATATTGTTGGTAACTATGAATCAAAATGTGATTAAGTATTTAGTCTTAGTTACTTCAAGTAAGGTTAGGATTACTTTAGCTCTACTACCTGCTTAATAAGATGCTCCATCAACATGAAGAGTCCACCTAGACAGCGTTGTATTGAGAGTAGCCCCTAAAGGTTCTTCAATGGTCTCATCTAAGATCAAAGTCATTCTTTCAATGATAAAGTTTGTAAGAGTTTGACCGGTAATAGAGGATTTAGCTTGGAACTTTATATCAAATTTGCCCAATTTAACTTACCACTTGATTAGGCAACCAAACATCTCTAGATTTTACAATATTCCTTCTAGGGGTTGATTTGTCAAGACCTCAATTTTATGAACTAAGAAATATGACTAGAGTCTCCTTGTAACAAAAACCAAGGCTAAAACAACATTCTCTATTCAGTTATAATAAGTCTTCGAGTTGGCTAAGATTTTGCTGATATAGTACATTAATTGTTGCACCCCTAATTCTTCCTTAACTAGGACTCTGCTTAATGTTATGTCCGAATGGCTAAGTAAAGATGTAAATCTTTATCCTCCTTAAGACAAGTCAACAAAGGCAAATGTGCCAAATACTCATTCAAATATTAGAAGGCTTGTCGGCACTCATTTATCTATCAAAATCTGTTTGTTTTTACTCCTCTTACTACTTTGAAAAATGGTAAATATTTTTCAAATGGTTTGGCTATAAATTGGGATAAAGCCGCAAGTCACTCAATTAGACTTTAGAAATCTTTAATCATACAAGGAGGCTCCATCACGATAATGGCTTTGATCCTCTCTATGTTGTCCTCTATCTTGAGTTAGGATATGATAAAACCTAAGAATTTATTAGAAATTACCCTAAAGGTGCATTTGGTCGAGTTTAACTTCATTAGATATATATTCTTAGTACATCGAATGCCTTTACAAGATCCTTAATATGATCATTGGCAAGCACACTTTTGATGATGTCATTAACATAAACCTCTATATTTTTATCTAATTTGTTATTTGAATATTTTGTTTACCAACTTCTAATATATCGTGTCAGTATTTTTCAAACCAAAAGGTATCACTTTTGTAGTAATAGGATTCTCAGTGTGTCATAAATGAGATTATTTCTTTATCTCTAAGATTTATCGAGATCTAATTATATCCTAAATAGGTATCTATAAAACTTAGCAGTTGGTGTCTGGATATTAAACATACTAGTTGGTCAATCCATGGGAGTGGAAAGCTATTTCATAGACATACTTTATTCACATAAGTGAAGTCAATGTATATTTTCCTTTTCCTAATGCTCTTCTTTACTGGAGCGATGTTGGATAATTAGTTGAGATAATTGACATCATTGATAAGGACTACAACAATTAATTTTTTCAACTTCTTCTCAAATATTGTTGAGTTTTTCTGCAGAATAATTTCATCTTTTCTACCTAATCAGTTTATTTTTGAGAATGAGATTCAATTTGTGAACCATTATTTTCATTGAAATTCTAAGTATATAAGTTGGTGTTTAGGAAAAAATATCTACATTTTTTTTTGAAGAAAATCTATCAACTTTGGTTTTAAATATTGATCCAAGAAGACCCAATTTGAACATATTTATTCGAATTTATCAGATTAAAAGGAATCTGAAGTGGTGACCCTCTAAGTTGAGCCTATTGAAGGGAGTCCTCATCCCAAAGGTCTAAGTCTTCTACTAGTTGTAGAGGATTCGGGCCATTGATCTATGTTAAGTAACACCTTCGTCTAGTGATATGATCTCTTTTAACTTCTTTAATTCCATATTTAGGTAAAACTTTTATTTTTAAATGTGGAATTAAGGTGGCTACTCTAAATATTGTCGCACGTGGTTAGTCTAGTATGGCATTTAAACCAAGGAAAGATTTATCACCAGAAAAGATAGTCAATTTGAGGTTATTATAGGATACATCTCTAATGTAACTTCCATGTGTATGATTCTCTTTACTCATACCACTTTATTATCCAGCTTATGTAACGGTCTATCCAATGGGTCTTTTTTATTATAATTAAGTCATAAATTAATAATCGTATTGAAATAGAGAATATTTTTTTTTGAATTTGTATTGTCAACAAAGACTTGCTTTATTTGATCGTTTTGAACTTCATTTGAAATAAGTACAGCTATAATATGAGAATTAAAATAAAAAAAAATTATGTGTACCATATCATCATTACTAAAACTACTGACATCTTTCTCTACCCCTAATTTCTATCTATTGCTAAAGGAAGCTTCTTTTGGATGATATGGAACTACCAAGTTGGTGAATTTGGTGGATACTACGTCAATAACCCCTTCCATTACCCAATTTTGTAGTTGCTTAGGCATCTCTTCATCAACTTTGTCTTTCCTAGGGTGACCTTAGGATTTTACAAATACTTTCGAGGTACCCTTTTTAGATAAGGGATTGAATCTCTTTCTGAAGCACCTAGTAGTTTTCAATGTTGCCTCGGAATTTGATAATAGAGATAGTACTTTAACTGGTCACCTTCTTTTGGATTCTTCACTGGCTTTCATCATTTAAAAATATTTTTATTCTAAATTTATTCTATTACGAATTAGGACCAAACAAATCAATTTGAAGTAATCAATTGTAATTTCTAAAATTTAAAATTTCAAATAAATTTAACTGCTAATACCAAGTCTCAAAATTTGGGTATGACAAACCAAAATATACGGAACCTAATAAACTAAAATCCAGACAGGATCTCATCGGATAACCATTCGAATAAAAATAAATACGACCTGCTCTACAAATATCGTAAGAGAGATAATAATCTAATAAAAAATCATAACCACACATAACATAACATCTAAACTATTCCCAAAATGCACTATGGGCATATATCCAACCAATTCCATAATCCAATTGTATCAAATGCCAAATTTAAATCATAACAAACTAAACTCACCAAATCGGACGAATAGCTGAAGGTCACATCCTAACTCCTATAATGTGTCCGAGCTTTCTACTCTGAAAGGACAAAATAGAAAACGTGAGCCAAATGTCTAGCAAGTATTATATTTTAGACAAAATGAGTCCAATAAATCAGAGAAAAGGTCAAATGGATAAAAATTCAGTCAAATTACAGAATAAATTTAAATCGCCGATAAGACAAATCTAACAGAAATCTAAGATCTAAGTTTCAAAATCCAATGGTAGTCTCGTACTCAAATCAAAACAAATGTCTAAATTTTAAAAATAGTTATCGTCAGGACGTATATATACATAAAATATATAATCCAAAACAGAGGTGATTCAGACCAATTTCAATTTCGATGTCGATCCGCGTCAAATTCCAAGTCCAAATCCATGGCCCGATCAGTTTGTGATTTGGGACAGAATCCGATAACCGAATGATTCAATAGCGTGCGTAGAAACCAAAATAGCGTCACAATAAATATTCCAAAGGTCCGGATCAAAATATACAATCAAAATCATTGTACGAGACATACCAAGGCCCAATTGAGGAAAAAATTGGTGAATCTCAAATCCAAGTCTAAAATCTAAATTCAAATCGAAATCCAACATAAATCAATATAGAAATACAAATTATGTACCAAATTTAGATTTTAATTATTGGCTAGTTTCAGGAAGGGTTACATATAATCCTGGTAACCTTAAGCTAAAATCCATGTATTCTGTACCCATAGATAAGGTTGCTAGTTATAATTTGCCACCGGCAGCTTTGGGTACATTCCTCAAAATTGTCTGATATATTAGGACGTCCGAATATATTCTAAGGTTAAATCAAATTATCTAAATGAGAAGGGTCACTATTCCAAACCTTTCCTGCCGACGGAAATGGATTTTCAAATAACAAATATCTCGCCATCAAGAGCTGGCCAGAAAATTCAATAATCTAAATCTAAATGTAGTGACCACAACCCGACACATGCATATGACTGCACGGCCTATACAATGTTTCATACTCATTTTCATACAAATATATTAATATAAAAATATACTGTGTCCAATAAATTATTTAAATGTTTTAAAAAATATTAAAGCCTCCATCATAAAACTTAGTCAAATAACCCCCAAAACATCCAATGAACTACACATGCATGTCCAAAATAAATAATTCATGTGTATTAAAAATACGTACATATTAGTAAAAATTTCATACAATATCCAAAATATTTCAGATGCTAAATCAGACCAAAGAGGAGGGTTTACAGATACTTGCCATGACCTTATACTTTACAGATCGAAAAAAGGATGCTCCGAAGTATCTAAATTGGACACTCTCTCTCCTACCTTGCGCACTGCCCACGCCTCCCCTGCATCCTCTCTCTTTCTCTGCATTTCTCCTTCGTCGGTAGCAACCCCGGCACCGGTGACGACAGCGACCACGGTGGAGGCACCAAACGACGGCGGCAATCACGGTGGCAGCATTGGACGACGGCGACGGCGGTAGACGCAACTATCGGTGGCTTTCTCTCTCCACCACGCCGTTCACCCAAATCCATAAAAAATCAATCGATTTTCACAAAATCGGTATACACAAGCCACAAATTGGCATCAATAAAGAGAATGGAATGATTTACTTACCTTGATTTCACTGATTTCATCCGATAACGGCGGCGAACGGACGGCTGCCGTTCTGCTTTGGTTCGAGAATCCGTCTTCTACAAACTTTCAATCTTGAAGAATCTTCATTTCTTCAATCGAACACAACGATCACTTCTTACTTGTATCTACCCGGCCAAAATCTCCTTCTACTCCACGAGATTTCAGACCGATTCACTTTATCACCTACCATTCTGCCGACTAAAATCTCCCTGTACTTCACGAGATTTAGGACCAGCGCTAATTCCAAACCACTACCCTTCTAGAATCGCAAAATCCAACAAAATCTTCAGATATATGCAGAAGTCCAAACAAAATTCTAATTCAACAGCCATATCTATATTATGCCACTCGCATGACTCATCATAATCAGATGATCATCCTTCCAATCCAAACACAAACCTCTACAACTCGACCTTCTGATTTAAACGCAAGTCTCCACAGCTTAAATTTTCTATTATTAACCAAAGATAATATTATCATATCCAAATATTTAGCTAGCTATTTATTCAAAATGACCCAAAGTATCTCTCCTTACGATTTTTCTCTGATACCACTTCTATCACGAACCCAAACCAAGCAAGTCAATTTAAAATAATTAATTGTAATTCTTAAAATTTAAAATTTTAAATAAATTTAATAGATAATACCAAGTCCCAAAATTCGGGTGTAACAAATCAAAATACAGAGAACCCAACAAACTAAAATCCACACAGGACCTCATCGGACAACCATCTGGACAAAAATAAATACGACTTGCTCTATAAATATCGTAAGGGATGTAATAATCCAATCAAAAAATATAACCATACATTACATAATATCTGAACTATTTCCAAAATGCACTATGGGTATATATCCAACCAATTTCATAATTCAATTGTATCAAATGTCAAATTTAAATTATAACAAATTAAGCTCACCAAATCGGACGAATAGCTAAAGGTCACATCCTAACTCCTATAATGCGTCCGAGCCTTCTATTTTGAAGGGACAAAACAGAAAACGTGAGCCAAATACCCAATAAATATCATATGTTAGACAAAATGAGTCCAATAAATCAGAGAAAATGTCAAATTGATGAAAATTCAGTCAAATTACGGAACAAATTCAAATCGCCAATAAGATAAATCCAACAAAAATCCAAGATCCAAGTTTTAAAATCCAATGATAGTCTCGTACTCAAATCAAATATCTAAATGTAAATAAATGTTCAAATTTTAAAACTAGTCCTCATAGGAACGTATATATATATATATATAAATATATATAACGAAAATAGAAGTGATCCGGACCAATTCCAAAGCCGATGTCGATCCGCGTCTAATTCTAAATCCGAGTCCAATTCCAAATCCAATGCCCGATCAATTTGTGATTTATGACAGAATCCGACAACCGAATGATCCAATAGCGTGCGTAGAAGCCAAAGCAGCATCACAATAAATATTCTAAAAGTTCGGATCAAAACATATAATCAAAATCTTGTACGAGACATACTAAGGCCCAACTGAGGGCAAAATCGGCAAATCTCAAATCCAAGTCTAAAATCCAAATTCAAATCGAAATCCAACATAAATCAATATAGAAATACAAATTATATACCAAATTTGAATTTTAATTATTTAAAGACTAGTTTGAGGAAGGGTTGCACATAGTCCTGGTAACTTTAGGCCAAAATTTATGTATTCTGTACCCATAGATAAGGTTGCTCACTATATTTTACCACCCATGACTTTGGGTGCGTTTCTCAAACTTGTCTGATATATTAGGATGTCCGAATATATTCTAAGGTTAAATCAAATTATCCAAATGATAAGGGTCGCTGCTTTAAACATTTCCTGCCGACGGAAAGGGATTTTCAAATAACAAATATCTCACCATCAGGAGCTGGCCAGAAAATCCAATAGTCCAAATCCAAATGTAGTGACCACAACCCGACACACGCATATGACTGCATGGCTTTTGCAGTATTTTATACTCATTTTTATATAAATAAACTTATATAAAAATATACTGTATCCAATAAATTATTCAGATTTTAAAAAAAATGTTAAAGACTCCAAAATCATAAAACTCAGTCCAATAACCCCCAAAATATCTAATAAATTACACATACATGTCCAGAATAAATAATTCATGTGTATTAAAAATATATATATGTTAGTAAAAATTCCATGCAGTATCCAAAATATTTCAGATGCTAAATCAGACTAAAGAGAGGATTTACAAATACTTACCTTGACCTCATACTTTACAAATCTGAAGAAAGGATACTTCGAAGTGTCTGAATCAGACACTCTCTCTCTTGCCTTGTGCGCTGCCCACGCCTCCCCTGCATCCTCTCTCTCTCTCTTCATGTTTCTCCTTCGCCGACAGCAACCCCGGCACCGGTGACGACAAAGACCATGGTGGCAGCACTAGACGACGTCGGCGACCACGGTGGCAACACCGGACGACGGCGACAGTGGCGGACGCAGTTGTCGGTGGCCTTCTCTCTCCACCACGCCCTTCACCCAAATCCATCAAAAATCAACCGATTTTTACAAAATCGGTGCACACAAGCCACAAATCGACGTCAATAAAGAGAATGGGATGATTTACTTACCATGATTTCACTGATTTCATCTGATAACGTCGGCGAACGGACAGCGGCCATTCTGCTTTGGTTCGAGAATCCATCTTCTACAAACACCGGTGGACAAAATGGAGGGTAGCATCATGGAGAGGGCTTCGCCGACTTCCATTCCCGACATCGGGAGCTCCGGTAGCAGCAGCAGCGACGGCGCTCACCGGCCTCCCTCTCTCTATTCTCTTCTCCCCCTTCGCTTTCTCTCTCCCTGAACTGTCCTTATCCTGTTTATTTTTTTTTTCTTTTTTTTGTTTTTAAATATGTAAATAATAATAATAACCATAATAATAATAATAATAATATATTATTATATATTATTTTAAATTTTCTTTAATTCCAAAATTTAAAGTAACACTTGGGCGATAACACGGGCATACCTCGGATGCCAACCCAACTGATCCAAATATGTTTCCAAATTTTATAATATTAAATTAATTTTCACCACGTCCAAATTACCTAAAATTATAATTAATATTAAACTAAATCGAATAAAAATTCGGGATATTACATATTTTAAAATGTTCATCAGGGTGTTAATATGGGGCATGAGATGTGTGACTTGGATTCTCGGTGAACTCTTTACTCAATCCTGTGTTGCTTATAATGGTTTTGAGCGAGTGGATTATTACTGCTTCTTCTATTTCTTCCCCCGTTACATTCCAAATGCTACTCATTGTTTGAGAGAGTTGGCCTTTGGTGTTGTTCGCCATAATGTTGGCTTTGGTGATCATCTTTGCCTCTATGAATATCTCAGGGTCTTGTTGAACCAACAACTTAAAAAAGTTGTTTGATTAAATTATCACCATAAAGACATTTAATTTTACCTTATCAATGAACTTTGATATGCTTTTGGCTTTAATGTTGAATCAGGCTAGAAAATATTATAGGCTCTCTTGGGGAGCCTGCTTTATCCTAACAAGATGTTAGATTTATTTTTCTTCCCTCCCCTAAAGGCAAAGTTAGGCAAGAATCAATCAAGTAGTTCCCGAAAAATAACAATAGAATTTGATTCTAGATAGTATAACCAAATTTGAGCATTTTCGTTTAGGGTTAAAGGAAAATAGAGACACAACATCGCATCCTTCAAAATTTGGAAGCCAAACAACATGCAAAAATGCTCTTAATAATCCATATATGGCACCAATACAGGCATTTTTAACCTTTAAGGAAGTATGTGCCTCTTAATCTTTGAGGTAAATAGTGTATGATGTAGTTAGATTATCTGACCAGCTAAGCTTTCTCAGAATGCCTGCTACTCTATTCTTTTGATTTATTTTTCCGTTTTAATCGTGGAGGCAATTATCTTTGCATTGAAAAAAAATGCTCAACTCTGAATAATTGATACATATACCTACGATTTGCTTAGTTAGGAGGGTTAAGGGCATGTTGATGGATAACCTTTCCTCTTTGATAGAATGATGCCTATAATTCCACATATATCGAGAATTCAAACATTCTAGGCTTTCCTCCCCAATCTCAAAGTTGAGTTAGCCTTTGAGCTGGGAGGGAACGGTTCAATTTTGCACCTTGGGAGTCATAGGTGCCTTTGGCTAAGAATAGCTCCTCCTTGAGGTGGCTTTGTTTTACCCTTGGACTTCCTCCTTGAGGTTAAGGCTTGTGGATAAAGGACTTTAGCCTAACGGGTCTAGTTCTTAAATCTAACTTAGAGAGATTTCAATATCTTTGGCATGCCCCGCATCTGAGCTGCCAGGGTTCCATTGTCTTGAATGGCTTGTGAGTGACCACTTATTTAGTTGCCTTGTTTTAAGGATGCGATGAGAGAGGATATCCTTTAGTAGTTGGCTCAATTGTCCATGTATCCTTGTGTTAACATTATCAATCAATGTTGTCAAAGGTTGTGAGTTAATAAATTTTTGTGTGTGCGATTTAGTTTAGATAAGAATAAGTGACTTAATTGTATTTTTCATAAATGGTATTAATGAACATATCTAAAATTTAAATTGCAATTGCAATGAATTCGATGATGTTCTCATATTGAATTGATAATCAGATTTGGTATAATCCCTATTATATTTCAGATGTTTAATATTTTTTTTGGCTTTTATGCCATGGATATGGTATAATGTTGACTCTCATATAGTAATTAGTATATTGAATTCTATTATTTATTTAATATAGTTTATGCTATAGTCTGAAATACTTATATTCATGTATTATTGATTTTATTTACTTTGATATTTGGTATACTATTATATTTTCATAACTTCAGGTTAAAGAGTTACTGTAGTTAGCAACTTATAAGTATTAGGTAGAGACGATTTCAAAGTTAGCGGTTTATGAGTGAGAGTGAAAAATATTTATTATTATTATTATTATTATTATTATTATTATTATTATTTCTTTTTTATAAAATAATTAGATATTTATGGTTTGGAATGTGTCTCTTAATTTTTGTGGATGTATCAAACATTTTATTCATCCTATATTTTTAAAAGATTTATATTTATAAATATTTTAATTTTCAGTTCCTTTATATTCATTAATGTTGCAATTAATGATTTTTGTAGTTTAATATTTTTCACATGGTCACTCTCGACAAGGTTTGGGCTTTCGTGTCTAAGCCACCACACATTGTCCAGACTATTTAAACATCCGTTTGACGGATTTATTTGTGACCTTTTAGCCCTAACTTTATGAAGACCTCTAAATAGTAAATTTTGCTTGAGCTTCAATGCTTCAATTATCGGTTCAAGACCATATTCAGTTGGTAATCTTGGATCCCATCTAAAACAATAACTGATAGAACAAGATAGTTTGAATGGAAAAAAAAAAAAAATTACCTAAGTCATATTATTGTCACGAAAACTTATGACTTTTTTTTTTCTAACCATAATTTTTGGCTCTTGTTGGGAGAATCACAGTCTAGGAGTTCCTAAGTTTTGAGCCCTACCAGTCTTGTAGACACTATGTTGATGACTTCAGGTACCATGCTATTACGTTGCTTGTGGGGTTGTTATTTGCCATCTTGTCCTTTTTGTATTTAGTGCAGCATTGTGATTTTGCAAGTATTACTTTAGGTAGTCTTTATTGATCAGGGCCTCAATCTTTTCTTGTAAAGTCCTACAGTCCTTCCATGCTGTGATATAAAAATTAGTGGTAGGGATAATATTTTGATTAATCTCCTTCCTATAGGTTCCTGATTAACTTAGACACTTTAGAAATTTTTTGCCTTGGATTTACATCAGAATATTAATCCAATGTCAGTAAGGGACGTGGGTACAATTGCTTAAACACTTGTAATGCGTCTAATCTACTCCTTTGCTGCTTTAGGAAGTCATGAGCTAGGTTGCTGTTGTTCCTCCTTTAGATTATCTTAGATAAAATCTATAATCCAGCTGATTAGGCCTCTTTGTGTTGTTTGCTTCCTTCACTATAATGTATGCTTCAATAATTGCCTTTACCTCAAAAATGTCTTGGGATCTTGCTAGACAAGTGACTTGAAAAAGTCATTGGATTGGATAGTTATCATAAAAATATTTAGTTTTACCTCATCGGTAAATTTTAAAATTTTCCAACTTTTGCATTGAAGTTGTTTAGGAGGCACTTGAGGCTCTTAGTTGGAGCCTACTTAGACCTTGACAAGGTGCCAAGGTTACTCTTTTCCCCTAGGGCTAATGGGATAGGAACTGATTGGCTTGTTCCTAAATTGTTCTAAAAGAATTTGTTCTCAGCTTATAGAATCAAATATTGGAATCTCCTTTAATATTAAAGAAAAACTGAAACATAAGACAACATTGTTCAAGTTTTGAAAGTCGAGTAGGGTATGAAAGTGGTCAATGTGAAATATTAAATTAGCATTTTCAGCACACGATTTCAAAGTAGGCAATTTAAATTTTTGCAGGAGAGCATGCCTCTTATGCTTAGAGTTGAATGGGTTATGGCCTATTTGGTCTGTGTGGTGAGAAATGTATCCACGAAAGACTTGCTTTTCTATAATTATTATTTATCTTCCATCATAGTCATGGAAGCCATTCTTTTAGCATTAGAAAAAGTCCATTGTTTTGAGTGGTTAGTTTATACACAAGATATCTGCTTATCCAATGGGTCATGCTAGATGCTGCTGTATGACCCTCCTCTCGATGAGGGCAACATTCAAAATCCTGAGCATACCTAGGATTCCACCTTTTTGCGGTTTTCATCCTATCTCCGAAGTTTAGGCAGCCTACAAGGCATGATAATATAGGTTAACAGTGCGCCTTGTGGACCATTAGTGACTTGGGGCTAATCTATGTCTTTTTAGAAGTAGCTTTCTTTTTCTTTTTTCAACTTTGTTTTTAAAGTCGGAGCATGTGATAGTGAAACTTCAGCTTGTTGAGGCTAGCCCTTGAATTTTCCCCGCAGGGACTTCAATATCTAGAACATATCCTATAGTTATGAAACTATTGTACCCATGTTCGGTGCTACTAGTGAATGAGTACTGAATTAGTTGTTATTGTTTGTGTCATGTACTAGATTCTAAAACTAAATTTATTTTATATTAATCTAGTTTTTAACTTACATAAATTAAAACATAAAAACTCAAAAATCTACTGATAAAATAAAACCTAAATAAATATTAAACGTAAGCTTACCAATTAAATATCAATAACTGACCTGAAATAAAATAATTAATCAAATTTAGCACTTAGAATGTCATATTTACAAGAGACTCTAAAAACCAACAATAACCCAATCTCAAAGTATTCATAAAGATAAATATCTTTTACTAATATTAGAGTATTGATACTAACTTCTAATTATTCTAAAATCAAACTCAAACAGTAACAATTTAGTATTATCAATTCATAAATTATAATAGAAAAATCTAAATAACCAAAACTAACAATATAAATCATTATTCTTAATGAATAGTAATATATAAATTGATCTAAAAATCTTAAATCCAGCTCTCTTTAATAGCCAAATCTCACAATCTAACTCTTACAAGTAATAATATAAACCATTATTCTTAATGAATAATAATACATAAATTGATCTAAATATCTTAAATCCAGCTCTTCTTAATAGCCAAAACTCACAATCTAACTTCTACAAGTAATTCGAGCTCACAAATCTAAAGGGGACTGGCAAAACGAAATCAAGGGTTAGCTAATTGATCAGTAAAAAGTATATAATTTTATAATTAAACATCTGCTACAACAAGACATATCGGAATTGGATGCAATCAAATAAGATGCAATAACATATAAATTCAATAATATATTATGCATAGTTTAAGGTTCATAATCAAATTCTTTTTTTGAATAAGTTTATGCATCATCTAATTATACTTAAAACATGTAAAACTTATGGATCAATAATTAGTGAGGGCTTCACCAACAAATATGTAAAAAATCAAAGCTTGGGTTATATATATTTTTATACAATCAAATGTCATATATTATTATTTAAGACCCGTAGATGGAATATTATACATAAATCTTGTATTTGGGACCGAACGCCACTTTTGTCCCTTGGAAGATAGGTTCGAATCTTGATTATCACTATTATGTACAAAGACATGCCATAATATATTATCGTTAATTCTCTATGATGATTCATATATAATTAAATGAAAAACTCAACGTAAATACGAATATATTCTTTGTATTTTCTTAAATTGAAAAACAATATTATTGTCTTTAAATTCATGTAGAGTTTTCTTCAATATTTATTCAAATACATAACATGCAATACATTATGATTCTTTTGAGTACTTAAATATGTAATTTTTAGAATATATAAAAGTTATATTATGAGACTTTCAAACATGTAAAAATTGTTTAATTTAGAAATTGCAAAAATTAGTATAATTGGTGTAATTTGCCATTTTATTCCAATTATAAAGAATATATGAGCAATGAAGTATAAATTAAAGACATGCAAAATATATATGAAGATTTAAGATACACAGGAACATGTACATGAAAATTATAAATATGTAAGAGTATTTGAATATAATTTTAGAATATACGTGAGTATTGTTATAGAAAATTAATTTAGAAGTACAATGTATATGAAATAAGGTCATAAATTTTATAAATATTATATAAAATGGAAATGAGAATACATACATGTAAGATATAAATATCTTAAATATAAAAGTATAACATATATGAATATTAAAAATAATAAATATTTATAAAAATTAGAAAAAAGGCAGCAATAAGATAAATAGGGACTTGAATTATAACAACTTCTTGAAATTCACATAGATTCTTCTTCACTGGCATTCTCTTTCTCATTCTCTCTCTTCCTTTCTTCTGTTCGGTCCGCCCTCCACGCGCTCGAGCCCGTCCAAAGACCGCCCGCTCGCCTGGAGCCCGCTAGCTGCTCGAGCGCATAAACCAGAATGGGGGCCGCTCGCTTCATGTTCGATATCCGCTCGAGCCGAAAATCCAGTATGGGGGCCACTCGATGGGCGCTCGAGCCCCGCTCGAGCTCCCGCAGGGTTTCCCACAAAACCCTACGGCCGCTCGCCGTGCGCTCGAGCCCCGCTCGAGCGGCGGCCCAACGGGTAGATTTTTGAACCCGTTTTTTGGTTCCTCTATAAATATTGTCTTATGATTTTGAAAACCTAAGGACGCCATAAGCTCTCTGGACAGATTATTTTGAGCCCCCATTTGAGAAGAAAGCCTTTCATGCTTCATTAATCTTGCTTCTCTTGAGAAAACTCTATACTACAAGATTGATCTACATGCTATAGAAGATTTCTCACCAACTTTCTTTCACTTTTGAAACATTGCCTTCTACCATCGTCGGATACGTTGGTTCGTGAAGAAGGAGACTCGTTCGTGATTGGCGATTCAAGTGGTACGAGAGGGAAGAGTGGCTTGAAGACCGGAAGGGGTCCAGTTCCGTTGCCGCGGGCAAATCCAAGGAGTTCCTTGGTAGGGATCACGTGTCGGGAGTAAGTCGGCTAGGTTAGCGCGTCGTTACCACCCGGGCTGTAAGTTGATTTTCATAGTGCATTGCTTCCCTGGCCGTTGAAGCCCGGAGTGTTTTTCTCGATACCGAGGGTATCGAGTTTTCACATCGTCACCAAAAATTGAGTCTTTATTATTATTGCTCATTGTTGTTAATGTTGTGCATGCTTATTAGTTCCGTTTACATCTAGAGTTAAATATCCCTTACGTGTATCGGATATTTAATTTATATTTATTTTGCTTCCGCTATATCTTTAACGGGGTCGAAACACGTAAGCACCGAAACGTGCCTTTTTCAATTAGTATCAGAGACTCACCCCGATCCGCGACCCCCGATCTAGATGTATACTAGTGGATCGCTTTCCGTTCCTCCCTTCTTTGATGGGAGTAACTATGCCTATTGGAAGGTCCGGATGAGAGCCTTCCTGAAATCTTTAGATGAACGAGTTTGGGTTAGTACCCAAGTTGGGTGGACTCCACCCACTAGTTCCTCGGGCAACGAACCCAAAGCCCTATCTTCATGGACCAAAGAGGAACTTGATGCATGTAATTGGAATAGTAAGTGATTGCATGCTATTTTCATGGCTATGTCTCCCGATGAGTTTAAACGAATTTCAATGTGTGAGACCTCTAAAGATGCTTGGGACATTCTTGAAATTAGTCACGAAGGCACGAAACTAGTGAAAAATTTAAAATTACAAATGCTCACCACTAGATTCGAAGAAATAAAAATGAAAGATGATGAGACCTTCGATGAGTTCTATGCCCAATTGAATGATATTGTAAATTATTCATTTAATTTAGGGGGAACGAATCCCGAAAAATAGGATTGTGAGAAAAGTCCTTCGATCTTTGCCTGAACATTTTAGACCTAAGGTCATGGCTATCGAAGAAAGCAAAGATCTTGATAAAATGAAGATTGAAGAACTTGTAGGATCCCTACAAACTTATGAGCTCACATTGCCTCAATCAAAGAAACAAAAATCAATTGCCTTAAAATCAAGTAGGGAAGAGCGAAATCGGGACTCCGATGAAGAATCATGCATGATGATTTTTCATTATTTGTTAAGAATTTTAAAAAATTCTTAAAGAAAAAGAACTCTTAAATCTTAAAAACTAGATGTGGACTTAAAACGATCACATAAATTTGATAAGAAAGACCGACGTGAGAGTAAGGACTCCAAATCAAAACTTCCCAAGGAGTCTAATGTCATGAGTGTAAAGGCTTTGGCCACTATCGGGCTGAATGTCCAAACCTTAAACGCCAACATGGTCAAGCCTTTAAAGCTAATGTGACCCTAAGCGATGACGAAGAAGAAGAGGGTGAAACATGTTCTGAAAATGGGCCGGTCAAGTACATGGCCTTTATGACCTCAATGTGTGACAATTTTGTAGAGAACATTAATCAATCTGATGACTCTGAGGCCGAGTCAGAATCTGAATTTGATGGCCTTCAAGAGGCATATGATAAGCTGTTTAGGGAATGTTTGAAAGCAAAGAAATTAAATAGAACCCTAAACGGTAGGATCATAGATTTGGAAAAAGGAAACGTATCTCTACAATCCGAGTTAGATTCTAAATATCAAGAAATTGAGAATCTGAAAATCTCATTTACTAAGCAAAAAACAACTCTAGAATCTGAACTTGAGGCCTCTCGAAAAGATTTGAAACAATTTTCAAATGGGTCTACAAAATTAGATCATATGCTTGGGTTGGGAAAAATTGGTGGAAATAAACAAGGTTTGGGGTATGTTGCGAACTTTGTACAAACTGATGTGGAACCTAAAACTGTGTTTATTCCCGCTACGAAAATTTCACATAATCATGCCCACACACCCAAAGTCATCAAGGCCGTGCCTCAACGTGTGAATAACAAATTTGGCTCATCTCATCTAGGTAATCACAAGGCCATGAACAATTCTTCCATCCCTAAGTTTGTGCCTACCTGTCATGCATGTGGGAAAGTTGGTCACATTCGCCCAAGGTGCTACACCATGAATCCTTTGCACAATCAAAAACTAGGGCTTAACGTGAATAAACTTGTTGATCACCTTCAACATTTGGATGCACAAGTTAAAAGCTTGAATACAATAGTGCATTCAGTGAGACAAGTTTGGGTTAAGAAAAGTGAGCTACATTACCCCTTGACCATTCGTGATAAAAAGGGGGAGATAAAATTTTGATGCACTTTGATAGGGGGAGCTTAGGGGAGACGGAGCGGAGCCTGCTTATTTTGGGGGTATTTTCTTTCATGTCATTTCAGTTTATTATTACTGTTAGGGGGAGTATTGATTATTTTCGTTAGGGGGAGGATTGGTGTATGTTACATTATTGTATATTCTCATGCCAATGTACCATGCATGCTGTTATATTGTTATTATTGTTTTTGCCTTGTTGGTTCTAACCTTGCTTGCCCAGGGTACTAAAGTGTACAGGCTGTTCCCACAAGTTTTCATCACATCGCCTCAGCAGCTCTCCATAGATATTTACATTTTTTATGTATCTCTTTTGTGTCACTAGGCGTAGGTTTTCATGTACACGGGTTTTATCTCGGTGGTGTCTGAACCCGTGATTCTCTTGTATTTATTTATTTTCTGAGTTTTGTCACGGAATTGCCAAAGGGGGAGATTGTTAGAGACATTTATCTTATTGGTATATTCCGTGACCATATGTATTATTGTATTGATGTCGGGTTGTGGGTTGTCGGGTTAAAGTCCGTTCGGTCCGCCCTCCACGCGCTCGAGCCCGTCCAAATACCGCCCGCTCACCTGGAGCCCGCTAGCTGCTCCAGCGCATAAACCAGAATGGGGGTCGCTCGCTTCATGCTCAATATCCGCTCGAGCCGAAAATCCAGTATGGGGGCTGCTCGATGCGCGCTCGAGCCCCGCTAGAGCGGCGGCCCAACGGGCAGATTTTTGAACGTGTTTTTTGGCTCCTCTATAAATATTGTCTTATGATTTTGAAAACCTAAGGACGTCATAAGCTCTCTGGACAGATTATTTTAAGCCCCCATTTGAGAAGAAAGCCTTTCATACTTCATTAATCTTGCTTCTCTTGAGAAAACTCTATACTACAAGATTGATCTACATGCTATAGAAGATTTCTCACCAACTTTCTTTCACTTTTGAAACATTGCCTTCTACCATCGTCGGATACGTTGGTTCGTGAAGAAGGAGACTCGTTCGTGATTGGCGATTCAAGTGGTACGAGAGGGAAGAGTGGCTTGAAGACCGGAAGGGGTCCAGTTCCGTTGCTGCGGGCAAATCCAAGGAGTTCCTTGGTAGGGATCACGTGTCGGGAGTAAGTCGGCTAGGTTAGCGTCGTTACCACCCGGGCTGTAAGTTGATTTTCATAGTGCATTGCTTCCCGGCCGTTGAAGCCGGAGTGTTTTTTCGATACCGAGGGTATCGAGTTTTCATCGTCACCAAAATTGAGTCTTTATTATTATTGCTCATTGTTGTTGATGTTGTGCATGCTTATTAGTTCCGTTTACATCTAGAGTTAAATATCCCTTACGTGTATCGGATATTTAATTTATATTTATTTTGCTTCCGCTATATCTTTAACGGGGTCGAAACACGTAAGCACCGAAACGTGCCTTTTTCAATTAGTATCAGAGACTCACCCCGATCCGCGACCCCGATCTAGATGTATACTAGTGGATCGCTTTCCGTTCTCCTCCCTTCTTTGATGGGAGTAACTATGCCTATTGGAAGGTCCGGATGAGAGCCTTCCTGAAATCTTTAGATGAACGAGTTTGGGTTAGTACCCAAGTTGGGTGGACTCCACCCACTAGTTCCTCGGGCAACGAACCCAAAGCCCTATCTTCATGGACCAAAGAGGAACTTGATGCATGTAATTGGAATAGTAAGTGATTGCATGCTATTTTCATGGCTATGTCTCCCGATGAGTTTAAACGAATTTCAATGTGTGAGACCTCTAAAGATGCTTGGGACATTCTTGAAATTAGTCACGAAGGCACGAAACTAGTGAAAAATTTAAAATTACAAATGCTCACCACTAGATTCGAAGAAATAAAAATGAAAGATGATGAGACCTTCGATGAGTTCTATGCCCAATTGAATGATATTGTAAATTATTCATTTAATTTAGGGGGAACGAATCCCGAAAAATAGGATTGTGAGAAAAGTCCTTCGATCTTTGCCTGAACATTTTAGACCTAAGGTCACGGCTATCGAAGAAAGCAAAGATCTTGATAAAATGAAGATTGAAGAACTTGTCAGGATCCCTACAAACTTATGAGCTCACATTGCCTCAATCAAAGAAACAAAAATCAATTGCCTTAAAATCAAGTAGGGAAGAGCGAAATCGGGACTCGATGAAGAATCATGCGGCGATGATGATTTTTCATTATTTGTTAAGAATTTTAAAAATTCTTAAAGAAAAGAACTCTTAAATCGAAAAAAACTAGATGTGGACTTAAAACGATCACATAAATTTGATAAGAAAGACCGACGTGAGAGTAAGGACTCCAAATCAAAAACTTCCCAAGGAGTCTAATGTCATGAGTGTAAAGGCTTTGGCCACTATCGGGCTGAATGTCCAAACCTTAAACGCCAACATGGTCAAGCCTTTAAAGCTAATGTGACCCTAAGCGATGACGAAGAAGAAGAGGGTGAAACATGTTCTGAAAATGGGCCGGTCAAGTACATGGCCTTTATGACCTCAATGTGTGACAATTTTGTAGAGAACATTAATCAATCTGATGACTCTGAGGCCGAGTCAGAATCTGAATTTGATGGCCTTCAAGAGGCATATGATAAGTTTGTTTAGGGAATGTTTGAAAGCAAAGAAATTAAATAGAACCCTAAACGGTAGGATCATAGATTTGGAAAAAGGAAACGTATCTCTACAATCCGAGTTAGATTCTAAATATCAAGAAATTGAGAATCTGAAAATCTCATTTACTAAGCAAAAAACAACTCTAGAATCTGAACTTGAGGCCTCTCGAAAAGATTTGAAACAATTTTCAAATGGGTCTACAAAATTAGATCATATGCTTGGGTTGGGAAAAATTGGTGGAAATAAACAAGGTTTGGGGTATGTTGCGAACTTTGTACAAACTGATGTGGAACCTAAAACTGTGTTTATTCCCGCTACGAAAATTTCACATAATCATGCCCACACACCCAAAGTCATCAAGGCCGTGCCTCAACGTGTGAATAACAAATTTGGCTCATCTCATCTAGGTAATCACAAGGCCATGAACAATTCTTCCATCCCTAAGTTTGTGCCTACCTGTCATGCATGTGGGAAAGTTGGTCACATTCGCCCAAGGTGCTACACCATGAATCCTTTGCACAATCAAAAACTAGGGCTTAACGTGAATAAACTTGTTGATCACCTTCAACATTTGGATGCACAAGTTAAAAGCTTGAATACAATAGTGCATTCAAAGTGAGACAAGTTTGGGTTAAGAAAAGTGAGCTACATTACCCCTTGACCATTCGTGATAAAAAGGGGGAGATAAAATTTTGATGCACTTTGATAGGGGAGCTTAGGGGAGACGGAGCGGAGCTCGCTTATTTTGGGGTATTTTCTTTCATGTCATTTCAGTTTATTATTCTTGTTAGGGGAGTATTGATTATTTTCGTTAGGGGAGGATTGGTGTATGTTACATTATTGTATATTCTCATGCCAATGTACCATGCATGTTTGTTATATTGTTATTATTGTTTTTGCCTTGTTGGTTCTAACCTTGCTTGCCCAGGGTACTAAAGTGTACAGGCTGTTCCCACAAGTTTTCATCACATCGCCTCAGCAGCTCTCCATAGATATTTACATTTTTTATGTATCTCTTTTGTGTCACTAGGCGTAGGTTTTCATGTACACGGGTTTTATCTCGGTGGTGTCTGAACCCGTGATTCTCTTGTATTTATTTATTTTCTGAGTTTTGTCACGGAATTGCCAAAGGGGGAGATTGTTAGAGACATTTATCTTATTGGTATATTCCGTGACCATATGTATTATTGTATTGATGTCGGGTTGTGGGTTGTCGGGTTAAAGTCCGTTCGGTCCGCCCTCCACGCGCTCGAGCCCGTCCAAATACCGCCCGCTCACCTGGAGCCCGCTAGCTGCTCCAGCGCATAAACCAGAATGGGGGTCGCTCGCTTCATGCTCAATATCCGCTCGAGCCGAAAATCCAGAGATGGGGGCGCTCGATGCGCGCTCGAGCCCCGCTAGAGCGGCGGCCCAACGGGCAGATTTTTGAACGTGTTTTTTGGCTCCTCTATAAATATTGTCTTATGATTTTGAAAACCTAAGGACGTCATAAGCTCTCTGGACAGATTATTTTAAGCCCCATTTGAGAAGAAAGCCTTTCATACTTCATTAATCTTGCTTCTCTTGAGAAAACTCTATACTACAAGATTGATCTACATGCTATAGAAGATTTCTCACCAACTTTCTTTCACTTTTGAAACATTGCCTTCTACCATCGTCGGATACGTTGGTTCGTGAAGAAGGAGACTCGTTCGTGATTGGCGATTCAAGTGGTACGAGAGGGAAGAGGCTTCAAGACCGGAAGGGGTCCATCCGTTGCAGCGGGCAAATCCAAGGAGTTCCTTGGTAGGGATCACGTGTCGGGAGTAAGTCGGCTAGGTTAGCGTCGTTACCACCCGGGCTGTAAGTTGATTTTCATAGTGCATTGCTTCCCGGCCGTTGAAGCCGGAGTGTTTTTCTCGATACCGAGGGTATCGAGTTTTCACATCGTCACCAAAAATTGAGTCTTTATTATTATTGCTCATTGTTGTTGATGTTGTGCATGCTTATTAGTTCCGTTTACATCTAGAGTTAAATATCCCTTACGTGTATCGGATATTTAATTTATATTTATTTTGCTTCCGCTATATCTTTAACGGGGTCGAAACACGTAAGCACCGAAACGTGCCTTTTTCAATTAGTATCAGAGACTCACCCCGATCCGCGACCCCCGATCTAGATGTATACTAGTGGATCGCTTTCCGTTCCTCCCTTCTTTGATGGGAGTAACTATGCCTATTGGAAGGTCCGGATGAGAGCCTTCCTGAAATCTTTAGATGAACGAGTTTGGGTTAGTACCCAAGTTGGGTGGACTCCACCCACTAGTTCCTCGGGCAACGAACCCAAAGCCCTATCTTCATGGACCAAAGAGGAACTTGATGCATGTAATTGGAATAGTAAGTGATTGCATGCTATTTTCATGGCTATGTCTCCCGATGAGTTTAAACGAATTTCAATGTGTGAGACCTCTAAAGATGCTTGGGACATTCTTGAAATTAGTCACGAAGGCACGAAACTAGTGAAAAATTTAAAATTACAAATGCTCACCACTAGATTCGAAGAAAT
Organism: Nepenthes gracilis; assembly: GCA_033239525.1. Lineage (NCBI taxonomy): Eukaryota > Viridiplantae > Streptophyta > Magnoliopsida > Caryophyllales > Nepenthaceae > Nepenthes > Nepenthes gracilis. Next base: position 7,919,679 of record BSYO01000033.1, read on the forward strand.
AAAAATGAAAGATGATGAGACCTTCGATGAGTTCTATGCCCAATTGAATGATATTGTAAATTATTCATTTAATTTAGGGGGAACGAATCCCGAAAAATAGGATTGTGAGAAAAGTCCTTCGATCTTTGCCTGAACATTTTAGACCTAAGGTCACGGCTATCGAAGAAAGCAAAGATCTTGATAAAATGAAGATTGAAGAACTTGTAGGATCCCTACAAACTTATGAGCTCACATTGCCTCAATCAAAGAAACAAAAATCAATTGCCTTAAAATCAAGTAGGGAAGAGCGAAATCGGGACTCCGATGAAGAATCATGCAGCGATGATGATTTTTCATTATTTGTTAAGAATTTTAAAAAATTCTTAAAGAAAAAGAACTCTTCGTCAGAAAAACTAGATGTGGACTTAAAACGATCACATAAATTTGATAAGAAAGACCGACGTGAGAGTAAGGACTCCAAATCAAAAACTTCCCAAGGAGTCTAATGTCATGAGTGTAAAGGCTTTGGCCACTATCGGGCTGAATGTCCAAACCTTAAACGCCAACATGGTCAAGCCTTTAAAGCTAATGTGACCCTAAGCGATGACGAAGAAGAAGAGGGTGAAACATGTTCTGAAAATGGGCCGGTCAAGTACATGGCCTTTATGACCTCAATGTGTGACAATTTTGTAGAGAACATTAATCAATCTGATGACTCTGAGGCCGAGTCAGAATCTGAATTTGATGGCCTTCAAGAGGCATATGATAAGCTGTTTAGGGAATGTTTGAAAGCAAAGAAATTAAATAGAACCCTAAACGGTAGGATCATAGATTTGGAAAAAGGAAACGATCTCTACAATCCGAGTTAGATTCTAAATATCAAGAAATTGAGAATCAAAATCTCATTTACTAAGCAAAAACAACTCTAGAATCTGAACTTGAGGCCTCTCGAAAAGATTTGAAACAATTTTCAAATGGGTCTACAAAATTAGATCATATGCTTGGGTTGGGAAAAATTGGTGGAAATAAACAAGGTTTGGGGTATGTTGCGAACTTTGTACAAACCGATGTGGAACCTAAAATCGTGTTTATTCCCGCTACGAAAATTTCACATAATCATGCCCACACACCCAAAGTCATCAAGGCCGTGCCTCAACGTGTGAATAACAAATTTGGCTCATCTCATCTAGGTAATCACAAGGCCATGAACAATTCTTCCATCCCTAAGTTTGTGCCTACCTGTCATGCATGTGGGAAAGTTGGTCACATTCGCCCAAGGTGCTACACCATGAATCCTTTGCACAATCAAAAACTAGGGCTTAACGTGAATAAACTTGTTGATCACCTTCAACATTTGGATGCACAAGTTAAAAGCTTGAATACAATAGTGCATTCAGTGAGACAAGTTTGGGTTAAGAAAAGTGAGCTACATTACCCCTTGACCATTCGTGATAAAAAGGGGGAGATAAAATTTTGATGCACTTTGATAGGGGGAGCTTAGGGGAGACGGAGCGGAGCCTGCTTATTTTGGGGGTATTTTCTTTCATGTCATTTCAGTTTATTATTACTGTTAGGGGGAGTATTGATTATTTTCGTTAGGGGGAGGATTGGTGTATGTTACATTATTGTATGTTCTCATGCCAATGTACCATGCATGCTGTTATATTGTTATTATTGTTTTTGCCTTGTTGGTTCTAACCTTGCTTGCCAGTGGTACTAAAGTGTACAAAGCTGTTCCCACAAGTTTTCATCACATCGCCTCAGCAGCTCTCCATAGATATTTACATTTTTTATGTATCTCTTTTGTGTCACTAGGCGTAGGTTTTCATGTACACGAGTTTTATCTCGGTGGTGTCTGAACCCGTGATTCTCTTGTATTTATTTATTTTCTGAGTTTTGTCACGGAATTGCCAAAGGGGGAGATTGTTAGAGACATTTATCTTATTGGTATATTCCGTGACCATATGTATTATTGTATTGATGTCGGGTTGTGGGTTGTCGGGTTAAAGTCCGTTCGGTCCGCCCTCCACGCGCTCGAGCCCGTCCAAATACCGCCCGCTCACCTGGAGCCCGCTAGCTGCTCCAGCGCATAAACCAGAATGGGGGTCGCTCGCTTCATGCTCGATATCCGCTCGAGCCGAAAATCCAGTATGGGGGCTGCTCGATGCGCGCTCGAGCCCCGCTAGAGCGGCGGCCCAACGGGCAGATTTTTGAACGTGTTTTTTGGCTCCTCTATAAATATTGTCTTATGATTTTGAAAACCTAAGGACGCCATAAGCTCTCTGGACAGATTATTTTAAGCCCCCATTTGAGAAGAAAGCCTTTCATACTTCATTAATCTTGCTTCTCTTGAGAAAACTCTATACTACAAGATTGATCTACATGCTATAGAAGATTTCTCACCAACTTTCTTTCACTTTTGAAACATTGCCTTCTACCATCGTCGGATACGTTGGTTCGTGAAGAAGGAGACTCGTTCGTGATTGGCGATTCAAGTGGTACGAGAGGGAAGAGTGGCTTGAAGACCGGAAGGGGTCCAGTTCCGTTGCCGCGGGCAAATCCAAGGAGTTCCTTGGTAGGGATCACGTGTCGGGAGTAAGTCGGCTAGGTTAGCGCGTCGTTACCACCCGGGCTGTAAGTTGATTTTCGTAGTGCATTGCTTCCCTGGCCGTTGAAGCCCGGAGTGTTTTTCTCGATACCGAGGGTATCGAGTTTTCACATCGTCACCAAAAATTGAGTCTTTATTATTATTGCTCATTGTTGTTAATGTTGTGCATGCTTATTAGTTCCGTTTACATCTAGAGTTAAATATCCCTTACGTGTATCGGATATTTAATTTATATTTATTTTGCTTCCGCTATATCTTTAACGGGGTCGAAACACGTAAGCACCGAAACGTGCCTTTTTCATAGAAGTATTGAAACTAATGCATGATCAATTCTTCACAGTGAGGTTATAAGCCATGATCCAAAAGTTGAACTACTTACTGGTTGTTTGAATTAATTGCCATCATGCATGTCTTAGTTGTGGGCCATCATGGGGTTCTTAGCATTAGAATGCGAAAATCTTATGTTTTTTAAGAGACAATTGTCTAAGACGTAAAATACTAGTACATAAAAAGAGCCACACAAGTACTTGACGGAGTTGAACGAGCACTTGTTGGAGCCACTCAACATCCTTCAACTCGTATACTAAGCTTAGCATTGACTACCTTATAAAATATGGTCTGACTTTAAAATCTTAATCACCTAATAATGTGACCAAATAGTCTGAGTTGCTAGATTACAATTGGTCATTATTTAATCTCCTCATTGGTTCATATTCTATTGGGTTGTCATTAAGCTTGCTTTTATTAGCCCATGCTAATCAATTCGGAGCCCCTGTTACATTCTTGAGTTGGGTTGATGGATTCAGATCAGCTTGAAATAGCACTGAACCTAACACTCGTTATCTTTAATAAATAATAAGTAATTTTATTATTTATAGAGAAAAAAATATAACCAAAACCTTGATTATATAATATCATGTTTTCTATCAAAGTCTAAGCCTATTAAGAAAATGACCTCACTAATAAGATATAATAAAATTACATGAGATTATAATCTTATATTATTTTAATAAATTGTTAAATATATATCATGTCATGTGAAAAATTCTAAAAGACTGAGATTGAAAGGAGAGACAAAACGGCGAAGGGAGAGAATATCATTTCAGACTTGAAGGGGAAACAATTTTTAATCTGTTCTTTTCATACATCAGACAATCTGCCAGATGTTAAAAACTGATACTCATCTCTTGAGATCGGTTAACTTCCTCTTCTATTAGCCATACAATTGTTAACTACTACTTACCTAATCAACAACCTCTACTAACTAATATTTTTTTCGTTGTTACATGACCGTTCTGATACTATTACAGCTAATCTCTGCTGCTTGGCCGATCCGGTTCGATTGCATTGCTCATGCGACTGCTGCTTGGAGGGCTGCTTCTTCCGGCTCGGGGTAACAAATCACATATAATTATAAAGTTTATTGTTGTGGGTGTAAATGTAAGCCTTCTAAGTAATAAAATATGATAATTATCTTAAAAAATTATAACTTTAACATTATGTTTAATAATTATTATATTGATGATTACCGGGAGATAAATTTACTAAAGATGAACCGTCAAGCAAAAAAAGTACGCATTCAAAAAGAAAAACTCAATATCCAACGTCAATTCCTGCCAATAAAAACCCTCTGTATGCATAAACATGATCAAATAGAAACCCAAATATTCTTTTTATTATCTCATTAGATTGTTTTTCCCCTAAGTTTAGCCGTTACTTATGTCAATCAATCTCAGCCACATCTAGAATTAGGAATAGTTATTTTACTTAAGGTAGAGCCATGATTGAAATAGAGTTCAGATTCGAATCTATAGAAATTAAGACAAAACTGAGGTGCTAATAGAATTATCATGGATGACACATGACACTCATTCTGATGCCTAAATTAACGAGTTCATTATACGTATGAAAGAAAATAAGGTGTAGGAGCTGATCCAAAGTTTATGAGTCCAGCCACGGCCAGCAAGGCTAGCTATACAAATGAACAAGGAAAGATTAGTTGTATGAAAGAGAATACGGTGTAGGAACTGATCCAACGTTGATGAGTTCGACCACGGCCCGTGTGGCTAGCTACCTAGATGGATAAGAAAAGATTAATTGTACGTGATCGGTTGGGCATTCCTCTGTCTTTTTCATTTGTCTGATTATGTAGACATGCCTTTCTCCATTCTTTTCATTCTCGCTCTTCTATGATTTACCTGCCCCGCCATTTAAAGGGTAGATGACCAGTGGCCCTACAGTTCTTAGGTACCTTAGGCAGAAACCAGTGATTGGTATTGTTGTTTGTGAAGGTCAATATTCCTACTTTGTGAACGGCGTATGTATAGCCCTTAGAAGCTCATAATTACCCGAGCTTCCAAGTCCTATAGGTCTGGCGTCTATTCATAATGTCGCAACTCCATATAGGCTCTACATTTCCAATTAGGTGATTCATGGGATCCTAACGTCTCCACATGTGTGATTGGCAGCTGGGGATATCAGTTGGGATTGGGCTTGGGACAGCAAGCTTTTACAACCAAGTTGAGTACAATCTCCAATCGGATTGAGATCTGACTTCGTTAACATGTTTGACTTATTGTCATCCGTATTAATTTTGTTCAATATTAACAGCTCCAAATCAAATATATTCCTACCCAGTAGTACCTCATATCAATATTATTAGACTGGAAATTAAATAATGACTTTTGGCAAAGATAAATTGCACTTTGACGTTGTACTCTAATAAAGTACTAGTAGTTTTGCTATTAGTCAAGCCCGCGTAGAAAATGAGATTGGAAGCATTTTTGGCATTGGAGAGGTGATATCCATCATCAAAGAAAGTGACTTCAATACCAAGGAAGTAGTGAAGGCTACTAAGATTCTTCATCTCAAATTCCTAACTGAGTTAAAGTATAAGTACCACTAATATCATTCCTTATGATGATCATGTCATCTACATAAACAAGGACGATGATGATGTTGGCTTTAATCTTATGGTGAAATAAGGTAGAGCCATATGAGTTAGAAGTGAACCCTTATTCAACTATAATGGATTAGAACTTCTCAAACAGGTCACAAGTACTTGCTTGAGGTCTCAGAGGGCATGTTGCATTCGACAAACTTTGTGTGGAGGGTGTTTGTAGCTAGGTGGTCATTTCATGTAGACTTCCTTCATATAAAATTGCAACCATTTAAAATTACTGTCATAGTTTGATAGCTGAAAAACCATAATCAATAATTTAGTTGTGATTAGGTGAGCAACTAGGGCAAATCTCTCCTATTAATAAATATTATACTTCTAAGTAAAGCCCGTGGAGACAAGGCATGCTTTATGTTGTTCAAATGATCTATTGGCTTGAGTCTTGATTTTATAGGTCCACTTGGAATCCACTAGGAACTTTCTGTGAGGTAGATTCACCAAGTCTCATGTTTGAGTTTCGAGAAGGGCATCCAATTCCTCAAACATGGCTTTCTGCTAGAGAGGGTCAGTGCTTGCCTCACTATAATAGCTAGGTTCATGAACAATGGCAAGTATAGGAAAGCAATGATAGTCTTTGAGGTGTGGAGGGGGAGCACTTACATGACTAGAGCAACAAGGAGCATTACCTAGTGAGTTTTGTGGTTCAAATGGGTCTTTTCCGGCTTGTGTTGTGTGGTCATGTGGTCAAATTGATGGGCATGTTAGGGTCATCAAAATCGGTTGAGGAGAGATTTCTTGTTGAGTTTGTGTTACATTGTAGGGTGTCGATGGGGTCAAGAAATAGGGGTATGGATGGGTTTGTAAAAATTGGTGGGTAGCTATTATATGTGGATATAAGAGAAGAGATACTGGTGAAGAATTTGTGTTCCTAAAAGGTTGCATGGTGGAAGATCTAAAGACAATTGGTTATAGGGTTGTAGCAATAATAACCTTTTTGTTTGACTCCATAGCTGAGAAAACAACAGAGTCTGGAGCAGGCTTTTGTTTACTTCTTTCATGTGGTGGGGGGGAGGGCAAAGCAAACTCAATTGAAAACTTAAAGAGAGTTGTACTCAGGAGTGTAACCATATAAGAATTCAAATGGGGTTTTATTTTTGATAATGGCTGATGGAATACAATTGATGGTGTAGATAATGATGAGGGCAGCTTCACCCTAAAAGCATTCAGGGAGGGGTCAATTGTGAGAAGGGATCTAAGTATGTATATGATATGAGGGTATTTATATTCTACACGGCCATTTTATTATAAGGTGTAAGGATATAACCGTTGCAAGATGGTGCCATTTTGTTATAAAATGGTGACAAAAGCAGTGTCATTATATTCCATATAGTTGTCTAAGTGAAGGATTTTGATGGTGTGGGAGAATTGTGTTTGAACCACCCTCTTTTTTGAAAGTGTGTTTAAGTCTAGAGTAGTTCAAATTATTTGTGCATTAAGTAGAGGCATGTATAGTGAGAATAATCATTTACAAAAATGACAAAGTTGTGTGATCCCCCCTCGATGGAAATCAGAGCTAATCCCCAAATGTCATAGTGAATAAGATTGAATAAAGCTGATAAAAATAAGTCACTTTTATTAAAAAGTAAATAAGTTTTCTTGCCTATTTGCTAGGAACGCAATCAAACCTTTTGAGAGTGGCAAATCATAGATTATTGCTAGATACTAATTACTGGAGATGGGATAATGACATGTGGCCTAGATAGGACTACCAAAGACTAGAGGAAGTGGTTTTGGCAACAATGGAGGATGTGTTTGTAGAGACCTTCTAGTGGTCAATCTCAAATAATTGTCCAACTTTACGGCCTATCCAAATAAGTTGAACTATCTGTAGATCTTATATCTCACAATTATGTTTAGAAAACTAACGCTTGAAGCTTATGTCATATAGTTGATGAATAGATAGAAGATTCGAATACAATTTAGGCACCATGTATGTGTTATTGAAGGACACATTATGAGCAAATATGGATCCAATTTGACTAATAGGTATGTGAGAACTATCAGTAGTGTAGATGATAAGATTAGAGCATAAAGTGTATTTTGTGGAGAGTAGAGATGGGTTAGGAGTCATGTGGTTATAATAGGCAAAGTCTGTAATCTATGAGGATTTACTTGATGTGACAAAGGGTGTACTAGATGAGCAAAATAGAATATGGTGAAGTAAAACCTTAGATCGGTCACAATAAGTGCAGTAGTTGGCAAAGGATCTATAGTAATTGAATTTGTTGGAGTGGTGGCAATGGCGATTTGATGAGGGGATCTACAGGAGTTGCAATCTTTCTTCCTTTATAGGGCTCTATAATCTTGAACTAAATAGCCCTCCTTATTACAATACTTACAAAAGGGTTGTTGGGAAGAGGACACTGGTGGGTAGGGTGGACAAGCCACCATAACTATGTCCGAAAGTTGTATCTTTCTTGTGAAATGACAATTCTCTTTGAAAATTAGTTCAACGACTGTGATATCCAATGTGGAGAGTGGAGTTCAATGGAAAAGGGAGGCTTGGATGGGCTCAAAGTCATCCCAAAGGGCCATCATGAAGTGCATGAATTTCCCCTTGTCTCAATATATCGCAAAGAGCTCCATATCTAAGGGATATTGAGCTGTGGTTCAACAGCACTTAACTGATCCTAGAGGTTGATGACTTGAGGATAGAAATCATCTATGGATAGGTATAACTCTTGGCGCGTTTGATAGAGTTTGGCTTTTATTTGGAATTAAAGCGATGTGTCTTTGATTCAATTATAGTGATTTGTAGGGAAGTCCTATGCAGCCTTGGCATTCTCGATTTTAAGGAAAAAATGTGAATGGATGGGATGGATGTGTTGATAAATCGAGATAGGTTTTGCAATTGATATTTTTCCATTCCTTCAAGTGATTTGCAAAATTGGCTATGGATTCACAATGTGCCTTTTTTGATAAGGTGACCCTACTAGAGATATAGTGCTAGAGTTTCTTCCCTTTAGGAAGACTGTGATGGTTGAAACCCACGGGTTATAGTTTGTACCATCGAAAGTTATTTTAATAAGGTGTGTGACATTATTTTATAAAAACATAATTACAAAAAAAATAAAAAGTCTATTTTTTATATTTTTTGTTATTTTTTTACGAGTAATATGCTGATACAATGATGGCATCAAATGCTAACGTGGCAATGACATGGCAGAGGAATGACACGGGAGACCTTAGCACGTGAAACTTGCATATGGTCATTTGAGCTAGTTGTAGCACGTTGATCTCACGCACCAATATTGTAGAGTTGCATCGAGAAGTTTGGTAAGGCAAATCCGCGTAAAATTTGAATGGGTGGTAGATATGGCTATGGCAAACGTGGTGGCGGTATTCCTTTCTCAAAATCAAATTTGGAGAGGCTCTAAATGAGAAGGAAAGCTTCTTGAGTGTGGAATGAGATGGAAGGATATTCACCAATGGTGATTGAGACGAACCAGGTTATTTTTCTTAAATAACCCTTCGCCAATAAAACTTTATTAATGTCCAGAGTCTTCTTTATAACTGGACAAAAGGCCGATTTACAACTTGGTTAAATAGGCTAAGCATACTTTTCACAGGATCTCACAATCTGCCATTATATTAATGGCTTTAATACAGTATTCTGATCGTACTGTATTAGAGCTAGAGAGATGCCATCTAATAACCTCAAACGTGAAACATCAAAACAAAGTGCGGAAGCCTACTATAATACCATGAACTGCGGAAGCATCATAAAACCATAAAAATAACCAAGAACCATACCTAATCCCAAGTGGCTGTCCATAACAAATTTGATATTCAAATCCTTGCTGCACTTGTCTGTCTAATCCTGCCAAGCAAGCCTTTCCTTGATCTATTTACATGCTTTCATCTGGAGGAAAAATAACAGATAGCAAGAGTGAGCTTTTCGCTCAGCAAGTATAATCATACGTCACTGTTAAACTGTGAATCATGATGATGGCGAGGGTTAACATGCATTTGAGACATGTAGGGGAAAGAACATTTAGCAGTATTGATTCGTTGTTTACCATGTCTTTAAACATGTAATTATTGCTTCGAATCATGCTTTCTATTTTTACTTTCATCTTTGCGGACCAGGGCTAGTAGGTCGTACTAGCAAACGATGCGAGAGAACGAGGAAAGGATCATGATTCTACCCCATGATCTAAGGCCGTGAGGGATTATATTTAACGACCCTCCGTTGGGTCGTGCACATCATATCGTGTCATATCGTATCGCCCCATTCCCCCGGGGTACCAGGGCAGTCCTCGTTCTTCCACAATAGTATCCTAAGGCGTGACACGGACACCACCTGCTTACACAAGCAGCCGGAATACGTGGCCCAAGTATTCTTCAGGTTTATACCATGATGGACGTGTCAAGCCAAAGAATACTACCCATTTGAGAATCCATGGCCCTAGTTTCATGATTCTTCTTTTCATCATTCCTTTGAAGGAAAGTCCACCGTGTCTCATATATCGTATCTCCCATCTCAAGGGAGGTTTCATCACATCTCCCACCTCACGGGAGGTTTCATCACATCTCCCACCTCACGGGAGGTTTCATCAATCATATATTCTTTGTGGACTTCCTTCCGTTTCATCTTCTCATAGGTTCATCATTCTCATCTTTACTTGGAGATTTTGGCATTTTTCATAGTTCATAAGCATGTTTGACAGTATTCCAACGGATTTGGAATTCCTTATCGTCGATGAGTCAATCTCATTGGGGTCCTCCAAAGCTCATTTCTGAATCTTACAATTTCAAATGCCTGTTAGTCATAGTTTTCACATCAAGGGGATGCATAATTTCCATTTTCTTTTCATTTACTCTATATGAACTGTAATAGCATTTTGTTAAGGGGCCCGATCATTGTGAACGGATAGAATTTCATGAGATCGATTGTTCGGCTATTACTTATGCATGGTCGGGATGTGGTGATTCATTCTTTAGACTTTCATTTAGGATATTCTTTCATCATTAATCATGGGTTATGTGATTTTCATCGTTTGGATGGATATTGGAACGATAATTATATTAATGATCACAGTACAACAAATAGTGAGTATGAGAATACTTGCCTCGATGTGCTCCATATTTTCTTCAACTAGCTTGATCTCGGAATCGGACTCGAAAGCCTTCATTTCCCTCTTTTTCTTCACGTGGCTCCTCCTTTCTCTTTCTCTCTCTTCCTCTCTCTTTCTTCCTCTTCTTCTCTTCTCTCCCCTCGCTCGCTCGCCTGCTCGCTGCCTATATATAGGCGTCGGGCCGCTCGAGCGCCCGGCGGGCGAGCGTCGAGCGGACATCGAGCGCCAGAGCTTTCTGGAAGCTTCTGGAAGGTTCGCTCGAGCGGCTGGTGGGCGGGATTTTTCCGGAAGGTTCTGGACTACCCGCTCGAGCGGGGCTCGAGCGCCAGGCGAGCGCTGGAGGTTTTTAGGGGATTCTGGAAGCTTCGCTCGAGCCGGTTTCGAGCATGCATTAGGCGGCTGGTCTTTTGTTGTTTCGGCTCGAGCGGGGGATCGAGCATGCATCAAGCGGCGGCTGTTTTTTGGGTGAATTCGAGCGTGTGTTGAGCGGGAAAGCTTTAAGTGGTGTTTTTAACATTAAAAGTCCCTAGATTTTTACCAAGTTCCTCTATTTATTCATTCAATATTCTATTATTAAATAAAGAGATATTCCTAGCCTCATGTTAATTCTATTTTTGTTTTGGGAACCTCACAGTGATTTTTCATTAATAGTGAATGAGGATCTCATGCGAATAGAGTCATAAGAAAGTTTCTCCGATACTACATAAAAATTAAGAGAAAGAAGGTGAGATAGCGAGAATTCTCTATATTTCTGCGTATAAACATTATATAAGTAAGATTTATTTTCAAGGAAAGAGCATGAGAGGAAAATGAAGGGAATAAAATAGGTAATAAAATAAATAGTTTTAAATTAATAGTCTTATAAGTTGAGAGATTGGAGAGAGAATTATGAAAAGAAATATTAAAAAAATACAAAATAGGAATATTCCAAAAAACCAAATAATGTATACCAAACACATATATTATCTTCTCCCCACTTAGACGATGTACTAGAGATGCTAAACATCTTAATCTCTTTTGTGCATTCCCTTCACCTACTTGGCCGCCACATTTATTTATAAGAGGTTCATTGTCACATCCACTAGAAAACACACAAAATCCTATTTTTTTTATCTCCTATGTGTCTTTTTTTCCCCTCTTTCATGTCCTTACTTCTCCTATTGTACCCTTAAATACGATATTTATAACTAACTAATTTGTGAATATTTTGTAACTATTGATATCACTTTAGTACTTCAATTAGTCAAATTTTGTTATTAATTTTATGCTTTAAAAGAAGTGGTATTATAGCTACAATAGGCAAATTCTTTATATTTTGAACCAAAAAAATGACTTTACTATACAAGAGTTTCCCATACTCAAATAGTTATGTTTTTCTTATTTGGTAAAGTAAGGCTTAACAAGGATTTAATTCAGTGTTGATCATATCCTTGTTGAGATTCCATAAAAATATGTACAATTGGTGCATTGGAACGAATTCAAACCGTTCACCAAATATCAATCACCAAACGCTTGAATATAAAAAATGCCCTTTCAAAATAACAAAAATGATCACAGTATAAATTTAAATAAATTCACTATAAATAGTGCTAGTTATAAAATAATATTTTTTAGAGTCTTTTACTATAATTTGATTGAATGATTGATTAAACACAACCTCCAACACACCTAATAATTCATAAGAAAAATTATAATAAAAATAAGAGTAACTAAATAATAATACGTCCCAAAAACATACTAAGGTAATGTACTTGATCTTAGTAAAGGATTAAATATGATTTTGAATATCAAACAGCTAAGTAAAAATTTATCTTCTATTTTTTCTTTCTCCTATCTCTTGTGTGCTACTCATTGTGTAGAAATTATTATCTAAACTCTTTTGTGCCTCCTATCATATTGCCTTTTTTCCCATGCCATTGTTGTGTTCCTTAACCCTAAAATCATATTAGGTGTGATTATATAACAGTCTTAGAGCACATATACTCCTCACGTACATCAGGTGTGACCTCTTTTGGGCAATCAATAAGTACCTTTTAGGCACTAGTTCCACTAGAATTGGCACATAACAATCTCCTCGGTGCACATCATGTACACCTATTTTATTCTAAAAGTACACAGCCATCTATCATGCGTCTACTAGGAATAAAAATTACTTATTCATTAAAAGTATCTTTCACTAAACTGCTCTTCGCAGAAACCTCATGCAAACTTCAAGTAAACTTTGTGGCTTAATAGTCTTCAACCAACTCTCACCTAACCTTGCACATACATCGCGTAAACCTCTAATATTCTTTGTCAATAAGGCGACCCTCAACCAACCCTCACTCGACCTTTGTACGAACTTTGTGTAAATTTTTAGTCACCTTCATTGACTTCTCCACCCAAGCATGCCATGAGCAAACGTTGTATGCGAATAATAACCCATCTATTGATTTTGGAACCCATAATAGAGTAAAAAGTCAAACTTTCCCTCACGACCTTACGAGGGACCCATTGTCTTCCTAACAACAATCATATCTTGCCCTGGGGTAACTTTTCCTCTATGAGGATCCCAATATTAGCTTCTACAAGTTTAAATGACATCCTTTTCTACTCCATCAAGCCTAGAGTATTCCCACTCTCTTTCTATTTCTTCTCTATAGAAGAATTACTCTCCCTTACACTCTTTCTCGACCTCTTCTTTCTGCCACCTTGACTAATCCGCTCATTAGTTAACTTGGCGTTATCCTTGACAACTAAAATCTTCATCAAGTGGCGACTTAAATACTTGTTTTCCCCTACCACAACTGAAACACCTTTGATAACATTTCATTGACCATTACCGAACGCTATGCAAAAGCCTCCTCATTAAAGTTTCTAAATGAAATCACATTCAATCAGATATTTGAGACATGTCACACACCCCTTAATACGAACTTTATCTCATGGCTTGTTTGCAAGTTAACGTCCTCAATATCAGTTACCTTCGATATACTATCATTATCGATCTTCAATATCCCGTAGTCACCGAGCATATAGGAGGTGAAGAAAGACTTCTCCAATGTTGTATAGTGTGAGAAACAGTATCCATTACTTTACTCATCTTGTGGCTCATAAAGCTCTATGTATTTCTCATGTGGACGATTAGAAGGTCTTCTCTCCTATTACTTGCTATCACCCTCCTTATCTTGCTCCCTCTTGAAGTAATTCCATTTCATATGACTCTTCTTACTATAATAGAAGCCCTCAATATCCAAAAACTTGGATTGACTGTTATTCCTCTCCAACTTGCTGCCACAATCCCACAATCTCCTGTGATCCTGACAACTTGTGGATATTATGATGCTTGACTCTTTCGAAATTTCATCATTTCCTTTTTGATGTGACTCATTCATAAGTAAGGAAATAACAATCTCATCAAAATTGATCGTGTCTTTCCCGAATAGTAGTATTATGATAATATGATCATACGATACTAGTAATGAAGCTAACAACACTAACACTATGTCTTCATAGTTAATCTTTTCATCAATGGATGACATTTATATTAAAATTTGGTTGAATTCATCCTAATACTTATCAAAACTTCATCCATTTGGAAACATAATGTCATAGAACTTCACATATAACCTCACCTTCAAGAAATCGGACTTGTATTAGTCATTGAGTTTCATCTAAACCTTTATTAGATCTAATAAATTGATGACTTTTTTGAGAGTATTGTCCAAAAGATGTAACCTTATTATGTAATTAGTAAGATCTTTTATATATTATGACTTCTCATTCTTTATCTTTTCCAACTTGTCCTCATTATTCTGTAGTACTTTTATTATTTATTCCTAGGTTAAAATAATCATCACTTTCTCTTATCAAAAAATGAAACTATTTTATCTATAAAATTGCTTAACATGGAATGGCAAGTTTTTCATTATTGACACTATCAAATTATAGTTGTCATAACCCAAAAAATATTACTATCTAATATCATTTATTGGGATTCGATCAAAAACACGGAACAACAGAATAAACTTGAACCCCCTGTTAAACATTAACTGCAAAATACTTGAGTTCAAGAAATAATATTACACAATAATTTTTAATATAAAAATTTCTTCTAAAGAAGGAAAAAAATATTGAATAAATTTTAAACAAATCCATTATAAATAGTATCAGTTATAAAGTAACAATCTTTGAGAACCCTTCACCAAATCCGAGTAAGTAATCAGTTGAAAACAACTTCTAAAATACCTAACAAACTATAAGAGAAATTACAATAATAATAATAGTAGCCAAACAGTAATACATTATAGGAATAAATTAAGGTAATATACTTAGCTTAGCAAAGAATTTGACACAATTTGAGTCTCAAACAGACAAGTATAACTTCCTATTATGTCTTTTTACTTTTTTCTCTTTTGTGCAGCAGTTCTCATATTGAAATTATTTCATAAGCTCTCATATTGAAATTACTTCATAAGCTTTTTCTTGCTTCCTATCACATCATATGCATAAATCTTCATATTCTCTTTTTACTTTCGTCTCTCTTATGTATCAATTCTTGTATTAAAATTGCTCTTTGAGCTTTTTCATGCCTCCTATCGCATTGCCTTTTTACCCATGTTGTTGATGTATTCCTTAATCCTAAAATTGCACCAAATGTGTCTTTATAATAATCTTGGCACATGTGTATTTCTCACATAAATTAGGGGTGACCCCTTTTAGACAATCCAGGTATTGGTTCCACTAGAATTGGTATACAAGAACCCCTTTAGTACGTATTAGGTGTGCCTATTTTATCCCAAAAATATACATCTATTTATCATGCACCTACAAACAGCATAAACTACTTGTTTATTAAAAATATCGTTCGCTTTACTACTCTTCTTACAAACCTCACATGAACTTCTAGCAAACACAATCCCCCCGCCGACTTCATCCAACATTGCACAAATATCACACAAACCTTCAGTATCTTGTGTCACTCAAACAATTCTCAACCAACCTTATACAAGTATCATGCGAACCTTAAGCATCATTTATCACTCAAATAACTCTCAATAACCTAACCTTCACACAAATCTCATGTAAACCTTTAACAACCTTTGAACATACCATGTACAATATCCCGTGTTTTTCAAATAATTTATTCATTAATTTTGAAACTCACAAAATAATGACTCAAAAGTTAACAATTGTCACACAAATCTTTGAGGCAAATATGCCTAGGACTAATACATGTGAGAAAATTCTGTTAAAAAATTATCATAAGATTTGTCATGGTTTAACTACAATAATATTTCCTATTTCAGAATATTTAATGAAAACCAATAATCAAAAAAGTACTTAAAGCCATCTTATAATAATTTTTTCTTTATGTACTTACCTTTATTATATATTTGGTTATCAAAATAAAATAAAGTAAAAATAAAACTGTTATTCTCAATGAATAGAATAATTATTTCTAGACAATAAAATAAGATGAGAATAGAATTAAAAATTTTTTTATTTTCATATTTAGTTATTAAAATAAAAAAATTAAGAATTAGTATTCTAATATTTGATATGTAATAATAGTATGAGAAAAAAAGTGATAATTTATATTAATAATTTTTTTACCTTTATTAAAAAAAAGATTTTAGAGGTTAAAAAGTATGAATAATGTCTACACACCTCTGCAATCATATCATTGACAGTAATGATATCCTCGATAATAATAATAATAACAATAATAATAATAATAATAATAACAATGAGGGTAAAATAAAAATACAATTTACGGACTACGGGGATAACTATTCCTTACATGGAATTTTTCTAGTTGAAGGAATAAATATTTCTTCAAAAATATTTATTTTTTATCAAAAGAAAATTAAACAGTGAGATAAATACTTCACTAAAAATAAGGTACCAACCAAACATGTACTCAATATATATATATATTTTTTTTTTGTCATTTTAGAACCAAGCATTATTAGAATATATAGTACGATGACGTTATTATTGTTTGTCTACTCTTAGATTTTTCATATACGATTAAATATAATAAACAAATGAATTTAGAGTAATAATTTATATCACAAAGCCTCGAAATCGAACCAATCAAATATATTGATAGTTCATCTGAACTTCAAGATTTAGTTCAATTTAGTATAAATGGAGTCCTTGCCTTCCAAGCACTGTGATTTCTTCAAGCTATCTTATATTAATTGGGCAAATTAATTAGGTGAAAAAAAAACAAAAAAACAGCGAATCCAATACAGAGAGAACACAAGCACTAAACGCCAACAAATCTCCTAACCTAAAAAATATATATATATATATATACCCCGTATGTTTAATTACCAATTCACCCTCTACTTTCTAATTATTCTCCAGTTTTTTCCCAACTAAAATTATTAAAATAATATAAACCATACTGTCAAAAATGTAATTAGGAAGAATTTATTTAATTAAACAGAACCCCAAAAAATTTATAAAACTTCAAAAATCTGGTGCCAATAATTAATTCCCTCATGTTCTCAGTATATTTCCATCTTTACCCTTTCCACTGAACGCATTGTGCAGTTGGCCTTGTCTTCTGTGTTCCGGCCTTCAACGGGCAAGATGTTTGGACCGGTAAGACCATGCAATTGTACTGCAGACACAAAGAGCTGCTCGGAGGAATTTCTGCCGTCGGATTAATATCGATGCCCGTCAGATAATTGTGTTGCAAATACAATGTCTGAATGGTAGCATCCAGCAGCCGGTCCACGAAGCTGGCCGGCACTTGTCCCGCGAACCGGTTGTTGTTGAGGTACAAGTTCTGAACCGTGGAGAACGCCGGGGATACCCCACCCGATAATCTGTTGTAGCTCAGATCAACGGTTGGGATCATCACCTGGTCGTCCGGCTGGACCGGTCCAAAGAATAGGTTCCTTTGCAGTTGAAGGTTGGTGATTGGGAAGCTGAAAATCTCACGAGGAATAACCCCAGTAAACCGGTTCATACTCAAATCAAGATAGTTCATCCGGTTCAATTTTTTCAAAATGCCGTTCACCGGTCCTGTGAGCTTATTTTTGGCTAAAGAAAGGTACTGGACAGATGGGGGGAGAGAATTTAGAGAAAGAGAACCGGAGAGGTTATTGTACATTAGATCGACCCGGGTTAGCGTCCGGGAAAGAAATGATGGGACGGGACCGGTGAGATGATTGTGGCAGAGGATCAGATTGGACAAAGACGGCAGTGTGCTGAGCGGTCTAGGAATTGAACCTGTCAGCTGATTATAACTCAAATCAAGGGTATGAAGACCACTCAACTGACCAAAAGAAGCCGGAATTTGGCCGGAGAAGAAATTACGGCTGACAGCGAAGAATCGGAGCTTGGACAACTGTGATACCGTTTCTGGGATTTGACCCATGACCCGACCCGGGACAATGGTGAACTCAGCTAAGGAGGAGAGCTTACCGATGGCCGGATCGATCCGACCTGTCAAACCGGGTGAACCCGCCCGCGGGTCGCCGAGATTCAGAGCAATGACCTTGTCGGAATCGCAGTAAACGCCTGCGAAGTTGCAGGGGTCGGATGTGAAGTCCCAGGATTCGAAGAAATCTGAACCCGACACGTCCCTTAGTGACTTGCGAACCGATTGCAATGCCAAGAAATCAACTGGGTCTAAAATCGCGGATGAAACAATGCAGAAATTTATCCAAACCAAAGTGTAACACCACATTTTAGGCATTGAAATGCAGATAACTTGTCTATTGTAACAACTTCCCGGCATTGATATGTACAGACGAAGGCTTCTTCCACTTAAACAACGAAGACTGAGTATTATATAGGGGAGAGAGAGAGAGGTATGTATTAGGGTGTTTTTCTATTGACACTTTCTGTGAGAGACTCACCAAATTTCTCGTGCGGCCTTTAATGGGCACAATGGAAGACAGCAAAAATCTGTAAGATTCAGCCGAGAGAGAGAGAAAAGCTTCGTAGGCAAGGCAAGCAACTGATTTCTTCTTCTGCAGCTTTCTTCTACTCTAGAGAGAGAGAGAGAGAGAGAGAGAGAGAGAGAGAAGCTCACATGATTTTGGCTTGTGAAGGAAGGAGCTATGACTACTATCTATCTACCACTACGCTGCAAACCGCGAGGTTATTTCCTTTTTTTTTTTTCACCTTGAGTTGTTTGTTAATTTTTTTTTTAATTTTCTTTATTGAGATTGGTTCGTACGGGAAACGATTGTCCGAGCCTACGTGTAGGTTAGGAGGACCCATGCTTGTATGACAGCTCAGCAGGTTCGGATTCGGTCGCTGGCCGAACGAGGACCGGCTGGTCTCTCGGGTGGCTGAACTGATAAAGAAGTCAGATAACCACCAAGACCACAAATAAAACGGGATTTATTATTTCATTTTATTAAATTTATTTCCTTAAAATGATTTTTCGGAGTTATTAAATTTGTGTGCGGATGATTGGTCAAGTGCAACGTCAATGGGAAGCTACGGTGGGTAGCAAGATAACGGGGAACCGACTGCAGCCGGTGAAGGTGACAATTCTACTGGCAGTTGTCCGTCGTTTCATGAGAAATCGTTTTGGAAAAACTATCGAAATATATATTTTTAATAATTTCAAATGTCGCCGTTAATCTTTTTTTAATTCCTATCTATAGGTTTTATATTGGATTCAATTCTATTTTATAAAAAAAAATGAGTTAATTTTTAATTTATTAATAATTCTTTGTTTAAGAAAATTCATTGCGACGCCCGCAGATCAATTTACAATTTCTTTAATAGCTATTAGGTAAGTCACTCCTTTTTTATATAGAATTAATTGGTAATAAACAAAAAATAAAAATTAAAATTAATAAAAATTAAGACTTCAGTGGTTTTTTTTTTTATTATTTTCCAAATGGGTATAGTCAGATATGAACCAACTCAATATAAAAGAGAATAAAAGGTCTTAATACCGACAGTCTAATAGAAGACACCATAGAACCTATATCATAAACCTCGACCAAAGTAGATCTAATTAATTATTATTCACATAATTTAAAATCCCAAAATATTAATACAAAATTCTAAACTTGAGCCTAAATAAATAGACAAATTATAAAATTCATCATTTAAATAATAATAATAAATAGAATCCAAATCTCAATCATAGTACATTATCGAACAACTATCCGGATAACAAAATATATGCCTTACTCCATAAATATTGTAAGGAATGTGACAAATCAAATATAAACATGTCCAATGCATAATATAATATTCCAACTGCTATCAATTCATAACCATTGGCTTATCTCCGGTTGATTCCAATATCCAAAATACGAAAGATATAAACCCAAGATGAAACAAAGGAAATACTCATCCAGATAACTGAAGTTATGTCAAATCACATCCAATTTCTTGTACTGTACCCAAACTCATTAATCTGAAGGGATGAAAATAGAAAATATAAGTCTAAAGTTCAACAAATATCATATCGTACATAATAAATACAGTGTTCAACAAATTAGAGAGATGGTCCATAAAAAGATTTTAAAATGGATAATAGATGCAAATCAAATATTACAAAACTGAGAGTAATAGAAAATAAATAACACATACAAATCCAAAAAGTTGATATCGGAAGTCAAATTATCAAATTTGAATCACAATCCAATATCAAAAAACTGATGGTAATAGAAAACAGATAACAGACATAAACTTGAAAGGTCAATATCAAAAGTCAAATCATCAAATTCGAATCATAATCTAATATCAGAAAACTAATGATAGTTTTGTATTGAAATCGTATTTCAAATTAAAACTTATATAATCAAAATATATTCCCCTCGAGATGTATACTGATTAAAGGTGATTCGAAATAGAATCAGATATTTAGAATTAGATAATTAGAATCGTATTAAAATCGTATCATAATTAGATAAACATATAACAGAATCTAAATCAAAATCAAATAATTAGAATTAGAGTCAAGAACGAAACCATATAAACAAAATTAAATAGAATTCGGAATAAAATCACATATCAAATGTATAAGATATACCAAATTTCATCTATGGGCAAATTTACGAATCTCAAATTAGAGTCTGAATATAAATCCATATAAAAATACAAAGCATGTGCAAAATTAGAGTATCGAATATTTAAAAAAATAATTTCAGAAATGATTATACAAATTTATGATAATTTTAAATTAGATCAACCACTATTTAGACCTATGGGTACTCTGTCTCCCCAAAGATAAAGAACTTATTCACTATATTTTATCACTTGTGATTTTAGGTGCAATATCAAGTTTATTAGATTCCTTATGATGTCCAAATATAATAAATTTTGTTCAAATTCCAAACAAATGGGACAGGTCAACTACAAATAAAGCCTTTTTCTTGCCGACAAAAAAAGAATTTTAAATAATGGATATTTTCTCCATTGGGAGCTGACCAAATAACAAATAGTAGTGATCATGATCCCATAACAACTTGCATATAAAAATGTAAGGCCTGTGCAAGTTATATGCCTATTTTTATACAAATATATTAATATAAAAACATATACTATCGGATATTTATTTATTTTTTATAAAAAATAAAACCCTCAAATATACAAAAATTTAGAACAAAGCCCCCTAAACAATTAGTAAATACATGCATGCACCAAGGAAAATAAATAGGTTAAGTAAAACTTACATGCACGAGTTTTAAACCTCTAAAATAGAAACAAAATGCATCAGACATTAAAACAAACCAATGATAGGGCTTATAGATCTTTATCTTAATCTTATACAAAATAAATCTGACAAAAGGATACTCTGATTTACCCGATCTTTTCTCTTCTCTCTTCTTCCTTCTCTCTTTCCTTCCTCTGCTCTTTCTTGTGTGAACTGACCACACCAACTCACTGTTGCGCCTTATATAAGTGCCCCGCCCCGACACTCAAGCGCCGCCACATGTGGACACTGACCCACGAGTTTTGGCACCTCAAGCATCCCTTCTGCCGCGTTCCAAGCGCCAATATATGAGCCAAATTATTTTTAAAATTTCACAAAATTTAATCAATTTTTAAAACATCTAAAACATCCAAAATGGTAAATGTCATCAAAATAATTCACATGGAGCCAGGTATTACAATCCATTAGGCAAACAACGCATTGCATAAGTCAAGGAATGATTTAAATAGTCAGGAATTAGAGGATTATAATAGCCTATTTAATGAGTAGCTTCAGATGATGGATGTGCCGATCCAATAATTAAAAGTCAGACAGTCCTACCTTTAAGTTGAGGTAGACATTACATATGTAAGTAACGTCCCTCTCCACTTAAAAGGTATTATACCTATGCATTGATTTCAAGTACCTACCAACAAAATGATCTCTCATTATAAATAAATATTCTCTCCCAGATAAAAGGGAGGAGAGAGAAAAAAACAACACATCAATATGAAGTCAAACACTCCACAATATGAGTGTAAAAATATGAAAGACAATCCACCTATTGAGTATACTAAAAGGAGCATTGCCCTCCATATAAATACTCATCACCATCCATTCTACATTCCCCCACTCATTTCCTAACATCTTTCTCCTCCGAATTAAAAACTTTCTGACTTTAGTATCGAAATATATATCGGGGAGTAAGTCTCATATTCTTCTTACCTCTCATTTATTCTATTATAGTGTGTAGAATTAAGATTTAGAATTACAAAAATCAGACCTATTTCTATTTAAAATATCAAGATGACAATGAGGCTCTCTAATTTATACATTAGTCCAGATCCTCGAAACATATAATTAGTGCTGTTTGTGAGAAATCACATAATCATGCCACCCTGAAAGAAAACATGGTCAACACCAAAACCCAAACAAGTGTACCATCCAAAGACGTCATTTCCCATGGCAATGACCTGACAGAG
Source organism: Nepenthes gracilis (assembly GCA_033239525.1). Taxonomy (NCBI): domain Eukaryota; kingdom Viridiplantae; phylum Streptophyta; class Magnoliopsida; order Caryophyllales; family Nepenthaceae; genus Nepenthes; species Nepenthes gracilis. The sequence continues at coordinate 7,942,171 of BSYO01000033.1, forward strand.
AATAGTCAAAAAAATACACATCTGGCCATAAATGTAAATGGGGAGATGCTAGCGGCCCAAGTACACAATGTCCATGGTCCTCAATATTATTTTGACCAGATTGGAAGAACACCCACTGGAGGCTCCATCATCAAACTCCCAAACTTTTACATCTAGAAGGAGAAATCAGAGAAAAAAGCAGCTAGCCAAGAGGGTGATTCCATGGCCTAATGACCTTGAGGCTTGAGAAGCCCCGAGTGATACGGCTAGACTTGTTTGGAAGGCCAATTAAATCTTAAAGTACAAGATAAAAGCTTAGAGCAGCAAAACTAGTGCTGCTCTTGAGATGTCCAGAAACCTTCTGCTCGTGACGAAGCATGACGCAGCACTCTTTTGCGGAAAGTCCATAACTGATAGGTCTAGCATTTCTCACCAAACCATTCAAAATTGAGGACTTTCCTCAATACTAAGGGGATTGCATCCGCATCCTAAGTGAAGGAGAAAATTAGAAAGGTTAAATAGCAGCTATTCCAAGGAAGTATGAACAGACATTCGGCCGACCTAACGAAGTCACCATTCACGAGGGAGACCAAAATGTATCAAATCCCTCACAAGTTCAAAATGCTGACTTTGGAGCCCTACGATGGAAGTTTTGATCCCATGGATCCGTTTCGTACCTTGTTGGGATTTCAGGGCATAGATGATTCGACCTTATGTCTCTACTTTTGGCTGACCCTCAAGGGAGATACCCAAATTCGATTTTACTAGCTATAACTAAATTTGATCCGAACATTTCAGAAGTTGGCTGATAACTTTCTATCATAATTCACCCCCAACCAAAGGGAAGAAAAGTAATTGTGGTACCTTAATCACATCCAACAAGAGCCAAATGAGAGTCTGAAGCGCTTTTTAGTCCAATTCAATGTTGAAACCTGAAGGATATCGAAGCTAATTGATGATGTTAAGTAGAATTCTTTCATGGTGACCGTGCAATCAAGTGAATTCTTTAAATATTTGCTCTAACAAGAGCCTAAAATCTTTCTTGAGGTAGAGTCTATCACTCGCACATGCATTGCTACTGAAGCAAAGAGGCTGAAGTGCACAGACCATCATCCAAGATCGACAAGCGAGAAGAAGAGGAACAAAAATAATTTTACCACCCAAGATCTCAATAAGCAGTTGAGGATGGAACCGAGCATCAAAAGGGAATACAGGCCCTTGAACCTAACTCCTTTGAATGACGCTTGGACAAATGTCTTGATGCATATTTGAAATGAGAATATAAGGCCTAAGTTTCAACGTGGTCTAGTACAAAGAAGTTATTGAAGTAGTCCAAACTGCTTAAGAAACCGGAAGGAGGAGATCAATCCAAATACTATTTATACCATTGATCTTTGGGTAATAGTATCGATGATTGTCAGACTCTATAGAAAGAAATTGAGACTCTCATTCAGAAAAGGTACCTCAACAAGTTCTTCAGAGACCCAGGATAAACCTTTGATGTCACGTCCCAAGTCCTAAAATCCAATACCATCATTTACTTTTATCCAATATTAATTATTATTCAATTGTCAACTCAATGAACTACGGACGTGACTCTTACGTCAGTATATTGAACGACCAAAATAAAATATATAATCCAAACAAAGGACTCGAAATATGCCACATTAACATGTGACTCCAACAACGATCCAAATCATGATGTTAAACCTTATGTAAGGAGTCATGTCTAATACAAATATAATCAAAATAATCAGCTCAATGCAACTTAATACCACAACTATCAAACTATCGGACAAGTCTATAACCCAAGGCATTGTGAACCAAAAATAATATAAACTACATTAATACTCTCATGTCAATTCTTTAACATAACTATTGTCTGATTAATATAAATAAAATACACTACTAATTGAAATTAAATACAATATCAGAATTTCATATATATATATATATATATATATATATATATATATATATTATTTCACGAATTTTACAAATATCACCGGACGTGAATTGAGATATTTACTTATATATACGTTAAATATGTTACCTTATATATACTCCGAAAATTATGTAATATATAATTATGAAGGTATTTGTTGTCCGGAAGTTCTAAAATTACGTTTTGCTCACGGTGGTAAGAATTTCTATTTTTTTCATACTTTATAATATTCATGTATATAATTTAAATCATGTGAAGATTTAAGCCCATAAGAAATATGAAATTTATATAAGTATACGAAAGGAATGCCACAATTTGATATGGTTATGATTCATTCTCTCGGAGTGAAAAATTTATAAAAGAAATTTAGTAGACTTTTTCTTAAAGAATACAAAATTATAAAATATGGACAACAAATTTATATTTCAGATGGTAATATTCTATGGCATGTCTTATGATATTAGAGTTATGAATTGAGAAATTGTCCTGGGCCACGGGTTATGCTATGATGGTATAAGAATATGGACTATTGGCCCAATATATCAGGGATTATAGGTTTGTCATCCACCATGGAACATTAAATTCAAGGTACGTGGATAGGCCTTAGATCATGTAGAGTAATATGATTCTTTTCTCGATTTGACAATTTCGTTAGCTAGTGAGGGCCACTATTTTTCGTCTGAAAAGATAATAGAGATTTCTACATATTTTAGAACCTAAAAGAATCAGAAGTAAAATGTGAAAGAAAATGAGTTACCGAAAATGCATCTGATTATGTTTCATATTTCTGCATTATGTATTATATTCCTGTTTTGCTCCTCTTTATTTATTTTAAGTATACTGGTTATGTCCTTACTGTATTGTGTATTGTTGAGTATTTGGCTCACTCTCACTGCTTTTCCTTGCCTCCAAATGAACATGAGCTTATACCTGATAGGGTGGGGTAGAGGATTAGAAGTCGATTAGGTATGAAGATCTTGGAGGATAACTTTGAGAACTTAGTTTTATGATTTTTGTACCCTTATGTAGTACTTTTTTATATCTTGTGGAGGATTTATATATTTATGTAGTTGTATATCTAATGATATACATGTAGTTTAGCTCCCGCTATATTTGATGATTGTAAATACTTTTGCAGGTTTTTATGATTTGAATAAGCACTGAGTAATATCTTATCTAAGCCAACATCGTAGTCGGAGTAATGACGTTAGTGCCACGTGATTGTTATGGCTTTTTGGGTCCTGTGTTGTGATGTTATGGTTGTATGTTGTGATGTTATGGTTGTATATTGTGTTGTACAAGGATTTATATACGTTGCATTTTTTTGACAACTATTTTTCTATCGAAACTCTACCAAATTTCGGTTTAAAAAACGTAATCCGTCACAGAAACTAGTTGAAATATACAATGTACATAAACTTGAATTTCATATATTTTTGCAACAAAATGAGAAAGATTTTATATGCATGTTAAATATATTCATCTTAATTATGAAATTATATCATGAATGAGCATTTGAAAGAAAACAAACGCACAAAAAATTGAGAAAAGAACAACAATAAAGGAAAAAAAGGTTTGAAATGCCCTTTCATTAGCTTTAATTTATCCAAAATCTTGCTTTGATTCATTTGAATTGAACCTCTCTAATTTCCTCTCTGTCATTCTCTCTCTTGTCCTCTTCTCCTTATCTCTTTTCTCTCAAACATCTGCAAAAAATGACTGAATTTTATCCGACTTCTCTATTTATAACAGTAGTAGATCTCAAGCGTTGGTCAAACACGCGTCAGGTGCTACAGCTAAATACTACAGCACACGAGTGCCGCTTTGGGCACACATTGAGCATGGGCTTTATGGAAAACGTGCTCGGGCATCCCTTAGGTATGCTTCGAGGGAGAACATATTGAAAAGTACACTCAGGCGTCCACTAGACTTAACCTTAGTGCCCATCCCATGCATGGGCTTACATCAGGCACAAATCAGGTATGCATTAACTCGATGTGACTTAGTCCAAGTTTGACTTTAGACCTAATTTATTCAATACTTGACTTTAATTTTAATTATTTTAATTTAATTAATCATGATTATAATAAAATTTTAACTCAAACCTTACATTTCTCCATTCCCTATAAAAAAATTTATCCTCAAAATTTTACGTACCTCATTGAAAAAATAAATATGGATATTTCTTTCGGATCTTATATTCTCTTTTCCATGTGGCTTCTTCATATGAATAGTTCCTCTATAAAATTTTGACCAATAGAATTATCTTTGTCTGAAGTGCTTGATCTCTTCTACCCAAAATCTGAACCGATTTCTTAATGTATATCAAATCTTTGTTTATACTCTATGGTTCATATTCAATAATGTGCAATGGGTCATGAACATACTTTTGGAGCATCAATACATGAAACACATTATGAACATCTCCCAAATATGGATGTAAAACCAATCTACAGGCTGCTTCACCAATTCTCCCTAAAATCACGAACTGTCCAATAAATCCTGATTTTAATTTTTCTTTAATCCCAAATCTCGAGATTCCCTTTGACAGCGATAACTTCAAAAATATGTAGTTTCCACCATCGAAACTTAACATCGATCTCTTTCAATCAACATAGCTTTTCTGTCAACTTTGGATAACCTTCAACCGATAATAAATCAAATGAATCTTATCGGATGTCTCTTAAATGACCTTCGGTCCCCAAAGTCTCCCATATTTGCTTTCTTTCCAATGAATTGGGGAACGATATTTTCTACCATACAAAGCCTCGAATGGGGCCACATTAATATTTGCATGGTAGCTATCGTTACATGCAAAATTGACCAAAGATAAATAATCATCCTAATTGCCTTTCATTTCCAAAATCAAAGCTATTAACATGTTCTCCAAAATCTGAATTGTTCACTCTATTTTTTCATCTGTTTGGGGATAATAAGCTATGCAAAAATTGAGATTGGTCCTCAATTCTTGATACAAATTCTTCAAAAATTTTGAGTTAAACCTCAGTTCTTAATCTGACATTATGAGGCAGGCACACTATGCAATCTGACTACTTTATTTTATTTTGTCAATCGATCTCTTGAAAATGTCATCTAAATGGCTATAAAATGAGTCGAATTAGTGAGCCGATCTATGATTACCCAAATAGCACCATTATTTTTCGGTGTCCTTGGCAATCCATTACAAAATCCATCGTTATATATTCCCACTTTTAGCTAAGAGTAGGCAAAGATTGTAATTGATCGGGTGGCTTCTTGTGTTTGGCCTTCAATTGTTGACATGCCAAACACCATCCCACATAGGCTGTAATTCTCTTTTCATGTTTCCCCTCTAAAATATCTTTTTTAAATACTAATACATCTTGTTAATTTTTTGGGTAGATAGTGTACTCTGATCGATGAGTTTCATTTATGATTTTTTCTTTAAATTCTCCAACATCTAGTACACATATCCATTCTCAAAACCTCAAAATTCTATCAGCACGAACATTGAAAACAACTCTAGAGTCCCTATTCGAGCATTTGACAATATCCACCGAGAATGGATCATTTATTTGAATTCCTTTATTTCTTTTCAAAATTTTTGATTGTGCTTAGAAATATGACAATATCAATCAGGTACCTTAAAAGTGTCTTCTAATATTACATTATTTCATATACTCCATCATCTCCTCCTTGATCCTTAAATGGGCCACAAAACTCATCATTCGATGATTCAAAGCATCTGCCACTATATTGGCCTTTTCTAGTTGATACTAAATTTCACAATCGTAATCTTTCAAGAAAGCCATCCATTTCATTTGTCGCATATCTAATTCCTTTTGAAAAAATAAATATTTGAAACTTTTATGATCTAATTATACCAATAATTTTCCTCCATATAAATAATATATCTAAATCTTTAATGTAAAGATCACTGCTGCCAATTCTAAATCATGTGTTAAATAATTTCTTTCGTGCGTCTTTAATTATCTCAATCCATGTGGAATTACTTCCCTATTCTAAAGCAAAACACACCCTAATAAAGCCTTAGATGTATCACAATAAACCATGAATCCTTTAGATCCTTCGAAAATTGTTAAAATAGGGGCGATCACTAAGCGATCCTTTCACTCATAGAAACTCCTTTTACAATCCTCCATTCAGTTGAGTTGGATTTTCTTAATTGAGCTAGTGGCATAGCAATTCTGAAAAAATTCACCACAAATCCTTGATAATAACCCATAATTTTCAAAAAAACTCCTAATTTCAGTCACCATTGTCGGTCGACACCAATTGATTATAACTTTAACTCTCTTAGGATCAATTAAAATACCTCCTTTTGACATGTCATGGCCTAAGAATATAACTTCCTCAAGCCAAAACTTGCCTTTTTTTTTTTTAGCTCGGCATACAAACTTCTATTCTAAAGCGTTTGGAGTACAATCCTTAAGTGCATCTTGCGCTTTCGTAGCTCTTGAAGTATATTAGTATATCATTAATAAATACTACTACAAACTTCTATCCTAAAATGTTTGGAGTACAATCCTCAAGTGCATCTCGTACTCTTCGTAGTTCCTGAAATATATTAGTATTTCATCAATAAATACCGCTACAAACTTATCAAGATAGGGTTAAAGTAGTAGATTCATCAAGTCCATAAAAGCTATAGAGATGTTAGTTAACCCAAAAGGTATAACTAAAAACTTGAAATGCCCATACCTCATTTGAAAAGTCATTTTTATCATATCTACCTTCTTAATCCTCAATTGATAATAACTCGAATGAATGTCAATCTTTGAAAATACTTGGACCCCTTGCAATTGATTAAATAAATCATCAATTTTTAACAATGGGTACTTGTTCTTGATGGGAATCTTGTTTAGCTCTCAATAATTTATACATAGCCATATAGACCCATCTTTCTTCACAAATATCGCCGGGACACCCCTTGGGGACATACTTGGTCGGATAAAACCCTTCTCCAATAGCTCCTGCAATTGTTGCTTTAATTTCTTGAGTTTCAATAGTGCCATTCTATAAGAAGTCATTGATATGGGGGCTGCTCCAAGCATCGTCTCAATTTTGAACTTGATCTTTTGGTTTGGTGGTAGTCTTGAAAGAACTTTCGTAAAAACGTCCTCAAACTCACATCCCACCGATATATCTTTTGCCAGCACACTATGACTTTCAACTGTACTCACATAAGCTAAATAGGGTTAGTATCCATTTTTCATTAAATAGCATGCATGTAATGCTGAAATCATGTATGAGGATTATTTATACATCACTCCTTGAAAATAAAAAGGTTCACATCCCAAAATTGTAAAATATACTCTCTTATGAAAACAATCTATGCTAACATGATAACTAGCTAATCAATCTATATCCAAAATTATATCAAAGTCATGCATGTCTAATAAGATCAAATCAACAACCAATTCCAATCTATTAACCCAAACAACACACCTAGGGTATACAATATCAGTAACCAAGGACGATCGCATTGGTGTTGACACTATCAATGCAAAATCCATGATCCTCAGGGGTGACATCAAGTAACGAACAAATTTTGGTAACACAAATGAATGTATTAACCCCGAATCCAAAAGTATATGAGTTAAAATTTTAAAAATGGTAAGTTTACCTTCTACCAGTGTGAGCGATACATTTGCATCTTGGGCCATCACAGCAAACACTCTTTCCAAAACGATTGGCTTCCTCACCATTTGCCTCGAGGGATGAAGACGGTTTTTGATCATATGGCCGGGTTTCCATAATTGAAACATGCTCCTAAAATTTTATAACATGGCCTTCCCCCATGAGACTTCCTACGTTGAGGGCACACGGGTATTGATTGTTGAGGGTCCTGCGCATCCTGGATTTTAGTTCCTTCCTTCCCTTTATCAGTCAACTTTGATCTTTTGTGGAATCCCTCTGATTCCAAACTTTGGTCTCCTTTGCTGATCAACTTCTTCTCAAAGAACTTCTCTCTTTTCAACTCACGTTCAAAAAGGAGAGCCCTTTCCAACACATCTCCATAAGTCTTCAACTCTAACGTCACAAATTGCTTCTGGATTGCATTGTTCAAGCTTTACAAAAATTTTCTCGCCTTATTTGCCTCATCATCAACCATATGAGAGGTATAGCGAGATAACTCTACAAACTTGGTATCATACATTGCCACCATCTGATTTTCTTATCATAAACGAGTAAATTCATCCTCATTTTGTTCCCTAAGACTCATAGGGAAGTACTTATTCATAAAAGCTTCCACGAACATGTCCTAAGAGATTTCTTCATTCTCCATTGACCACCAATGGTCCTTCTCTCCTTTCAGCTTATAGGAGGCGAACATAACCTTGTCCTTCTCCAAACATCAAATTATGGAAAATATTTTCTCAATCCGCCGGATCCAAATCTCAACTTTGGTAAGGTCCGGACCACCAATAAATTTTGGCATGCTTTCATTCATGAAACGATCATATGCTGTTATCACAGGGTTCACCAAGGTTGGCTTCGGATTATGAGATCCTCAAGCCATAGATTCCATAACATCTACCATCCTTGCCATGATAGCCAAATATTCCTCTTCCTGGTTGGGACAAGAGTTGGGTCCAACATTTCCTTTTTATCTAGATGGCATCTTAATCTCATCACAAAATAAATAATTAATTAAATCCTCAAATCAATCAAGACATTTCTCTTACGACTTCTCTAATACTACTTCTGTCATGTCCTAAATCTTAAAACCTGATCCAGTCATTTATTTTTATCCAGTATTAATTATTATCTAACTATCAACTTAATTAAACATGGACTTGACCCTCACGTTGGAGCAACAACTAACCAAAAGAAAATATATTATCTGAACACAGGACCCGAAATATGCCACGTAATCATGTGATTCCAACACTGACCCAAACTGTGATACTGAACCTTACATAAGGAATTATATCTAATCAAAATATAATCAAAGTAATAATCCCAATGCAACTTAATACCATAATTGTCAAACTGCCGGACAAGTCTATAACCCAACGCATTGCGAATTGAAAATAATATAAACTGCATTCATGCTCTCATGTTAATTATTTTACATAACCATTGTCTGATTAATATAAATGAAATAAAAAACTGATCAAAACTAAATAGAACAATATCAAAATATCATAAATTCTAATTCTAAATCACTTTGATCAGCTATTTCTTCAATCAAAATCGTTCTATCCAAGCTTTTTATCTGAAAGGATTAGCAAAAATAGAAAGTATGTAGTGAGTTAAAAACTCAATAAGGTATATAATTTTACAATCAATGATATATAATTTGAATTCAAACATACTGAAAAGAATAATGCATTAGATTTTAGTGCAATACTGTCAAATTTTATGATGTTACATATTTTCAGATTTTCAGATTTACTTATCATATCTAATTTAATTTATATCATCAAATCATACTAAAATATCATGTCATCAAATCATGCTGAAATATCATGTCATCAAATCAGATGATTTTCTTAGGGATCATGGGTCAGTGTGGCCTCACTGACTAAATGAGCGAATAATTAAAATCTTAGTTGTATTTATTTTCATATAATCAAAGGCTATATGCTACTATTTAATATTTATAGGTAAGCCATCAATATATAACATTATAGATAGAGCCAAATGCCACTTTTATAAGTGGACGATAAGTTCAAATATTGATTACCACAATAAAATACTAAAGCATGCTATAATATACTACCCACTAAATTATAATCATGGTCTGATACTTACCCTCAAAAAAACTCTACATATTTCTTTATAATGTTATCTTTTCTCAATTCGAAAAAAATATTCTTAATTCTTAACATAATTGTAGAATTTTCTTTTCAAATTCTATAAATTTTTAACATGTAATACTGAATTATAAGTTTCTTAAACATGCAAAACTATCCTTAGCAGAATAATGCAGAGAAATTTTGCAAACAATGTAGAAAATTAGCAATATCATAGAATTTATAACATTTTATTTTATTAACATACATACAAGGCAATTATGTAAAATTTTATCACATGCGAGGAACTTTAATTAAATTTTTAGAACATACAGAAACTTATAAATGAAAATTAAACATGGAAGAATATTATATCATAAATTCAAAACATGCATGAATAAATATTATAGAAACTAGATGAAATATACAATGTACATGAACTTAGATTTAAATTTCTTATATTTTTGCAACGAAATGAGAAGGATTTGACATGTATGCTAAATTTATTCATTTTAACTGTGAAATTATGTTATTTATGAGTATTTAAAATAAAAAATATTTAGTAAAATGAAAAAAAATAATAACAAAGAAAAAAAGACTTAAAATATACTTACATTAACTCCAATTTATCCAAAATCTATATTTGATTCACTTGAATTGAGCTTCACTAGCTTTCTCTCTCTTCTCTCAAAAGTCTGTTAAAAATAACTAAATTTTAGTTGGGTCTTTTATTTATAATAGCAATGGCGCTTGAGCACTAGTCAGACGGGTGTCAGCCCCAATGACTAAACACTACAGTGCACGAGCATGGACTTGGGCATGCATCAATCACAGGCATTTTGGAAAGCACGCTCGAGCGTCCTTCAGGGGTCTTTCGAGCACAAAAGTACTGAAAAGTACACTTAAGCGCTGTCTAGGAGTCCATCAAGCTTGACCTCATTGCCAATCCCACGCATGGGTGGGTATTAGGAGCCAGCAGGTATCATTAACTCAATGTAACTCGATCTAACTTTCACTTTAGACCAAATTTATTTTACCTTTGATATTAATTTTAATTATTTTAACTTAATTAATCACGATTATAATAAAATTTAGGCTCGAATCTTATATTTGGGAGTGCTACTAACAATGAGCTAGGGCAGCAAGAGTAACCTTGCAATCGGGCTGCAGCCATAGTGGTGAGTATGATATCTACAGGACCACACAGAAATAAAGTTTCAGACTACCCTAAGAAGACTTCTAGTAGCATGGAGCAGAGAATAGGAGTCAGGAATGATATTATTAGTTTTAATAATATTGATATGACTTATGTAATAACTCCTTATTCCGACCCTCTAATTGTATCCACATTCGTTTCAAACGGTACCTTTCACTACCAATTGTAACAAGTCTCCGTTGATAATGAATGTTCTAAAAATTTATTAAACTTTGATACTTACTTTAAATTCGGAATGAAAAATAACCAAATAAGATTGGCCAAGGGACCCTTATACGGGTTAGACAAGGAATCTATGCTAGTCTAGATGACCATTCAATTGGAGGTCACACTAAGAATTTACCGAAAGACAACGTATTGAATGCTCAAATTCCTAACAGTACACCTACATTCGGACAATAATGCGATATTGGGATGACTCTACTTGGTGGTATTCGTGACAATAACGTCAATCCCACATTTTAAGAAGAAATGTCATGAGTTTGAACCAAACATATCAATTTAAATAATTAATTATAATTTTTAAAATTTAAAATTTGAAATAAATTTAACAAATAATGCTAAATCCTAAAATTCGGCTGTGACAAAATAAATACATAGGACCAAAAAAATTAAAAATGCACACAAGACCTCATCAGACAATAGTTCGGACAAAATAAATATGACATATTCTATAATTATCATAATGGAAGTAACAATCCAACCAAAAATCATAATCAAATATACCATAATATCCAAACTATTTTCAAAATATAATCATGGGCCTATACCTGACCAATTCTATAATCTAATCACATCAAATATCAATTTAAACCATAATAAAGCTAAAACTCACCAAATTGAACGAATAACTGACAGATCACGTTTTTACTCCTACAATGTATCCGAACTTTCAACTCTAAATGAAAAAAGTATAAAATATGAGTCTAATACTAAACAAGTATTACATTTAAACAAAGCAAGCCTAATAAATTAGAAGGATGGTCAAATGGATAAATATCCAATTAAATAACAGAATAAATCTAAATCGTCAATGAAATAAATCCAATAGAAATTCAAGATCTAAAATTTAATGGTAGTCTCATACTCAAATGAAATGTCTAAATCCAAAATATTTATCCAAATTAGAAAACAATCCTCATCGGAATATATATAAACAAAAAATAAGTGATTCGAATCGATTCTAATAGGCAAATAGTCAATTCCAAAATCTAATCCAAGTCTAAGTCTAAGTCCTGATCAGCTCATGATTTGGGTAGAATCCGATAATCGGATATTCCAATAGCCAGTGTAGAACTCGAAGTAGTATCGTAACAGATAATTTAAAGGTTCAGATCAAAACATATAGTTAAAATTATTTGTACGAGACATACCAAAACCTAACTGTGGACAAAATTAATGAATCACAAATGCAAATCAAAATCTAATACAGATCAATACATAAATACAAATCATGCGTCAAATTTGAGTTTTGATTATTTAAAAACTAATTTGAGGAATGTTTACACATACTTTTTGTAACCTTATGCCATATTAAATATAAATTAGGCCAGCATGCTTGGCCACCCATATACTTTGTCTCCCATGGGTAAAGTTGCTCACTATGTTTTGCTACCTGTGGTTTTGGGTACAATCCTTAAACTTATCAGATATATTTGGACGTCCAAATATATTATAAGGTCAAATTAAATCATCCAAATAGAAAAAGTTACTACTCCAAAACTTTCCTGCCAGCGAAAAGAGATTTTTAAATAACAAATATCTTTTTGTCGAGAGTTGATCAAAACATCTAATAACCAAATACAAATATAGTGACCACAACCTGACACATGCATGTGAAAATGCACGACCTATGTAAGTTTCATGCACATTTTCGTATACACATATTGATATAAACATATATAGTGTCCAATAAATTATTTAGGCTTTTAGAAAAAATATAAAACCCTCTAAACTCATAAAATTCGAACCAAAAACTCTCAAATCAGCCAATGAACCATACATACATGTCCAGAATAAACAAATCATGTATATATAAATACATACATGCTAGTAAAAATTTTAAATAGTATCCAAAATATATCAGATATTAAATCAAACTAAGAAAAGGAGTTATAGATATTTGTCTCAACTTTATTACAAGTAGATTTGTCAAAAGATACTCTAAGGTACCATAATCGAGCAATTCTCTCTCTTGCTAGAACATGCCCCTTCTCTCTCCTCGCTTTCTCTCTCTTATCACATCTCATGTTTACCTCTCTCTTCACGTTCTACTCCTTCGCCAGCGATGGCTCCGACACAAGCAATGGCGGCGACCACGGTAGCGACACCTGGAGACAACGGCAGTAGACTGCGGCGCATGTAACCGATGATGGCTTTCTCTCTCTTCACTGCGCCTCAACCTATTTTTCCATGATTCAATCGATTACTCTTAAAATCGACACATGAAAACCAAAAATCAACATCCACAAGGAGAAAGGAATGGTTTACTTACCTCAATTCATCCATTTTCTCCACCGATGACGGCAGACAGAATCCATTTGCTACGACTCATGATTTCTTCCTCTACTCACATCGGCGCACAAAATAGATGGTAGCATCACGGAGAGGGTTTCGCCAGCTTTCATTTTCGACATCGGTACCTCTGACCATGGCAACGGCGATGGCCCATGCTGGTCTCCCTCTCTCTCCTCTTTTCCCCTCTTCCCTCCTTTCTCTCTCCTCGATCCCTTGAATCTCTTTTCTTTCGGCTTCATATATATTATTATTGTTATTATTATATATTTTTATTTTTTATTTTACAATCCAAATCGATATTCAGACAATAATATGAGTGCACTTCGGGATCCAATCCAATTAATCTAAATATCCTTTAAAAATTTATAATATTTAATTAATTTTTTTCATACCCAAATTACCTAAAATTATAATTAATATTTAAATAATCCAAATAAAAATCTGGGATATTATAAGAAATTTACGACAATGTGCGGAGTCGGAGAGGTCCCAAGTGACCAAATCACCAATTGAATATGCCACTTATCGCAAATGAATTAGGCGATTCCAAATCATTTGATTGAGAAATTTGACCTGCGAGATAAGGCAACCCTATAAGGATAGCTCCGTGAGTTAACTGAACAAATATCACTAGATTCAAGCGAGCCCGAGAAATACGTATAGATTGAAGACTCTCAACCGGGTCAACTACATGAACAACTGATGACTTTTATTTGGTAAAACTTAGATATGTTTGCGCAGACACCCGTAAACATGCCAGGAATTTTGACCGATGAGATAGTCTATAGGTTGGGCCGTAATTTTGGGCATATGCTGGTCAGACATAAGTGAATGAACCATTCCATCGAGAAACTGATTATCATGAGAGAAGATATCAAAACATTTCTCAATGCAATCTTCATACGGAAAGTCCAATATTCGGACTGACTGTTGAAAGTCGTATTTGTCAAAAAAATTAACGAAAAATATGAATATGTGTCGATTTCACCGACGTAAATAAAATATGTCCCGAAGACAGTTGCTCATTATCGAGAATCGATTTACTAGTGTACTTGACATTTGAGTATGAACTGTTAAGTTTCATGGACGCCTATTCTGGGTATAATAAGATTCAGATGAGTCTTGAGAAGGAAGAGATTACTTCCTTCATGATCAAACAGGGGACTACTATTACAAAGTTGTGCTATTTGGTTTGAAGAACCTGGGAGCAACACACCAGAAATTGGTGAACAAAATATTCAAGGCATAAATTGGAAGGAATATGAAGGTATATCTGGATGACATGCTCATCAAAAGTATAACAATCGATGACTATATTTGCGACCTAGGTGAAACTTTTGAGCTACTCCAAGCACACTAAATGAAGTCAAATCTAACAAAGTGTGTATTCGAAATAACTTCCAAAAAATTCCTTGAGTTTATTGTGTCTCATTGGGGAAATAAAGCAAACCCCAGGAAAACAAAAACTATCATAGACATAAATCCATCTCGAACTGTGAGAGAAGTCCAGAGGCTAACCGGGAGATTGTAATACTTTCCCAATTCTTGGCAAAATCAGTGGAGAAATATCTTTCCTTCTTTAAGGCATTGAGAATAATTAAAGCAAATGGTTTTCAATGGACGGAGGATTGTTAGTCAACCTTCAAAGAATTCAAAAAATATCTTGCGAACCCTCCTCTCTTGTTTTCTCCAAAAGAAGGCAAATAATTATACCTCTATCTGGCGATATCCGATACAATACTAAACTCACTCCCTGTAAAGTAAGAGTCTAAGTTACAACAACTTGTCTACTGTATCAATAAAATTCTGACAGATATTGAGACTCGTTGTTTGCATGCCAAAATGATCGCTCTAGCACTAGTCTACTCCTCCAGAAAGCTTCAACTATACTTTTAAGTTTATAAGATCATCGTCCTAACTGATTATCCATCAAAGGGGATCATAAAAAAACTTTAAGTATCTAGACAATTGATCAAATAGACTATTAAATTGGGTGAGTTCGGCATCGAATTCCAAGCACGAACAACCATAAAAGGTCAAACCCTCGCAGATTTCATAATTAAAATGACAACCTATATTCCAAGTGATCTTGAGAAGCATGAAGATCCTTGTCAACAAGAAGAGGCTCCAACCTGAATCTTGCACATGGATGAGTCATCAACCTAATCTGGGAAGGGAGCAGGCATGATCCTAAGAACTTTGAATGTGTTAGAGATGAAATATTTGATAACACTTGGAGTTTCGGCCACTAATAACGTCGTTAAGTACGAAGCTTTATTGGCTGGGCTTAAACTAGCGATTGAATGCTCAACAAGAAGCCTGATTGTTCACAGTAACTCAAAGTTAATTGTCAAGAAAGTCACCAAAAATTTTGAGGCATCTAATCCATTACTCCGAAAATATTTTGCTAGATTAAAAGGTTTGACCGAGTCATTCGACAAAGTAAAAATACGCCACATCCCAAGGGAAGATAATTAGAAGGCTAATCAGCTAGAAAAAGTGGCAACAACTAAGTGCCTTGAGAAATACGCTAGAGAGATGAGGAAAATCCTCACAATCCTGAGCATAAAATTCCTAAAAGAAGAGATACTTCAAATCTCAAACGGTAATACTTGGATAACTCCATATTGAATGTATCTTGAAGAAAGCCTTCTACCAAAAAACTTGAAGACGCCAAGTGTATAAAAAAAGCAGGCTAGTACACCCTCATAGATGAAAACTATACCAAATGGGGTACTTCGTTCCCTACATTTGGTGTTTGACACTAGCAGAAGCTGACTACGCACTAAGTGAAGTGCATCTCAAAATTTATGGGTCACACGTAACTTGGCATTCAAAGTCATGTGGTAGGGTTACTACTAGCCCACGATGATTAGAGGAGCTATAGAGTTCATAAAGAAATACAAAAATTGACAGATCTATGGTAACGTCCCTCATTGGCCACACACAAAACTCCAAACCCTACAATCGCCCTAGCTGTTCACCCAGCGGGGGGTCAACATATTAGGCCCATTACCCATTGCATAAGGATAAAGAAAGTTTGTCATAGTTAGAATAGACTACTTCATGAAATGGATGGAGGCCTTTTCGTAGACAATGATAACTGAGCAAAACACAATCGGCATCGTTCGGCAGAGTATCATTTGTAGGTTTAAAATTTTTAAGGTCACAATAATCGACAATGAAACCCAATTCAATAGTAAGAGATTTTCCTAATACTGTACGAGTTTAGAAATCAGACTGATACATACTTCTATTTCCTATCCGTAGACAAACAAAAAAATAAATGTGACAAATCAAACCCTACTACATAGATTAAAATGAAGCTAGAAGATGTAGGGGGCCATTGGACGGATGAGTTGCCCTCCGTATTGTGGTCCTGCTCGACAACCCCTAGGGAATGAACATGAGAAACATCATTCAGCTTGTGTTATAGGATAGAGGCGGTCATTTTGGTAGAGATTAGCTATCCAATCTCTGAATCGAAAGTTTTGACCCACAAAACAATTCCCAACTTCTGAGAAAGTACCTCGACTTGGTCAAGGAAGCTCAAGAAACGCGAAGGTTATGAATGGCAGCTTACCAGCAGCAAGTCATTTAGTATTATAACAAAAATATGAAATCTTGCCAATTTGATTTGAGGGACCTAGTTTTAAGGAGCATAGAAGCTACAGGCAAGATTAGCGACAGGAATAAACTATTCCCTAATTGGAAGGAATCATTCCTAGTCTCAATAATTCTTCGAAATAGTATGTCAAAACTACACACTCAAAATAGAAAACTAATCTCGAGGACATATAATACTATCCAACTCAAAAATTACTATCAATAAACTTCAACCGGATAAAGGTAAGTTCTATACACGGAATATGGAATACATGCATGATGTACTCATTTCAATAACAATAAGATTGATGCGCATTTATTATATTGATAGCCTATTTGTATGCTTACTTGTCATTGCATAAAAATCAACGATCCAGGCTAGCAATAAGTCAAGTGAAATCCTCACCTATTGAATCGACCTACTAAAAATATGGTCAAAACTTTAGTCAAGACAACCGAGTGGCCCAAATGAGGTCGGACGTAAACTATCAGATAAAGACCCAAAAGGCTTACAGATGAAAGTCCAACCCTTTCTAAAGAGGTTAAAATAAAGAGAACCTAGGGGGCTTTTTCAGTATACCTACTACGATATCCTCATATAGGAGAAAGCATCATTAGTCAAACATAGTCAATGGATTAGGACCTGACCCATAAGTGCAACGATATTCTCTTATAGGAATGAGCACCACAAGTCAAATGCAGTTGATAGACTAGTATTCGACAAAGCCCGACAACTATGGCAACCACACCTAGTTAGCCAGCAAAAGGCTTTCTTAGCTTAAGTATTGCATTGTCCTTTCACAAGAAAGAATACCATTAAATAAAGAAGACTGCTACGATATTCTCCCACAAGAATGAGCACTATTAAACAAATATTGTAAACTGACTAGGGAACCAAACCCGACAAAAATGGCAACCATGCCTAGTCGGCCAACAAAGAACATTTGGAGCAAAAATCAGCACATATATAAAAAAGGGAATGTCAATGATAATGATTGCCACAATTCAGCTAATTTATTGATGAATAAATATTTACAACATGGAGACCCGTAGTTTCCAAGAAAAAAAAAGTATAATGATACTGCAATCTGTCTATACTCGAACATCTCAACTATCCTAGGGCTGGGAGTCCTCTGAAGATTGAGACGATGGATCCCCACCCAGATTCAAAAAATCCGTAATATCTGAACGGCAAGAAGCTCAAAAATTTCTCGGATCAAGGTAACCCAAAGAAAAGTTGGGAGCAGCTAAGGATATGATCCGCCTGCAGTGGTAAAATCCATCATTGAATCTATCATCTAGAGCAAGTTCAACCTCTTCTAAACGGTGATAAATCTTTATCTCTCCTTCGAGTCAAGCACACTTGTCTCAAAGATCGGCAAATTGCTTCTCGGCCACCTCGAACTTATCCTTGTGTAAGGCGATCTAATTTAGGGCCAAAGACTTTTTATCTGAGAACTCTTGGATTCTTGTCAGCCACTCGGACAACTCTCTATCTAGAAAAGTGGCCCAATCTCAACTCTACTGGGTTTCGATAATGGCAGCATAAATCCAAATCTCCATCTCTTTGAATACAGTAGGATCAACGAATGTTTAAGATAGATGGAAAATCTCAGCATCTCATTGATATAGCCCATCTATAATCAAACAAACTAGCTCTGCGAACAGTTAAACAAAACAAAACGGTCAGTCATAAATAATAATGAAAGAAAGAATACCTGAAGATGAAGGGCTCTACAAGCAATACATCAACGAGAAATGGTCTTTCCAAAAAAGATAGACTGAGAGAAGTTTTAGACCCAAAGATAGATGAAGTCCTACAACACAAAAAAGACAAAGTGTGATGCTGGAGATGGACCCCAAACTCGGGAGGACGAGAAAAAATGTCAAAATCCTCTAGGTGCTCAGGTGCTAAAACGTCCACATAAGGAACCTCCTCCACATCCACAACCTCTAGATTATTATCAAACTTTTCAACCACTCGATCATTATTAACAAACTACTAAACAAAGGAAACAAGAGGCATTGACATAGGTTTTCCAGGTGACGAGTTAACCAAAGCTGGGAACCCGTACTCAACTACAAATGGAGCATTGATTAGTTCATTCGATCCGCTGGCAATAGGGTCATTTATTCTTGAAATAGTTGTTAGTGAAGGCTCATCATCCTCAATGAATCCGGGAGCCTTTTTAAAAACTGGGTGACTTGGTAAAGAATAAATGGAAGCAGCCTCCGATATGACTCATCGGCGTGCAATGTGGTCATATCATCATAAGCTGGTCATCTCATCATAGCCCTCATCGATAACCCGGTTGTAGTCAATTGAGGAAGATGGGAGGGGATCTGCCCTTCCGGTTACCTTTTCAGGAGAGTCATAGATGAAATGTTCTCCCAATTTCCTCTTAGGCCGACAAAACGGTGTGACGATAACAACCTCCTCTTCCATTCTCATTTTCCAGCCGACATAAGCAAGCGCCTGCCGGGTCAAAAAACTATTTGTTCTTCAGAGTGACATGGCATTCTCCTCAATAAGTTTGGTCAAGAGTTGAGTCATGCGAGACTCACTCTTTGTGACATCACTAGAGTAGGTGGGATACACCCTGCCCCATTCATTAGAGAGGGTCTAGCCGAAAAGAAGCAAAATATAAAAATGTAGATCTTTCCAACCCTTTATTGAATATGGATTACCCTTGCTTATTTTATACTTTTACAAGGGTAAATGAAATCCAATCACCCTCCTACTCAAGTCTAATGTCCGAATCAGCACGTTTGCAGTATTGCGCAAGTTATGATGTCTTAACGTATTGTTTCTCAAAGCGACAAACTGGCGATTGGCAACCCAGACACTTTTTTTTTTTGGTAAGTAAGTGAATTTGGATTAAAGGGAAAAGAATATAACACAGACAGTGATTTTACACCAAATGTTTTGTCGACTTGGAATAAAATCAAAGTCATCGGGGCATACCCCTATCACCTCGTTGCAGGGGAAATAAAAAGAACCTACAAGAGGCCCGCACACTACTTAATCAAAGGCCAAAGCGAACAGCGTTATACGACGAAAACAGAGGACCAAATCATATACAGATGGGCCCACAGCAACACACTCTGCATTCTGCAATGTAGCAACACTGTCACCGGATCTGCAATCTGCAGCACAGCATCACAGCAACGCAGAATTCAGCACCTCATCACACAACACAGCAAACTTCAAGCCCTCCACAGCATAAGCCCATCCTCCAGCTCCTGCCAACTGAAATGGATATGCAGAAGCCTATTCCAGGCTGTAGGTGCATACAAATCCTTCGCCAGCAACCACCACGATCCCAGATCAGCCAATTCAAAAAAACAACAAAACCTCAGCAAGCCGAACTCTATATTCCACCTGCAGATTCTATCATCACCGAATAAGATCATCATGCCCGCCAGTCAACATAACCATCACCAATCCCAGCTTGGCAACAAAATAGGACCTCCAAGAATCCCGGAATCTTTGGCCCGGAAACCATACGGCCAGCGACCATCAGGGCAGCAGTAAGTTCATAAGCCTCACTGTTTTCATCCACAAATTGCATCTTCATGGACAAAGAGTATGTTGGAAACCAGCTAAAATCAGCTGCCTAATGCCACATAGCCGCATCATCACATCGGCCAGCAGGAGGAATTTATGCAGATTACATCCAGAGGCTCTTTTCACTTAGCATGATCAGCTTACTCCAGATAATAATCAAAAACCATGCAGTTACATTTAGCCACCCAATAGCAGGCAAATGCAAAGGTAACAGATGCTGGAAATTCCAACAACAGAAGACTGCAGGATTTCAGTGTGTAAACACCAAGGTAGCAGATCCACATAATCATGTCACCAACACCAAATTCTCATCAAGATCAGGCATGAAACGCAGACACCGAGGCAAATTCGTGCAGCTTCCATTCAGCAGATGAGCAGCAACATCAGCCATTCACCAGGGCCTCATCCACATTCTTTTGCCCAAGGAACCCGGGCAGCAAGACAACTAACATCCATATTGCTTAACAAACGCATCGACAAATCTGCTTTGGGCAGCAGCATCAACAGGAACAAAAAAACTGCCAGCATTAACAGGCAGTCAAAAAAACTATGAGACTCTCCAAGGCAGCAGGTGGAGCATTTTAACTCTTGTCTGGAGAGCCATTTGGAATCTTTGAGGCTTTTTTCCGTTTCCTCTTAGATTTGGTTTGGCTCCAATTACCGCTCGGCCCAATGTGGGCTGGTGTGGGATGCACCTCTGACTCACGTCGCCCTACCAACTTAGGTGAGTGGAAATTATGGAGTCCCGCCACTAATTCATCCAAATTGTAAAAGGGATCAGGTTGGGAAACCGATATCAAGTTTAGTAAGGAACTTAGAAAATAAAAACTAATCTGATTCTCTTCCGGAATTAAAGAGTCAATGTTTGGATGAGCAAGCACAGATAACCTAAGGGCTTCAAAAGGAGCACCCACCGAACAGAGGAGTTGTGCCTCCTCAAGTGGAAAGGATGATTTGAATTCGTCCCTAGTTTGATCAGATAAGTTGCACCAACATTGATCTAAAAAAAGCAATACTACATTTCTGTGAACCGGGGTGAGGGCATTTAGAGAAAGCCGAAAATTATTATCCTTAATCAACATCGTGATACCAAGGGACAAAGGATCAGTGTCTACTTCAGCAACAACCGACTCCACTTGGGACTGGGTAGGGTTATGAGCAGAGCATTGCATTGGAACATCCTCTGATGCATTGTCCTCCATAGCCATACAGTCAAACATAGGGGCCGAGTTCAAGTCCTTTTGAATGGCTGCCTGATCCACATTCAGAAGGCCTTCCACCTGTAAATCCCTCGAGCTAATTTTGTTGGGAACATCAACAAGGCAGTACTTGCGGGTGAGCCTCATTATTGAACCAGGGGTAGAGTCATCGATCCCATAATTTGAGGAGGCCTCAGCAAGATGAGCCTCACCCAGAGATCCTTCAAGCTGTTCCCGAACATACACATCCTGGAACGGCACGCCTGTCACAGACTCAATTTTAGAAGAATTGGAGATCGATCCACGATCCACTTTACGCAGGGGCATCAACCATGCCGATGCTTCATCCATTTCAACGGACGCCTAAGTGGGATTGACCAACTAGAGATCCTCCACAAAGGCAACCGAGGAGTCCTGAGTCATTTCTATGGGGTCCAAAGGCAACAAGATCTTATTACCAGCATCATTCACAGGAGCCTCTCAGCCCGATTTTAGTATGGATTACATCCAATCCGAGCCTCTCAGCCGCATCTGGGTTCAAAGCAGGGGGAGTGTGGGGTATCACCTGCTCGAGGGACTCCCCAGCAGAGTCAACAAGCAGCGCTTTGTCCTCAGGCACCTTATTCTTTGCCTCGGCATCCACATGTTCAACGGCAGATATCAGCCTGGTGCTCTTTAGGATTGTAGGGCGACCATTTCCATGGCGCTTTGGCTTCCACTGATAATCAACCACAATCTCGGTAGCCTTGGCTGAATCATTCACATCAGAATTAATTCGATTATTGAAAGGCAGAGGGTCCATTTTACTCACTTCAACACAGATCCTTGCGAAGTGTAATCTATCCATACGGGCTATGCACGGGTCAAGATAAAGGGGTTTACCGACCCCACTTGCTATCCAGCTAAGCCCTAAGGGGGTCCAAAACTCGATCGGCACGTTGAACAACGTAATCCAGATTGGAAAGGAATGGTGATTGTCCTTCGACAACTTCATCCCAGGCTGCCAGCGTTTGAGGAAGATGGGCTTCTTGCCAAATGTCCATGGGCCTCTAGATAGACAGAGAGCCAATTGATGTTCGGATGCAAAACGGAAGAAGAAGAAGCCATCTTCATTCCTAGCAACATGTTCGATCCCAAATTTTGCCTAAATTTTGCGGGCAATGGTGTTAACCACCAAAAAGTGTAAAGGAGTTTCGGAGAAGAAACCCACAAGTGTAGCGCCCCATACTTCCCGGCTCTGCTTGATGACATCGGCAGGAGGAGAGATGGAGACAACTTTCCCAACGGAAGAAGAAGGGGGAAAAATTTTGAGAGGAGGACATGGGCAAGTGCCGTCGACCTGGACAATCTCAACCCAAGAGGACGGGGGCTTTCCATGGGCCTTATCTGAAATGAAGTGCGGGGAGGAAGGCACCTTACCAGAGACAGCAGTGTTTGTGCTCTTGGCTTCAGCGCATCCAAAATGCACTTCAGTTGGACTCCTTTCATCAATCGATTCACAAGAACCGTGGGTAGAAGGAGATGGCAAAATGGAGGGGTTGCAAA
The DNA here is from genome assembly GCA_033239525.1 of Nepenthes gracilis. Taxonomy (NCBI): domain Eukaryota; kingdom Viridiplantae; phylum Streptophyta; class Magnoliopsida; order Caryophyllales; family Nepenthaceae; genus Nepenthes; species Nepenthes gracilis. The sequence continues at coordinate 7,965,488 of BSYO01000033.1, forward strand.
GCTCCGAGGGCTTTAGGCACGCTAGGAAGGCGGCATCAGGCCCAGGGGACGGGAGCAAGGCGCTTCTGTGCAGAGGAGGGAAGGAGGGAGAGAGAAAAGCATCGACAGACAAATTCGATGACGGTGAAGAAAGGATGGGGGGCGGAGAAAGAGAGGAGGCCTTGGGGAGGGTCGACGACGCCATCTGGGGAGCCGGCCAAGCCGGCGCTGGAGACGGCCAAGAACGGCCAAGAGCTGCTTAGCAGATTTCAAATTTGAAAGTAGAGGGACGGCAGGCAACCCTGACACTACTCAAGTCAAAGTCGATTCGGTTGATTTACGGATGCACAAACAAAGCGATTGAAGTAAATTATTACACATCGGATTATTAGAAGACCGAGTTATTAGAGGTCCGAGTTGTTAGATTATCAAAAATTAAATAGCAAAAAGTAGTATTCAAACGCTTCAATTATTCAGAGAATACAAGGATATTGGAGCTATGTAAAGAAAAAAAGAATAACATTTTAGTAGTTCTATTTATTGATTCCTCTCGTAACGTTACAAATTTACAATAATAAAAATATAATTTGAAAGAAAATAAAAAAGACATATAACAACTTAAATGAAAAAATATTCTCTCATTCTTTCTAAATACTCAAACATGAATTGCCAGGGGAACCATGAGAATGAAGAGAATGAAAAGAAAAATATCCGGCCATATTGCAAATATCTCGATCACCTCTACAAGGGTCAGTGAAAAAAGGGTACTACTATAACATGAAGGCTTTACTTTATGTCAGATGCAAAAGGAAGAAAAGCCTTCTCCCTAGGAACTTCAACAGTTCCATGGGGGGAGGCAACCACAAAAATCGCTCGCCAAAACCTATTGTGGTTGCCTAGTCACAGTAATGGAGGCCTTGTCACGGCTTAACCTTACCATGGCGATAGAGGCCTAATTTTGGCACGGATATAAAAAAGAAACACCAAAACAATTTTTCATACAAGAAAAGGTAACCAAGGCAGTGTTCAAGCACTTATTCAGATCTCAACTTCAAAGGCTGAAAGAGAGCTCCCATCGACTCTAGCTTATAACAACAAAGGCTCCATGTAAGCTCAAGACAGTTATACCATTAGGCACAAAAAATGAGGATTCATGATGTAAAGCAAAGAGAGCTCTATAATTTATAACTGAGAGGAATGCTCAATGGGTATTTAATTTAAGAAAGAAACGAGTCTCAAAATTGATGGTAGATAGTAAAATTGTGCCAAATAAGACTCTAAATCGGCAGAATATTTGGGGAAGAAATGCGCATTAAAAAATCTACAATTAGTATCCCATCGATGAAATGTTGGGAGCGAAAATTCAAACCCCCAACATAAGGGTTAGTAATGGGTACAACTAGGCATAGCTTGGCCCAATGTATAAGTGGATAGAGCCCCAATCTTGGGCGGACTAACAAAAAATATTACAAAACCCATTAAGCAAATGACACAGCGCATAAGTAAATGGACATGACCTGGACAGTCAAGGATTAAAGGATCATAATGGCCTACTTAATAAGTTTCTTCAGATGGCAGTCGTGCCAATTCAATAATTGAAAGCTTGGTGGTCACGCCATTAAATTAAGGTGATCGTTACACATGTAAGTAATTCCCCTTGCCACCTAAAAGGTATTATGCATACGCATTAATTTCAGGCTCCTACCAAGTAAACGATATCGCTTACTATAAATAAACCCTATCTCCCAGAGAAAATGGATGGAGGGAGAAAAAGACAACACATCAAGAGGAAGTTAGACAATCCACAAAACGAGTACAAAAAACAAATGACACACCACCCATCAAGTGTACGAAAAGGAGCATTGCCCTCCATACAAACACTCATCTCCATCCATTCTATATTCCCATACTCATTTCCTAATATTTTTTACATCCAAACTGAAAGATTTTAATTTAAATGACGGAAGATATACCAGGAAACAAGTACTATATTTCTCTTACCTCTCGTTTGTTCTATTATAATATACAAAATTCAGATTTCAAATTATGAAGATTGGATCTATTTCTATGCGAACTATCAAGCGTAATAAGGTGACTCCATATATATATATATGATTTTTTTTTTAAAAAAATTATGTTCTATTTTGTATATTATGACAAATATAAACACATATATAAATTTAAATGAATAATTAGTATATTTTAGGATACTTTTGAACATATTTAGGATATAAATATTTTGTGTAGATATATTAATCAATTTAAAGATTAGTTTTGTGATAATTTGGTATTCTAAAATAATATCCAAAATTTTAAAAATAAATAAATTATTGAGGTTAAATTAAAATACTAATTGATCAAATAAATTATGACTTTTAATATATATTAATTTGTTACAATTGTCTAGTAATTATAAGTTAAGATTTAAATGTAATTATTTTCTAATAGGATTAATCAAGTTAAATTAAACTTTGGAAGAAGAACAAACCTGGAGTACAAAATCTTCCAAATTAAACTCTAATTTGGACTCAAATGAGAAATTAACTTCATTCCTAAACAAAGAATCCACCTCAAGGATAAATTTCAAAACCACAACTTGGATCAAAGTCTACTAAATTGTGGTTAAAATTTGGGTTCTTCATGGCTAAAAAATGAGGCGCCCAAAAATTGGAGAGGCTTCACAATTTGCCCTTAATGAGACATTAAAACATGTAATTCGACAAATTAAAAAGCTCCAAACACATCAATGGTGCTTAAGCTAGTTGTCTATGAATTTTGGTGACTAAAAATATAGTGGATATCACGAATTCAATGACAAGAAACCTAAAGAGAAAGGAAACCCTAGATAACAAAGAAAAACGGATTAACGCGTGCTAATCGATAAGCAATATCTTAATCTTTTAATTATTTCATGATTGAATACCCATCTAGCACATTGAATGTTCGTTCTTTTGTGTCAACTCTTCCTCGTATGATTGAATTTGAAAGAAACAGGGATTTGGAAAAAATCTATGCAATTGAGGGTCAAATTGCAATGTTTGGTTCACAATTTCAGTGTTCATAGTTATGTAGTGGTGATATATGATTATATTGATGATCTTTATGTGTCAAATGTTAATAAACAACCCAAATTTTGAAAAAAAATTATTGCTGAACCATCACGACAAAAACAGTGGTCGGGCGCTGCGTGCTCTGTGGCTAATACTGTTCACATCATGGGGAAGCCACTGCTACGCCGGGGAGCACACCCTACATGCTGCTATGCACATTTGGATGAGAGGTAGAATATTTTTTTTAGGGTATTAATATATTATTTGAGTATGATACTTAATTATTTAGTGGACACAAAGTATGTTAGTGATTATTCGATGTATGGGTTGTATAAATAATTTTTAAGGGATATGTCTCAGGAGATCTTATTTTAGAATAATTATCTAAATATATATTTTAGGTAGGTCGATAGGATGAGTGAGACTTTATTATTTATCGGTTGATCAATAAATAATAATTATAAAAGATGTCGAGGACTAAGTTATGAAAAATTGATTGGAGGAGATATTAAATCATTCTTTGTGAATTTGTTATAAAATTATGATTCAGCCTTTTGATTTGATTTATTACATATTATGCTTTGTTTGTTTATTTTATTTTAGCTCATGTTTTTATATTATTGATAAGTTTTATTTCATATTATATTCTTGTTCTGATTATTAATAATAGTCTTGGTAGAGTGAGGTGTTGGAATGTATTAGGACGATATGGGATTATGAAAGTTTCTACGGTCAGGTCTTGTATAATCGATATCATTTATTATATATTTTATAAATAAGGTAAAGAAAAATGTTAGAAAATACTAAAACATTTGATTGTATAGGTGCCAAATACTCCAATATAGTTTTCATTAATTAATACTGAGACAATTTTGATAATGTTAAGGTAGATTTGTACTATATTTTTTAATAAATTCTATGTAAATTGTTAATATCTGAATATCTAGGATATTCAAAGGTGGGTCCTACTATTAAAATGGTTGTAAGGCAATCATGCATCACTCTAGAAGTGATAGAGAATTGTTGAGAGTACAATGGATCCTACCATCGATGATGATTGTTAGACAATTAGGCATCACTATGGGAATAATAGAGGATTGTCAAGACTATAGAGGGTTCTACCATATGTAGTAGTTGTGAGGCAATCTAGTCATACTATGGAAATGATGGTTAGTCATTAGGATCATTCGCCGAAGGCTTGTCATGGAGAAAAATGCAATCTTAGAGATTCTTCTTCTTGAGTTTGTTGGAACGGATGGTCCAATTAGATCAAGAGTTGATGGGTTTGGGTTACCACTTTCCTATTAATATCATTGACATAGCATGATCCAATTAGGCCAAGGTTGACAAGTCCAGGTTGCTATATCCTTGTTAAAGTTATTGAAGCAGATAGTTCGATTCAGTTAGAGATCAATAAGTTCAAGTCACCATATTTTTATTAAGATCGTTGAGTTAGGCTTTATCGATATAACTTCTTGGACCCTTATACTCTTTAAACTAAAGATATTATTTTTTATGTTATTGATTCTATTAGAGTTCCTTTGATTTGATCTTTATTATTATTTTATACCTAAATTTTATTATATTTCTAAATCATGAAGTAATTTATTAGACATTAAACTTATTTTTTATTATTTCTTATTGTTTTAAAGTAGCACAAGTTATCTTACTGAGATGGTCGGACCAGCCGGCTAAAGAGATGTAAAAATTATTGCAATGTTATTTTAATTATTAAAATCAAGTGCTCGTAGTTATAATTTCTGTGATCATACTAGAATATTATGAGTGGTTTTAAATGTAATACTTATTGGATTTAAGTTTTGTAAACTAGAAAGTATTATTATTAAATAGAGGCATAAATTATTATGGATTCAAAATATATATATATATGCAGCATTGTGATTTGAAGGCTCAAGGTTATATGATTTGAGTCGCCACATATTGCCCTGTACATTTGAGAAAGTTTGATGAGAATAGAAAAGGAAGAGAATCCTCATTCTTTTATCCTTCAATTTTTTTTCTTGTTCTTCATCTGCAGATTACTCTCCCATGTCCAATCTTTCTATCCTTGTATCTAAGAAGGAAAATTATTAATCTTCATTGAGTGCACAGGACTTCAACAATCATCAGAGAATTGCTTCTTGCCGGTTATCTTGATCAACATTGCAGAAGACACAGGATCCAATCTTAGTACTAGAAAGTCACTTCGATCAGCAAGTTCTCCTTCTGAAGAACCGAATAGTCCTTTTTATCTTCACCACAGTGATAATACGAATTTCATTGTCATCACACCTCCATTGGCATGAGCTAATTACTTATCATGGAGCCGATCACTGACTCCAGCCATTTTCTGTCAAGAAGAACATTGCCTTTCTTGATGGAGTATTCCTATGCCAAGCATCACGGGTCCTTTATAAATACCTTGGCTTAGGTGCAACAACATAATTCTGTCATGGACTTTTGTCGTGCATAAATGTGAAAAGCACCTCCATTTTTCTTCCTCTTTTCTTCCTCCAGTGTTTTCTCGCTCAGAAGTGGCAATGGCTTCCTGCCTGATTAAGAAACTGCCCAATTATAGTTGCTTTTATGACAAGTAGTTTGCAGCTTAAGGACCAATAGCGCTCGAGCACCTTGTCATGATTGCCTTGAGTGCAAACAATTTGTCAATCCGCTCTAGTGGAGTGGTGGATTCAATTTTATTCCTTAAACGGACATATCATGTACTAAAATGTTGGGATATTAGTACTAGATGTAACTGATGTAATTTTAAGAAGTATACTAGAGTTTAACAAATCATTTTTATTTATATGTCAAAGAAATTTAGTTAATTTTATCAAAATGAAATTTAATATCTTTTTTTATTATTAAAAATTAAATCAAAATTATACAAAATATGTAGATTTAGACTTACAAAAACCAAAAAAGGATAAATAGGTTGAAATATATCAGTCAATATAATACTAATATATTAACATGTCCGGACGATGTCTAATATTAAAAATGTCAATATCCTAGCTCACCATCAGCATAAGTCCAGTGAGATTTCTGCCATGGCTTTCATGGGAGTTGTTGCATGATAGCTCGTAAGGCTTCATCGCTTGCAATTTCAACTCAAACATGATCCCCCCAAGTGTGGTAGAAGATACGTGATGCTCGGGAAGTGTCTTCTATCAGTCAAGAAATGACATCTAAACTTGCACATATTAACGCAGCTAGTAAGCATGATTTGGAGTATTATATAACTACGAGTTTACTTCCTGTTGTTACGTGCCTGACATTATTTGGTATTTTAACATTTACGGGAAAGATTGTAAACTCGAGAGGACATTAACCCCTTTTTTTTTTTTTTTTTTGGGGAAAAATGGGTATCTGTCGCAGAAATTTCAGAATTCCTCCTGTATTTGATTTGAATAGAAAGCCGTTGCACTTGTAAGTGCTTTAAGAGCAAATGGTATTATTGTGAAGTTTAATATGCTGATCCAGGAAGTACTTTTTCGTTTGTTGAAGTAGCTGGTCATTTGATACAGTTGCGAGGTCACGCTAACTGTAAAGATCTCACTAGTGGACCTTCGGTTGTCCATCTTGAGGAAGTCAAAGCCAAGGTGACTGAAGGAAACTTTCCGTCCCAAATAATACAAAAATTTCGACCCCTTGATAGATTAGCAGAAATAGTGCGAAAATAAATATTCAATACACATAAATAATATTTCAATATAGATAATATAAATGATAACAAGTATAAAAAATATAGCAATAAATAATAATAAAAAGGAGACAATTCTTTGATGATGAAAGGAAACCTCGATAACCACGGCTATCAAGTAAAACCTTCCGGGTTTCAACGGCCAGGAAAGATATATACTATAAAAATCAACTTACAGACTTGGTGGTAATGATGTGCTAACCTAACCGATTTATCCTCGTCACATGATCTCTACCAAGAAACTTCTTGGATTTACCCACAGCAATGAAATCGGACGCCTTCCAGTCTTCACGTCAATCTTCCATTACGAACCACTTGAAGTACAAAATACCACCGGAACCCCTTTCTCATACTGCCAATGTCACCAACGAAGGTAAATGGATAGGAAGTGTTACAATGGTAAAGTGAGAGTAGTAAGAAAAATCTTTGACACAAGAATACAATAATGTAGCTGACGTTTTCTCAATTGGAGTAAAATTGAAGTTTGAAAATTTGTTTGCTCTCAATATGGGTGTTCCAAAAAGTATAAGTAAGAGTTAGGGTAACCGAAAGAATGAAGAAATATATAGAGAGGCTCAAAAAAAATCGTTTAAAAATGACTATTGTCACAGCGCTCGAGCGTGTTTGGGTTTTCAAGAGATAAACCAACAGGCGCTCGAGCGAGCTTCGAGTACGCAACTATTGGTTTTAGTGCTCGAGCACACGGTGAGCGAGTATTGAGCGGGAGGATACTGGAATTGGTGCTCGAGCGCATGGCAAGCAAACGTCAATTGCATGCCTACTGGAAACTGAGCTCGAGCGCATGGCAGGCGTGTAGTGGGCACCATGGTACTGGAACCGAAACTCGAGCACATAGTAGGCGTTCAACAAATGTAGGACATCGGGAACGGATAGCCACGGAAATAAGTTGATGCAACTCTTCACTAGCACAACCCGATATTGACACACTACCAAATATGGTCACGGAATATATCAATATATAAATGACCTAACAATCTCCCTCTTTAATAATTCCGTGACAAAATCACATAAAGTAAAAAATAGATAAGAGAAGTACGAGTTCAAATACCATTAAGATAGAACCTGTGTACGTAAAAATCTACACCTAATGAATAACAAAAATAACAAAAAAAAGTAAATGACCAAGAACACAAAAACTACTATGTCTATACTGTAGCTGCCATGCCGATATTATATTGTGGTGTTGGGGCAACCATGGTCAGTACAAATGGATATAATACAAATAGAGATAATAGGGATAACAAAAATAAAACAACCATACGCAATAACATATAACAACACAAATGACATGAAAGAATAGGAATATTAGTAGATAACAAAGCCAATGAAGTCATCAAAACTAATAAAATAGTCAAAACTAATAAAGTGTCGGGAAGGTGCCAACGCTCTAGAACCCAAGGGGTCAGGGTAGGACAAGGCGGAGCAAGACGGTCCACTCTCGGACTGAAAGGAAAGCACTTCAGGGAGAGGCTCATCTAAAGGCTCACTAGGATCCACAGCGAAGCGGTGAGTGTATGACTGACTTTGGGTAAAGGTGGTGGAGGTGATAGGGCACGCAAGCGGTAAACGAGGAAGATCGGGAAATGAGAGACCTAATCCCGCAAGCTGCTGCTGAATGAGAGAGAGTGGCTGATTAGGGTTTGGCGAGGCACACACTGCTCATTGGATGATAAAGCGAACAGTTAGCGGTACTCAAGCGCATGGAAGGCAAGTGCACACAGTTTGCGCTTGCTTCCTTTTTTTTGAAATTTAAGAGAAGTCATTTATTGGGAGGTGAACAAACAGCGATGGCTGTTTTTAAAAATTCAAAATGCACACTGTCCTAGGGTTTAGTGAGAATATCTGCAAGTTGATTGTCGGTCGGAGTATGTTCAAGAGAAATCACTCGAGTTTTCAGGAGCTCACGAATGAAATGATATCGAATATCAATATGTTTAGTACCAAAGTGCTGAATAGGATTTTTAAAAATATTAATAGTATTGGTACTGTCATAGTAAATGGTTATAGTGTCCTAAACAATACCGTAATCAAGAAGCATTTGTTTCATCCACAAGAGTTCTGTATAGTAGCTACCCGCGGCAATGTATTCAGCTTCCGTAGTAGACAATGAGATGAAATTTTATTTCTTACTCATCCAAGCCACTAGGTTGGAGTCAACATAGAAACATCTACCGGAGGTGCTTTTTCAATCATCAATATTCAGCTAAGGCAAAATTGAAGTATTTAGAAAAAAAGATCTCATAATCGGAACTTCCATTGATATAGCGAATGATACGCTTAACTGTACTTAAATGGGATTCTTTTGGATTAGATTGATAGCTGGCGCAGACACTGACACTAAAAGCAATATCGGGTCAGCTAGTGGTTAAGTACAGGAGACTACCGACCACACAACTAAAGGAAACTTTCCGTCCCAAATCACGTAATGAACGGAAGTAGTACGAAAATAAATATTTAATACACGTAATGAATATTTCAATATAAATAATATAAATGATAACATGTATAAAGAGCAAAACAATAAGTAATAATAAAAAGGAGATAATTTTTTTGGTGACGAAGGAAAATCTCGATGATTATGACTATCGAGTAAAACCCTCTGTGTTTCAACAGTCAGAGAAGATATGCTCTATGAAAATTAATTTATAGACCGGGTGGTAACGACATGCTAACTTAACCAACTTACTCCTGTCATATGATCTCTATCAAGGAAATCCTTGGGTTTTGCCTACAGCAACAAAATCGAACGTCTTTTGATTTTCACGTCAATCTTCCCTCACAAACCGTTTGAAATACCAAACACCACCAGAACCCCTTTTTCACTACCAACGTCGCCAACAAAGATAAATTGGTAGGAAGTGTTACAATGGTAAAATGAGAGTGGTGAGAAAAACCTTTGACATAAGAGAACAAGAATGTAGTTGAGGTTTTTTCAATTAGAGCAAGATTGAAGTATAAGAATTTGTTTACCCTCAAAATGGGCGTTCCAAAAAGTATAAGGGTTAGGACAACTGAAAGAATGGAGAAATACATAGAAAAGCTTGAAAAACTCATTCAAAAAAATAACCGTTGCTGCGGCACTCGAGCGAGTAAGAGGCGAGCTTCGGGGGTGCGGGTATTGGTTTTGGCACTAGAGCGCACGGCGAGCGAGTATCGAGTGAGAGGCTACTGGAATTGGCGTTTGAGCGCATGGCGAGCGAACATCAAGCACATGCCCACTGGAAATTGGGCTCGAGCGCGTAGTAGGCATGTAGCTGGCGGCATGGTACTAGAATCGGGACTTGAGTGCATAGCAAGCGTGCAATAGGCGTAGGACATCAAGAACGAATAGCCACGGAGATAAGTTGATGCAACTCTTCAACTAGTACAACCCGACATTAACACGCGACCAAATATAGTCACGAAATATGCCAATATATAAATGACTCTAACAGTGACGTATTATTTTTGCAAGATTCCTAGGACTTCTGCAAGGAGAAGGATGCTGGATCTGAAGGATATTAGGCCCTTTATTTTGACTTAGGTGCCCATTCCTTTATTGCTAGTGAAGCTGAGATTGCTTATTTAGTACGGGGAAGGGCAATGCAGATTGGCTTGATGGATTCTTCAAGCAGGCATGGGATACCTGCTATGGAAGTTGTTTAAGATTTTTCTCTTCTGGGTGTACTTTAAAGAAAACAAATGCTACCCTTATCAGCCTTATCCCTAAGGTCTCTATCTGGACGATGATTTCTGAATTTCAATCTATTGCTTGCTCAATTTGATATATAATACTACATCTAAGATTCTAGCTATCTAGATAAGATGTTCACTATCCCGGTTAATTCATAATTCTCAAATGTCTTTCATCTCATGGAGCTTTGTTAGGGATAACATCCTCTTTGCACAGGAGTTTCTAAATAGTTACCATTTAGATAAATACCAGCAGCAGTTTTATGATGAAAATTGATCTCCATAATGTCCATGACATGGTGCAATGAGACTTTTGTGATTGTAGCCATGCAGCTGATGAGACCTTGCTGCTTTACACAGTGGGTGAGTCGATGCATATCTTCTCCCTCCTCCCTCTCCATTTATGGAGAGTCGGTAAGTTTTCCGTGGTGCTAGGGACTTTGCCACGAGACCTCCCTACACGTATCTCTGTCATTGCTATTGAGGTGCTTTATGGGATCATTTCCTCCAAGACACAAGATATCAAAAAGTTTGGATGTTAGCAAACTAAATTGGCTATGGTGGCTTTGCTGATGACTAGCTTCCGTTGTCCGCTACAGATCTCCATGCAGCCTCTATTCTTAAAGGGGAGTCTTGGGTTATTTTTCAAGTTCTGGGGTCTAGTGCGTAATTCTTCAAAGAGTGAGGTTTTTATTTGTGCTCCGAAGAGTCATGTGACAGCGCCAATTCCTAACTTTCTTGGATTTTGAGTTGGAATTCTCCCTATTAAATACATAGGTAAGCCCCTCATTTCGACCAAGTTAAGGGTTTCCAACTGTAGGCTGGTAATGGACAAGATTACTAAGAGAATTACTGCATTGAGGAGCAAATCTCTCTCATTTTCGAGTTGACTTTGGTTAATTCTTTCTATCTTATCTACTGTCCATGTGTTATTTGTTGGATTTTGGATCATTTACTTGTGAATTTTACACCCATTTATATATTGTCTAGTGATACATTCAATGCTACACAAATCTTGACATGATCGGAGAAAATTATTGAGTAGCATATAATAGGCATCTGAATCATGTATATGCTCTACTTGTCTAGAATAGATTTGCTCGATGGGCGCCTAAACCAAGCATGATTGGCGCCTAAGAGACGTATATATATATATATTATCCGGAATGCTCAGTGCTTAAGGGGCACTTGTACACCATTTATACAATAGGCTCGTGCCTAATATGTGCCTGATAAATGCTCGTGCGTTATTCCTAACATAAAATCGTATTGATGTGATTTTAGGATATTCTTGGCAGTTTTTTGAGTTATTGAATATTGGCATAATAAGAAAAAGAGGAGAAAGAGAAAAAATAGAGAAGAGAATTTTACTTATTCATTTGAGTCTCAAATCGTATTTTATTTTTTATTTACTTTGGGTACATTATTTTTATTATTGTGAAGAATATTTTATCGGTAATTTTTCTTTTCTTTCATCTTATATTCTTATTTATTGGGCTTGTTACTATAAGATCTTTATATTTACCAGAGGTTTTTGTAGCTAAAATTTATTACATAGTTTATATTTATTCGAACTCATAGTAATATAATTTTTTTTCCTCATTTCTAAAGGGATTTTCATGTAAAATTATATATATCTCATTATTTATTGTTATTACTATTTATTATACATTATTGATTTATCTTCTCACTTGTTCAAATAAGGAAATTTAGTACCCAATAAGTATTATTATAGAGAGGTTGTTATTGTCATATTAAATTTTGTTTGAATGGATGGAGGGTGAAAATAAGATAATTTATTTGAATGGTTCAAACTATGATATTTAAAAGAATAAGATGAAAATTTTATTATTTATTAAAATAAGGCATCTTTTGGTATTTTTTACCTGAAAGCTTGAATCAAAATCCAATGAAAAATAAACTTTTGAATATAAATAAGTTTGTAATTATATTCATCAATTTTTTGATTATAATTTCTACAATCACATTCGCAATTAAACACATGAAAAAATATTATGAGAAAAGCTTAAAACGCTTTACGCTTTAAAAATTGATAATCATTAATTGTTTCACTTAATAAAATTTATAGAAAAAAGATATAAAGAAGGTACCTCTATAGTTGACCATCTGAATGTGTTTTAAGAATGTTGATTAGTTGAGTAGTATGGATATTAAATTCGATGATGAGTTATAGGGCTTATGGTTGTTGACCACATTATCAAATTCATGAAAAGTTATTCGAATCATCATCGCCAATATAGCTCCTAACAATATAATGATCTTGTAGATGTTGAAGGGTGCTATACTGAATAAGATAATGAAGAGAATATTATATGGCCCCACTCCCTCAAACTCTGAAATACTGATCTCAGAGTCACAGAAAAAAAAAATAAAGAGCAAGGTCTTAAATCTAGTGATAGGTGCTAAAATAAGTCACAATTGAAGCATTAAAATCTCAAATGCCATTACTATATAAAAAAGGGTCATCTTGAGAAGTCTCAAGATGAGGAGTGAACCACAATAATTACCAAACCCGTTTTTCTTGTTTGCAAAGAAGAAGAAGAAATTAATTTGATAGATCATGATACAAATTAAGTAATTAGCAATGACATAAAATTTTATGTTATTTCAAGAAGAGAATTTTTTATATCTTATACTCCCAATAATTTTAGAGTATTGAAGAAGGGAAATGGAGTGTCCTGGGTAGTGGATTGCAGTGCCGTGCACATGATCACTGACAATAAAACCAAGTTATTATTGAGGGATGTATGACACGTTTTGAATATTCGACTGAATCTTATTTTAGTAGGTAAGCTTGATAATAAGAGATTTTATAACACTTTTGTGAAGAATGTGGAAGCTTATTAGAGGATCTCTAATAGTGATTTGGAAAAAGAAATTTTCTAACTTATATATGTTACAAACCATACTGTTAGGCCCCATTTGTGTGTTGGTATATTTTGTGACTATGTCTAATTTGTTATTGGTGAAGGTCGTATTATTCTAAAGATCTACATCATAATATCGTTTGCTATTTGTTGAAACACCATGCCCAATTTCATGCCTGTCATGAGCCCAACTAGCGCTCAAGCCCCTTTTCTAGTAAGTCGGCACCATCTGCTAGCCCAACCAATGCTCGAGCCTCGTTTCTAGTAAGTCGGCACCCTGTGCTTGCCCAACCTATGCTCAAGCCCCGTTTCCAGTGCGCTTGCACCAGCTACTCAAACGACTCACACTCAAGCGCCAAATTCAATAGACCCAGCGCTCAAAGCTAGCTCAATCCATGCTTGAGTTTTGCAAGATGTATCCCATGAAACCCTAAGCTCACTCACAGTACGCTTGAGCCGCGCTTGAGCGCCATGACACACATTTTACCAACGGTCGTATTTTTTACCTAAGTTTTTGAATATCTCTATATATAACCGTCTTATTTCCTTTACCCATGACTACTTGCTTGAGATTTGGACGGTTATTTCAATGCAAAACTTGCTCCTTCATGCTTACAAATTTCTCTATTTGAAAAAACTTACCTCTGACAATTGTGCATCATCGATAAAATTTTCCTACCACATTATACTTTATCTTTTACACCTCTTTTCACCTGTTAACCTATATTGGTGACATCGATGCCGTAAAAATTGAGATTCGGTGATGTACAGTAATTCAACAGTTCGTGAAAAAAGATTGATTAGAAGACCGAAAAGTATTTAATTTCGTTACCGTAGACAAATCTAAAAAGTTTCTTGATAGAGATCATAAGATTGGAGTAAATTGATTAGATTAGCACGTCTATACTACCCAATTTATAAGTTGATCTTCATAGTACATATCTTCTTTGACCACTAAAGCGTTGAGGGTTTTACTCGATAATTGTGGCTATTGAGATTTTTCTTCATCATTAAAAATTACATCTTTATTATTATTACTTTTATTATTTATTGTTTACATCTAGATTAAAATATATTTCACGTATATTATATATTTTATGATTTTTATTTTGTAAATTTATTGAGGAGTCAAAATATTATTAGTAATTCGAAACTAATAGTTCATTTCAATTGGAATCAGAGATTTAACCCGATCCGCGACTCCGATCTAGATGTATACCAGTCAATTGCTATCTGTTTCTCCCTAATTTGACAGGAGCAACTATGTGTATTGGAAAGTTCGTATGAGAGCATTTCTTAAATCGTTGATGAACATGTATGGGTTAGCAACCAAATTGGGTGGACTGCACCTAGAAGCACCATAGGTGATGAACCAAAAGTTTTATCCTTATGGACAAAAGAAGATCTTGATGAATGCAATTGGAATAGTAATGAGTTACATGCTATTTTTTAAGTTGTGTCCCCTGAAGGATTTAAGCATATCTCTATCTATGAGACCTCAAAAGGGGCATAAGACATCCTTATGATTACCCACGAAGAAGCTAAATTGGCTAAAAAACTCTAAATTGTAAATACTCACTACAAGGTTTGAGAAAATTCAGATAAAAGATGACGAGACCTTTCATAAATTTTATACTAAATTAAATGATATTATTAATTCTATATTCAATTTAGGAGAACGAATTCTCAAGAATAGAATCATCTGAAAGGTTTTGCAATCTCTACTTGAACATTTTAGCCTGAAGGTCACTGCTATTGAAAAAAATAAAAGCCTCAATAAATTAAAAATAGAAGAACTAGTTGATTTTATACAAACGTATGAATACACTCTCCCTCAATCCAAGCAAAATAAATTAATTGCCTCAAAAATTATAAAGAAATGGAGAGATCGTAACTCTAATGTAGAATCTTACAACGATGAGGACTTTACCTTATTTTTTAAACTTTTTTAAAAAATTTTCAAAAATAAAAATAACAAATAAACTTTCAAGAGAATAGACTTGTCACACAACTCGGTTAAGAAAAATAAAAAATAATAATAAAGATATAAAAAATAGCAAATCTCAAGGAATCTAATGTCATAAATATCACGGATTCGATCATATCTAGACCGAGTGTCCTAATTTTAAATGTCAAAAAGAAAAAATCTTAAATGTATCCCTCTTAGATGGAAAAAGAATGAAAAATATGATGAAAAATTATCTATTAAGAAAGAAGTGAATGATTTGGCCTTCAATACTTTCATTATAAGTCGTGATAAAGCCACTAGTGTACAACTAGAACAATTGGATTCTTCTCTTGAGGAATTGATAATAAATTTGATGACTTGTAAGAAATTTATGATAAACTGTTTAGGAAATGTATAAATGTAAAGAAAATTAATAAATTTCTAAATAGTAAATTAACTGAATTTAAAAATGTTGAGGCAAAACATACAACAAAATTGAAACGGTTCACTATTAAACATCATAAACTGGAGACGTTGAATAGGTCCTTAATTGCTAAAATCAAATTTTTAGAATTGGAGCTCGAAAAATATTGAGAATGATATTAAAAAATTATCAAGCGGAACTCAAAACTATAATTATATGTTAGGATTTGGAAAGTTTATAGGAAATAAAAAGGGTTTAAGTTATACTGAGAACACTTCTAAAAATGGTAAACATTGTAAACCAATTTTTATTTCTGCCACAGAAGCTCTACACAAAAATATTGATACCCCAAAACTTTCTAAATCTATGCCTAAAAGTATGAAGAATAAAATTAGTTCAAATTTCTTGCCCAAACCAAATAATAAAATAACTGTGAATAAATCTACTAGAACTTCCAAACCAGTTTGGCCTAATATTTAATTTCGATATGATTCTAGAAATCCCAATACTTTCCCTAAGTTTGTGTCTACCTACCATATGTGTAGGCAAATTGGGCACATGCGTTCTCGTTATCACACCATTAATCAGTTGTACAATCAAAAACAATGGGCAAAAATAAAAAATTTGATTAATTATATTCAACAACTAAATGATGAAGTGAAAAGACTAAATCAAAAGATAAATTCAAAAAAAAAAAACCTAAATTTATTCTTATAAAGTTGCTTACATGTCTTAAAAGTTTAAAATCATTCACTGTGATATTTAGACAATGAATGCTCCAAACACATGTGCAGCAATAAGGCCATATTTTCATCACTGACTAACCATCTTGATGGGATAGTTATCTTTGATGATAGAGCGAGGGCTAATATTATATATCTCTGGGCTCACATTGCCAAGGATGGTTGTCCTTAGCAAAGGCTTGATCAATATCTTTGGGCTCTCAAAGCCGTATGATATCCTGTATATATCTGAGTTAAAATCAAACCTCCTAAGTATTAGTCAACTCTGTGATGAAAACTTTGAATTGAAATTTTTTCAGGACAAATATTGTGTATATGATACAAAGGGCTCTATTGTGCTGGAAGGTAGGAAAACTCCCAATAATCTCTACAAGATCAAGCTAGATCCTGTCTTAGGATGCCATCCTGATAAGGTCAAGTCTGCAAAAATGTGGTATTAACATTTTGGTCATCTAAATTTTAAAGATTTGGCCAAAATTAAAAAAAAAAAAAAAAGCTATGTTGAGGGCCTTCAAAAATTGTCCAATGTTACACACGATGTGTGTGGTCCTAGCCAACTTGGTAAACAAGCCAAGACTAGCCATCCCTCTCTAGGTAACATTCAGACCTTGCGTCCCCTTAAAATTGATCTATATGTATCATATGAGACCATCTAGGATCAAGAATTTAGGGGGAAAGAAGTATATCTTAGTAGTTGTATATGTTTTTTTTAGATATTTATGGATAGACCTTATCTACGAAAAGTCTGATACCTTTGATTACGTGAAAATTTTGTGTAAAAAACTCATAAATGAGAAAAGCACTTCTATTGTGAGAATTCGTAATGATCACAGAAAGAAGTTTAAAATTTTAAATTTTGACAATTTTTGTTGTGAAGAAGGAATTCAACACGAATTCTCTACTCCTATCATTCCACATCAAAACGGGATTGTGAAACAAAAAAATTAGGTCATTCAAGAAATGGTTAGAATAATGATGAAAATTAAAAATGTTGCTACGCACTTTTGGGACGAAGTTGTAAGCATGGCCTATCACATAATTAATTAGGTCTACATAAGACCCAAAACATATAAGACACCTGTAAAAATCGAGTTTTAACTTATATTAATCATGATTATTTAAGTTAATATAATCAAAATTGATGTCAAAGGATACGAAGAATAAGGTCAAAAAGGAAAAAAAATTATAAACTGGACGAGTTGTGCATCTGACCCTGAGCTTCTGCAATATTCCTTTTGAGGGCTAATCAATCAAGATGACGATGTTATGCACCTGAAAATAAGGACACAGCTTTCGAACGGAATATACCAGGGCTAGCGCAATCCTTTCGGCATGCCAGTAGTGGCTCTTAGTGTCGATCAGGACTTTGTTGACGTAGTACATTGGTCACTTCATGTTGGATTGCTGCCGAATTAGGACTAAGCTCAGAGCCATATTAAAAACCTTCGGATATTGGTACAACTCTTTGCCTTCATGAGGCGAAGTCAGGAGAAGAGGATGGGAGAGATATTCCTTGAGTTCCTGGAATGTAGCGTCACACTCGGCCTTCCGCTCGAACGTGGTTACTTTGGTCCCGTACAAGACCTTGAAGAATGGCAAGTATTTCTCCACTGACTTTGCCAAGAATCGAAAGAGGGCGGCAAGCCTCCCAGTGAACTTTCAAACCTCCTTCACTATCCGAGGAGGGCTCATGTTGAGAATGGCCCTTATCTTTTTGGATTCACCTCGATGCCTTGCTAAGACACTATGAAACTTAGAAATTTTTCGGATGTCTCTCTGAAAACACACTTGGCTGGTTTGAGTTTCATCTGGTATGCCCGAAAGACGTCGAAGGTCTCGCTCATGTCGCGAACATGATCGTTAGTGACTTTGCTTTTGATAAGTATATCGTCTACGTATACCTCACGTTCTAACCGATCTGGGATTCTAATATCTTGTTTACCAACCGCTGATAGGTAGCCCCATCATTCTTCAGACAGAATGGCATAACCTTGTACTAGTAGGTCCCCTAATCCGTTATGAATGAGGTATACTCCTCATCTTCTAGACTCATCCTAATCTAATTGTAACCCATGTAAGTATCCATAAAGCTTAATAGTTGGTGGTCGGAATCGGAGCCTACTAGCTGGTCTATCCTTAGTAGGGAGAAGCTATCATTCGGGCATGCTTTGTTCACGTTTGTAAAATCTACACATATCGACCGCTTTCCATTGCTCTTCTTGATGAGGATAACGTTCGACAACCAGTCTAGGTACTAAACTTTCTTAATGAACCTTGCGTCGAGCAACTTCTTTACTTCCTCGCAGATGGTGACCAGCTTTTTGACCGAATGTTCCTGCATTTCTACTGAATGGGCTTATGATCAAGATTGAGGTCCAACTCATAAACAATGACTCCCACTGATATACCTAGCATGCTACTAGAATCCACGTGAAGACATCAATATTTTGTTTGAGGAAGGTGACAAGTTGGTCGAGGACGGAACCTGGAAGAGAGCTACCAATGTGAACACATTTTTTAAGCTCGTTAGGGCAAGGGAACTTAATATGTTGACTCTCCCAATTGGGCTTGCTATAGGGTGGCCTTGTCTTAGAAGTCAAAATGTCTAATCGGCCAACTTGGGGTCACTGGAGCGACTTGGGACAGGTAGCACGTCTGACCTATTACCTGATATCCTAAGACTTCTCCAATGCCGCACGATGTCGGGAACATTATCTTTAGGTGTGGGATCAACGTCACTATCCCGACAGCGATCAAGCATGGGCGTCCTATGATTGCATTATAAACCGATGATAAATCAACTACTAAGAATGTGAGTATTTAGGAGGCCGTGCATGGGCATGTCCCCAACGTGACCTCTAGTTAGACGGCTCCTTGCACGAGTAATGGCTCATTGTTTAAGCCATATAGGGGGCCTTCGATGAGCCTATTTGGCTCTTTTTCAGTCTAAGTTTAAAAAAAGTATCAAGATATAACAAATTGTGAGAACTTTCATTATTGATAAAAATTTATTTCAATTGGTAGTCTATTATACCATCCAAAACAAGAGCAGATATAAACAGAGGGTCAGAATGATGGGTCATTATATGAGTCATATTATTATTACTAAAACTAATGGTATTAATTCTAACCCCTACCCTAGATTTCTTGCTGTTGGAAATGTTCTCTAGGCGATCCGGGGTGTTACACTTGGCTGGCTTAGTTGTCACTATATTGATAATCCCGGCCACCACTCGATTCCTCAGTTGCTCATGTGTGTCTTTCTCTACTTGTATGGGAGCTTGTCCCGGATTTCATAGGAACCTCATTAGATGCCCCTAGTGGATCAAGTCTTTAATCTCCCTCTGTAGAGTCAACAATCCTCGGTTTCATGACCTAGAGACCGATGGTAGTGACAATACTTGTTCTGATCTGATGCCTCTAAGTTCTTCGGCGCCTTAAACGATCTCAAGAACTTCTTATCCGAGATTTGCATCAGAATATTGGTGCGTGTGTCGGTCAGGGGGTTAGGTCCTACAATTGAAACTTTTTCCGGGGACCTGGCACCACTTACAGCTGTTTGTGCAGTCTTCGGGGACAATAGTCATCCCCGTTCCTTTTCTTCTCATTCGTTAGCCTCTCCAATTGCCAATTAGTAAGATTTGGGTGCTTGGCTTCATTGGCCTCCTCGACCGCTATGTAAGTACAGGCGATTGCCTCTACCTTCCAAAACATCTAGGAATTCTGGTGGGTTAGGTGCTTAAAGAAAACAGCTAGCTCCAAAGTGGTGATAAAGGAGCTGAGTTTCACCTGGTCAGTGAGCTCAGATATCCTTTAGGCCTCAGCAGTGAAGCGTGCTAAGAAGTGCTTCAAACTCTCATCTCATTGTTGTCGAAGTTAGACTAGGTGCCATGGATGTTTCACTTCTCTTCAATTGGAGGCGAATTGAGATTGAAAGCAGTCGGCAAGCTCCTCAAAAGTTTGAATATAGTTTAGCTTAAGATTATAGAACCAGAGGCATGTGTCCCCTTTGAGAGTCAAAGGGAAGTATTGACACATGGTAGCCTTGTCTAGACCCTGAAAACTCAGTAGTGTGTCAAAGTGGTCCATTGGATCGGTACTCTTGTCATATGGCTCAAGGGCTAACCTCTTGAATTTGTGGGGGAACGGCTGTGCGCAGATCTCCCCTGTGAAGGGTGACTCCCTCAGGTCCGCGATCCTCCTTACAGCATCACCCCTGAAGACATGCTCTATATCTTTTCCACCTTATCTTCCATGCGAGAAGCGGACGCAACCCTCTTAGTGTTGGGAAAGATCCTCAACTCCATATGATTTGGAGAGGGGTGCGCGGTTGTGCGGCTCCCAACTCGTGGTGGCTGCGTGTTGTATGAGGCTCTTCCTTAGGCCTAGGGCCTCTGATTGCTACGGGAGTAATAAGGGATCTGTCGCCTAGGACTTTCATCTCATGTCTCATGGCTAAGACAGCCCTCCAGTTGCGTCCGGGCCCTACTACTCAAGGCCTCCTGGGCCCTACTATTCGAGGCCTCCTGGGCCCTAGCATCATCGGGCAATGAGGTCTTCTCGACTGACTACTTCGGCCTTCATCTCTTCTTCTTAGAGCCCAATGCTTGTGCTGTGGGAGCAGGAGCCCCTAACTGTTGCTCATCCAAGCGGTTGTTGATCCTCTGAAGTATTTTAAATATGTCACCCATCTGGGCAGCCAGCACATGGACATTGGGCACAAGGTGCTCACCCGCATGGCTACCCGCAGAGGGGTCATTGCCCTGGGTGGCGGTGTCCCTAGCCGGCACATTGGTTTGCACCCTAGTGTTGACCATATTTGCTATTGTGAGTGTAGTGGTTGGACTTTTATGTCGTTCCCACAGACGACACCATTGATCCGTCCCTGGTATCCGAGTTATTATACGAATTAGAAAGTTACTCGATCTTCTACTGTGGGTCGAATTGAAGGGGGTTCGGTCTCTATCTCTATTAACATAGAACCTACGCACCACAAATTACAAACGAGAGGTCAAAAAATTGACTGGATTCACTCTCCAATTTATCTTCCAACGCTCAAGTCAGAAATTTTTTTAAAGAAATAAAAAAATGCAATGAGGATGTGAGAGAATGTGGCGATACACATATACAAGGAATGTGAGAGGAAGACTAAGCTCCTATAATGTGCTTAACAGGGAGAAGCTTAGAAAGATAGAGAACTGGACTCCTGTGTACTGTACTCGATGAATGGCTCACTTAGGTTAACTCGACGGGGAGTGGCTTCACAAGGAGGAGAAAGAACCGTGTTGAGGAAAGAGGATTTGGTTCTTTCGGGGCTCTTATGTCTCTCTTAAGGGTGCCTTAGCCGGGAATTAATTGATCCCTCTCTATGTAAAGGGGGATATTTGTAGTACTTTGTGGAGAAGGTTTTAGCGCCAATGCTAGTAGCAGGTGTCCTGCCAAGATTCGTCGGCTGTTAGGGCATTTACAGGAGCCACCGTGTAAAGTTTCGGTTCCTTGAATATAGTAATTATGCATAATTAAGTTAATATAATTAAAATTAGGTTAAACGAATGTGAAAAAATAGAAATCAGAAGAGAGAGGAAGCTCGCTGGATAGGCACCCGAGCGGTGCCAAGGCACAATTTCTAGTATCGTCATGCCTGATGTTTGCTCAAGCTCAATCTTGGGTGTAAATTTTAGAATTGTTGTGTCTGATGGACACTCAAGTGGCACTTGAGCGTGGGGTGCCTTATACGGTAGCACTCGATGGGTGCTCGACTAGCGTTCAGGTGCAGGTTATCCTTATCCGAATTTTTGGATAAGTTTTAACCCACTTTAATATATAAAAATAATTATATAACAAGATTTATGGGAGGATAAAGATTAGAAAGGAGCATGGGTAAGAGAGAAGAAGAGAGAGAAAGAGAAGAGAAGAGAAAAAAGTGAAAGGAGAGAAAGCTACAGAGAGAAAGTATGACTGAGGTAGAATCGAGCCATTTCCAAAGAAGAAAATTGGTAAATCGGGTTAAAACAAGTACACTCTAAGCTTTGTCTTTCTTTTGTTGATGTTTATTGTCAGTTTTTTCGGGTATTGTTATTCTGATACCCTACTCCGTTAAGTTTCTACCGATTAAATTATATGTTTTACTACTTTATTATATTTTTATGATGAAACTTCATGTTTGGAAGTATATAACATGATTTATATGTTATTTTTAGTATTTAGTTCCTAAATTATATCTGTAAATATGTGCAAAGTTACTGTATAACTTGAATTTGAGAAATAAGATTTATGGTCTATTTATATTTATATTACAAATTTATTAAAATATCTGTAAAGTTTATTATTATCTATTTATTTGCTTATGGTAAAAAGACATCTGTTCTATAGAGTTTATAATTATCTATTAATCTATTATTTATGAAAAAATATCTGTTAAAATCTAAAACTTAAGTCCACATAAATATAAAAATATGTATTTGTATCCACATGAATATAAGAATATATATCTGTGTTAAGCAATTTGGGACTCTACAATTTGTTATCTGTTATGTATATTTTCTCCTGAAATGAAAAAATCAAGAAAAAAGGACTAAAAAAATTGTGTAGAGTTTCCATTCAAAATATGAAAAGAAATCAAGAAATTAGACCAAGGATTTTATTCAGTGGGTAATATTTCCTAACATACCTTAGGATATTATAATGATAGATCAAGGAGTGCCCCTGGGCCACAAGAAATTTTGGTGGCAACAAAGACTATGACCTCGCATATCGAGTTAAATGTGTATCGCTCGCCACAAAATATTGAATTGCGTGAGTAGTGTCTTAAACTATGTGAAAGCATACACAACCCTTTCTTTGCTTGATCGCTCGGTTAACTGACAAGGCTTACTAACTCTGACCCCAAAAGTTAAATAAATTTCTACATATTTTGAAGGCTAATGAAATCAGAAATAAAATATAAAAGTTAAATGTGTTCCGAAAATATTATTTGATCATGCATTATGTTTATATATGTATTATGATCTTATTACGTTCCTTCAATTTTATTCTAAAGTATACTATGTTTATCCTTATTTATATTTGTATCTTACTGAGTAATTGGCTCACTCACGTACTATTTTTCTTACCTTCAGATGAGTACGAACTAATATCTAATGAGGAAGAGAAGAGATTGTAGGTCGTTAGGCTGTGGATGATGAAATTGTGGATATATGTATATGTTGGAAAGTTAGATTTTTGATGTATTATGATTATTTTGGTGAGACTCTTATGTTTAGTTGTTACTGTGTATTTAATGGTTATATGTAAATACTTTCACAAGTCATTATGGTTAGTATTTGGTACCTTATGGCATCTTTTGTATCCAACATTGTATTCGAAGATACGGCGTTGGAGCCACAAATATTGTGGTAGTATTTGGATCCTGTGCATGCTTGATTTCTATGTATAATTGTGGTTTGTATTTAGTTTTTGACGGACATTATATTTAGTGGTATTTAGTTAATCCAGTCCGTCACACACCATGACAGATGTCGTCTTGCAGGGGTGATATGACTGCAGATGGTGGTGGTCAACAAGGATTAGGCTGCTCCTCATGCAAGTTAGTTGGGTTGTTGTTAGTTGGCGGGTACGATGGTTCCCCATGGTTAACCGCCATCATTAATGGTTGGGACTTATTGTGCCGATGTCTCCTACGTTACTAGACTGTCAACAATGAGGTAGAGGGTGAACTTTGCCGTGATTGGTTGAGCAACAGCAACTATCCTCTTTCCCTAGATTGTCGCTCCTTCTTGGGCTCGCTCATATTAGATGGGGCTGGTTGGGTATTTTTGGGCCTTACTTCGTGTTGGACTTTCCTGACTAATGGGCTGGCCACCAGTTCGACCTGTGTCATAAGTGGACCCAGTAGGGTCTATTGGGGTCGTTTTGTTCTCAATCAATGTAGAGAATTTTTTAACCTGACCGGACTATGTTCATTTTGCATAGCTTGGTTTGGGCTCATTGTAGAATTCTCTTTTATTCTTTTGTTTTTTGTTTAGCCATTCAAAAGCATTGAACGCCAAGGATCGGGTGCACGGCGTTGCAAATTAATGCCCTGCATTTTTCCCTATATGGAGGCCAGGTTGAAGTCCATTGTCACCTTTTTTTCATCTAGTGCAAATTTTTCATTATATTTGGGATTCTATTTGTTAGAACAGTGACATCATTGACATCTATCAAACCGATCATGGGGCATTTATTGGGTTGGGCTGTGGTGGAGGGGAAAGCATCCTGCTTCAGTGGTTTTTAGACTTGTGTTAGCCATATCAGCTTTAATTCATTCAGACAATGAGGAACAATATTTTTTTATATAGCGTGGAGATTTCTATTTCTAAGCACGACGCAGTTATAATTTTTCATATGGTTCGCAACAATACCAGTACTCTACCCTTGATCATTACAAACTTGTCCTGTTGTGTAGTCCTTTTTTAACCTTTTTACCCTCTAAAATTTAGGAGTAATTATGATTTTTAAGAGTTAACATCCCAGATTTCTTTGGTTAGTTGAGGCTTTGTTATCAAGATGGATGCTTTTTGGTGCTTCTAATTGTTTGCCTCATCGATTTTTTCCTTTTCTAGACTGGGTTTGAAGAGTTTACTATTTATTGATGTTTTTGAGCACTGATTTATATATATATATATATATTTTTATTATTTTTTTTATTTTAGTGGTTGAACCCTAGGGGATTCGGGGGGGCGTCCAACGCCCCCAGCGCTGGACGGCGTCCAGCGCTTCGTTTGGGTCGTTGGATTGAAAAATCCAACGGCCCAAAATTTATAATTAAAAAAAAAACATATTTTTTGTTTTTTTTTTATTTTTTTTAATTTTTTTTTTCATATTTTGATTATAAAAATATAAATTTTAATATTTTTTATTTTTAAATTTTATAATATTTTTTTTAAAAAAAAATCCAACGACCCCGTGGGCGTTGGAGGGGGCTCCGCGCTGGACGCCCCCTCGTTCCGAACCCTAGGTGCTTAGGTCTCTAGTTTTTGTACAAAATTTTCCTCCTTCAATATGCTTAGGCTAATCACTTAACCCCAAAAAAAAAAAACAAAACAAAACATATATTTTTCTCTCTACTGTTATTATGTTCCGATAGACCCCAGTGGGTCATAATCTTTAACCTGGTCATGTTTTCTCTCTCCAGCCAACCATGTTCCAAAGTCCAGCGTAGTCCGGCTCCATGGTCCAGCAATTCTCTATTGAACATGTTTTAACCATGCTCATTCCTCTGGCCTGAATTTTGACTTTAGGTTGATGTTTCTTTTATTACTTTACTCTAATGCTATGTTTGGCTAGATTTTTTTTTTTTTAATTTCTATGCACATTTATTTATGAATTTTTCTCAAATGATGGATTGTTAAAGAGAAATCTTTATATCTCTAAACTTTGACTACGAGTTTTACGAAATAATTTTCAAAAATAAATGTGCCTTTTACTACCTAAGTCATGTTTGATGAGAGGTTAGTATATATCGATGGGGTATGGACTAAATATAACCTGTCTGACTCAACTGAAATATGAAATTTAAAAGTTAATAATTTGAAGACAAGAATTGAAGATTAAACCGATCTGTCGAATAACCGAGCAGCAAAAAATATGAAAGATTGATATAGTTAATTGCCTAACAAAGTAAATCTGATTACCAATTATATACTGATGGATGATTAGTTATATGTAAACAAATAGTAACAATCTAATCAATTTTAAACATTTATAATTAAGTAGTTACTAAATCAATACAAGTTATGGTTATATAACTATTGTAATTGTTGACAATTAATGTAACGTATTATCTCCGATAACGTATGCCAATTTTGAATAGACACACCAATTAGAACTTAAGTCATAAATATAAATCCCTAACCAAAAATATTGGCAAAAGATATGCTAACAAATAAATGCTCACTATGAGTATAATTAAACGAAGCACAATCCTTCTAATTAACTCAATTCAACACTTATCCATTTTTACTTTTTTTTTCGCATCTTTTTATTTTATTCTGAAAATTTACTAATTTAAATATTAAAAGATATATCGATGAATACGTTTCATATACCCCTTTCTCTTTATTAAATTATAGTCATACACTGGATCAAAATTTATAATTATGAAGATCAGACCCATTATCTTTCAGATTAATCAAAAGTTATACATTAACTATTTAATTCGTTTAACAATTTAATTAATTTAGATTTTTTTTATTTCTCTAGATTGTTTTTAAATATATAAAATAATATTTAATATAATTATCGAAGGATATTACTATATATATATTTATGTAACTTTCTATAAATTATTAATTAAAATATTTTACAAAGACATATTGGTCAAATATTAAAAATTATCCATTCCTTCCTATAGTCTTAACGTGATGTTTGATTTGAAAATATTTATAATTCCTAGGCTAATTTTTTGGGAAAAACTTTTATGAATTGGTTAAGTTCTCAGGGATAATAATTATTTCTCAAATATATTTATTATAATATAAGCCAAAATAAGTAATATTATAAAAATAAATGTTATATTATTTCTTGAATAAATATTTCTGCTGCGGATCGGTATGATGTCCGTGGTAGTGACGACAATGGCGGCGATTACGTGGTCAGATTATCCGTTATGACCTGGTAACGGCAATAATTACTATGATGTGGACACTTTTTCTCAAGAGAAACAGGACAATACGATATTTAATTCTGCCTTTCCATGTGATTTAATTTCAGGAACCGGGTTGAGTATAGGGGAACTAGTCGGATTGTACAAATGTTGGGGATCTCTGACGTTCAGCGACTCCAAAAAATCCGATTAAGGGGAATTTTGGTGTTGAAGAGATGAGGGCCCAATGCACAATAGATCAAGGGTTCGAGCAACACCTTCAAAGGTAAACCACCCTAACTTGAAATTTCCTCTATTTTAATTTGTTGATGACGGAAGTTTCACCTTCTTTGCCCTTCGATTTGGAAGCGAATGAGTCCGAAAATAATGTTGTAGGTGAAACTGAAAGCATTGATTCTGAGTTTGAAAACCAGACTAATCCTTTGTAAATGAGAAGGTGGAATACAGCAAGAAAGTGTTTAAAGACTGTAAATGAAAAGGGGTAATGCAGCAAGAAGGAAAATGTTGAAAAAAGGAAAGAGATCATAGAGAAAGAGGATAATGAAAACGTGAAAATTGCTTAGGAGGAAAATGTTGTGGCGAAGGAAAAACCTTCAAAGAAAAATGTGAGCAGACTCTGTTAGAACTTTATTGCTATTGTTTTTTGCAACTTAAATTAGTCTTGAATGAGGGATAATGGAAGGGTGACCTATTTTGCTCGTGCCTGTCCCTTAATTGGAAAAGTTCTAGCAGGATTATCAGCCTTGGAGAGAGAACTTAAATTACTCTCTACTTTGCTCTAACTGTTGACATTGATAGAGCTAGAGAGTGGGAGGCAAAAAAAAATGTCAAATCTGCTCACAAAACCGAGGTTATTTCTGTGGGCTTCAGCATTGGATTGGCCCAAGCCGTCGGCCCAAGCCGTCGGCCCAAGCCACTGAGCCGCAGCCGAGCCGAGCCGAACGGCGCTTGAAGCCGGATCTGAGCCGGTGTTGCAGCAGAGCATTCTGCGTTCGTTTCATCTTCTCCTCTGGTTTTGTAACGATTTGGCTTTAATCTCAGTTAATTGCTGAAGCAAATGTGGTCCATTAAGTGGTGATAACTCTCCCATTAAGTTAATTCATCAATTTCGACCGGTTCGAGCTCCAAACGCTCGGTTGAGGCGGAGTGATGGTTTCGCCTATAAATTGAGACTTTCGGCTTTGTCGCAGCATCCAACTCAAGAATACACCATCTAAACGAGTAAAGGAGTGTCCGAAGCCTGACGTAACGCCGTCCGAATCTTCAATCCGAAAACAGAGCATCAATGGCCGGAGGTATTTTCTAACCGATTTGAAATTCCGCATTTGTGGTTGTTTTACCCACATCAAGATCTAACATTTGGTATCAGAGAAAGGTTCCACCTCTGCCTTCATTGTTCGTATATTTTCCGGTTTATTTTCGAATTGAAAAACTAAAGTCTTCGTTTTTTTAAGATTCGGATCAAACAGCTGCTTGGACATCGATGGGAAATTAAATTTCGAAATTTTCATATATTTTTCAACTTTTATGGTGTTCGTATGGTCTTTGTTTGAATCGGGTGCAGGTCGGGTCGGGTCGTTCGTTGTCGGGTTAGGGGCGAAACCGACGAAAGGAAGACGACGACTTGAACGGCGTCGTTTTAAGCCGGCAATTTAAAACGCCGTCGTTTCTTTCTTCATTTTGCGGTTACGAGCAGCGTCGTTTCGTTCAATTTATTGATAATCGACGGCGTCGTTTTTGCTGATTTAATAAAAAAAAAAAGGAAAATCAAAATCTGCTGCCGACGGGTTTCGAACCCGGGACGCAAAGGTTGTAACGGCTTTTGCCGTTTGCGCTGCTTAGCGCCATGCAACCATTTCCGCGTTTTAATTGTATTTGTACTTGGTTACAGTGTATATATATATTATATATACGTATATATTTGTTTATATATATATATATAATTATAATATTATATATAAAGTATAAAATATAATATCCGGAATATAATTATATATATGTATAAATAATGTCTTGTGATTAAAATAATTTAATTAATTGGGGATTAGCCACAGCACCCTTAATTAATAAAATTATTTATTTATTATCACGTGAGGTATAAAGACATAAATTGTGATATTTATTTTGATATAATAAAATTTATCCCACAGGAAATTTTATTATATTAAATTAATTAATCAGGATAAAATATCAAATTATTTTTCTTAATTTACCCACAGGGATTAAGAATGGAATATAATTTGATAGTTTTATCATAAAATTGGACATGAATCTACTGGAATTAAAAATTTAGCCCACAGGTAATTTTTTTGTCTATTGATTCATGATGTATGTTTTACATTGGTAAAAACATAATTTTAAAATTTGTTAGCCTTAAT
Organism: Nepenthes gracilis; assembly: GCA_033239525.1. NCBI lineage: Eukaryota > Viridiplantae > Streptophyta > Magnoliopsida > Caryophyllales > Nepenthaceae > Nepenthes > Nepenthes gracilis. The sequence continues at coordinate 7,994,939 of BSYO01000033.1, forward strand.
TTTGGATGTTAAGTATGTATTTATTTTTATGCAGCTATTCAATCTGTAAATCTTTCCGATATACGTTGTGAGATTCCCGAACTTAAAGGTGATAACTACAAAGTGTGGAAGGAGAGAATTCTTCTTCACTTAGGGTGGCTTGATATTGATTATGCTATCCGAAAAGACGAACCACCGCCTCTTACATTAACCAGCACTCCGGATGAGGTAACACTTTATGAACGCTGGGAACGATCTAATCGTCTCGAGTTTAATGTTCATAAAGACTAAAATTCTCATTTGGTATTCGTGGTTGATCGATCAAAGATAACAAAGTGCAAGATTTCTTCAAGGCAATTGATGAACAATTTGTGACGAGGATAAGGCACTTCTGCAAGCACCCTAATAATGAAGTTTTTCATCTATTAGGCTCACCCAGTGTTAAGGGTGTGCGTGAGCACATAATGCAAATGAGGGATGTTGCGGCTCGATTAAAAAATCTAGAGGTGGAAATGTCTGAACCTTTCATTGTGCATTATATTTTGAATTCGCTTCCACCGCAATATGGACCTTTTAAAATCTCTTATAACACACATAAAGATAAGTGGTCTATAAACGAACTCATGACCATGTGTGTACAAGAGGAAGGAAGGCTCATGATGGAGCAAAGTGAAAGCGTTTTCATGCAAAAGGAAGGAAGGTTCAAGACGCAGGCAAATCAAAGGGGAAAGGTAAAATACCTTCCCAATCGATATCGAAGGAGTCAAGTGCTTCTTACGCAAAAAAGAAGGCACGTGAAGAAGGACTGTTTCAAGTATCAAAATTGGCTTGAAAAGAAAGGTAATCCATTCTCTTTTGTATATTATGAATCTAATATGGTTAATGTTGCACATAACACATGGTGGATTGATTCTGGTTCTACAATTCACATTTCTAATTCCTTACAGGGCTTGCAAAACCTAAGGAAACCAGTGGGCAGTGAACAATGCATCTTCTCCGGAAACAAGATGCGTTCACATGTGGAGGCCATTGGAACATGCAATTTAATTTTGAGTAGTGGTTTTGTTTTGTCTCTTGAAAAGACCTTTTATATTCCAAATTTCTCTAGAAATTTGATTTCAGTTTCGAGACTTGTGCCTTTTGGATATTCCTTTACATTTTCAGACTCATTATTCAGTTTATCTTATAAGTCTGATATTGTTGGGAATAGTACTGTTGTCGATGGTCTTTCTTGTTTAAATTTGCAAAACAATACCAATTTCAATCATGCATGTTAATAATGGAATTAAAAGATGTGTTATGAATGAATATTCCTCTATGTTATGGCATAGGAGATTGGGACATATCTCCATTGAAAGAATTAAAAGATTGGTAAAAGATGGAGTACTTAGTACTTTAGATTTTACTGATTTTGAGACTTGTGTGGACTGCATTAAAGGAAAGCAGACCAACAAGACTAAGAAAAATGCCAAGAGGAGTTCGGACATATTAGAGATCATACATACTGATATTTGTAGTCCTGATATAGACTCAAATGGTCCCAAATATTTCATTACTTTTATTGATGATTTCTCACGATATATGTATCTCTATATGCTTCATAATAAATATGAAGCATTAGATGCTTTTAAATTGTTTAAAGTAGAAGTAGAGAAACAATCTCGAAAAAATATCAAAATTGTGAGATCAGATAGAGGTGGGGAATATTATGGTAGATATACTGAAAATGGACAAATGCCTGGTCCATTTGCAAAGTTTCTTCAAGAACATGGGATTGTTGCCCAATACACTATGCCTGGTTCTAGGACCAAAATGGTGTAGCGAAAGAAAAAAACCGAACATTATTGGACATGGTGAGGAGTATGTTAAGTAACTCCGAACTTTCAAAATCTTTGTGGAGTGAAGCTCTTAAAACTACTGTGTACATATTAAACAAGGGTCCCAACAAAAGCTGTTCCAAAACTCCTTTTGAGTTATGGAAAGGTTGGAAACCGAGAGTTTGCAACATGTCGCGTATGGGGATGCCCATCCAAGTAAGAGTCTATAACCCACATGAAAAGAAAGTGGACCCAAGGACCATAAGTGGGCATTTTATTGGATATCTTTGAGCGGTCCCTAAGGAGTCTGATTTTCTTTGGTCCATCACATACCACTAGGATTGTGGAATCAAGAAATGCAAAATTTCTTGAGAATGACTTAATGAGTGGGAGAAAGCGATCAAGAATTGATCATTTGGATTCTCAACCCTCCACTTCATATGATAGGTTGATTGATGAACACAACACTCCTCAAGATCAATCTAGTGTTGAACAACCAATCATAGTCATTCCACAAAATCTGATTCTATTCTAGTAGACCATGAAATTCAAGATTTATCCGAAATAGTTGTACAACATACTCTGTTAAGGATGATGATACAACATTAAGAAGGTCTTCTAGAATGAGAAAGTCAACAATCCCTAGTGATTATGTTGTATATCTTCAAGAGTCGACTACAATGTGGAGCTGAAAATGATCACAAACGTTTTCACAAGCCATGAGTTGTAATAAATCACAATTATAGTACAATGCTATGGAGGAAGAGATGAGTTCCATGAGTAGCAATAGAGTCCGGGATCTTGTTGAATTGCCTAAAGGGGCGAAAGTCATAGGGTGTAAATGGGTTTTAAAACAAAGAAAGACTCATTAGGCAATATCGAAAGATATAAGGCAAGACTCGTTGCTAAAGGTTATACTCAAAAAGAAGGAATTGATTACAAGGAGACCTTTTCTCCTGTATCTAAAAAGGACTCTCTTCGCATAATTTTAGCATTGGTTGCACATTTTGATATGGAATTGCAACAAATGGATGTGAAAACTTGACATTTTTAAATGGTGATCTAGAGGAAGAGGTTTACATGAAACAACCAGAAGGATTCTCCTCTAGTGATGGTGAGCAATTGGTATGCAAATTGAAGAAGTCTATATATGGATTGAAACAAGCATCCCGACAATGGTATTTGAAATTTGATGAAATTATCTCTTCATTCGGTTTTGAAGAGAATATTTTAGATCAATGTATATACCAGAAGGTTAGTGGGAGTAAGACTTGTTTCCTTGTCTTATATGTGGATGATATTTTACTTGCATCCAATGATAAAGGGTTGTTGTATGAGGTGAAACAATTTCTCTCTAAAAATTTTGAAATGAAAGATATGGGTGATGCATCTTATGTCATTGGCATAAAGATACATCGAGATAGACCGCGTTATGTTTTGGGTTTATCTCAAGAGACCTATATCAATAAGGTTTTAGAGATTTCGGATGAAAGATTGTTCACCGAGTGTAGCACCAATTGTGAAGGGTGATAAGCTCAATTTGAGCCAATGCTCGAAAAATGATTTGGGCGGGAACAAATCAAGAACATTCCATATGCTTAGTTGTTGGAAGTTTGATGTATGCTCGGGTATGCACAAGGCGACATAGCATTTCGGTTGGAATGTTGGGAAGATTTGAGTAATCCAGAATCGAACAACTGGAAAGCTGCCAAGAAAGTCATGAGGTATCTTGAGGTACCAAAGACTTCATGCTTACATATAGACGGACCGGCCAATCTGGAAGTTTTAGGGTACTCCGATTGAGGACTTATTTGGTTGTGTTGATTCACGTAAATCAACATCGGTTACATATTTTTGTTTTGCGGTGGAGGTGTATCTGGAGGAGTGCAAAGCAAACTTTGATTGCAACTTCCACTATGGAGGCCGAGTTCGTTGCTTTTCGAGGCTACAAAGCATGGTGTATGGATGAGGAATTTCATGTCTAAGCTAAGAGTGGTTGATTCCATCTCAAGGCCGTTGAAGATATTTTGCGATAATTAATTCAAACATTTTCTGGCTAAAAATAACAAAAGTAGCAGTCGAAGTAAACACATCGACATTCAGTTTTTAGCCATAAAGGAGCGCATTAAAGGAAAGGAAATTGCTATTGAGCATATAAGCACTGAATTAATGATCGCTGATCCCTTGACTAAAGGCATGCCACCATTAAGGTTCAAGGATCTTGTATACGAAATGGGATTGAGTTCCATTTTGTAATTTTCATTGTATGGACAATGATGTTGTAAATTCCTAATTTATTGTTATGATATTTTTCAAAATTGTGTACACATTAATTAATTTGAGAAAATCATTAAGTTGGACAAAGAATAAACATAGGGTTTATTCATAAAGTAAAGTTAATAGGATGACTTGAGAAATTAATATATTGTAATACATGGAAGATATTACTCATTATTAGAGGACTTATCACCATGATTCATATATTTATTTCTTAAAGTTTAAAAAATTGATGATTTTTAGTTATCACATCAAGTTAAATATGGACCAAGTGGGAGAATGTGGGCTTGACATTGGATTGGCCCAAGCCGTCGGCCGGCCGGCCCGTCGGCCCAAGCCCCCAAGCCGCGGCCAGGCGAGGCGAGCAGCGCTTGCAGGCGAGATACGGCGGTGTTGCGGCGAGAGCATTCTGCGTTCGTTTCATCTTTCCTCTCTGGTTTTGTAACGATTTGGCTTTAATCTCGGTTAATTCTTTCAAGCAAATGTGGTCCATTAAGTGGTGATAACTCTCCCATTAAGTTAATTCATCAATTTCGACCGGTTCGAGCTCCAAACGGCTCGGTTGAGGCGGGTGATGGTTTTCGCCTATAAATTGAGACTTTCGAACTTTGTCGGCAGATCCAACTCAAGCAATACACCATCTAAACGAGTAAAAAGGAGTGTCCGAGGAAGACGAACGCCGTCCGAATCTTCAATCCGAAAACAGAGCATCAATGGCCGGAGGTATTTTCTAACCGATTTGAAATTCCGCATTTGTGGTTGTTTTACCCACATCAAGATCTAACAATTTCTATATCTAATGCTTTTATCATTCTTCCATTGCTGCTGCTTCTTAAGCAGGTGAGTCAAAACCCATTCGTTTGATGCAATTGACTGAGGACATAATTGAATTTCTTTTTCCTTTCTTTTTGTGAAAGTTTGGTTCAACTTCCACGTATTTTTCAACGTTTTATTCTGCTTAACCGTGGGGAGAGATAGGAGTATGACGCCCTTCCCAAATATCTTACACCCAATAATTTTTAAACTTTTATGATGTCAAAAGATTTTCCTCCTGAAAGATCAAGTAAAACAGCTCACTTGTCCACACTGTCATCTCCCTTTGTGCTAAGATCTGCGTCAAAATCTAATTTTTTGGGAAAAGAAAAAAAGATGTGAAGGCGGAGGCCCTACATCTAACAATCATCACTTCTGCGCTATCATCCACTTACCCTTCATCTATTCCCTTTGTACTAAGATCTGGGACAAAATCTATAAATTTTGGGAAACTAAAAAGGGATACGAAGGGCGAGCCCCTACTTCTAACAATCATCACTTTTGGGAATTCAGACTGCGCCATCATCCACTTACACAGTGCAGCCATTTCTGGGTGGGACCAATTGCAAGAGGTTGCGGGTGGTTATTTGTGTTTCTGAAATTATGAGCTAGTGAAATTCAAATTTTCTATCGCACAATTCAACCATCACCCTTCCCTGTTGTGTGTCCTTTCAGAGGCTTAACAAGACAGGAGGAACGGAACTTGAGAACGTATCATTTTAAACACATTTGGCTTCATATCTTAGTTTTTTCCTCTCAAATTTTATGTTGAACACTTGAGTTTTTTAATTACTTGCAATATTCAGGGAGTATCTCAAGCTAATTTCTCGTGTGAATTTCCCCTTTGCAAAGAATTGGCTGTTTTCTTCCGAGTTTGAAATTGTAGGCCATTTGGACCAGGGTAGGTTACTGGGCAATGCCATTGGCAAGGATCCAAAAGATGAGGTAAAATTTCAATGCAAGTTAATTCACTGCTGGAGACAACTTCCAATTCTTCCTTTGCAAACGTGAATTAGTGATGCACTTCTGAAAGCTATATGAAAAGAATTTGGAGTGGTAAACAAAGAACTAAGCAGGTACTAAGCATACTTCAAGCATACAGCACAAAGATCTTGCCTCTTCATATAAACTGCCTGAATCTAACTTGGCATAAAGTCACAAATTATAATCCTGGGGCTATCTATAGTAATTTCAGTCTAAATTGTGTAGCAGAATAATCTCGTGAAGGAGTTAGGCAAACACAAATCCAAGAGTTTTTTTAAGGTTCCTAAATCCTAATGCATCGATTAGAACATATCAGCAGTTGATTGCACCCAGCATTAAAACTTCCTTGATATATCAGCATAATGAGCAATAAACATCCAAATGTCACTCAGAAAGTACTGATGACAATCTCCATGCCACTTGAACGTTGAAATTTATTCTTGCCTCTATTAGGCAAAACTTTTCTGCTCTATGTCAAATTCAATGACTATGATATATTATCATACATGACAAAATAATCTGTCCGGATACATTAGCCCACTCTTCGCTGAGGTCTCTTCAAACAATTCCCACTTTGATGCAGATCATTCGGTTAAAACACGAGGTATGGAATGATAATACGAGAGAATGTTACCCCCAAAAAGGTCACACGTCTCTGCTCAGTACTGACTTTTGAACATCATGATATACAAACAATAGAAGACAGCAGGTACAAAACTACCTGCCCTTCTCAAAACAATCATGAAACTCTGCACCACAATATTCAAGCTAATTAGTTGACAAATAAACAGAAACCTTACACAACTTTCGTACTTTAATTATCTCATTTCTGTTCTCCATGTAGCCTTTGATGAGAAGTCTATTATCTTCATGACTCTTCTGGTTGCTGGCGGCGTTTGCTGCTGCTGCTGCCACTCTTTAGTGACAATTTCATGGATGCTTTCTACTTTGGCTATGTCAACTTTGACAATGTGATGATCTGAAGTCCCTTTGGAAGAAAGAACAGAGTATGATCCTGGGACAAACTTGTATGGCAAGCTGGGGGATGCCATTATGTAATCAACACGCGTGCCGTACTTGCAAGTACCTTGAACTCCTGCATCATATTTGTGTTACCATCTAATTACAGAGTATTTCTGTCAACATCATATAATTACCTTTATGCTTTGCAAATAATCTAATTTACAAGGCCTAGATAATCTGAAAGTGAAGAAGGCCATCCTATGCTTGTCTGTTTTTATCTATGATGACAATTGACAAATACCTTAACTAGTCCTAGATGTCAAAATACTTGTTTGGAGATTGTCTGCGATATATGGGTGAGAAATTTCTAGCTATAAATAGATATAAGCATCTGACAAAAATTCATCATTTTAAGAAAGGCTGAAGTTTTGAGTGCATATTTTTGCTTGAACCTAATGTTATGCAAATGAATCATGGCCAAAATATAGGCTAGGTTTGTGATAGAATTAAGTTGACTCAACTTGAACCCAACAATAAAGCATGAGAACTTGAAAATTATGTATATTCTATGAATGCTGATTAATGTTAGATGAGTCTTGACAGACTCGAGTTCAATCCACACTTTGATTGGTGCTTTTTACCCATTTGAATTCTTGATAATTAAGCCTTTTCTAGGCAACTTTCTTAGGTCCACCTAAGTCTAACATGTAACCTAGGGTTTGGCTCTGTATATGCAATGACTCAAATAGGTGGGTTCAGGACGCAGGGACGACATTTCTGTATTCCATTGCAAAATGAGCTGTGTAATAGTACAATTGCCAAGAAAGCAAGAGGAAGTTGTTAAGCGTACTTTGGCCCTTTGTGATCATGACTACAGACTCGCATTCTCCTGCAAAATCTTTAGCATCTGTGTATTGTTTTCTCTTCAAAAATCTCATCACCTCTACCTTTGGAGATGGTTTTCCCATGTCCTCGTAGTACTGAAAAACACCAAAGATAATAATGTAGTGAAATATGTACAAAGATGTGTTAACTTGACCTATAACACCAAAAAACTGTAAAATGCACCTTAACAAAAATGCATCTAAATGATTTACGAAGTGCAAGCACATTTTTCATTGTATTTTGAACTATGAATGGAGAAAATTTGGGGTTTTCATGATTTAAACATAAGCTGGCATTAGAAAGGTTCTAATGTTGTATCATTGAATCAACAGATTCCAAAATGCTTATATGATAGATGTTTATCCCTTAGTATTTGTATAGCAGCACTAGCTTTGGCTTTGTGCCTATGCTGGCCACCCGAACCCAGGCATAGCTGGATGCATGCTAAAGCAAAGTGAGGCCCGGGATGCTTCACCTAGAATGTGCTGCAAGATGTAAGTGGTGACTGCATTGGCATATGTGGACAAAGTCAGGGTGAAGCATTGGGTGTTTGTGTTGGAAATCTCTCCCATGAAGAAATTCCGGTCAACGTGACGTTGACCGGATGGGCGGTCAACATGATGTTGACCGGATGGACAGCCAACTGAATGTTGGCCGGATAGGTGGTCAATAGGATGTTGACCGGTCTGTCTTTTGAAGGACGGTCTACAAGAATGACCGGCACATTAAGGCAACACAGTGCACCTACCTTGATTAAAGTGGAGTTTGTTGGCCTGCCTATTTAGGTAACCTTGAAAACCCAAGACTGCAGGCATACGCCATCTACTGCTAGGCTGATAAATGCCTCTTGGGAACCGTGCACCTACCACAAGGAAGATCATGCTGGCTCAGCGGCTGAGATTCTTCGTATATCCTTATATATATGTATGTGTGTGTTAGACTGTATAAGAAAGATATACAAAAGAACAGAGTGTGTGAGGAAGAAAGAAAAACAAAGGAGAGGAAGAAGGCCCGACTGAGTGTGTGTGCATTTCCGCCTTACTGTTTTTGTAATCTTCATCACAAACATAGTGCAATCTTTCGAACTCAACGTCCCGTGGTTTTTCCCTTGATTCATAAGGGTTTTCCACGTAAATATCGTTTGTCATTATTCTTTCTTTCCATCTCTTCGATCCGATTGTGCTTGTGTAAGTGGGCCGCCTCATTTTTGGCCAACAAGTGATATCAGAGAGCAAGGTTAAGAACATTGTTCTGATGGCGTCGACATCATCGAAAAACTTGCCATTTAGCGTTGAGCAGTTTAACGGGCAAGGTAACTTCATTCTCTGGCAAGAAAGAGTGAAGAACATTCTCACCGGAGAAGGGATGATAAAGGCGCTAAAGAAGATGGATGAAAAGCCTGAAAGAATGACCGATGATGAGTGGCAAGACAAAAGAGATCTTGCAAATTGCACCATTAAGCTCTGTCTGGCTGACAACACTCTCCAGGAGGTGCTTGGCTTGACTGACCCGGTGGAGGTCTGGGAGAAGTTGGAGAGCCGATATAAGTCGAAGTCCTTGACAACCAGGTTCCATATAAAGAAGCAATTCTATGGCTTACGGTTGTCGGAAGGAGGAAGCTTCGAGAAGCATCTGGATGAGTTCAACCGGATATTAACGCAAATGTCCGCTCTTGAAAAAGATATCAAGGAGGAGGACAAGGCGTTGGTCCTGCTGGCCTCTCTGCCAGCCTCCTATGATCATATAGTCATTACCTTGCTGTTTGGGAAGGACACTTTGGAGTTAGATGCAGTTATTGCTTCCTTACTCATGAATGAATCAAGAAGGTCACAAGGGGCCTCGACGTCTGAGGTACTTGTGATTGAATCTAGGGGAAGGAGTAGAGGCCGTGGTCAGAAACAAGGCGAGAAAGCCCGCAGCAAATCAAGATCAAGGTATCAAAACCTTGAGTGTCACCACTGTGGCAAGAAAGGCCATATTAAAAAGCATTGCTTCAAATGGAAGCGGAAAATGCGGAAAAGGAGAAAGGTGACGGTGGACGGAACAGGGAAAGGTCCTCCGTCTCGGTAAAAAGCAGCGGTCTCTGGCCGACGAGTGAAGGAGACGTGGCAAGTCTGACGGACGAGGAGTCCGGTTGGGTGATCGACTCTGGTGCCACCTTGCACGTCACGTTCAGAAGGCAGCTGTTTACATCTTATACTCCAGGAGATTTTAGAGTGATAAGAATGGGGAATGAAGGAACATCTCCAGTAGTAGGCAGAGGAGATGTTGCCCTGGTCACAAATAATGGAACAAAGCTGATACTGAAGGACGTACGTCATGTTCCTGACATCCGACTGAATGTCATCTCAGCCGGACGTCTGGATGATGAAAGTTATTGCAATACCTTCTGTGATGGCGAATGGAAGCTGACAAGAGGATCTCTTGTTATAGCAAGAGGAAAGAAGGCCGCCGGCCTGTATCAGATGAAAGCTTGTAGAGTGGCAGGAGATGTGAATGCCACAACCAGCTCTGAGACGATGAACTTGTGGTATAGAAGACTAAGCCACATGAGTAATGAAGGGCTGTCCTGCTTAGCCAAGAAAGGCTTGATCACTGGAGAAAAGGTGGAAGGACAAAAGGCGTGTCCTCACTGCTTGGCAGGAAAGCAAAGAAGAGTTTCATTCCATGGGGAGTCGTTCGGTCCAAAGGCGGAGCTCCTAGAACTAGTTCACACTGATGTGTGTGGGCCTTTCAGAGAAAAGTCTTTTGGTGGAGCCCAATATTTTATTTCTTTCATTGACGACTGCTCAAGAAGGCTGTGGGTCTACCCACTAAAGAGCAAGGATCAGGTTCTTGGTGTCTTTGAGCAGTTTCATGCTCTTGTGGAGCGTCAGACGAGGAAGAAGCTGAAGACCGTCCGAAGTGATAATGGCGGTGAATATTTGGGACCTTTTGATGCCTACTGCCGGTCACATGGTATTAGGCATCGAAAACACCACCGAAGACACCTCAATCGAACGGGTAGCGAGCAATGAATAAATGCGCTCTTGGAGAGAGTACGTTGCATGCTTTCCGAAGCAAAGCTTCATGCGTTGTTCTGGGCCGAAGCACTCCGAACGGCGGCCTACATCATCAATGTGTCGCCCTGTGCAAGCCTCGATGGGTGAAGTGGCGAGAAAAAGATATGGACGGGCAAGGAGCCGTCCTATGATCATTTGCGAGTATTCGGATGCAAAGCATTCGTACATGTCCCTAGAGATGAAAGAACAAAGTTGGAGCCAAAGACGACTCAGTGCGTCTTTCTGGGCTACGGGGAAGATGAACTGGGCTACCGATTTTATGATCCAGCCACCAGAAAACTCGTCAGGTCTAGAGACGTAACTTTCGTTGAAGGCGAAACGATTGAAGACATTGGCAAAAATGCCAAGTGTAATGACGTGCAAATGAACCAAGTGGGCGCTGGAGTTGTCCGTCCGGTATCAACAGAAGGAGAGGATCCTGGTCAGGAGACGGTTGATGAAAATGAAAGGGAGGTTACGGCTCCTGATGACTTCATTGATAGAGTCATACCTCAACCAGCAGGGAATGTCCCTGTTAGACGGTCCTCACGAGAAAGACGGCCATCCGTCCGTCTATCACCAAATGAATATATAATGCTCACTGATGCTGGAGAGCCCGAGGATTATGAGGAGACAATGAAGGACGACAGTAAAAGGGAATGGCTGGAAGCCATGAAGGAGGAGATGAGCTCCCTTCATGAAAACCACACCTTTGACTTGGTAAAACTTCCTAAGGGGAAGAAGGCCCTCAAGAACAAATGGGTCTATCGCCAACGGGACGAGAATACCAAGAAGCCTAAGTACAAGGCACGGTTGGTTGTGAAGGGCTTCAGTCAACAAAAAGGGATTGATTTTGATGAGATCTTTGCCCCGGTTGTCAAAATGTCCTCCGTCCGGATAGTGCTTGGCCTGGCCGCCGCCCAAGATTTGGAGGTTGAACAAATGGATGTCCGGACGACATTTCTCCATGGTGAGCTTGAGGAGGAGATCTATATGGAGCAACCTGAGGGGTTCAAAGTCAAGGGGAAGGAGAAACTTGTCTGCCGCCTAAGGAAAAGTCTGTACGGTTTAAAGCAAGCTCCCAGGCAGTGGTACAAGAAATTCGAGTCAGTTATGACCAGTCAGGGGTACCGGCGGATGACTCGTGACCATTGCGTATTTATACAAAAATTCTCGAATGATGATTTTGTTGTTCTTCTCCTTTATGTAGACGATATGCTGATCGTCGGACGCAATGGAGATCGGATAAAGAAGCTGAAGGAGCAGCTTGGACAATCTTTTGCCATGAAGGACCTTGGATCTACCAAACAGATTCTGGGAGTCAGAATCCTACGTGATCGAAAGGCAAGGAAGCTGTGGATGTCACAAGAGAATTATCTTGAGAAAGTGCTCCAACGATTTAATATGGAGAAATCAAATGCCGTGAGTACTCTATTGGCAAATCACTATAGGCTGAGCACTCGTCAATGTCCAACTACGGATGACGAGAAGAAACACATGAAAGGCGTTCCCTACTCATCAGCTGTGGGAAGCTTGATGTATGCTCTGGTTTGCACCAGACCGGACATAGCTCATGCCGTCGGGACAGTTAGTCGGTTTCTGTCTAATCCGGGAAAGGAGCACTGGTCCGATGTGAAATGGATCATGAGATATATTCGAGGTACTTCCAATAGGTGCCTGTGTCTTGGAGGTGACAAACCGCAATTGGTGGGATACTCAGATGCGGATATGGCCGGAGATGTTGACACACGCAAATCCACATCAGGTTACTTGGTAAAATTTACGGGTGGTGCAGTTTCTTGGCAATCCAAGCTACAAAAGTGTGTAGCTCTATCCACAACTAGAAGGTGAATACATTGCGATTCTGAAGCTGCAAGGAGATCTTTGGGATAAAGGAGTTCGTCCAAGAGTTAGGCATTTTACAGGAGAAATATGTGATACTTTGTGACAGTCAAAGTGCCATTCATTTATGTAAGAATTCTTCATTCCATTCCAGATCCAAGCACATTGATGTTCGATATCATTGGGTGTGAAAGGTGATGGAGGAAGGTCTTCTGTCATTGGACAAAGTTAGCACGGAAGAGAACGTGGCAGACATGATGACGAAGATTCTACCAAAAGGGAAGAATGAAGCATGCTGCAAGATGGCCGGGCTAACAGAGTTAACTTCCTCATGGTCGAGAGGGGAAGTTTGTTAGAAATCTCTCCCATGAAGAAATTCCGGTCAACGTGACGTTGACCGGATGGGCGGTCAACGTGACGTTGACCGGATGGACGGCCAACTGAATGTTGGCCGGATGGGTGGTCAACAAGATGTTGACCGGTTTGTCTTTTGAAGGATGGTCTACAAGAATGACCGGCACATTAAGGCAACACAGTGCACCTGCCTTGATTAAAGTGGAGTTTGTTGGCCTGCCTATTTAGGTAACCTTGGAAATCTAAGATTGCAGGCATGCGCCGTCTACTGCTAGGCTAATAAATGCCTTTTGGGAACCGTGCACCTACCACAAGGAAGATCGTGCTGGCTCAGTGGCTGAGATTCTTCGTATATCCTTATATATATGTATGTGTATGTTAGACTGTATAAGAAAGATATACAAAAGAACAGAGTGTGTGAGGAAGAAAGAAAAACAAAGGAGAGGAAGAAGGCCCGACTGAGTGTGTGTGCATTTCCGCCTTACTGTTTTTGTAATCTTCATCACAGACATAGTGCAATCTTTCGGACTCAACGTCCCGTGGTTTTTTCCTTGATTCATAAGGGTTTTTCACGTAAATATCGTTTGTCATTATTCTTTCTTTCCCTCTCTTCGATCCGATTGTGCTTGTGTAAGTGGGCCGCCTCATTTCCGGCCAACAGTTTGCACAGCTTAGCATACGAGTATCAGCGTAGCTCAGTAGTGGTGCTTCAATGTTGCTTGGCATTGAAGTGTAAGTGTAGCTCAAGATGTGAGTATCAGCAAAGCTCGCCATTGAAGTGTCAATGTAGTGCGAAATGAGTATTAGCATTAGTCGGCATTCATGTTGGGTGCATGAGCACTCATATGAAGGATTTTTTTATGTTAAATATTGTTGTACAAGTATTTAGTTATGTATTTTGTTAATTGTGCTCTCACGGTTTTTAGTAACTAACGAATAACTGAGGGAATCAAGGATTCGTTTTTGCTGCACCGGTTGTATGCATGTTTCAAGGAATCCCAACAATATCATGATAAGGGTTACTACATATGTATATGTATGCCTATATGTATATGTATATGCATATGTGTGTGTATATATATGCATGTATGTATATATTCTTCCCCAAGCAGAAAAAAGTACACGAGGGGAGGGTTGTTTTCAAATTGCTGCATATTGGTATTGAAGGAGTGGTCTAGCAATTTTTTCGTTTGATAAAGGACAGCTTAGAATGCATTCCTACTTGGGTCAAATTGCTAATTGAAGCTGCATTACTGGGGACAATTAGTGCTGACTAGAATGGCAAGCGTAGTGGGAAACCTATTTGCACCAATGAGCTAACAACTAAGGTATAAAGAGTCCCCTTCGTAATTTACGGGACAAAATGATGAAATAGAGAAAGAGCTGATCATCTATGAGTGGATCCCTAAATTGTGCAAAGACTTTGGCAAATGGGGTCACAAGAGGGATCAATGCAGCAGCCGTATATCAAAGCAAGTCCGTGTATGAAAACCGCTGCGTATAGCAGGGAAGGGTAAGCTGTTATTCAAAAGAGCCGAAGAAAAATGACCTAGTGCCAACCGAGAAGAAGAATGATAAGGAGGATGACATTGCCTAAAAAACATCAGAGGGCATAATCGTGTGCCAGCATGCATGCGTGTGTGCATGTAAGATAACATGGAGTTAATCAAAATGCTTGTTTTCTATTCTAGGTTTAATCCAACCAACCTCTTGATCTCTGGACCTATAACAAAACTTAGAAAACAATACGGTCATGCGTGGTATAATGGATTCAAATAATCCAGAGAAAAAATGTCGGTGTGAAGTTGCATTGCCTAGTTTACCCTGACAATGTCGGTCCATCTTTCTTGCGAGTAATCCGAATCATCAAGAGAATTAAGTCCTCCGGCTAGGAGATGGGGCTCATAATTTGCTTGTACAATGGCCTCAATCTGCTTCATTCGCCAGTCCTCATCCAGGTGATCGAGATGGGTGCAGTACAAGTTCACTTCTCCCACCTCTGGAACTTCGACCGTCGCCTTCAGGACGTTCCTACACCCACCCACCCACACGAATTTAAATACCAATCCACGAAGGTTAAATATCAATTTTGCATCCATCTAAAAATTTGACAATTTGTTTTTTAATTATTTAATTCATATTGCCCTTTGGTTTCCCGTTTTGGTAATGTAGACTCAGGGACCGAAAGAAGAGCTATTTAGCGTTATTTAGCTGATATTGAAGATAAGATTCCACTACGTCGCTGTGGGAATAAAAATGGTAAGACGGCAATAAACAATGGGTCGTGTCCCCGGGAAGCTCATACCTCTCTGACACAGGGTTCGGTAGGTTGGAGCAGGTAAACCTGCAAAGTAATTCTCACTTGTGTAGGCCCCATAAAGTAATCTTAGTTGATGCCAGGAAACCATATTTATTTATGTAAAAAGCGACCCAAATTAAGGGAAAAAAGTTTTATTTATTTAATATTTTCACGAGGCTACTTCATTACCCAATTATTCACCTTTCAATAATATTGATAAATTAGAATATTTATAAGATTTTATAAATTTATTTTATGCACCTGTTCTTTGAAAATTGTAACTTCTACTTTAAAAAAAAAAAAAATCATGGTCAAATTGAACAATCCTAAGCAGAATCAATGGGGCGCAGAAAAGCTCGCTGAATTGGGCTGAAATGCTGGGCATTCAGAAACAGTTCGAAATTAATTTCGTGCGAGTAAATACGCAGTACAAAATTCAGAAAACCAGAACCCACCAAATTTCCCTGTCTTCAACACCTCTCCGACACGTTCAACTGCCCCATCAATACCCACAACCGGCACCGCCTCCACCAACTCTCACAACTGCAGCCATTACCGACGTCTACCAACTGCTCGCACATTCTCAAGAGCACTCACTCACTCACTCACCCTACGCTTTTTGGACTTTCGAGAAAACTCATCATATCGACGTAATGTAAACTAATACAAATTTCCCATTTGCTATCGGCCGGCGAATACCGTAAAAGCACGCTAAATAATAATTATATAATTAAACATATAAAATTATATAATAATATTTAATATTAAAAATTCTCTCAACTAAAAAAAATTTTTAGATAAAACTCTAAATAAATGCATTATGAAAGAGAACCTTCTATAATAACTCTGGTGAATAATATGTTGAATAAAACTTCAATATAAGAGAAAATATAATAAAAATAATAATAATAAATCAATCACATAATCAAAGAACAACAATGTAAAATAATCATATTACCAAGCATACAAAATTACACGTAAAACATTAATCTAAATTTTAAAAAATTATATGATAAATTTTAAATAAATTTACTGTAAATGGTTATAAATAACTCTTTCCGAGAGTCATTCATAACATTTATATAAATAATTAATTGAATACAACTCTCAACACATTTAATAACTATATGAGAGAAAATACAATAAGAATATAACTTATTAATTAGTAGTACGTTATAGTATCAAAATTAAGATAATATATCAAAATTTGACAAATAATAATTAACGAATTAAATTTTAACTGAATCTTTAAAATATTCTTTTTCTTTTTTATTCCTTTTCTTCCATGATGCACCTCTTCTATTTTTACTTTCAAATTTTGACCTAAAAATCACCCAGGATGTTTATACTTAGGGATGGAGTTCAAACATTAGAGGCAAATTTTGTTTGTGGGCATCTTCTGCTATCTGCATATAAACACCACCTTAGGTACCTCTCAAACGTTATTCTTTGGTGTCACTTTAATCCTTTGTGTATGCATGTTCTCGTATCAAAATTGAGCAAACTATAAATAACTTGTTTATTAGAAATGATATTCAAAATAGAGTGATATGAAATGCAATAAATATTTCTTCGTGATCTTGTAAGGGACCACTTGTCTCTCAAGCAACCCTCATTTCTTACCCTTTGATAGCATCTCCTTCACAGAGATTCTAGAGTTAGTCATTATAAATTTGAGCATCATCCTTTCCGCTTCACTAAAACATTTGGAGTATTATCACTCCCATCCGACACCTTCACAATGATAGGGTTGCTTTTCCTGAAACTTCTCCTTAGCCACCACCCACCACCTTGTCTAAATCTTCCATTGATCACCTTGGCATTATCATTTACAACTCAGACTTTTATCAAGTAATGACTTTAATACTTGCTTCCCCTTACTACAACTGTCGAGCCTTTAGAAAGCTTCTATTAGCTCTTGTTGAATATCGTGAAAAAAATTTTCTCATAAAGTTTGCTAGTGGAAAATTTAACCTCACAATTAGAGTATGTTGTGTGCCTGTTAACATGAACTTCTTTCCATTCTTTGTCTGCAAGTAAGCATCCCCAATTTTAATTATCTTTGATAAGTCATCATTCTCCATTTTTAATATCCTAAAGTTTTCAGGTATATAAGAGATAAAAAAAAAAGAACTTTCTTGATGTTAGATGGAGTGAGAACCACTATCCATCACTCAATTCATTTAAAGGCTCGTGAAGCTCCGAGTCTTCACCACGTTAACTACTAGAAAGTCTTTGTTGATAGTAATAGAGATTTTATCATTGTTATCATGATTACTCCTATTTTGTCGCTCACTACCAGCTACCTTATCCTATTCTTTCTTAAAATAATCTCATTTTATGTAATCATTCTTGGTACAATATTAGCACTCAATATCTTTGAGTTTAGATCAGCTATTGCTCCTCTTTGACCTTTCACATTTTTTTGACAATCTTCTATGCCCACAACTGCTAATAGATATCAAGGCACTCGATTCTCACAAAATATTATCACTTCCATTTTGTATAAACACATTCATAAGTAAATAAGTGAGAATCTTATCAAGATTAAACTTTTCTTTTTTGAGCAATAGTATCGTCTTTATATAATGGCATGATACCAACAACAAAGCCAACAACAATCAATGCCTTGGCCTTGTCCTTGATTCTCTCATTGAACAAGAAAAAATTTATTATAATTTGATTGAACTCATTCAAATATTTATCAACGCTTTCCCCTTTTAGAAACTGGAGGTTATAGAATTATTTATTCACATATAATCTAGTTGTCAATGAATTAAAATTGTACTGGCCGTCAAATTTTATCTAAACTTTCGCTTGATCCAGCGAGCCAATAATTTCTTAAAAAATTATTATTCATATGATATATACAATTAGTAAGATTCCTTATATATTACTACTTATTATTTTTCACCCTTTTTAGTTTGTCCTCCTCCTTTCTATACTTTTATCATTCCTTTATGGGACAAAATGTTCCTCATTTTTTCTTACAAAAAAATAAAATTATTTTATTTATTAAATTGTTCAATGTAAAATGATCAAGTTTTGACACTGATGCTATCAAATTATAGTTTTTATAAATTGAAAAAACATATATTCTGATACCATTTGTTAGGATTTTAAGAATAGACAAATAAACTGACATAGTAAAAATAAACCCAAATCTCTTGTAAATTATCGGCCAATAAATATTGTGAGAATATAAAAAATCATACAATCAAGTATATAAAGTTATATAATAATATTTAACTTAAAAATCTTTCTCAATAAAAAAAATCACGAAGTAAATTCTGAATAAATATGTAATAAAATGCATAGTTATAAATAACTATCTCTGAAAGTCATTCACAACAATTCTTATAAATAACAGGTTAAATAGAACTCTTAATACACTTTGTGACCACATGAGAAAAAATATATCAAGAAAATGAGTAACCAATCTCTAATATGTTTTAAAAACAAGATCAGAGTAACTTAATTTTAATGAATAATAAAACTTGAATCGGACCTCAACTCCATGATGAAAATCTTTTTTTCTTTTATCTCTCTTCTTTGCGGCACCCATTGTATTTTTGCTCTCAAATTTTGACCTAAAAATTATATAGGATTTTTATATTTAATATTGTCTGAGCACAATATTTAGAGTTTGAATGACCGAGACAAATCTTGCATATGTGCACTTTTTACTATTGGCGCACAAATGTCACCTCGAGTGTCTCTATTTTCGACACTACTTCAATACTTTGCTATTGTGAGTCTTTGTACTGAAACGAATGAATTTTCGGATAACTTATTTATTGGGACTGCAACTATCGGAGAGTAATCCAAAGACCCAACTATTATCGACACAGCTACAATTCAGCCACCCTTTCCATCCCCTAAGCATTTGTTGTATACTACGGAAAATCCACAACCCAAAGGCACAAATAGTGTCTCCTCTCTTTTTACAAGCATATATGCACAAAGAGCGATGGAGATGGAGAAGTCTTTTCTTTCTGCGTGAGAGTTGTTTGCATGTTATTTTTGGTAATTTCACCACTAGGGTAAGCTCGGATTTGGCCACACCGAAATGTACAACTAGGCCTTTTATAAACTATAATAAAATGATATATTACATGTACCATGAAGTATGAGTTTTGTGCACCATTATTTTTGGGAATCATGTAACCTCATGCGACAATAAAAAATTGCTCAATTTATTAATTGTAGAGTTAGAATTGAGGTACAATTGAAAATTCTAAAATGTAATAATATGGACCAAAAAAGAAAGAAAATCTTAAAATAAATTTGAAAATTTTGATCAAGGAGAGTGAATAAATTTACTTTCCCCTTCATAATTGCAGGGTCCCAAACTAGACATCCACTGCGTATTCAATTCTCCGATGAAAAGCTTAGGGAAAATAATAATAATAATAATAAAGTAAAAGAGCTACG
This sequence comes from Nepenthes gracilis, assembly GCA_033239525.1. Lineage (NCBI taxonomy): Eukaryota > Viridiplantae > Streptophyta > Magnoliopsida > Caryophyllales > Nepenthaceae > Nepenthes > Nepenthes gracilis. Next base: position 8,014,627 of record BSYO01000033.1, read on the forward strand.
TGATAAAGCGAAGATAATTCATTCATCTAATGGACTCATCTTACTTTACTGTTTTTATCCGTACCAGTCAGCTGTCTATTTTTTAACCCCCCGACCCCCTTTTTAAATGGACAGTGTCCTTGCTCATATGTTTTAAGCACAGTTATTAATAAGATTTATATTATTTATTATATTATGTTATTTTATTTTTAGCAATAATCTAAAAACTTCAATTTTTATTTTAAAAAATAAAAATTTTTTTTTGAATTACGGGCCTTTTTTCTCCCACAAAGTAACACAATTAATCAAAAAATAATACTCCAACATAATGAATCCCTAATAATACGGCGTATCAATAAATCTGATCGTCATGTACGAAACATGAGGTCAGATTATGTCCAATACGATTAAAAAAAAAAAACTAATTAACAAAATTGGCCCAATTGTTCAATAATTAATTAAAATAAATTAATTTAACTTTAAAAAATAATAAAAAATATGTTTTTATTTTTAAATTTTTTTGGGGGTAGCTGCACAATTAACTTTAGTACTCATTCCATTCCCTCAAAAAGCATGACTCATCCAGCTCACACATACTCATTGGACATGTTTGGGAGGTTTAAGCCAAATCGTACTTAATGATCTTTATTTTTATTTTTTTTTAAAGGAATTTACCCTAATTTTAATTATTTTTTAAAAAATATTTTTATATGGAATTTTCCCTACTTTTAATTCTTTTCTGTATATTAAATATGTAATTTTTTTATTATTTTTCGAGGAAAAGAAATCACTTAAGAGCTCTTAAAAAATAAAAATAAAAAAAAAGATGAGTAAAATTATATAAATGAGATAAAATTAGGAAAAGGTAAAACGGACCTGAAATCGGTGTCGTCGCAGATTTTCTGGACTTTCCAGCGTTTGATCGGCCATTTTGAGAGGACGGCGTTGCCGTACTGAGGCGCCCAGCTCTCGGCGAACACGTAATGCATCTCCAGAGCGGCAGCAAGATCGGATAACGGTTTCATTGCTTTCTCTTCCTCTGCCTTCACATCCTGCAACGCCAGTATGTCGGCATCCAACTCTCTCAAGACATCTAACGCTGTCACGTTGGTACGACACATGAATCTTTCACCGTCGAACCCGTTTTCCAACTTCGACGGGAAATCGCCGTCTCTCTCATCTAGTCGCCGGCTTCGCCCAAGGGATATCTCATTGTGCGGTAGGTTTATGGATACTCGCAGTCTCGATTTTGGAAATTTCTGCTGCTTTGTGAGACTTCCCGAATGATGAAGCGGACTCTGCTTCAGTATGCTTCGAGGGTGAGGATCGGTCGTTGATTTTGTTCTGAAATTCGCGGCGTTTGGAACTGCCGGTGCCATGGAGAAGAGGGCAGCATTAAACGTCGCGATGCGAATTGGCTTCTGGGGTTTCGAAGACGAGGACACATAACCGTTTGGGTAAATAGCGGCTGACCCATTCAGGTGTGGCTTCTTGTGATCCTTGTTGTCGTTGTGAGACTTCGAATTTGATTTTCCGAGCTTTTGGATGACGATTCTAGGTCTGGAGGAGCGGCGGGGGACTGTCCGCCGGAGTTTGGAGCAGAGGCGGCGGATGTTCTTGTTGAGCAGCTCGAGCATTGTCGAGATTTTCGGCTATGGAGAAAATGGACTAGACTACTAACTGCTGCGGTTGAGTAGTTCATGAACTAGTGAAAGACAGAAAGAGAGAGGAGGAGGAACATTTGTAGACTGGTTGAAAGCTCCATTGATTCAGTGGTTTGGCGTGAAGATGAAAATAGTAACGAGAAGTACGCAGAGTGAGTTGGTGGGTTTGGAGGTTGATAAGGGATGGGGGTGGCTGTCAACATTTGCCGAATTTCTTAGAAGGCGACCTTGACCTTGCCCTACGTTCAAATCTTAACCATCATCTCCTCATAATTGATATAACTTACAAAAACGTATAATATCTTTCCAAAAAAAAAAGAAAAAAAAAGTAATGAATTTCATTGGTTTTGATATTTCTTAGAATTATAGATTTTTTTAAATAATTAATTAATACAGTAAAATAATACTTTATTCTCAATATGTAGTATAGTTGTTCTTTTACTAAGAACCCATTTGATTTAGGTGAAAAAGCTTGGGAGTAGGAACGCGTCACCAATTTTCTTTCTTAATCTTTGTTTCATAAGATTTTTACAATGGAGTTAGGATATATCTCCCTTAAATAATGCGATCTAGCCATCTCCTTTACTTTGATAATAAGCCCCTCATTTGGATGAAACGACTCATCGTGTAATCGCTCCCTTTGTTGCCGCCCTTAGGCTATTTTGGCCTTCTATAACCTTGTATTGCCTCCATAAAATCGGTGCAAATATGAGTTTATTTTCCTTCTTACCAATCACACTCAGTTTCATGAACATAAATCAGTTAAATTTTTTTAAAAAAAAATTTATAGGATTAGAGTTGTTTACAGTGAAATCTCTATATTAGAGAACTCCCTACCATAAATTTCATGACCGAATCAACGTGGTATATGACTTACCCATTTAAAACCATCAAAGTATTGGCTTGATAGAGTCTCTTATAATAATACTTGAAGAGAAAGTTGTCAGAGGATATTAATTTTTGTCTATCGCCTCTCTTCTTGTCAATGAAAGAAAATCTCTTTAGGAAAGAGGCCGACAGGGACCCTAGTTTTGCATAGTTGGGATCAGTAAAAGAAAAAGAAAAAGAAAACAGGGCCTGCAGCTCTCTCTCTCTCTCTCTTACTTCAACCCTCTCTGTCTCTCAACCTTTACAGAGAGATATGGCAATGGCTAACTACTCGGGAGAGAGAAAGAGAGCAGCGATGCAGATTGTGGGGGCACGACAGCAAATCTGGTTTGGCTTCGGATTTAAAATATAGGGGTAAGCCATCAAGGACGCCTTAACCACTCCACAAAATTATATATATGGATGGGATCATGTTAACAGGTTATGTTTGGCTGATAATTTAGGATATTATCTACGAAGTAAAATATAAAAGTTCAATTTTCATAAGATATCCCACTGGTTTCATACGAAGTGCCCCCTTTGACAACGTTGGGTCGAGTAAATAAATTATTCATTTATCTTAAATAAATTATATTTATTAAAAATATTTTTAAATATATATATTTTTTAAATTAATAATTTTTTTTAGAATATAAATGAAGTTGGATTTTTTTTTATAAAAAAAAATCACCTAATAAAAAATAGACGTAAGTATTTTGTGTCAGATAATCCGAGATCCGATGAACTATCACTATGGAAATCCATGCAACTGGGATTCCTGCATGAAACGCGGCGTCACCCGGTACCCGGCGTTGCTCACTCCCCTGGATGATTCCTCTCTCTCTCTCTCTCTCTCTCTCTCTCTATCTCTACATAGAATATGTGCCTAAAATTAGAGAGAGAATATAAGCCAGGCCTACGCAGTATTCAATCCAACTGAGTTGCCCTAGGTTAGATTTGACTTCAACTCTTAGGCTTAAAACATGGATCACGCAATGAAAAATCTATAGTTTATATGATAAAATGTCGGTAATAAAATAATATCTTTCAGATCTATTTCTTCATTCTTATCACGGTTCACGTGCCATTGTTTAAGAAAATTTGAGTCTTGACTGGTACAACATTTTATATAGCCAAAAAGCTAGTTAAAGGTGGGGTTCATAAAATCTGCCTCAACACTTTGGTCTCCATTAGACGGTTAAATATTAATTTTTTGTTTAATATGATTTTTTTCGTTTTTTTTTTTTTTTAGATTCGGCAAAACTGGTGTCGATTTCGATGCAAAACGCGTCGTCTGATATCAAACTGACGTCGTTTAAAGGCCAAGGTTGCTGTAACTTAGTTCCGAAGATTAAAATGCGTCGTTTACAGGTAAAATGCCGCCGCTTAACTTGGAAAATTAACCCTAAAGCTGCTAGTAGCCCGACTCTCTCCCACTGTTCTTTGCTTCAATCAGCCGATCGATCGTTCCTCTTCCGTCGTCCGTTGCTTGCCATCGTTGAGCTCAGTTCCTTTCATCGTTTCCTCGCCATCAGTCCTTGCCATCGTCGAGCATCTCACCGACGTTACCAGTGGATTCCACAATCATTTGACAAGTGGCTTTATATCTTGTCTCACCATCTTCATTTAATCTAGGGTTTGTTTGAAACCGGTATCATTTTTTATTTTCGCAACACTTCCATTCTTCAATCTCCTAAAAATCTCCACCTTTATTTTACTACACTCTTAATAATCATTAAATTCGTGATCTCAAGTAAATTTACGAAATATTCTTGTTTTTTGTAAGAGATCTATGCTCTTCAGCTGTAACAATAATTGCATTAATTTTCGAAAAAAAACAAAAAAAAAAGGAATTCATGTATTAAATGACTCAGAGCAAGTTAGCATATTTCTTAATGTGCCGCATCGGGTGAATCCGGGTTGTTCGAACCCCAACAATATATGCATGGAAAACAAAGTTGGAGGGTTTAACATGAGTTTAAACTTAAGAATTTTAGAAGATGTATGTTACGGGCCTAATTGCGGACGTCACAAATAACAACCATCAACAAACCGAAGTGAGAAGAAGTTCCCGATCCAGTCGACCACTGAGACGGTTCCAAGATTCTGTTTAACCACGGGCGGATTATACATATATACTCATACACCTCACTATACAACCATACATTACACTATACATACACACACATATACACTCTATATACACATGCATATACACTCCTAATTTTTACCCTGTTAAAGGGCAGCACGTGTCCCAAATCTGTGCTGAAGATCTGTTGCTGAAGTAGCATATTAGTCTGTTAGCCGAGGGGGGAAAATTAATGAAAAATCACTTTATTCTTTCTTTCTCTCTCTCTCTCTCTCTTTTCCCTACCTTCCTCTTCCCCGATCCTTTCCCTTTTCTCCCTATTTTCTCCTTCTCTCAGGGCATTTCGCCCGTCCAACCGCTGCTATCCTCCGCTGATCTCCCCTTCCGTTGGTTTTCCCTATCATCGTCGCCGGCGTCACCATGGAGATCGCATCAGAAGGTGCTTTCATTGAGAGAAAAGCGGAGGAGAATGAAGAACGCGCACTTGAAGCACTCGGCAGGCGCCGTCGGCCGACCTAGCCCGGCACGATGAAGGACCTCCGGCGAGCTACAGGCCGATTCGGTGCCCGCATGTCCACCGCGGTTTCAAAAATTGAACGGCTCGGTCGTCTGCCGCACTTTTCGGCTCGTCCATGGTGGAACTCCGCAAATCACTCCACAGCATCGAGCAAACCACTAGCCGGTTAGTAAACTCTTCGATTCCGGTAGCTTCTCCTACGATGGCTTCCCATTGTCACGTTCCTCTTCCCGCAATTCCTTCCTTCACTAGCTCCAGACCACCTCAACTCCCTATTTCTTCTCCTACTGCCACAGAACAAATTCGGCACTGCCGCCCTACCTACGTCGACCGACTACCCTCACCGATTGTACATCCCTCTGGATCTTCGACCTCATCATCTATCACGGCTTCCACCCCCGCTAATTCCTCTTTGTTTTCAGACTCACCATCGGCTGTGGTTCCCCACTCTAAACTGCTTCGAACCTCCATCACTGAGTCCTTGCCGACTCTGACCCGAATCGAGCAACCCGATCCACAAGCGTCACCTGGTTTCCAAATCGAAAAGCAACCTACCACCACATCTCGGCAAAAGCTTCCTCCACTACACAGCCCCCCAAACCTTTCACAGAACATCATGACACCCCTTGCCAAAATTTTCACTCATAATTGTGCAAATGTTGAAAAAATTAAGGACTCCGGGAACTTGGCCGATGATTTCCTCTTGAAGGATAAGGACCAGAATAAGGCTTCGGTACTCGTTCCTGTCCTAACGTTGCGAGAGTTGAACACTTCGGATCCTGCGGCCACCTGGTTGTGGGACCGTAACAGCTACGTAGTGTTAAACCATGAGAGTGTTCATACATCGATGGCTCTTTGTTGCTTCCGATCCTGCTTTGCTATTTTGAGAAGCAAGAATATTGAGGCTCGGTCTGTATCGAGGTATTGTTCATTCATTTAATCCCTTAAATAATCTGCGGTTGAAGGTTCTTGAGTTTTTAGTCCCTGTTCGGCCAATCCAAAACCAAGTCACTAAAGGCTCCAATGCTCATTGGATCTGCCGTCCCATTAGTCACCCGGCCCAGGCACGCCTTGAATCTTATTTGCATTCGATCCGATTTTCGGATAAAAGTACGAAGGCGAGCAACTCAATTTGGACATGAATTGTTTTTGAATCTTTGCGATCCAAAGTGGATTGCTGATTTCGTTGTGTATCAAATGGGTGGTCTCGTCGGGGATCTGAGACGAAATGTTGAAGAGGTGTAGAGTTACAAGTAATGAGTTGAGGAATTCCTTAAACATATTTAAACTTCCCTTGGTCGTGTTGATGTTGGACTTTTCGTCACCGCTCCTTGCTATTTAAGATATTAGCTGATAGGATCAATCTTCCGTGTATGCTGGGGAAAGGCAGTATATATACCGGCACAGATGATGGAGCAGTGCACTGGATTAAAATTGATGATGGAAGTGAGTACATAATTGGTCTGACAAGTGCTTCGGGCACACTAATTCCTGCTGAGGTGCATCGCAGTCCTCTTCTTGACTCTACGTTGGGAGCTGGGGGTTTTTCAGGTAGCAGTGGAAGTATCAACAGGCTGAGCTTGGTGCTTCACCAAGTGGCTATGACCCAGGACGTTTTGCCTGAGGTTGATGAGATCCCTAAGGCTCACAGGTCATGTTTAGAAGAGGCAATCCCGGTGGATTTTCAACCAAAGCATCATAGTGAGCACAAGTTTGAGAAGCTTGTTCCTTCAGAATATATGCCCACTGAAGCATCACCATTCTCTGTTGAAGGATCGTGGTTGGCACAAGAGTACAAGAGTACCAAAAAAGCTGTTTTGTTAGAAAGTGGGGCCTCTCCTCCTCCAGATTCAAATAACTATTGGCCAAATAATGAGTTGTTAATTATCCACTATGTTCTGAACCAAAAAATGGAGAGGCTTGGACTTGCTGCTATTGAAGCAAATAGTGAGATCCCAAATGAAAACCCAGGTTCTACGATACTCCTTGGTATAACAAAGGCTTCTGAAGCTGATACACCTGAAACGGGAGGAGATTCATCTCAAAAGATCTCTGAGGAATATCCTCTGCCTACTGTAATTGATTCTTCAAATGAGCGCCTGGCTTCCTTGCATCAAAATGACAACACTGACAACTTAAGGTGTCAGATAATAAGCCTAATTAAAGATAGCTTGACTAAGTTAGAGGAGGATAAGCCAATGGAGGATGAAACTTCCATTAGATGGGAATTAGCTTCAGGTTGGGTGCAGCATCTACAGAAGACAGATAGTTCAACGGACAACAATTCTAAAGGAGCAGGAATCGATCCTGAGCCCGCTGTCAAAGGTTTAGGAAAGGAATTCAAGTGGCTGAGAAAGAGGGAAAAGAAACCAAGTAGCACAGGTGCCTCAGATTGCAAGGATGAAAGCGATTATCAAGCCCACTGCCTAAATTTGGGTGAAGCAGTACCTGGAGATGAGAATATTAGTGGCATTAACGCTGGTGCTGAATTGCAGAAGCTACTTCCAGAAGATGCCTTCTTACGCCTGAAGGAAAGTGGAACGGGTCTTCATTTGAAGCCTGTAGATGAGCTTGTAAAGATGGCACGCAAGTATTATGAAGAAGTTGCCTTACCAAAACTGGTGACAGCTTTTGCATCACTAGAACTTTCTTCTGTTGATGGGCTCACACTCACTGATTTCAGGCATTTGAGGGGATTGAAGATGTGCTCTTTGGGTCGTGTGGTTGAATCAGCAAATAAACTTCCTCATATACCATCACTGTGTATCCATGAGATGATTACTAGAGCTTTCAAGCATGTTGTCAGAGCTGCCATTGCTTCTGTTGATAATGTATCGGATGCACCAGCTGCAATAGCCTCGTCTTTAAATTTCCTGTTTGACAGAGGCTCTGCCACCCAGCTCCTCCCATGGAATTTAAGGCTTAAAATTGCAATTGGAGCTGCCCGAGTCTTTGCTTTCTTACACTCATCAGATGGCCGAGTCATTTACCGAGACATCAAGGCCTCTAACATCCTCCTGGATGGGACCTACAATGCTAAAATCTCAGACTTCGGTGTAGCAAAACGTGGCCCCTCTACTAGTCAGTCTTATGTCTCGACGAGGGTGTTGGGCACAGAAGGTTATACAGCTTCAAAATATATCTCAACAGGGTCTTTAGACGTGAAGAGTGACGTGTACAGCTTCAGCGTCGCATTGGTGGAGATGCGGGGCAACGAGTGGAGCTACGACAAATGCAGACGACAATGGGACCCGGGGAAATATTGAGTTGCGCTGGATCCCGATACTTTAGAATTTTATCTTCGTGTCTAACCTTGAGGACAAGGTTGTTTTGATGGGATGGGGAATGTTACGGGCCTAATTGCGGACGTCACAAATGACAACCATCAACAAACCGAAGTGAGAAGAAGTTCCCGATCCAGTCGACCACCGAGACGGTTCCAAGATTCTGTTTAACCACGGGCGGATTATACATATATACTCATACACCTCACTATACAACCATACATTACACTATACATACACACACATATACACTCTATATACACATGCATATACACTCCTAATTTTTACCCTGTTAAAGGGCAGCACGTGTCCCAAATCTGTGCTGAAGATCTGTTGCTGAAGTAGCATATTAGTCTGTTAGCTGAGGGGGGAAAATTAATGAAAAATCACTTTACTCTTTCTTTCTCTCTCTCTCTCTCTCTTTTCCCTACCTTCCTCTTCCCCGATCCTTTCCCTTTTCTCCCTAATTTCTCCTTCTCTCAGGGCATTTCGCCCGTCCAGCCGCTGCTATCCTCCGCTGATCTCCCCTTCCGTTGGTTTTCCCTGTCATCGTCGCCGGCGTCACCATGGAGATCGCATCAATGTACGAAAGAACGACTCAATTATCCAGCAGTATGTAGTTTTTAATACAGCAAGTGCTCATAAATTAGTTTCAAAAGGTGCTCATGTATGCAACAGTATGAGGAATGACTTGATTAAATGCATATTTACTCAAACAATGACATAAATTCAAATGGATTAAAAGGTCTATGAATGATGCGAATATTAAGCCCATATTTTTACCTTACTTTATACGTATAATAGAACTGCATGTGTAATTAACCATTTATAATCCAGTATTCTTTATTAGCATCACTTCATCTTCCTTTATCAAATTGATTCATCAGTGGTCACGTTTGATTAGATTATTGCTCATTTGCTTTGATGTCATGTGTTGACTTTTTATAGCTAATTTATTATATTTTTGTAAAATTATATATGGCTCTTAGTAAAACTAGATAAATCTCATTAATGGTCGCGCTAGGACAGGGTATATATTTTGTGTTAAAAAATTATAAGATTTGCCTATATGAAGTTAGGAGGAATAGATAAAACTTTATATTCTTGTGTCAAGCATATGAATACTACTTGGAAACTGTTGACTTAAATTAAAAATTATTTCATAGCTCACGAAATAATGTAGAATTATATATTTTGCTATCATCATGGGAAAAGATTTGGAGAATCTCAACTTAAATTTGATGGAGAAATTCATAAGGAAGTAGAATTCGGAGGTGATGATGAGATGTTAGATATTTTAAAGAATTGGTATTATAAGATTGATGACGTAGATATATTTGGAGCGTATATTGGTTCTGTGGGCTATGACCACAATGGAGAACAACACAATAATAATGTGAAGAAATTTTATATGTTAATACATGATTTTAAGTAACTTTTAATCTCAAGGTTTTCTACAATGATAAATTTATTACATATTGAGAGCATTAGTTGGAGGAGTAATGAGTTATTTAACATGCTATTGAAATTCCTAAAAGAAGAATTACTTCTAAAAGGATCTACTTTTATTGACTCAAATTATGAAGTAAAGAAGATTATTTGAGACCTTCGACTTTTTTTAATATATATATATATTTGTGATGTGTCTATAGATTTGGATTATTGTACGGATTAGGGAGTTACTTCATCTTCTCCGATGGATTGAGTTGAAGCGGGTCTGATCTTTGTCACGTTAAACCTGGATTCAACACATCATAACTAACAAATAAAAAGTCAAATGATAGTAAAAATTCACTCTTCGATATATCATTCCATACTCAAATTAGTAATATTTCTCAAATAGATAGATAGATAGATAGACAAAAAGATGAGAGGAATAAATGAATAATATGTGCATGCGTGTAGTGGGGGATTGAATGTATGAATGCGCTCGACTAGAGAGCGGCTTACAGATGAAGGTCTAGATTTCGATGAGTGCACCCGACTAGGGATCGACTTTGAGTGATGAAGGATCGAACTCCAATGAGTGCGCTCAGCTATAGGCGGCTTTGAAAGATGAAGGATTGAGCTCCTATGGGTGCACTGTACTAGGGGTGACTTACAGATGGAGATTTGGGTTTCCGTGAGTGCGCCCAACTAGGGAAGGTTTTTAGGGATGGAAGATTGGGCTACGACGAATATGCTCAGCTAGGGAGCGATTTTGAAAGATGAAAGATTGAGCTCCTACAGGTCCGCCCTGCTAGGGACGATTTTGAGAGATTAAGATTGGGCTCCGAAGAGTGTCCTCAACTAGGGGTGGCTTTGAGAAATATAAGATTGATCTCATGCAGGTGCACCCTACTAGGGGCGACTTTAAGAGGGAAGGATTGAACTCCATTAAGTGTGTTGAGTTAGATAGCGGCTTTGAGAGATGGAGAATTGAGCTCCGCTCAGTGGGCATGACTACAAGGTGACTTTGATAGATGAAGGATTGAGCTCCAATGAGTGCGCTTGACTAAGGAGCGACTTTAATAAATAGATGATTGAATTTCGATAAGTGCACTCGGTTAGGGGCAGCTTTAAGAGATTGAAGATTAAGCTCCTACGAGTGCGCCTTATTAGTAGGCAGCTTACCAGAGGGGGAGAGTTCTGTACTCGTTGAGGAGTAGCTGGCTGATGAATACATCCACAAGTGGGTGGTTAATTAAAAGAGGAAAAGATTCCTGAGCGCTGGTGATGAGGAGAGAGACACTCATCAGTCTCCTCTCTAGCTATAGATGGATGGGCTATCTATGCCATGCTCTACGACTTGCCTTTACCGGTCTTGCAATATGAGAACTCGGAGCCGATAGGAGGCCTGCACAACCATTGGTCAGAGCAGGAGAATAAGGCCTCCCTAGAGACCAGAAAGGACTGAGCATGCCTTCTGAGCATTCTTTCTGTACGCTTCTTCTTTTTTCTCCTCATTTTTTTTTCTCTTTTTCTTGCCCTATTTTTACCTTACTGGAGATCTCCCTTGCCTATAACGATGAAGGGATAGTTATAGTGTTGGAGTCAATTCAGTCTCCTTAGGCATCACTTTGGTAACAACTGCTTATGCCAATCTATTGAACTGTGTCAATGATCGTGGATGCTTGCTATGGCAACCATGGATATCTGTGACTGCTCTTTCATTTGTTAGGGCAATTGTAGAGGTCGCCGCATGGTGACTGCTTTTTTAGGGATAATTTGTTGGATCTTGACTATCACTCTAGGGGACGCGCGATCTTAGGTAAAATATTTGCTGAACTGCCTCAACCGTTTTGGAAAGTATTGCCTGCGCATTTGCAGGGTATAGCGGTAGACTGGCGATAGCTAGCCGCTGATACTTCTTCCATAGCCATTGGGAACTACGTGCTGACAGCGGCATATGGGCTGGCCTAATGGACTAGTGTTGTGGGTCATTTCTAGGTTGAGTTGCGCAGGCTACTGATTTGGTATGCCATGGTGCCTTATGGGCTCGGGACTTCATGAAATCTCATTGGGCTACTACTTCCTGAGCGCGTTTACTGGTGGGTTAGATTCTTAGTCAGTCCATAAAATTATTAGACCCATCACTAGCCTCTCATACTGAAAGGTTTTACCCCTAGCATGTTCCAAATGGGATGTCGCCTGCAGGTCTAAGCGTGCTTTATTTTCCTAGGCATTCTGTAGCTTTTCCGTATCTGAGAGCAGTGATTCGGTACTCCGTTCAGGAAGATCTGGGGGCAATTTATAGGAATCATTGACTTTCTACGGATAGTACCGACTGATGTAATCTTCTACATTAATGGCTTGTCGATCTCCTCTTTGGGCTATAAATGGAGGGGCTTCCTACGCCTTGCTTCTTGAGCCACTTGTAATATTTTAAATATTCGTTCGGATTAATTTAATGTTAATTATAATTTTTGATAATTTAGATATGATAAAAATTAATTTAATATTATAAAATTTAGAAGAATATTTGGATCGGTTGAGTTGGCGTCCGAGGTGTACTCGTATTGTTACCCAAGTATCGATTTGGGTTTTAAAATAAAAGAAAAGGACATATATATGTATATGTATATATATATATATATATATATATATAAGAAAAGGAAGAAAAAAGGAGGACAAATCAGAGGCAGTGGATCAAGGAGAGAGAAAAAGGAAAAAAGAAAGGAAATGGGGGAGGAAAAGGAGAGGAAGAGGAGGGCAGGCGCGGAAGGTAGCGGTTGACCACTGGCCGATGAATCGGCGCCAACGATGCACTGCGAAGGAGGGTTGGCAGCTATGCGCGGTTGGAAGGAAGTCGCACTAGTGGTGGTTAAGTGGCACAGAGGAGAGAGAGGGAGCAGAGTTGTCGCGATAAAGCTGACGAGATGACCCCGGGAAGGCCAGCGACGACCTTGCAAGGCAATAGCGACGGAAATGGTGTGCTAGAGGTATAGAAGCGTGTAGAGAAGTCGTGCAAAGGGGAGAGAAAAGGGAAAAGCCACGGGTGACGCGTCGGTAGAGAGAGAAGCGTCTGATTTGGGTATTTTGGGTCATCCTTTCTTCAGATTTACAGAATATGAAGTCAATGCAAGTATCTATAAACTCCTTTTTTGGTCTGATTTAGTATCTAAAATATTTTGGATAATGTTTAAAATTTTACTAATATACATGTTTTTTTATATACCCGACTGTTTAATTCGGACATGTATGTATGGTTCATTGGCTGATTTGGATATTTCTGGATTGGGTTTTATAATTTTGGAGGTTTTAATATTTTTTAAAAAGTCTGAATAATTTATCAAACACTGTATATATTTATATCAACTTATGTATACAAAAATGTGCATTAAACTTTGCATAAGCTGTGTAATCACATGCAAGTACCAGGTTGTGGTCATTACATTTGAATTTGGATTATTGAATATTTTAGCCATCTTTCGACAGAGAGATTTATTTAAAAATTTCTTTTCATTGACAGGAAAGGCTTAGAGTAATGACCATTCCCATTTGGATGATTTGATTTGACCTTATAATATATTCAGACGTGTTAATATGTACAACAAACTTGAAAATTACACCTAAAATTACGAGTGATAAAATATAGTGAGCAATCTTACCTATAGATACGGAGTATATGGATGGTCATATATACTAGCCTAATTCACATTTGATTTGGTCTAAGATTACCAGAATTATATGTAACCCTTTCTTAAACTAATTTTTAAATAATCGGAACTCAAATTTATATTTCTATATTGATTTGTATTTGACTTTGATTTGGATTTGGATTTTTGATATGGATTTGAGGTTCGTCAATTTTATCCACAGTTGGATTTTTGTATGTCTTGTACAAATGATTTTGACTATATATTTTGATCCGGACATTTGGACTATCAGTTACAATACTATTTTAACTTCTGCGTACGCTGCTGGATCATTCAGCTATCGGACTTTATCCCAAATCATGAGCTGATCAAGCCTTGGACTTGGATTATATTTAGATTGGACATTAAAATTGACTATTTGTCTATTGAAATTAGTTCGGATCACTTTTATTTTGTATATATATATATAGGTTTCAATGATGACTATTTTTTAATTTAGACATTTATTTTAAATTTAAATATTTAATTTGAGTATGAAACTGCCATTGAATTTTAAATATTAAATTTCTATTGGATTTATTTTATCGACGATTTAAATTTATTTTATCATTTAAATGGATATTTATCCATTTGACTATTCCTCTGATTTATTGGACTCATTTGTTTAAATGCGATATTTGTTGGATTGTAGGCTCATGTTTTATATTTTATCCCTTTAAAGTTGAAGGTTCGGATGCATTACAGGAGTAAGGACGTGATTTGTCAGCTATTCGTCCGATTTGGTGAGTTTTAGTTCTATTATGGTTTAAATTGGTATTTGATATGATGAGATTATAGAATTAGCCAGGTATAAACTCATGGTTATATTTCAAAAATGTTTTGGATATTATATTATGTTTGATTATAATTTTCGGTTAAATTGTTACCCCATTACGATAATTATAGAGTATGCTATATTTATTTTATCCAAACGGTTATCCGATGAGGTTCTGTGTGAATTCTTAATTTGTTAAGTTCTGTGTATTTGATTTATCGCACTTAAATTTTGAGACTTAGTATTATTTATTAAATTTATTTAAAATTTTAAATTTTAAAAATTATAATTAATTATTTAAATTGACCTATTTGATCCGAATTCGTGACACCACTCTTTCACCAGCCAAGTGGTGTGAGAGTTCGGAGTAGGTATGGTGCTTACATTGTCATTGGCCAAGATTAGAGGACATTTTGAGAGGTTCAACGATGCATTTGAAGTTTGCCATGATTTTTATACTCTGACTGTCCTCATGTTGTAACAGATGAGGCCTGGATACAAGGTGGCCGTTATCCTCTTCTGCCAACTATTGTCATATAGTCTTTACTGGGGCGGCTTAAGGAAGTAGTGGTTCAGCCCCCAAAGGGGAGAAGGTTATCTCTTCCCCTTCCTGTCAAGGCGGACGACCATTCCATCTATGGCCCACGCTAAGCTGTTAGTGACAGCTAGGGGAGGAGCTTCTAAGTCCTCCTTCAATCTGGGCCGTAGTCACCATGTGGGGTCTGGCCCAAACTCATGGGTCTCGCGGCTACGGCCCATCTCGGTGGAAGGTCTTTAGTGGTTGCCTCTTGGGTAAGAATTGGTGCTTGGCTCCTCATTCTCGCTAAGGAGGGCTTTTGCATGCGCTTGCTACATTAGCAGCTCGAAGACAGTGGTACTCAGGAGCTTCATCTTCTTAACTGTTTGGAACGCACTGTTGTCTCGGCTGATATTCCTTTCCAAGGTCAAGCGACTTCTTGCCCTTTCAGTGTTTGTCCCATTAAGTAGCTCAAGGTTGGCGGTACTCAGGAACCTCATCTTCTTGACAGTTTGGAACGCACTGTTGTCTCAGCTAATATTCCTTTCCAAGGTCAAGTGACTTCTTGCCCTTTGGGTGTTTGTCCTAATGAAGTAGGGCTTCAGTAGCCAGATCGTCGTTCCATATATTTTTATTTCCTTTTTGGGTTGTACGTTTACTATTGCAAGCTTTGTACTTTGTAAAAAGAATTAACTAATGGAACTACTGGGTACTTTTTGTTTTGGTTGCATGGCTCTAATATTCTTACATATTGTGAATAGTTAATGCCCTTGCATACTACTGTGCATTGCTTGATGTCTAACAATCTGACGGTTCGAGTGGCTAATGGCTTTGTCTTTTGGTGATTTGTCCCACAGCCAGGCATCCTGAACGCTTGGTGGAGACACGAGTAGGGCAAACTAGCCTCTAGCTTGGCAGGGTTGCGTGCTGTCCATTAGCAATCTTGGAAAGAAGCATGCCATGTCATTACCGGCACTGCTTTGCCGACTTATTGACCAATGGCTAGCTGTCAACATGCTACATGGGGAGGCACTACATAGTCATGAGCAGATCAACTACCTCTACCGTGCTTTGTTCGAGTTGGAGGTGATATCACAAGAGTTCTTAGAGGCCAATGCTCGGGCTCTGGATCGAATCACATCACTCAAGGACGAGCTTTAGAAGAGTCTACAGCAGCTCAGTGAACTGCCAAGCATGTGCGCCCATCTCAAGGGAGAGCTGAGGACTAGGTTTTGCCCTAACAGGGTGGCCCCAATACTAGACGAGCAGTTGTAGGAGGGCATTCATTTCTAGAGACGAATAGTCTCCTTGGTAGCCCCAAACTTTCCTATTGGTTTTGTTGACTTGAGGAATGTTGGAGCTTCCCACTGTTCAGAACTGATTGGCTTTCCGGTGAGAGAGGGTAGAGGGCTTGCACCACACTCTCCAGGGAGCCCTTAACTATATGATAGTCATCAGGTTAAGCTACTTTTTGTACTTTTATGGGTGCTCAAGTGCCATGATTGTATTTTTGGATCATTAATAAATTAGACTGATCACTTTAATCTTTGTTGTTGATGCCTTTAACTATGCATTGATTTGGCTTTACTTTGCTGACTAAGCAATATCGCTATCGTGGTCGGGCTTGAACGGATGCATCTGGCTTGTTGCACTAGCTCCTATCGGGAGGAAGTCATTGCATTGAGAAAATGTGGTTGTCGACAAAAATATTGTGGCTATCATTACCGAGATTTAGCATAGCCTAGATTGTTTCCCGTATGTAACAATTGGCACTTGGTCCTATTAGAAGACGTCGTAACATTCATACAGCTAGTCCTAATCCACTGACCTTTGTTGACTGATAGTACTTGTTCCTGTTAGAAGAAATCGTCGCAAGTATACTGAAAAGCCCCTTAAGGTTTTTATGGCTGCTTGATAGAGATGTTTAGTTCCTGGTCCACATGCCCCCCAGGCCGCAATATTTAACCTCATTTGCGCTGCTCGGTTGCTGGAACTGAGGTTTAAGATTTTACCACATTCGGGTTACTCGGTTGTTGGAATCGAGGTTTTTTGACCAGGTCACAACCGGTCGAGGCACGGGTGAAGACGTTTACCCGACTTAGGGACAATTTAGGTTTTTAAATTAATAAAAACACACAAGAATTCATATGATTGGTATAATAAACAGAACAAGTAATGAATGATATTCAAGCACTCGTACGGATGCATTTGACTTATTTGCGCTTGGTGAGAAATCGTTGGTTAAACCTTCTGGGGTGTAGGGCGCCACAGGCTTGTAGGACTACCTTTTTGATCTAGGTACGTAGCACGTACGCCTCACTTTGGAGTGTCATCGAGGTTGGGAACGGTCCCTGACAGGAGAGAGATTGATGGCTCCGCTCGGCGGCCTCGCGCATGCAGCCTCTACACTCTAAAGGATTAGGTCCGTTACGTTGAATCAGCTGTATGATTTGGATGCTAGGCTTTCATTATCGACATGTAACCTGTAGTACCATTGGATGCTGGGCTTCTACTTCGATCGGCATGAGGGAAGTGTCTTTTGGCATGAAATGCCACAGGCAAGGGGGCTGAGGGCTCTATCACCCTGGAGGATATTCCAACTCGCTACCCACCTTTTTGGCGTGCTAGTAGTATCTTCTGGTGTGAAATTTCATATGCGAGATGTTGAGGACTCTACCACCCTTAAGGGCATCCCAACCTACTTCTAATACTACGGTAGGAATTTACAAGGCCCTGGGAATCTAGCAAAGCATAGAAGTGATATAGGTTGAGCACCAGATCAAAGCCTCAGCCGCGAGGCTTTAGGCTCAATTCCCTGATGCTATGAGGAGATGGAGATGACCGAACCCCCATCATGAACGGTGACCTTACTAAGTCAACAAAGTGTCCTCTAACGTTGCGTGGAGTTCCTCTTCAATTAGGGGGCCTAATGTCGTCACGGGAGTGGCATGAACCATACCGCTCTAGGCTTTCATCCCATACCTCATGACTTAGTTGGTCCTCTGGTTGCCACTAGGCCATGTTATCTATGGCCGCTTGGGCCATGGGGTCGTCAGGCCATTGGATCCTCTATGGATGCTGATTCGCTTCGATTGTTTGGAAGTTGGAGGGTGGAGCCCCCAACCTAGTACCTTTGGATGGAAGCGTATGGTCGCAGTTGGCTTTTCGCCCAATATGCAACTATGCAACAAAATGCCGGTATGTAAATGCTGTGCTAAGTCTCTCAACTGGTTATGTTGAAGGCTCGTGGCTGGTTTAGATGATGGTTTTTTGGCCTATTTTTTCCTTTTATATGTTTTCTTTCGGTTTTATGGAATGTTTTATGGTGGTACTCGGGGTATACCCTAACGTCTATGTTTTACCTCTAAGTCGGCAAAACACTTGAAATTAGAACATAGTTTTTGTACTTTCTTTTAATTTAATTCAATTTTACTTATAAAAAAAGCGTATGGTCTGGAAAAGGGTGCTTAGCCGAGCAACGAGTGCCTGCATACTTTGAGGCCGGTCGTCCATCGATATAGGTACCCAAGGAGGAGTCGTCACCATGTGTGACAACATCCCTAGTTGGTGCGATGGGTGGCAGGCTGAGGATATCAATCCCCCCATCATGAGGATTGCAATAGCTTCTGTGGGATTTGCTACTCTGCCTATGGTCGATGAGAGTCATTGCCATAGGATCGACCTTGCCTAGCCCTTGGGTCAAGCCTTTCGCTCCAGCGAGGCCACTCGCTAGTGGAAGGATGAACACTCTGGAAGCTTTCTTCGTGTCGCACCTCTTGTGCCAACAAGAGAATGATGAGTACCTATCGGCGTTGTAAGAGTTTTCTTTATGGGTAGAAGGCTGCTAGTCATCTCGGGGATAACGAAGGCATCATCGCTCTGGGCTTTTGCCCTACACTTTGCGATCGGGTTGAAGTTTCTTTTAGAAGTGGGCCATGTCTCTTAGATCCTCCCAAATACCGAGGTTGTCATACATATGAGTTTTTCCTTTGGCGGGCGGTCTCTTCCCCCGACTTCTCCTTTTGGGTGCTGACACTTGTGCATGGAAGGAAGGAGCCCCCAGTCGTCATATGTACAGAAGAGCACACAGGGTCTACAGTAGCTTAAACATGATGCCCTATTGGGTAGCGAGCACATGTTCATCAAAGATAGGTTGCACGTCGCCATGGCTACTTGGAGGGTCATCACCATGGGAGGCAATATCTCTAGCTGAGGTGCTAGCTGGAGCATAAATATTGACTGTGCTAGTTTGTTGAAGAGTGGTGGTAAGACTTTTCATTCATTTTCATAGACGTTATCAATGATCTGTCCATAGATTTAAATTATTATACGGATTAGGGTGCTACTTGATTTTTTTTGATGGGTCGAGGTGAAGCGGGTTGGTTTTTGTCACTTTAAACATGAATCTTATATATCATAATTATCAAACAATAGGTCAGAAGATGGCAAAAATTTACTTTTCAGTATATCATATGATATTTAAGTTAAAAATTTTTATTAAATGAATAAAAAGATGGGAGGAATAAATGAATGATGTGTGAATACATGTAGCGGGAGATTGAGTGCATGAGTTTGCTCGGTAAGGGAGCAGGTGAGTGCACCTTGCTAGAGGCGACTTTAAGAGATGGAAGACTGAACTCTTGTAAGTGCGCTCGGTTAGGGGACGACTTTGAGAGATTGATGATTGTGCTCCATAAGTGCGCCCGGTTAGAGTGAAACTTTGAGATATTGAGGACTGAGCTCCTGCGGATATGCCCTACTAGGGGCAATTTCGAGAGATGGAGGATTGGGTTTCAACGAGTGTGCCTAGCTAGAGAGCGACTTTAAGAAATAGAGAACTAACTTCGTGCAAGTGTGCTTTACTAGGAGGCGGTTTTGAGATATGGATGATTGAGTTTTGCTGAATGTGCCCGACTGGATGGAGGATTGAATTTCCATGAGTACGCTCGACTAGGGGGCAGCTTTGAGAAATAGAGGATTGACCTCCTGCAGGTGCGCCCTATTAAGGGGTGGCTTATTAGAATGAGAGAGTTTTGCACTCATCGAGGAGTGGCTAGTTGATAAATATACTAGCAAGTGGGTGGCTAACAGGAAGAAAATAATCCTGAGCACTAGTGATGAGGAGAGGGACACTTATCTGTCATCTCTTTGGTTACAAAGGGAGGGGCTCTCTATTCCACGCTTTACGAGTTGCTTTTACCAGTCTTGCAGTGTAAGGACTCAAAGTCGGGGGAAGGCCTACACAATTATCAGTCAGAGCAAGAGAATGAGGCTTCCTTGGAGACGAGAAGGGAGTGGGCATACCATTTGAGCATTCTTTGTGTATGCTCCCTCTTTCTTCTTCTCCATTTCTTATCTTTTTCTCTACCTGTTTCTACCTTATCGAAGGTCTCCCTTACCTGCAAAGACGAAGGGGTAGTTATAGTGTTGAAGTCGGTTCAACTTTTCTTGGGCATCATGGTTGGCGATAGTTGCTAGCGCCGATCTATTGAGTTATCTCGACAATTATGGGTGCTTGCTATGGCAACCACAACTATCTGTTATCACTCTTTCCTTTATTAGGACGATCGTGGAGATTGCTGCATGGTGACTATCTTTTTGGGGATGATTTGTTGAATCATGATTACCATCTTGGGGGTGCTGATCTTGGGCAACATATTCACTGAGCTGCCTCTACAGTTTTGATAAGTGTCACCCATGTATTCGCAGGGTGCTATGGCAAACTGACGGTAACCGCTTGCTGATACTTCTTTCATGGCCACTGGGAACCACGTGTTGGCAGTGGCATATGAGCTCGCCTATTGGGCTGGTGCCGCTGGGTAGTCTCTGGGTCAAGCTGCCCAAGTTGTTGATTGGGCCTGCCATCGCACCTTTTGGGCTCAGGGTTTCACGGAATCTCACTGGGCTTATACTTCATGGACGCATTTACTGGCAGATTGGATTCTAGGTCGGCTCATAAAGTTATTAGACCCATTACTTTGAATGACTATATACTGCATTAAAAGATAATGAATATTTTGACTTTTATATAATATATGGTGTTTTAAGATCAAAATCTCATAAGCACGATCAAACAATCATACAAGGAAAGCTCCATAAGGTTGTAATATAAAGATAATGAAGAACTTGGCCGGTTATAGTATAATGGGTAAATTGGCTCATCCTTATTGTAACAATGAAATTTCTCCATAAGGTTGTATAATTAAGGGAAATAGTGTTATATGGATTTTATCACTCTCTCCTTATCAATTGTAGAGAGAAATTGTAAGAAATACTGTGTTTACAAATTAATCGTATCAAGTGCGATAAGATATTATTTTATTATAATCTTATTTAATTATTTTAAAAATATATTTATATTTATCGTGTTTATATATATATATATATATTATTTAATTGTATGATAAAATTCTTTGGTTTGATCTTTTTTTTAAACTTTAATTGCTCAAAAAACTCAAAACTTAAATTCCAATCAACTATACTTCTAATATCAAATCAAGATCAATTAGAATTGAAATTTTGATCATATGATCGTTAATATTGGATATTAGTAATTCGATTAAATTAATACACTTTATATCAGTTTACTGATGAGGGTAATCGAACTCATTATTACTTATATGGTTAACACTATGATAACTATGCAATTATTTATCAAATAATGAGTTCGTTAAATTCATTCAAAACAATAACTCTTGTATGAAAGTTTTGCTAAATATCAATCAAGAATACTTACATAAAAATTATACAAAGGGTCCTTAGATTTAAGGAACAAAATTATTTCATATGTATATGATTGTATTTTGATATTACTTATATGTGCTCAATAAGTAGGCACATGGAGATAATTATTAGATACTGCGTAAAACACTTGGATATAGAAGACTTAATAATAAAGGATCCGTCACTCTTAACCAAGAAAAAAAAGACATCTTGTGTGAGTAATTGAATTAATAATTTATAAGTTTTTGTCCAAGATGGACTATAAATTAAAAAAAGAACTTCTAATTTTATTGATTGAATACTTTATTTAATATCATTAATATAAGAGGAATAAAATAAGTAGGTATTGACATTTTTCAATATCCTAAATTTGCTTGTGATATAAGTTGTTGGAGGGATTGAATTTATGTGATAAACGGTTAAGTATCACTTAAAATTTATAGAATTTCTTAATTAATTATTATAAATAATTAATTTAAAAGGGATTAAAAGCATTTAATTCATTGCTAAAATGATATTTTAGTTAATGGTATATGATTTGATACATTACTACTGTCAATCTGATACTGAATCTAATTGGTCACACATATCGTATTTTTTTTGTTGCTGCTTGGGAAATTTTGTTGGTAAGTATGAATAATACGAAAGGTGTATTTGATATGGATAAATTCTATTAATTGTTACTTTTAAGATCTCTTTTATTGGCGTTTACCGGTTTAAGTTTAAAAGGAGAGCAATTAATCCCTCTTAATTCCATTTAAAAAGAGTCAGCCTCTCCTGTAGGGGCTACGATGAAAGCCCTCCGATGCAGCCCCCCGTTAATTATTTAATTATTTAAGATTCAACGGTTGATATTTAATATATTAAAATAATATAATATAAAAATATTTTTTAAATATTTTTTAATAAAATATTTAAATACTAGTATAATAAAAAGTAATAATATGATAAAAAAAATAACATTAAAAAATATATTATTTTTATATTTTTAAAATAATTTTTAACTTTAAAATTTACCCGTTTGATCTGAATCTAACTGTCATGAAAGAGTTACATGTCATGCAACACGTCTTGCATCACAGCGGCCTTGATCGCATTTAAGTGTTAATATTCTGATCGTTAGAATAAAAATTCTAATTTTTTGATGGTTAGAATAGTCTTTTAAGCAAGTGTCAGTATTAATAATTTAGAGACTATGTTTATCCTTATTTCATTTTATAAAAGCTAGTAAGTTTTAAGGCAACAAGTTTAGGATATATATATGGATACTGTAGAGGTCAAGCGGTGGTGCAATTGGCCGTCATTAATTTGAAAGATATATTTCGCATCAACTTATATATTTATTATATATATTACAAACATTTGATCTTATATTATTTATTATAAATGCCAAATTATTGTATTTGATATATTATTTTAATCCACTAAAAAGAAGATCCTCATATTATAAATAAAAAAAAAAATCTTAAAATCACACCGCGCTTTCGCAATTGATTTCTTCACATAAATGATCAGGTTGCTTTTGATGGCACTATGGTGTTTAGATTCCCACCAATGCCAGTCTTTGGCCTTGATGTTCTTATTCAAGCATAAGATTTAGAATGCATGATTTTGAGTGAAGTTGTAAGAAGAATGTAAAAATATCACATGACAAGAGAGTGAACAATTGGTATAAGAAAAATGTATTCTTAAACTTCTCAATTGGAGCACTTTTTTATAACGACACAATTTGAATATGACTTCTTATTTCTCTTGATTAAAATTATGTGGTTTTATTTTGGGTTATGTCATATATTGTCGGGATATTAACATTAACGGTACGTTTGGTTATTGGAATAGAATAAGGTAAAAATAGAATAGTTATTCCAGGGAATGGAATAGGGTGTGAATAAAGTTGAGAATTGTTATTCTTATATTTGATTATTGGAAAAGAATTAGTTAAAAATTAGTATTCTATTATTTGGTTTATAGAATAGTATGAGGAATAAAGTAAAAATTTGTTATAATGACTGTTTTGCCCATATATATATATATATATAATTTTAAAATTTAAAATAAAAGTATATTTTAAATTAAAATAATAAAAATAACACTTAAATTTCATGGGCATATCCTCCAGGGCGGTAGGACAACATTTGCTAAGTAGTGGAATTTCATAGGCACAAGATAAGATTATAAGTAGTGAAGTTTCATTACTTGAAAATTACTGAAATGTCATTTTGCGCCTCCCTCTACAGTGCTAGTTTGCTAGCCCAAGCAAGAAAATTGCCGTCAACATTTTCAAGAACCCGCGCTTCAATTTTGGAAAACTGTGGGACGCCGTTGGTTCCAATCGAAGCCAATTCTCAGCTAGAACCGGTGTCGAGCACCAGGAGCCGACAGTGGAGGCTGATAGATTTATTAGTCCGATGGGAACCCGGAACGAAGAACTGGAAAACTACAGTCAAAGGAGCACCTTGAGAACCAACACCGTAGAAAGCGCAGTCAGGTTTTGCCGGATGGAACTGCAAACATGATACGTGCTTCATGGCAGTGGCTGGCAAAATCATCGGCGATGGCAAGGGGAGTGAAGGGAGTGGGGAGTTCAGGCAGAGGAGACAGAGAAATTAGGGAAAACAGAGGGAAAGTGAAGTAGTTTGAGGGAGGAGGGAGAGATCGAAGAGAGAGAAAGAAGGGGAAGGGGCAGGGGTGACAGAGAGAGAGAGAGAGAGCATAAAAGACTGTAATATTTTTCTTCCTTCCAGAACTACAATAACGAGCCTCTTAAAGATGGAAGGCACAGCCTATGGCCCACTAAAAATAGAAAAACAATTATGCCAAAACACCAACAACATAAAACAGGAATGGGTTATCAGATTCAGGAAGGGGGTTGGGTACATGTACATGAAAAAATAAAACAGCATGTAATATTTAGTATTATTGGCCGAATACTTCATCTCTAGGTCAACGTCAGTGGATGAGCTTTCGAGGGTGTCTCAAAGAGTTCGTAACATTGTTGTTTCCATCAAAATGACCTTATCCTCAAGGTCAAGCGGCTTATGCACGAATCTCCTGGACCCAACGCAACCACCCTGTCCTTGATTAAAGAATAGAGCAGCTGAAGGACACAGATTCTTTAGGTCTTTCGATCTTCCAGCATCCTCAACTAGCATCCCTCCAATTGGTCCTTCGTGATGTGTTGAGATGAGAGTGTCTGGGATTGAGAATGGTTCTTCGTGAAAGCTCAAGACAAAATGCCCATTTGGTGGGATGCTTTCAGCTGTGGGGCTGCCTTGTCATGACCTTTGAGAAGTAGAAGCCCCAGGGATGACCTCCCTTGAGCCACTCCCAGACTTGTAACTGTTGGGAGTATCACCAAGTTCCCGATTAACTTATTCTACATGTCCATCTCCTCCAGACATCTTAGAGCTAGGCAGTTCAATTCTCTCATCGGGGTACTCTAAGAGTGTGGAGCCGGGTGATTGTTGTTGATTGGCTCTGTTTAAATTAGCAGGCCAAGAAAGTGTACTAACATCAATAGGATAGTAAGAGATATAGGAGATTGTCCATTAGCACCTTGCACAGATTCAATTACCCGTTGCGGCTTCGAAAGTGAACGGTTAATCTTGTTAACTTTACGAGATGGCCAGCGGGAAATCCCATGTTGCTTACAGATGCACTTCATTGTCGTTGGACAAACACCAAGACTTGTCGCAGGATCCTTTAGACTCCCAGCAAAATATTGTTGAAGAACCTCTAAGCTGATCTGTCTTTCAACTTTTTCACGTTTTCTCTTAGACATCTTTTTGGTCTTTTGATTTCCTGAAGAAAATTTTGCATCATGGCTTCCCCCAACACTACCAACATTCCCTCCATCCTTTACAACATCTATGTCCTCCATTATGGGTGTTGAAGAAGCATCTAGCGATGCCAATAACCCTCCATTTAATTTTTCGAGGACAGGAATCGAATTAGTTGGTGGTGATATATTATTTGATTCAATGTTTAAATGAAGATTTTCAACCATAGGCACATCAATAATTTCCATATACGTCCTTTCCTCTTCCACTACTTTTCCAAAAGCAACCATGAGGCTCTGGAAATGCAGCTTCATTACTGCCAATATGGAGTCCACCAACTCATTTTGCTCTGAACTATCTGTTATGCTAGTGGGCAGAAAGAATTCAAGGACATAGTCATCATTTCCTGTGTGTTTGCTCCTCAAACAAATAGCAAAACAACTCGTTAACCTAAACATGCGTGTGTAATGCACTAAAGGGTACTCAATTTTGCAGAAGTGGACAATATATCCACAGAAACACATGCCAAGGGATGAAAATGCCCTCCTAACAACACCCTAGCCTTTCTGTAAATGATGCTCAGCATAGGCCTCATGGAAACCCCACATGTCAGCATCTACAATATAGAATGCAGCATCAGAGACCGACATGCAGACTTGCTCCATGCAGCTTCCGTCAAAGCTAGAATAGTTTTTCTTCTGGTCACCACCATAAGCTAGAACACCCCTATGCCTGCACGGAACCCATGTCTGTGTGAGAGGTAATTTGTAAATTTCACATACCTCTATTAGTACTACAAAAGGTTGCCCTGAAGTTGTAACATAATGATTCCCACTCCTTACGGGTGCCCAAACCTGAGCCATAATCTAATGTTGCTCAGTTGATTCTTTGAAGTATCTAAGTTTCCATGACATCCTCTCCTTAAATTTAAAAGACACATCTGGTAATTCCAATGGAGTTAATCCAAAAACTGCTGCTGGAGGTCTCCTTTTACCAGCATCATCATCTTTAGAATTTTCATTTACTGCTTCAGGATTACCACAAACCAAATAGCTAGCTGCTGTTCTTATAAGCCAATGGTCTCTTTTAAGGATCTGAAAAACTAGTTGAGTGCAACTGTAGCCCTGAAACAGAAACCAAATGGTAGCTCTGAACGGTAGTCCAATTTGAGAAGAGAGCTGGTGCAGCAATGCGTCACTTGGCAACCCAAATGCTCCAGACCATACACCTCTAAATTGAGGTGAACAAGCAGTACACCAATCAATTTTGTCCCGCAACGGAGGGATTGACTGCCTTGTTGGGAGCTGGGGAGGAATAGGATTGAGAAGGCTCAATAGGGAGTCCAGTTCAGTTGAATTGGCAAGTTGTGCCATTGTCTGGACAGAGTTGGCTGCATCGGTTATCAAGCGTGAGATTTGGAATGGCAGGCTTGGAAGAGAAAGTTTGCTGAGCAGAGCTAATGTGGAGTTAGTGGATGGCTGGGTAAGTGGGTAGTGTGGCAAATAGGTTCGATCCACCTCCAGTGTTTCCTCACCTGATTTTTCCATACCGGTAGTTTTTGGTAACGGTAGAGGCTCCAAGGAGTGTAAATGCTCGAAGTGTGGCAGGCAGGGGAAATGCGAGCCTTCAACATCAGCAGTGCAGAAATTTCCAAAAGTTTGGGGTAAAGTTTCGGAAGTGGAAGCTGAAATTGGTGATGAAGTTGAAGAAAAAGAGGAAGTTGTAGTTGGCAAGGGTAGTCGATTGATGCGGTTGGGACAAAATGACCGAATTTGTTCTGAGATAAGAGCAGAAATGACTATTTGATGTACAAGTGATGGTACGGAACCAGCGATGGAAGGGATTGCAGGTAGAGGAAAGTGACAATGGGAAGCAATCGTAGATGAAGCTACAGAAAGCGAAAAGTTCACTGACCAGTTAGGGTATTGCTCGAATCTGTGGAGTGATTGGAGATTTCAGTGATGGACTACCAGATTTGTGCTGTGGTTGAAACCGCGGTGGACATGGTGGTGCCAAATCGGTTGGTAGCTCGTCGAAGGTCCTTCATCGCGATGGCCAGTTCGGCAATGGCCGCTTCGAGTGCGTCGAGTGCTCGTGCTTCGTTCTCCTCCGCCTTAGTCTCAATGAAAGCACCAAATAATACGTGCTTCATGGTGGTAGTTGGCAAAATCGTTGGCAATGGCAAGGGGAGTGAAGGGAGAGGGGAGTTCAAGCATAGAAGAGAGAGAAATTAGGAAAAATAGAGATAAAGTGAAGTAGTATGAGGGAGGAGGAAGAGATCGAAGAGAGAGAGAGAAGGGGAAGGGGCAGGGTGACGGAGAGAGAGAGAGAGCATAAAAGATGGTAATATTTTCCTCCCTTCCAGAACTACAATAACGAGCCTCTTAAAGATGGAGGGCATCAGCATGTGGCCCACCAAAAACAGAAAAACAACCATGCCAAAATACCAACAACAGAAAACAGGAAGGGGTTATCAGATTCAGGAAGGGGATTGGGTACATGTGTAGGAAAAAATAAAACAGCATGTAATATTTAGTATCATTGGCCAAACACTTCGTCTTTAGGTCAACGTTAGTGGATGAGCTTTTGGGGGTGTCTCGAAAAGTTCGTAACAAAACACTTCACAAAATGCTTCATGCTCACTTCCACACTCATCCCTCCACCATCATTACCGCGTCTCTCACCAACCACAATTAGCCTCTTAAACTCCGCCCCAAGCGTCACCAAACCGTTGGAAACCTTCAAATGCAATTTCCCTAATTTTCTAATATAAACGCTGATGACATCGCTCAATTGCTTCATCCGATCCACGAAATTCATCAACCGGCTGAGATCGTCGAGTCCGACGAGCGCGCGCGGCAAATCTTGAGCATCGTAATCTTTGGAGACACTGTGAGAATGAAATCGCAGAGAGAGAGAGAGAGAGAGAGAAGCAAGATTGGAGGGAATAAAAGGGCAGCGATGGAAATGCAGTTCACAGGCAGGGGGAATTACAATTATCAGGTAACAGGGAATAATTAAGACAGCTAAAATGGTGGGAATGGTTATTTTAGTAAAATCAGGAATAACTATTCTCAGATAATCGTTATTCCCATCCAAAAGCTAACCAACGGGAAAATTTCTATTTCTGAGGAAATAGAAATTTCATTTCACCTTAATTTCATCCAACCAAACACGACCTAAGTGCACAATCTCAGGTTTGAAGAATAGTGATTGCCATATTCACTTATGGCATCTCATTCCTCTTGCATTAAGGGTGGATGAGTTACGGCAGACTGCATCTCAAATTACTATGACTCATTGCATAATGGAAATTATAATTTTCTCTTTCTTTCTTCTATGTAATGCCCATTTGCCTATTTATTTAGCCAATGAGGCTATGACCAGTGGACTCATCTAGGATTGATAGATGTATTCTATTGAAAGAATGCTATATGTTGTATTCAAGTAACATATTTGTGATAGAACTCATGTTGACGGTTTAGTTGTAGAAGGTTGCCGGGGTCATGTTTTTAACCCAAAACTCAAAATTAAAACACCTCATAATTAGACTAAAATTAAAATCCATAATTAAAAGTTTAATCACTAACTTGAACCCAATCCAACTACTGAGACAGAATCTTGAAAAACTGTTCAATATCCCGATAATATATATGACACACCCCAGAATTTAATAGCCATATTCAAAAGTGGCTCTGATAAGTCATCATTTAATCAACTAACAATTATAAGTAAGGAAAAATATCATTAACTCCGAAATTAGAATAACTTACAGCATATATGACATCGTAATCGAATTACAACGATTAGGCTTTTAACCAAATATAACATTCTAAACCGGAAATAACAAATTGCTAATATAAATAATTAAAATATATCTAAAATATCCTAAGATGCTATGTCACCCGAACAATTCTCTAGTCCCCAAAATCTCTATAAATGACATCTGAGCCAGCTAATCTAAAAGGTAAGCAAATGTTGGTAAAAATAACATATGGTTCACTAAAAGATGTGTTAGAATTTAGAGATCCCAAACCTGAAATGTATCCGTGAAAACATGAGGAAAGAGGAGGTGACTATCTGAATTAAGTAGTTGAAGTTCCTGTCAATGGAAAAACAAATCATGATGCTGAATTTCAGATTTATAGATTGGCATGCTGCTGTATCAATGATGGCAATGCACGAACAACATAGAAGTAATGAGAAATAGAATACACAGAAGTGCTGCATATGAATCTCCTGTTGCACAGATTTCATTTTACGGGCAGAATTACAGCAGAGGAGCACAACAGGGGAGCAACATCAAAAAATAGAAATCAAGAGTAACAGTAAATAATCAGCTCATTGTTGGGGTTCGAACGACCCGGATCCACCCGATCCGATAGCAGCGGAATACTTGAACCCTCCCATCATCGTTAGCCACGATTTAGTAGGAATAAGGAACAAAGAGATGCACAATATTTTTACGTGGAAACTCCTTCTCAACTAAGGGGAAAAACCACGGGACACAAAGTCCACAAATAGATTCACTATGTAAAATGGTTACATGAACCCAGCGACAGAATACAACAATCACCCTGGCTACACAAGCTTTAGAGGCGAAAATGAAGAACAGAGCACGAGAATACAAAGCCTCACTCTTTGTGTTTCACTCACTGCCCTCTTCTTCTTCCACTCTTTCTCTCCTCCCTGTGGTGCTATCTGCTCTATCATTTTACAAGTGTTGGTGAAATAGCGACCGCCGTTTCACCGCCGCACTGATGCGGTCGGCTACACAAGACCCCCGCTACACAAGCCCCGGCGACTACTTGCCGACCGCCGTTTCACCCCCGCACTCATGCTACCGGCTACACAAGCCCCCCGCTACACAAGCTCTGGCAACTACTCGCCCATGGTGATTTCTCTATCACCCAATGGTCACTCCCATGGCGTCTTGCGCGTGCTTCACATAGCATGCCCAGCATGCATATATATAATGATCTGCTCGGAAACGTTAAACCATTAGGCAGGTTGCGTGTGGACAAATGCCTACCACCTGTTCTGCAACCTGCCAACAACTTTGCTTACCAACTCTGCAATCCTGCCACCTACACAGACGGCCTACACAGACTGCCGGTCTGCCACCTACTTTGCAGAGCCAACTGTCCACAACTTGCTGCCAACTGTCCACGACGCCCTCGGTCGTTGCTGCAGTCAAGTCCTTGAACCATCTGTGCCATTTGGCCATCACAAGTGTCCTCTGGTGTTCCATGGTCTCCAGGTAATGACAACAACCTCAGACATCCCATGTCCTCGGTCGTCACTGTGCGTAGCCCATATCTCTGGACGCTACTGTGCACTTAGCCATGTCCGTGGGCGATTGCATACTAGTAATACCAACTAGTAAGTTCCGGCCTTCTCAACCGGTCAACATCTCATTGACCTTTTTCAACATTCATCCGGTCAACCTCTGTTGACCGTCTTCTACTGCCATCCGGTCAACCTCCCCGTTGACCGTCTTCTGTTGCCCGTCCGCCATCCAGCAGTACTCCTACTACACTAAGACGGTCAGCCTCCTATTGATCGGAATTCACAGTTGGCCATCCGTCGGTCAATCTCCATTGACCGTCCACTGTTCTCCTCCAGTCAACGTCCCGTTGATCAAAATCAGTTCTCAGGATTTGTTCTTTTCAAATCCTCCCACGACAAACCAGTTTGTTGGGTTACCTATAAGGGAGTGACCGACACCCAACACTCATGAAATTGTTTGTGTAGTTTTATTAATTTAGGAACTTAAGTATACACTGATGAAATAAACTACTTATGTAGTAGTTATTAATCAATTATAACCATAGGATTAATTTTTATTTAAATTAATCTTAACAATACATGAGAATGCAAAACTATGTTAAAACTAAAATTACATTAGTATATAATATTGAAACAATGAAAGCACAATATATGCTTGTTGGTAATCCTTAATCCGTGTGCATTGGTCATCAACCAATCAATATATATCTGATCCTTGGCTTCGCTTTATTACTGAATCAAAAGTTGTTGTATGTATGGCTTGGATTGCTGATGTTGCTGTGATGACAGTAGCTTGTAATCTTTGCTGTGATATAGCAGTATGTATAATTGTGCTGTGATGACGAATTGCTGCTGTGATGCACTATTCATTACCCGTGGCATAAATTTCACTTTGAGATATTCTGTGATGAAGAACGTGATACACAGTGACTTTTGATGCAACTGCTGCTGTTGTATTTGCCAATTTATTTTAGTGTGATAAACATATACGACAGCAACCTCTTCTGATGCTGAAATAATTGAACAGCTCATGTGATAAATCAAAGTAGCTGCTAATCTATTATCATTTGGCACTGCTGATGTTGGGCACGTGAGCTAATGGAAACTGGTAGAATGCTGCTGTTGCTGTATAATGATTTTCTGCCTTTCTTAATGTGATGCCAATGCTTGTACATTTGCTGATTTGCTATTGTACATGATGCTTGCAGCTGATCCCTGTTGTTATATATATTTTAACAGCATGTATAAACTTTCTATGTACTGAATAAACAGCGAAGAACAACAACCATAATCGAAAACTAAAATGCTGAAAATGTCAAAATAGTGGAGAAATATGTGAAAATCGTACAAAAATATAAGAACTGGGGATTAAGATTGGTCATGACCTCACCAATAATTATCGACTATTCAAAATTGGCTTTTAGATAGGCTTCAAAACTAATTTATTTTATATATGCTGATTCGACCAATCAGGAAGAAAAATCTGCACCAGCAATGCGGTGCATCAGCCGGTTCACAAAGCCTCAAAGCTAATTTGTTTTGCATATGCTGAAGAGATGATACAGTAGTGGCAACATGGTAAGCGCTGAATTTAAGTATTGGATCAACAATACTTGAGATAACATTAAGGATTTGACAACAAGTAAAGAAAAAGCTTGCGGTGCACTTGCCTTAAACTGAATTACCCAAAATTCAGCTACTACAACGTGGAACACTTCCTTCCTTCAACTCTCTCTCCCTTTCGGTTTTCCCTTCTCTCGATATAGGAACTGAATTTATCCCAAGGATGTGGCTTTGGCGAATCATCCTTTGTTTGGATGTGCCGCTGCCAGCTTTCCTGGATTTTCCCTAAATCAGATTAGTGTCCCATGAGTTGTGGCTTCTAATTTTGCTGAATCACCCCTTAATTTTTTTTGCTGAATTGGCTCCTTGTGGTGCTGATCTGTGTTGCTGTTTGGTTGGTCTTGAATTTTGCTAATTTCTATTGCCTTGTTCTGCTGCTGTGTGTTTTGACGTGATTTAGCTGAATCATCATTTGCTGAAGTATGCTGCTGCCTGATTTTATTTAATCTGCTACTGTCCTGATTTGGCTGCTACTCGTTTAACTCTCCTGCACTGTTGCCCCCTACTATAATTTTAAAGCATGCTGAATCAACATGCTGCTGCAGCCCCACTCTTTAGTGTATGCTCTTTAGTGTATGCTGTTCCTAGCCAATCGAAAATAAATAGTCTGCTAATCAGCTCCACCAATTAAATTGGTGCCGCTGCCATGTCCTGGGTTGAGCTTCTGACTTTCAAATTTTTAAAATAATTAGTATAATTATGAAACTAAATTCTTGCATGGTCTATTAAGAGTTATCATGTTTGTTGCCCTGGTCAATGAGAAGCCTTCGCTGGCATCACTTAGGCCAATAATGAACCTTCATGTAGGTGTGCTAATCAAGAGAAGCCATGTGTGCCACCAAACTAACGGGTGGCCTCTGCCTGCGCCACCTAGCCAATGATAAGCCACCATGTAGGCAAGTAAATTAAGACCTGTCGAGTGCATCAACTAGCCAATGGGATATCTTCGTCTACATTGTCTGACCAATTATGAGCCATCATGCAGACCAAATCAGGACCTGCCATGTGCATCAACCAACCAAATGGAAACCTTTGTTTGTGTCACCTGACTGATGATGAGCCTTCGTGCAAGTGAGCCGATTAGGAGCGTTTTTATCTTTCTAATGGCTATAGACTGTTTCGTCCCTAAGACAACCCCAACCCTCCTCTATAAAAGGAGAACTAGCGAGGAGAAGGGGAGAGACCAAGAGTAGGACTCCAATAGGACTTTCAAATGGAGGAAGGATTTCCTTTATTTTCAGAGTCCAGCACCATATCGTCTTAGCCTTAGTAACCTATGGTCAATTTTGGCCTAACAAAGAATTCTCCTTGAGTAAGTCATCCAAGCAATGCCAACCGGGCTAGAACACTAGTCAGCCAAGGGGTTACTGGGAGAACATTGATATCATCTTGAATATTTCACCTACTGATAAGTTAACTCTAAATTTAATGTCCCTATAAGTTCAGAAGGATATCGGATACCCGGTCAGACTTCTAAGTAAAACCCTCAAATCTCTCCGGCACTAGAACCACTTGGCTTGAATAGACTTAAACTTATAAGCTCAACGCATCGATCCAATAATTTTTCTCCTCTTATAACTCTGCTATATCCAGATATTGTATTATTTTGTTGAATATTTTAGTGACTTGTGTCTTAGAGGGGCTCTCGGGTGAATCCTCCCTGAGTCCCTTTCACATATTGATTTTATTTGTAGTGCATAGTAAAATGGACGTTTCGTCCCAAATTGCACAATAAAATTTCGACCTCGTGCAGGATTAGCGGAATAAGTACA
This sequence comes from Nepenthes gracilis, assembly GCA_033239525.1. Taxonomy (NCBI): domain Eukaryota; kingdom Viridiplantae; phylum Streptophyta; class Magnoliopsida; order Caryophyllales; family Nepenthaceae; genus Nepenthes; species Nepenthes gracilis. The sequence continues at coordinate 8,048,622 of BSYO01000033.1, forward strand.
AAATTCAATATTCAATACACGTAAAGAATATTTATATTTAGATGTCAATAATAATAATATGCATAAGACGTATACGACAATAAGCAATAGTAAAAAGAGAATTTTTTGGTGACGAAGGAAAAACTTGATATTGATAGTAATCGAGAAAAATCCTCTGGGCTTTAATAACTAGAGAACATATTCACTATGAAAATCAACTTACAAATCGGTGGTACAGACGTACTAATCTAGCCAATTTATTCCCGTCTTGTGATTCATACTAAGAAACTTCTTAAATTTGTCCGCGGTAACGGAACCGGATATCTTCCGGTCTTCACGTCAATCTTCTCTCACGAACCGTTTAAAATAGCCAACACCACCGGAACCCCTTCTTCACATCAACAATGTCACCAACGAAGATAGAATAGTAGGAATGATGGATCGGTAAAGAAAAAATGATGAGAAAATCGTTAACACATGGAACACAATGATCTAATCACGATTTTTTCAATCGGGGCAAGATTAATGGAGTAAAAGATGAGATTTCTCAAGGTGCGGCGCTCAAAAATGCTGCTGTCAAAAGTATGGCAATTGAAATAATGAGAGAATTTATGGAGAGTTTGAAAAATCCGTTTAAAATTAAAGACCGTTGCCGCGGTATTGGAATACGGCTCGAGCGCGTGGTGAGTGCACCGAGTGTTTCAAGAGAAAACCCTATTTGGGCTCAAGCGAGAAAGCAGTGAGTTTCGAGCGGATAGTTACTAGAATTTGGGTTTGAGCGCCCGGCGAGCGCACTGAAGGTGCAAAGCTACTGGAATCGGGGCTCGAGCGGATGGCGAGCGCACGGCAAGCATGGGGCTTCTGGAATTGGAGCTCGAGTGGATAGTAGGCAAACAACAGGCGTGATACTCCTGGAACCCAGGAACGAACAGCCACGAAAATAAGCTAATGTAGCACTCTGATGAACACACCCCAACATTGACACAAAACTAAATATGGTTACGGAATATACCAATTATAAGAATGACCCTAACACATAGAAATCCAATTTAATATTTTAGATCATACTTGACTATAGATCACTAATAGACCTAAATCGAATCATCTTTTCATGTGAGCATCCCAAAGCTTGATAAAAGTGGATAAATATCCATAATGTAATATTACTACTATGTAAAAAAAAGTTTAAAAAAATTACAAATTCAAAATGTTTTGAAAAATCTGATGATATTATCATGCATCTACCCAGTAAAATAACTTGTCAAGTGGAATTTTATAAAGTAAAAACCTTTAAAAGAAATTGAAAGACAAATAGTAAAAGGCCAAATCAGCTAAAATATCTTGTACTCTTCATGCAATGTCAAATTTGATTTACGACGGAAATAAAATATAATCAGATATGAGTATATTTTAATGTAACATGATGTAAAATGTAATAAAATTAGATCTATATTTTTATTTCTGAATTACTCCTAAATCTTGGGTAATTGTTATATGACTTAAAATATAATTGATTTACCTTGAGATTTTGTATTGTTTAAAATTTATAGTGAAAATTAAAATTAAAATTAAAAATATTGAACTGAGAACTAAATTAGAAATGAGAAATTTTGCAATATTTTAGATATGTATTTTTTCCATTTTATATATACCAGGTAGTTGCAAAAATTAATGGGAAGTTGTGTTGGTTGTTTGAAAAAATAAGCAAATATAAAACGTACGAAAGATGGTATGTTTTAAAATTTATTTCAGAGTTACGAAAATGGAGATCCAAGTAGGGCATTATTATGATTTGAATTTTTATCAAATTGAATTAAATCGTTCAAATTGTTAATATAGGGATTAATTTTATTTAATAGTTTATAATACTATTTATTAATCTAAAATTTTTTTTAATATTATATTATTTTATATACATAAAAATAATACAAATAATAATAATAATAACAACATTTCTGACCCATTCAAAAATAATATAACAAATATTATAAAAATTAATAACAAAAAAGAAAAAGTAACATTATAAATTGAAAAAATTCATCAAAAAAAAAAAATTACTTCAACGTCTAATTTTTACTTAATCCATAATACTTCTATTAGTAAAAAGATATGTAATATATTATTTGATTGGAAATTATGTTAAAATGAATAAAAATATAGCATTTAATAAATTAGAAATTATTTAATATAATTTTTTTTAATTTTTTTTAACATCATTCAAAATATATTTGAAAAGGACCAGATTTCCAAAGCACAAATATATTTTGACCTGTTAACAAGTTTATGAAATATAAATTACAAAATATACAATACATATAAAAAATATTTTAATCTAGATGTGAATAATAAATAATAAGAGCAGTAACGATCAAGACAATATTTTTAGCAACAAAAAAAAACCTCGATAACTACAACTTTAATAAAACCAGTCGAATTTTAATGGCCAGGAAATAATACATTAAAAAAATTAACTTACAGATTGAGTGATATAGATACGCTGACTTACTTGACTTACTCCAATCTTGCAATCACTATCATAAAACTCCTTAAATTTGTTCACAACAATGGAATCAGATGCCTTCCGATAATTTAGTCAATCTTTCTTTACAAATCATCAAACCACCGCACACCATTAGAGCTTAGTTTTCATGCCACTGATGTCTCTAACGAAGGTTATTAGGTAGAAAGATGTGCATAAGATATATCAAAACGAGATGAGAAAACTTATAGTCGAATCACAAAAGTTGAGGCCAAGTTTTCTCAAAGGGAGCAAATATAATCACAAATGATGAGGGCTTTCTCCTTGAAATAGCCGTTCAAAAGTTGTCCCAGAAAAGCTAGGGTAAAAATAATTAGGCAGGTAATTATAGAGTGGCCGAAAATATGGTAAAAAATATGATAGTTGTAAAAATACACGCCACGGCACTTTAATGCGAGGCAGGCATGACTAGGGTTAGATTGGGAATCCGCCTAGGCGTTTGAGCATAGATCAGGTGAGCAGCGAGCGGACGATCTTTGGAAATGGAGCTCGAGCGCAAGCTAGGTATGCAGCAGGTACACGCTTTTTGGATGCGGTGCTCAAGTGCAGCTTGGGCAAAGGGTAGGCATGGATACTGAAGGAATGCAGTAACGATCTTTGAGTGAGAATTTGAGAAAAATCTTCCAATCAATAAAAGCAACTTTGCCAATGAATAACCTGATATGATTATGAAGTATGTCAACATATAAAGGGCCTAACAATCTTCCCTTTAACAATTCTATGATAAAACTCCATACAGAGAAAATAAATCAAAATATATAAGAATCATGACTTCAGATACTATTGAGATAGAACCCATATACAAAAAAATATGCTTAGAAGACAATAGACACTATACATAAATCTAAGAATAGAAATAGATAAATGAGCTGCTAAGCCGAAAGAGAGCTGCTGTGCCTATTCAATCATGATTAGTACAGAAACAAATAATACTAGTAAGACAAATATATAGCTAACACAATAGTTGGAACAGAAGCTAATAAAAGAAGCAACAAGATAAGTATAAGGCTACCACAATAGTTGGTATAGAAGCAAATAAAAGTAGCAGCAAGACAAGGCCACATAAGTTAAGACAGAACAAATACTCCCCCTAACAATAAAAGTCATAACAGAAAAAAGAACCTTGACTCCCCCTCCCCCTAAGTAAAGAAATCTCTCTTTTTTGGTCACGAATGACCAAATTGAAGCCATCAATCGGAGGCAGAAGAATCATCAGAAGACAGTTAAGTAAAAGAACAATGAGCATGCTGCCGCCATAGATGAATGAACTCCTCCTCCTGAGTAACCAAGCGAGAATCAAGATGCTGATAGTCGGTAAGGAGGTTTGACCGCAGCTGCATGTGAGATGCATACAGTCGCTCTGGAAAGGAAAACAAATGCTCTGTACAATCAAAATGTTAGGAGAGATAACCCATAATCACAGAGGAGGAACAGGTTGAAGACCAAGGAGGATTGGATGAACCAGGACACGAGGGATCGGGAGAAGAGGTGCTTGGACAAGATGGGCACCCTCGGTCAAAAAGGAAGGGACCTCCAGTAGGGACTCATCGAGAGGATCTTTGGGAGCTAGGAAGAAATAATGAGTGTGAGATTAATTTTGGGCAAATGTGGTGCGGGTAATGGGCTGCCCAAGTGATAGATGGGGAAGATCTAGAAATAAGACCCCTAAGCCCATGACAAATTACTAGAAAAGACAACAATGAAAAAGGTTGTCATCCTTTTTGGATTCAAAATGGGTGATGACGTGAGAGTAGAAATAGGATGACAGATCAATGGGCCCCTCACTTAAGAGAATATAGGGGAGTAAGGCCTTACTAAGAGAAATGGAGGAGTAGTGCATGATCGAAAAAATATTTGTCAATATAATTTAGCTCATGACCAACCTCCGGTGGGAGAAAAGTTTGGTCTTGAATGATCTGCCATTCCACTCCATGGGAGAGTTGTGAAGAAAAGAGGCGATCTCATTTCGGTGGGGCATGGCAGTCCAAGTGTAAGGATAGTTAGGATTTGCAACCCGAGGGATATTAAGAACATTGGAGATCATGTCCGGGGTAATCCGGAGGTGATTCCTTCTCAAAAAGGTAGAAAAGGAATGAGACAAAAATCAGAGATATTGGAGTAGAATTTTTGAACCAAAAGTTGTGAGGGGACAATCAAATTGGTTAGGACTGCCTCCCAATGACAGTTCATGAACACGAATGATATTGATGGGTCGAGGGATACAAGGTCAACTTCCCGTTCGAGGGAAAGTTGATGGTAAGACATGCAAGAATTAAATAGCCCCTCAGCTTTGGCATTGATGAACAGGTCAACAGCAGAGAGCTCGCAGGACCGGGGTCACTTATAAATGGATTTTTGAGCAAATTTATTAAGGGGTCAAAACATATTTATGTATTGACGACGATGAAACTAGCCCCTGTGGCTCATCTTGAGTTGAGTCTGTAAGAATCTTATCTTTCATTGCGTGCACTATGGGGTTTAAACTCTATCAAATAGATATTAAAACCACATTCCTCAATGGTATCATCCAAGAGGAAGTTTTGTGGAGCAACCAAAGGGTTTTTTCAACCCCATGTTTCCCGACTATGTTTACAAACTCAAAAAGGCCTTGTATGAGCTTAGACAAGCTTCGAGAGTTTGGTACAAGCGTCTCACCTCATAACTTAGTGACCATGGCTTTGTTAGGGCTAGTGTGGTTAAGACTCTTTTTGTGAAAACTTCTAAAAATTGTATGATTGTTACCCAAGTATATGTTGATGATATTATGTTTTGTTTTTTTTTTTTAAAGGAGCAATATCAACCCTGCTATAGTAAACTCCCATGCTCATAAATTTGCAAAGTACATGACTTCCGAATTTGAAATGAGTATAGTGGGAGAATTTACGTATTTCCTTGTCTTGCATACTAGACAACTAGATCATGGTATTTCCATTTCTCAATCTAAGTATGCCAATGACATTGTCAAACGTTTTAGGTTAGATAATTAAAAATATATTTGAATGCCTATGAGCATTTCCTCCAAATTGGATCATGATCCCATAGGGAAGAACACCAATCAAACACTTTATAAAAGTATGATAGAAAGTCTCCTATACTTAATTATGGGTAGACCTGACATTGCATTTTGTGTCGATGTATGTGCTCATTATAAATCTGATCCCAAAAAATCTCACTTAAGTGTTGTCAAATGAATCATTCATTATATTAATGACACATTTGACTATGGAATTTTCTACTCTCAAGACTCAAATTTTGATTTGGCCAGCTATTTCGATACCGACTGGGTCGAAAATATCGATGATTATAAAAATACCTTTGGTGGATGTTTCTACATCGGCTCCAATCTTGTAGTTTGGATGAGTAGGAAACAAAGTTCCATCTCCTTTTTCATTGCTGAAGCAGAATACATTGCTGCTGGTAGCTGTTGGACACAACTGTTGTGGATGAAGCAAATGCTGCACAATTATAACATTTCTCAGAACACCATGACAATCTATTGTGACAACACAAATGCTATCAATATTTCAAAAAATCGTATTTAGTACTCGCGAACTAAATATGTTAATATTAGACACCATTTTATTTGTGAACTTATTGAGACTCAGGTCATAATTGTGGAACACATACTAACTGAGATTCAACTGGCCGATATCTTTACTAAACAATTGGATTGTCCTCAATTTGAATTTCTGAGAAAGGCCATCGGTATTTGCTCTCCTCCATCAGAATGACATGAATTGGACTTTTCCAAAAAAAAGAAGTGCATTGTTCAATGTGCCCAACGAGCAGTTTAGTGTCGCTTGAGCATCGAGGCTTGTGTCCTTTATCTTCTAGCACCATTCGTGCATAGTGCCCTATTTCTCTTTCCACACCCTCATCAGTTGTCGCTCTCTCTCCTTGTAATTTCTCTCTCTACCTCCTCGCACTCCCATAACCTCTAGATCTGCTCTTCCTCTCCACGATTTTGGGCGTTCTCAAGATAATTCCTCATCCCTCTTCAGTTCTTTTGCTTCACTTTCTCCATTAATGGTGGCGGAAATGTTTAGTGCCGATATTCATGCCTGCCATTTTTTTCTTGTTTTGCTTGCCCGATTAGTAGTTTTTCATACCACATTTTCGTAGATCTTGTTTTGCCTAGTCGTGAGGTTTGGCTATCTCCGTGTGGTACATACTCACCTTTTTGGGATCCCCTCCACCCAATTTTTCAGGTCACGTTTTCTAGGTCATAGATCTATCCCCCTTTAGTGTCCCTTTGTCAAAATTTGTCCACCCTCTCATCATGTACTGATGGAGGCTTCGTGGTTTTCGGGCAGTTGGTGTGGGGCCCACACACACACGCACCATATTAGCTCTCCATTACTGTGTGGGCTTCTGTAGTCATGTTGGTAGTGGCCTTGCCAATTTTCATTATTTGTGGACTATGGGCCTCACCATCCCTTGTGGTGTGTTCCGTGGCGGCGCACAGCCATCTTCTTCCCTCATGCGGGTCATTTTTAGGCATGTCCTTGACTTGTCTCTCTCTCTTTGACTCCTCTATTTTTCCTTGCAAATGTCTGCTCCGCAAAAAGTCCTTACTCAAAAATTCATTTGCAAGTGACCCTAGTCGAGCGGGGTCTCTGCTCCTAATCGGTTCATCAATGCTGAAGCTAAGGAGCTGTTTAATTCTTGTATGTCTCACCGTCAATTTTTTCTCAAATGGGAAGTTGACCTTGCATCCATCGACCCATCTATATTGTCTATATTTATGGACTGTAATTGAGAGTCGGTCTTTATCAATTTGATTGCCCCTCATAACTTTTAGTTCAAGAATTCTACTCCAACATCTCTGATTTTTTGTCTCATTTCTTTTCCACCATTTTGAGAGGGAGTCACCTCTGGATTATCTCGGACATGATCTCCAGTGTTCTTAATATCCCTCGGGTTATAAATCTTGACTATCCTTGCACTTGGATTGCCATGCCCCACCAAAATAAGATTGTCTCTTTTTTTAATGGCTCTCCCATGGAGTGAAATGATAGATCATTTAAGACCAAACTTCTCTCCCCTCGGAGGTTGGTCGTGAGCCTGTTTATGCTGGCAAATATTTTTTCAATCACGCATTTCACCTCTATTCCTCTCGAGAAGGCCTTATTCCCTATACTTTTTTGAGTGGGCGGCCCATTAATCTACCATTCCATTTCTACTCTCACATCATCGCCCATTTTGAATCAAGAAAGGATGACAACTTTTTCCATGGTTATCTTATCTAGTGACTTGTCATAGGTTTAGGGGTTTCATTTTCAAATCTTCCCTGTCTGCCTTTGGGCGGCCCATTACCTACACTACATTTGCCCAAAGTCAATATCACACTCATCGCTACTTATCAACTCCCGAAGATCCTCTTAATGAGCTCCTACCAGAGGTTCCTTTCATTTCGACCGAGGGTGGCCCATCTTTTCCGGCATCTCTTCTCCTGATCCCTCGTATCCTGGTCCGTCCAATCCTCTTCCGTCCACTACCTATTTCTCTTCCGTGATTATATGTTAGCTCTTGCGGCTTTTCGATTGTATGGTGCATCTGTTTTTCTCTCATGAGCGGTTGTATGCATCTCACATGCTGTAAAGACCCGAGCTCGAGTCTCCGAACCCACCTCGGACCATTCAAGTAAAAAATTTGAATCATACAAAATTATGAATTACACGTCATAAATTATAATATCAATAAATATAGATGAACTCAAGATCATTGAATCACTAAATTTATGACATCATAAATAATTATCATAATTTTATCATTAAATAAATATCTATAATACTAATAATAAAGTACTTGAAATAGAAATAATGTCAATGTCTATAATGTCAAGTCCTTAGAAATGTAATTCCGATAAATATATAAAATCCAATGAACCAATAAATAATCTCAAATATCTTATTATGGTAGCCTCAATTTTCAAGATCACATTTATCTGAAATCTACTTGGCAATACACAATTTCTTCTAATCCGATATCAATCTGTCTACTCTGGTGTTAATAAAATACAAAAGTGAGTTGAATACCTAACAAGTAAGATATAATACACAATAGAGGAATACAGATAAGTATCTTGAATAATAATATCAATTGTATAAAACTAATAATAGCATGTGATATACCAATCATTATTTCAGACTTAATAACATATCGTGTCCACAAGCCGAAAGCCATATGAATGACTGGATATCAAGAATGCAACATAAATTTTATCGAATCTAATCATCAATTCAATTTGAGATCACAATTATACAAAATAGTAATAATCTCCATGATACAAGATAATAATAATTTTCATGGACATTATTCTGTCATAGTGAACCAAAGGCCATATATTTATGCTTCTAATAATTGGGTAAGTACTATAAGATTATCCGGTATCCATGATATCCCCACGACCTCTACAGTTCTCCCAGTTATTGTACCCTTAGCATGCTTATACTATCTTCGGTATCGCTTGCCAATGAAATCTCTGATATCATCATCTACGATAATCGCTGGGCTATAAGCATCCCTCATCAATATTAATATCCTTAACCTTCAAGATGGAATAGGTATCAAAAAATTATAGCCTACTCCAAGGTTTCACGAACTTTCATTCGTCCGGATACTGTATAGTCTTCGTACACTTTCATTTACTTATCCATAAAGTGCCAATAAAATATACGCACGCAATAAAAATCAGCATAAAGATTGATCATCACGGGAATAAAGGAAAATCTTGAATATTTGGCCAACTATCCTAACATTTTTTTCTATTCTCTCCGACTCTCCTAGTGTACCAAACTCATTACAAGGTCATACAATATCTTTTCTGTCATTGTCAACGAATAATTTCATAATTATTCTACTTATTCAACTATTCAGGCTAATTCAACAAATGTCCAATCGAAATAATATTCATCATCAATTTCTTTTGGCTTATAAATTTCAATACATAAACATATATAGCCACACTTACTCCCAACACACACTTTCACCGCCAACGCTAGTACACCCACCGCACAGTAGCACACCCACTGCCCACCCTTACACACACACACCCAGGTCACGCATACTCACACAGCAACACACACACTGCCCACGCTCACTTACACATCGCGAAACTCTATTCTTCCCAATTTGCCAGCCTACGTCTAAGTAAGGTCATCCAAACTTTTAATATGAAAATAAGACAATCCTGTAGCTTCACTTTATTGCAATTTATATCTCAATTTAACGTGAAACCTGGAATTTGTTTCAAATGAGCCGAAGGCTCTATTCTACCCAAGTTTCCCTTAAACAGAATTTCAGCCAAATCCTAAAATTTCTACACAACAATATTCCACGAGGGAGGAGGAGATTGTTTGTGCAAGGGAACAATAATATAATAATTTAATTAATAAATTAATTTTCTTAGTGAGAAACCCTAAAAATCCACATTACACAACCGTGATCCTGTTTTCTCCAATTCTTCACTTCACCACAAATTTTGGATATATTGGCACAAAATCATGACATGAAAGCAAATAATCAACATAAAAAATGAGAAGGGAAGGATTTACTTGTAAAATAATGGGGTTTAATTTTTTCTTGCCATCTTTGGGTCACTAGACTTGGTTGGAAGACGGAAACATAGCATGGTGCTATGTTTCTTATGACTGCAGCGAATCCCCAAAACCAGGAGGTATAATATGTAAAACAAATACTTTATAATTCCATTAGACAAATTGCTAAACCCGAATTCATTATTAAGCCCAAAAATATATGTCGTTCTTTTACAGAGCCATGATTCTATTTTTGGGTTCACAATTTGTAACCCAAAAGTTTTACCGATTTCCCATCAAGTCAAGATATGCAACTAGAGATTTGACATCAGCAAAAATGAGGAATAATTTATTTTGCGAGATAGGAATTTTACTTACATTAATTTCTTACTTTTCTTTCGGCAATGGTGGCAGTGGCACCAATCAACGATGACAATTTCGACTGCAGAGGCGGCAGCTTCGACCCAAATTCATGATGGCGATTAGCAACGGCAATAGCGAGAAGCGGAGGCGATGGCATTAGCTACACGGCTAGGGTTTAATGGCGGCGACTTCCTTCTTCGATTGTGCCCCCCTAACACCATTGTATCTTTAAATAACGAAGGGGGTCAATTGATTTAGGATTTTATTGGGTTTCCGTTTAGAGTATCAATTTCCTTCCTTCCATTTTGTCACGCCTCCAACTCTTCTCCTTTCCATCTTTCTACACCCTCTTTCTTTTCCTCATTTCCTTTCGTCCGTTTTATTTATTTATTTATTTCTTTCTTTCTTTTTCATTAATATTAATACTATTATTATTATTGTTATTACTACTATTACTATTATTATTATTATCATTATTATTATTATTATTATTATCCTTCATTATTTATTTATGATTTATTATTATCATTTATTTGTTATTAGTATTATTATTACTTAACACTTAATATTATTATAATTAATAACATTTATTATTATTTATATTTATTATCATTATTATATTATATATACATATTTATTTATCTCTAATTAAAAATATTAATTATCTCATTATCTTTACAATAATATTTAAACTTTTAATCATATTTTTTAATACTTTAACTTCTTTTAAATTTAATTATATTTTCAATCAATGAATTTTCATACACTAAGGCTCATTTGATCAATAGTAATTCAGTTGATTGGTTTATAATTAAGTTAATCTAACTCACTAATTAATCTAAATTTAAGTTAATAACCCAAGCATTTAAATCCAATCTATTAATCTAAATATTATAAATTTATTAGGTCCAAATATCAATCAAACTATAAGGTTTTAAACTCAAAAGTAATTAAAAATAATTATTGAAACTAATATGTCAATTTTATAAAAACTATTTGTGATGCTACACGTGCAGCTGCGGTCGGACATCCTCATGGGCTTTTAGCATCTTGATTTTCACCTGGTTACTCAGGAGGATGAGCTCGTTCGTCTACGACGGCAGCATGCTTGTTGTTCTTTCACTCAACTGTCTTTCGATGATTCTTCCGCTTGCAATTGATGCCTTCCCTTTGTTCATTGGTAATAAAAAAAGGGGAGATTTCTTAACTTAGGGGAAGGAAGAGTCGAGTTTCTTTTCTTTGTTATGACTTTCATTGTTGGGGGAATATTTGTTCTGTCTTAACTTGTGTGGCTTTGTCTTGCTGCTACTTTTATTTGCTTCTGTACCAACTATTGTGTTAGCCATGTACTTGTCTTGCTACTTCTTTGATTTGCTTCTATACCAACTATTATGTTAGCTATATATTTGTCTTGCTGCTACTATTATCTGCTTCTATACTAACCATGGTTGAACATGCACAACAGCTCTTTTTCGGCTTAGCAGCTCATTTATCTATTTCTATCCTTAGATTTATGTATTGTCAGTTGTCCTCTAGATATTTATATTTTTTATATGGATTCTATCTCGGTAGTGTGTGAACTCGTGATTCTTATGTGTTTTAATTTATTTTCTCTGTGTGAGGTTTTATCACGGAATTATTAAATGGGGAGATTGTTAGACCATTTTATATGTTAGCATATTCCGTGATTGTGTCGAGTTTGTTCGTTGGCGAAATTGCTTTGATTGATTGGAAGATTTGCCTCAAATTCTCCATCGATGATCGTCGCCACATTCCTATGGTATCTACGCCTATCCTTCACCCGTGCTGCGCTCGAGCTCCGTATCTAGAAAGCGTGTGTCTGTTGCACACCCACCTTGCACTTGAGCAACATTTTTAGAGTGTGTCCACTCACTATATGCTTGCCCTACGCTCGAACTCCATTTCTAGAGGGTGTCCACTCGCTGCTTGCTCAATCTGCACTCAAGTGCCAGTGTGCGTTCCCAGTCTAACCATAGTATGCTGCCTCATGCTCGAGTGACGCAAAGTGCATTTTTCCAATAGTCATATTTTTGACCTTTTTTTCGGCCACTCCATAAATACCTGTATAATTCTTTTTACTCTAATTTTTATGGAATAACTTTTGAATAGACAATTAGTGAGAAAGCCCTTGCCATGACAATGGGGACAAATGTAACCAATTTGCCCACATGTATGGCAGATAGGTACAAACTTAGGTATGGAGAATAGATTTTTTTTTTTCGTACTAAAATAAGCATTTGTTTCAGTTGGTCAATAAATTTTAGCATATTTATTCATGACCGTTTGGTTATTTGGTTTAGGTAAAATATTTAAGCTAATTCTTTTCTCAATATCTTTAAGCACAGATTTAGTGATTTTAGATGTACTAAAGTTCTTGTGTGAAGTTTTAGTAGTGGGAACAAAGATTGGTTTAGAAGAAGTTTTATGTTAGGTAGCATTCTCAACATAGCCCAAATCCTTTTTGTTTCCTGTAACTTTTTTCAACCCTAATGTGTGATCAAGTTTTTGAGTATTACTAGAGGATTTTTTAATATCATTCTTAGCATTTTCGAGTTTCAATTCTAAGAATTTTATTTTAGCAATTAGAGAAATATTCAACATTTCCAATTCACGGTGTTTAAAGGTGGCATATTTCAATTTTGTTTTAACTTCTAATTTTTCCTTGTCAACTTCAGTTAACTTACTGCTCAAGAATCTATTGGTTTTCTTAACTTTTATATATTCCCAAAATAGTTTGTCATATGCTTTTGAAGACCATCAAATTCATTATCGGATTCTTCATGAGAAGAATCAAATTGTTCCGGTTGTGCATTAGTGGCTTTATCACCACTAATGATAGAAGTTTTGAAGGCCATATAATTTACCTCATCAGCTTTCGAGGATTTTTCATCTCAGTTTCATACTCTTCATTATTAGATAGGGGTACATTTAAGGCTCTTTCTTTCTGGCACTTAAAATTAGGATACTCGATCTGGATATGATCAAAATTATGACATTCATGACATAAGATTTATTGGAGTTTCTTACTTTTAGTGTCTTTAGTTTTTTGTTTCTCTTTCTTGACTGTATTATGTAATATGTTATTTTCTTTGAAAGTTCATTTGTTATTTTTATTTTTAAAGAAATTTTTAAAATTTTTAACAAATATAGCAAGCCCTCATCGCTACATAACTCTTCATCAAAGTTATGATCCCTCTCTTCCTTCACAAATTTTAGAGCAATTAATTTATTTCCTTTTGACTGTGGGAGTGTATGCTCATATGTTTATAGAGAACCTACCAGTTCTTCTATCTTCAATTTATTTAGGTCTTTACTCACTTCAATTGTAGTGACCTTTCGTCTAAAATGTTTTGAAAGTAGTCAAATGATTTTTCTGATAATTCTATTCTCAAAAATTTTTGCTCCTAAATTGAATGTCCGATTAACAATATTATTTAATTTAGTATAGAATTCGTCAAAGGTTTTGTTATCTTTTATTCTAATTTTCTCAAATTTAGTGGTGAACATTTATAATTTAAAATTTTTAACTAATTTAGTTCTTTCGTGGATAATCTTAAGGATGTCTCACACATCTTTAGATGTCTTACATATTGTGATGTATTTAAATTTTTTGGAAAATATAACCATAAAAATAGTATGCAATTCCTTATTGTTCCAATTGCAGGTGTCAAGTTCTTTTTTTGACTATAAGGATAGAACTTTTGGTTCATCACCCACAGCACTTTTGGATGAAGTCTACCCAATTTGGGTGCTGGCTTAAATACGCTCATCCATTAATTTGAGGAAGGCACTTATATGAATCTTCAAATACGTATAGTTGTTTCCATCAAAATTGGAAGGAACAGAAAGTGATTTATTAGTATGCATCTAGATTGGGGGTCACAGATTGAGATGAATCTTTGATATCGATTGAAAAGGTCTAGTTGTCCAAAGCACAAATATGTTTCGACCCTTTAACAAATTTATGGAATGTAAATCATAGATTATACAGTACACGCAAAATATGTTTTAGTTTAAATGCGAATAGCAAATAATGAAAGCAGTAACAATCAAGACAAAAATTTTGGTAATGAAGAAAAATCTCGATAACTACGGCTGTCAAGTAATACCCTTCGAACTTCAATGGCCAAAAAAGAATGTACTAAGAAAATTAACTTATAGATTAGGTAATACAGACGTACTAACTTAACTGACTTACTTCTATTTTGTGATTCCTACCAAGGAACGCCTTAGATTTGCCTACAATAATAGAATTGGATATCTTCAGGTCTTCTCGTTAATCTTTTTTTATGAGATGTTAAATTATTGTACACCATTGGAACCCAATTTTTATGTCACTGACGTCGACAACGAAGGTTATTAGGCGGGAAGAAGTGTATAGGATATATCAAAATGAGATGAGAAAATATTTTGTAATATCCCAAATTTTTTTATTCAATTTAATTGAGATTATTTATTATTTTAAATAATTTGGGTGTGACAAAAATTAATTAAATATTATAAAAATTTAAAGGATATTTGGATTAGTCGGGCTGACACCCAAAGTGCACTCGTGCTATCGCCCAACTATCGATTTGGGTTTTAAAATAAAAAGAAAAGGAAAGTGTATATATATATATATATATATATATATATATATATATATATATAATAGAAATAATAGAAGAAGAAGAATGGAGAGAGAAGAGGTGTGGAAAAGCAGAGAATTTTGGGAAGAGAGAGGGAGGGAGAAGAGAGAGAAAAGAGAAAACTGTGGTCCTTGGGTCCGATTATGACTTCGAACTAGTTGGAAAAGTGATAGATTGGGTCGAGATAAGTGCACACATGATCTTCTCTTTCGTTTTCTTGTATTTTTATTTCATTTTCTTCAGGTATCATCGTTTCGATACTCAATTAAATTTATATTTTGTATTACTCACAACCTAAGTATGAAAATATATCGATTTTATATCCGATTTGTGAGATTTGTGTAGATTTTTGCACCCGAAAGCCCTAACCCATGCCCCGACCGATTTTTCCCGTTATTTTGGGTTTTATGCATGATTTGACCTTAGATAATGGAATCCCATGATTTGAGCATGCACATAAGAATTTCATACCCGATTTCATAGTTTTGATTTCGGGTTTTACCCAAATGTGAATTTCATGCACATAATGGAAACTCTAACTTCCGTGCCCTTCGGGTTTTATCCAATGCATGAGTTGGCTTTAAAAATTCATAATTCTAGTTTTATGGATGCGGGCACCCTATATATTTGGTATTTATATCTTCGGAATCATATATGATGATTTTACATATTTTAAAAATATTATCGGACATGAATAATGATATTTAATCGCATGTACGTTAAATGTATCATCTTATATATGCTCCGAAAATTACGATGCATGCAATTATAAAGGAATTTGTCATCCGGAAGCTCTAAAGATGTATTTGGCTTATTATGATAAGAATTTTCTACATGTTTCAAGTTTTATACTGATTTATACACGTATCATGAACATATTAATTCGAGATGTTTTGAAAATCATGCCATGAACTATTTATGAAAGAATTATCAATCAGAAGTTTTAAGAATTTTATTTGACATAATATAAAAAGGATTCATTAATTCCTCCAAGTTTTAAAAAGAAATTATGCATAAAATTAAGAATGCATGAGAACTCAAGCTCATGAGGAATATGAAAATCTATATCGAAATGTGCTTATGGGAAGAAGTCTAATGATGGAAGAAATTTTGTAATTATATGATGGACTTATGAACCGTTCTTCGGAACGAAAAATTGATAAACTGATTGAACAGTCTTCCAATAGAGTGTAACGAAGAATTTTGTACCTAAGAGTAGAATTTTCTAAAGAAATAATGAACTAAAACATTAGACCTAGGATCGTTCAATAGATAATATATTTTGATATGTCATAGATATTACAGTGGGAATTCAATGATCATCCAAACCATATTTTATAGCGGGTGATATCTCTTGACTTGTCTTATTATACTATAGTTGAAAGTCATTGTTTGTTTTGGTCCGCTTGCGGCTAATTGGCTTTATCTATAGAGTATATATGTAAACTGATTCGCCCTGCCTATAGGGCATATATGTAGACTAATTGGCCCAATCTATAGGGTGTATATGTAAACTCATTGGCCCCGTCTATAGGGTATATATATAGCCAGCCTACCTCTGGGTCCTAAATAGGAGGAAATGACTTTTGATTGTATAGAAGTATACACAATCTAGTTACGACCGATCGCTCCTTTAGTTTGTAAGGCCTACTAGTCCCGATCCCTTAACGAAATAAGTTCTTGACATGAATTAATAATTAAGAAAGTGATAAAAAAATGTACTAAAGAATCATGAAAACATTCTTTCTGGACTAATATTTGTAGTCTTATATGTATCATTGTTCCTTCATATATGCATTATTATGATTTTGATTATGAAATTTTGTATGTCCTTTGATATATATATGTGCTTTGCTGAGCCTTTAACTTACCATTTCTATTTTTCTACTTCCAAATGGGTATAAATTATACCCAATGAGGTAAGGTAGAGGATTTAAGATGACTAGGATCGAAGACGTTGAAGATGACTTTATGAACTTGTGTGATTTTGTGTCCTCTGACGGAATATTTTATATTTCTGATGAATTTTGTTTATAGATGTATACATATGACGATAATGTTATACCCGTAGTATAGTTTTCACTGTATTGATGAATGTATATATTTTCACAGGTTATTATGGTTAGTTTAAATACTAAGTGGCATCTATTCTGAACAAACGTTATATCGGAGTTACGACGTTAGCGCCACGTGTAGTGTGGCATTTGGATCTTGTGTTTGTATAAATTGTAGATTATGTATGCTATAAAGGATAATTATAGATTTTTGTATTTAGTTAACATTCATATCACAACAGAAATTTTATCGAATTTTCAGATAAAAATACGATACATCACAAATAGTATCATAGAAAAAGATACCTTATGATTGATTTGAATCTTATGCGCAAGTTTAGGATAGAATAATGAAGATTGAATAAGTAGATAATGGCATAGGATGATTTAGTTAGACTCGATAGTTCTTATTATCCTAATTTTAATGACTTAGGTCAGGACTAAGTTAGAATTAAAGGATGGGTTTGATTATCTAGTTGTGGTGGCCAAGTGTCCGGGATGATAAAGATACATCGCGATATATATTTGTGGATAATCTATGAATAAATGTCTTCTCAAAGAGATTTTGCGAGCATGTTTTAAGTCGAAAACAGTTTGGTCACCGGATTGAAGAATGTTTGCATCCCCTAGCTGGACAGTGAATAAGTCCTATGCCTTATATTGGGTTTTGCGGTGATGGCTCAAGTGTTGAGGGTCATTCATCATGATGGAAGGTGAGATTTCTAAATTTATATATTGTAGCACATGTATCGTTTTGGAATTCCGAATCAATGTTTCATTTGTGATTCCTAAATTTATTCATTTATTTAAGGATCTAGGCTTGATACTAGTGATATTAAGGTTTACGATATTTTCCTGGGTTTGTGGATATGATTGGTTGGGTTAAATTGAATTGTTTTGAGGTATCAAATTTTGATTTGATTTTGGTGGTAATTGATGGGTGAACCGCCATGTCAGCGTAAGTTGGAATGGTAGGGATATTACACCCTGCAATTGTGTTGTGGGGTTTGGAGTATGAGTCTGAATTGATCGAGGTATTAGGAAATTAGTATTATTTTGTCTGGCAAACGTTAATGAGGAATTGCGCCAAGTCCAACTAGTATGTGAGATCACATCTAGAGGTCATTTTGTGGTCACTAAGAAGTTTTGATCGTGTGAATATTTAATGATGTTTTAGGAAGGGAAATTAGGTGAATAATCTTTTAATCGGTACATCAATTGTGTCGAAATTGATACCGATTTTTAAGAATTTTGTACAGAACTGAGGAATCATTAGTTAGGTGCCGCCATGAGATCCTCTAGAATATTTAAGGTAGGTAAGATGAACCTTGAGGTTATTTGTGGATTTTTGAAAATTAGGTCGCTAGGAGAATAATGATCTGATAAGCGGATATAGCAAATGAATAGGTGAATTATTTGATCTATTACAAGGACTTGACGATTTCTAAGATCAATCTGCATCCATAGCATTGTTGAATATAGATAATTCAGAATTGTGCCCATGGCAGCATTTGGGAAAAGATTTGGGCAAGAGTAAAATGTCAAGTGCGTTACCACCGTCAAAAGAATAGGTTTCGGCTATTACAAATTTCAGTAACGCCGTTTGGGTTTGGATGTTGGTCGGTAATCCAGTGGATTTAATAAAGTTGATATTTTGACCACATTTGAGGTAATTTTGTGAATGCATCATAGAGGAATTCATAGAATTGTGGAGATATATGAACTCTATTTGAGGATGGTATCATGGATTGGGGAAGCAATTAGCCATGTGCTTAGCTGGGAAAGAATGAGTTTAGTTAAAGGAAATTTTATGTTGGGCATGTAATTTCTTTAAGAGCATAAATATCGTTCCATAAGGATTTGAGCGATCGCTCATTTAGGGAGGGTAAATTGTTAATCATGTCATTTGGATTGATTTCTAATGGATCTAATAAATTATAGCAGAATGTGATATTTTTGAAGAAGATATAAGATTATGATTTTCCTGTATCGTATGTGGGTGGATGCCTTTGGATTAAGTGGGGGAGAGGTCCATAATCGAAATTACTCCACCCGTGCCTTGGAGTTAACAATTGAGGCCCCTACTTTGAGAACTTATCAGGGTTGCCTTTAAGGAAATGATTGTGCATCAGAGGAAGCGGGTAAATCTATTTTAGGAATGTGGGAAAGAATCTCATAATCTTTTAAAGAGAATGAGCATTAGTACCAATAATTTGATATTGGGAGCTTTCGGATTGGATGTCTTCAACGCTTCAAAGGGAATATTGTAAGGTGAACCATGAGTAGGTTCCAATATCAAAGAAAATGGGATGCTGTGCTTTTGATTTGGGAAACGAAATTATACTCGGAGCTATACAATTATAAGATGAGGGGTCCTGATAGTCTTGCTTCAAGATTGTTAGCACGACAATAATTTTGAAAATTTTGGGCAATTATGAATTAGCTAACAAGGATGGTCCCTTTATTGTGAATTTCAATGATACAATTGGATTGAATAAGTTGGCTCATCCGTATGCCAACAAGATGATAATTGCTTAGTATTTTAGTCTCGAGATTTTAGTAGTAACTTAGGGCTGTACCCAAATTTTGCGACAATTGTTTCGATCGTGCTTCCTATGTTGGTTATAATATGATGATTATGAGTTTTGCCTTGGGCATATCGATTTCATTAGGATTTTCTTGGATCTATAACTGTTATGTAATCTAGGTGCTCGATGAATCAAAGGACAAGAATTACAGTTTATTTAGCGTGTAAGTAAATGGTTAATCATAGTAGCACAACAGTAGCATGTATGCTTGAAGCCCAGAAATTTAAAGATAAGAATAAGTCATTGACCAAGGATGTAGTATAAAATTATCAAGTAAGACTTTTAAAAGGATTTTTTTCAATTGTAAATTTTAAAATTTGTTAAATTTTGAGAATAAAATTTTTATAAGTCAGAGAGAATATAATATCCTAAAAATTTTTTTATCCAATTTATTTTAGATTATTTATTATTTTGGATAATTTAGATATGACAAAAATTAATTAAATATTATAGAATTTTAAAGGATATTTGAATTAGTTGGGTTGACACCCGAAGTGTACCCGTACTGTCGCCTAAGTATCGATTTGGGCATTGGAATAAAAAGAAACGGAAAGTATGTATATATAATAATAATAATAATAATAATAATAATAATAATAATAATAATAATACTAGAAGAAGAAGAATGGGGTATCGAAGCCCAGAAATTTAAAAATAATAATAAGTCATTGATCAAGAATGTAGTATAGAATCATGAAGAAGGAATTTTGAAAGGATTTTTTTTCAATTGTAAATTTTAAAATTTGTTAAACTTTGAGGACGAAATTTTTATAAGTGGAGGAGAATGTAATATCCCAAATTTTTTTTATCCGATTTAATTTGGATTATTTATTATTTTAAATAATTTAGATATGACAAAAATTAATTAAATATTATAAAATTTTAAAGAATATTTGAATTAGTTGGGTTGACACCCGAAGTATACCCGTACTGTCGCCCGAGTTTCGATTTGAGTATTGGAATAAAAAAAATGGAAAGTATAATAATAATAATAATAATAATAATAATAATAATAATAATAATAATAATAATAATAATAACAACGGGGTATTGAAGCCCAGAAATTTAAAAATAAGAATAAGTTATTGATCAAGGATGTAGCATAGAATTATGAAGAAGGAATTTTAAAAGGATTTTTTTCAATTGTAAATTTTAAAATTTGTTAAATTTTGAGGATGAAGTTTTTATAAGTGGGGAAAAATATAATATTTCAAAATTTTTTTTATCCGATTTAATTTACATTATTTATTATTTTGAATAATTTTGGTATGACAAAAATTAATTAAATATTATAGAATTTTGAAGGATATTTGGATTAGTTGGGTTGGCACTCGAAGTGCACCCGTATTATCACCCGAGTATTGATTTGGGTATTGGAATAAAAGGAAACGGAAAGTATATATATATATAATAAAATATAATAATAATAATAATAATAATAATAATAATAATAATAATAATAATAAAAGAAGAAGAATGGGGGAAAAGGATTGCTGGGATGTAGACGGTTTCGGGAATAGAGATAGGGAGGGAGGAAGAAGAGAGAGAGAGGAGAAAATTGAGGTCCCCGGGTTCGATTTTGACTTCGAACTAGTTGAAAAAGTAATAGATCGGGTTAAGGTAAGTGCATTCATACTCTTCTTTTTTATTTTCTTAGATTTTTATTCCATTTTTTCAAGTATTATCGTTCCGATACCCGAATAAATTTATATTTTGTATTACTCATGATTTAAATATGAAAATATATTGATTTTATGTCCAACTTGTGATATTTGTGTGGATTTTCATACCCGAAAACACTAACTCGTACCCGAACCAATTTAACCCATTATTTTGGATTTTATGTATGATTTGACTTTAGATAACAGAAACACATGACTTGAGCATACACATATGAATTTTATACCCGATTTCATAATTTTAACTGGTTTTCGGACATGGAACCCTAAACTCGTGCACCAAATGATTTCACTGATTAAATGGAAAATTATACATAAATTGACTTTAGAATATTATTATCTGTACCATGAACATGTTAATTTATCAATTGGGTGTTCAAATTGGTAGTTTTATACAGCTTTATACTCATCAAAACTCTAGCCTGCACCCCCTTCGGGTTTTATCTAAATTGATCGTAATTTATGTATGATTTGACTTTAAAAATTCGTAATCCTAGTTTTATGGACGTGGGCACCCCATATATTTGAAATTTATGTCCACGGAATCATATTCGATGATTTTACGTATTCTGAAAATATTATTGGATATGAACAATAATATTTAATCATATGTACGTTAAATATATCATCTTGTATATACTCCAAAAATTACGATGCATGCAATTATGAAGAAATTTTTCATCCGGAAGCTCTAAAGATATGTTTAGCTCATTATAGTAAGAAGTTTCTACATGTTCCAAGTCATATACTAATTTATACACGTATCATGAACATGTTAATTCGAGAAGTTCTAAAAATCAGGCCATGAACCATTTATGAAAGATTTATTAATCAGAAGCTTTAAGAACTCTGTTTGGTATAATGTAGAAAGGATTCATTAATTCCTTCAAGATTCGAAAGAAATTTATGCATGAAACTATGAATGTGTGAGAATTCAAACTCATGATGAATATGAAAATCTGTATTGAAATATACTTATGTGAAGAAATCTAATGATGGAGAAAATTTTATAATTAAGTCATGGACTTATGAACCGATTTCCAGAACGAAGAATTGATGGACTGATTGAACCATTTTCAAACAAAGTGAGAGCAAAGAATTTTGTACTTAAAAGCAAAATTTTCTAAAGAAATAAGAAATTAAGAAATTAGACCGATGATCGTTCAACAAATAGATTATTTTGGCATTCCATAGATATTACAGTGAAAATTCAAGGATCATCCTGACCGTATTTTATAACTGATAATATTTCTTGACATGCCTGATCATACAGTAGTGGAATGTTGTTATTTGTTTTGGCCCCATCTATACGGTGTATATGTAGACTGATTGGCCCTGTTTATAAGGTACATATGTAGACGGACCACCTCTGAGTCTTGAATAGGATAAAATAGATTTTGAATGTGTAGAAGTATACACAATCCAGACTACGACTGACCGCTTCTTTAGTTAGTAAGACCTATTGGCCCCAATCCCTTAACAAAATAAGTTTTTGATGTAAATTGATAATTAAGAAAATGACAAATAAAATGAACTAAAAAAATGTTGAATGAATTATGAAAATATTCTTTATGAACCATGAATTATAATCTCATATGCATCATTGTTCCTTCATATATGTATTATTATAATTTTAATTATAAAATTTTACATATCCTTTGATACATATATGTGCGTTGTTGAGCTTTTAGCTCACCCTTGTTATTTTCCTTCCTTAAAATGAGTATGAGTTGCATCCGATGAGGTAAAGTAGAGAATTTAAGACGGCTAGGCTCGAAGACGTTGAAGATAACATTATGAACTTAGTTGTGTGATTTTGTGTTCTCTGATGAAATATTTTATATTTCTGATGGATTTTGTTCATAGATGTATACATATGATGATGATATTATACCCGTAGTATTGTTTCCACAATATTGATAAATATATATGTTTTCACAGGTTATTATGGTTAGTTTGAATACCTAGTGGCATTATTCTAAACCAATGTCATACTAGAGTTATGACGTTGGTGTCACGTGTAGTTGTGTAGCATTTAGATCCTATGTTTGTGTAAATTGTAATTATGTATACTGTACAAAATAATTATAAATTTTTATATTTTATCGACATCCGTATTACAGCCAAAATTTTACCAGATTTTCGGTTAAAAATACAGTACATCATACTTTTAGTGGAAGCACAAAAGTTGAAGCCAAATTTTTCAAATGGAGCAAATATAATCATAAACGGTGAGGGCTTTTTTACTGAAATGGCCGTTCAAAAGTTATTCCACAAAAATTAAGGCAAAAAGAATTATGCAGATATTTATAGAGTGGCTGAAAATAATGTTAAAGATATAACCGTTGGAGAAATACACGTTGCAATACTCGAGCACAAGGTAGGTGCAACAATGGTTAGATTGGAAACGTGCTCAGATGCTCGAGCGCTAATTGGACAAGTAGTAAGCGGATGCCCTTTGAAAATAGAGCTCGAGCACAGGGTGGGTGTGTAGTGAGCGGACACCCTTTGGAAATGCTGCTCGAGTGCAAGGTGGGCGTGCAATTGGTTTACGCTTTCTAGGTACGGAGTTCGAGCGCAACTTAGGCGAAGGGTAGGTGTGGATACCAAAGATATGCGATAATGATCTTCGAGCGAGAATTTGAGGCAGATCTTGCAATCAATAAAAGCAACTTCGCCAACGAATAACTCGATATGATTATGGAATATACCAATACATAAAAGGGCCTAACAATCTTTAATACTATAAAATTTTATTTAAAATGTGTCCAATTTTGACAATAAAATAAGTACCTCTCTAATTTTAAGTGATAATGAAATCATGAAGGGATTCATAATTTGATCACTTATACTTAAAGTTGAGTTACTAAAAACAATACAATTTTATATGGTTTAGATGTTTTAAGTTACAATAGAATTTGATTACGGGTACAACACAGTTACTTGATAATAAAAGTAGTCGAATGTCAGATTATTAAATATCAAGATATCTATGTATCGATCCTAAATAGTTCGGCCATATTGTTCCCCTATAGAAATTCAAAACACCTCAACAATGCTAGCCAAAATGGCTTTGTTTGATGGTCAGCATGGCAAATCCAAAAACATAAAACATTGCAATGATGATAGCCTAATAGCTCAATTGACTGGTCTACACAATAAATCAATGTCTGCAACAATGACATATGAAATCTACGAGAGAATAAACATAGAATAAAATATAATGAAATGAAAGCTTTTCTTTTAGCTTGAGCTGTGCTACAAAAAATTGTTAGTTTCGAGACCATGGCTAGATCATAAGCCCATGACTTGATCTTGAGTCCAAAAACTAATCTAGACTCCACAATTTGTCAAGGAGTTTATAATTCAAAAATTATATTTCTATGCCTGGGACTGGAGACTTATTATTTGTCCAACACCCATATAAGAACTCTATTGAACAACTAGGTAAAAGTATGTGTAGATTACCATGCTATAAGGATAACCGCTAGATTGTGTAAGCCTCAAGCTTAGGCGGAGAGAGGTCATATGAACCCGCCATCATATAAGAACCTATAGCCAACGATCCAAAGGTGACAAACTTACCGAAGCATTGGATCATTGCTACACTGGCTCCCTCTACAACCATAATAAAAATTCGGCTCAATCAAAGACACAAGCCTTGGGAAGATGTTTCATCATCAGCAACTTTGGCCTCTGTAGCAATGACCCTATCTTCAACAACATCTTTTTCCTTCAAAATTGTGACCTCCTTGTCCATTTTAAAGAGAACGGCCAGTAACTTCTAAAGAGTTATGTTGTAGGGACTAGAAGCAGCACCACCACAGTAGACTGACCCACTGTTCACAGAAATTAAAAGGCCAAAGAGGCCCTGTAAACAGCAACACCGCGTGCCTACAGGAAAGAGGCCCTATAAACAGCAACACCGCGTGCCTACAGGAAAGAGTCCCTATAAACAGCAACACTGCGTGCCTACAGGAAAGAGACTCTTTCCTAGAGAAGAAGCAATTTCAAAGCAAAGCTTTCAAGATGTAAAACTCAAAGCGTGCTTTCTCTGAGCTGTTTTTGTAGATGGAGGAGTTTGCCTTGACACTAGAGTCAAATGTAGCCGCTTCAGCTGTTTCCGCCCGCCTCAGCCGATTTAGTTCCATCTTCAAGGCATCATCTTCACGACGGCTAGTTTCCTTCAGCCGTTCCTTTAATTCATTGCTGAAGTATTAAGTGGTCCATTTATGTTGATAACTCTCTTATTATTGAGCTCCATTATTCTCGTTGAAGCTTTTCGATGATAATCAACGATGAAGGCAATTGATGGAATTACCTATAAATTGTAACAATTCGTTTTATCCCTACATCTCACCTTCACATATACACCATCTAGAAGTGAGAACGAGGGTCCTGAAGCTCAAAACGCAGCAAATCAGTTCCGGGAAAAATAGAGTAAGGAGATGGCTGGAGGTATATACACGACATTTAATTCCGCTTTCGTAGTTGTTTTTGCTACATAATTTGCTTACATTTGGTATCAGAGAGAGGTCGTGCCTCTGCCTCTGCTATTCTGTGTTTTTTCCATTTTGCCCGATTTTTAAAATTCTTAAAGTTTCGATTTTTGTTATGATTCGGTAAAAATGAGCGCCGAAAATCATTGGGAAATTCCATTTTCGACATTTTCATATATTTTTCATCAATTTTGATGTAAAAATGACGTCGTTTCAACCCGGTCTGGAAATCGGGTCAAATCGGGCGTCTTCGGGTTCAGGCGAACCCGGCGGAGGTTGAAGACGACTCGAATAGTGTCGTTTTGTCTACTGCGACAGTAACCAAAACGGCATCGTTTTGTCGTTCTACAGTTTAAAAAAAAATTAAACGGTTTTGGACTTGGGCTGTTTTGTGTACGCGGCCCAAATCCCGTGTTTCCCTTCTGCTGGCCTTCACGCGTTCTGCCCTTGGGCCATTGGTGTGGCGGCCCACGCACAGCACAGGCCCACGAGCGTGCCGGCCCACTATTGTAGCATGCTGAAAATTGGCTGAAATAGCTGCATGAACGCACGGCAGCCGAGTCTCAAACCCGAGACCTGCGAGGAAGGAAGTAGCATTCCGCTGCGCTGAGCGCGCGGTTGTGATTTACTAGGCATTTTAATTGCCTAAATTTAGGATTTATCTGAAATAGTTATACAACATACTCCTATTTAGAATGATGATACAACATTGAGAAGGTCTTCTAGAATGAGAAAATTAATAATCCCTGGTAATTATATTGTATATCTACAGGAGTCAGACTATAATGTTGGAGTCAAAAATAATTCTGAAACGTTTTCACAAGCTATAAGTTGTAATGAGTCACAATTATGGTACAAAGCCATGAATGAATAGATGAATTCCATGAGTTGTAATGGATTCTGAAATCTTGTTGAATTGCCTAAAGGGGCGAAAGCTATAGGGTGTAAATGGGTCTTTAAAATAAAGAAAGACTCATTAGACAATATCGAAAGATATAAAGTGAAACTCGTTGCTAAGGGATATATTCAAAAGGAGGAAATTGATTACACGGAGACTTTTTCTCCTACATCTAAAAAGGATTCTCTTTGTATTATTTTGACATTGGTTGCTTATTTTGATATGAAATTATAACAAACAGATATGAAAATAGTATTTTTAAATGGTGATTTAGAGAAAGAGGTTTATATAAAACAATCAGAATGATTCTCCTCTAGTGATGGTGAGCAATTGGTATGCAAGCTTAAGAAGTCTATATATGGATTGAAACAAGCCTCCCGTCAATGGTATTTAAAATTTGATAAAATTATCTCTTTATTTGATTTTGAAGAGAATATTTTAGATCAATGTAGATACCAGAAGGTCAGTGGAAATAAGATTTATTTTCTTATTTTATATGTATATGATATTTTACTTACATCTAATTATAATGGTTTGCTGTATGAGGTGAAATAATTTCTCTTTGATAAATTTAAAATAAAAAATATGGGTGATGTATCTTATATTATTGGTATTAAGATACATCAAGATAAACCACGATGTGTTTTAGGTTTATCTCAAGAAACTTATATCAATAAAATTTTATAGAGATTTTGGATAAAAGATTGTTCACCAAGTGTAACACCTATTGTGAAGGGTAATAGTTCAAGTTGAGCCAATGCCCAAAAAATAATTTTGAACCGGAACAGATGAAAAATATTCTATATGCTTTCGTTGTTGAAAGTTTAATGTATGCTCAGGTTTGCACAAGACTTGATATTGCATTTGCAGTTGGAATGTTGGGAAGATTTCAGAGTAATTCAGGTATGGAATATTGGAAAGCTGCTAAGAAAGTGATGAGGTATCTCCAGGGTACCAAAAACTATATGCTTACATATAGACGGACCGACGATTTGAAAGTATTGGGATACTCCGATTCAGACTTCGTTGGATGTGTTGATTCACGTAAATCAACATCTGATTCTATATTTTTGTTTGCCAGTGGAGCTGTATCCTGACGGAGTGCAAAGTAGACATTGATTGCTACTTTCACAATTGAAGCCAAGTTCGTTACTTATTTTGAGGCTACAAAGTATAGTGTATGGATGAGGAATTTCATGTCTAGGCTTAGAGTGATTGATTCCATCTCAAGACCATTAAAGATATATTACGATAATTTAGCTGTTATTTTTTTGGCTAAAAATAATAAAAGTAGCAATTGAAATAAACACATTGACATTCAATTTTTAGCCATTAAGGAGCACATTAAAGGAAAGAAAATTACTATTGAGTATATTAGTACTGAATTGATGATCAATGATCCTTTAACAAAAGGCATGCCACCATTGAAGTTTAAGGATCTTGTAATAGAAATGGGACTAAGTTCCATTTTGTAATTTTCATTGTATAGACAATGACATTTAATGAAATTTCTATTTATTTGTTGTGATATTTCGTAAAATTCTATGTACACATTGACTGATCTGATAATATCATTAATTATTAGACAAATAATAAATATAAGGTTTATTCATAAAATAACATTACCAAATATGTATATGTCTTGAGAAATGTAATATATTATAATACATGAAAGATATTACTCATTATTATAGGACATATCACCATGATTTATATATTTATTTCTTAAGGTTGAGAATTGATAGGTTTGGTTATCACATCAAGTAAAATATGGACCAAGTGGGAGAATGTAGCTGCTTCAGCAGTTTTCGCCCGCCTCAGCCGATTCAATTCCATCTTCAAGGCATCATCTTCATGATGGCTGGTTTCCATCACCCGTTCCTTTAATTCATTGTTGAAACATTAAGTGATCCATTTATATTGATAACTCTCACAATATTGAGCCTCATTATTTTCGTTGAGGCTTTTCGGTGGTATTAAACGATAAAGGCAATTGATGGAATTACCTATAAATTGTAACAATTCATTTTGTCCCTACATCCCACTCTCACATATACACCATCTAGAAGTGAGAATAAGGGTCCAGAAGTTCAAAACGCAGCAAATCAGTTTCGGGAAAAACAGAGCAAGGAGATGGCTGGAGGTATATACACGATCCTTAATTCCGCTTTCGTGGTTGCTTTTGCCACATAATTTGCTTACATCAGAAACTATAGAAGTGCGTTGGGTAGGCAAACTCTCAAAGCCACCCAAAAAAGAAGAAAATGGTAATGGAGTAAGTATGAGAAAGGTTTACCTACACACCCTCGAGAGGCAGATACACCTTAAATGGTGGGGCCATAATGAGTGTCATGTAAAGAACCCCTTCATCTTTAAAGTCTCCAATGTGACCTAAAAAGAATGGATTTTCAATTGAGACAAATACTTCAAGCCAATCTGATTTCAAAGATCCGCTTATATAAAGAAGTTTAGATCCAAAAGATCTCAAGTCAAGGACATGGATTAAATAGAGCTAACATCGGATAATGATTAGGCAAGCATCCTTAGGACTTGAATTCAACTCTTTAGACCAGGGGGATAGTGTTGGGTTTCACTAAAATTGAGGCAGACCTAAGGTTGAGATTAAGACCATAGGTCTAAGTAGTCAAAAATAAACTTTTGACCACTTGGTTTGGTGATTGGGTCTTCATATGAATAATAGAGTTGCTAAAAAATGAAAAGAGTCAAAGTATAGCTACCTTAGAAACCAATCAATACATATAGATTAGAACATGCGAGTTAAGGTAGACGATTGTTAAGTTAGATAGTTAACTAATACTAGAATTTTTGATATCTATACTTAACTAATTTCTTGATCTCTTGATATTAACTCATCAGTTAAAATTGGACAATCAATTTATTAAAACTAATAATGTCATTTACTAGGGTCAAAGAGGCCTACACTAAAGGAGAATCCACACCAATGAAATATTCTAGAAAATCATTTGAAACCATCCCCACTAAGCTCACATTCGTAAAAGTGGTGGATGAATCTTGAAATTGAGAAGATACAGTCTAACAGTAGAATTCTAGTTAACAAACCATTTAGAACAATACATTAAACTCATGTCCATGAATGTAGGAGTTGGATTCTAAAATGTATGAGAGAGGACACACTATCAGAACTCTAGTGAGTAAAACCATTTAGAACTGCCCACCAAATTTATTTATAGTCATGGCAGTTAATCGAAAGAATAATTTTTTCGGAAGGAAACTGTCTACCTGATAATCATCCAAAACCCCTTAGAAGGAGAATGATTAGTTATAGGAGATCACTCAATCAATCCTAGAGTAGGCTAAACGTCTTTATAAATATAAAGCCCTTCACTCAGTAAGCACATCTTCTGATACAAGGATCTAATAATTTGATGATCTTACAATCTTATAATCAAAGCACCTCTTATATCTTAAAATCTAGCACTTTTTGACTGATTGAAATATTGGAACATGTAGTCACAGACTAATTACCACAATTTCTAAAATTTAACACCAATTTCGCAACACTTATCCTATAAAAAGAGGTTCAAAATTTACCTTTTAAAAAACTAGATCCCCACAAAACACTCTTAGAGCCTAGTTTCCAATCCTTTCTTTCTCTCATTAACTCATTTGTTAGGAGTTTATATTTATTTAAGTGTTAAAGGATAATTAGGTAAGCTACTCTAAAATCTATTGAGGCCTTGTTCTAGTTAGTAGTATACAAAATCTAGGTTAAAAGGTCAAGGAGTCCTCTCCAAAATATCATAGGCTAAAGTTTGAATTCAAAAAATACATTATTGGTGTTGTCTATAAGAATAAGTTAGTCAACTTGTTCTCCCAAAAGCAACGACACAACATGAAAATCCACAACGTATGTCAGGGACAACACTCAAGTATTGTATTCCAATCACACCTCAATAGATGTTCTAGCTAAGGATGTCCAATGGGACCGTTTCTTTGGCCAAAATGATCACTTGAAACGAAACAAAAACTTGGCCACCGTTGTGGCCCAACTATGTGAGACACCTAGCATGCTAGGATTACTCTATGAGAGAGTTAAACATAAACCTAAAGAGTCCAATTTTCAACTCTCCCTCAAATCAATCTCAAGGAAAATGACAAAAGAAAAGGGTCAACTTTAAAGAAGACATCCAAATAAATAACATCTTCTAGATTTGATTGAGCTTATAGTGAAGTTAGTGCCTCCTGATTGGAATGATAAATCGACAATGAAGATATAAATTCAATACATTTTAGATTCAATCAAGTTAATAGTGGAGCTAATGCCACCCAATTGGGGCCATAGATCAATGATCAAGACATAAATACAATGACTTCTAGATCTGATTGAGTCATTGGCATAGCTATTGCATCCTAATTGGAATAATAGATCAACAATAAAAGACATAAATTTGGCATCATTTAGATCCAATTGAATCTATAGTGAAGCTAGTGTCTTCTAATTAGAAAGACAAAAAAACAATTAAGATACAAAGTAGACTAAAAATCATTACAACTCAAGACCTATAGTTCTAAAGGAAGTTTTGGTTGTGTCGAGATAAAGCATTGTACTTTAATGTCCCTCATTCATACTTGACAACATCGGCGTCTCATATCTCAAATAAATATGTCAGGCTAATATCTTATCAAAGTCCTTCAAAATCAACCTACCTTATAGACATCAAGGAAAGGATCGAAAAGATTGAAAAAAAATATTTTGAAAAGAAGTGGCGATAAGGATCATCGTGATAGGACTCACAAATTAGATGCCTATAGCTTTAGAAATTTTGGAATAATCTTTTCAAAGAAATTCAATATGCTAATGCTAGAATTGTATAATAGAAGTACTGATTTAGTAGATTACGTGGACTATTTTCCATACGCTCCTTGGGTTTTAGAATTTAAAGGATGCGATAATCTGTTAATATTTTCCTGTAACATTGAAAGAAGATGTTAAGGCTTAGTTTAACTATTCAGAAGTATATACTAAACTCATGTCCATGAACGTAGCAATTGGATCCATAAAATGAATGAGATATAGCCCATTATGAAGACTCTAGTTAGTAAAATCATCTAAAACCTCCTAATAAATTATATTCATAGGTACAGTGGTTAATCCTAGAGGCAATCTTTTTAGAAGGAAAACGGTTGCTAAATAGTTGTCTAGAACTTTTCAGAATGAGAATTATCAATTACGAGAGGTTACTCAACTGACCCAGATTAGGCCCACTACCTTTATAAATACAAAGTTCTTTGACTTAGTTTGAGGTATCTTCTTGTCTAAGAATCTTAAAATTTGATAACCTTGAGATCTTACAATCAAAGCATTTCTTAGATCTTATAATCTAGCACCTTTTGGTCGATTGAAATGTTGAGTACCTAATCACCTATTGATCACTACAATTTCTAATATTAAACATCAGTTCACAACAATTAGCTTGCACAAAAAAAGTTTGTAACTTACCCTCTAAAACATATTATCCCATAAAATATTTTTGAAGCCTAATTATCACAGCCCCAAACCAAAGTAGGTCTTAATAATAATAATTAATTAAACCGTAAAATTAAATCCCGAATGTGAAATAGTAATCAAACAAATATCAAATTCGAGCGTAACTTGACGACAAACTATATAACCTCAATATTCAATAATAATAAAATCAAAATATAAATCATTTGTAGGATCTCATCGGATAATTCTTTCAAACAATTAAATAATCGTAACCTACTTCACATTGTCGTAAGAGAGTAACAACCGACAATGTACATTACCAAATAACATAATTATCCAATTGTTCCCAAATAAAACCATAAGCTAACATCGTACGCTTTCTCAATATCCAAAATACAATTAATATGATTACAATTCAAATATAAAGCTAATGCTTACCAAAATAGACAAAACTTCTATCCAATCTATGTCCAGGCTCCCTACAACGTATCCGAGCCTACTATTTTGAAAGGGATACAAGACTAAAACCATAAGCCAAATATTCAATAAGTATTAGTATATAATATAACAAATAAATGTGTCTAAAATTAGGATGAAGAACGATAAACATATACAAAACATGTAAAATTACAATCCAAAAGTTCGTCAATAAAAGTCCGAATGTAGTTTCATACTCAAAAGTATATTCCAATCGTACAAATAATTTAAACGAAACATAATCCAAACAAATCCAAAACAAAAGTCACAATTTTTTATCGTAGGAGTCCAATTGAATCCCAACTGTGTGCGAAACTTGCGAATCTTGATCATAGTCTTCAAATATAATTTAATACTAGTAAAATATATCAAAATCCAAAATATGTACAAATCGAAGAATTAAAGATCAAAAGACTAATTTGAATAAGGGTTATACATATTTCTGATAATTTTGAACCATATCCACCACTATTTAGACCCATTAGTAAGGCCATATATCTATTATCTCCTATAGACCAAAACAAAACCACTATCTCTTGCTACCTGTGAAGTTGGGTGCATTCATCGAATTTGTCTGATATATTAGGACGCCTAAATATATTAGTTCTGTTTAATTTCTTATGATGGTTCTCATAAAAATACAATCGGGAAATGTCTTTTTGTCACATATTACAAAGCTTTTCCTATATGGTAGAAAAAGTTAAAATTTTCACTTAAAAAGGTCAAATCACAAAATATCTTTTTGAGAAAGGTCATATATCGAAGTACATAATAAAGATAGAGCCCGACTCGGAGTAATAATACATGGATATCACATTGACGACTCATATATAGCTTTTTATGACTTTATCTTTACAAATATATTTATATGTACATATAACATTTTAAAATAT
The DNA here is from genome assembly GCA_033239525.1 of Nepenthes gracilis. Taxonomy (NCBI): domain Eukaryota; kingdom Viridiplantae; phylum Streptophyta; class Magnoliopsida; order Caryophyllales; family Nepenthaceae; genus Nepenthes; species Nepenthes gracilis. The sequence continues at coordinate 8,082,248 of BSYO01000033.1, forward strand.
TTACCCATTTCTGATAAAACAAGTGAAATTTCTAAATAGTAGCAAAATCAAAGCAAAATTCTAAAATAACCGGTAAAGGAGACATATGTGCATGAATGAGTCAAATAGGGTGAGCAAACCAATATGCATGTACATTAAATCCATAAAAGTAAATAAAAATAATCAAAAATAAAAATAGACTAAGAATAATGTGAAGAACACTTGTCTCAACCTCTAATTAAATAGATCTGACAAAAGGATATTTCGATCTACATCTTTTTCTCTTTTTCTCTTCCTTTTCCTTTTCTTTCTCTCTCATTTTTCTTTTTCCTGTACAAGATGATTGAACAGTGCGTGCTGTTCCTCATATAGGTACGTTGGTGCACAAGTGCTGGTTGGACACATGAGAGTAGCCTCCAAAGTGCCTTGAGCACAACCCCCACAAGAATCAGCTCTTGAGCACTGTCTTAGACACCATCAATCTGGAAAGCATGTATAGACGCACGTCAGGCGTGCCTTAGGTAGCAATCGACTTCCTTACTCCGAATATCATTTAATTTTCACATTACACAATTACTTTGAACATACCTAAACTTAACCCACAACAAATAGATAATATCAAATAAATTGAATAGAAATCGGGTATTACACTAATCATATAATCATTTCTTTCTATCCCAATTTATTTGTTGGGAGCTGATAATGACTTGGGCAATGGATGATAATTCAACGAGACAGCCCTAAATTCTCTATGGCCTCATTTTGATTAGTGTAGTGTAGGATTTGAGTTAAATAGTTTAAAAGTCAGATTTAGAGTCTTTTAGATCAAAAATTAGATTCCAATAAGAATATCATATTTAGATTAATTTGATATGATTTAAATTTCTTATATCACAATTAAATTATAATTTTGATTTAAATTAAAAATTAAACCATAATTAAATTATGCATCTGCACACCGTTATTCTGTCTTTGAATTAGCATGGTTGCAATTTGGATGGTATGAAAATTTTTTGTTGGCTCTTAAAGCCAACAATGGCATTTTAGTAATTATGGCCACACAGAAAGACGGTTCCTTAGTTTCTTTAGCTGCTCGCTAGGGTTTTTCTTCTCACTATACACATAAGAAAAGTTGGAAGAAGCGGCAGAGCAGCTGTCAGGGAGGTTTTTATTATTCAATCTCACGCAGACCCTCCGCCATGGTTAGTGCTTCTCAACTCTCTCTCTGTACAGTCTCTTCTGTTCTCACGCTGAAAATAACTGCTACTTTTGCTGAGATTCCAAGAGTTATTGATCGAAATAGCTTAGATTTAGGAATTCTGCCTTTTATTAATAATTTTCAGCTATCAGATTTGGGAAAAATCACACAATTTATTTATCCCATTTCATGTACGACTTTGTGTTTTTATTGATTGTCATTTATAACTATTTTATAATTACTTTCATTTTGCATTATCTCATCTGTGTAACTAGACTCCTTATCCCATTCTCTGAGATGTATGGTGATAGACGAGAATAAGGGTTAAGCCTGGACAATTTCACTTCGGAAACTTGTTTACTTTCCGACATTTTAATCTACATTCCTCCTATTCGGTTTCGAATTTAATTCTGCATGATGAATGTTAAGAACATGTTTTCATTCCTAAGCGGAAAACTTATTTGGAAATTGAAAATTCTGGATATACTTGTAACAAACATTATTTTCCGAGTCCATCTCATATCTCTTTTCATTTTAATCAATATCCCTTCGTGTTATTCTGCACCATCATTTCTTTAGTTTGTCCTCTTCATAAAGTGTGTGCCATTGCCCTGTCACCCTTACCCTCTCTCTAAATGATACTCAAGACCTTTTGTGACACGTAGAACAAGTGATCATTCACAAAAGAGGAACTATTTGATCCCCCTCTTTGCTAGCGACCTCCACAACAATTGCCTTGAATCCCTTGATGATTTTATATGCTGGGGAAGAGTTATGGAGGCTTGTGGAAGGGAGTGAAGGTAGTAATGGTTGAGGGTAATTGAATCAAGTAATTTGTTGCAAGTTTGTTTATCCTGAGACTTCATAGAAATTTAGTTTTGATATTTGGTTCTGTTGGGGGACTAAAAGAGAAGAAATTATATCATGATGTGGGGAAAGGGGAATTGGTATTAACAGCCTTGATGATAGTGACATGGCCTCTTCATTGTAATGCTGGGACTCTCTCTGGTTTAATCAGTTTCATCAAAATGATTTTGTATTTTGCATAAGCATCAACATTATCAGGTTTGTGATGGGTTGCATTAAAATTAGGCAATGTTAAATGTGACAGACTGTCATTGAGCAGTTGAAGGTGAGTTTATGAATTATTAGTAAAATAAGACAATGTTATATATTACAATTGATCAATCAGAAAAGTACTAGGGAAAATGTTCGCTAGTTTTATCATAAAATTCAGAAAAACTATAAAATATACATTTCTAAAGTATGCATAAGCACAGATAAGTAAATGTGTTTCCTGTTAGTCTCAGTAACTCAAAAATTTTCTAAAAACTTGGAGAATTTTTGCAAATGAGAATGAGCTTTTGCAACAAGATCCTCTATCATGAGCTGAAGGCCATTAGTTTAACTACAAAATGGTGTCCAGGAATACTTAGGAAGGGCTGTGTACTCTTCCTAGAACCCCAATGTCGGATATTTTTAAACTGTCCTTTTTGGAAAGTAAACATGCCTTATTGAATATTAAGAATAAGCTGTAATTTTGAACAATACACGACACAAAATAAATGGGAAAATTGGTTGTATGACATGGCTTTTAGGATGTCCTGCAATGATTTGGATCATTTAATTGTGTGGTGACCATGGGATAAAATATTGATTGATATTTCATATATTAGCTGATATATATCAGTATTGGATAAGAAATACTTCATGATACATTGCCAAACTTGCGGTATGTTACCAGCTGATATTTGTCCGACAACTTACGATTTATAAAGAAATTTATTATTTCTTTATATTTGATATTAATGGGTATTGTTAAATATATCCGATACCGATATAGCTGTAAATTCTACCGATACTGATATATTTATCCATAGTGGTGACCATGACATAAACTGAGTGAACTGGGAGTGATGGGACGATGTGACTGTATTGGGAAGGGATCATTTCATTTTTGCAGAAATTGACAGTTGCAAATCTTATATTTGGGCCTTGGGCCTTAGATCCCTAATTGTGTGGATTCAAATTTGTTTTTTCTTGCCGCGCGTGGGGGGATGGGGGGCCTGTGTGTGGGCGGGTAGTTAAAGTCCCAGCTATACAATTCTCCTAGGCATCATGATAAATTGTACATGAAATATTGTACGCATTCTACTGTTCCATGTTTTTGGTGAATTACGTACTGCATCATAGTTAATAATTGATTGGAACATTATTTTTGGTTGGAGTAGGTCCTTGGCTGGTTTCTACATTTTCCCTATCTAGTGTGGGAGGGTCAATAGCCATAAGCACAATCCTGTCATTTCATTTTTCTTTTCTAAGTTGGACAGGATGGGTTGTAAAAATAGTGGACACAGGCTGGTTTTCATTATCATAAAAATGTTTGTTTTGAGCTTTCCTGTACACTTATGTCCTTTCTGATGGCAGTGTAAGATGAAAAGGGTCCATCTGTTAGCAGTTGTCTTTCGGTGATCTGTTCGAGTAATAATTGCAATTCCACATTATTTCCTTTTTCATTGTCATAATGTATCGCCTGTGGGGAAACTTGTGGCAATCTTCTTGTTTATATCAGCCACAAATTTTACTTTGAATAGCAACTGAAGGATATTTCTTTGTAGGCTGGTTGTTGAAGTAATAGGAATGGAATTGGAATGATTAGATCATTTGCTACTTTTATCGATCTTCATTGAATTCTTTTTGTTTCAAGTTTCCAAGAAGTTGCTATACAATATTTTATTTCATGTTTATCTTTACTTTTAACATGATTTCTTGTTTCTATGTATTAAAGGTGGTATATCTTACATCACAATGTGCAGTTGTGTTTTGATACGGTGTTGTTTTCTTTATGACAGGCTAGAGGATTGAAGAAGCACCTGAAGAGGCTTAATGCCCCCAAACATTGGATGCTTGATAAGCTTGGTGGTGCATTTGTAAGTGAATCAGCAAACCTTGCTTATGCTATCAAATATTATGCAATGTCTGATAAATTGTCACATTTTTGCAGGCACCTAAACCATCATCTGGGCCCCACAAATCCAGGGAATGCTTGCCTTTGATTCTTATCCTGCGAAACCGACTGAAGTATGCCCTTACATACCGTGAAGTCATTGCAATCTTGATGCAACGTCATGTTCTTGTTGATGGGAAGGTTCGGACAGATAAGACTTATCCATCTGGTTTCATGGGTATGTGCTTCTTCGTTGCCTCTGTCTAATGTGTCATGTTTGTTTATTATTGTGTGTGAGATTGTATTATTATCTTGCACAATTGTCTCCGTTGTATGCATGGTGTCGGAAATGTCTGTCTACTCGATGATTGAAGTGGTTGGTTTCATCATTCTTTAAGAAATATTAGTTGCAGATTCTTTTGTATTTTCTTAAGCATAGTGGGTTGGATACATGAAAGTTCGCAGTTTGATAGATAAGAATGCTTTATAGATTAATTGCTCTGTGAAGAACCTGCCACAACATCTACCCTTCTGTCTATTTCTTTGAGATGAGTTTGCTTTTTTCCTTCACTTAACAGGATAAAGCCTAGCGTGGTTGGGTTAGATTTTGAGTATATTTTCGTGATCTGTTTGGCCGTGTTGTTTAATTGGCATAATACCATCTTACACTTTTTGGCTGCCAGATGTTGTTTCAATTCCCAAAACAAATGAGAACTTCCGTCTGCTTTATGACACAAAGGGTAGGTTCCGTCTTCACTCAATCAGAGATGAAGAGGCTAAGGTATGTATGCCTAAACCGTTTATCATGGCCATGAACATTCATGCTGATTCTTATGTATGCATAAATTTGGTGAAATTTGGTATCAAATATGGCATGATGTTTTCACTTTATTTATTGGGTCAGATTATCACTTGGTTGATCCTTTTGGCATCTCTCTGCTCTCTCTATGACACAGAAGGGCAACTAGATTAGTCCCTGCCATATTGTTCATACGCAATCCTGCATCTTGTGTGGGTCTGTTGTCTTCACACAGATTTCCTTTTCCCTTTTTTCTGATTCACAGTACAAGCTTTGCAAGGTGCGATCAGTCCAATTTGGCAAGAAAGGCATTCCCTTCTTGAACACATATGATGGTCGAACACTCCGCTACCCAGACCCACTCATCAAGGCCAATGACACCATCAAGCTTGATTTGGAAACCAACAAGATCACCGACTTCATTAAGTTTGATGTGGGCAATGTTGTTATGGTGACTGGTGGTAGGAACAGGGGGCGTGTTGGTGTGATCAAGAACAGGGAGAAGCATAAGGGAAGCTTCGAAACTATCCATGTTACAGATGCCCTTGGCCATGAATTTGCAACTCGCCTGGGCAATGTCTTTATCATTGGGAAAGGTACAAAACCATGGGTGTCCCTTCCCAAGGGCAAGGGCATCAAATTGACCGTCATTGAAGAGGCTCGAAAGAGGCTAGCAGCCCAGGCAGCAGCAACGGCTTAATTTCTCATCGCTTGGGAGCTATCATGTTGATCATTCGATTTTTTCTACTATATTTGTTGCCTAAGATATGTTTTAATACTCGTTATCATAATTTTTATTTTTGTTTGAACAACTTCCAGATTTAGACCTTTTCCGTTGATCCTTCCCATTTTCTGGGTGGCTCTTTTCTGAGATGAGCCAGATCGTAGCTCAAATTTGCTGCTTTCTTTTCGAATGAGACTCACTACTGTTATGGAGAACCTTTTTTGTGATCATCTATTTTGCTGTTCTCATTGCTGCTCATTTTTTTTTTTTTTAAATTAATTTGTATTACTTTGTTTTTGAATTATCTTAAACATATTGATCCGGGTGATAGAAATAGCTTATCAGTAGGCTTTGAGTTCGTATCTTCATAATCTTCATTTTTTCATCTATTGATTCTAAAACTTTAGTTGATTATTCTCTCGAAAATTTTACAGTATCATCGTGTCCATCGCTGTACCATCTGCCAAACTTATGTATAAAAGGCGTGTACCATGATTATACCAGTTAATGCTTGATAAGGTGGATGCATGATGTGGAAATTTTATTTTACTTCAAAATAATTCCTTCATATTAAATGTGTCATGTTTTCAAGTCAATACAATATGAAGATATTTCTATTTGAGAGTGCACAATCAAATACCTTAACCAATAGATGACTTCCATACATGAATCATCAAACTTTAGGTAACTAACCCATGTGACTCTTAGAAGGCTCATATGAATTGTAAGCAAAACCATTTATAGGCTAATTAATATATTTATTTGAGGCTTTGATGTTCATGGATGTAATTGTTTCAAGCCTTGTTAATAGATTGGTTTAAGAATTTGAGTTTGGTTCATTTATGCGGTTTTTTCAATAAATAAGTCTACTTTTCGTAGTATTGATATACCTTAGTCATAATAACACTTATTTTATTCATACCTAATTCTTATCTCCCAACCAAATGGCAGGTTAAAAATTCGTTGTAATATACCAAAGCAATAATTTTATCCCATTTCTTTCATACTCATTATGCTTTCTGGTAGATATATTCAGAATAAAAGGATGAATATTTATGTGCAATTGTTTAAATAAATTTAATTATTTAAATAAATGTGGTTGTTTAGATAAAAATTGTTCAAATACACGTATCTTTTTAAAAGTGTTGAACATACATATATCAGTTGTAATATAAAAAGGCACATTTATTTAGGAATTATATGCCTTTACATTGTATGTTTTATAAAAACCACATTAATGGGTTATTCCTGAGGGAAAAAAAGGGTGTGGGAGAAAGAGATTAAAAAATATATGATTATCTTAGTTTGTTTTTTGCTTTTCTTTTGCCTAATTAGGAGAACAAACAACTCATTCTTTCACCCATTTAATCTGAATGTGTATTTGCTACAGAGATGAGCAATGTAAACTCAAATTCAAACAACATTATAAGTAAACTCATACAAATTATCATTTTGGAGAAGAGCTGGTTGAATCTGTAATCAAACGTTTGATTTTTATCATATTGCACTCACATTTTTCAGTATATGATAAAATCATACACCCAAAGTTTACTCTAAAAATTCATACTTCGATTACAGAGGAAGATTTCTCATGGAATAAAAGACAATATAATTTTAATGACTACCTTATACAGATAAAAAAGAAACATGGATGTGGATATTCAAATATCTGAGAAAGGAACTCAAATCTCAGAAAACGGAGAACGCCAAAAGCGACACTAACATTGCCAAGCAATCATAGATAGTGAGGCATTTTAGGTAATCCCCAAATCCCCGAGGCCACCACTATGTCACACATCTACATGAACGAAATGCATCAGGCATTGGCCAGATCTAAAGCTATTTTACCTCTATGGCTCAACCACAATTGTGACTACAAGTACAACCGAGATACTATAAGTAATTATCAAGGAATTATTGTAGGTGATATTGATAGGTAAATATCGTGTAATCAAATAGAGACAAATGCCAAAGAGGCTACAAAATTGGGTGATAGCGTAGCAGTAGCTTTCGGCAACAACATATGCAACAGTTTCATCAACTGCATATGCTTCTTGTAATTAGCTATGACGGTCAGATTTTGGATTATTTAGTGGTATGGTCAATAATAGTGTATTGATTTGCCAGAGGAAAGGATTACAAATATACAAAAGATCAGTGCATGATGGGCTGCCGAAGGACAAATCGCACATTTGGCGGTGAAGGTGTGCTTGATTGGTGATTATGCATGGAAAACAATGAATTTTCCTCATAATACATGCACGCAGATCACATGTGCATCGTGGCAAAATTCGTCTTTGCCGTTCAAATGCCAGTGCTAGTATATGAGGCACTTGCCTTTTTTAGGGCAATTTTTTTTTTTTCTAATAGCAATAGCATAAAGGGTACTGTGAGGAAGTAAAAAAAATAGAGAAAATAGAAGGGAAAGATTTCAGCATTCGTGGAGGTCCGTTTGGGTTACATCCTTCGCCATATTTGGGTTTATTGTTTTAACTTTGGGTATGTGATATATTACAAATTGGTTGCTCATTTTTTTCTTTGTATTTTGTTCATGTAGGTTATTAGGTGTCTTGAGGTTAGTTTCAACAAATTATTCACAAGGATTGGCTCCTAGTTTTTCTGAGTTGAGTGGGATTTCCATGTCAAATTGATTGTATAACTTGTATTCTTGGTTAATTGTTATATGTTATACCTCAGGTTCAATTAAAAAAAAAATAATAATAACTAATATTTGTTGAAAGATTTGAGTTTTTTATTGTATTGTGGTTGAATCCTAATAAATGTTATCAAAGCGTAAGTTTCTGGTGATACCTTGAAATGGTATAGTATTGTCACGTTTGTGGTGTTTGGACTTATGGAAACGATTTTTTTGAAATAGCATCATTATCGAAGTGTTTTCACTTTTTATTGAACAATTTATAAGGAAAAATGGTTTTATTCTTTAGAAAGAAAAAGTGAAAAATGTTTTGATCCGGAAGAAAATTGTAAAAGTAGTAAGGAATGATAACAAACAAGGGAAATTGAACTCAGAAGAATGGCAAGATATGAGAAACATAGCAAATTGTAATGTTAAGTTAATCCAATAGAATTCTGTATTAAGTTTGAGGGATTATATAAATCTAAATCCTTAATAATGCGATTGTATTTGAATAAGCAATTAAATGGCCTTTATTTAGCCAAAGGTAGGGGTTTTGAAAATATTTAAATAAATTCAACTAAATTTTGACGTAAATATCTATATTTGATGAGAAGATTGAATAGGAGGGCAAGGCATTTGTATTGTTGATTTCCTTGCCTAGCTCCTATAATTATATTGTGATGATGCTATTATTTAAAAAATATATGCTTGATTTTGATCGTTTTATTATTTCTTTGCTTATAAATGAGCATAGATAGAGAAAAAATGATAATATTTTGAAAGTGTTAAATGCTTTGTCTCCATTAGCTATTGCAAGGATAGGAGATCATTAAAGGGAGGTGTCCAGCCAAAAAGATTCAACAATCGACCTAAATTTAAAGATATCGAGTGCTACTATTATAACAAGAAGGGCTATATAGTGTAAAATTACTTCAAGTGAAAGCAAGAAATGGCGGGAAGTAGCAATCGGCAAGAAAAGCAAGATTATAACAGCAATGATTGGGTCTCTAACACTGCCCACGGTAACCTTCTAGTCATGGATGTAGAAAAGACATAAAACTTTGCAGACCATAAACTAATTTGGCAATAGATAGCAGGTCCTTACTCTATGTGATTTCAAATAATGTTTATTCACATCTTATACATCTAGGAATTATGACGCGTTGAAGATGAAAAATGATAACTCGTTGAATATCGTCAATATGGGACACATTTACTTGTGAACAAACAATAATATGAAACTTGTGTCGAGAAACATGCGATATGCATTGGATGTTAGGTTGAACTTGATTTTAATAGAAAATTTTGATGAGGAAGACTTTTGTATGATATTTGAAAATGGCCAATGAAAGCTTGTCAAAGGGGTCATCAATTGTGGCATAAGGAAGAAATTATTCAAACTGATACTTGATGAATGTTTCGATTTTCAAGGATAATACTAAGGTAATTGATAAGAGGTCTGGTTAGGGTGGCATGAAGAAGCTTAAGTGGTGTGCTAAAAGCAACAATGCAACCAATGTGAAAGCATCAAAAGGGAGTGAAAGTACTCTCAATATATTGATGGAGCAAAAGAGACCATTCAAACTTGCGGAGTCCAACACTAGTATCCCTATAAAGGGAAAGTTTATAGAGGGCAAGAAATGATGTTTTTGGTCGTTGGAGAGGTGAGATGTTCTCCACAAGGCCATGAAAATAAATTTATTAAGTTTTGGGTCATTCATTTATAATCCCACACCCAATAGACATGTCATCCCATGGTTTGCAAGATAATAATGCGAGGTATTCAGTTGAGTGAAAATTTTCAAAGGTGTAGGACATTTGCATATGATAGGTACCCAAAGGATGCATATGAACATTTGGTAGTAAAGGTGTGCCTAATTTGTAGAAAGTTGCAACTTTTCGTCCTAAAGTGCGCATGCCAAGTACATGTGTTCTAGGGTAAAATTTGTCTTTAGCGTTTGAATGGCAACACCAGTATAACAAGCACTACTTTATTTTTGGGCATTTTTTTGAGAATGTTAACACAATCATCATTGCAAGAAAGAAAGAAAAGTGAAAAGAGAATAAGAGGAAGATTTTGTATCTGTTTGAGGTCTATTTTGAATTACATCTTTTGTATATTATTTTAACTTCGGTTATCATACGTACTACCAATTGGTTCTTTGTTGTTCTTGTAGTATTTTGCTATTGTCGACTGCTAAGTGTGTTTGGGGTTAGTTTTAACCAATTATTTTACAAGAGTTGTTGTGAAAGATTCTCAAAGATGGTTATTTGTAAGCAAACTTTTACAATAGAAATTGTTGGAACGAAGTATTCCATACTTTTTTCCTTAATCAAAAAGGGTTTCCATGTTAAATTAATTATATAACTTACGTACTTAATTAGTTATTGTGCTATTCCCTGAGTACAATCAGGAGAGAATAGTGGCTGGAGTTTGACAGAGAATTTAGATTTTCTGTTATCCTATGGTTGACTCCCAAAATAACAATACTAGGAAGCAATTGTTTAGTTATTCAGATGTAAAATCAGCAAAAGTAGATGAGGTGATATATAAATCGGCCACATGATGCAAGTGTGTATATAATTGAATAATGAATTGAAGTAGCATTTTGTACAAGCTTCTCATCTCTCGTCCAAGCCCCAAGCCCCTTCCATCCCCCTTTTCTTTCCACTTGACGGGGACGCCAGTAATAGGTTGGCCCATAAAGGAGGAAACGACTACATGATGCAAGTGTGTATATGATTGAATAATGAATTGAAGCATCATCTTATACTAGCTTCACATCTCTCGTCCAAGCCCCAAGCCCCTTCCATCCCTCTTTTCTTTCCACTTTATGAGGACGCTAGTAGCAGGCTAGCCCACAAAGGAGGAAACGACCCAAATCCAACAGTGGCCTATTTTAACTTGGGACGGTCAACACTTCCGTTAACCGGTGAAGTAGTAAGTGGGCCGGTAGAAACTCAAGATCAACGACGGCCCATCTGAGTTTGGAACGGTTAACGCTTCCGTTAATGGGAGGAGTGGCGAGTGGACCCGCAAAGGCCCAGGACGAACGCGGCCTATGCTTAAATTTGCCCACGTGTCCCTTTCCAAGCCGCAACGGTCGTCTGCTCTGATTTCCCGCATCTCCAGAGAAGGCAATCTCCCCTGTAATGATAACCTCACAGAATCAGAGCACATCCTAGGAGGAAGGCGCGAGGATCTGCAAAATCTATAAGGAAACCCTAACGGTTGCCATACGTAGAAAGAAAGAGATCCACCTCCTTGATTGTTACAACCACGAATGGCGCTCACGCCTACACAGGAAAGGCTACGATCCCCCATAGAAGGGGGATCCAGCCTCGCTGCGCAAGGAAAGCAACCCAGGGCCATGGCTATAAAAGGCCATGGAAACTCTTTCCAAAGGCACGTTTTCCCTCGCCCACTAAACGTCCTCAAGCAAACTCAGGCTCTCAGAAGCTTTTTAAACTCTCGAGCATCCCAACACTCTCGCTCTCTCCTTCTCTCTGTTACTAGCTTCTTGCAAGCTCAATACTTAGAGAAATTACTCTACATGAGCATCCAGAGTCACTCTCTCTAGAGTGCACCCCCACCTACATCCATAAATACACTCCTAGTATTTATTTATACATTCTTTGCATCCACCTTCTATTATCATAAGGCTGCTTACTAACTTGAGCATTGGAATATTTTTAGTGGGACCAAATTTCGCCGTCACCTGACCTCTTGTTTAAAATTATGGTGTGAAGGATTCGAAGCTTAGAGGACAAAGATTGGAATCCGATGGACAGCTCGATCTGAAGCTATTCGAAACTTGGATCGTGAACGCATCATTGGTACCGTCTATGGAAAAACTAACTAAAAGCCAACCACTTTCATCCTTAAAACCAGTGTCATCAGGCAAGATAGTGAACACTAGGGCTCAAGCTAGCACTCCCGCTAGAGATGCTGCCTCCCCTGGCCACAATTACTCAGCTGGTAATCTAGTCGGAGGGTAGCCTACACCTTTTTTTCTCAACTTGATAGAGCAGATGAATAATATGTCCAGAATATTCCAAATGCACTGCATCCACCAGGGCAAGAAGAAGTAGAGGCCCAACCCTTATCGATTCCCGTTTTGACCTCCAGGCGAGGAGGCCCGGGAACACAATATTCGCAGGTCAAAAATAAAATCAATAATAATATTTTCATCAAGCATAATAACCCAACCCGGGTGTGACAATCAAACACATGCAGGACCCAATATAAATAAAACCCACACAAGATCTCATCGGATATGAATCCGGACAAATAATACATGACCTGCTATCCATAATCGCAAGGGAGGTATCCAATTTTACAACAACTCATCCACATAATGTAATAAGTCCAATATTTTGCATACAATGATTAAGGTCATCATCCGACCATAAATAATAACCATACCATATCCTCGAGACCAGAAATATAGCAAATATAGCATCTCCACTCGCCAAAAGGAATATCCGAGCCCGATCACATCCGAGCTCCTGCAAGCGTATCCATGCCACTAGTCTGAAGGGATAAAACATGAAAACGTGAGCCTATAGCTCAGCAAGTATCAAGAATCGTATAAAACGGTACACATAAAGCAGAAGCAAGGATATCGCATAGAAATCACGTAAAACAAAACACCATGTCCGTGAAATCCCTGAAAACCGAGGAAATGTCTCGTACTAAATCGTCGTCCGTAATAACACGTCCCTCCGGGACAAAATCATATAAACCACGATCCGGTAAAATCTCATAGACGATATCATATCATATGATCCGAGGTCACATACGTCGCAACCGTCACCACATCCACGTGGGGACACATACCGTCGTCCGAATCTAAAACTCATAATGCAGAAATCAAGAGAAAACCGCCGGAACTAAAACATAAATCAAAACACGTTCCGGGTTTATCACATCAGCACGTAAGAGACATTCCTATCGCCCATCCACGGGCCAAACCACGTATCTCAAATCGCAAGACACCCAAATACGTGCGTAAATACAAAGCATGCACTAAATCGGAGAACCAAAGATCAATGATACCAACTTGAGGAAGGGTTATCCTCGCCCAAAGAACTACGGCTATATCGGCTACTTAATTAGGCCAAGAGCTCAAGGCCATCCATGTACTGCCTCCCATAGATTAGAACTTGCTCACTATGTTTTACCACCCGTGGCTTTGGGTGCAACCTCAAGTTTTAGTTATATATTAGGACGTCCAATATATTAGTTTTCCGTCAATTCCTTACGATGGTTCTCAATTAAATATACAAATGGGGCAGGTCACCTACAAATATCTTCCTTACGGCGGAAGTAGCCTCAATCTTCCTTACGGCGAAGTAGCCAATCAAATACGCCCCCGTCGGGACAGCCTCCCTGGCCGGGAGCGGCGCCACAAATAGCCAATGCCTCGGATCACAAATCGACCCCTAGGGTCTCGGACCACCATGGTCCCGTAGTGATCCCACCCCCGGCAGCATGCATGGTTAGTGTAAGGCCTGGTTCATGGTTCCACAATATACGGATACACAACATACATATATGTATCGTTCGGGTGTTCAAAATCCCTCCAAATCATAAATACCAGTACAAAACCACCGCACAACCGATAAAATATACATGCATGTACACAATTGATAAATTGAGGGTATTTAAAAATACATGCATGTTAGTAAAATCTCCCACAGTAGTCAAAATGCATCGGAAATTAAACCAGACCAAGAATAGGGCTAGAGGATACTTGCCTTAATATCATACTCTGCAGATCTGAAGAAAGGATGTCCCGAAGCACCCGATTTGTGCCTCTCTCTCTCCTGCCTCACGCGCCCCGCGGGAACAGCCCCCCTTTCTCCTCTCTGCGCACAGCGCCTCTGCCAGCCGATGCTGCCGCCGGTCCTCTACCGCCACGAACTACCGATCGCCGGGCTTCCCAGCGACCACCGCCATCGTCGCTGTCTCCCGTCTGACCGCCGTCCTCTCTCGCGGCTCCTCTCCTCGCACATCTCCTCCGCGTTCGATTTCTCCCGGTCATTGCAACACACGCCAACGCCTCTCCTCTGCCACCGATCCACCATCACACAGCCTCACATGGCCGACATTGACCTTCTCGGCACCACCCAGCCGGCGCCGACGCCGTTACACGGCCCTGCTGCTCTCCGCGCAACTTCGTCATCCTCCTCCTCGTCCAACCCACATCGCACCCACAATCGCCTCAGCTCACGCCACCGTCGCCTGCACCGCGCCACCGCTGACCACCATCGCCGCCGAATTCCTGCGCCGCCGCCGCCGATTTCCTCTCTTCCCCTTCTTCTCTTCGCACGGCAAAACCCTAGCCCCTCTTTTCCCCCCTCTCTTCTCCCTCCCCGACTCCTTTCTCCCCTGATTTCCCATTTTCTTTTTATTTTCTTTAACTTTTATATTATTATTATTATTATTATTACTTTTATTATATATATATATATATATATATATATATATATATATATATATATATATATATATATATATATATAACTTTCTTTTATTTTTAAATCCAACTCGACCTCCGGACAATATTACGAACACACACCGGGCCCCACTCCGCACCTCTGATCATTCCCAAAAATTTTTACGATATTTTAAATTATTTTCACCACGTCCGAAATACCCAAAAATCACAATTAATATTAAAATAATCCAAATAAATCTGAAATATTACAGAGCCGTCGAAGGCTTAAGCGGCGCTTGAGCCATGGGACTCTGGATGAGAGCCCCAAGAGAAGAAACCTTCAATATTCTCGGGACAAGCCATGGCTTCAAGCTCAGGAGAGAGCCTCCCAGATCATCCAATCCACTAGCGGTAGTAGCTTGCCGGCTATGCACTGCACCACAGAAAGAATGGAGTTGAGGATTTATTTCAACTCTAAGAAATAAAAAAACTCCTCCCTTGTGGAGGAAAAAGTCGAGAAGATTCGGAACCGTGTGCTTAGGGACGATGAACACGCCACCGATCTGGGGAGATCTCCCTTCACTACAAAGATCTAGAATCGTCAAATGCCGGCTAAGTTTAAGATGCCGGCTCTGGATTCCTATGATAGGAGTACTGATCCCATGGATTACTTGGATCATTTTCGTATCCATCTAAGCCTCTAGGGCCTAGAGAAGGCAGCGATGTGCCGATATTTTCCCCTCACCTTGTGGGGGGATGCCCGGATCTGATTCCATCGACTTCCTCCTAACTTGATCCAGAGTTTCAAAGATCTCACAAATCTCTTCATGGTGTAGTACGCTTCCAGCCATCAAGAAGAGAAACAACCATGGCATTTCTCCTATATCAAGCAGAGACAGGGAGAGAATTCAGGAAAGTTTCTGGAGCAGTACATGGTGAAAGCCAAACGAATCACCAAGCTCACCGAAAAGATGAAGCTTGACAGCTTCATCTTTGCGTAGGGGTTGGGTGACTTCTTCAAGCACTTAACCCACAGGAACCTACAGACCTTCTAGAAGGCGGAGGCCATCACCAGAGTATACGTGGCCACCGAGAAAGCCAACAAAGCCAAGCATCCTAAGAGGACCGACCAGCCTTGCTTTTTTTCTAGCAAAAGGAAAGAGGAAGAACAGTGGCGGCAACAATCCCCACTGAAAGTAGCATAGGACTGGAGCATTGAACCATAAGGAGTACAGACCTATCAACCTGACTCCGCTGAATGACACACAGTCCAATGTCCTCATGTAGATCTGTGGTGAGAAGTTTGTCAAGTGGCCAAAGCCACTGAAGAACATAGAGGGAGGAAATCCAGCGAAATATTATGATTTCTATCGATCTCTAGGACACACCACCGATGAGTACAAGACACTTCAACGGGAGATTGAGAAGCTTATCCGGAGGGATCATCTTACCAGGTTCATTAAGAATCTTGAGTAGAGTTCTGGCACCACGGGCGGAGAAGGGTCAGATCGGTCCCAATTGCAGAATTGGGTTGTGGCTAGAGTGGTCAATATGATAACAACCCGACCGCCCAAGACCCACCAAGCAGATCACAAGGAGAGGCAAGTTGGGCGCAAGAAGTAGAGAGTGGAGAAAAATATCATTAGCTTTAGAAAGTGACATGGCTTATATAATTTCTCCACATATTGATCCCCTTATTATATCTACACTCGTTTCAAACGGTACTCTGGACTACCACGTGAAACGCATTTTCGTCGATAATTGAAGTTCTAAGAATTTGCTTTATTTTGATACATTCCTTAAACTTTGTCTCAAAAAGAATCAACTAAAACCTACTGAAGGGCCACTGTATGGTCTAGACAACGAACCTGTGGCTATCCAACGGAAAATATAGTTGAAAGTCACATTGGGCACGTACCCCAGAGTAGTGAGTCACAAACTCACCTTCTTGATTGTTGACCGCCCTTCTGTATACAATGCTATCCTAGGCCGACCGTGCTTAGCAGCTTTCAGAGCCGTCACCTCAATACCACACTTAAAAATAAAATTTCTAATAGTATGAGGTATTTGTAAAGTGCTGGGTGACCAAGTGACTGGACGGACCTGTTATATGTTACAGGTAGCCCCAAGTAGCGGGGAAGGCCTACAGGAGAGTTGGACCATTGCGATGAAGCGACATTGCAGCAGACACAGTCCAACAAACCCACCGACCTCATACCACTGAATCTGGAGGACCCAGAGAGGTGTATACAGATAGGGGGGTTGCTTGCCGAACCCCTATGTGATGAGCCAATAGCATTTTTGAGGTAGAATGCAGATATCTCGGCGTGGACGCCCGTTGACATACTTGGGATTCTAGCTGAAGTAATGGTCTACAAGTTGGATCTCGATCCCTATCGTAAACCCCTTAGACAGAAGTGGAGAAACTACTCCGTTGAGAAGCTCGTAGCCATCTGAGAAGAAATAAAGAAGTTGCTGGACGCCAGCTTTATCAAGAAAGTCTAGTACTCGGATTGGCTCTCCAATGTCGTTCTGGTAAAAAAAGCAACGAAAAATAGCAGATGTGCGTCGACTTCACCAATGTCAACAAGGCCTGCCTAAATGATAGCTTCCTTTTGCCCAGGATTGACTTACTGGTAGATTCAACTTCTGGTCACAGGCTGTTGAATTTTATGAATGTGTACTCGAATTACAACCAGATTAAGATAAGCCTAGAGGAGGAGGAACACACCTCGTTCATGATCGATCAAGGCACTTACTATTATAAGGTCATACCTTTCGGTCTAAAAAACACGGGCACGACTTACCAAAGGCTCATGAACAAGATGTTCGAGAAGTAGATTGGCTGCAATATGGAGGTATATGTAAATGACATGCTCGTCAAAAGTAAGATCACCAGCGACCATATTCGTGATCTGGTTGAATCCTTCGAGGTACTCTGTATGTACCAGATGAAGTTAAACCGATCAAAGTGCATCTTCAGAGTGTCCTCAGGAAAGTTCCTGGGTTTTATTGTCTCTCAGCGAAGGATTAAAGTAAACCCAGAGAAGATCTAAGCCCTTATGGCCATATCTCCACCACGGAGCATCAAGGATATCCAGCGGTTAACCGACAAACTAACAGCGCTATCCTGAATCTTGGCAAAGTTAGGCGATAAGTACCAACCTTTCTTTAAGGCTCTGAGGGGGCTAAAAGCGAACGACTTCCAGTGGACTGTAGAGTGCCAAGCTGCCTTCAATGAGTTAAGTAGTACTTGGCCAGTCCACCGTTGCAGACGTCACCAAGAGATGAGGAAGAGCTATAAAGTGGCTCTTAGCTCCGTTCTAATATGACAGGACTTAAACATGCAGCTGCCAGTCTACTACATGAGCAAGACGTTGACCGGCGTAGAAACACGCTATCCATGCACTATGAAGCTCGCTCTTGCACTCGTCTTCTCTATCCAGAAGTTAAGACTTTACTTCTAGGTTCACCGTGTGGTCATCCTGACCAACCAACCGTTGAAGAGCATCCTTCATAAACTTAATATTTCTGGACAGTTGGTCAAGTGGATCATTGAGTTGGGAGAGTTCAATATCGAATTCCAACCTAGGCCATCTATCAAGGGAAAGCTCTATCCAACTTTATTATCGAGACTATGACCCCAATCATCTGTGAACATCACACTGAGGACAAGGACCATAGCCTGGAGGAGCCAGAGTAGATCTTCAATGTTGACAGTTCATCTACCAGCTCAGGCAGTGGTGCCGAAATGGTCTTAAGGACCCCAGACAGGTTTGAGGTGAAATACTCTGTTAAACTTAATTTTTTTGGCTACCAATAACTTGCCGAGTACGAAACCCTTTTAGTCAAATTAAGACTAGCGAAAAAGTGCTCAGTTAGGCGATTGACCGTCTACAGCAACTCAGAGCTAGTCGTTAACCAAATCAAAGGGAGTTTTGAGGCATGCAACCCACTCTTGGCAAGAACCTGGCTAAGGCGCAGGACGCGATCCGGAGATTTGATAAGTTGAGCCTGGTCCACATCCCCAAAACTGAGAATTGTAAGGCCAATCAACTTGCTAGAGCAGCGGTGGCTGAAAAACTAAAACAGTATTCGAGGGACATGATAAAAATTTTGAACACCCCTAGCATAGAGGAATAGGAAGCGATGCAAGCCTCTAACGTTAAAAACTGGATGATGCCATATTGGAGGTATCTGGCGGATGGAATACTGCCGGAGAACGCGGACAATGCTAAGTGGGTCAAAAAGACGACAGGCTAGAACACCATAGTCAACGGAAGGCTGTATCGCCAAGGATACTTGACTCTGTACCTCCGGTATTTTACTGCTGAGGAGGCTGACTATGCCTTGAGTGAAGTCCACATCAGGATATGCGGATCATACATTGACAGCAAGAACCTAACATTCAAAGTTATGCACCAGGGATATTACTAGCCAATAATGAGAAATGACGCATTGGAGTTTGTAAAGAAGTGCGAGAATTGCCAACTCACGACAATCTTTACCACCAGCCGCCCGCGGAGCTAAAATCCCTCCAAGCTCCTTGGCCTTTCGTGCAATTGAGACTTGATATTCTTGACCCATTTCCCATCGCAACCGGGTAAAGGAAGTTCATCATCGCAGGTGTAAACTATTTCACCAAATGGGTTGAAGCCACCACGCTGGCCAAGATCACAGGGCACAATGCCCTAGAATTTGTCTGCCTGAACATAGTGGGCAGATTTGGTGTTTCTGAGGTCATCGCGACTGACAACGGAACCTAATTTTTGAAAAAAATACTTCACCAAGCATTACACCAGTTTGGGCATCAGATTGGTCAACACTTTGGTAGCATACCCCCAAGCAAATGGACAGGTAGAAATCACCAATCGTATACTGTTCCACGGTCTAAAGACAAAGTTGAAGGACTCATGGGGCTCCTGGGTCGATGAATTGTCCTCCGTGTTCTGGTTATACTGGACGACTCCTAAGGAACCAACTCGCGATACACCCTTCAGTCTTTGCCATAGGACTAAGGCTGTAATACTGGTGGAGATCGAGCTCCTAAGTCTCAGGGTCAAAGCATTCATCCACTTAAAAACCCCAAAAGATCAGGGAGTACTTAGATTTGCTGGAGGAAGCCCGCGACGCGACCAGGATGTGCACAACCACCTACCAACAACGAATCGCTCATTATTATAACAAGAAAGTAAAAGTGTGACAATTCGAAGTTGAAGACTTGGTCTTACGAAGCATAGAGCCTACTGGCAAAAAGCCAATCGGAACAAGCTTTTCCCGAATTGGGAAGGCCCGTTCCTTGTCTTAGCTATTTTGTGAAATTGAGCATATAAGCTTCAAACCTAAAACAGTACTACCAGGTCCCCAGTAAGTCATCTGTGTGATTCAAGTCATGCTTGTAACATACATTGCTAATTAATAAAAAGAAACATTTTTTTCCCTTTTTCTTTTGCATGCATCTTTTCTTTTTTTTTTTTTGTTCCATATGAATTCTTGCTTGCAGATTATACAAAATAAAAGACCTAAACTGCTTCTAAGTTAGGCGGGTTTTCACTCGTTCACAACTAAACCTTGGTCATCCAAGCAGCCCGTAAATGGTCAAACTAAATCTTGGTCATCTAAGTGGCCTGTAAGCAGTCGAATTAAACCTTACTCATCTAAGCCGCTCATAAGTGGTCAAATTAAATTTTGATCATCCAAATGGCCTGTAAGCTGTTGAATAAAATCTTGGTCATCTAAGAGACCCGTTCGCGATCCAATACAAAACCTTAGGGGGCTAAAAGCAGCACGCATGACAACCTCCTCTAACAAGAGATAACACAGTCAGTCTACGGCGGTCAATAAATTAGTGCGAAGTTTGAAAGAAGAAAGGCCCCAAAGTTGGCTGCTCAGAGTCATAACTTGGGCAGCACCACACATTAGAGGGCACAATTCGTTAAGGCATACTCGTATATAAAAGCGACTTCTTGAAGACCAGGTTCCATATGAAAACACGACTCACCTTCGAGCAACAAGATCATGACGGTCAATGCTCTGAGTTGATCGGCCTAAAGGCCACACAACAAGTTGGTCGGCCGGCATAAAAAGTCAAACAGGAGAGATGATGACTTAGAGTTTTTGAGAAGAAATGCGCGAAAATTTTGAATTGACACACGGTTTTTATAAAGTTCACAGCCATTTGACTAAGGTAGCATATCGAAAAGGTGCACTCACCGTGACGGACACGTGTCGTTTTTTGAGAGGGCACAGAAAAATAAAATCTTTTGGTGAATTAATTATCGGGATTACAAATTCGTTGCATGACGATATGTAGAAGAGTACTAAAATAGTTATGCAAACCTTTAATTGGCCTGTTCGATGGCATAATGAAACAACGCATCGATTCAATCCACACCAGTTCTCCAGATTCTGGCATGATGGTTAACGAATCCGATCAATACTCTCTTCAACATAGTTCTCCGAATTCTGACATGATAGTCAATGAATCCAATCAACGATCTTCTTCTGGTTGAGTTCTCTGGATTCTGACATGACGGTCAACGAATCCGGTCAATACTCCCCTTCCAACTGGGTTCTCCAGATCTTGACATCGCGGTCAACAAATCCGGTCAATGCTTTCCTTTCGGCTCAATTCTCCGAATTTTGACGTTGCGGTCAACGATCAGCAGACCCGAGGTAAGAGTACGCACAGAGACCAAGAGCCACCACCAGTTTCCTCATCAAAGTTACCATTACAAGTTACACAGCCAAACGCGTCCCATCATGAACATGTCGGAGGCCAAAGTCCCAGGCCACTAACATGGGGGACTAGTGATGGGGACACCAATAATAGGCTGGCCCACAAAGGAGAAACGGCCCAAATCCAGCAATGGCCAATTTCAACTTACGACGGTCAACATTTTCATTGACAAGCGGAGTAGTAAGTGGGTCGGCAGAGGCCCAAGATCAACGACGGCCCATCTGAGCTCGGGACGGTCAACGCTTTCATTGACCGGAGAGTGGCGAGTGGACCGGCAAAGGTCTAGGACGAATGCGGCCCATGCCTAAATCCGTCCACGTGTCCCTTTCCATGCCGCAAAGGTCGTCTGTCTTGATTTTTCACATCTCCAAATATGGCAATCTCCCCTGTAACGGTAACCTCCCAGAATAAAAGCACATCTTGGGAGGAAGGCGCGAGGATCTGCATAATTTGTAAGGAAACCCTAACGGTTTCCATGCTCAGAAGGAAGGAGATCCACCTTCTTTACTGTTAAAGCCATGAATGGCATTCACGCCTATGCAGGAAAGGCGATGATCCCCTACAGAGGGTGAGCATCTAACCTCACTGCACAATAAAGGCAACCCAGGGCCATGGCTATAAAAGGTCATGAAAACTTTTTCCAAAGGCACGCTTTCCCTTGTCCACTTAACGACCTCAAGCAAACTCAAGCTCTCAGAAGTTTTCTTAACTCTTAAGTATCCCAACGTTCTCACTCTCTCCTTCTCTCTGTTACTAGCTTCCTACAAGCTCAGTAATTAGAGAAATTGCTCTACACAACCATCCAGAGCTACTCTCTCTACGAGTGCACTCTCCACCTACATTCATAAATGCACTCCCAACATTTATTTATGCATTTTTTGCATCCACCTTCTATTCTTAAAAGACTGCTTACTGACTTGAGCGTTGGAATATTTTCGATTGACCAAATTCTACCGTCACCTGACCTCTTGTTTGAAGTTGTAGTGTGTAGGATCCGAAACTCAGATGATGGAGATTGGAATCCGACAGACAGCTCGATTCGAATCTGTTTGAAGCTTGGATCTGGACGCATTACCACTGTTCTCATCTTCTTTTCCATCTTTCTCATCTGAATCTCTGTACCTCTTGATTACTTCTGTTTTTATCACATAAATTGTAATTTAATTACTTACAAAAAAATTTATAGTTATACATTTTCAGTGATTTAGTACCCAGTCTGCCTGGGAGGTGTGAGGAGCTTGAGATCACTTACTAAAGCCTAAAACTCATCCTTTGATAACAAAGGATTTTATCTATCTTGAACCACTTAATTGAGAGAGAAAAAGAGGAGTCGGAGGAGATTTGTTTTCCATTTATTGGGCATTTAATCACATTCCTTCTTTATAATATTTTGTTCCTATAATATTTATTACTCGATTTACCTAAATTTGTGGGTAAATCTAACGGTGGTTTTGAACAAGGTTGATTATAACCAAACTCACAAATTATATTGAATATTATTTTTTTCATAATTTTTTTTCTTAAATGAGAATGGTTTTTCATGCAAAATTATATTCCTTTCGTTGCATGATATATTTCTTATAAATATATATTATCATCTAATCTCCTTACAAAATTCAAACAAATGGGTTCGGTAATTGATTCAGTTAGATATTTGTTCTCGAATTGCCTATGGCAAAGTTTGGTGATCCAATTCCAAAAGTTTGTAGCATGTCAAATTTTATATAAATTAGCTCAACCTTAATCAATCTAATTCTAAAAACAAATTCTCCCTCAAAGGTGTTAGGTTGTGAGTCACTCTCTTGTAAGTCCCATATTCATTTTGATGTATCGTTCAATTATGTACGATGACGCACGTGCCTTGGCTTGATCGGGGGAAGCAGCTAAATGGCGCACGACAGGTGCTTAATTCACGCATGTGCTCCGAAAGTTCAAATGATGGGTGCTCGAGGGACATCTGAGAGGCACACATGCTCACATGGTCCAGATCGGGGGTGCTTGAGAAGTGACAAGGGATACATGAGTAAAATTTGTCCAGATTACTCAATGCCTAATATATACCCAAGAGGTGCTCGTATGTCAATCATATGATGGGCTTGCACCTAATGCATGCTTGATGGGCGTTCAAACACTATTCCTGATATAAAAGATCCTAACTCAATTTTTAGGATTAGAATTTATAATTTTTGGAATATTGAGTGCGGACACAATGAAAAGAGGGAGAGAAAGAGAGAAAAAATGGAGAAGATGAAGCATTGCTCATCCGATTAAGTTCCAAATTGTACTATATTCTCCACCGATATTGGATACATTATTCTTAACATTCTAAAGCATATTTTATCGGTTGTATTTTTCTCTTTTGTCTTATACTCTTTATTATTATGGCTCATTTATTATAAGATATTATTTTCTTATATTTATTGGGGTTTTGATAACTGAATATATCACTTAGTGAACATTCTTTAGACTTTAATCTTGTGATTTTTTTCCTCACTTGAAAAAGTATTTTTTACGTAAAATTTTATATGTCTCATTATTTGTGGTTATTATTGTCATGCGGTACATTATCTATTTGTTTCTTTATGGTTCAAATACGGGATCTGGTTTCCAACAAGTGGCATCAAAAACACGATTGTTATTGTCATGTGTTGAAATTTATTTGAACGAATTAATGATGAAAATAAATGATTTACTTGAATGGCTCAAATTATGACATATGGAGGAGTAAAATGAAAGATTTATTATTTATTAAAATCATACATCTTTTGATATTTGCTACTCAAAAGCTCAAGTCAAAATTCAAGGAGAAATAGAATTTTGAATATGAATAAGTATATGACTACATTCGATAATTTGTTGACAATAATGCATACAATCATATTAGAAATGAAACACATGCAAAAACATTGTCGGAAAAGCTTGAAACGCTTTATACCTTGAGAACCGATAATAATAAATTGTGTCATTTAATGAAATTGATATGAGTAAGATGCAATGAGGACACGTTTATAGCCGACCACTTGAATGAGTTCTTAGGGTATATCGACCAATTGAGTGGTATCGGTATTATATTTGATGATGAGTTGTTAGGCTTGTGATTATTGACCATTTTACTGGATTCATAGGAGGTGATACAAATCACCATCTTTAACACTACTCTAAATGGTGTGATAACCTTAGAGATAGCAAAATGGGTTGTGCTGATTGAAGAGATGAGATAATGATCACATGACTCTTCTTCCTCACACTCCGAAATACTAATATCAGAGTCACGAGAAAGAAAAAAGGTGAAGCCCAAAATCAAGTGAGAAGAGTCAAAGTAAATCTCGATCGAGATATTAAAACCTTGAATACTACCACTGCGAAGAAAGGGAACATATTAAGAAGTATTGTCACAAATAGAAGTATGAGAACGCTAAAGGGAATGAGAAGAAGTGATCAACTTGACATAACATGAGGCAAATTGGGTGGTTGATAGTGGCACATCACACTCCATGTCACGTCGAAAAGAAAATTCTTTATATCTTACACTTTTGATAAGTTTTGAGTATTAAAGATGGAAAATGAAAGAATAACATAGATTATTAGTTATGGCGACGTGTGCCTAATCACAAATAATGGAATCAAGCTACTGTTGAGGAATGTATAATACATCCTGAATGTTCGATTGATCTCACTTCAGTGGGCAAGTTTGATGATGAAAGATTTTACAACATATTTTGTGAAGGGGAATAGAAGTTGATAGAAGATCCTTAGTTGTTACTTGGGGAAAGAAGATTTTCAATTTGTGTATATTGCAAGCTTTCATTTTAGCCGGCGGTGTGCATGTGGGCAGATGTGATGAGTCTTCAGACTTGTGGCACCGATATTTAGGCCACGTGAGTGAGGAGAAGTTAAATTATTTAGTCAAGAAGAACTTCCTTTAGAGAATAAAGGAAGCAAATCTAAAGACCTGTCCTCATTACATGGCGGGAATACAATGAAGAGTTTCATTCCATGGAGACTCACCCACCAAGAATATGGATCTTCTTGAGTTAGTCTACACCGACATATGTGTCTCTCTTAAAGTGAAGACACTCAGAGGAGTATTCTATTTCATCATATTTATTGACGATTGTTTAAGAAAATTGTGAGTATATATACTAAACTTGAAGGATCAATCTTTTGATGTTTTTGAACAATTTTACACCCTAGTCAAAAGACAAACGGGGAAAAATTTGAAATATATCTAGAGAAACAATAGAGGAGAATTTATTAAAGCATTTGAACCATATTATCGGGCCCATAGAATTTGACACCAAGGGACTCTACTGAAGACACCACAATTAAATGGTATGACTAAAAGGATAAACAAGATGTTGACTGAGAGAGTTCATTATGTACTTTTAGAGGTGAAATTCCCTGGTTCATTTTGGGGAAAAAGTCTTGAATGCCATGTCTCATGTGATCAATCTATCACTAAATAGTCCACTAAATAGCAAAGCATTGAAAAAAGGTGCAGTCTGGAAAGGAAGTATCCTATGACCACTTACGCGTATTTGGATGCAAGTCATTCGTCTAGATCCTAAATGATGAGAGCTCTAATCTTGAGTTAAAGATGAGACAATGTATCTTTCTTAGCTACAGGGAAGCTGTGCTGAACTATTGGTTTTATGATTTGATAGAGAAGAAACTTTTCCAATCGAGAGATGTAATGTTCCTCAAAGATATGACTATTAAAGATATTGGCAAAGTGGAGAAATTTTTTTTTGATAAGTAAGTAAATTTGAATTAAAAAATTTAAAATATTTATAAAAATCTATATTCTATTTTCAAATGTTTTGCCAACTTTGGGTTAGAATATAAAGGAAAAGTGGAGAAAGACATTTCCAACAATGACAATAGCCACCTGTGTGATGCGAATCCTAAATTCTTGACACCGATGCTGATTTAAGATAAAGACGGTGACTGAGATAAAGCTAAAGAGGAAGAAAACTATGAAACTCCTATACTTGAAGGAGTGGACAATGCAAATGCAGGATGATGCTGCTTATCATGATGATTCTAAACATGTAAAGACCATCCCACTCCAAAGATCCACGAGAAAACGAAGACCCTCTACTTGCCTATCAGTTAATGAATATATGTTACTTACTAATGGTAAAGAACCTAAGAGTTTTGATGAAACTATGAAGGATGAGTACAAGTCAGAGTAGATGGAGGCCATATAAAACGAGATGAAGTCATTATAAGAAAATCGTACGTTCGAGCTTACTAAGTTGCCTAAGGGTAAATGAGCCTTAAAGAATAAGTGAATTTTATATTTGAAGATTGATAAGAATAGTGTACAACTAAAGTAAAAAGTACGATTGGTTGCAAAAGATTCAATCAGCTAAAAGATATCGACTTTGATGAGATTTTTACTCCTATTGTGAAGATATATGCTATAAGGGTGGTTCTTCGATTAGTTGCGATTCTTGATTTGGAAATTGAACAGGTTGATGTGTGGATAACCTTTCCCTATGGTGATTTTGAGAAAAAAAATTACATGGAATAGTCAAATGGATTTCAAGTTGAGGGGTAGTGTCTTATATATCATCTAAAGAAAAGCTTATACATACTTTAAAAAAATTCCGAAATAGTGGTACAAAAAGTTTAAGTCTGTTATTATAAGTCAAGAACATGGAAAGACTATTTCAAATTTTGTATCTTCATTCAAAGGTTTTTAGAAAATGACTTTATTATTTTTTTTACTCTGTGCTAATGATATGCTTATTTTTGGGCAAAATACATCCCAAATCACTAAATTGAAGTAGCAGTTTGAAAAATTCTATACCATGAAGATTTGTGACCAGCGAAATAAATTCTTGGTATAATAATATTTCATGATCGAAAAGCAAAAAAAATTGTTGATGTTCCAAGAAAGATACATTGAGAATGTGCTTCAACGATTTAACAAGAAAAAATCCAAATTAATAAGTACTCCATTGGCCAATCACTTCAGATTGAACAACCGATAATATCCCTCCACAAATGATGAAAAGGTAAGCATAAGCAGTATCCCCTACTCTTCGATTATTGGTAGCTTGATATATGTAATAGTGTGCATGAGACCAGATATAGCTTATGCAGTTGGAATGGTTAATCGATTTCTTTTAAATCCTAAAAATCAGTATTGGTCCACGGTAAAATGGATAATGAGGTATCTCCGATGAGCTTTCAAGATGTATTTATATTTGAGAAATGACAAGTTACTTCTAGTTGGGTATATTGATAAAGACATGACGAGTGATATTAACTCTTGAAAGTCCACCTTGGGGTATCTGATAACGTTCACAAGAGGAGTTATTTCATGGCAATCTAAATTGCAAGAGTGTATTTCTCTCTTTACTATCAAGGTAGAATTTATTGCAGTGATGGAGGTAAGTAAGGAGATGTTGTGAATGAAAAAGTTTATCTGATAACTCGATTTCAAGTAAAAACGATGTGTGTAACTTTGTGACAATCAAAGCGCTATTCACATTTATAGAAACTCGTTATTTCATTTTCGATCAAAATATATTGATATGAGATATTACTTGGTGAGGAATGTCTTTAATTTGGAATTGCTAATATTTGACAAAGTCAATATCAAGGAGAATGGATCTGATATAATGATCAATTTAGTACAAAAGGAAAAACTTGAAACTTGTTGAGTCGTAACCTGAATGGTGATGACCCTACAAGGTCGTGAGAGAAAGTTTATTTGATTATAGGTCACTCCCCATATAGGCCCTATACTTATTTGATATATTATCCAGTGGCACGCATGATAATGCACTTGCCTTAGCCTGGATCGGGAAAACATTTGTGTGGCGCGTAACAGGAGATAATATTATGCATGTACACCGAATGTCCAAATTAGGAGTGCCTAAGAGGCATACATGTGCATATTGTTCAGATTCAGGGCGCTTGAGGAGTGCTTGAGGGGTGCATGAGTAGAATTTGTCCAAATTGCTCAATGAGTAATGCTCACTCGAGAAGTGCTCATGTGTCGATCACATAGTGGGCTCACGCTTGGTGCATGCCCAACGGACGCTTGAGCACTATTCCTAATATAAAAGATATTGATGCGAATTTTATGGTTATAATTTGTAATTTTTGAGACATTGAGAGCCAGTACAATGAAAAAAGGAAGAGAAAGAGAGAGCAAACAGAGAAAATAAAGATTTACTTATCTGATTGTGTGATATTTCGGATCTCATTTGGATTATTTTAATATTAATTGTGATTTTTAGGTACTTCGGACGTGGTGAAAATAAATTAAAATATTGTAAAATATTCGGGAATGATCCGAGGTGCGGAGTGGTGCCCGGGGTGCATCCGTAATGTTGTTCGGAGGCCGAGTTGGATTTAAAAATAAAAAAAAAGTTATATATATATATATATATATATATATATATATATATAATAAAAGTAATAATAATAATAATATAAGTAAAAGAATAAAAAAGAAAAAGTGAATGGGAAAAGAAAAGCAGGGAGAAAGTCGGGAGAGAGAAAGTGAGGGGGAGAAGGGGATTTAGGGTTTTGCTGCGCGAAGAAGAAGAAGGAGAAGGGAGAGGAAGGCCGCGGCGGCGGTGTCGCAAGTGAACGGTGGTCGATGGTGGTTGTGGGTGTGGCTGCAATTGTTGCGGCAGTTGCGGATTGAGGCGACGGCGGCGATGGGTGAGGAATCGGTGCCGGAAGAATCGATGGCGGCCGCTCAGTGCGGTAGTGGCGACATTGGTGGTCGCAGTGGTGTGCGGTGCTCGTGGGCTGAGGCGGCGGTGGCGTGGTGCGAAGAAGAGAAGTCATTCGATGGGAGAGAAATTGACGACGGGTTCGCGAGGAGAGAGGTTGCGCGGGAGAGAGGACGGGGGCCGGACGGGAGACAGCGACGATGGCGGTGGTCGCTGGGAAGGCCGGCGAACGGTGGTTCGTGGCGGCAGAGGACCGGCGGCAGCAGCGGCTGGCAGAGGTGCTGTGCGCGGATGAGAAGGAGCGCGCGGAGGAGAGAGAGAGGCACGCCGTGGCAGGAGAGAGAAATGCCAGATTCGAGTGCTTCAGGACATCATTTCTTCAGATCTGCGAAGTATGATGTCAAAGCAAGTATCCTCTAGCCTTATTCTTGGTCTGATTTAATTTCCGATGCATTTTGACTACTGTGGGGGATTTTACTAACATGCATGTATTTTTAAATACCCTCAATTTATCAATTGTGTACATGCATGTATAATTTTATCGGTTGTGCGGTGGTTTTGTACTGGTATTTATGATTTGGAGGGATTTTGGACACCCGGACGATACATATATGTATGTTTGTGTATCCGTATATTGTGGAACCATGAACCAGGCATTGCACTAACCATGCATGCTGCCGGGGGTGGGATCACTACGGGACCATGGTGGTCCGAGACCTTAGGGGTCGATTTGTGATCCGAGGCATTGGTTATTTGTGGCACCGCTCCCGACGGGGAGGCTGTCCCGACGGGGACGTATATGATTGGCTACTTCCGCCGTAAGGAAGGTTGAGGCTACTTCCGCCGTAAGGAAGATATTTGTAGCTGACCTGCCCCACTGTGTATTTAATTGAGAACCATCGTAAGGAATTGACGGAAAACTAATATATTCGGACGTCCTAATATATAACTAAAACTTGAGGTTGTACCCAAAGCCGCGGGTGGTAAAACATAGTGAGCAAGTTCCTAATCTATGGGAGACAGAGTACATGGATGGCCTTGAGCTACTGGTCTAATTCGTAGCCGATATATAGCTGTGGTTACCGGACGAGGGTAACCCTTCCTCAAGTTGGTATCATTGATCTTTGGTTCTCCGATTTCGTGTATACTTTATATTTCTGCACGTATTTGGGTGTACTGTGATTTGAGATACGTGGTTTGGCCCACGGATGGGCGATAGGAATGTCTCGTACGTACTGATGTGATAAAACCCGGAACGTGTTTTGATTTATGTTTTAGTTCCGGCGGTCTTCTCTTGATTTCTTGATTATGAGTTTTAGATCCGGACGACGACATGTGTCCCCACGTGGATGTGGTGACGGTCGCGATTATATAATGTGACCTCGGATCATATGATATGATATCGTCTACGAGATTTCAC
Source organism: Nepenthes gracilis (assembly GCA_033239525.1). Taxonomy (NCBI): domain Eukaryota; kingdom Viridiplantae; phylum Streptophyta; class Magnoliopsida; order Caryophyllales; family Nepenthaceae; genus Nepenthes; species Nepenthes gracilis. Next base: position 8,112,835 of record BSYO01000033.1, read on the forward strand.
CAGATCGTGATTTATATGATTTTGTCCCGGAGGGACGAGTTATTACGGACGACGATTTAGTACGAGACATCTCCTCAATTTTCAGGGATTTCACGGACATGGTGTTTTGTTTTACGTGATTTCTATGCGATATCCCTGCTTCTGATTTATATGTACTGTTTTATACGATTCTTGATACTTGCTGAGCTCCAGGCTCACGTTTTTATGTTTTATCCCTTCAGACTAGTGGCATGGATACGCTTGCAGGAGCTTGGACGTGATCGGGCTCGGATATTCCTTTTGGCGAGTGGAGAAGCTATATTTGGTATATTTCTGGTCTCGAGGATATGGTATGGTTATTATTTATGGTCGGATGATGACCTTGATCATTGTATGTAAAATATTGAAGTTATGGATGAGTTGTTGTAGATTGGATACCTCCCTTGCGATCGTGGTTAGCATGTCGTGTATTATGTTTGTCCGGATTCATATCCGATGAGATCTTGTGCGGGTTTTATTTATTTTGGGTCATGCTTGTGTATGATTGTCACATCCGGGATGGGTTATTGTTGTTGATGAAAATCTTATTATTGATTTTATTTTTGACCTGCATATATCGTGGTCCCGGGTCGTGACAGATTGAGTTTCGAATTGCATTCCATTCTCCACTGATCTTGGGTACGTTATTCTTGAAATTGCAAAGGATATTTTACCGGTCATATTTTTTTTCGTTTATCTTATAGTACTTATTACTCGAGCTCATTTATTACAAGGTATATATCCTTATTTTTCTTAAAATTTTTATAATCGAACACATCGTATAATGGATATTCTTCGGACTTATAATCTTGCGGTTTTTCTTCTCATTTGAAAAGGAGTTTTTCACATAAATCTTGTATATTTCATTGTTTGTGGCTTTTTTTGGCTTGCAGTGTATTATCTATTTATTTCCTTATGGTTCAAATAAGTAATTCAATTCCCGTTAAAAGGTTGTTGATTTTGGATTCGGGGGGCATCCTTCGCGAGAGAGGCAAAGGACGCCCCTTCTTCCGTTTTGGACCGTCCGATCATGAATTCCCGTTAAAAGGTTGTTGATTTTGGATTCGGGGGGCATCCTTCGCGGGAGAGGCAAAGGACGCCCCTTCTCCCGTTTTGGACAGTCCGATCATGATCGGACGGCTCCCTTTTTTAAAAAAAAAGTTTATCAAATTTAAAAATAAAAAATATTAAAATTTATATTTTTATAATAAAAAACAGAAAAAAATATTTTAAAAAAATAATATAAAAAAATCTATATTTTTTTTTAATGTAAAATGGGAGCCGTTAGATTTTTTAATCTGACGGCTCCCATCGGAAGGAGGACAGTCCTTCGCCTCTCCCGCGAAGGACCCCCCTGAATCCGTTGATTTTTGCCCATCTTTTATTACAATGTTATTTATAAATCATTTCTAAAATTATGGCTAACAAAATAAAAAAGTGCTCCCTTTCTTAGCAGATCCTTACCAAACGGCCTTCTGTACAGTTGGTGCAAATCATACAAATAAAGGAAAAGCATGGTGAGCAATGAAGATTGATCTCTTTGAAGACTTATGACCGGGTGGAATGGAAGTTTTATATTACAACTTTAGATCTTGTAAGTTTTTCGGAATTGATAATTAAGTTGAGAGACCAACACATTGCTACCACGATTTCTTCCATCTCCATCAACGATGAGGCCATGATGGGGGCTAAAGGCCTAAGGCAAGGAGATTCCACTTCTCCTTACCTTATTGTGCTGAGAATGGAAATATTTCATTGTACTGTCTAGTTCAATGCCATGAATGACGAGCATTTCTATTTTCACTAAAAGTAAATAAACTCTCGCTACTATTTTTGCCTTCCCACATGACTTACTCTTTTTCTTAGGGGGGTAAACCTCAGTCTCAGTTTTGAAGAGGTACTTGGAGACTTCTGAAAGCTATAGGGTTTGAAGACCAACGAGAGCAAATGTGAGCAGTTTGTCTATTCTAATAACCAGCCTCCTTTGTACTGAACTTGAAAGGATCATTGATTTCAATTTGGAGATGCTGCCGGACTCAGACAGTGAGACTGCAGGATCTTGATTGATGGGGTCACTGTCAGCATATCTGCATGACGCAGACGTTTTTCGTCTTCTAGAGATCGAGTTCAACTCATCATCTCCATTTTCAAATTTATGTTATATAAAAAACGAAGGAAGACATTTTTGGGATGCTATGTGCTTTGGAGATCAAAATATTAGAATCTAAAAAATAAAGAGAGGGTTTATAGAGTTATAATGGGAGGAAAGCACCGTGGGAGCAACCTTGTAAACACTGAGAGAAAAAGAAAATAAGTTTTGTTTTATTTGTGTGAGTTGTTATACAGCACAATTTTTGTTGGAAGAAACTATATAGTGTATACACAATATCATTGATTCATTATAGTGAAGAATTTTCGAACTCTATATTAGTGGTTTTTTTCCTTCTATTTTGAAGGGTTTTCTACATAAATTTTAGGTAGTATATTTATTATATTTTTTGATCATATTATATTTAGTTTGTAACATATTTTTAGCTTAAAGGCTAAAAATTTCACATCAGTCATCAGTCTAATATTTCTAAATTTCACATCAGTCATCAGTCCAACATTTTTAAGTTGTAATACAACTCTACTTTTGATTTTTTAAAGTTATCTACTTAATCATTAGCTGTAACACTTTAGCATTTTATTTTAGATTATTTGGATTTATGGCTAGTAGAGGTCATTAATTAAGAAAATTAATATGCAGATAAGATTATTTAGAGTTGGTAATTTATAGTTAAGACCAAACAAATTAGGTGAAGAACCTAAACACTTTGGATTTCTGATATATCCAGAAAGGCATTGTTTCCTTGCGTATGCTTTGATAAACCCTGACGTCCACTTCCAATTCTTAAGTTTTGTCATTGTTTGATGGAAGAAGACTTGCTAAGCCTTGCTGTAGCTGTAGTTCTTGCTGAATTTTTCAGTGGAGCATGCAAATCGAGGCAAGTGTTTCATCTCTTTTTGACAATCTCATAATTCTCCCTTGTTAGTTGAATTTTCAATAAAATTAACGTTCATAATCTGTATTTTATTGCTGAATCTTTGAATAAGTGGAGTATAGAGGTTGTATGTTCAATTTCATGAGAAATTATACAGAATTGTCACTGCTTCTGTGTGATGCTCAAGCTGTGCCTGAACTGCACTCAAGCGCCACACTAGTCATGTTCAATTGGTAGCTGCTGTTTTTCAGTTTGGACCGGTGATTTTTGGTGGAATATTTTCAATAATGTGAATTTAAAAATACATGATTTAATGTTCTATACGTTTTTAATGTCTTGTTGCTGAATCAATGCATGTAGATCTTGCAGTTTCCGAGTAGTTGTGGCTGGTGTTTGAACCGCGCTCAAATGGCACTTGAGCACCCATTTGTGTTGTAGCCAGATTTCCTACAGCAGCTGTTTTTCGGCTTGGATCGGCAAATTTCATGGGTATTTTCAGTAGTTATGGTTATATGAAATTATGATTAAGGTTATATGTAGCTGAAAAGCATAATGGTAGATTAAAATGCTAGATCTATCAGTTTTGGAGTTCTTGAACATGGCACTTGATCGATACGAATCAATTATAATTTTGTAATAGTACTTCAATATATGTTGTAAAAATTTGAATTGTACTTACATGTTTAAATATTATTTTATATGTATGATCTCGTGGATAAATTATAGCAAGCAAGCCTTCAATTTTGAGCTGTTGTGAGTGGTGCCTGACCGAAAATCAGATTGGCTTGGGCACTGGGTTTTTTCGAAGCAGTGCAGAGATTGTGTGAGTTTCTGTTGGTGATAATAATTTTTTTTTTTATTTTTTTTGATAATTAATGAGAATTGTGTATATTGATTTTCAAAAATTTACAAAATTAAAGTTTTAACTCGATATAGAATAGAACCAAATAGTTAGGACATTTCTCGAGCTTCACAATCAGTGATGTATCTTAAATAGAACTAAAAAAACCTGTAGAATCAACTAACACTGCCATAATGAAAAAAAAAAAAAAATTCTAGAAGGCACCTGGCCGGTCAACGCGTTGACCAGCCAATTTGTTTCTTTGATGGTTAGCGCATTGACCAGCAAACTTCTGCAAGCGCCTTTTTTATCTCGGTCTTTTGCATCTCGGCACTTTGCAAACTTCTCAGCCAAAGGAAAATATCTCGGGCATTTGCATCCCAGCTCTTTGCACAGGCTCTTTGCAGACTTCTTGGCCAAAAATAGATATGTCGGTCGTTTGCATCCCGGCTCTCTGTGGACTTCACGGCCAAAAGCAAATATCTCGGACGTTTGCATCTCGGTTCTTTGCAGAGCTCGTACAGAAGCATCTCGTAGTAGTCAATCACCAATCTCGGACGAAAATAGATGCACCATCCATGTGCATTCACGGCACTCCCGAGATCCCCTGAACAACAGGCCTCGTATTCCATTTAGGAAAAACAGTCAGAGGGCTCATGGTAAACATTTTTTTTTCCCTCTTTTTTTTCTTGTTTCAGCATTATGTGCCACATCGGCACTCTAAGCAGGAAATGCATACCCTGCCGGAATGCTTTTATATATATATATATATATATATATATATATATATATCTAGCCGGCTAGACTCACCCTACCAGCATAAACTAAATACCAACAAATAAACCAAACCGGTAAAAAAGTCGTACCAGGCAAATTGCCCAATACCAACCAAATGTTCCCATACCAGCATCTAGATAGTAAAAAAGCATTCTATTCGGAATGCAGCTTCTTCTTCATTTTTTTTCATTTTTTTTTCTCAGAAGATAAATCCATACCGGCAAGTTTCACCATACCGATATACACTGAGTACCGACAAAAGACCAAAACCGATATAAACTTCATACCGGGCAAAGGCAAAGGTACAACCAAAGGCTTCCATACCGACAAAGGGATGCATACCGGCAAACAATACATAAATAAAGCATTTCGACTGGAATGCTTTTTTTTTTGGAATAAACCTCCATACCATGAAAAGTACCATACCGGCAACAACATAATACCGACAAAAACCAAACTGGTAAAAACAATATACCGGGCAAAAATACATAACCGCCCAAAAGCATCCACACCTACAAAAGACACATATCAGCATTCTAGACATGACTAAGGCATTTCGACCGGAATGAACTTCTTCTTCTTTGCTCTTTTTTTTTTTGGGAATTATACCAGGCATTTGGAACTAAACTGGCGAGAATCCATATAGAAAAAAACACCATACCAGGCAAAAACATCATACCGGGCATTTTCTTTTATACTGGGCATTTGGTACCAACCAGCTAAAATCCATACTGGCAAAAACACCAGACCGGGCAAAAAAAATCATACCGGGCAATTTTTTTTGTTTTTTCTTCTCTTCCAAACCAGCACTTAGCGCGGTCACAATGACCTTCGATATCTCGGGGGAACCAGATGCCAATGAAGAGCAAAATACCTAAAGTCTTTGACACAGGAGACAGCTGAAAGTTCTAGCTTGTGGCAGATGGTATATGTATTCCGGGCAATCACTTGGTACTCATCTCTAACTTCTAGGTTGTTAAAGATGCGGTGATTCCGTTCCATCCAGATGAAGAAGATGGTTGCTGAAAGTGTAAGGCGGAATGATAAGGCTCTTGCATTTGTATCCTTCCATCTACTTGCTGCCCATCGAATGTTAGCTCACCATTCTTGATATAGCCAATATATCCCAACCTTGAGACACTGTGACGGAATGGTCATATTCCACCATATATGACCTTCGCAAATTATTCGTACTTACACTGTATTAAAATATACTCAGGTCAAAATGTGGACTTAAATTTTTCTTTTATTTTACATTGCGTGCACATGATCGCATGAGGCCAGAGCTGCTGAGTTGGCCTGATTAAATGGGTCAGTCGAACTATGTCGGTCAACATCTTGACCGTCAGAGGATTTTAGGTCTGTCGGTTAGACACGAAAGTTCAGAAACAAATTGAGATGCCACTAGGAACCATAAATTTTCTCGAGCCATATAACTTTAGTGGAAGCATACATTTTTCCTTCAGTTTACAAATACAACAAGAGTCATAATACAAAGTCTCCAAAATAACCAAAAAATATATAAAGTCGATTAAGACTTCGACATGAATCCAAATCTGTCCTCCTAGCCAGCCAGACCGCTCAACTCTAAACTTTCTCGTTCGGCATACACTCTTGGTCATCTGAGAGTAAAAAAAATAGCAATGAGTGAGCGACAACTCAGCAAGGTACCAATACAGAAAACATTCACATATAGCTTCAAAACAAAATCTAAAGGACTGGAATGTGAGCTCTTGCATGCAATAGTACAAAACATGAATTCAATACACTTTCATGGAAACCGGCTTATTTTAAGTTCAGAAGTCTTTTTCTTTATTCTTAGTATCTTTCCTTTAAAATATTGCGAAAAACTTATTCATCTTTAAGAACCGGATGGGAGTGGACAACATCTAGGAAGGATTGTATATCACCCCACAATCTAAGGCTGTGTTCTCCTATTATACTCTCAGAGGGGGACGATAATGCCTTTTACCCGGTATACAGAGCCGTAGTCCAAAAATGCCACCAAAAGTTTCCCCATAGCCCAAGGGCAGTCCTCGAGTGTCACTCCAATATCCTTCATCCAGTCTTAACAGCAAGTCTAATGGAACTCTAATCAGATCCTTGATGGCCATCTACCAAATGTCAAAAGCTGAATAGTAGAGAGTTTCACTTGCTGTCTGAATTGTACATATTTTCCATGGTCATATAGTTTTCATCTTAACTTCCAATAGATGAAGTTTTCAAATAAATGGGCAGATACTATCCAAACATTCCAATTAAACAAGCAGGTTAACTTTATTCACATACTACAGTTTAAACTTTACAATTTATTGAAATACCGGATTCAAATGTAAGGAGGAAATTCAAAAATGACCGGAGTTTTTTTAAAAAGGGCAAATAACCGAAGTTCTTCGATGATGCATACAACTGAACTTCATGCAATTAAACAAATAACCGGACTTCTTAAAACATACAAAAGCCGAACATCTTCAATCATGCAAGTGCAAATGCCGAACATCTTTAGTCATGCAAAAACCCGAGGTTCTTAAGAGAGCATGATTACGTTCATGAATGTTGTCAATGATGCAATTGAATAAGAATTTGATATTTGCTAGCCAAACTCAAACATACAGAAAGAAATTAACATAACATAATTTTCATAGAAATTTATCTAGTTGAATATGAAAACACTAATGCGTAAAATTATAGGGTACACTTGCATGAAATTTTGATCATCAATTCCTTACTCATTCTCTGGCCTTAAGCTTATTCCTGTCTCAGCTCTGGCCGGAGATCTTCTACTTAAGTCTGGCCGGAACTATCCCTTTCCTTCTTTTCTTTCATGCTTTTCTTAAGCTAGTTTTTCTTTCTATCCAACTCCCAAATTCAGAATTTATAGACATTAGGGTTGTTGGTAGCAGGTGGGGGCAAATTAACTACGTACCTCTTTTCTTACTCTATCATCCTTTCTGGAAGGTTAGCGAAGTGGTTCTCCTACTACCTATACTTTATTCATATCACTTCTTCTAGAAAGCTCTAGAGAGTTTGAACAAGTGGAAGCAGTTCACCTACTCTGACCGGATACTCCGCCTCCAGAAACTCACTCAATCTTCTCCAGATTTACTGTATTACCTTCGGAAATCGTCTCCAAATTTTCTCTAAATCTTCTTTGGAAATTCACTCTAAATTTCTTCCTCAAAATTTCATCCTTAACTTCCTCTCCGGGAATTTACTTAAACTTCTTCTGAAAGCCTACTTAATTCTCTCCGAAAATCATCTTCAGAAACCTTCTCAATCGTTTCCAAAAATCGTTTCCGGAAACCTTCTCAATTGTCTTCAAAAATCGTCTCTGGAAATTGTCTCCAAAAATGAAAAATGACTTTTTGTCCTAAAGTGTACAATCAAGTTTCTACCCCGTAAAAATAGCGAAAAGCAGTAAAAATTAGATATTCAACACACGTAAAGAATATTATTTCTAGATGCTAAAGATAAAGACGAGCATGCAAAATATAACCGAGTATAAATAATAATAATAATGCACGATTTTTGATGACAAAGGAAAAACTTGATACCCACAATAATCGAGAAAGACCCTCCGGGCCTCAACGGCCACGGAAACAATGCACTATGAAAATTAACTTATAGACCGGGTGGTAACGACGCGCTAAGCTAGTTGACTTACTCCCGTCTTGTGATCCCTACCAAGGAATTCCTTGGATTTGCCCGCGACAGTAGAACCGGACACTTTCCGGTCTTCACGTCAATCTTTCCTCTTTAGCCACTTGAATTGTCGAATACGATCGAGTCTCCTTCTTCAACGTACCGACGTCTCCAGCGAAGGTAGAAGGATGTAAGTGTTCGAATGGCAAAGAAAAAATATAGAGAAAACTTGTTATAATATGAAGCACAAGGTTGTAACTTTTAGTTTTCTCAAAAGAAGTAAGATCAATGGAGTATGAACAAGATTATTCTCAAATGGGGCACGAAATTGATCTGCTAAGAGTTCTAGGGTTTCAAAATTATAAACCAAGTATCTATAAAGGGCGCAAAATCGCATTTAAAAAGTTACCCGTTGCGTTGCGCTCGAGCACGGAGGCGGCGCACAGCGAGTGGGCCCTTTCTGGATTTTGCGCTTGAGCGCATAGCGAGCGTAAGGTTTTGGATTTTTGGGGTAAAGCGGGTAGAGAGTGCACGGAGAGCGTGGGGCTTCGAGATTTTGGGCTCTAGCGGCTGGAGAGCACACGACTGGCACAATATCCATGAAAGTCGAAACAGACAGCAGCTGTCACGACCCAGGAACACAATATTCGCAGGTCAAAATAAAATCAATAATATATATTTCCATCAACCATAATAACCCAACCCGGGTGTGGCAATCATACACATGCAGGACCCAATATAAATAAAACCCGCACAAGATCTTATCGGATAAAAATCTGGACAAACATAATACATGACCTGCTAACCATGATCGCAAGGGAGGTATCCAAATTTACAATAACTCATCCACATAATACTATAACTTCAACATTCTACATACAATGATCAAGGCCATCATCCGGCCATAAATAATAACCATAACATATCCTCGAGATCAGAACTATACCAAATATAACATCTCCACTTGCCAAAAGGAATATCCGAGCCCGATCACGTCTGAGCTCCTGCAAGCGTATCCATGCTACTAGTCTGAAGGGATAAAATATGAAAACATAAGCCTAGAGCTCAGCAAGTATCAATAATCATATAAAACGGTACACATAAATCAGAAGCAGGGATATCGCATAGAAATCACGTAAAACAAAATATCATGTCCGTGAAATCCCTGAAAATCGAGAAGATGTCTCGTACTAAATCATCGTCCGCATTAACTCGTCCCTCCGGGACAAAATCATATAAATCACGATCCGATAAAATCTCGTAGACGATATCACATCATATGATCCGAGGTCACATACGTCGCAACCGTCACCATATCCACGTGGGGACACATACCGTCGTCCGGATCTAAAACTCATAATGCAGAAATCAAGAGAAAACCGCCGGAACTAAAACATAAATCAAAACACGCCCGGTTTATCACGCCAAGACGCATCACGAGACATTCCTATCGCCCATCCGTGGGCCAAACCACGTATCTCAAATCATCGTACACCCAAATACGTGCAAAAATATAAAGCATGCACCAAATCGGAGAACCAAAGATCAATTATACCAACTTGAGGAAGGGTTACCCTCGTCCGGTAACCATGGCTATATCGGCTACGAATTAGGCCAGTAGCTCAAGGCCATCCATGTACTCTGTCTCCCATAGATTAGGAACTTGCCCACTATGTTTTACCACCCGCGGCTTCGGGTGCAACCTCAAATTTTAGTTATATATTAGGACGTCCGAATATATTAGTTTTCCATCAATTCCTTACGATGGTTCTCAATTAAATACACAATGGGGCAGGTCAGCTACAAATATCTTCCTTCCGGCGGAAGTAGCCTCAATCTTCCTTATGGCGGAAGTAGCCAACCAAATACGTCCCCGTCGGGACAGCCTCTCCGTCGGGAGCGGCGCCACAAATAACCAATGCCTCGAATCACAAATCGACCCCTAGGGTCTCAGACCACCATGGTCCCGTAGTACTCCCACCCCCGGCAGCATGCATGGTTAATGCAAGTCCTGGTTCATGGTTCCACAATATACGGATACACAAACATACATATATATCGTCCGGGTGTCCAAAATTCCTCCAAATCATAAATATCAGTACAAAATCACCGCACAACCGATAAAATATACATGCATGTACACAATTGATAAATTGAGGGTATTTAAAAATACATGCATGTTAGTAAAATCTCCCACAGTAGTCAAAATACATCGAAAATTAAATCAGACCAAGAATAGGGTTAGAGGATACTTGTCTTAACATTATACTTTGCAGTTCTGAAGAAAGGATGTCCCGAAACACTCCAATCGGGCCTTTCTCTCTCCTCTGTCACGTCTGCCCTCTCTCCTGCGCACGCCCCTTCCTCTCTCCTCCGCGCGCAGTGCCTCCACACTGCTGCTGCCGCGAACCACCGTTCGCCGGCCTTCCCAGAGACCACCGCCATCGTCGCTGCCTCCCGTCCGGCCGCCGTCCTCTCTCGCGGCTCCTCTCCTCGCACATCTCCTCTCCTCGTGCAACTCATGCTGCCACTATCATTGCTGCCGCCGTTCCACTGCCGCACCGCTCGCCTGGCCGTCATCGGCCCCCTCGGCACCACCCAGCCGGCACCGACGCCGTCACACGGCCACCGCTGCACCTCCCGCAACCTCGCCGACGCTCTCGTTGTCCAACCCACACCGCGCCCACAATGGCCTCAGCCCACACCACCGTAGCCTGTGCCGCGCCACCACTGACCACCGTCGCCGCCGATTTCCTGCGCCGCCGCCGCCGATTCTTCCCTTCTCCTCCATCTTCTTCGCACGACAAACCCTAATTTCCCTTCTCCCTCACTTCTCTCTCCCCGACTCTTTTCTCCCTTCTTTTCCCATGTTTTCTTTTCTCTTTTTCTTTTTACTATTATTATTATTATTATTATTATTATTAATATATATATATATATATATATATATAACTTTTCTTTATTATTAAATCCAACTCGGCCTCCGGACAATATTACGGGCACACACCGGGCCCCACTCCGCACCTCCGATCATTCCCAAAAATTTTACGATATTTTAATTTATTTCAACCATGTCCGAAATACCCAAAAATCACAATTAATATTAAAATAATCCAAATGAGATCCGAAATGTTACAGCAACGGATGTATGTTGATGCAGCACTTTAACAATTCATAACCCGACATCGATGTAAAATATATATTATCACGGAATGTGCCAATCATAAAAATGACCCTAATAAAAAGCTCAAGCGTCTTCGGAAATCATCTTGGTCTCCTGTATTATTGTTTTCGAAAATCATCATCTCCGGAGATCAAGGTCTCTCGAAATCATCATCTCCGAAAATCATTTTCGAAAATCCCTCTTGGTCGTCGGATTATCTTTCATGGCATCCAAAGTCTTCGGAATTCTCATCCAGGGTCTCCAGACATCATCCGCAAGGTTTCCAAAAATTCTTTTGGCATTCAAGGTCTCCGGATATCATACTCAAGGTCTCCGGGAAATTCCTTTGGCATTTAAGGTCTCCGGATATCATCCCCAAGGTCTTCGGAAAGTTCTGTTGGGTCTGGTCACTCCCTTGTGGGTAACCCAACAAACTGGTTCGTCATCGGAGGATTTCCGGAGAACAAATGATGGAGTTCATTTGATGAAAATCCGGAGAACATTAGCCGGTCAACGGATGTTGACCGGTTGGAAGGCAAATTCCGGTCAACAGGAGGTTGACCGTCTGGGGCCGCAGAGCACCGATGGCGAGGCGGTAAAGAAGACGGTCAACGGGAGGTTGACCGGATCCGGTCAACGGAGGGTTGACCGGATGGCAGCAGGAGTACTGCTGGAAGGTGGACGGGCAGCAGAAGACGGTCAACGTAAAGTTGACCGGCTGAGCAACTGGCCTTGAAGACTGTGGAAGATGGCAGCTGGCAGAGGACAGATGTCTTTCCAGGATTGGTCGACAGTGGGACAGTTGGGCTGCAGAGCACGCGTCTGCACAGTTGCAGAGTTAGTGGGCAGGTTGCAGAATTAGTGGGGGACAGGCGTTTGTCCACACACAACCTGCCTATTGGCTGAAGGCCTGCAGGAAGCTCGGGAACTGGTGATGACGTGGCACCTATTATCTGACAGAAGACCAGCTGGGCAGATGGGATTAGGTAGAGCCAGAACGTCTTTATATGGGCACCAGGAGCTTCCAGAGAAGGTGTGTGAAAACCACCAAGTGTGGGTGGTCAAGTCCGGTGAAGGCCTTGAGAGCACCATGGGCGAGCATTCGCCTGGGCTTGTGTAGCCAGGGGCGCTGTGCGCTGGCCGCCTTGTTCGAGGGTGAAACGGCGGGCTGCCGTTTCACCAACACTTGTAAAATGTAGAGAGGAGTGCACCACCAGTGAGAGATGGAAGAAAGAAAAACAGAGAGTAAAAGAGTGGAGAGTGTTTCCCGTTTACTCCGGTGAGGTTTTTCTTTGTTATTCTCGGGTGTATAGCGGTACTCCATCTTGGAGGTTTGTAACCCATTTTACATAGTGGATTTATTGGTGGACTATGTGTCCCGTGGTTTTTCCTCTTCAGTTTGACAAGGGGTTTCCACGTAAAAAAATGCTGTGCATATCTTGTTCATTGTTCCTACTAAATGGTAGCTGTCGATGACGGGGGGTTCGGGTTTTCCGCTGTTGCCGGATCTGGTGGATCTGGGTCTTCCGACCCCAACAAGTGGTATCAGAGCCCGTTGAGTCTCCTCTGATACCAACAAGTGGTATCAGAGACGGTTGAGTCTCTTCTGATACCAACAAGTGGTATCAGAGATGGTTGAGATCGACCCAGGCCCGGAAAGGGCTGCTTGCGGAGGGTGCTGACCGGAAATGGCTACCTGCGGAGGTGCTGACTTACTGTCAGAGTGGAGTGAAGCGTCGCAAGGGGAAGCCGCCGAGTGAAGTGCCGCAGAAGTGGAGCCGCCGAGGTCTGTGGCGGTTGAAGTGTATCTGGAGTCATCGTGGAAGAGTTTGCCATTTAGTGTGGAACTGGATGGAACGGTAAAAAGAACAGTGGATTCAGCAGGGTCAAGGACGGAGCTGTGTAGGGCCAAGGGTAGAGCCAGCAGGGCCAACGGCGGAGGGCCAAGGGCGGAGCTGAGCAGGACCAACGGCGGAACCAGCAGGGTCAACGGCGGAGCTGAGGTAAAGCCAAGGGTGGATTCAGCATAGCCAAGGGCGGAGCTGAGCAGGGCCAAGGGTGGAGCCAGCAGGACCAAGGGCGGTGCCAGCAGGGCCAAGGGCTGAGCTGACCCCGGATTCCCAGTTGAGGGGAAGCTGCCGAAAGGCAGGCGATGACGGTTGCCGGTAAAGGGCGAAGGTGTTCCCCACAAGGTCGTGAGGGGAAGTTTGTTGGGTCTGGTCACTCCCTTGTGGGTAACCCAACAAACTGGTTCGTCATCGGAGGATTTCCGGAGAACAAATGATGGAGTTCATTTGATGGAAATCCGGAGAACATTAGCCGGTCAACGGATGTTGACCGGTTGGAAGGCAAATTCCGGTCAACAGGAGGTTGACCGTCTAGGGCTGCAGGAGCACTGATGGCAGACTGGCAGTAGAAGACGGTCAACGAGAGGTTGACCGGATCCGGTCAACGGAGGGTTGACCGGATGGCAGCTGGAGTATTGCTGGAAGATGGACGGGCAGCAGAAGACGGTCAACGTAAAGTTGAACGGCTGAGCAACTGGCCTTGAAGATTGTGGAAGATGGGCACCGGCAGAGATGATGTCTTTCCGTGATTGGTCGACAAGTGGGCGGTTGGGTCATGCAGAGCACTTGTCTCGCATTCTGCGGAGAGTTAGTGGACAGGTTGCAGAATTAGTGGGGGACAGGCGTTTGTCCACACACAACCTGCCTATTGGCTGAAGGCCTGCAGGAAGCTCGGAAACTGGTAATGACGTGGCACCTATTATCTGACAGAAGACTAGCTGGGCAGATGGGATTAGGTGGAGCCAGGACGTCTTTATATGGGCACCAGGAGCTTCCAAAGTGTGTGTGAAAACCACCAAGTGTGGCCAGCAAGTGTGGCCAAGGAGGTGAGGTCAAGTCCGGTGAAGGCCTTGAGAGCACCATGGCCGAGCATTCGCCGGGGCTTGTGTAGCCAGGGGCGCTGTGCGCCGGCCGCCTTGTGCGGGGGTGAAACGGCGGGCTGCCGTTTCACCAACACTTGTAAAATGTAGAGAGGAGTGCACCACCAGTGAGAGAGAGAAGTAAGAAAAACAGAGAGTAAAAGAGAGGAGTGTTTCCTGTTTACTCCGGTGAGGTTTTTCCTTGTTATTCTCGGGTGTGTAGCGGATACTCCATCTCGGGGGTTTGTAACCCATTTTACATAGTGGATTTATTGGTGGATTTTGTGTCCCGTGGTTTTTCCTCTTCGATTGGGAAGGGGTTTCACGTTAAAAATGCTGTGCATCCCTTGTTCCTTGTTCCTACTAAATGGTGGCTGTCGATGACGGGGGGTTCGGGTTTTCCGCTGCTGCCGGATCTGGTGGATCCGGGTCTTCCGACCCCAACAAGTTCCTTTGGCATTTATGGTCTCCGGATATGATCCCCAAGGTCTCTGGAAAATTCCTTTGGCATTTAAGGTCTCCGGATATCATTCTCAAGGTCTTCGAAAGGGTTCATGATCTTCAGAAGATTTGGCATTTGATCTCCAGATTTTTGTGATTCAGCCGTTCAAACCGGCCATCATCCCCTTATGAATACCAGGCCATTTCAAAAGCAGCCGTGCACTCCCCTAAAGCAGCCCGGTAGATTGCTTCCTTGAAAGCTACCCAGCAAATTCTTCGCAAAAGCAGCCCGGCATTTTCCTTCTCAAAAGCAGCTTGGCATTTACCTCACAAAAGCAGGCCAGCATTTTGTCTTACAAAGCAGGCCAGCATTTTGATGCCCAATAGCCGGTCGACGCTCCCTTATTTCGATCAACTCATGGTCTCCGGAAGAATTGTCATTTGGGCCGGTCAAGAGGCTGCTTGACCGGATGTTATGGCCAAAAGCAATGTCTTCCCATGGCTGCAGCCAGCAGTAGTCGGCTTCTACGGCTGTAACCAGAAGCCACTTCCATTTTAGCCAGCCTTTGTGCCTTAAGCCACCGGCTGCTTGACTGAAGCCACAGCCTTCTCCAGCTGCTACGCGGCTCTACCTTCCAACGGCGGCTGAAGCAGCCGGTTCTTCTCAGCTGAAATATTTGTAATGCTCCCATTTGGCTGGTTAACGGGTATTGACTTGGCAAATTTCTTTCTTCTTTGCATTTAGTCGGTTACTCAAAAATGCCGATCAATATTTTGACCAAGCAAATTATCATGGAGATGGTGCTGGGTGCCCAAAACGGCGGTCAATATTTTTGATCGGGGAATTTGGACATTCCTCGTTTAAAAGCACACCGGCATATTTATGATAAGCTAGGAAAGTTGTGCGTACTTGGGCAAAAATCCAATTCAGCTGGTCAATCATATTGATCGGCCACTTCTATCTTCACCTATTCTACGATTCCCGTCGGTTCATCACATTAATTTTTCAGCCGGTACACTATTAATTCCCAGTCTACTATTCTTGTCATTAGCAGATAATTTCTTGGCCACGATGACTTCTTAATATTTCTCCTACAAATCTTGATTATACGACCTTAATTATTATATGTGAAAACTGGGACATTACACATTTGTCGCTAGACTTCAGCAATGAAATTGCATTTGAAGAATAGATGGTCATGACTTTCAATCTCATTGCTGCACAAGGGGCAACTGTATGAAAGATTCATGAAGGATCTAAGATGGTTCAAAGTACTAAACCGTCCACGAATACACAACCATAGAATAAAAGTATGAGCAGCGATGTGTTGAAATCCCTAGACAAGAGAGGCCCACTCAACCTTTCTTTTCCTGCCCTGAAACAGCTTGTAAGTAGATCTAACGGAGAACCTTCCATCTTTACTGGCTTGCCACTTGATCGAATCACACTTAGCCGGGTTTGGTACATACTGAGACATGCTATCAATAATGGCAGACACCTCCATATCATAAGCATTGGGCCATCTCCATTTGCCTTGATGAATAATGTCCTTAACCTTAGTGTTAAGAGGAAGACCTGTAACCGTCATCAGTCTTAGAGAGAACATTTTACAAAGCACTCCTTTTGGGTGCCAATTATTGAGCGATAAGAACGTTTCAGTACCATCACCAATAATATACTGAATGCATTTGCAAATCTCTGCACAAATGTTCATGATCTTCTATATATGGCTTTAATAAAATATGTTATATTTTTTTCTATATATGGCTTTAACAGTAAATTTATTAGATTGGTAGATTTGGTTATATTTGGTGAAGGCTCCGAGTTAGCATTAGAGGTGGCATGTGGGTGGGCACTTGAATGCTAGTGAACTTGATTGAGTTTTTGGTCCAAATTTTAGGCAAAATGTCCAGGTGATATCATATTATGGTCTGTATGGTATAAAGAGTTGTGATGGGCTCAATGAGATGCTACAAGTCAAATATTTAGCATATTCGTTGGAGCTTTTCTCGCTCTTCTCGATGATGATTTTTTTTTTGTGTTATTTGATAACATGTGTAAATTCTTGGTAACTATGGTTGAGTAAAGAAGATTGCATAAAACTAATACGGTTTCAAGTATTATAAAATTTATGAAACAGTAGTATAGTTTACAGTTATCTGATATTGAATCTATATTCGATTGAATTGAGGTCTAATGCTTCATAGAGAGATGCTTGCAATTATATAACCATCGTATGAAGTGGTATCGAGAAATACCATGTTAATAGATATTGGGTTTGGCATTTAATTTTATTTTCTATACCCGGTGTAGGTAGAGAAGATTTAGACATTGTGTGTCCTATAAACTATATGGACGGAGAGGATTTGAGCATGGTGAATATCCTCAATGGTCGGATTGGATTCCAACATTTGGTTTCCTTTTCCTTATGTTGGTGGAGAAGAGTACAAGTGTGTAAAATGTGTGCTCACCCATAATGGCAAAGTTTTAGAACACTATTGCTTTGGTCATATGTCAAACTTACAAATATCAGTCACCTCATATTATTAATCCAGCAATCCAGCAAAAATACGTAGCCATTGGTCAACAATAATAATAAGATCCGATAATATGAATATTATATCTCATTGTTATTGAGACTTCTATTGATATTGGTTCCATGGAATACATGTTATTATTAAAATCCAGATTCTATGAGAATCCTTATTACCTTCGTTGTGTTCGAGTTCGATGGAACTTTTCAATTGGTGACCTTTGTAATTGTTCTTGAGTTGTAGTTACATTGAGTTGTGAACTATCAAATAAAATTTATCATTGATCTTATCGTTATTCTATTTGTGTACTTTGATGTTGTTTATCTAAGATAGTTATTAATCTTGATTTATTGTTGTTTATATTACTTGCTAAGTATTAGCTCACTTTAATATTTTTTTGTTGACTCCAAATTAGAGCCAAGATCATAGAGCTAACGGGGTCGTATATTTGCTATAAGATTATCAAGTAGATAGGATCCTGAAAGCTAGTTTCTTTATTATTGAGTATTGGAGAAGATTTATTTTTCAGACAATATAAATATTATTTTCAAGATTGTGACTCTTAGAGTTTGTTTGATGTACTTGGATTTTATTTTCCTCAACATGTGCAAAAATTTAGAGTTATAAAATAAATGGTTTGTTATTGAGATATTTTTATGCATGATGAATTTATGATGATTTATATGGTTTAAGGTTCCGCATGTGCGGTTCGAGCCAGGTTAGGAGGTTGGTGTCCGAGTCATCACATTAGCATTCACTAATTGTCCTGGCCTTTGGTTCCACGACACCTATTTTTTTTCCGCACTTTAAGATTCAATTATGTGTAAAAACAACTTACAAAATTCTGGGGAATAACTCCAAAAGAAATGTCTCTATTGCTAATTCTTGATCCTAGATATTGAAAGGGAATTCAAACATTTAACCACTAAAACTGTATTGCAAGTTTAACAATTCATGGGGCAAGATGGTAAACCTACAATTAAAAGGTGGTGATGCTAAGAGTGATGACTTACGTTGCTTCAAGCAATAGTGAAATTGCATGAACTTAACCGAGATGCGCTAAAATGTCTAAGACTCAATGCTGTAGCTCCTTCTCATGGCTTCCTTCCTGCTGCGGATAAATTCATCGGACTTGTCATTAATGTTGGAAACAGATCTCAAAACAGGCATCCCTTGCCTAGGAGCCTTTAGAGTAGCAGTAGGTTTCACATCTTCGTCTTCCTTGCCGAATGTTACTGCTTTCCCTTTGCCTAAACTCTGTTCCATACGTGTAATTGTCTCCCTTTCAACTGCACTGCCCTTCCTTTTATGGCCTCTTTCTCTGACCCCATTTGCAAAACTGGGCTCTTGGACTCGAGGGAGCTCCCTTCTAGAAGCTTTGTCCTTGTGCAGGGCTTCTTCCTGTCCTATCATTGATGCCAACTTCTTGACATCAGGTGTTGGCATGAACTTGGACTTAATTTCGGAGCCTGGGGAGTCCATTGAGTGCCCATGAGAAGGACCGTCGATGGGCACTTGGAATGAGCCAAAGGTCTCTGGATTGCAGAGGGTGGTCTCATGCCTTAGGCATCGGCCTCGAACCAACAGGACGTTTAGGATGAAACTGCCAAGCCTTTGGCAAATGCCAAGGGGCTGGTAACTGCTGTTCCTTTCCTGCATTTTGCATGGATAGATTATATTGTGAGGCTTGGATGTCTGATTGGGAAGAACGGTTTCTATATGAACATCAAACAGTAGATTGTGAAATTCTATTCTTGGGAGGTGAGGAAACGTAAAGGTATAAAATGGTGATTTTTTCATTATATAATACACACACACACACACACACATATTTTAACTCCTTAAATAGGTTTTCATTTTGTATAATTTATTTTGGTACCTTTATTGCAATGATAAGCATAGAAATACCTTGCTTGATGCTCTCATATTCCTAACTACCACACGCTAATGAAAATCAACTTGTATTAAAAAATACAACCCCAAGTCCAGAACATAAATCTCCTTTTTAGGCTCCAGAAAAAATGTCATATATATATATATATATATATATATATATAAAATGTATATATATATATATATATATATATATATATATATATATATATATATATATATATATATATATGTATATTTCTTAGGACATTTACATTCAGAGGTTGTCGTAAGTTCATTTTTCTATTTCAACTAAATAGTGCATTTCCAGTAACTTGGTACATTTTTTATATCAAGTGAAACTTTTGGGGTATCTTTTATTCATTTCCCAATTCATTTCATTTTCAACTGCAAACTTCCATAAGTAATAAGTGACCACACGGTTTAAAAATATGATAATTTGTCTGTTTCACTTCAGACGTAATTTCATTTTTGATGTTATAGATCTTTAAGTCATTTCTCTTCTCAAAAACTTCTCTTTCTAAATC
Organism: Nepenthes gracilis; assembly: GCA_033239525.1. Classification (NCBI taxonomy): domain Eukaryota; kingdom Viridiplantae; phylum Streptophyta; class Magnoliopsida; order Caryophyllales; family Nepenthaceae; genus Nepenthes; species Nepenthes gracilis. The sequence continues at coordinate 8,132,582 of BSYO01000033.1, forward strand.
TCTTAATAAACAAATCTCTATCCAACATTTCTTGATAAGTTTGATATTGAAACAGCACCAGCTGCCAAATTTTAGCTTGAAAAGTGCAACGGAGTGCATGAAACTTTCATATTGATACAAATTTGGAATGAATAGAAGGGAAAGAACAACGTGGCGGGCAATGAGCTTTTGAAATTAACACAGGAAAGACAAAATGATAAGAAAAACATCCAACTATTCAGTGACCTACTCAAAAAAATAACTCATTGAAAAATTAAAATGATTCACTGAAAATATAATCGATTATGCTAGGAGAAGCTGAGCTTTGGAATCGAGTTTAAAGGCTCTTCATCTTAACTTAGAGGCCGAGAAAGTTTGGAAAAAATCGCCTAGCATGTCGCAGTCCCCCTCTACAGGACAAAAGCTTGGGAACTATTATCTTTGTTTATATTATGTCACCAATTGTCCCTTGGAACTTCTCACTCTGTATTTGGTAGGTCACGGTTGTACCACGTGTCATGAAATTTAGAGACACTAAGATATATATGGCTTACCACGACGTTATTAATTGGACAGGTGATTGTTAAGTCTCAATAAAGCAACATTATTGTTGCGTTGCTTTACCTTTGCGACTTATTTATTTTAGCACTTTTCCATAGTATCAGTATAAATGGAACCTAAGCCTTGGCCATGAAATTCGAGTGATGGGCGCTGTGTACAAGAAAATATAAAGGAGCGGTGCGTGGATGAAATCCTTTCCATCCCATCGCATATTTTTGGGATATTCAAACGTACAAGAATATCAAATCCCAACAGTATGCATGCAGTAGAGATATATCGGGTCGGGTCAAACCGTGATGGACGTCCACCCAAATCTATATATCAACTAGGACCTTAATTGGTCCGATAGTAGCGGATTTAGTATAATGTCGGCCATTTCTATTGAGATTTTGATATTGTTGTCCCTCCTAAATATAAAAACAGTTTATAGTAAAATTATTGTTAGTTATTACTCCTAAATTATTTATTATAAATAATGGTATAAATTATTTGAAAATTCTAAATTTGGGCTAAAAAAACAAATACTGCAAGTATTTTGGTAATAAAAATACATGTTCATTTGATTGTAATATATTTAACTTTATTAACGCATACCGTAGCCCATCACAGACCTCAACTAATCAAACAAAACGAGTTTTTTTTTTTTTTTTTGGTAAGTCAAACAAAACTAGTTAAAAGTGTAGAAAAAAGTGTAAAGCACATAATATATATACATAATTATGTTTGAATTTTTTTTTTTACTACTAAAGCTTGATGTTCTTGTGATGAGGGCTCGAGCGGGGCATTGGCAGAAAGGTAAACGCAAGGTTTGTGGGATTATTGCTTGAGTGGGAACTTGGAATAAAGTTATGCACCAGGTTTGCTTGATTGTTTCTTGGGTGGGAAATTGGTAGGGAGTTACATGCGAGGTTTGCTTGAGCATATGAGGGTCTTGGAGTATAAATCTAGCGTAGTTTTGTCATTTCAATGACTGTGAATCCATCTTTCAGAATACCTATCATCTTAGATTCAACCCCACTGAATTCCTGGTGAAATGCTTTTTTACCCTTGTTGAGGTCACTCCCTCGTGGTATCTTTGTCCGCGGACTCATAAGGAGGAAAAGGACACGGATTTTTTGAGTAGTTCGAGAAACCTGTCAAGACGGACGATGACTCATTGGAGGCATCTGGAAGCCTAGGCGTTGACTCTCTCTCTCCGTAGGCTTGCTGTAACTGCGTTTTGTAGGTGGGCAGTTCACCCACTCTGATTGTAGGCGACTGCAACTTCCAAGGTGTTAAGCCTGCCACTCTGGCACGCCAGGCGTGCGCCTACCGTGGCATGCCTAAGGGCGTGGTCCTGCCACTCTACTGCTAATAGGGTGGCTGGCCGAGCATTAGGCCCCTTGTATATACAAAGGCTTGTACCCTTACTTGTCTTTGGTGTCTCAGAGTGCTGTGTCTTGAAGAGCAGTCTTAGAGTGAGCTTTGAGAGAGCTGTGGGCAAGCCTTGTTGTAAAGATAGAGAGAAAAACACTTTTCAGAGAGAAATTGAGAGATATATACACTTGTAATTGTTTTTCTTTGTTTGAGCTTATATTGCTAACATTCTTGTAAACAATCTATACTTTATAGTGTATTCTTTGGTGGTTTTTCCCTTAGTTGAAGAAGAGTCTTTTCATGTTAAAAATTTCGTGTATAATTCTCTCGTTTTTTTATCTCTATTATTGGTCGTCCGTCCAAGAGCTCTGCTCTGTCCGAGTGTTTTGTCTGCTCGGTCACCGTATCTTCCGTTTTGCGCCAACAACCCCTTTGTCATTTCAATGAGGCATACTGTTATTTATTGACAGTACGATGCTTATAATTAAACGATCACTTCAACAATACATGTCACGCTTGTAATGGATAAGGAAAAATCTATCCAACCGATATGTTCTTCCACCTATACTTGAAAGAGCCATTTATTCCAACGCATGCGGGCATGCAGTTTGATGCGCACTGCACTCTTTTTTCCGCCTAAATATGCTTTGAAATACTCACAAGCTGTTACTATAATATTCATTTAGTTACATGGCTGCCAACTGACTAATAGCAGTCCTGGTTATTCCCTTCTAAATTCTTCCATGACCCAACTCATCCTGGTTTGCCAGCTCTGTCCTGATATGTCCTGCTTTGCTTGCTCTTGCATATGACCTGCTGGTTTGGATTTGTGTTAGTTGACAGGTAACATCTGTCATCTTTGATAAGTGAAGCTTCCAGCCCTAATGTGCTTCTTCTATGTCTGCTTCTTCAACCTGTATATCATATCCGGTATTATTATGTAATGAATACCCTTCCCTTAGCAACATTTTTTCCCTCAAGGATGAAAGATGGAAATTGCTTCATGATAGAAGAAGAGTCTTCCCATTTGGCTTCTAATACATCCATGTTAGTCCAGTGAATGAGCCACTGTGTTACCTGAGAGGAGCCTCTTTGTTCAGTTCTTTTGGACAAGACTTGCAATGGTTCCACCAGAAAGGAATTTTGATATGTAAGTAAGGACAAAGTCTGCTTGTTGGGATTCGACCCGAATACACACAACCTGGTATAACGGAACAAAATCCAAACCTCTAGTCAACCGTCAACCCCGAACTTGTGAACACAAGAAACACAACAATACACAATATTTTTAATGTAAAAAACTCTTTTCAATTAAAGAAAAAATTATATGACAAATTTTAAAATAATCCACAATAATAATAATAGTACTGGTTATAAGAACCCCTTCTGAAATCCCTTTGCTACAATCCCGATTAAAAAATTGTTGATTACAATCCTCTCAACACACCCAACAACCTACAGAAAAAATATAATGAGAAATAAAAACAATCAAATTAAATACGCTCTAAAAATTTCTTTAGAATAACGTATCTAACCTTGACGAAAAATAAAACTCAGACCTCAACCGGATGTCAAACATTTTCCTCTTCTGTCTTCTTCTCTTCTCTCTCTTTGTGCGGTGCTCCTTATATGAGATTTGATTTCGAAATACCCTAAAAACATAAAGCATATATTTTTATACTGCGAACCGCGCTCGGGCTCCCCTTGAGCACGGGCTCCACAGTCTTCGGCACTCAAGCACCCCTGTTTTCTGCACTGGTGCCCCCCGAGAGCTTACTGCAAGTACAAAGTGCACACGAACACCGTAATCCTCGTGTAAACCTCCGATGACAATCTATTTGTTATTTGAATCCACAATGGTGTGACCAAAATCCAGCACTGCTTTGGTTGATGTTGATTCTCAATATACTTCTTAAGCAATGATGTATTGAAAAAAAGGATGAATTTTGCATTGTAAGTACAATGTAAGTCTTTAAGCTACTTTGCCAATCTTAGCTTCAACCGGAAAGGGTTCATAATACTTGGAGGCCAACTTCAAGGATATTATGAGAACCATGGAATTTTTGTTTATAAGGTTATAGCTCAAGATACACCATGTCGCCCACCACAAATGGTTTGTAAACTTATGTTTATCAGGAAAGGTCTGCATACAACTTTGCAGCAATATCAGGTATTCTTTGAGGAATTGGTTTAGTAATTGACTATTTTGAAGATATGTTTGGACCAGAGCAAAGAGAGTATAAACATGGTGGTCAATAGATAGATAAGGTGAGAGATAACCACAAAGTGCTTGAAAATGGAACATTTTAATGGCAATATGAAAGGCAGAATTGTGCCACCATTCTACCAATGGTAGGCAATGATACCAACTGTGTGGTTCATGACTTGTGACGCATCTTAAGTAACCTTCTAACATTTGGTTAATCATTTCATATTAACCATTAGTCTGGGAATGATAAGTTGTGGGTAAGTGAATTTTGCTTCTAGAGCTTCGAAGAGTGTTTTCCAAAAGTTGCTTGCAGAAATTTTATCCCTATCAGAGATTATGATAACTGGTAAGCCATACAATTTGATAATATTTATGCAAGATGTGAAACGGTTGTTTAAGAGAGAGGGAGTGTGCATATTTGGTGAAATTGTCCACCATTACCATGATGGTGTCCTTATCTTATGAGATTGGAAGGTGTTAAATGAAATCCATAGAGACCATAGTGTTGGAGATCAGCCAGCTAGAGTTGGACCAAGAGGAAAGAACACCATGATAATCACAAAAGGAAAAGGAGAGGGAGAAATGAGATATACACAATTTACGTAGAAATCCTATTCGAATAAGAGGAAAAAGTTTACGAGACACTTAATCTATAAATTTTATTATAAAAAATTTTGGTTACAAAAATTCAAAGAATAGAATATAAAAATAAAACACGACTCCTTTTATTATATTGTTATGTCCCAGAATAGCAACGATATTAATATATATATAGATGAATCTACTTCACCGGCGGTACCTACTCTACAAGTTTGTCACTTACTTTACAAGTCAATCACCTACTCTACAAGTCGGTCATTTACTCTACAAGTCGATCACCTACTCTGTAAGTCAGCCACTTAATTTGCAAGTCGACCACTTATTCTATAAGTCGATCACCTACTCTACAAGTCAACTACTTACTCTGCAAGTCGACCACTTAGTCTACAAGTCGATCACCTACTCTGGACTTTGCAGGTGATTTGTTATATCTACACACCTGCTTACTAGTAAATCGTAGTCGACCTTCAGTGCCTTCAGTCCGGCCAGCCCCTTTTTGGTCCAATTGGGCTCATCAGCTTGGTGTCCTCGTGAGGCTATCCACATTTGGCCGATCAACTGGCCTCATTATTTGGCAGACTGGCCACAGCAGGCTGGCCTCATAATTGGCCAGCCGGCCACATCAGGATAACCGATATTATCTGGCCGACTTCATCAGGCCAACGCCATCAACCTGGCCACTCGCCATGCGTGTGAAAGCCACAATGTTCCATCTCGATATTGTACCCATATAAGTATTTGTCTAAATTTTCTGAACGGCTTGTCAACTGGATATGGGTCTACACGGGAGTGACCCATATCCCAACAAACTTTCCCTCACGATCCTGTCGGGACGTCATCCGTCATTCCGGCAATACTGCGACAGACTTCAAGCTTCCCCTTCGTAAGTACCTTGGCCATCATACTGCGAACAATACTGAGTTAACAACATCTCACACCTAATAATATCAGATATCAATATGTTTCGATTTAGAGCGGAATGAGAAGTTTCTGTAGTGGTGGATTACATTTTAATTATTATAAAGTAGCACATATCTCTCCTACTTGAAGCCAAATTCCTAGACGAACTTCTTCATCCACAATATTTCCTTACTCGCCTCTATTACTGCAATAAACTCTGCCTCAGTGGTCTAAAGAGCAACACACTTCTACAACTTCGACTATCAAGAAACAACCCCTCCCGCGAACTTAATCATGTATCCCGATGTGGACTTTCGGGAGTCAACATAACCCACCATACGGCATGAGTGTATCCGATTAGATGTGCCTTGTCATCTCTAAAGCACAAGCATAATTTGGAGGTTCCTCAAAGATATCTTAGTATCCACTTTACCGTAGACCAATACTCCTTTCTAGGATTTGACAGTTGATGGTTGACTATGCCGACGGCATAAGCAATGTCTAGTCTTGTGCACACCATAATATACATCAGGCTACCTATCGCTGAGGAGTAGAGTACGCCTTTTATACTTGCCTTTTCAGCATCTGAGGAAGGATATTGTTTGCTACTCAATTTGAAGTAGTTGGCTAGTAGGGTGCTCACCAGCGTTAACTTTTCCATGTTAAAATGTTGGGGCATCTTCTCAATGTAACCCTCCTAAGACAACCACACATTCTTTTCCTTGCGGTCGTGAAGTATATGATACTTCGTCGACCCCAAGTCTTTCATGGCAAGCGCCTTTCCGAGCTACTACTTCAACTCCTTCATTCGGGAGGCATCTCGGCCAACAATCACTATATCATCCACATAGAGTAGAAGAATAATGAAGCCATCTTCAGAAAACCTCTACACAAAGAGATAATAGTCCGAAATAGTCTTTCAATACCCTTAACTGACCATGATAGACTCAAACGTATTATACCACTGTCTTAAGGCATGTTTCAACCGGTACAGACTCTTCCTCAAATGATATACCAGTTGCTCCTTTGTCGTGAATCTTAATCCCTCCAATTACTGCATGTAAATTTCCTTCTTAATGTCACCATGGAGAAACAATGTCCGCACATCTAGCTGTTCCACCTCCAAGTCAAGAATAACAATCAATCCGAGCACCACTTGGATTGAAAACATCTTTACAATTGGAGCAAAGATCTCATCAAAATTAATACCCCTCCATTGGTTAAAGCCTTTTACCACTAGCTTTACCTTATACCTCGGTTTTGGGCTATTCTCATCAGTTTTCACACGGAAGACCTGCTGGTTCTTCAACGCTTGTTTCACCTTCAGTAGCATTATCAGCTTGAATATGTGGTTTTCACGCAGAGAGTTCATCTTATCTTGTATGTCTTCCATCCACTATATTCAGTGCTCATCTTTCATGGCTTTCTCAAAACTCTCAGGTTGCCCTCCATCCGTGAGCAATTCATACTCATCGGCCAATAGATAAGTCTCTTGAGGATTACCAGACTGGAATGGTATCGACCGGCTCGGCAATATCACGAGGAGTAGCGCCATCTTCATCCTCTTTATTATTGCCTTGATCATCGACCTCTTGATGGGTCAGAGTCGGTCATATGGGCTCAAGGCTAGCATCATGAACCCGACTGCCATCGCACACAACTTTTGGTTTCTTCTTAATATCTTTGATCATTTCATCTTTGACGAACACAATGTCTCTTGACCAGACGAACTTTCTCTCAATCGGGTCATAGAGGCGATATCCCAACTCATCTTTCTCATAACCAAGAAAGATGCATTCCCTCGTCTTCGACTCCAATTTTATCCTTTCATTATTCGGTATGTCCACAAATGCTCTACATCCGAACACTTGCAAGTGGTCGTAAGACACCTTCCCACCTGACTGCACATTTTCTAGGACTTTCCCATTTAATGGGCTGCTTGGTGACCAGTTGATGATACAAGCTACGGTTCTCCAGATTTCCTCCCAAAATGAACCGAGGAACTTCACTTCTAAAAGTACACAACGAACTCTCTCCATCAACGTTCATTTCATCTGCTCGGCCATCCCATTTAGTTGTGGTATCTTTGGTGGGGTCTTTTGGTGCTAATACCATGTGACTGGCAGTATGTATCAAAGGTTCTAATGTACTCACCTCCATTATCACTCCAGATATACTTCAATTTCTTCCTTGTCTGTCTCTTCACCAGAGCATGAAAATGCTTAAAGACTTTGAGGGCATAATCCTTCATCTTAAGTGGATAAACCCATAACTTTCTTAAAAATCATCAATAAACGAGATAAAATATTGTGCTTCTCCAAACGACTTCTCCTTGAACAGACCACATACATCAGTGCAAACTGAATCAAGTAGTTTGACATTCTTAGTAGATGGGTTTCTGAGGAATAAAACTCGTCTTTGCTTCCTCGCCAAACAATGAGAACATGTCCTCAGTTTGGCATTTTTTATACCTTGGAGAAGATCCTTCTTGGCTAGGCTATTCAATCCTTTCTTGCTCATGTGGCTCAACTAACGGTGCCACAAGTTTGGGGACTCCTCACTCCTCGAGATATGCATCTCTTCAGCCACGACAGAGGCTCGCAACATATACAAACCGGAGACCTTCCTTCCACGGACATTGACTAGAGACCCTCTAGACAATTTTTATGCTCATTCACAGAAGGTGTTATAATGTCCTTCATCATCCAATCTGCCTGCTGAAATTATATTTAATTGAATATCTAGTACATGTCGCACGTCCTTTAGTAACAATCTTGTCCTATTGTTGGTGACAAGGGACACATCACCTTTGTCAACGACCCAGAACGTCCATTCATTTTCTATTCTTAACACTCCAAAATCTCCAAGAGTGTAAACTATGAATAGTCCCCTTCTCAACATGGCGTGGAGTGATGCGCTGGTATCCATCACCCAGTCGGACTCACATTCGGTCAAATTTACCATATCGGCCATCTCACATGTCAACAGAAGGTCACCCTTAATGACAACCGAGACCAAGGCCTTCTTCTCATTTCGTCCTTTCTCAGCCTTATTCTCTTTGTCTGCATTCTCACGCTTCCATTTGTAATAGTGTTTCTTAATGTGATCTATCTTCTTGCAGTAGTAACACTCAAGGTTTTGATACCTCAACGGTAACTTCGGTTCTTCTCTCCAGATTAAGGTCCGCGGCCAGCAGTTCGAAGTGCGGAGAGGAGGAGGACCCCTACGACCGACCATTTCCTCATTCAACATGGCTCCTTTTCCCATTTCCAGTGTCACTATGTCGTTTGACGCAGTATTAGCAATGGTGATTGTTATCACCTCTCAGGAGTTCGACAAGGTTATCAGGAGTCACAGGTCTAGCACCTTGTCTTCGAACTTGATGCTCATACCGCTCAGTCGGTTTACACATCTTTGAAACTCGTTCAAGTGGTCGGCAATGGATGAGCCTTCCTTGTACCGCACCTACATCAACTTTTCAGGTAAAATAACTTGTTGTTACCAGTCTTAGAAGTATAGAGCGTCTCCAATTTCTCCCACAGTGTCTTCACGTTCACCTGCATGAACTTTGCCTAGGGCTTTTGAGCAGCGAACGCCGAAAGGTGTATCGTCTTGACAAATAGCAAATCCAACATTTTACTCTGCCAAATATCATAGTTTGTGCCATTTAAATAAATTATCTTATTTTTTATCTCCATCGATTCTAGCAACGTTCAACAGCAGGCACTAAGAATCCTTTCTGATACCACTTGTTGGGAATCGGCCGGCTAGAGTTGGATCGAGATGAAAGAACACTGTGATAATCAAAAAATGAAAAGGAGAGGGAGAAATGAGGCGCACACAATTTACATGAAAATCCTCTTTTAAATAAGAAAAAAAAATTACGAGACATTTAGTCCACAAATTTCACTGTGAAAAATTTTGATTACAAAAACCTAAAGAATATAATATAAGAATAAAGCATGACTTCTTATATTACACTGTTATGTCCCAGAGTAGCAACAACATCAATATATATACAGATAAATCTACTTCAAATGCGACATTTACTCTGTAAGTTTGTTACCTATTCTGCAAGTCGATCACCTACTCTGCAAGTCGATCACCTACTCTGCAAGTCGGCCACTAGCTCTATAAGTCGACCACTTACTCTATAAGTCGATCACCTATTCCAGACTTTGCAGGTGATTTGTTACACCTGTTGACCTGCTTACTAGTAAATCGTAGTCAACCTTTAATGTCTCCGGTCCGGCCGGCCCCTTTTTGGTCCAATTGGGCTCATCAGCCCGGTGTCCGCATTAGGCCAGCCACATTAAGCCGGCCTCATCAGGTTGGCATCATCAATCCGGCCGCTCGCAACGCGCGCGAAAGCCACAATGTTCCATCTCGACATTGTACCGGTGTGAGTGTTCACCCAAATTTTCTGAACAGCCTGCCAATTGAATATGGATTTATACGGGAGTTACCCATATCTAAACGTATAGCCTAAGCTTGAGAAAGAATGGGTAAAGGCTGAAGTAGGCAAGGATAGGGTGTCCGGCAAGTTTTGTTTTGTTGGCAAATTCACAAGCACTAAGGAAATCAACCACCTCCTCATAAAGGCCTGGCCAATGAAATAGCTGCTACAATCTTTTGTAAGTCGCTACAAAACCTGAATGTCCTCCAATTAGGGATTCATGCTGTGCTGAGATCAACTTGGCCCTCATGTCGGTTGTAGCTCCAATATAAAGTTGGCTATGATACTTGAACTGTCCTACATTGTACCAGAATGGATGTTTGCTGTGTGGATGCTGTAGAAGGAAAGTTCGTAAGGATGCAGCCAACTTGTCTTTTAAATAACTAGCTTTCACTTCTTGCAACCATTGTGGAATTACCCCTGAGGAACTGAAATGTTCTGCAGGTTCAAATTGTCTAGATAAAACAGGGGCCTTAGTCATAGCTAAATGGCTGTTAGTGGTTAAATAATGAAACCATGACCCTCAATGAACTTCCTATGATACCCTATTAGTTAATATACTTTTTCACCTTTCCATTGGTGAGAACTCTATCATATACGCTCGCCTGTATATGATCATAAACGGATATGTTTCTACTCAACTTATAAACAATTATCAATTTCATACCATAATTTATGCCAATAATATAAGTCATTATAACAGCATATTTAAATGGCAATAATGTCAATTCAATGAATTAAGTTTCGTCCAAAATAGTTTACACTAAAAATCCATGGGTTTCCTCTTTTTGGATTTTTTATTATTTAAATATGTTGTTCTTAACCTATCTATAAAGAAATGATATTATGATGATAATAATTTAAAGGAAAGAAGGCTAATAAATAATTTAAATGTGTAAATAAATTTTTAAGAAGAAAGACATATTCTCACCAAATCATAAAGTTTTCAACACTTCCATATGTTTAGGCTCTATTTTTGCGCTTGATAATTGGTAAATCTTCATTTAGATCAAGATTGATCTCCATTTCATGCAGCCCCTCTAATTTATTCCAAGAACTTACCAAAGTGATAATCCTTGTCATTTATCCAAAATTTACAATATTTATTTTAAGTTTTCAACACATAATTACTTTGTAGTTTTTAACTTTTTCTTTGCCATCCATTGATCAATATGAATAATCTAATTATTATTTTAAACATAGAATAGGCCTTTCTTTCCATTAATTATATCACCATTTTCTCTATAATTTTTTTCATATAAAATCTAAGGAGATTATTTTAGACACATTTCTTATTAAAAATTGATGTGATCATGAATTTTACCATTAAATTTAAAATATCAACATAATCACCCAAATTGCTTCTATAAGTTGACTTTAATTTAACAATTACTTAAGCCAATAATTTATCATAATAAAAATTGCCATTGGATTTTTTACATGTAATTAGGCCTATTATTTCACAATGTCTATTAAATTTTAAAATCATCTAATCATTTGAAATCATTTTAAATACTTGTTCAAATCCATGAAGCAACACTTTATTACAAAATATTTCATTAAAGTTTCATATTATGTCTTCTTCAAATTGATAAATCATCTTATTCCATGACTCTTAAAAAAACTTGTTTTTCTTACACTTTTTTTCTACATCTTAATATATCATGTAACAATTTTGTAGATTATTTAGTTCCCGTCTTAATACTCATTTGTCCATCTAATTATTTTCAAAATAAATTTCATAAGTTAAACTACAATTTTCACATAAATTTCATATAGCATGATTTTTCTTGCCCCAACATATTAATTTATCTTCAAAGTTACCATTATAATGTCTTTATTTATTCATTATAAAATTATAGGAAGACTCGGTTCTAGCCTTAGCCGCACTCTCTTTAGTGCTTTGGCACTTTCTTAGTTACTAACTTCTTCGAACACCTGTGCCTATGTCATAAATGCAAATCAAAAGTAGGTAATATAATAATAAATAATAATTATAATTCGTAAAATAAATTTTTAAAATAAAGACGCCGAAATACAATACACAAACCTAGGTTAAACCTACCAAACAGCATTTATCAATAGTATGAACAATAACAACCATCATAGAATCTCTCCGAACTATCTGTTTGGATAATAAAATTAACATAACTTGCTCAAAATATCTATAAGAAAAAAGTAATCATCCAATCAATACAAACCCAGCCACCGATCTAAAATAAACAAAATATCACAATAACCAAATAGTAGGATAATCTGAAATCTAATTTTATAATAATAACATATACTAATGTCAACCTATCTATCGTCCAAATGGCATCAAAATACATACAATGCAAACACAGCCCAACTATAAGACTAATACTCACAAATATATAAACAAATCTATACCGACGTCTACGTCCAAACTCCATGCAAGGTATCCATAGCCTTTTAATTTGAAATGGATTAGAAATAATGAAAACGCAAATCAAATATTTAATAAATATCAATATATAATATATGAAACAAGTGCATCCAAAATCATAGTAGAAATTAATAAAATATATACAAAACTTATAAGAGCTAAAATCTAAATATCTAATGTGTCAAATCAAGGAATATCTAAATGTGATCTCATACGTAAATCTCATAAGTCAAAAGCAAAGACCAAAAGATCCAAAAGTATGAAACCAACCAAATCTGATATCCAAATCTAAACAGCAGTCAAAATTTGTGAATCTCAAATTAAAATTTTGAGTATCCAAATCAAATATAAGTAAAACATATCAGAAATTCAAAACATATCCAAATCAAAAAACTAAAGACTAAAACACTAATTTCGAGAAATGGTTATACATATTTCCGATAACCTTATACCGGATCACTACTATTTAGACTCATATGCCAACTGTCTATATATATATATATATTCTTTTCCATAGATGGAGACAAATTTACTTTTATTTATTACTCGTGAATAATCGATGCAATCTTTAAATTTGTATGAATATATTATGATATTCAAATATATTAGTTTCATTCAATTCGTTATAATAATTCTCATAAAAATCAAATTGAGAAATGTCTCTATATCAAATATCATATATTTGATTATGCCTGATTTATTGCAAAATAATTGTAATATTACGTAGTGGAGCATGAATGCAATGCATTTATGAGACTGCGTGATAATTATTATTATTATTTGGCAAATAAAATAAATAAAAAATGATCCTTATCATTCATTAACAGCAAGGTGGTCCGATACGATAAGGAAAGCCATGTATTTAAAAATTTTTTAGATAATAAAATAAAATCAAAATACATATAAACGTAAATATCTAATATATAAATTTATTTATATAAATAATAAATACTTATAGATGCCACACCATTCAGTTACATCATATTTCTAAGCGGGCTTTATATGTTATTTTTTAAATTTTAATTATTTATTTTTAAATAAATAATTATAATTTAATTATTGTATAATGGTTAATTTTAGTTAAATTTTAATTTTTTTTAATATTAATAAAATTATAATTATATTTTATAATATAAATAATTAAAATATAAAAAATAAGTTTAACCGCCCCTATCCCTACGAGAGATAAAACTTTCTCAAATTTATGATAATTTGGGAATTATCACACCACTGATTATGATAATTTGGGAATAATAATTTATGATAATTTCTGTTCCAACCCTAGATCATCAGCAAAGTCGGAGGCATTCAAGGAGTTGGAGGTGACTAAACGACAACACACATCAGGTACGTTCCTCTCCATATTTCCAAAAGCCCTCACTGAAATCGATCACCCTTTGTCCCAAGATGAGAACCAACCACTCACGGCCTCTGCCACAGTTCCTCTCCATCCTCCAACTCTTCCAAAAACTACAATCGCCACAGATACGTCCACTAAACCACAAATTTCACAATTTATAAATGAAATCCTACCCTCTAAACCAAATCGAACAACCTGGACTGTCCACAATTTTCCCAATTCCTCACGCTCCGCCACGAACACCAACCCTAATCAAACGACAAACAAAGTCATCCACAAATCTTCTCGTTTCTCTCACTTCCTCATTGTTCACGGCCCTCACCTTCAAAAAATTACCCCAAACTGCTCAAAATTGGGCACTAGTGCAGTTCTCGAATGCCACAAAACTGGAGGAGGAAACAATGGATGAGTTGCAACCTCATCCATCCCATTCCCCACTTACCCAGCCACCACTCACATCAACTCGGCTATAGCACCACTCACTATCTCCTTTGAACCTGACTTTCCGTCTAATTTTCTCCACCCCAACATAATTCAGGCCCTAAACAATAAATCAATTCCTCCATTGAAGAATAAAAATTGTTGGTGTGCTTTGGATTCGAAGAAGCTGATTCTGGGAATGGAGCAAATAACAACCTAGAGGCACAGGCTCAATGAAGGGAAAATATTCACCAATTAAAAGTGTGGATCAGCCCTAGCACCTAATTCTCCTCCTTATATTCCTACAAGGTCAAAGCAGCTTACCCCAAGGGCTATTAAAATCGCACAGGCAATAATGACACGGCAAGTAGTATCAATACCTACTGGAATCACTGATTTGTCTGGATATAAAGCCACAATCAAGCAGCTAAAGGAAGTTACAATTTCTATTCTGTCTCTTGTTCTCTCTCTCTCTCTCTCTCTCTCTCTCTCTCTCTCTCGCGCGCGCCCTTTTCTCTCGAATCTTCCTCATTCTCTGATAATTCTGGTTCGTCTTCTTCCCCCTTCCAGAACTTCCCCTCCCCTGTTGCTACGTTAATCTTCCGGATCAGCCTGTTTGCATCAGTCAGAAATAATGAAAGCGTAAATCAAATACTTAACAAATATCAATATATAATATATGAAACAAGTGCATCCAAAATTATAGTAAAAATCAATAAAACATATACAAAACTCATAAGAGCTAAAATCCAAATATCTAATGTGTCAAATCAATGAATATCTAAATGTGATCTCGTATGTAAATCTCATAAGTCAAAAGCAAAGACCAAAATATCCAAAAGTGTGAAATCAACCAAATCTAATATCCAAATCTAAACGGCAGTCAAAACTTGTGAATCTCTAATTAAAATTTTGATTATCCAAATCAAATATAGATAAAACATATCAGAAATTCAAAACATGTCCAAATCAAAAAACTAAAGACTAAAACACTGATTTTGAGGAATGGTTATACATACTTCCGATAACCTTATACCAAATTATTACTATTTATACTCATATGCAAACTGTCTATATATATATATATATATATTCTTTTCTATAGACGGAGATAAATTTACTTTTATTTATTATCCGTGAATAATAGATGCAATCTTTAAATTTTATGAATATATTAGGACATTCAAATATATTAGTTTCGTTCAATTCGTTATGATAATTCTCATAAAAATCAAATTGAGAAATATCTTTATATCAAATATCCAAAACTTTTTTATCCGATGAAAAAGAATAACTTGGAAAGTATAAACCAAAGCTTTCCACCATGGGAGAAAGTACACATATCAAATTGAATACCAAAATAAAGCTCGACACAAAACACATGTATGGAATATCACATGTAAGGTTTATATATAAGTTTTTTTGACTTTTCATTTATAAATATTCTTATACTAAACATACTATCTCAAAATATTTACATATTTCACAAAACAAGCAAAAATTCTTAAATAATAATAAAATTAAAATAAAATTTTAAAATATTCGGTAAAAATAACATGCATGCGTGAATAATCAAAATTGGATCAGTAAAATAACATTCATATCTAGTAAAATTACCAAATGTAGACAAAATTAAACTAAAATCAAAATAGACCAAAGATATGATTTAAGGATACTTACCTTCAACCTCCAATCTAACAAATCTAACCAAAAGATACTTCAAAATTTTTCTTATTCTCTTCCTCTCTCTTCTTTACCTTCTCTTTCTCTCTCATTTCTCTTCTTTTCCGTGCGACATGACTAACACAGGACACTGCTCCCTTACATAAACAAACTGTCACACAATTGCCACCTCATGTATGCATCATGCACTACGTCTCGCCCTAATATCGCACGAGTATTGCCTCAGGCGCTACTCAAGATGAGCAATCTTCCAAACTACGCTTGAACACCGCTTCATGCGTGTATTAGGCGCCTCCAATCTATTCAAACTTCGCCCAAATGATCCAAAAACGCTCATCAAGCTTGTCTCAGGCATCAAGTCTACTTTCTTATTTTAACTTTTTTCATATTCATATTATATAATTAATTTTAATTAATTTAAAATAAATTGATAATATCAAATCAATTAAATAAAAAACGGAATGTTACAGCCTAGTTATGTTAGAATTTAACTAGGAGTTAGAATTTTTATGGTGGCTCATATTTTTGCCCCCCTGGCCGTCCCTCCCTTCGTTGCTTTCCTACTTGGTTCTTATATTACTACTAACCATATTCACTTAGAATTTTTATGTATTTTTATTGAGAGCAATTTAGAAAGTGAGAGAAGTACTCACCGATTATTAACTATCTTTTCTTCATTGTCCGTCCACCGCGGTGTGTCCTGACATCCGTTCTTGTAATAGTGGCGGCCGTTCAATTTTATAGATCCATTATTTCATGCATTTCACAGCAAGTAATACTGCTATTTTCTCATAATCTTGCATATCATGCAAGTAAAATCTCTATTATTATTTGACAATTTAATCTATATACTAGCTAATCGGATGAGATTCTCTTTATCTTTTGTGGGTTTTAAATTTAAAATAATGTAATAAGTAAAATATATGAGATTTATGCTTAATTTCATAGTCGTATGTGTGATGACCCGATCCCAAAAACATGACAATTAAGAGTAAGATGGGCTCCGTAGGGGTACCGGTTCCCAAGATATGACAAAAGATGAATAATTAACTTAAATAGGTGAATTAAGGTCACTGGGTATGGGAGGAATCGAATCGAAAAGCCGAAAGATTAGAAATTGATAAATTAGAAATCGAAGTTGTAAACCGAGAAATGTTAATTCATAAATATGTTTAAATTATGATAATTATGGCCTATTATGGTTATATAATCAAAATTAGGATCCAAGGATGTGAAGAATTGGGTCGGAAGAGTCAAAACGGGTCTCAGATGACGAAAATGAGAAGTAGGCTCGCTGTAGGCTCGATGTGGGCCTGACCCACACCCGAGTAGAGCTCGAGCGCAAACGGGGCTTGAAAAACAGAATGCACCTCCCGAAGTGCACTCGAGTTGCCATCCGAGGGGATTCGGCAGAACCGGGCGCTCGAAGAGCACCCGGTTTGCTCTTGAGCACTCCCTCCAAATTACACTTGGCGCCTACATGGCGCTTGATCATTGTTCGAGCGCCAGTCACGGGCCCAGGCACATGATCTCTTTCTCCCGCGTTTTAAGTGGGATAATTAGGGATTTGGGTTCATTTTGTTCAGCCACGACGCAGAAGAATGAAGGAGAGAAGAGAGAAAGGAGAGAGAAGAGAAGGAAAAGAAAAAAATAGCTGTTCAGTCCCGATTCGAGTTACGGTAACTGTAGATCGAGCTTATACAAGTGTACCTCGGATATTATTTTTCGTTATTATTGCTTTTCTGTACCTCAAAAATGGTATTTATACTTTAAATATATAGTTCTACATGTTTACTGTAAATAAAGCCTGTTTCTGTAAATTGATCGGACATATTTCTTGTTTACTTGTGTATACTACTAGTTATACCTATGATTTCATGAAAATACATGTATTCGGTGTCCGTTTGTCGTCCGAAAGTTTTGGCAAAATCCTAGGTACTAAAATGAAAGGGTTTTAACGATTTTTACCTATAACTTCTATTATATAAAAGTTAATTAGCACTGAAATGAAGCACCTGGTATAATTTGTTTCTGAAAATTTTACACGGACTTATACTGATAAATTGCCATATTCTTCTGAAGCGAAATTGAATGGTTTTTGGACCGTTACTGTATATTCTGAACCAATTATGAAAGGTTTCTAACTGCTTTTGTATATTCTGAAGCGAAACTGAAGAGTTTTAAACTGTTACTGTATGTTCTAAATCCGACTGAAGAGTTTTTGTAAAACTCTAACTGATTTCTGAAACTAAAAAGGGTTTTCAATTAAGAAATAAGAAGAAATTATTTCTGATACTGTTAACTAGGACCCAGGACTGACATACGGTCTAGTAAGGTTCTCCGGCATGTCTTAGAACGTTACGGTGTTAATTGATGATAACTCTATTCATGGAGTTATACGTAGTCCACCCTTCCTCGGGGCGTTACAGTCAGGAGGAAAGATTCTAGACTTAACCTACCTTCACGAGGCACACCTGTACAGATCCCATGGGTAGGGATCTCCTGTTCATATTTTTGACCTTTGATTGTATAGAATGAATACAATTTATTCTCGATTATTCACCCTCTCTACTAGTAAGGTTTACTGGTGGGGTCCTATATTGACAGAAAAGAAAATTTCTATAAGCTATAGAATCAAGACCGATTTTCGCTTTCTGGATTCTATTTTACCGGTTTATTATTAACGAAGCTTGATTGTTCCGTTTCTGACAATTCTGTAATCTTTTACATTATATTTCTGCTATAGTTTTTATGAATCACTGCCTTATAACATTTATGCTTGAACATTCATCTGTATCCATTTTATTGTATTCTATTATGCATAAAAATTTTACTGCATGCTTGCATATACCTTGTTAGGTCTCGACTCACTGTTTACTATTTTTGTTTTCTCTAGATGAGACTGTAAAGTTGGTATTTGACGAGAAAGAGTGACTTCGAGTTTAATTTGAAGACTTTTGAGAATCTGAAGTATTTTGGGGTCACGGAAGAGAAATAGTTAGATGTAAAGACTGACTTTTGACATATGATTTTGTATATGAATTTTATATCTATGGATATTTATGTATATATGGATTCTGTATAGAAATATATGTGATGCATGTGATGAATAGGAAACTATGCTTCTATAGGTCAATAGTTCTGCTTCCGCTATATTCTTTCAGGTTTCTGTACAGTCCTAGTTGGCATCTCTCGTCTGGTTTCTGATAAGTTGATAGGACTGTCGAATTAATACAAGGAATGGCATCTGTAGTCTTGTGAACGCGTGTTGTAGGAAAATTATGGTATAAATAGATAGCTATGTGCATGTACTGGTTTGCTATACATGTTTTGTATAGATCTATCTTTCTCTTTAGTCCAATTTTAGGAAAAACTCTATCCATTTTTTTCAGAACCTGAGTGAGACTTGGGCTTCTATTGCTATTCTGAAATAACAGAATTAATTGAGGAAAAAAACCGTTCCGTTACAGTATGACAAGATTTTTATCATTTTTCATGTGGCATTTGACTAGATTGTGAGCAACCTTTTGAACACCACACTGTTATCTAGCTCAGTATTTGAATGATATTCTAACGCTAATGTGTGTATGGTCAATTATGAGTATTTCATATTTCTATGATATGAATCTACTTTTCTATGCCTTAAAATGTATGATGTAGGTCTTCTTACATAAAGCGTTGGGGTTAAAAATTATTTTGATACATAATATATTGCATGTATGATACAAATAGTGAATTTATTATTTGTATGTTTAGTTTGTGATTGGCGCAGTCTAAGATGGTTATTTTATGAGTTATGCCAAGACTGTGGAATAGTAGTAGATCATTTTGATGTCACATGTCGAATACATAGTATGATTAGAAAATTGTTTATCTAGTCCTTGATAGTTAGTTATCTTTCTTTGCATGATCTTTGGATGTGTGAGTATGTTATTAATATCTATTATTAAAATAAAAGATATTATATAAAAACATTACGGTCACAGTAATATAAAATCCGTTGAATCTTAGTGTACTTTATAATTATACGATATTGATTTTCACATTTCAGTGGATTGAGATCTATATTGTAGAGGGATACTTATCATTCTATAAACAATGCATAATGTGATATCAAAAATATTGTATCGAGAGGTACAGTGTTTAACATGTAATTGAGATAAAATATGTTGTATCCAGTTTGAGTATAACTCCTTATTGGACCATAGAAATATAAGTGTGGCATATTTTGGGTTTACCCTGATGGGGTAATAAGAATATTGATCGTATAAATTAAATTCGATACTTATATACTATGAATAGTTAGGTATTATAAAATTATAGAGTTAGTTACTAGTAAGACTTACAAGTATTAATACCTCATGGATGTTATCCAACAGTTGTGGGGGTCACGAGGTTGTTAATTTATAGTGATAGAAAAAACATGATGAGATTATTATAATATTTCTTATGGTTATAACATCTGTTAAAATAAGTTCTATAAAACTTATTCCTTATTGATATTCAAATTCAGTAGAATTTTAATTGTGCTCTTCATATTCGATTTTGGTAGAAACCATTGATAATGGCACTTGTATTGATTGAGTCGTGTTTTCAATGTGATCTTAAATCTTGAATAATTGATAGTTAATTATATATTATTATTGCTCTTGTATATTTGATATTAGTATTTGAGAAGTTTATTAATTGCTAATATTATTAATTACATTAGTTAATGGATATTTGGTTTATTCTTATATATTTTTGGCTCCAAATTAGATTAAATCAATAGCGTACTGGTGAATATTATACAGTTGTTAAAAATCTCAAATAAAGACAATTTCAAAGTGTAGTTGCTATAAATCGAGAGGTGAAGATTTCCTTTCCGTTTTAGAGATGTCGGGCAATATGTCAAAATTGCATTCCTTTGAGTTTTTATTTTGTTACTATAGACAATTATATTATCTCTTACTTTTAAAATTTATTTTATGATAAATATTTTATTTATGATAGATATAATACGTATTTATATTTAAATTTTTCTATGTAGTCAGTTTAAATCGAGTCAGGAAATTCAAGTCTAAGGTTGTCACACTATTTATACTACTCTTGGAAGATTTTCTTTACTTGCCACCTCACAGAACATTTGGAGAACCAAAATCACATACCAAGATCACCTTACAAACATGTGTATTCCATCTCCATGAATGAAGTCACCTAGTAGTACAAGGCTCCACTGTCACTTTATAATGGCTTGACAACATAATTTCAACTAACACATGAATTTTTTGCATAATTTAAAATGTTTTGGATATTCTGATGAGTAGCTACTGGGGAAGTGTTTATATAAATTGAAAAGAACTGAGTAATGAAGCCTTGGTTAAATTGGACCCTTTCTTCTAGTTTCTTCCATGAGATTATTACTATGTAAGCATTTTTAGTGGTGCCATGAAGTTCAATATATTTGCCTTGATGGGTGAAAGGAATGGTGAGTTTGGAGAAGTAAAAAAGAATAAGGTTATATTGGCTAAACCAGTCCACTCCCAAATCCACACTACTCTTCTCGATTATAGCAATCTGAAATTAGCTTGGACAGAATGTCATTGCATTGACCACGGAAAGAAGTGACATTGGAAATCATTATCATTCTGCTATCATTAGCTACTGTTACATGTAATAAAGTAATGGCTCTACCTACAATCCAGTGGATGCATTAACTTTAGGATCCAATAAGCTATGTACTGTCACTATCAAGCAAGGTATATATAGGTTAATTGTGAGGAATATCTTTGATCTTGATTGTATTGTTAGATAGATGGACAAATAAAACACTATACTGAAATTTTAAAAGTTTTCTAATTAGTTATGGGTTAAACATCTTGTTCTTTTTCTGTTCCGTCATTTAACTCAATGATAATTATATTTTATTATTTATTTGCTTATTTGTGCCTTAGAAAAATTTCTCTATACAATAGTAATATAAGGCCAAATCATGATTTTGGTCTAATAATAATTGAGGCTATACTATAACATCTGCTTCGGTGGTGTATATTTTTATATGAACAAAATTTTTTCAGGTAACGAAAATTTTTCAGAATAAGGATTTGGAAGAAGTTTTTGTTTTCTTATCAATAGCTTCAATAGCTTGGTCTTGGAGGTAGGTGCTTGCTCTTGGCACGAGCTAAAAACGAATGGTTTAACAATTTAACAATGTATTTCAACTTATCTTTATGATCACTTAGAAAATTTGAAATAAAATAGGTATTAGATAAACCATGATTTTGCTGTAATATTAATATTATCAGCTTCTTAAATTTGTCTTAATATGATTTTAACGAAGAAATTTATTATAATTTGTTAAATTTTGTCACAATATTCACAAAGAATTTATCATTAAATCATATACACATTAGTAAAGAGTTCCCAAGAGCTATGGTTCATGGTTGTGCCTAACCTAGAAATCAAATGGTTGCCGCAACCATCAAGGTAGACTGATGCAATCTGTATTTTTTAATGGGGAGGAATTTGGTAGATGTTAAAATATTTTTTGCATCAAATGATCCAAGATCTAGTGTTTTGGCCATCAAAGAAGATAAAATCTAGTTTGGGTTGATGGAATGGTGGCATATATCGGTTGATAATTTTCGTTTGTGGAATTATGGCAAGCATTGAAATGCGTATAAGAGTGAAGTAGAAATTAACTATTGAAGTAAATCTAATAATGGTTGGTTAACAGAGGTGGAAGTTAGTTTGATTTGCAACAATTGATTGAACCATCATAAAAGTATCAATCTTGTAATTTATTATATCCAACGGTATTTATAGATTACTACTGTTGTAATACTTATTATTGTTGGCCGGAAGGAGGTCGTCAAACAGAATGATAAATAGAGAAAGGAAAGAGGAAGAATAAGCACACGTCATTTTACGTGGAAACCCTTATGAACCAAGGAAAAATCACGGGAGTAGAGTCGACAGTAAATCCACTATGTGAAAAACAGGTTATAAACCTCCAAGATGGAGTATCCACTACACACTCGAGAATAACAAGAAAAAAAACTCACCGGAGTAAACGGGAAACACTCCACTCTTTACTCTCTGTTTTTCTTTCTTCTCCTTCTCACTGGTGGTGCACTCCTTTCTTGTTCCTTCACCCTTGAATTTTTCCTCCTTACACTTTACCGTGCTTGGATGCTTTCTTTTTCTCTCTCACACATTGTCTCCTCACTCCCACCACTGCATGCCCAACATGCGTATATATGGTGGTCTGCCTGGAAGACTTCAACCAATAGGCAGGTTGAGTGTGATCAAAAGCCTGCCACCTGCTCTGCAACCTGCCAACAGCTTTATCCACCAACTCTGCAACCTGCCGCCTGCACAGACACCTCATGCGCAGCAGGTTTGCTACCGGTTTACTATCAAAGAACATTTGTTGCCAACGTCATCCACGACATCCTCGTTATCGTTCAAATGATCTTGGTCGCTCTGGTGAATCTATTAGCTATCATAAGAGTCTTCCAGTGTTCCTTGGTTGATTTCATACCAATAATACTAACTCTGTAAATTCTTCCTTATGTACCTCGGCGATCAACCTTCCATCGACGGACCGATCAACCTCCCGTTGACCGCCCCTCCATGGCCATCCGAGAACTTCACCCGTCCTCCATCGCCATCCTGGGACAACCTCCCGTTGGCGTCAGTCGACCAACCGTTTACCGTCCGTTGTGGGATCCAATTTGGTTATCCACCGGCCAAACTTCATCGTTGAGCCGTTTTTTTTCATTTGGTCAACATATGTTGACCCATTAACGATCCCAAGACAAAGTAGTTTGTTGAAATCACCCACAAGGGAGTGACCATATTCCAACAATTATTTCTATATATATATATATTTATTTTTTAGAAGTATTAATTGAAGTTGTTTTAGTTAATCTTTGTTGATTGTTTCTTGAAATCCATTGCAGCAAATTAATGAGGTGTGGTGGATTGAAGAATCGAATCTCAAACCAGTTTGTAAAAAAGTAGCTTAGAATTACTTGTCACTCAAATATCAAGCCGAGAAAGGGGTTGAGAAATTGAAGAAAGCGGCAAGAAAATGAGGAGAAGACAAGGCAAAAGAAGAAGAGGCACGACTGCTGAGCTGATTCCATAGAATCAATCGGGAGATTCGGCATACTCAACATCCAATTTGTACAATTTAGCTTGTACACTTGATTTATACTAACTAATGATGCAATGTACTTCCTCTATACGTGCTTCTTCAGCTACTGATGTTATAGCCGGGTATTATTACGTCATATTCTTTAATCATCTATAAATGTTTGTATTTCACGTCTAATTTGCCATGCGATGCAGACGCACGCACAAATGAGTGGGAGAACGATGCACAAGCAGTCAACTTGAGATGGATAATGACGAAATAATGGTGCGCATGGGGTCGGATTTATGTAAATCTTGAAAAGGGTGATGTCGATCTCGAAGTCATTTGGTTCTACGTATAGATCACTCGTTCGCCGAGTCGTCGTCGTTGCTCACTAAAATTCTTAGCTAATCCCCCCATCGTCCTCTCTCTCTCTCTCTCTCTCTCTCTCTCACTTTAGCGATCTCGAATGGATTTCTTCAGATCCGTTTTCGCAGACGATTCAGATCCATCATCCCCCAGATCCAAAACCGAACCATCCTCAAGCTCCTCTCAACCCCTCGAACCCAATAATCCAGATCAGGAATCGGAAGCAGATCCTGCCAATTCAAACCTAACAACCCCATCTGCCAGCGCAAGCGAAGGAGGCGGGGGAGGTGGAGTTGGATGGAGCTTTAGAGGCCTAGTGAAGGCCTTCTCTGCCAAATCCGAGACCGTCATAGAGACCTACCGTCGCGACTTGAAGGAATTCGGTTCGGATTTAAAGAAAGAAACGGAAGTGCTACGCCAAGTCGCGAGCCGGGCCGTCAAGGACCTTCCGGCGTCGATCGAAATCGGCGCCTCCAAAGCTCAAGGATCTCTCGAATCGGTGGGCCAAGCTATTGATTCGATTGGTTCCACGGTTTGGAAATCAACGGCTGAGATCATCGCTCAAGGTAAGGAATCTCTGCTTCACGAGGATATTGATTCTGATTCTTCCGATACTAATAATATTAATGATAATTTGAATTCGCGAACTGTAAATTCTGTAAGGTATAGTAGGTTTGATGTGCAATTGCGTTCAATTCAGTGTGATTTGAATACATATATTGATGAACCTGAAGATTTGGATGTTTATTTAAAGTGGAAATCGGCGTTTAATTTGGAAGAGAAGAGCAAGGAAGCCGAGGATTTAATGAGAGAGAATGGGACTGTGGGGGATATTTACAAAAAGGTAGTGCCTGGTTCTGTGAATCATGAAGAATTTTGGTGTAGGTACTATTATAGGGTTCATAGGCTTAAACAACGTGAGTTTGTGAGAGCTAATTTGGTGAAGAGAGCCATTTCAAGGGAAGATGAGGAGGAGCTAAGTTGGGATGTGGATGATGAGGATGAGGAAGAGGAAAGTAATGGGTCGTCGCCAAATGCAACTAATCCAGCTCCACAAGGAGACCATTTGGAAAATAAGGAGGTAAATGACATGGATTCCTTAAATGATGTCGAGGAGAAAACTTCAATCCAAGAATCAGCAGTTGGGCATTTGGTGGATGATGACATGAAGCAAAAAGTGGGTCACAATGGGGAGGCTGAGGAGAAGGGCAATGATGTTGAATTGGCTAGCGAGAACGGTGTGTCAAATGAGAAAGTGCAGTCAGGAGAGAATTCTAGAGTAAGTGATGATCAGTCGAGAAAGAAACATTTTGACGAGGTTGCATCCGATGGACAGAATGAGTTGAGTGGGTTTGGTAAAGATGAAGGCATTTCGATGTTATCGCCTCAACAATCTCCTGAGGAGGAAGACCTTGATTGGGATGAAATTGAGGATGTTGCTAGCGGTGATGAAAAGAAAGTAACTCATAGTGGGAGTCTCAGCAATACTGAATTGCGGAAACATCTGTCTGCTGCTGTTGAGATTGAAGACTTGAGTTGGGATATTGAAGATGATGATAAACCTGTTAAAACTTGATATCAGGTGATGTCTAGTTAGAAGTTCTTTGAAGTTATATTGCTTGTGTTTTTGTGTTCCATCCAATTTGATGTAATTAAGAATTGTGGAAGACGGAATACAAATGTTTATTCTTTCTGATTATATGACTTTGTGTCTTTATATTATTTTTTACTAAAGAAACTCTTCATAGTTGCATAGCTTTTTCATTCAGTTAAGCCCTCCCCTTTTAGTTGAGGATGCCTAAGAGTAGGATTATTCTGTACTATGGTCTCAGTTTACTGACGACCATTCTTCTCGACATCTCCTTTTAAGGCTTTTTTTCTTTTCTTTTTTGTTTTTTCTTTTGTTGGTTTGTTACTTATCCCCCTTTTAATTGAAGATGCCTAAGATTAGGTTTGTTCTGCACTATGGTCTCGGCTTACTAGTGACAGCTTTCTTTGATGTCACCTATGAAGGTGTTGTTGCCTCATAGATTGTGTCTCTTTTATCTACACACTTTTTTCATATCAACCTCTATCAATAAGAAAACGGACTAAACCAAACATACTAGGCCTTTTCCCGCTAAGTGAGTTGCCTAATGTGGATTATTCACTTCCCTTTATATCTTTGCTAGTCTATCCCTTTGCTAACTTAAAAAATGAAATCTCAAAGCATAGAAATAATATTAATAGGAACAACAATGTTTATTTCCTATCTTGGAGGATGGATTTTTTGGTCTGAGAATGGAGACAAGAATTGAAACTGGCATCACCACCGTTCAATGTGCCATAGTTACTCTTGTTTGTGTAGGAAGTAATAACTTCCCCTGTTTATTATCCATCCATTTGATCTGTCAATTATGTTTACCCTGATAAACACTTGACGGATTCGCCTGAGGTATTTCCACATTTCTCCCTTCTTTCTTGTGTCTCTCTAGCTGTTAAAGTTATAGCAATTCATATCTAGCCAATTCGGTTTTTTGAAGCACCTTTAATTTTAGTGGGACTTACAAAATCCTCTTGATGCATCTGATACTCATGTAGTGTTGGGGGAAGTATCATTTTCAGCTGACATTCTTTTGAAGGATTAGTGCATATTTCTTTAAGGTGAGTGCTGTTTCAGCGGATAAATGACGGTGATTAAGATGAGCCTAATGAAATATCCCCTGGAAACAACTCTGTATGCTTTTTGCAAATATTTTTGATATACTTTATCTGTACTAATTCTAAGCATCACGCAACTCATTGACATCTATGCTGCTCTGTCCAAGTACAGTCTTCCTTGTGGTTGGTCTACATTTAGGTTTCAGCCTGGAAATAGTAACTAACTTATGTTCTGCAATGGGGGCTTGCCAACATCTGTTATACCTGCTGCATATTTGGAGCAGAAATGAACCAAATCAGAGAAAACTTCCACAAGTATGTCCATGTAGGAACGCATTTGGTCTACTTATAGAAGGTTTTGGTGCAAAAAAAAAAAAAATCAATTTTACTTCCTGGAGGAAGTACTGTTAGTTTTAATTTCACTTCGTATCATCATCTTATTAGTTTTAGTTTCGCTGTCATTGTCTCTGACTTAAAGCTTTCACTCTCTTTGACAAGCCTCTAATTTCCACTTCCATAAAGAAGAAGCGGGTCTAGAAGCTTGACCAAACAATTATAGAACTTGATGGAATGCAGTTTATGGAAATTAAAAATAAACCCAGTCGATTGGCAATTTGCAGTTCTTCTAGCTGCAAGTAGAACTCCGTATCTAATCTTCAAATGTTTATGTCATCTTTGAGCTGGATTTGTGCATGATTTGGCACTTGATTGTGTCCTGAATTCCTAGCTGGCTGCTGCTAGAAGTTGCGAACCACCACCACGGCTTGCTACTAGCCGCCGCTGGCACTGATCACCCCTGTTGGCTGAGCCAGCCCGATGCCAGTTGAATGCGTAGTATTGGCAGCCTTCACAGTTGAATACATAATAAATATCCTCACCTTATAAAAATTTATTATTAGATGGAAAACTTATTAAATGTTCAGCCAAATAATGTGATATTCATTCTCATTTATTTTTAGGTGATACTTGTTATATTTTTATATTATTTTAGGTAATGTTTATTCCATTCACACTTCACCTTATTCATGTATCAATAGAAATGGGTGAAAGGTGCATGTATGAGAAATTAGCACAACCATTAAACTTTAACGTTATATTTGATTATTGAAATGAAATAAAATATAAATATAATAATTATTTTTAAGGTATAAAATAAGATAAAAATAGAGTTTAAAATTAATGTTTTATTATTTAGTTAGTTATTTATAATAGATAAAGATAAATTAGAAATTATTTTTTTAATATTTAGTATATAGTAATAGTAAGATAAATAATTAAAAAATTAGTATATAATATTCTAATATATAGTAGAAGGTTTAGATATGCCTAACTAAAATTGAGTCATTTGACCTGTCTAATTTTATTAATTTAAAATTTTATATGATTTAATTGATATATATTAATATTATAGACTGACACGGTTAAAAAGGCATGATTAATTTTTAAACAATGTATGATCATAGGTAAAAATAATCAATTTAGATTGATCCGACTTAGATTGTAAATTTTTTATAAATATATTTTTTATTTTAATTATTTTAAATAAATACTAAGTTAAAAAATTATTTTAATAAATTATATCTTTATATAATTAATAATTTTTATATTAAAATTTTATATTAAAATATGTCTTTATATAATTAACAATTTTTATATAAACTTTCTTTATCTAAAATATACAATTAGGTAATATTATAATTGATATATTATAATTTTTTAAAATATTTATTTTTTAAATTATTTTAATGTATTTATGAATTTTTAAGGATAATATTTAAAAATAAAAAACTCTATGTCATGATTTGAACCGACTTGATCTAATTTAATGGTTATAAATTTTTATCTAAACTAACCCATGTCTAATCTAAATTCGATTTTAATTAAGTCTACTTTGAGATAAGGGTAAATAAGAAAAATATTTTAGAATAATTATTCATAGATAATTGTTGCATCCTTGTATTTCGGTCGTCGTACGACGAGAGTCTGAGTTCGCTCTCTGCGCTCTTGGACAGACAGAATCGTGCAACATAAAATGAATTGTTAAGTTTGACGAGAATAACGTTTCGGGAAGGAAAAAGGGACGATAGCACAATGCACGCAAAGTTTACGTGGAAAACCCCTTTTTGAATGAAAGGGGAAAAAACCACAGTAGTAGATGCTAGGTCCGAAAGATTCCACTACCGTAAGAATAGAATACAACTCGTCTCAGTGGCACTTTTTTATTGCCACATAAAGTTACAAGGTAAGAGATCTCCTTCTCTCTTTTCTTCTCTAATTTTCTTTCACTTGGTTGTTGTTCACAATAAGTATGCAAATGCCCACCCTTCGAATCCTTTCTCTCATTGCTTGAATGGGGTATTTATAGAGGGGGATCATACCGTTGAGATGGGAACACGTGGTATTGGCATATGCTTGGGACGCCTCCACCAACTCTGCTGATTCGACGTGTCAGGGAGGCCTGCCACCAACTCTACTGATTCGGCGTGTCAGGTGCCGTTAGCCTCATAATGATGGTGCGTCCTCTAAGCGCCGTGATTTCCTGCGGAGGTGGCGTGTTGCAGAGAACGTGTGCTCTTTGGTAACAGTGAATCATCTGAGCTGGCGTGCTCGATTATCTTGGGCCCTCTTTCCCACGACCTGATGATTCAGAGGTGAAGAGATTGTCCTTGTACCCAGAAAACCTTCTGGGTCTTTGCCGAATCCTCGGGCTTATTGAGTCAGGTTCTCGGACGTTTCGCTTGCTAAAGGCCCTTGGAACTTCAGCGTTGTATTATTGGCTTTACGTCCTCGGGATTCCATTGGTGACGTTAGTCTCTTATGGCGTCCTCGGGTCTATTGGGTCAAATTAGTCTCTTGAACCATTGTCGCCATTTGGGCTTCTTGGGACGCTAGCCCATATCCCCGGGCTTCTAAGGCCAACTTAATCTCCTGGGCTAAGTTAGGCTTCTTGGGCCTCTTGGGACGCGAGCGACTATCTTTGGGCCAAATTGTCCTTGTAAGTCTCTTGGTCCGTGAGCTTGGCTTTTGGGCTTTCCTTTATGGGCCTTGGGTGCCGGGACCCATCATTAGCCCACCATGTCAAAGGGTTTGAGAAATTCAACCGTTTGACATGTCTGGAAGGCGCTCTTCTATGGTGGCAGTCCGCGGACTCCGTGCCTGGCTGGTAGGAGTTGTCTCTCACCCGTCTGAGGCCTTCTAATCAGTCCGAGACCCATTTGGCGCCGCTGTTTGGGATTCTGCGAGGCATTAAATGCGTTATTGATTGAGGTAACATCGCCTCGGGAAGCCAAAGTTCACGATCGCTCCCTGCATATGGGCCACTGACGCATTGCAAGGGTTATGATGAGGGTGCTGTTTTATGTTTTCGAATTCCTTTTAAGTTGCATTTTCGTTTTCATTTCCTTCCTCATTCACTTTTGTGCATCCCTAGCATTTCTCTTGTTTCCCAAATCCCTTCGCCGTCGTTCCTCTTCTCTTGTTGTCGCAGAGACGCTTCTCCCGTTGCCATATTTCCTGGCATCAAGGAAATTGTTTCCTCTCTCACCCTTAAGGACCTTGAACAGATTCGGGTGAAGGACAACATCCCAGACTCCGTTGCGATGGTGGTCCCTGGAGCCACTGAGAGAGCTTGCAGTGCTCCTGATGGCTTCATTGCCGTTTATGAAGTCCACCTTAAAGGCGGGCTTTGCTTCCCTGTTCCATTGGAGTTGTACCATCTGATGAGGGAGTTGGGAGTCCCGTTCGCTAGGCTTCAACCGAACGTCATTAGGTACTTAGTCTCCCTTTGTGTGTTTGCACGTTGTCACCATAAAGTTCTCGAGGTAGCCATGGTGAAAGTCATGTTTCGCTTCACTCACAATCTAGAATGGATTACCATGACTCCTCGTCCGGAGTTTGCCGTGATGAGTGGAGTGAACCCGGATTCCACCAAAAGGTGAAAGGATAAATTCTTCTTTTTGGGCATCCGGAAGAACTGGGAGCTCTCAGTTACATGGGGAAACGTGGCGAGCAAACACTGTTCGGATGCCACTGCAGAGGAGAGGGAAGTAGCCAAGGTGGTCACGGACTTGGTGATGGCCAACCTTGGCAGCTTTAATGTTGGGAAGAGAAATACTTCGTTATTGCCCGAGAGGCTAGCGGAGGCCAAATGGGTGACAACATCCGAGGACTCCACCGCTGCTGTAGCTGCGAAGAAGAAGAAGAAGAGGTTAAGGAAAAAAGGGAAATCCCTTGCCGTTGAGGAGCCGTCCGAGAGGGCACAGAAGAGTCAACGGACTGAGGCCTCGGAGGATCCAGCGCCAATCATTGAACACTCCTCGTCCGGCGACAATGACGCCATCATTGCACCTCTTGTCAAGAGGGCCAAGGGTTTGGTTGTCGGGCCTACTACGGAGCCCAAGGTCGCACGCCCTTCTTCTGCTGCTGCTGAGATCCAGGGTAAGGTCTCGGACTTTCCTGCTGGTCCATACGAGGACCCTAACATTTTTGAGACTGCAGAGGAGGCTGGAGACCACCAGGGTGAGGAGGCGGCTATGATTGTGACCATTCCCGCCCTGGAGGTTGCTAAGGTTGGGGAGCCTTGCGGAGTAGAGTCAACCGTCGTCGCTCCTGTCGAGGATATTTTTGAGATTCTTAGAGGTGATGAGGTCGAGGTCGCGGCCTCAGAGCTCCCGGAAGTTGCTGGGCCCTTAGAAGTTGCTGGGTCCTCGGAAGTTGCTAGGCCCTCGGAAGCTGCTGAGTCCCCTGTTTCTGAAGGTCCTCCGTCCGAGGCTGTTTTTGATGCCCCTGCGGCCCCTGTAGTGAGCCACAGGAGCCCGAGGTCTCAGGGGAGCATAGCCAAAGTTATAACCCTCTGGTCTCTAAGGTACTTCACCGTTTTTCCATCTGCCTTGCTTCCTATTGTCTGTGTCTTAACAAACTCGTCTCTTCTTATAGTTCCAGGATCTGGTCGGGAGTCTTAGTCAGCTAATTGGCAAGGTTGCCCAATCTCACTCGGAGATGGAGTTTTTAAGGGTTGCTCGAGAGTACAGCCAGCGGCTGCAAGTGGAGCTTGCTGGGGCCACTGCGAAGAACGTCTCTTTTGAGGAAACCCTAAGGCTTCAGCAAATTCAATACGAACTCCTTCGAGAAAGGAACCTCCAGTTGAAGGAAGCGCTGAGGGCATCTATGAGAGCCGTGAATATAGCGCCCCTGTTGGAGACCAAGTATTGTGACGGCTTTCACTTGTGTCGTTGGCTGATGCGGTTGCTATATCCGCGGTTCCCCACTGTCGTGCTGGATCCTCGAAATACGAGCGCCACATGCCCTGGAGACGTGTACGTCATTGCAGGGAGGCCATTTCCTAGGTCCCCACATCCGAGTCCTCCCGGGGATCCTTGTCCTTCAGATCAGCCGGGGAGCTCAGGCCAAGCAGATGCTTCTCACTCCAAGCAGACTTGGGGCCACTCCTCCGCAGGTCCCACTGAAACCTAACTTCTCTCTTTTTTTTTTTTTTTTTTTTTTTTGTTGTTGTATGTTGTACATGAATAAAATGGATATTCAATTTCAGTTCAAGTGTTTGATCTCTTCTCCTTGATTTCTGGAGTATTTTTTGTCACGGCACTAAACAAGTTAGTCTTGCACCCAGCTAACGTTTAAGCTCTTTGTCATGCGACCCCTTGGGCCACTTGGACAAATACAAGTTTTGAATACGACCTCTTAGGCTGCTCGGACAAATTCGAGTTTTGAAATACGACATTTTAGGCCGCTCAGACGAATCCGAGTTTTTTGAAATACGACCTCTAATCCGAGTTTTTAAAATACGACCTCTTGGGCCGCTCGGACGAATCCGAGTTTTAAAAAATGACCTCTTGGGCCGCTTGAAAGAATCTGAGTTTTCTTTCCCCTCGCTCTTTTTTTTTATAAGGGGCGAGAGGATCGTCTCACCTAAGGACAGTCTAAATTTGGCAAGTTACCTGGATAGCTGGTGATCTGTTTATCACTGGTAGTATTTCCTGAGGTGCGTGGCATTCCAAGTCCGGGACACCAACTTGTCCTCTTAGGTGTGCAATTTGTAGGCCCTGCCCCGAAGGATGGCAGAGACCCAAAATGGTCCCTCCTAATTCAGGGAGAGTTTATTTCTGCCGGCATTTTTTCTCGTGGCCTCCACGCTTCTCAGCACCAAATCCCCAACCTCAAACTGCCGCGCCTTTACCTTTATATTATAGTAGCGGGCAAATCGTTGCTGGTACGCCACTACCCTTAGCCCAGCTTGGTCGCGAACCTCCTCGAGCATGTCGAGGTTTTCCCGGAGCCTCTGGCTGTTGTCGGTTGAGCTGAAGCATCCAACTCGCGTACTCGTGAGGCCTACTTCTATCAAGATGACAGCCTCAACCCCGTGGTAGAGGCTGACGGGGGTCTCCCTCGTGGGCTCCCTGGCCGTCGTCCTGTATGACCAGAGCATGGAGGGTAGCTCGTGTATCCATGAGCCCTCGGAACACTCCAGCTTGGTCTTGAGCTCGTGCAAGATCGTGCGGTTTGTGACCTCCATCTGTCCGTTGGCTTAGGGGTACGCCACTGACGTGTGGATTAAGTTGATCTTTAAGCTAGTGCAGTACTTAGTGAACCGTTTTCCGGTAAACTGTGTCCTGTTGTCGGTCACGATGTACTTTCGGATCCCAAATCTGCACACGATATTCTGCCGGAGGAACTCAGTGGCATTTTGTTCCATTATCCTTGCTAGCGATACTGCCTCTACCCATTTGGTGAAGTAATCTATCCCTACGATTAAGAACTTCCTCTGTCCGGGAGCAAGCGGAAGCGGTCCGAGGATGTCGAGCCGCCACTAGACAAACGGCCACGGTGATTGGAGTGCCTGGAGATCTGTGTGGGGGCGATGACTCACGTTGCTATGGAGTTGGCAGTTCTCGCATTTGCGCACGAAGTCCATGGCATCGTACATCATCTTTTGCTAGTAGTACCCCTGCCTTATGAGCTTGAAGGCCAGGTTCTTCCTTCCGATGTTGGACCCGCATATCCTAAGGTGGACCTCCTGGAGGGCGTACTCGGCCTCCTCGGGGTTGAGACACCTTAAATAAGGGGTTGAGAAAACTCACCGGTACAGCTAGCCATCCATGATTGTATACCACCTCACTGTCTTCTTTACCTTCTTGGCCTCATTCGAATCCTCAGGCAATGTCTCGTCGGATAGGTACCTTAGGTAAGGAGTCATCCAGGTGTCGTCGTTGGACACTTGCATTACCTCTGGCTCGGGGTCTTCAACACTGGACCTATTTAGGACTTCACGCATCCCTCGAGCATACTGTTCCGGATCTTCCGAAGCGGCTGCCCTTGCCAGCGTGTTGGCCTTGGTGTTTTCTTCCCTCGGAATGTGGACAAACTCGATTGCCTTGAAGTTCGAGATCGTATTTCTGACTTTGGAGAGGTACTTGGAGAGCTGTGGATTGTTGACGTCGAAGTTTTTGCGGACCTGATTGACGACCAACTCGGAGTTGCTGTAAACGAATAAGTTTTTGGCCGAGCATTTCTTGGCTAACCGAAGCCCAGCCAGCAAGGCCTCGTACTCCGCAACGTTATTAGTTGTCGAGAATCTTAAGGTTAGTGAATATTTTATCTCCAGCCCCTCGGGCATGCGCAAAACAATACCAGCTCCGCAGCCTTCCTTCATCGAGGAGCCGTCCATGTGCAGGGTCCATGTCGATGCCTTGCTGAACTCGTCCGCACCAGGTTGGCTTCCATCGTTGTTGGCCAACACTGTTGATTCGACAAGGAAGTCCGTGAGGGCCTATCCCTTCAAAGCTGGTCTCGGACGGAACTCAATATTGAGCTCTCCTAACTCGATGGCCCACTTGATCAGTCATCCGGATATCTCGGGCTTCTGCAAGATGGCCCTTAGCGACTGGTCGGTCAAGACCACTATCTTGTACGCCTGAAAATATGGCCTAAGCTTCGCCGCGGAGTAAACCAATGCTAAGGCAACCTTCTCCATGAGTGGATATCTGGTTTCAACGTCCGCGAGAGTCTTGCTTACGTAATACATGGGTTGCTATTTCCCGTGTTGCCCCCGTATTAGAGCTGAGCTTAAGGCCGTGTCGGATATGGAGAGATATAGGTATAGCTCCTCGCCCAGTTGGAAAAAAGCTAAAAGAGGTGGGCTCGAGAGGTAGCTCTTGAGCGCTTGGAATGCGTCTTCATAGTCGTCACTCCATTGAAAGTCTCGGGTTTTCGTTCCTCTCAGGGCCGTGAAGAACAACAGGTGCTTCTCGGCCGATTTTGCCAGGAAAAGGGAGAGGGCCGCCACCTGCCCGGTGAGCTTCTGGACCTCCTTCACTATCCGCAGAGATCGCATGTCTAGGATTGCCTTTATCTTTTCTTGGTTTGCCTCGATCCCTCGATGCGACACGATATAACCCAGGAACTTCCCCGTAGCTACGCCGAATGTGCATTTGCTCAGATTGAGCTTCATCCCACGGGTCCCGAGCATGTGGATGGTCTCGGCCAAATCCTTTATGTGACCGCCGCTCACCCTGCTCTTGACGAGCATGTCGTCAACGTAGACTTCCACATTCTTGTCTATCTGGTCCTTGAACATTTTGTTCACGAGTCGCTGATAAGTTGCGCCGGCATTCTTGAGGCCAAAGGGCATTACCTTGTGGCGGTACGTCCCTTGGTCCGTCATGAACGACGTGTGCTCCTCATCCATGGGACTTATTTTGATTTGATTGTAGCCCGAGTACGCGTCCATGAAGCTTAAGAGCTCATGGCTAGACGTCGAATCTACAAGTTGGTCAATCCTGGGTAGTGGGAAACTGTCCTTGGGGCATGCTTTGTTGAGGTTGGTGAAGTCCACGCACATCCTCCATTTCCCACTATTCTTCTTTACCATGACCACGTTGGCCAACCAATCCGAGTACTGCACTTCTAGGACGAACCCGGCATCGAGGAGTTACTTGACTTCCTCGTGTATGGCCACCAGCTTCTCCATGAAGTAATTCCTACGTTTTTGCCTGACGGGCTTATAACGAGGGTCAATGCCCAGCTTGTGAACTATGACCTCGGAGGAGATTCCTGGCATGTCATTGGGCGACCAGGCCAGCATGTCCGAGTTGTCCCGTAGGAAGCTGATTAGCTGGTCTTGGACGGACTCTGGCAGCAAGCTCCCTATATGGACATACTTCTCTGGATCCGCCGGATCCAACGGGAATTGGACGGTTGGCTCCCCAGGCTGCACGTGTTGCAGTGTGGTCTCGTCCCTGAGGTCGAGATCTTCCATTGGTTGTGGAAGGGTTGCTTGTGTGGTTTGTACTAAACAACACATCCGTCCCGTGGATTGATCCCCAAGGACTTCCCCCACACCACACGAGGTTGGAAACTTCATTTTGAGGTATGGGATGGAAGTCACGACACCAAACAGGGCCAAGCACGAGCGTCCAAGTATTACGTTATAGACCGATGGCAGGTCCACGACCAGAAAGGTAAGAGCCTTCGACGCTATCCTCGGATACGTCCCCAGGGTTACCTCTAACTGAATGATACCTTGAACAGGTACTGGCTCATTGTCTAGCCCATAGAGTGACCCTTCTGGCGCTCTCATTTGACTCTTCTTAAGTCCTAACTTGAAATAGACATCGAGGTAGAGTAAATTTCTAGAGCTTCCATTATCAATAAAAATTCGTTTCATCCGGTAGTCATTTGCTCCGTCCTAAA
This sequence comes from Nepenthes gracilis, assembly GCA_033239525.1. NCBI lineage: Eukaryota > Viridiplantae > Streptophyta > Magnoliopsida > Caryophyllales > Nepenthaceae > Nepenthes > Nepenthes gracilis. Next base: position 8,169,346 of record BSYO01000033.1, read on the forward strand.
CTAGTGCAATTACAACAAAAGGATCGGAGTGAGGAGAAGTTACATGATCTATGTCCTTACTGCTAAAGTAGATAACTTCATCTTCGCCTCCGGGGGCCTCTTCACTGCTGTGAGCTCCTACTCATTCCCTCTGGCCGGCCGGCTTGATATCATGTTTATGACCCCTGCAGCCACTCTGTTTCTGGGGGGGCTCAGCCTCGTTGTCGCCTGCTATTCCAGAAGCTTACCTAAGTCTTTGCAGGAAGCGGTTGAGGTGTCCCCTCCTAATCAGCTCTTCTATCTCCTTCTGCAGGGTCCTGCAGTCTTCCGTCCTGTGGCCCCAGAGCGGTGGTAGTCGCAGTATTTCGTCTGGTCCCCCTGGGTTTTTCAGCAACTTGTGCCACTTCAGAAACTTTTTCTCCCGGATCTGCATTAGTACGTTAGTACGGGTGTCGTTTAGTGGCATGAAGTGCATAGGCCTCGGCTCTCTCCGGGCATTTTGTTCAGCCTTATGCTGTTTCTTTACTGCCCGGGGACTGTGATAGTCCCCAGCCTTCCTCTTACCTTCCGCCGCCTTTGAATGGGGGTGCTCGTCCCTTTCTGGCCGTTTGGCGTCGTTGGCCTCTTCGGCCATAATGTATGCCCTGGCCACAACCTCGGCCTCCATAAAGGGCTGAGAACCCTTATGGATAAGGTGCTTGAAGAATGCACTTCCCTCCAGGGTCAAGAGGAAAGCATTTAACTTTACCTCGTCTGTCAATTTCGGGATTTGCCTGGCCTCGGCTACAAATCTGGCCAGGAATCCCCTCAAGCTCTCCCTAGCACTCTACTTGATCCGGGTGATGTGCCAGGGCTACTTCTCTACCCTCCTGCTAGAGGCGAACTGAGAGAGGAAGGCTGTTGTCAAGTCATTGAAGGTGCGGATGGAGTCCGCCGGCATCCCGTAGAACCACATCCTTGCATCCCCCTTTAAGGTCAAGGGGAAGCATTGGCACATGGTAGTCTCATCCAAACCCTGCAGGCTCAGGTGCTCCTAGAAGTGGTTGATGTGATCCATGGGGTCAACGCTGCCGTCGTAGACCTCCAGGTTTGGCATTTTGAACTTTGGAGGGAGCGTCCTCGTTTTGATTTTTGTTGAGAATGGGGATTGGAGCGCGTTAGCTCCTCCCCCGTTGCTTTCACCGAGGACTTGGTTCCATCCTCTTTCTAACCTCTCCCCCACTCGAAGTAGGGTAGCTTCCTTCTTCTCGTTGAGGTAATGCCTCAACTCATAAGGCTCTTGATACGTACGGCGCTCGGGGGCCGCCCGGACTCCATGGGGAGGAGCATCCTGCGAGACCGCCTCTCGGGCATTGCGCTCATGGCAACTCCGGAGGGTCCTAGAGTTGCGCCTCTTTGGGCTTTCTTCTCGGATCCGAGGACTCAGACGGCCTTCCAACCCACGTGGGGCCCTGCTGCTGGAAGCGACTTGGGTCCTCGGGTTTTCATGCCGGCTAAGTGGCTTCTCTCGGTGACCTCTCTCCCTGCCCCTCCCTTGGGACGTTTCGGCCTAGGAGGCCCTAGAAGGGGCTCCTCTCACCTGCTCGTCAATCTTAGAGCAAAGTGTTTTGAAGGCCTTGGACATACCTTCCATTTTGGCTGCCAAGGCCCTAACCACTGGATCAGGGTGGTTTTCTATCCCGACGCAGGGGTTGGGGCCGTCATTATGTGAGGCCACTTCTCTGACAGGTACAATCGCCTGTGCCCTTGTGTTCACCAGCTTGGATCTTGGAGTTGGAGTCGTTGTAGTGTTTTTGTACATTTTGTAAAGATATGAAAAGCAGACTTTTAGTTACTTCCCACAGACGGCGCCAATGTTGCGTTATCATATTCTGGCCTCCGTACGAAGAGAGTTCGAGTTCGCTCTTTGCGATCTTGGACGGACAGAATCGTGCAATACAAAATGAATTGTTAAGTTTGATGAGAATAACGTTTCGGGAAGGAAAAAGGGACGAGGGCACGATGTGCACGGAGTTTATGTGGAAAATCCTTTTTTGAATGAAAGGGGAAAAAACCATGGTGATAGACGCTAGGTCTGAAAGATTCCACTACCGTAAGAATGGAATACAACTCATCTCAGTGGCACTTTTTTGTTGCCACACAAAGTTACAAGACAAGAGATCTCGTTCTCTCTTTTCTTCTCTAATTTTCTTTCACTTGGTTGTTGTTCACAACAAGTATGCAAATGCCCACCCTTCGAATCCTTTCTCTCATTACTTGAATGGGGTATTTATAGATGGGGATCATGCCATTGAGATGGGGACACGTGGCGTTGGCGTGTGCTTGGGACGCCTACCACCAACTCTGCTGATTCGGCGTATCAAATGCTGTTAGCCTCATAATGATGGCACGTGCTCTGAGCGCCGTGATTTCCTACGGAGGTGGCGTGTTGCAAAGAACGCGTGCTCCTTGATAACATTGAATTATCTAAGCTATCATGCTCAGTTATCTTGGGCCCTCTTTTCCCATGACCTGATAATTCAGAGGTGAAGGGATTATCCTCGTATCTAGAAAGCCTTCTGGGTCTTTGCCGAATCCTCGAGCTTATTCAGTCAGGTTCTCAGACGTTTCGCTTGCTAAAGGCCCTTAGGACTTCAACATTGTATTATTGGCTTTACGTCCTTGGGATTCCATTAGTGACGTTAGTCTCTTATGGCATCCTCGGGCCTATTGGGTGAAATTGGTCTCTCAGACCATTGTCGCCATTTGGGTTTCTTGGGACGCTGGCCCATGTCCCCAGGCTTCTAAAGCCAACCTTCTAAGCTAAGTTAGGCTTCTTAGGGCTCCTGGGACGCAAGTGACTATCTTTGGGCCAAATTGTCCTCGTAAGTTTTTGGTCCGTAGGCTTGGCTTTTGGACCTTCCTTTCTGAGCCTTGGGTGCTAGGACCCATCAATAATAATAAATAAAAAATACCAATTATGGTAGGTGGTGCCTAACCTCTCTTCATACATTACTAAACATGTTTATTTAATTATTTAGGAAGGCTTTCATATGAATTTTTCAATCGATATAATTATTTTCATCAAAGTATGGCAGAATTAATAATGAATTATTAGTAATTATTTAGATAGAAAATGGTCAAGATTTAAGATAATCTCTAATACCAATTAAAATAAATTAGATAATCATAGATAATTACAATCTAGACCCTTTATAATGGAGAAATACAAATTAGACAAATATTGGATATACAAAGAATAGTTATTTATAAAAACTGCAAATATAAAATGACTAACCTGATAATTCAACATCATCGATATTGGCAAGAAACATAGTGCAAAAAATAAAGTGCGGTATAATTATGAAGAAAAATATCATGAACTAAATAATTTTTAAATAAAATTTATTAAACTTTTCAAAATAGTCAATGTAAATTTACTATAACAAAATTAACCTACAGATTAAGTAAATATAAATTCATTAATTTTTAACCAACTTACTACTAGTAAGTAACTCCTATCAAAAAACCTCTTCAAAATTGCTCCCCCTCTATGAAATTTTTTATCTTCTAATTTTTTTCTTAAACTTTACATCATTGTCTCAATAATATCTAACATATTTTAAATTTTAAGATCCAAGCCATCAGCAAAATTTCAAAGATTTATGGGTTTGAAATAAGTGTTGGATAATAGGATAAGGATTTTGACATGAGAAAATGAGGCCTTTTGAATCAAAAATATTTAAAGAGAATTTTTTTTCTTTTTTATTTTTCTTAATTCTCTAACTCTTTTCTTTAATATTAACTCAAGTGGCAACTAAGATAAAGAATATAAAAGTATTTATAAGTGTGGCCGGAAATTAGGATTAAAAATGCAAAATTGACATGATTTTTTCGTTTATATTCTAATGTTAGCTTAAATGTTAACTTAAATACTAATGTGTATGAGTGTGATTTAAACACATATGAGCGTGATTCACTTGCATTTCATGTATGTAGCTACTGTTACATACATACTTGTATTCTCATGTGTGCCTCGTACATGAAGCTACTATTAAGTATACTTATGTGCCCTTTATACACGTTTTATGTGTGCAATTTTAAAAAAAGTATGCATACATGGATGAATATCCTTTAAGCGTCTCTTAGGCATGAAATTACATTTTCAAATACATATATCCATCTTTTATGTATCAATTCCTTTTATCTTTAAATATTTTATCTTCAATCATAATTGATATAATTAATAAATAAAAAAATTTAGATATGATTTGATGAGGATTAATTTCTTTTACAAAAATAAGATACTAAAATAGACCTAAGTACTCACATTAAACTATTTAAATAAATATTTAAATGTAAATATAAATACTTCAAAAATGGTCGCCGTTAATTTTGCCTCTTTGAACGGTCTAAAATGTAGACTTATTGAATAGAACTCCATTTAGACATCCAAACTTCGGGGTGTCTCTCTCTCACCCCCGACCCCCTATTCTCTCCTCCTCTTTCCGCGTTGTCATCATCTGCTCCCGTTGGGCCTCTTCTACTCTTGTCTCTTACACCTCGTCTTCTATCGCACTCGCGCCGTTGCCGCCACCGCGGCGGCCGCCGCTGAAGCCCATTCACAAGTTCTCGCGCCAGTATGTATATTTCTCACATCTCTTTAAAATTGATTATTTAGGGCCATGAAATTGGAACCCTAAATCTCATTACTTGTGCTTCAATCAGACACCAACAGAGCTAAAGCACACCAGTAAAGACATCCAATCCATATACTGGTGCAACGGTAAGGGAATAAGAGAAAACCACTTCAATGTCATGTGTACTAACTACAACGGCGAGCAACCTGAACAGATTATTCCACCTAATTTCACCTATTTAGTCAATGTAATCTAAGCAAGTATAATGGTATTTGTTTTTCTTATGGATAGGTATGTCATTGATGCGGCGTAAGTCGGAGGAGGCTTCATCCCAAAAGGTGCAGTAGGAGAGAGAACTCATTTTCCCTAACTTATTTCCAGCTTTACTGCCTGTCCAACGCTTTTCGCATCATTCCTCCCTCCGCCACTTGGCGCAACCTCGGCGGCCAGAGACTCATGACACTTTATTCGGCTTTCACTCTGCGACGCTTTACTCCGCCCCCAAATAAGACGGCAGCCAGTCGGCCTCATGAGTAGCCTTTCCGGCCGAACGTTTCGCGGGTAGTCCTCTCCGGCCGGAGAGTGGTCTCAATGAAAGCACCATTTGATGCGAGTATAAGTCAGAGGGAGAGCACATCCCAAAAGACAGGTCTAATAGGAAAGAGAGCCCCCTAACTTATAAGTTAGAGGTTTTGCCTCAAGCTTCCAATGTGGGACTCGCATCAAATCAGTATCGGCAGCCGCAGTACCTACCTCTCCGACCATCGTCAAACATGGACATCCGACCTCCGGCAGACATACAAGCCTTGGGCATTCCAATTGTCTCCTAAATTTAGGGATTATGTTTAGTTTTGCCCATGGTGGCCAGTATGCCTTTTCCCCTTCATTCATGATCATTTTCTTCTATTATTTTATTTTGTTAGTTTGTTAGGGATTACGTTAGTTTGTTATTTTCTTCGATTAGTGTTTATATACCGTCGTTACTGTGCCTAAAGGAAAAAAGGAAATTATTTTCTTCTCAACTCTCTCTCGCCCCTTCTCCCTATTCTCTCCTCTCTCCTCTCTTCTCTCTCTCGTTTTGTTTTCTCTTCCTCAGACTGTTCCTCTTTCCTCTTCATCTGCTACAATCGCCATCCTCCTCCGCCAGAACTCCCCTCTCCCTTCACTCCGTTCGCCACCGACGATGGCCATTCCAGCCTCTGCCGAAAAGCACGTATCAAATGGTGCTTTCATTGAGACAAAAGCGGATGAGGACGAAGAACGAGCACTCGACGCCCTCGAAGGGGCCATTGCCTAACTAGCCAGCGCAATGAAGGACCTCCGACGAGCAACTGACCGATTTGGCACCTCTATGTCCACCGCGGTTTCACAAACCGTCCAGATCTGGTCGTCCTGCATCGAACTCAGCTCTTCCATGGCGGAACTCAGCAACCCACTCCACAGCTTCGAGCAAGACAGTAGACGGTCAGTAAACTCTTCGCTTCCTGTAGCTTCCTCTACGATGGCTTTCCATCGTCACGTTTCTCTTCCTGCCATCTCTTTCATCACTGGTTCCGTACCACCACCACCCGTTCCTCAAATAGCCGTTTCTGCTCTCATCTCAGACCAAATTAGGTCCTCTTGCCCCAACCATCTTGACCGACTACCGTTGTCAACCACAAATTTCTCGTCGTCTTCCACTTCATCACCGATTTCGGCTTCCATTTTTACAAATTTTCCTCACACTGCCCTTACGTCGAGCACGGCGTCAGTACCATCACCTGCTGCTCGAATCGTTTCCTCCGTCTCTACTATCACACAAATTCGGCACTCCTGTATCGACTGCTTACCCCTGTCGACCGCTAATTCCTCTTTGTTTTCAAACTCACCATCGGTTGTGGTTTCCACCACTAAACTGCTTCGAACCTCCATCACTGAGTCTTTGCCGACTCTGACTCGAATCAGGCAACCCGATCCGCATGCATCACCTGATTTCCAATTCGAAAAGCTACCTCTACCAATGCTTCTGAAACCGTGACTGCAAACTCCATACCACGCCTCACCCGACAGGTTTCCCTCGCTGTCTGTAAATTCCTCTTTATTTCCAACTCCACCCTCGTTTAAGACTCACATCTTATCCCGGATACCACACACATCGACAGATCCCAACTCGACTAAGCCACCTTTCACCACAATTCTACAAAATTTCCTTACTCCACACAGCCCTTCGCCAGAATTACCGAAGCAGAACTCAAATACTGCACTAGTGGCTTCACACAAAGCACACCGGTTGTGTTCTAACTGTGACACGTTACACCAAATTTTTCATTGTTCCCTCCAGAATCTTGTTCCATATACAGAGGCCACCTCCAGTGACAATAAAATTCCAACGGATCCGTTTTCCAAACCCGTTCACCAACATATCTCTGGCCATTTTGTTAGGGGTTCCTCCAACTATATCTCTTCATGCCTTGGAGGGTCCTCTTATCTCATCCACTCTGCGGCTGCCAGGAGTCATTTATGGCCATTCTGTTGTTGTATCGGTGGATGGACCTGATGAAGGTGATGTTGTTTCCGTTAACATAGTGGTTCTGAAAGCTAGCGCCCCTTTTTCCACTACTTTCATCATGAAATTACAATTCTCAGAAGCTGGAGCAAGTTTTGACAATTGGGTCCCTGGTAGCACGCAGCATGGCAATTGAGTTTAAGCACAAGGTTCCCATGTGTGCTAAATGGGCAAAATCTGCCAGCACACTTAGCAGGTCGATCAACCCTCATATGCATATTGAAGGCCTTCAAATTCGTGCAAATTCTGAGACAGGGCATGCATTTGATTATACCTCTTGGGAAATTTTAGGTGTTGTGGCTAATGCGTTGGGTAATGTAAATGCCAGATTCTTTAGCATCGATCACAAACAGAGAGCTTACAAACAAATAGCTATCACTGGCTCACTCCTTATTGCCATAGAGGCGGGTGCTGGTGTGGGAATAAATACCTGCCCTCCTCAAACCTGGGCTGGTGAAGAATGTTACAACATGGGGGTCACGAGCTTAACGGTCAATTGCTGGTGTGGATGCTCTCTTCATCCCAACAACTTTAAGACAAGAAGCAATTTGCTATCAATTGCTAATAGATGCTTGGAATTATTGACCATCCTAGAGGGGCCAAGTGAACTTGTCTTGGCTGGCGAAAATATTCAGAAGTTATCTCCATGGTGGGAGCAGTTACCAACGCAATGGGTCATTGTACTACTTTGCTTTACATCATTTCTGTTGTGCCACATGGATCGTGTGAACAGGAGCATTGCAATACTTCCAAAGTCTCAAGAGTTCAATTGGAAGAGTGCAATTGTGGGACTGATTCAATTTTTTTCCTTCTGGGGCTACCTTCTCACTCAAATAGTTGGCAGCTTATGGGCAGATAAAATTGGTGGAAAGCTTGTATTGGGTTTTGGGGTGATTGGGTGGTCAGTGGCTATAGTTTTAACACCTATTGCTGCAAGGATTAATCTGCCTTACTTGCTTATAATGCGTGTCATTATGGGGATGGGTGAGGGTGTTGCTATGCCTGCTATGAACAACATCATTTCTAAGTGGGTTCCTGTATCTGAAAGAAGCAGAGCCCTTGCCTTGATATATAGTAGCATGTACCTTGGTTCTATCACAGGATTTGTTTTCTTCCCAATTTTACTCCACAAATTTGGAGGGCATCTGTTTTCGGTTCCTTTGAGTCTCTGGGAGGTGTTTGGGTTGCCTTGTGGCTCAGTAAGGCATATGGTTTAGTCACTGTCCTACCATGGCTGACCAGGGCACTGTTTGCAAAATATAGGAGGTTGGATGGCAGACACACTTGTGACCAGAGGCCTTGCGGTAACATCAGTCCGGAAGATCATGCAATCAATGGAGGTTCTGGGCCCAGTTTTCCTTCTTTCGCTGCTGAGTCAAATGAAGCCACCGGTTTTAACAGTGTTAAGCCTGCCATGCCGTCCGAAATTAGATGCATTCTCACAGTCTGGGCTATATTCCAATCACCAAGACATTGGGCCGTGTTATTCGAGAGTTGAATCCAAGGCTTTTGGACAACAAGAAGTTGACAGTGGGGGATCTCGGGAGCTTGATGCGACGGTAGTTAACACTGACAATTTTGAGCTGGTGCACTCAGAGCTCGGGGGCAAAGTTGTGTGTGAGGACACGGACGTTGTTGACGCAACAGCTGATATTGATGTTGCCACTCTATCTTTTAAGCAAGAACAGAGTTGTTGCGCCGGGTCCAGGACATTTGTGCATAAGCCATTTGACCTTGAGGATAAGGTCATTTTGATGGAAACGACAATGTTACGTACTTATAGATATCCGCTCTGGAGTTCATTTACTGAATGTACGAGGACCAGCAAATCAGTATCGGCAGCCGCGGTACCTACCTCTCCGACCATCGTCGAACATGGACATCCGACCTCCGGCAGACGTACAAGCCTTGGGCATTCCAGTTGTCTCCTAAATTTAGGGATTATGTTTAGTTTTGCCCATGGTGGCCGATATGTCTTTTCCCCTTCATTCATGATCATTTTCTTCTGTTATTTTATTTTGTTAGTTTGTTAGGGATTATGTTACTTTGTTATTTTCTTCGATTAGTGTTTATATACCATCGTTACTGTGCCTAAAGGAAAAAAGGAAATTATTTTCGTCTCAACTCTCTCTTGCCCCTTCTCCCTATTCTCTCCTCTCTTCTCTCTCTCGTTCTATTTTTTCTTCCTCAGACTGTTCCTCTTTCCTCTTCGTCTGCTTCAATCGCCGTCCTCCTCCGCCAGAACTCCCCTCTCGCTTCACTCCGTTCACCACCGACGATGGCCATTCCAGCCTCTGCCGAGAAGCACGTATCAGTCACTGCTTGGGGAAATAAACAATCAAACACATTCTGTTGGGCATATTACAATATAGCATATTGCATCACGCCAGGAGTGTAAAGCCACTGTCTACTGTTGGGTATGAATTAAGTTGAGAATTGCATGAATTGATACTGGCAGAGTTGCATTGTCCACTGGCAGGTTAGTCATTCCATAGAGTTGCACTGCCCACGCGCTCTGCTTGATAATGCTTTAGCTGAGATTCAGAGAGCTTGAGTGAGAGAGAGAGAGAGAATTTTAATTCTTCTATTCTTTGGAATGTGACACACGAGCTCTTCATTATTGTTCATTTGTATGTATTTAACTATTTTTAAAAATTTTTTAAAAATATTATTTAATTAGTGTAGACAATCAATATGGATAATTAAATGTGTCATATGTATTATACCATATGTTTAAATTTAAAATAGTAATATCCGATATGAGTGGTCTAGCATGCTACAATGTGTTTATCAGTGTTCTTCAAATCGTCACCTATACTTACTCCCATTATCTACTCTAATGCAGGTTTTTTTTTTTTTTTTTTTTATCTATTTTCTAGTTTCCCTTTCAACTTCAGCATGAAAATGTTCAAGCATGTCCATCTTAGTTTCGAGATATTTTCAAGAGTAGCCATTAATATAAGTTACAACATATGTAGCACCACCATTATTTTTTATCTTTTAATAGAAAACAAATTGGTATGAACCAGTTCAAGAATATGATACTTCCTATGTAATATCCTAGATATTATAAGTTGAGAAATTTATGCAGATAAATAGATATTTTAATTTTTAATAATATTCATGCTTAAGTTAAGGATATTCTGACCTTAGAAATTATTAGAATTTGTTTCTCTGAATATTTGAACAAGTAGATGTAGTGTTTGACCTCATATTTGAACAATTCCTTGAATGTTAGATAATTGTTATGATATCATATTAGTTTTTGTGTGAATTTTAAGACGGGTTTAAGAATATGAACGTTTATGGCATGGATAAGACTGAAAATTATTAACTACTTAATTAGATATGCTTGGTTGAGGAAAAATTAAGAAAATGGTTAATCCTTTTTTATTTTATGAATAAAACTTGTCATTGTTATTATTATGATTAAAAGTAATTTTGCTGTGAGAGAGAGAGAGAGAGAGAAATTTCAGAAAAGATGAGGGAAACAATCAAAAGAATTTAAACTCTTAAGATCAAAGGAAATTGGCTTTTAGATCAAAAATAAAGGATCATTGTAGTAGTAAGTCATATCTTCTTGATTAAGTCACTTCTTCTTCTTATGATTCACGATTTTCTTCTTTTATCCTTGAAGAAAATGAATTCCAAGTGTTGTTTCCTTCAATAATTCAAGATATGATGTTCTCATGATCTTGAATTTTGCGAGTTAATGGTTCTTCTTGTCAAGTATGAGTTTTTTAGGGTTATCATTTCTTCTTCTTTTCAATTATTTATGAAAAGATCTTGTTCTCTAAGGCTTTCCTATTAATTTTGAAGCATGATGTGTATATTATCTTCATGATATGCCTAATTCAAAATATAAGTTAATATGTAAATAAAATTTTACATAAAATGACATGAAAAGTAAATGTAGACTTGAAATTGGAATGTTGATATTTAAATTTATGTTTATGTTTTGTTACAATTTAAGTATTCTTATTGATAATCCTTGTCATTATTTTATATTTTAAATATCTTTCAAAAATTACTCCAATTTACGGTCATTTTTGTCTTGTTTATGTAATGGCATTCGATGGCATGGTTGAATGCCATATATCTATTGGGATAATTTTATTTATTTTTTATATTTCTTCAAATTTTAGTATGATCTGTTTATTTTAACTGTTAATTTTTATCAGATTTGATGGGTAATATTTCCTAAATGTTATTCAAGTCTTCAACAGGGAGTATTATTCATTTATTATAGAGTTTATTAAGCTTGAATTCATTTGAAAATTGAAATAAAGTTTTTTAATTTTTACCGTTTAAATAGCGTGAAGATTTGTGTGAACGGTAAGCTTTGTCTTTGGCATGCGAGTCAACACTTGAATATCAAACTTATATAATATTGTCTACGCCTTAGAGTCATCTTAAATTCTTAAATTTTGATTTTAGTCATTGATACTTAACCGAGTATTGGAATTATTATGTGGATGAGATTATATGAAAATATTATGGTGTCAGGAAATATAAAACTTATGGTATGTTTAGTTTCTGAAATGGAATAAGGTGAAAATAGAATATTTATTCTCAGGGAATAGAATAGGATGAGAATAGAGTGATAATTATTATTTTCATATTTAGTTGTTGGAATAAAATAAAGTAAAAATTAGTATTTTATTATTTGGTTTGTAAAATAGTATAATGAATAAGAAATAAATAGTGATAATAATAGTAATAATAGTAGTAATAATAATAATAATAATATATGAATAATTATTTTCACATATATTAAAATAAAAATTACCTAATGAGATGTGGTAATTTTTATTCTCACATGTGTAGGAATAAATATTCTAATAAAAATATTTATTTCTGATTAAATTATAACCAAATTGAGAAATAGTTATTCCTAGAGAATAAGGAGTGAATATAATTTATATTCCCTCTAACCAAACGTAACCTTATAATCTATATTTTTTCAATATTGATTTTTATATTCCGATAAATATTGGGGCTATAATTTTATGGTAAGATTCTTATAGTCATGCAACCATTCTAATGTGATATTAGTTGGATATCTGTTAGATACATCAAACTTAGGTATGGTCATTCTACGAGGACTCGATTGAGGTAGTTACATGTATCATCCTAATATGTTCGTAATCTGGCATTATATACTTAGCTAGTCCGGGAGGTGTGAATACGTTGGTCATCCATTAATGGTGAATAAGATCCATGAGATATTGTTGATATTGTTTTAGTATTTTATAATCTCAGTTGTGTTAAGATGGATATATCTAATCTTTTTTCATATTATGTGGGTCTCTCTGGGCTTTGTTTTCTTGGACTTTGGTTTAGGTATATAGGATATATTTTGTTGAACATGTTTTTATATATTGGTCATATATTGCTATTATATAAGTTACTGAATATTTGAGTCACTGCTTGTTATTTTATTTAAATTCTATCAAAGTAGTTACGGGTTATTCAAATACTGAATTGTAGGACAGTATGACTTTAAAGAATTTAAAAAAAAGTCTCAAGTTGGTTTATTTAGAAATCAGTTATGTTATATTAATTTGTAAGATATCGGTGGTTATGTATTTTATATTCAAGACATTTAGTACTATAGTGTACTTTAAATTGTAGACACAGTGTACTATAGTGTATTTTATATTTTGAAATGAAATGAATGTTTTTTTCGATATGAGGCTTTTTAAATATATAATTTATAAATTTTTTACATGATGATCTAAATGGCTTAAATTTTATTTTAGTTATCGGGCTGTATCGTGACATCTTGTCTGGGAAATTTGTATCAAGAAACTCTATGCTATTTGCCAACAAAATAATGAGCGCAAAGCTTTTATCAGAAGATTTAAGTCTTTCGATAAATGCTAAAAATTATATATTTAGTTGCACTTCATTATTATTAATTTCTAGTAGTTGTAGTTAATTTATTTAATTGACATTATTATTATTATTATTATTATTATTATTATTATTATTATTATTTATGTATCTGGGAAAACTACAAGCTAAGGATTATTGTTAAAGTGGACTATTGTCTTGCAAATGAGGTATGATGTACAAGAATGCAAAGGGTGGACGACTCTTTGATCTAAGTGAGCAAGAAAATAAAGACAAAAGTAGTGGGAGGCGGCCCCCTCATCTTTGAGCAGAAAAGAAATCATTTACTTCAAGCAAGCAAAGCAAGCCATTGCCTATGTACTTTGTTTGTCCAAAGTTCTTGGTTTTTTTTCCCCCCTTTTCCTTCGTTACTGCTGCTACCCTTTTTTTCCATTTGTTTAGTTTTGTTAAGTTATGAGATCAAATTGACACATTATGAGGTATTATCTATTTAGTGAAGATGTGATATTATTATTCTAGTATGTTATTCTTAAAAAGATGTCTCAGAGAAAAGGAAGCTTTTATTCTCATAAGTATAAAGTCATCTCTTTACTCAATTAGTATGGAATAATCCACCTCAATAGTAATATTGAAAAAAACTTTCACAAGATATGATGAGGTATGTAACTCTAATGCCTTGGACACAAGTGGAGTCTTGATAGGCAAAGCAAATGTGTCACCATCACACCACTCATTCTTAAAATTTCATGCAAGTCCAATACCAATGTTTATTTTGGTGGAACTAAAAGGAAAATAACAGTATTTACTTTAGTTGGGCTAAAGACGGTTAGCCCAAGTGTTTGGCAAAAAATTATTCATGATATTCAAGGTTTGGAATTTGGAGTTTGAGATCTAGAGTGTTAGAGGACATGGGTATTGCTCGATATCCGGGTGTCTAGGGTCTAGGTTGTCCTTTATGTGGCACAAACATAACATATCTAGGATACGAGACTATAAAGATGACAAAAAGATTGGGCATAACCAAGTGGGATAATGACACAATAATTAGATCTACGAATTCAATCTTTCTTTACAATAGAGGTAAAGTCGATTGTATAAACTATTGGATAAGCTAGTTTTTTTTTTTTTTTTTTAGAAAAGGTTACCTGTGATGTTATTTTTTCTCAGCATGTGCTATTATGTGTTGATTCTTGTCGTCAGCTACCATGCATATCTACTCTATATAAAGAGACTAAGTATTATATGTTTAATTAAATTTTAAGATTCTAAATGTTAAAATTTAATAAAAACATATAAGATGCACATATTTACATATAAAATAAAAATACATACAAAAAGAACTTGCGGACATTGAGAGTAAAAAGATGAGTTTTGTTTTGCATGCATAAGTTGTATTTTACTATTTTTAGTGGAAGAGGCTATGCATCACTACAATGAAACATATTTGGACCGTATATCTCATAATTTTTTCATTTCTACATAAATGTTTTAGTATTGTGTTTGTTCTATTTTTAATCATATTATGTTTAGTTTGTTTTATTTTTGTATATACATAGAAAGTAAAATTTATACAACTACTATCAGTTCTAATACCAACAAGTTTGTGAACATCTAATGGTGCAAGCAGCAATAGGCTATGATACCACCTATTTGGAAATTTGGGGACCGTCAAAGGATTAGTGTCGCTCTACCCTTAAGAATATATGAATGACTTATTCATGTATGTTGAATATTATTTAGATTTTAAAGCCTAATTTTTAGGTTATGAGTTAATATATATTTATAAATAATTAGTTTTTAAATCTTCTATGTTGAATTTTTTGAACTTTCATCTCTAAGTCATGTCCAAGTCCATCCACGTCGATGACTCCCCATTCACCACTTATTGGGAACAGCAAGGAGGGAGTTGCACAGTACATCCATCCTATGTATGTTCAAGTGGAGAACGAATATATGTAGATCTACGTATTTATAGGGCTTATTTATATATTCTGTTATCATTTTAAATTCAATAGCCTAAGTTATTGTCTCTAATGAGTCAAAATATATTTATAAGTTAGTATTTTGTGGGATCTATTCTAAGTCGCACGCATTCTTGATAGTTTCAAAGATTGAATCAGTATTACGTGGGACCTTAATATCATGTAAAAGTTGTTATTATCATAATATTTATACAAAAAAATAGTAGTTAATTGACTGCACAAAAGGGATTATATATAAGCCAATCCTAGTGTAATTAAAACAGTAACACCACTAAATTTTTTAAAAGTCACAACCTCATGGATGACAACCATCAAAATCCGCTACCAGAAACTTTGAAAGGAATGTCCGTAGGAACATAATACAAAACTCTGCCCTCCAGTAAGGCTCCTTCACAATTGCCATGATTTGGCAATGTCATCCACCAAACAGGAAAAAAGAAAAAAAAGAAAAGAAAAAAAGAAACAGGCATGAATCACCCATACTCCAACCCAAGCTACTCTTGATTAAACAAGGAACGAAATGAACATAAAATAAGGAAAATCATGCCAGTTTAGCAGCACCGGCTGAGCCTTGTTTCAACAAATTTAGTTGACCTCTATGACCTTAGCACTGGTGCAGTGACATGCCAAAGTTACATGACTTTTGGGTCATCCACACCCGGATCAGACGTGGTATCTGAAACATGAGCGTCAGTGGAAGGTAATGCCAGAAGCCGACCCTTTTGGGCACGCGGTGGAAGATGCCTTGCCGTTTTTGTTGACCCAATAGCCCAAGGCAAGAAGACACCCGTACCCCCACGTTGCATTCGCCTGCTGGGGTTCAAAACCATTGGTCGGATAGGGGCTAACATGACCATTGGGTGATTAGGGATGATTCTGCATTTAGGAAGCACATTTAAGTCGCCCACAGGTCCATTTGGCATCTTGGTTGGACTTGGGAACCCAGGCCCCAACATCATGGCTGGAGTAAAGGGGCCAGCCGTTGTCGACGGTTTATCATCATCAGTGTCTGTCCGGACTCTGAAGAACGTAATGCTCACTTTTCTGGCGGGAGATGGGCACACGGCATGTCTGGCCATGTCTGCACTGTTGTTCCTCATTACAAGAAGAGACCTGCAGTATCATTGTTGACATCTCATCAACTTCGTTGCTAATCAACAAGTTCATGCTCTGGTTAAACCATCATTTTACAAATACAAGTGAGGAACACCACTTCAAAGAACTCTTGGTCTCGGCTATATGAATTATGTGCAGCTCTTGTTAATTGAGCTTTGGAATCAAATAATCCAGTCCTAGTAGTTGAACATTCTACATACATAAAAAAAGAAATATGGTATGATAAAATCCAACAAATGTAATGTTAAACTGGATTAGGTGCTGCATCAGGGAGTTTGACCTGTCAGCAAGAGACAGTGTTCCAAGGTAACATCTCATTTTGGTTTCTTAGAGTTCAACGATCTGTCCCGACAGTCAATTTTGTCATCAAACAACTATAACAACATCTATAACAATATTACTGAGCAGTGATGAGTAACATACCCTCTTTTCACAGAGAGCACGAGTTGCCCTTTGAAGTTACCATCATTATCACTTATGAGAGTACGTCCAAATGCTATTGTTGACTCCGAGAGCAGTAGGGTACAAATGGGTTGGTCCAAATGAGGAGGTTTAAGAAAAGGCTGTGAATGTTCCCCCTACAATAGTGAGATTATATTGTCATTCCTTAATCTCTTGAGGTACAAAATCAAGGTCCAATAAATGGGTCAAGAGTCCTGCTATTTCTGAATTCACTTTGCACTTTTCTAATTGACAATAGACAGAAGATAAATGATGACAATAATAACAGATATTTTACCTCATCAAAATAGTTAATTGTGCAACCATTTGGTTTCCGATTTTCTGGTATTATTTGCCATTGTACAAGGTGATCAATAACACTTTGCAGGAGTTCTGGAATTGGTTCGATATTAGCTGCAAATGGCAATCCACTAAATCCCGTCAGGATATGGAAGGTGGGTGCCATAGAATTTACTAGGACAAAAAGCATATTATTAGCATACTCCTTTGCTGTTCATTCGATGCTTCATCTTTTATCTGTCTGAAAAGCGGAACTCCGAGTTGTATTTGCTCGGTCTTGTTTCCCTTCGTGTGCTTGTTAAACAAAATATATGTTTCACCTGCATATATACATATAAACGAGATGAACTTGCCGATGAAACTCTATTTGTTTTTACATGTGATTACATTATTATTTGTCTGCTTAAAGATAAATGGTATTGTAAGCATCGCAACAACGAAAGGATGTAATAATACTATATATTGGTAGTTTATTTTATCGACATTTGACAAAAGATCATGAGAAGTTCTCATCATGTTTAAAGTTGAGATGCTTATTGTAACGAATGTGAAATTGATAAGTGTCTTATCATCTAGGGAGTTGTGAGAACTGTGGCACAGCTCCTCCCCCACCCTCACTGACAAGAACAGTTCCTTTTTGTGGGTGGTGCGACGTTACCGAAGCGGGTTGTGTTTCATAGTGAAGGTTTTCTCTTCCAAAATATAATAACTATGAAAATTAAACCCAAACGGGTTAGCACAATTGTAGCTGGTACGGACGGCTTAGAACATTGTGATTGGACTGTGGCTTCGATTTCGATTCTCGCTGATGTTTACCCGTGCCTACCTGGAGGATGATGGTCTTTACGGTTAAAATCATACACCCATATTGGTTCAAACCGACGAAGTGAAGCTGGGGATTATTCGTTACAGACAAAACTATGGAAAAGATTAGAGTACTAGATCCAAATCATACCAAGTCAACTGAATCAGGAAAGAGAGAGAGAGAGAGAGAGAGATTTTAAAATTATGCCCACCTAAGAGTTCTCCATTTTGGCCGGCAGTACGAAGTTCATCAACAAAGTCATTAAGCTTGCATAGCTCCGAGATGGTAAATATGTCCTCGAACATCTTTAGACCTTTCACCACGTTTACCTACGAGTTATCATTAGTCAGCACAATATAGTCCCTCTTTTATCAAAAGTTAACTCTAGAAAAAAATTCTACATTGAGAGAAAATAATATATTAAACTGTAAAAGAAACTCGCCATGTGCCCTTTCACTGGCTCCTTAGCTATGAAACCTTTTGTCATCTTGATCTGCTCATGACGAGCCCCACAATCCCCATGGTTATCACATATTTCTACACGTTCAGGAGTAGCCTGCACTTCCTGAGATCCTGCATTCAAGAAGAGAGACAGCTAATCAGGGTGACAAAATAATATCTATGGAACAGTTAGTTGTATAAGTGATCAACTGAGGTTGTTAATGTTCTCCGTTAAACAGAAAGAAACCAATAAAGCATGGAAGACAAACGGGTTTCATTAATATGCAGAACCTATGCTTAGCTAGTTTCCAATCTTCTGACACATACTTCAAATGTTCATCAACTTTAAATTTTTGGTGGTAGGCCAAATTCACTGATGTATATCTGAAAACACTCTTTAACTAGGATCAAATTTATTGTACAATCATTATTGAATTCATGAGAAAGCAACAATAGCATATAACTATAAAAACAAATACATTGACAAATAAATTTTACATAGAAACCTTTTTCAACTAATGAATAAACTATAGGAAAAAAACTCTCTACTATTATGTGAGTTCAGTTATGATAGACCCTACAAAATTATCTTCAAATTCACTACAAATTTAGACAAATCAAATAATAAATAATAGATTAAATGATGAAAACCACAAATAAAAATATTCACAAACAAAATTTATATTCATCCAATCCAATTAGCCTATAGCAACTCCGCTTTATAACTTCACGGTTGGTTAGAACAAGATACACTACAATAGTAAATATTTGAATAAGATTCGAAACTTAATAATTTACTAAATCTCCTTCAACTCCCCTTGGTTTTCTCTTTCAATTCAGCACTCAAACGATATTTAAAAATAACTCACATTTTTCATTCTTTCTCAACTGTCCCAAAACTGAGCAAATACAATTAAAAATGTTTGATGTTCATTTGAACTACGAAACTGGTATTCAAATACCTAAGAGAAAAACTGCTAAAAAATTATCTTGGCATATACGTCTATTATATATAATTGTGTTGAACTACCCATGCATATATGACTTTGATGCACATATCAAGTGTGATCATTTTGTCCAACTTATGCACATTAACCCATCAGATGTGCATTAAGCGTGAATATTCTGTTTTAATTGTACACATACTTCCTTCAAGCATATCAAGCATGATTCAATATGCCACTATAAATGATATTTGCTTGAGCAAATGCTTGCTCAAATATCAACCAAACTTTCCTTCTTATACCAAAGTTGGATACTAGGTGTTTAGTGAAAATGGGATTCATAAAGGAATAACATAAAAACTTAACAAACTTTCTTCTTACAATTTTACAAGGGAATATCGCCTTGCCTGCGAATAGTTATCATTACTTATCCACTTAGAACTTCCCTTCTACTAAGGTACAAGTATTAGAATGAACAAATTTGAATGAAACTCTTTCATTTTACCAATTTGACTTGAATACCACTATTCTCCTTTAACATCTTCTCTTCGGTTGGAATGCTTATCTTAGCATACCAAGTAGGTCTACATATGCCACCATAACCAAACCTCTTGTTTATCACATACTTGTTGCCCTTAGAAATTAAAGCATCTATTGAGTATTGACTTGAGTCAAAAAAAAAAAAAAAAAAGTATTGACTTGAGTGCTCCCTTCTACATGTCATAATTGAAAAAGCTCTCATGACTTTTCATTGTACTTTGTTGTATGTCGCATAAAGCCATTATTATCAAGCTTTTTTATTGAAATTAGATTCCACCGAACATTCAGTACATATTATAAACCCTTCAACATCAGCCTTATTTCATTGCTTGTTCTCAAGCACATGTCTTTAATGTATATAATTTTAAACCAATCATTATTATTCATATTTAATATCCTATAATTTTTGAATATGTAAGACATAAATAAACAATTCTCTAATTTCGCAATGAGTGACTATGTACTATTGACCACCCAAATCGTCTTATAGTGTACGAGGTTGTCTATCTTCTCATCTTCAACAACAAAAAGAAAAATGTAGGTGATAGAATGTTCAAGTTTGTTGTTAAAACCTCAGACCCCAACAAGCCTGAATGATCAAGCTTGTTATTGAAACCTCAAAACCAATTAGCCTCTCCCGTTGGGATACACACATCTACACATTATTGAATACTATAATCTCTTGCTTGTTTCGCTGTATTTGATTTACTATTTTACTATACTCTCTAGCTCATTCCACTGTACTTGATTCATCACTTTACTAATGTTAACCTCCATTATTCAAAAAACAAGAACAAAACAACCACTCTTTGATACCACTGTTCCACTGTGCTTAATTCATCACTTTACTAATGTTAGCCTCCATTATTCAAACAACAGGAACAAAACAACCGCTTTTTGATATCACTTGTTAGTATTAGTATAAATCTAACACATACTAATACTATTTGTTGATATTAGTATAAAGCCGACATGCTCTGATATTACTTGTTAAGTGGTAAACTAAATCCATCAACGTAAAATCGAGAAAACTCTCTAACAATGATCAAAAGTATCACATTTTGTTTAAATTTATGAAGAAGTAATAATAGCATATAACCACAAAAACAAGCATAATAGTGAGTAAAGTTTGCATAGAAATCTTACTTAACTAACAAATAAACTATGATAGAAAACTCTCCACTATAATATAAGTTCGGTTACAATAAACTCTTCAAAATCACATTCAAATTCACCATGAATTTAGCAAATGAATAATAAATAATAAGATGACAAATTTAAAAACTATCAATAAAAAAGTTATATACAATGACAAGAATAATATACCATGGAATGTTAAAAATTGGAATAAGATTTGAAATCCAACAATTGGCTTAATCTTTTCTCTTCTTTTCTTGTTTCTCAATTCAGCATTCAAATGATGTTTGAAAATGGCTAATATTTTTTCTTTTTCTTAACTACACCAAAACATAGCAAATACATTTAAAAATGTGTGTGACATTGGAATGATAAATACCAAAGAAAAACACCACTGAGAAACTATTCCGATACATGCGTCTATCATATGTAATCATATTGAACTATCTATGAAAGTGTGACTTCATGGGAGCATCATGCATGACCATTTTATCAACCTCCAAACATAAGCCTAATAGGCATGTCGTAAGTGTAGAAATTTTGTATTAATTATGCACATTTCCTTCAAACTTACATCAGGAATAGTTTAGTTGTGCAATTGAAAATGGCTTTTACTTGAATAAATTCTCATGCAAACATTAAGCAAAGTTACCTCCTTGTGCCAAAGTCTAACAATAGGGATATAGTTGGCGTAGGACTCATAATGGATTGAACTAAAAACTACTAATTGCAACTGCCATTGTAAATCGACCATAACTTACACCAGGAGATCATATACAAATAAAATTCAAACATGACAAATAATTTTTACTCAAGCAGCAAGTTGTATACGGGAACGCAAAGCTGTTATTTTGATTCCAAATAAGGTTCACTTCCTAGGAAATTAGAATTGTGATTGCCAATGGTGCAAAAAAAGGAGGTTTTCCATGTGTGCTAAACGTCAAGCAGAAGTCCCCCATTTGATTCTTAAGATAGGAATTATAAAAAGAATAATAACTGTATAATAGATAGAAAAAAATTTTAAAAAATAATAAATATAATAAAAAATTATGAAAAATATGACTAGTCGCATTTAATCCAATCAAAGACCAAGCTACTTTATTTATGCAATCCAGTACTCTCATTGGTGAGCGACTAGTATTGAGAGGAATGCCTTTCCTACCTAAAGGCCAAGTGCACATTAGTATCATATGAATATTTTTTTTCATGGGCTATTTACTTCTCATTAAGCTCCTTTGATAAGTTCGTTCTCTTCATTTCCACCTAACAATATGAGCCTTATAATTGGATTCCAAGGGCCGATAATTTTTTTATGGCCTCCACTTTATTGTTGATGGTACACATGGTGTAGCTAAATTATTAGGATTTGAATTTTATCAGGTAATTATTACTCTGGATACCACAATATATATATATATATATTTATTTATTTATTTATTTATTTATTTATATTTATATATTTATTTATTTATTTTCAAAATAATCATTGCAGTCGAATATCTAAAATGTCAAACCGTCAAACCTCCGTTTCAAACAAGCACAGCCGTGACATCGAGAAAAGATAACGGCCTGGATTAGACGTCACCTACAACTGGCACACATCCCTATGTAAAGGCAGTACGTCAGCCAGCCCTGAACCGTATTCTGATACTTTCACAACTACGCTTAAGGTCACACCTACCCGAACTGCCACGGCCATGCCCCGTTTTTGGATTCTTTTATTTTTCAGATTAGTTGCTGCTTGTACTTACGAAAATACCACTGTCTACCAAATTTCATTCACCCTTAAAACAACTTCAATACACATATAAACATATAAATTATAAAATAAATAATACTATCGTTAAATCACACTGTCATTTATTAATACCTAATGATAAAACAAATTAAATTAAAAAATTTTATAATATACAACGATTCTTAATCTATATAAATTCACACTTAGTATACATTCAAGTATTCAGGTGTAACTCTTTTTTTTTCATAGATAAAAGTAATAAATAAGTAAATAAATAAGCAACTTCATTTCATATTCAATAACACAGAAAGATTATTCAAAATAATTTATTGGGTGATTATTTATTAATGACATCATTAAAAATTTTCTTATTTATTAAAAAATTATTAAAATTATACTCAGAGAAGAGTAGATGGAGAATAGAAATTATTAGACATTTATCATGTATTACGTGATACAATTATAGAAAATACAAGGAAAAAAAATGGGCATCCTATAAAAAATTATATACAGCACGAACACAGGGAACTAATGATCTATAACTGCATTAATAAATCCATGGAGGAGGGATTAAAATACTTTTCTTTTGTATTTCAAGTAAAAATAAAAAAAAAAAAAGGAAGTATTGAAGGTGTAAATTAATTATATAATTTCAACGTGGAAAAGCTGGGGAATATTCGCTCGTGCAAAACAAACTAAACCAAATATTCCCCCGTGCAAAACAAACGAAACCTTCCCCTCCCCTAAAAAAATAAAATAGAAATTTAAAATATCATTTAATTACGTGACATTTATATATATATATATGATTTGAATGAATGGATAAATTGTTATATTTGTTAATAATGTTTAAATGTGGTTAAAGGGGTCGGCAATAAAATATTGTAAAAGCGGACCAAAAACGAAAGGAAAACGAAAATTGAGTTTGTTGCAGTCTGAGTCGAGTACCCAACAAACAAGCTGGTTTCAGAAGCAGAGATTTCAAAAACAATATGTTGATTCCGCAATGAAATTCGGATCCAAAGAGCCAAATTTTGAAAATAGAAAATTAGCGCATCGGTTAATGTATAGAAAAACAAATGAATATTTTGGGATCAGTAAGTAGTGATCTACTCGGCTACAAAACCCAGTTCGAAAAGAAAATTTCATGTGTTTTGCAGCAGAACTTCGAGTAGTCGATTTGAATTTCAAGAATCAATAATTGGGCCAGAAAAGCAATCTATCAGGCTTCCAGATCAGAGAACGAATAAGAAAATTTTGGTCGATTGCAATATAAATGGAGCGTTGATTCACAGCAATTGATTTCTCAAGTATGTAACTGGTTAGCAAAATTTAGAATGCTTACCGGTAGCAGTGATCCCAATCTGGAGCGAATCTTGGTCGGCAACGTCCCTAACATTGTCGTTTCCATTATTAATAGCCCGTTTGTCTTTCAAGACTCCTGATTGGCGGAGACCGTCCTGTTTATCTCCCTCGGCGACCTCCTCATCGCCGCCTCCTTGACTCGACTTCTTTGCAGCGGCGACCTTCTGAAGCTCGAGCACGACCTCGGCGATCGGAAAGTACTTCTGCATCTGGAGCACCGGGATCCAATTCAGCCGCCGCTGATGGATCGCAGCAAACGCTGCCTCGTACTCCGACGATGATCCACCGCAACTATTCAGCTGCGCAAGGTGGTTGCAAAGCGCATCGATGATCGCGTTCGCCGCCGCGAATTCCCCCCTGTACCATGCGATTATCGCGTCCTTCGCAGCCAAATCCGCCATCGGGGAAATAACACCGGCCGCAGCTACCGCTGCAGCCTGCTGCCGAACCGCCGCCGGCACCATTATAGGAGATCGATCGGACGATAAGGTTGGGCTGGCCGCCGGCGACATTTCCGGGCTTGCAGTCTTTGTACTGCTAATATATATATTTTTTATTTACTCCAAACGCTACGTTTTGATCACAAAGCTAACAATTTGTGCTATTCCTCACTGGTGTTTTACGTATCGGCCGAATCGACGGAAAATATTTACCGCGACGGGGGAGAGAGAGAGAGAGAGACAGAGACGTGTTTGGACGGAGAGGAAAACAATGGTGAAAAAGCAAGAGGTTTGGGGGTCCCTATTTGAAGGGTTTTGGGAGGGTATACGCCTGGTTTCTGTCATTGTAGCATTGAAAAAGCAATGGTTATGTAGTGTTAAATTTACGTATTAACGGGGTTTTATTTTTTAAAAAGGTAGGGAATTTTTTTAAAAATTTAAATAATTTATTTTTAAATAAATAGTTATAATTTAATTATTTAAAAAAAATTAAAAATTAATTATTAAATTATAATTATTTAATTAAAAATAAATAATTTAAACTTTTTTTAAAAAGTAGAGTCCTCCACCTCTAAAAGAGATTGAGATGGAGGTCCCCTCGTTCCTGTATTTACGTGGCCTTGGCCATTGTTATGCCACATTTCAAGTTATTTATGTCAATTTTAAATCATTTTCATGGCTTTTGCAAACTCAATGCTTATCTGAGATTAATCTTTAATTAATATTTGGCTTTTAATTACTTCGTTCTTCATATGCTCGAATCTTAGAATTACTAATGGCACTATCAAATCTAAAACAAATAATTATAAAAGAATGGTAAGATAATTATTTGAAAAAGACAACTTAATATTAAGCCTCTTACACGACATAATAGATGACTATAACATCATTTGAGCAATTTGCTGGGAAAATATGAAAAATATTTAATTCTTAAAAAAAAGAGGAGGGGGGCGGGTTTACTTTATGAATTCAAATTATCTCTCAAGTTTAATTCTATTCTCAAATTTTATGTAGCATTAGTTTCTCACTGCTTATAATTTTAAACTATATTAAGATCTCATTTAAACTGTAAAAATGAATCTAAAAATTTATCAAGGAGATATGATTGAAATCAAGCTAGACATGACTAAACCGATAAAATATCCCTAATTCTTCGGGTCAAATAGAATTCCAATAAATATAATTTTTATTTTTTGATTTATTTTTTAAATTATCTAAGAATATTATGTAAAAAATAATATTCTTTTGAACTGTTGATTTGTAAATATATCATTTTTGATGTGATATTCAAGAAAAATATCCTTAACCAGTACAATATGTGGCTCACCTTTGTTGGGTCAAGCGTTACTACG
The DNA here is from genome assembly GCA_033239525.1 of Nepenthes gracilis. Classification (NCBI taxonomy): domain Eukaryota; kingdom Viridiplantae; phylum Streptophyta; class Magnoliopsida; order Caryophyllales; family Nepenthaceae; genus Nepenthes; species Nepenthes gracilis. Next base: position 8,194,946 of record BSYO01000033.1, read on the forward strand.
GGTTGTGCCAATTTAGAGATTACCATGATAATAATATGTATATTTAACAAAATTATATAAAATATTATAAAAAAAATACATATTATTTATTTTATCAAATATTTTTCATATTATAATTTTACAAAAGCAAAAAAAAAATAATATAATAATAACTCATTTATTTTTAATCTTTATTTATATTTTCACTTATATCGCTACCACCATTTCTGTAATCATTATTTTCACTTATTGTATAAGAGTAGAGAGATAGCAGAGAGAGTAGAGAATGAGTTTGCGTTGGTAGATAGGTAAGGATGTGTTGCGTCCTCGAATCCTTACACTAATAAGGACGAAAATATGACAACAATACCAAATAATAGACGTGTGAAGTGGAAAGAGAAAGTTGGCGGACTGATACACAAAGAGTTTTTACATGAAAAACCTTCTCTTGAATGAGAAGGGAAAACCACGAGACTTTTATCCGAGAACTATTTTACTATCTTAAGTTTACTTACAAGATGCACTCAAGTATAGGAGGCTAATGACTAAGTGTATGAAAGCTCCAGAGAATCACTCTTATAGCACGAGCCCTCTCTTTCTCTCTCTATTACAGGTTACAAGAGTAAATACTTGATCCTTTGTTTGGTAGATAGTTAATATATTTATAGTGGTTAAGCTTTGTATTGAAAGGTGTCCACGTGGGGTTGGCGTGCGCAGGGGATCCTGCCACCAACTCTGTAAACTCCTTTTACTATGTCAAGAAGATTACATGCACGCTCACCTGGTGTGACATTTTCTCTACACAGCCGCGTGTTCTGCTAACACGATCAGCCACTAAATCTCTACCACACCATTTTTACATGCAGGGTAGCGTTCAAGACTCATTTTAAATCCACGAGCCATAATGAACTTTAAACCCACTGTGTCTCGCGATTATCGCCTGGACCTCTTAGGCCTCTATGGTATCAAGGCTTAACTCCAGGAAAATAGATCTTTAATGTGGGCCCTAGATATCAGTACCCATCACTAAGCCCTCATGCCAAAGGTTTAAAGATTTCAACCTTTAGCATGTCTTCTTTCGTGAAAATGCTCCAAGCATCAATTGAAGGCATTCTTTGCCGATATCTATCCGTGTCCCTTGCTCTCTAAAAATGCCCATGGGAATTGTGGGAATGAAAAGTCCATGGACACGTGACTAAAATGTCTGAGAACTCATTGAAACTTTTACTTTGTCTAAAAAATCTAGGGGATTTTTGGGCCTATGGCATGACCATGGCGTTTGAGGACTTTTTGGATTTTTAAGCACTACTAGGCGTTCACAAATGATCTCTGTCTTCGCATATTTTCCCAAGACCCAAAGATGTCCTCGGATTATTTTTTCATTGGCGCAGGGACGTCCAAGTATGCCAACGAATGTTTGCGTTCGAGAATTTCCTCTGAGTTCGAGAGCTTGGCTTGCGTCACCATTTTTGCCATTAAAGCGCAATTAATGAGATTGACATTGCCTTTGAAACACAAAACCCATGATCTCTGGTAGCATATGGGCGATTGATGCGTAGCAAGGGCAATGATGAGCGCGCCTTTTTTATTTTGAAGCCTTTTCAGCCGTTTCAAATACAATTTCAACACTCATTTTCACCATGCAACTCTTAGAGTTTTCTCTCGAACTTCTTTGTTGCTATTTTTCCAAGTGTTTTTCCTTCTCGCTTCTATCGTACTTCTTCTTTGGTTTCCTTGGCTCTGGTGTTAGAGATAATGCTTCTCGCATGTCTTTGGAGAATCTCGAGGGCATCCGCACAAAATATGATATCTCTGATACGAAGGCGATGGTGGTCCCTGAGCCCACTGATAGGGTGTGTAGCCCACCTGATGGTTTTATCATCGTATATGAAGTCCACCTCAAGGATGGGTTTCGCTTCCCTGTCCCATTGGAGTTGTATTACATTATTATAGAGCTAGGCATCCCATTTGTGAGGTTTTAGCTTAACTCCATCAAGTATCTTTTTTCATTTTGTATTTTTGCTCGTTGCCACCAAAAGATGCTTGAGGTGTCTATAGTGAAGGTTATGTTTTGCTTTATCCATAACCTGGACTGGATTGTGATGACCCCACACCCTGAGTTCAGCTGTTATGAGTGGTGAAAATCCTGATTCCACCAAGAGGTGGAAAGATAAATTCTTCTTTTTGGGTGTTCGAAAGAATTGGGCTTTCTTCCTTATTTGAAAAAAAATATTGTGAGCAATTATTGCTAGAACGCCTCCAACGAAGAAAGAGAGGCTGTCAAGGAGGTCAGAGACTTAATGATAGCCAACCTTGGTACCTTTAATGGGAATAAGAAAAATATTTAGTTAAGACCCGAGAACTTGGCGAAATCAGTGGGGACTCGATGATGTGATTAAGCGCTGCGCTCAAAAGAAGAAGAAGAAGAAATTAAGAAAAAAGGAGGCGACCTTGAGAATTAAGGAGCCAATTGAACACAAAAAAAAGAGTTGACAGGTTGAGGCTTTGAAGAGTCTAGCGGCAACGTTAAGTACTCCTCATCTAATGATGACAATGTTGTTATAGCATCTCTGGTGAGGAGGTCGAGACCTCTGCAAGCAGCGCCAGTCTGAGAGGCTGAAGGTCTTGGACCTTTGCCCACATCTAAGGGGCAACCGTCTGGGTCTGTGAGTCAGCCCGCGGAGCCACTTGCTGCCCAGCCTTCTCCCAATGAGTCAACGCCTAAAATTCCTTGCGAGTTCACTAGCAAGACCTTGGACTAGATTAATAGTCCACCCGAGGTCACTATTGAGGGACAGGCCTTGAGGGAGGTTGAGGTAATTTAGGCTAAAGAAGCAGCGATGATGATGATTATGACGATTTTCATTGATGCTTCTGAGGCCAAGGAGTGTCATATCGCGGAGCTACCCATTGCAAAGGCATCTGAGCTCCCATGCCTGGCAATCCAAATTTACAATCCAGTGATGACGCCGCCCACGGCCTCTGAGGATCCCCTATTTGAGAACAGTGCAAGGGCTCCACCTGGTACTGGAGTATATGCTGGGGCTGAGATTTTTGTAGTGCAAGAGGCCGTGGCCATAGGATCCAAGGAGCCAGAAGCCCCTAGAGAGGAGAGCTCTTCTAAGAGTTCTTTTGTGACTGAAGTATTTCTTTGTCCTCGCCCTAATTTTGTCATCTTTCTTCACGCTTCACTAAATTGTTTTGTCTTTACTACTTCAAGATATGGCTGGTGGCCTTAGCGCGATCATTAGTAAGGCTTCCTAGGCTTACGCAAAGCTGGAGGCTTCTAGGTCCCTGGGGGGTCACGTCCAAAGTTTAGAACTCAAGCTCGCTGAAGCCGAGAGCCGCATTTTCACCCTGGATGGCCAGTTGAAGGAGCAAGAGAGACTGTATGTTGCCCTTCGAGGGAAGAATCTCGTACTAGAGTAGGAACTCAAGATTTCATTGAAGTCCGAAGACATCGCACTAGCTCCTAAGCGCAAGTATTGGGATGCCATACATATGTGCCGCCGGGTTATAAAGCTTTTGGTTCCAAGGTTTCCAGTCGCTCCCTTTGACCCGAGAAACTTCAGTGCTCAATGGAAGAATGACTTGATTGGCCTCCCAGACCATTAGAGATCTTCTGAGGCTTCACAGTCGAGACCATCCGATCAGCCAGAGTCCTCAGAGCATGCGGGCCTTCAGCCCCTTAGTGTGCCTTGTTGTACAAATTATATATATATGCATACTATTGTGCACATATCGATTTTATGAATAAAATCTAAATTATTTAAGTGTAAACGTCTTATTTGTCTTTATGGTTCTCTCTTAGACTTAGGCTCTTAGGAAATTTCGTCTTTTCTGAGCAAAATGTCCAACCCTTTGACCATTGTAGACTGAAGGTGCGACCTCTTAGGTCTTTGCACACTTGCCATTTCTAAGCCCCCTAAGTTTTAATTTCAACTGCTAGGGTTGTTTGGTATTCTAGCCAAGTTTTAAATTCGATCTCTTGGGCCGCTCGGATTTAGCCGAGTTTTAATACGGCCTCTTGGGCCGCTCAAATTTAGCCAAATTTTAGTACGACCTCTTAGGCTGCTCGAACTTAGTTGAGTTTTAGTACGCTCTCTTAAGCCACTCAGAATTAGCCGAGTTTTAATATGACCTCTTGGAACATTCAAACTTTGTGAAGTTTTAGTACGACCTTTTGAGTCACTTGAACTTAGTCAAGTGAAAGGAGTCATATCCACTTGACTCAGGGGTAGCTTAGGTCTTATTACTTTATGAGATGGTGTGTGATCACTTAGTGGAATGCAAAATGATAATTTGAATGAAAACTGTCATTTTATTAATGAAATGTGATACAAACATGTAACGTAAATAATATACCTATGTTTTATAAGTTTATTGATAATATCTCTTGAGGTGAATAGCGTTCCATGTTCGTGGTATAAGCCTTCCCTCCTGGGTGCGTATCTTATACGTCCCATTTCATAGAATCGCCAAGACCAGGAATGGCCCTTCCTAATTTCGAGAAAGCTTGTTCCGACCGGTGTTTTTTCCGGTGACCTCTATTCTTCTCAGCATCAAGTCCCCTACCTCAAACTGTCGTAGTTTCACCTTCTTATTATAATACCGGGCAATCCTTTGTTGGTATGCCATAGTCTGCAGTCTTGTTGTGTCTCAAACTTCTTCAAGAAGGTTAAGGTTCTCCCGGATTCTCTATACGTTATTGAGGGGATTGAAGTTTTCCATGCGGAGGCTTGGCAGCCCAACTTCCACTGGGATGACCGCCTTGACCCCATAACATTGGCTAAAAGGCGTTTCTCGAATTGGCTCCCTTAGAGTTGTCCTATAAGACCATAGCACTTACGATAACTCTTCAACCCATGAGCTCCCAGCATGCTCTAACTTCGTTTTCAATTCATGTAGTATTATGCGATTCATTACCTAGACTTAGCCATTGCATTGCGGGTATGCAACCAGTTATGTAGCAACCTTATCCTCAGACTCGTGCAATACTTGGTAAACTTTTTTCGAAGAATTAGATTCCATTATCAGTCACAATGCATTCTGAGATTTCGAACCTGCACACAATACTCTACTGGACGAAGTCTATAGCATTTCGCTCGGTTATGTGAGCCAATGATATGGCCTTAACCCACTTTGTAAAGTAGTTGATCCCAACGATTAAAAACTTTCTTTGTCCGGATGCTATCGGCAATGGCCCAAGTATATTCAGCCCCCATTGTGTGAAGGGCCACAATGACTGTACAGCTCCGAGTTTCGTATGCGGCTGGTGGAAAAAGTTGCCATGGACTTGACAATTCTCGCATTTTCATAAGAAATCTATGGCGTCATGCTACATGGTTGGCCAGTAATACCCTTACCTTATAAACTTGAATGTGAGGTTTTTGCCTCCAATGTTGGATCCACAAACCCTGAGGTGCACCTTTCGATGGCGTAATCAGCCTCTTTTGGGGTGAGGCACCTCAAATAGGGGGTAAAGAATCCTCGACGTTAGAATTGGCCGTCCATGATAGTATACCACCCGACCGTCTTCTTTGCCTTCTTGGCCTCTTCCGCGTCCTCGGGTAGTATCCCATCAGACAAATACCTGAGGTAAGGGTTATCCAGTTATTAGCCTCGGATATCTGCATCACTTTTGTCTCGGAGTCTTCCACACTGGGTTTGTTAAGGACTTCACGCATTCCTCGGACATAATGCTCTGGGTCTCCTGAGGCTGCCGCTTTTGCCAGTTGGTTGGCCCTTTCGTTCTCCTCCTGCGGGACGTGGACCATTTCTACCTTCTCAAAGGCTGATATAAGTTCTTGGACCTTTGAGAGGTATTTGGACAGTTGTGGGCTATTGGCTTCGAAGTTTCCACGGACTTGTTTAACGACCAATACCAAATTGTTGTGGGCAATCAAGTCTTTGGTAGAGCACTCCTTTTTCCAATCGCAGTCTTGCAAGTAGAGTTTCGTACTCCACCTCGTTATTGATTGCTGAGAATCCAAGAACCAATAAATATTTGATCTCTAACTCATTAGGTGTTCTCATCACAACGCCGGTTCCACAACCATCCTTCATTGATGAGCCGTCCACGTGCAGAGTCCATGTTGTTGGGTTGTGTAAGTCTTTGGCGTCACAAGTGTCTGAGGAGTCCTAAGTTACTATTGTGATTTCGAGAATAAAGTCCACCAGGGCCTGCCCTTTTAAGGTACACCACAAGACTGAATGAAAACTTGAAGAAAAGAGACCCACTCTGGGGGCTGTCCTCCAATTGCTAAGTTTTGATCACCAAACAAGCTTCTATGAGAAAGAGAAGGGAGAGAAAGAAATGATTATAACTAGAGGACCAAATTCTGCAGTGTTTTCCCTTTTCAAGGAGAAAGAATTCTTCTCAACTCAAGCTTCTATCAACTTTGTAAGGATGAGGAAATCGCTATTTGTAGAGGAGCAAAAATAATACCAAATGATAAAGAGTAATAATAATAAGTGTTGGCACTAATATTCAAAAAATATTTGTTGTTTTCCATGGCGGGTGTAGGCGTCCGTTGGGCCAAAATCCTGTTCAATTAAAGAAAATTTATATAATATGTTTATTTAATGTATAATTTATCCAAATTAAAATAAACGTAGTGAGGTGGAAATTTAATATTTATTTTTTAGTTTTTAATTGAAATAGAATAAAAATAAAGAAATGACTGTAACAGTTCAGCGTCGACGAGGAATCCGCGGCTTCAGGGGGGAAGATGGTTTAGTTACCGAACTACCCTCTGACCCAAATCTGGTTAGGTCTATCTCAGAGTTCAATTTTGCACGTGAATTTTTTGGTTGGTCAGCTAACAAAGTTTGCTATGCTGTGTAAAATTTGAGGTCCGTGTCCTTCTAAAAAATAAAGTAATTCAATCATTTTTAACTTAAATTAATATATTTTAAAAATTTAAATTATCGTAAAAGATAAATCTCTCTCCTTTTTCTTTGGGGAAAGATTTTATTTATAACCAGAGATACGATTCGACTAATCAATACTTAAAATCAATGCATGTGTATGATGCCGCTTTGAATTAATAGTAGAAAGTATTACTGATAATATGTAACAGTCATCCATATTTAATAATAGAACAATCTGGTTTTCATATATAACGTTGCTTCTGCCGCTATCCTATTTCGATCCATTGAGCGGCTCATCATAACCTTTTAATTGAACGCTTCTGTCCGATTGGGCTTGTGGTATCTTCTGTTGAACCATTGATATTTCGACCTCTTATCCAACTGAGTATTAGCCGACCTATTTTTTGCTATACCCATCAGAAATCATTCAATCAATGTCAAATGGCTGAGATCTTTTAAAAAAAAAAATTATTTTTTAATAAAAAAAAGTAATATAATTATTTAATTAATATTAAATAATTATTATTAAAAGAAGTTTAATTTACTACTCTTTTAGAGGAATAGACTCCCTAATTGAATGTTATCTATGTGGTTGGAAAATAAACTCTCCCTAAACAAACAAAAAAATGAAAATGAAAATAAAAATAAAAACAGCCTGCTGCCTTACACTGAAAAATATTTTTCCTTTTTATAAGTCAATGTTTTCTTTTCATTTTATGATACTTTCTATTTTATAATTTGTCCTAAAAACCTTTGATTTTTTTTAGTGACAAATATAATTTACCGTTTATTAATGATTAATTGAAATGTATTAATAAATTGACATGTGATTAGAATTATTAATTAGAAAACTTTTAATTAGCACTCAGCTTAAAATTATTTATTAGACATCTTTGAATTCAACGTTTAGAGTACGATGATTAAAGTGTGTTTCTTGGAGCTTAAACAATCGCTTAACTGTTGAGGGGCCTCTTTTTATGTATTATTTAAAAAGTTGAGGATTCAATGATTATTTGTTTGACGAAATTAGAACAGGGATCCCTTTTAATGAATAAGCCATGCTGGATTTGTTTTTTAATAGTAATAGCTAATGGAACTGAAACTAGTACTTTAATCTACAACTTATGTCTTGATACTAATGATTTTCCGATTTTTTGTGTCCGGCCTGCCTCCTGGCATTGTTGCCCTAAGGGCTCTTTCCACACCATATATATATATATATATATATATCTGGGTGGATGTTTCGTCATAGTTGGCCACCCTTTGTAAAAAAAAAAAAAAAAATGGAGTAAGTGTATGCGTGCCTTCCGGTTTAGCTGCCCGCCATAATGGGCTCAAAAAAAAAAAAAACATCCTGGCTGTTCTGAGTTGCGGTTTTGTCCCGAGATGGTGCTTTGTCCGAGATGCTGCAATGAGTCGTTTACACTAGGCCGAGATGCCTTCTTACTTGAGTGTAAATGAACGAGGAGATGCAGACTAATCCGAGGTCCTATGCACTGTCATGAGTCGATTTCTGTCCAAATGGTAACAAGGCATTGGACACTAAGGAGAAAGCATCCAAGATTCCTTTTGTCCAAAATGCTATAGGCAGAAATGTTGTGAGTTTGAGTTTCTTGACTGCGGTCGTGATAGGCAATGGCCCGGGTGATATCACAGGCAAGGAGGTTGTTTTAGCCGTGATGCTATGTGCTGATATGCTGTGGTCGAGATGTGAGTCCGAGATTCTTTTGTTGAAATGTAAAATGCACTTTAGCCGAGGTGTTCCATCCAAGTTTGGTTACTACTGCTAAAAGAGCGTTGTTGGTTTAGATGGCAGCATTAGGCATCCCGCATTTTGTTCCCTATCTTTTGATTTTCATGATCTGTTTTTATGGTGCTTGGGGTTTGCCCTTGTGTTGTGTTCTACACCCAAGTCAGCAATATACTTGGAAATAGAACACTGATTTTTGTATTTTTCTTTTTCAATTTTGAAATTTTCTTACAAAAAAAAACTGCTTTGGCTGAAAGATCCAAGTTGTTTCCTATTCTAACCGAGGTAAGTATGGCTGAGATGAGGTGTGAATGTGACGAGTTATGCATGTGACTGCAGCCTTACAGCAGGTTAGAGATTTTTGCTATTGACCGAGCGGCAAATGCCTACGTCACATATGCCCGAGATGCTTAGGCATCTCTATTTGCAAAAAAAAAAAAAAATATCTATTTGGCCAACTACTCTAACACACTATCAAGTTGGGGTTTTCCGGATTAGATTTGGACCTGCTATTTTGACTTGCTTGATAGAGGGATTTGGCAGATGTAACTTTTTTATTTATCTTTATATGATTCCATGATATGTTTCACTATTCTTGGGGGATGCCCCTTGTGTCTTTGTTCTAAATCCAAGTCGGCAAAACACTTGGAGATAGAACATTGATTTGTACCTTTTCATTTTTATTTATAAAATTACTTGTTTACCAAAAAAAAAAAAGATACTAATGATTTTCAAGAGGTATTATAACAGTGATCAAGAGGCATACCTATAAGGTGTTACATCATACTTGATTCATTTCATATCAATATTAAAAGTATTGGGACTTCAGGTCACTCCCGTGTGAGAAGCGGCCGAAATGGAAGAAAGGTTGGAGTAGTTTCACTTGGCCGGAATAGAAGAAATGTCGAAATGGTTTCACTTAACTATAATGGAAGAAAGGCCGAAGTGGTTTCATTTAGCAAGAATGGAAGAAAGGCTAAAGTGGTAGCACTTGGTCGGAGTAAAAATTTCTTGTGCAAAAAATCCGGAGTGGAACTTCCGGAGAGCTTTACAAGGCCGAAAAAATGTAAACTTGCTGGAATAATAAAGTTACAAGGAGGGTCAACTACTAATGACCGAGCACAACTGTATGAAAAGCTGACCTGTAAAGTTTGCGTAGCTAGTAGACTTTCAAAGTTGGTAGCCATTTTGTAGAGCACGCAATCTACTTCCAATAGGAAAGCGTCTTGCAGAGTTTGTGACAAGATTTACCGTGCACACAGCCACCTTGCGGAAAAGGTGGTCACCCAGTATATATATATATATATGTGTGTGCATCTATGAGAGAAAAAAGGTGTGAGAGAGTGTGTGAGAGAAAGTGACCACGAAAGAAAAAATAGAGAGAAAACAAGCAGTCATATTTTTATTCTTGTATTCTACTCTTACTCTGCTCTCGACTCTTCAAGAGTTTGTGTAACCTAGGTTTTTGTAATAAAAAATCTACATAGTAAAATTTTTGTAGATTAAGTGTTCTGTAATTTTTTTCTATTATTCTGGAAGGGGTTTTCACGAAAAAAATTGTGTTTCGATTCTCTCCTATTTTTTTCGTTGTGTGCATGTGCATTCGTCCTCTTTATCCTCTTAATTTTACTGACAGATCAGCGTTCCTACCCCAACAAGTGGTATTAGAATGAGGTTATTTGTGCCAGTGTTAAAATTTTTCGAAATTGATGGATGTGGAAAGCAAGATGATCTGTTTGAATGGCACAGACTATGATACTTGGAAAAGTAAGATGGTCGATTTGCTATTTGTGAAGACAATGCACCTTCTAGTATTCGCTATGCAAAAGCCTGAGACGAAATCATAGGAAGAGTAGGGTTTTGACTACAAACAAGTCTGTGACTATATTAGACAATTTGTAGATGACAACATGTATTATCACATCCAAAATGAGACGGATGCGAAAACATTATGGGAGAAGCTAGAAACTCTCCATGCTTCTAAAACCAGCAATAACAAACTGTTTCACTTGAATAAATTAATGCAAGTGAAGTACAAGGAGGGACGTCCATCGCTGGCCACCTAAATGAGTTTCAGGAGTATGTTGACCCACTAAACGACATGGACATCAAATTTGAGGATGAAGTACTGGGTTTGTGACTCTTAACAACCCTATCGGACTCCTGGGAGGTGATACGAATCACCATAGCCAATACTGCTCCAAATGGTGTGGTGACCCTAGAAATGGCAAAAGGAGCTGTACTAAACGAGGAGATGACACATCACTCGCAGGCCTCTTCTTCTTCTCAACACTCCGACTTGTTGGTCACAGAGTTACGAGGAAGGAGTAAAGGATATAGCCCAAAGTCTCGAGTGAAAGGCCGTAGCAAGTCTTGATTAAGGTACCAAAAGAAGGCCTCAGTCTCAGTCGTCATCGAAGGGGATCTCCTATTGACTTGTGATATAAATAATGTAGTAAACTTGACTAATCACAAGTCCAATTGAGTGGTGGATACAGATGCTTCATTCCACACCACATCTAGAAGGGGACTATCCACATTTTACACTCCGAAAGATTTTAGAGTGATAAGGATGGAAAATTAAGGAACGTCCCGGGTCATTGGCAGACGTGACATATCGCTTGTACCAACCATGGGACGAGGTTGTTGCTAAAGGATATCTGGCATGTGCCTGACATCCAATTGAATATAATTTCAGCTGACAGACTAGACGATGAAGAGTATTGCAATACCTTCTGTGAAGGAATATGTAGGTTGACTAGAGGGTCTCTAGTCATTGGCCGTGAAAAGAATGTCTCCAACCTGTATGTGATGGAAGTCTCTGCTGTGGCCGGAGAAGTAAATGTTGCTAGCAGTGAGGGATCATTAGATTTGTGACACCGTCGGTTGGGCCACATAAATGAAAAAAACTTGAGCAACCTGGCCAAGAAGGGCCTCCTTCAAGGAGTAAAGGAGACCGGTCTTAGGACTTGCCTTCATTGCATGGCGGGAAAGCAATAGCAAGTCTCACTCTGAAGAGACTCGTCCACCAAAAAGACCAAACCACTTGAATTGGTAAACACTAATGTGTGTAAGCTGTTCAAAGAGAAGTTATTTGGAGGAGTATAATATTTTATCTCGTTCATTAATGACTACTCGAGGAAGTTGTGTGTTTTTTCACTTAAAACCAAGGACCAAGCCCTTGAAGTATTTGAGCATTTTCTTACTCTAGCTAAATGGCAAACGGGAAGGAAATTAAAATGCATTCAAAGTGATAATGGCGGTGAGTACATCGGAGCTTTTGATGCCTATTGTTGGTTGCGTGGTATTTGACACCAGAAGACATCGCCGAATGCACCACGATTGAATAGAGTGGTCGAGCGGATGAACTATATGCTAATGGAGAGAGTCAGATGTGTACTCTCTGAAGCAAAGTTCCTCAAAACATTTTGGGTAGAGGCCTTGAGAACTGCTGCACACATCATCAATAGATCACCGTCCAACCCATTAAATAGAGAAGTCCCAAAGAAGATGTGGTCCAAGAAAGAACTATTCTATGACCATCTTTAGGTATTTGGGTGTAAGACCTTCGTCTATATCCCAAAGGATAAAGTGGGAACCGAAGACAATGTAGTATGTCTTCCTAGGCTAAGGGGAAGACGAGTTGGGATTTAAATTCCAATTGAGAGAAAGTTTATCAAATCAAGGGACGTGGTATTTGTTGAGGACAAAACTATCGATGATATCGGCAAAGAGAAGAAGGTTGTGTCTGACACCTGTTAGACTGGTAATGATGAGTGTTGATATTGTCCCATCGGCACCTCTTCGACAAGAAGCTGACGGCCAAGGCGTAGCTATAGAAGACAATGAAGAGATACCAACGTCGGATGAAGATGAGGATGGTGAAAATGTTGCAATGTTAGTCGAGATTGTTCCTGGTAGATGATCTTCAAGAAACCGATGGCCATCTGCTTGCTTGTTGCCCAATGAGTATGCCTTAGTCCCTGATGGCGGGGAGCCTAAAAGATTTAAAGAAGCTATGGGAGGCGAAAGCAATGCGGAATGGATAGAAGCCATACAGGATAAGATAGGTTCGTTGTATGAAAACCATACATTCGAGCTGGCTAAATTGCCAAAATGGAAAAAAACTCTGAAAAACAAATGGGTTTTCTATTTGAAGAATGATGAGAACACCTCGCAGCCGAGGTATATGGCACAACTAATGATGAAAGGATCTAACTAGCGAAAGGGCGTCGACTTTGATGAGCTATTTACCCCTGTTGTGAAAATGTCTTCTATCCAGGTGGTACTCGGATTAGACGCCGTCCTTGACTTAGAGGAGGAACAACTGGATGTGCGGACGACTTTTCTTTGCAGTGATCTCGAGGACGAGATCTATATGGAGCAGTCGGAGGGATTCCAAGTTAATAAGAAGGAACACCTAGTGTGTCATCTTAAGAAAAGCTTATATGGGCTAAAATAAGCTCCGAGGTAATGGTACAAAAAGTTTAAATCTGTTATGGTGGATCAAAGCTACTGAAAGAATACTTCGAACCACTGTATTTTTGTTCAGAGGTTTCGGAAGATGATTTTGTCATTCTCCTACTCTATGTGGATGATATGCTAATCGTTATGTGTGATATCTTTTGGATCATCGAATTGAAGTAACAACTTAAGAAGTCCTTTACCATGAAGGACTTGGAACTGACGAAGCAAATTCTCGGCATCAGAATATCTCATAACCCCAAGGCAAGGAGATTATGGATGTCCCAAGAAAATTTTGTGGAAAAAGTGCTCCAATGCTTCAACATAAACAAGTCCAAACCGGTGAGCACTTCGCTGGTAATTCACTTCAGATTAAGGAGTCGGCAGTGTCTGACCTCGGATGTTGAAAAAGCCAGCATGAGAAGTGTACCCTACTCATCGGTTATGGGAAGCCTAATGTACGCCGTGGTCTGTACCAAGTTGGACATCGCATATGCTATCGACACAGTTAGTCGATTTCTGTCAAATTCTAGTAAGTAGCATTGGTCAGCAGTGAAGTGGATACTAAGATATCTCCGGGGGACTTTCAAAATGTGTCTATTTTTTGTAAGTGACAAGCCTCTATTGGTAGGACACAATAATGCTAATATAGCGAATGATATTGACTCCCAAAAGTTCACTTTGGGATATCTGGTCAAGTTTGTCGCAAGAGCTATTTCTCTGCAGTTGAAGCTACAAAAATGCATTGCTTTTTCAACCACTGAGGGAGAATTCATTGCTGTTAAAGAGATGCTATAGATGGGAAGTTCATCGTGAGAGAAAGTTTGTTGGGATTTCAGGTCACTCTCTTGTGGGAAGTGATTGAAATAGAAGAAAGGTCGAAGTGGTTTCACTTGGACGGAATGGAAGAAAGGTCGAAGTGGTTTCACTTAGTCAAAATGGAAGAAAGGCCGGAATGTTTTCACTTGGCCGGAATGGATGAAAGGCCATAGTAGTTGCACTTGACCAAAGTAAAAATTTCCTATGCAAAAAATCTGAAGTAGAACTTTCTGAGAGCTTTATAAGACCCAAGAAATGAAAACTTGCCGGAATGATAAAGTCACAATGAAAGCCAACTACTAACGGTCGAGCACAGCCTGTCTGAAAGGTTGACCTGTAAAGTCTGCGCAGATAGCAAATTTTATAGAAAAGGAACGTCATTTTTTAGAGTTGGTAGTCGTTTTGTTGAGTGGGTAATCTTCTCCCAACAAGAAAGCGTCTTGCAGAGTTGGTGGCAGGATTTGCTGAGCATGCAGCCACCTTGCAGAAGAAGGTAGTCGCCCGGTGCATATATATATGTGTGTATGCTGAGAGAAAAAATGTGTGAGAGAGAGCGTGAGAGAAAATGAGCACGAAAGAGAAAAGCGAAGAGAAAATAAGGAGTCGCTATTTTACTCATTTATTCTACTCTTGCTCTGTTCTTGGCTTTTTAAGGGTTTGTGTAACCATAGTTTTTGTAACAAAAAATCTGCATAATAAAATATCTATGGATTAAATATCCCGTGATTTTTTCTTCTTATTCTAAAGAAGTTTTCCACGTAAAAATTGTGTGTTTCAATTCTCTCATATTTCTTCATTGTGTGTGTGTGCATTCGTCATCTTTATCCTCTTAGTTTTACTGACAGACCAGCATTTCTGCCCCAACAAAAAGAACCTGTTGTTAACTAATAAGCTTTAAACCTTCCTCGCCATAGCTTGAAAGCAAACCCATAGGTGGATATTAACTTATTTATGAATTTCCCAAGCCAAGCTCGGTTCATATTGATTAAAATTTTTTGAAGTTGTACATGACACAAACTGGCATATTGTACACCAAGTATGGCATATAAGACCTTATTATGAAAAAGTATATTTATTTACATACTGTTTACCAAACTATATGCACGGATGCTGAACCAATAATTGAGCTCATTTGTTAGTATGATTTGAGTTCATCTGAGATAACCCACTAACCAAATGAGTTATTGCGAATATCATTTTATGCTTGCCACATTAATTGAACAATTTAAGTAAAAGTATATTCAATTCAAATTTAAACTTATCTTCATATTAAAATTATTAATCACTCTAGTGTAGCAACTAACAAGATGTTATTTTCAATAGCGGTAATGCGTTCTCAAGTACAAGTTATGGTGCAGATTAGGAAACCTTCAGCTTCCTTGTATCGGGTCAAACTTGAACGGGTTCAGTCTCTAAATCTTTCAACTTGGTCATTGCACACCATAAACAACTAATAAAAGGTCAGAGGATTAGTGAAACTCACTTCTCGATTTATTCTCCGACGCTCAAATCAATAATCTTTTTAAAATAGTAGAAATATACAAGCATGCGAAGGTAAATGAAATATGGAATGCGAGGATGTTTATACACAAGGGGTGTGAGTGTAGATTAGAGGATGCTTGGACTCCTTTAATGCACTTTGGTAAGTAGCTCACTATAGTCACTAGATAAAAGCAACGATATTTGGAGGGAAGAGAGTTGGGTTATTTATCCTCTATTTGTGAGTTTGCGATCGAGTTTTGTCTTCAAAGCTTAGCTTGAATGATCTCAAATGCTCCCAAATGATTTCGAATTAAAATCTCCCCTTTCTCCAATGAAGGAGAAGGTATTTGTAGAGCTTCGTGGAGGAGACTTTTGGCACTGAAACCCGTGACAGATGTCCTACCTCGGTTCACCACCTGCTGAGCACTAGAGGTGACCATCGCTATTAGTTGTCATCTTGTGGATAGCAAGGTAACTATCGTCGGACATGGTCGACACAAGCCTTGTCACTTTCACTGGGATTTGTTAAGTCGCTACCGGTCTGTGGGAGTCGCAGCTTGCTAGAACTAACTGCATCCACCTTTGACTGGTATTTTCTAGGCCTGCGTCTTTGCACTGCCAGTCTGCAGCCGTTGAAGGGAGAAGCGCATGTGAACCATGATTTGGCGTGTGTCAAGTGTTGTCTAATGGACCTAGGTGCTGCCTGACCGGCCTAGGATCCATCTCATAATGTTGGGCTTCGCACGAGGTTCTCTGGGCCTCGCCGCTTAGCTAGCATTTTCTGCCGGTTGGGCCCTATTATTCACTCACCCATGTTCATAATAAACCCATCACTAGCCCCCATTCCTGAGGATGGCTTTCTGTCAGGCCCTAGTATCTCGAATGATGGACCATGGCCTACCGTGCTAGCTCATGCATTCCTTCTCGAGGAGCACCAGTCATCCGCTCCCAAGGGCGTCACTCCATCCCCACTCGGTTCTATAGCTTTCCAAAGCGCATCACAAAGATTCGATACTTTGTTTGACAAGATCTCCGCCTGGGGCTCAGTTCCTCATTCATGCCTTTCTTGTTCTATGATTAACGACTATTGGGTGGAGCGCCCCTTTATTAGGAGCTCACCTGATCTCCTGCGCGTCTATAAATTGGAGGGTTCCCAGACTTTGGGATCGAAGCTCATTCCCACACTAATGAAGCAATGTGGGGACCTTGGCTTATCCCATATTCCATGATGTCCCTTACGGGGATCAGATGGATCTTTGAAAGATTTGAAGTTGCTCTTGAGGCCTGTTGTCATACTCCTTCTAAGGGTGTCTTCTCGTTTTAACGAGGGTGGCTCATCTACTCTACGATCATCACGAGCCTTCTCTTCGCTTGGCCTAGATGTTTATCCTCTGGAGGAGCCTTGGGAGGTGAAAACCCTGATTCCAGCTCACAGACTTCTAGAAATGCTCTGCCTCCCGCTCCTGTCGTGGTCGTCTCTAGGGCTTACTGGAGGAGGCACACCTGTGGTCCTACCGGGCTGGACATCCAATGATTTTTCCGTATACCATGGCTTTGGCGGTTGACCTTGGGGTTGAGGCCTTTCCCTTGTTGTAATGGTGTATTGTTCATCCTTTAGAAAGGGAATGTCTTTCCATTTGCACTTCATGGGGCACCATTGTTGGCGTTGACGTGGCCGAGGGGAGAGCTCTCTCCTCATGCACGTTTTTCTTGATTTGGTTTTCTGATCGTGCGCCGCTACTTCTCTTCTTCTTGTAATTTACTTTACGTTTATTTTCTTCGTACTTTCACTGATATAAACTTTGTACTTTATAAAAGGATTTCAATGAATAAAATTGTTGATACCATTTTCACTTATGTCGTTAAATTATTTCTTTGTTGTTCCACTAGATGACTGAAGGGCCGAAGTTCCCTTGTGCCGTCACACATGATTTGCCATTCGCTAATTTTATAGGCCGGGGGGCCGGTGGTCTGACTTTCAGAGAGCCTGCCCCAAGCCCGCCTTTGGACCTTAAAGGGATGAGTCAGATTTGAGCCGTCCAGGGTTTTGTGTAGTTTGCATCCTTTCTCAGGTAATGAAATGCCACTAGTCAAGGTCGCGTCCATCAAACCATCTCTACGCATTTATTGAGACGGCAGTCGTAGAGCCGTCACGTCATAATGATTCTTCTTTAAAAAGGCACGACGCCTCAAGATGTTGCCATGTGGGAGCATCACTTCTAGCAGTGAGTCACCTTGCCTTTGTCAAACGGCGCCGTTTCTTTTGGGGGACTTTGCCCATTTATGCACCAAGGTCCCCTCATTGTTTTGGCACTTGCTTTTTGTGCTAAGGCTCTTACCCTGAGTTTGCCACCTCTCTTTCCCTTGTTCTGTTCTATTCTTTGAATGGCCGATGACAGGCACATCTACATCCTAGAGTTGCTAGCTTGGCCAATGGGATCATCTTCCTCTTCTAAATCCGAGTCCTCTACTGAGGAATCGAGATGGGGGAGCGGAGTAGTGGGAGCGCAACAAGGCAAACTCCGCCACCATAGCGGCAGTGGTGGGGGCTGCCAATTTCAGCCCTCAGTCCTCAGGCCGATGGGATTCCTGAGGGCACCACCGGGCTTTGAATTTGAAGGGGCCTCTAACTCCTCACGACACTGAGGACCCAACAATGTAGGCCGAGCAATTCTGCGTGCCCAATGGCCGACTGAGGAGGCAGAGCGCAGGGTGTGGGCCACCATTGCGGATGTCAGACAGAGCCGAGCAAGGGCCGTTTACCTTGAATGAGCCTTGTCAAAATCTGAGGCCAAGTCATCGTAGCTTCCCGAGGCCAACACTCAAGCTCGGAGTCAAATCGGGACATTTCAAGAAGAACTTCTACTGTGCCAAGAGAGGTTTTGGGACCAAGGTTGTGCGCGCACATGGCTAGAGGCCATGGATCCATCCAAAAACGTTAGCCTCGATATTGGAGGGGAGTTTTCAGGATAGGATTTGCCTAAGCCTGAGGATAGCTTCTCTTGTGACACCCGCTTCCCTATGGGCTTCCTAGACTCCCAGAATGAGGGAGCTTCCAGGAGCTCAGAACTGACCGAGTTCTTGGCTTCGGATCCTGCAGAGCCTGATAAGCGTAGGTAGTTTTGCTATATTTCGAGGCCACTGGGTGCCTCTAGTCATAAAGAAACTACATTAATAATTTTTTTTGGTAGATTTATCCATTCGGGTTAGCATGTTGCTCCCGAGTGTCTAGTGCGGTACTTTCAGGTATGCAGTCAGACGGGTTACCGCCATGGCAATCATTGACGATTTATGCCCTCGCATTTATTGCTTGTTGTGATAGTTGGGACTCGATGGACAACTGCAGCACGCATCGTGGGGCGGCGTGTCAGGCATCATTATGGGCTGACTAGAAAGATGCGACGTTCCTGTTGAGGGGATGCATGTTAGGGCCATCATTAAGGGAAACCATCGAGTCTCCTGCACTACGCCGTTTGGGGTCCCTTGCCCTAGCATATTTAAGCACTGCCCCCCACCGTCATTCACACTTTTGATTCCTCTTTGCTTTATACTTCATCGATGAACAAAAGTAGCCTGCGCCACTCATGGCTCGCCAAAGTGCGAGTGATATTAAGTCCATCCTTACTTCTAGCGCTGTTGCTGCCTTGCTTGCGAGGTATCGCATTCCAAGCAATACAATCTATCTCCTCCCTGGCAAGGACCGCAGAGAATGTGCCCCTCCGGAAGGGTTTATCACTATTTATGAGTCCCACTTAAAGGGTGGGCTCCGCTTCCCCATGGCGTTGAAGTTGTATGGGATCCTGTCGTCTTTGGGCATCACTGTGGCACGGCTTCCCCCAATGTTGTGCGTTACTTAGTCTCCATGTGCGTCTTCGCCCACCTCCGCAAGCGCAAGTTTTGTTCCCAATTGGTGAAGGTTATTTTTCGCTTCAACCAAGCGAATGACTTGATCTCGATGTTGTTGCATCCCGACTTCCACTTTCGTGGGAGAAATCCTGACTCTACGAAGCGCTGGAAGGACCGATTCTTTTTCTTGGTAGCTTCCCCAGAGTGGGATGTTCCCAAGGAGTGCGACTTCATGCAGGACTACTTCACGAAGGATGTGGGCCGGTGGGAGAAGGGAAAAGAGGAGGCACTGACAAGCCTCATCCTCAAGAAGGTTGAGATGTTCTACGTAAAGAGGTATTATCTGACCCCAGAGCTCTTTGTCGAGGTTAAGTGGAAACCTGCCAGGGCTATAGCAGTGCCTGCCGCTCATAAGAGGAAGTCCATGACGCTGGTCATACAGGAGCCTTCCCGCAACTTATCTGAGCAAAAGGACTCATCTTCTTTTTTGGAGTCTTCCTCGAGCAAAGACATTGCAACCTTGAAAAGGCTAAGGCGGGCTGGCTGCACATCAAGTAGCAGGGCTTTGATCTCACCGGCCGTATCGGGCCAATCCCCTGGGTCCAGCCTATTGATTCCGACTGGCGTCACAGGAGGGAGCAACTGTGGATCTGCCAATTTTTGCCATTGCACTTACGCAGTTTGGGGCCCCTCTAATCGATTATTCGACGGTCATGGAGTACGTGCGGGGTCCTTCCACCAGCGTTGTTGTAGGAACCTCCCATGAGGACTTGCTGGTGGAACCCATAGTGGAGGAGGCCGTAGTGGCCTACGAAGTAGAGGCAACTGCTGACGTCAGTGAGTCCATGGGGGCAACCCAGGAGGCCACTGTCGTCGTAGTGGATGTTGTACCCGATGCTGAGCCCGTAGATGTATTGTAGGTTTGTGACGTGCTTGCCATGGGGCCTCCAGCAATTGAGGTCTCAGAACCTATCGCGATCTCTTGTCTGCCCAAGGGGAATGATGCAAGACCCTTCGCGCCTATGGCATGTGAGGGTGGACGGGAGGAGAGCATCATAGATCCAGAGCCCCTAGCTATGCCTGCACATAAAGTTGTACCAGATCCGTCCGATGCTGTTGAGGAGCCCTTCCTCGAGGTATGATCTCTTCATTTCCCCAATTCTGATTTTGTTTGCTAATTTCCTCCGTGCAACAGGCCTTTGCTTAGTATGGACTCACCAACTCTCTTTATTCTTTCTTCTTTTGCAAAGTATTACACTGGTCCGCTCGTTCAGGTGGGTCTCCTTCGTCGTGACAAACTCATTTGCCGATGAGATGAGGAACTTGCAGGTCAGGACCAGGCCTAGGAGGAGGCTGCACAGGCAGCATCGCGGGGCAGGGAAGACAAGATAGCCGTTCTTAGGTAGGAGCTATCTACCATGAGAGAGGAGAGGGCCCAGGCTATGGAGGAGAACGAACTAATGAAAAGTGAGTTGCAAGGCGGCTTGAAGCCATGTCTCTGAGCTCCAGGCCCGAAGTGCTTGAGTCGAGCCCGACCTGCGGACTCAGCTTACCCGAGAGGAGATCGAACAAGCGCTGGATGCCAATTTCTGGGATGGCATTCATCTACGTCATCGAATAGTGTCCGTGGTGGCCTCGAACGTCTCTGGAGGGATTTTCGACCCAAGGAACGATGACGTCCGAGATCGGTCTCTCCTAACTGACTTCTTGGGGGAAGCATGGCCCTCGAACACTTAGGGTTGTTGGGATCTCTGTACATTCTTTTTTATTTTCGTAGTTGAATGAATAGCTTTGTAATCCCCGACTTATTTAATGAACAAGATGCCTTCTCTTAGCTTTCTTGTGTTGCTATCTCTTTTGCTGTTTCGGCTAGGCCCTTTTGCCATCGTCGCCGTGGCTCGTTTTGGGAGTCATTTGCATTGTACTCATCCTCAGTTGAAGACACTGTTGCACCTTACACAGGCGGGGTGCTCTGTCCAATTAATTGGGTGTCGCAACATGCCCATGGTAGACTCTTGCGAGGGCTAGTTGGTTTTGAGGCCACAATGGCTGGACTGCGTACGGTCTTAGGTCGTCCTCCGCACAATGCCGTATCGGTGCTAGGCCAATTTAGGGCATCATAGCTTATGTGCGTATGGTCATAGCCTACCGAACGTCACAGACTAAAAGTGCTCTCTCCCTCAAGGAGAGGTTGTTGCACACCTGCCATATAGGCCCTTTAAGGTTTTAGTGGCCATCTGGTTGGGAGCTTCTGGAGCCCTCAGGCCTGGCTGTTCAACCACTGAAGGGCCCTTTTGGGGCAAAGTTAAAGTTTGGAGTTCAACTGCATGTGGACCATTCGGCACAGGGCCAAGGTTCTCTAACCGTCACGGGGTCTATTTGCAAGCAGACGAGTGTCCTCCTGACATAGGGTAGTCTAGATTATTTCATTTCATAAAATGGCATGCATGCATACAGTCACATGGAAAATTAGATAGAAAAGGAGAAATTAATAATTTTTTAACAAAAACATGTTACATGTACAAGCATCCAAGATAATGTATGCAAGCTTTACCAGGGCATGTCCGTGAACTACTGATAGTACCTTTTTAGGTGGGTGGCATTCTAAATCCAAAGGACCAGTTTATCGTTTTGGGTATGCAGCTTGTATGCCCTGGCCTGGAGGATCGCCAAGATAAGGAATGACCCCTCCAAATTTGGAAAGAGTTTGTCCCTATGAGCAATTTTACTCGTCGCCTCTACACTCAATAGGACCAAGTCCCCGACCGCCAGCTAACGAGCTTTCACCTGCTTGTTGTTGTACCGAGTGATGCACTGCTAATAGACCGCCATTCTTAAGCACGCCGCATCACTGGCCTCTGGGAGCAAGTCCAGGTGCTCTCTGAGCCGCTGGGAATCGCTAACTAGATTGAAGCATTTGATACGAATGCAAGGCAAACCGACCTCAATAGGGACGACCACTTAAACACCATAGCACAGGCTAAAGGGTGTCTCCAGTGTCGGTTCCCGCGATGTTGTCCAGTATGACCATAGCATGGATAGCAACTCATCTACCCAGGAGCCCTATGCAACATCCAGCTTTGTCTTCAGCCCGTGTAGTAGTGTCCAGTTCATCACTTCGACCTGGCCATTCGCCTACGGATTCACCATGGATGTGTGGACTAGCATGATCGTAGGCTCGCCACAAAGACTTAGTCGATCATTTTGTTGGTGAATTGGGTTGTTGTCGGTCACTATGACCTTGAAAATTCTGAACTAATAAATGATATTACGGCGGACAAGTCATTTGCATTGTACTCATCCTCGGTTGAAGACACCGTTGCACCTTGCACTTGCAGGTGCTCTGTCCAATTAATAGGTAATCGCTACATTCCCATGGTAGAGTCTTGCGAGGGCTAGTTGGTTTTGAGGCCACAGTAGCTGGACAGCGTGGGGTCTTAGGCCGTTATTCGCACAATGCCGTATTGGTGCTAGGCCAATTCGGGGTGTCATAGCTTATGTGCGTATGGTCATAGCCTGCTAACCGTCACTAACTGAGAGTGCTCTCTCTCCCTCAAGGAGAGGTTGTCGCACACCTGCCATATAGGCCCTTTAAGGTTTTAGTGGCCGTCTGGTTGGGAGCTTCTGGAGCCCCCAGGCTGGGTTGTTCAACCACTGAAGGGCCCTTTCGGGGAAAAGTTGAAGTTTGGAGTTCAACTGCATGTGGACCGCTTGACACAGGGTCAAGGTTCTCGAACTGTCTCGGGGTCTATTTGCAAGCGGATGAGTGTCCTCCTGACATAGGGGCAGTCTAGATTATTTCATTTCATAAAATGGCATGCATGCATACACTTACATGGAAAATCGGATAGAAAAAAGAGAAAGTAATAATTTTATTAACAAAAACATGTTACATGTACAAGCATCCGGGATAGGACCAAGAAAGTACCTTTTTAGGTACCAAGAAAGTACCTATTACAAGAAAGTAATAGATTATTTCATAATGTGTGTTACCTAGGCAAGTCCGTGAACTACTGATACTACCTTTTTAGGTGGGTGGCATTCCAGATCCAAAGGACCAGTTTATTGTTCTGGGTGTGCAGTTTGTATGCCCTGTTCTGGAGGATCGTCGAGACAAGAAATGGCCCCTCCCAATTTGGGGAGAGTTTATTCCTATGAGCAATCTTACTCGTTGCCTCTACGCTCAATAGGACCAAGCCCCCGACCTGGAGCTAACGAGCTTTCACCTGCTTGTTGTAGTACCAAGTGATGCACTGCTAATAGACCGCCATTCTTAAGCGTGCCGCATCATGGGCCTCTGGGAGCAGGTCCAGGTGCTCTCTGAGCCGCTGGTAATCGCTAACTGGATTGAAGCATTCAAAACGAAGGCAAGGCAAACCGACCTCAACAGGGGCGACCGCTTAAACACCATAGCACAGGCTAAAGGGCGTCTCCAGTGTCGGTTACCACGGTGTTGTCCATTATGACCATAGCATGGATGGCAACTCATCTACCAAGGAGCCCCATGCAACTTCCAACTTTGTCTTCAACTCATGTAATAGTGTCCGGTTCATTACTTCGACCTGGCCATTCGCTTGCGGATACACCATGGATGTGTGGACTAGCATGATGCGTAGGCTCGCGCAGCACTTAGTCAATTGTTTGTTGGTGAATTGGGTTGTTGTCGGTCACTATGACCTTGAAAATTCTGAACTAATAAATGATATTCTGGCGGACAAAGTCTGTTGCATTGTGCATGGTTATCTGCACCAGGGAGGTAGCCCCAACCTACTTAGAAAGTAGTCGATACCTATTATGAGGAACTTTTTCTATCCGGATGCTAGGGGCATGGGGCAGAGGATATCAAGTCCCCAACTGTGTGAAAGGCCATGGTGCCTACGAACTCTATAATTTTGTGTGCGGCTGATGGCTCATGGTTCCATGGACTTGGCAACTCTCACATTTTTTAACAAAATCCATGGTGTCACGTTTCATCGTAGGCCAGTACAGACCATGCCGCATGATCTTGAATGCGAGATTCTTTCTTCTGACGTGTGAGCCACCGACGTCGAGGTGCACTTCAATCAGCGCATATTTGGCCTCTTCTAGGGTGAGGCATTTCATGTAAGGGGTCAAGTACCCTCGTTGGTACAACCTCTTGTCGATCATCACGTACCTACCGGCCATCTTTTTTACGCGCCTGACCTCCATTGGTTTATCAACAGGGCGTCGTCCGTTAGATACCTTTGGTACGAGGCATCCAGATGTCCTCATCAGCCACCTGTAGCATCTCGCACTCTGGGTCATTGACGTTGGGGACGACTAGGACTTCCTACATGCTCCTAGTATACTGCTCCTGAGACCCCATCGCAGTGGCCTTGGTTAGTTGGTCTCCCTTCCAATTCTCCACCCACGGGATATGCACTATCTCGAGCATTTCGAATGCATGAGCCTGAGCGCTCTCCTTGGCTAGGTACTTCGTGAGTAAAGGGTTCGATGCTCCAAAAGTCCCTTCAATCTGGTTGACCACCAACTCCAAGTCACTGTATACGACTAATGATTTGGTAGAGCATTCCTTGGCTAACCTAACTCTAGCGAGAAGGGCCTCGTATTTGGTGATATTGTTGGTTGCCGAGAATTCGAGTGTTTGAGAGTACTTTATCTCCTAGCCATGTAGAGTTTTGAGAACGATGCTAGCCCCACTACTTGCCTGTGTAGACAATCCATCGACGTGTATGGTCCATATTAGGGTGCTTGAAACATATGCGCCTTCTGTCTCATCACAGGCATCAAGAGAAGGGGTTATTGTTTTGACCATGAAATTCACGAGGGCTTGACCCTTTAGGGCCAATCAAGGTTAAGCACCACATCTAACTCACCCAATTCTATGGCACACTTGATCAGTCGTCCAGACATCTTTAGTTTTTGCAAGATTCCTTTTAGCGGTTGGTTGGTCAATTCGACAATCCGGTGTGCTTGGAAGTATAGCAGCAACTTTTGGGCAAGTAGATGAGGGCCAAAGTGATCGTTTTGGCGTGAGGGTAGCCGAACTTCGTGCTTGTCTATACCTTGCTTACATAGTACATGGGTCATTGCACATTTCCTTATTGACGAATGAGAACCAAGCTTTGGGTCGTATCCGACATGCCAAATAGAGGTATAGCTCCTCACCCTCCATAGGCGAGGTTAGGAGTGGCGAGTTAGAGAGATATTCCTTGAGCTCGTGGAACGTCACCTCACACTCAGTGGTCCATTGGAATCCGGTCGCCTTCGTCCCTTGGAAGGCCTTAAAAACAGCAAGTACTTTTACGCTAACTTGGCTTGATCGAGAGAGAATCGGCGAGCCTCCTCATGAGTTTTTGGACCTCCTTCGCGGTCCTCACAGGAACTTCTCGGATGTTACTCCAAACACGCACTTGGATGGGTTGAACTTCATTCTGTGAGCTCGAAGCACCTCAAAGGTCTTAGCTAGATCACGGACATGGCCGTCGATGACTTTGATTTTGATGAGCATATCATCCATGTACAACTCTACATTCTGTAAGATCTAGGCTTCAAATATCTTGTTCCCTAGCCTCTGGTAGGTAGCGCTAGCATTTTTCAGATCGAAGGACATGACCTTGTAGCAGTAGCGACCTTGGTTGATCATGAATGAGGTATGTACATCATTATTTAGGCTCATCCTGATCTTATTGTAGCCTGAGTAGGCATCCATAAAACTCAGGAGTTCATGGTCGGATGTGGAATCCACCAGCTAGTTGATCCTTGATAGTGGAAACTTGTCCTTCGAGCAAGCTTTATTTACGTCGGTGAAATCGACGCACATTCACAATTTACCATTACTCTTCTTTATGAGAACAATGTTTGACAGTTAGTTTGGATCCTAGACCTCCCTTATAAACCCGGCGTCGAGCAGCCTTATCATCACCTCTCTTATGGCGATTAGTTTTTCAAAGAAGTAGTTCCTGCGCTTTTGCCAGATAGGTTTATGATTGAGATCGAGACCCAACTTGTGGACCATTACTCCGGTTGGTATACCGGGTATGTCCACAAGAGTCCATGCAAAAATATCAAAATTCTAGTTGAGGAAGCTGACGAGTTGGTCGGGGATCGACGCGGGAAGGGAGCTACCGACATGCATGGATTTCTCGGGTTCGTTGGGGCCTAAGGGGACCAAGTTCGTCGGCTCTCCAGGCTGGACCTGTTGTATCGTGGACTCATCACAAAAGTCTAAATCCTTCGCTAGTCGACTAAGAGTGCCTAGAACAACTTGGGACAGGTAGCATGTTCGTCCCATCATTTTGTCGCCCAGTGCCTCCCCTGCCCCCATACGGCATAAAAAATTTCACCTTCAAGTGCGGGATCGACGTCACCACCCTAAAGGTGGCTAGGAACGGTTGGCCCAGGATGGCATTATAAATAGATGGCAAGTCAATGACAAGGAATGTGAGCGTTTGGGTGGTCGTACGCGGGTGAGCTCTCATTGTGACCTCAAGCTGGATTTTTCCCTATACGAGCACCGGCTTATTGCCTACGCAGTACAGGTGGCTCTCAGCTACTTTCATATAACACTTTTTCAATCCTAGTTTAAAAATATGTCAAGGTACAATAAATTTCGAGAGCTTCCAATATCAATGAAAACTCGTTTCAGTTAGTAGTCAAATATACTGTCTGAAATGAGAACAGATATAACCAGAGGGTTAGAATGGAGATTCGTTGTATGAGTCATATCGTCATCCCTAAAAATAATGATATTAGTCCTAACCCATACCCTCGCTCTCTTGCTACTTAATGTGGCCTCGAGAAAGTCTTGGATGCCGCTGTTGGCCGATCTTCTCGAAACCATGTTGCCAAGCTCTTTGGCTTCATCGCTTGCTACCTCGGGCACCTACCTCAGGCTTCTCAGGAACTGTGTGAGGTGCCCTCGGCTAATCAAGTCTTCGATCTCCTTTTATAGGGTCCAGCAATCCTATGTGGTGTGAACCAAAGACCGATAAAAATGACAATATTTGGTTTGGTCTCCGGCCCCTGGGTTCTTCAGTGCATTAGAGCCACTTCAAGAATTTTTTGTCCCAAATCTGTATCAAGATATTCGAGTGGGTATCATTTAGGGGTGTTAGGGCCAGGGGCCTATACTCCCGTTGGGTACCCTGCTCAGACCGCTACTATTTTTGAGGTTCCTGGGAGCGACCATCGTCTCCATTTTTCTTCTTCTCCATGGCCGAACCTTTGCATTGTCGGTCTACACATTCGGGATGCTAGCTTCTTTGGTTCCTCCGTAGGCCCGAGCGATAGCCTTTACTTCTTGGAAGGCCTGGGGGCATTGATGCGCTAGGTACTTGAAGAACTCTCCAACCGCCAACGTGGAAATAAATGCACTCAACTTCATCTCATCGAAGAGTTGGGGGATCTGGTAGTTCTCCACAGTGAATTGGTTCAGGAACCACTCCAAACTCTTCTCAAGTTTCTGTCGGAGACGAATGAGGTGCCAGGATTGCTTCTCCTCATTTCGATTGGAACAAAGTGGCACAGGAAGTAGTTTACAAGCTCGTCGAATGATCGGATGGAGTTCATCTGGAGGCCGTGAAACCAGAGCTTGGCATCCCTCTTGAGTGTTAAAGAGAAGCACTGGCACATAGTGGCCTCCCTCACCCTATGGAAGGTTACCAACATTCACAACTAATTTAGGTGATTCATCGAATCCGTACTTCCATCGTATGCATCAGTGTTGACATCTTAAACTTGAGGGGGAGTGGTTGCACTCGGATGTCCATGGTGAATGGTGACCTCCTCAGGTCGAGTGTTTGTTGACTAGCCTCCCCTTTGTACATGTACGGCCATATTTTCTCCACTTTTGCCTCCATCCGATGGAAGGACCCTTTCCTCTTGGCATTAATGAAGTTCCTAAGGTCAAAGTTATCCACGAGGGTGCGCAGGTCGTGGCAGCTGCTTGCATGGGGCTACCACGTACTGCATGAGCCCTCCCCTCTAGTCATGGGCCTCCAGTCGCTACGGAAGTTGTGGGGATTTTGCCGCTCCTGGCTTTCCTCTGGCACTTCCCCGATCGGGAGGCTCCGTGGTGACATTTGGGCCCTACTACTTGAGGCCACTTGGGCCCCGGCGTCATTAGGCCTTACTTTTCTTACTACTAGGAGCCTCGGCCTATGGCTCCTTCGTGTAGAGGTTGACGCCTGGGGACCAAGGGGAGAGGCTTCCGACCATTGTGCACCAGTTTGAATGCATAGTATCTAAAGTGTCTACTTTATGTCACCTATATCGGTAGCTAGCTTGTGAACATCAAGTTCGGCCTACTCACCAGCATGGCTATCCACCGAGGGGCCGTAACCATGGGTCGCTATATCCCTCGCTGGCGCACTAGCTTGCGCTAATGTGTTGACCATATTCTAACTTTCAAGTATGGATGTGATGACAAGTGATTAGACTTTCTTATCATTCCCACAAATGACGCTAATGATACATCCTCAAGTCCGGGTTACGGTACATATTAGAAAGCCTTCAAATTCCTTATGTCAAGTCGAACTCTAACAGGTCCAATCTCTACTTTTTCAACCTGGGCATTGTGCACCATAAATAGCTAACAAGAGGTTAAAAATTAGTTAGACTCGCTCATCGATTTATCCTCTGACGCTCAAATCAATAATCTTTCCAAGAGAATAGAAAGATACAAGCGTATGAAGGTAAATGAAATATGGAATGCAATGATCTTTGTATGCATGGGGTGTGAGTGTAGATTAGAAGAGGCTTGGGCTCCTTTAATACACTTATTTAAGTGGCTCACTTTGGTCGCTAGATGGGAGCAATGATATTTGGAGGGAAGAGAGTTGGGTTCTTTCTCCTCTATTTGTGGGTTTGGGCTCGAGTTTGGTATTCAAAGCTTAGCTTTAATGATCTCGAATGATCCCGAATGATTTTGAATGAAAATCTCTCCTTTCTTTAGCGATGGAGAAGGAATTTGTAGAGCTCTGTGTAAGAAGCTTTTGGCGTCGGAACCCGTGACAGGTGTCCTGCCTGCATTTGCCGCCTGCTAAGAGTACTCCCGGTGGTCATCGGTGACATTTGTCGTCTTGTGGTGGTCAGAGAACCGTCATCAAGCATGCCCAACACGGCCTAGTTGCTTTTCATTGGGATTTGCTAAGCACCAATCGCGGTGGTAACCACATCCGCCATTGGCTAGCATTTTGTCGTCTCTACATTGTGGTGGTGAGAAGAACCGTGATTGGGCATATGTCAGGGCTTGGCTGGCCCAAAATCCATCTCACGATGTTGGACTTCACACGAGGTTCTCTGGGCGTCGCCGCTTAGCTGACCTTTTCTACCAGTTGGGCCCTATTCCTAGTTGGCCATGTTCATAATGGACCCATCAAGCGGCGATCTTTAAAATTATTATAATATAGTTTTATCATCAAATTAAAATTGCATACGTTAAAACAAGTTCTTAGGATATAGAAAACATTACCCATAATCCTTTGTATTTTGTTCAAAATCAAGTGCTTTTATAGAATAGGATCATATTATGTTGAGATGCGTAAGGTGAAAAGTTATAAATGTTAGATCTCAATATTCTTTGGTAGATGATATTATTTAAGTGATAAGATAAAATGAAGTTGAAAGTTTCGGAATGGACTTTAAGACCGAAAGATTTCAAGAACAATAGCTAAAAAGGATACACGGCCCGGGCCAAGCTAGCATGGGAAATGAGACCGGCCGAGCTACAGGATTGGTCCTAAAAGGCTAACCCGAGTGAAAGTCAAGACTTTCTAACCGGACCCTCGTGCCAAGCCGTAAACTAAATTAGAAGGCTGGCATTATTCCACGTGAATGTAATTTGTGTCAATCTGGGTGGATTATCAATCAACGGCAAACAAGGCAGTCCAGTGTCAACATCATCAAAATGACACCACCATGCTCTGCATTCCTCTTCTCTACAATCATTACAAATCTGCATCGAAAGTGGTAACACCCATGATGGAATCGGTTGACCTCGAAACTCTGTCACCACTGCTATCTCTGTCACCACTGTCGGTGCTTTCTCTGCGTCCACTGCTGCTGACCCTATCTCCATCTCTGCCAGCTCCACCACCACCGGTGCTATCTTTGTCTCCGCCTCTCCGCTGTCGGTCTTTGTCCCCATGCCCGTCAAGGACCTGGCTGATCCCTGGGTCTGGATAAGCACTGGAATGTATTGCAAAATTGTTTTAGTTTTTGAGTCACTTCATATTTTCCCTTGACGTCATCTCGATTTTTTGTTTGAACAGAAATACTAGCTTAGCATGATTTTTAGCTTGAACAAAGATGATATTTTTGGCAATATTGATTGGAAATTTCCCTTGAGCGGAAATTTAACAGCTCTTGAATGCCAGATTTTCAAAGTTTTGGTGTTCGAGCTATTGTTCAAATAACAATTGTTCATCATATATATGTAGACCCTGGTGCACAGACCAATTGGTTAAATGAAGGTTGCCTGCATTGGATTTTGTTGCTGCTTAGTGTACATCTCTAAGGTTTAGTAGTTGGGCAATTACTCTTATGCCAAAGTTATTACAATAAATTTACACCAGCTGAATTTTCGGTTTCCATTCCATGCTTTTGGACTAGTTTTTGCCCTCAAACTCCTGAGTCTTAAAGGATTTCAATAGTGCATGACCAATTTGACGGCCATGTGGCCCTCTAGGACCTGCATCCATGGTGGTCGTCTTATGTAGTTGATGATTTAACGTGTCAATATGTTAGAATCAATTTATAGACTTACGATAAATTAGGTCATTTGTTTAAATGTAACTGCAAGTAATTAATATAAACAAGCATGCATGCAAAATTAACAAAATTAAATAAAAGAAATTTATAGTTCTTGTTCATAATTTCTCAAAATTACAAGTACAATCATTGCATTGCCATTCATACAAGCCTGAGTGAGCCACATAACTCTATTGTCGCTGCCACTATTTGAGTAAAGCTACTGTAATAGTTCTTCAGGTGAATGATGTTTCAAATTCTAAGGGTTACCTCACATATTTTAGTTCGTAATTTGTATTTTTATAGCGGATATGCTACCATGATATTTCCTTTCAAAAGTTAGGGACAATTACTTCATGTGTGCTGCTTTTTGGTGGCTCTAAGTTTCCAAAGAACCAAGTTGCCCTTTTGAATATTATTTCCTTCACCTTTGATTGTATTATTGTGCACTTTCTTAGTATGTCGATGTCTTTATGAGCACCATGTTATCGGTTTTTTCAAGGAGATCTAGATATTGCCCTAAGAGATACGCGTTCTAAGTGTACCATAATACATGATTCGCAAACTGGCCAAGCTAATCTCGATCAAGATGATAGCTTGTGTCCAAAGCAAAGGCTGTAGGATGTTCCCTAGTTACCTCCTTGGGTGTCATTCAATATTTCCAAAATACTACTAGTAGTTCGTCTACCTAAGCCTTGCCTCCTTTGTCCTGATTTGCCCTTAAATCCTTCAACAGGGTTCAGTTTTGTCAACCAATTAAACTGCATGTTAATAATCCTTTCTTGTCATTTTCTACATGTCACATATTTAAAGGTAAAATTGATAAAAACTCTAATTTAATTTTGATAAAAGAAATTAGTTTTTCCAATATAAGAAAATATATATATTTATATTGTGTAAAATTTTTAGTTTTAATCAAATAAAAATCATTATAGATAATAATAGAATATATACGAACATGTTGTAATAAATTATTAGTAAATTAAATGTCAAATCTAATATTTATGGGTAAAAAAAGTAACGTTTGACCCTAATTACATAAAATAATATGTAGTGGGGACCACCTATAGGTTGTGAATAATAGTTCTAGTCTTTGACTATGTAGAAATAATTATAATTTAAATCTTGATATTTGCATTGATTCTTATATATTTATACGATTTTTGTATATTTTATATATTTATATATGTCAATTAAATTTCATATGTCGTGCATTTCTAAACATTTATATGATTTTGTCATGACTTTTGCAATTGCACAAGTTTTGGCATATTCATTTGTTGGTGTACGACTTTTGTATATTTTATCACAATTTTAATATTATCAACATTCAAATTCTGATCATAATATTATCCTTAATATGTTTTGTTCAATATATATCAACATATAAAATTATATATACTTAAAGTATTTAGTTTACTCTTGCCATTGTTGTTAACTTTTCAAATTAGAGAACTTAAATTTACTTGCAGAAATTTTAGATCGGGAAGGCTTTTTAGATAATAGTTTTTAGGATATTTAGAGTTTATAATAATTAATGGTTCAAATTTGTAACTTTTTTTTTTTGAATTTTTGTTATTATTTATGTATGACCACCGACCAATAACATGTTTAGAATTTTAATAATTATTAAAATTTATAGTTTGATACTCTAATCTTTTAAATAATATGTTTTTCCTTATGGTTTGAAATTAAACAATTATTAAGTTTTAGAACTACTTTCAGATGTGATATTTAGATCTTATATTCAATTATTTTGTTATTATTCAGGCCATTTAATCACATTTGATGCAGGTTTGGTCTTCGGTGTATTAAGTTTGGGTTTATGTCGGTTAAATAAACTAATCAATTTTTAAATTTTAATTTTAGAATCTAATTTTAAATTAATAAAATAAATTTTGGTTTAGCTTAGAAACGTGACAAATTAACTCAATACTTCTTGCTTATTTAATATCCTTCTCTGAAAATATCCATCTTTAATATCCATCAGGATGAATATCTTATGAGTTTAAAAATATAATTGAAACTTTTTTTTGTGGCAAACACCATAGTTGACACTATCTTTGATGATAGTGTTTATTGTGTTTCTAGGTCAATCATGACCTTATTGACAAAATAGACCAAATCTTGCACTCTAATTTCTTTCTTGATCAAAACTTCACTGAGGAAAATGTTTGTTATGGCCTAGTAGAAGGATAGATCCTCCCCTTCAACTGAGAGTGGGATGTTAAAGATATTCTTTTGATTTCATAAAAGCCTACTAGTTCTTCTCAGTCTAGTAAAAATCTTGTCTCATCGATGTGCTTGAAAAAAGACTAAATATTTTTCTGTAAGTTTGGCCATAAACTTAGATAATACTGTTAATCAATCGGTTAGCCTCTTTCTTTCTTTTACAAAATTTGGGGGCTAATTATTGGTTATGGCTTTGATCTTATTTGAATTGGCCTCTATGTCTTGCTGAAAAACGCTGAATTTCAAAAACTTACTTGAAATTACTCCAAATACACACTTGGTTGAATTTAAACTTCATATGCTAAGTCATAGGAATGTTAAATGTATCTACAAGGCCCTAAATGTGGTTACAGTATTAAATGTTTTTCACTAGTATGTTATCAGCATATATCTTTACATTGCAATCAATCTATTGTTCAAACATTTTGTTGACCAATAATTGGTAAGTAGTATTGACATTTCTCAATTTGAATGCTATGACTTTATAGTAGTAAAACATCTGATTTATCAAGAATGGAGTTATTTTTTTGTCGCTAGGATCCATATATATATATATCTGATTTTATTCTGAGAAAGAATCCATGATGTCAAATAGCTAGTAGCCAAATGTTATATCAACCAATTGATCTATATATTAGACTGGGAAACTTTCTTTTGTACATGATTTATTCATGCCTATGTAGTTGATACACTTCCTCTTATTGCACAACCAATTTGGATACTTCAACTTGCAGATGAATTCCATTTATGTGAATTCTTCACCTCTTTCTGCATTTCTTTGAGTTTTTCCATGGATCAACTCTATCTCTTTTGTCAAATGAGTTGATACACGAGAATGATGTAAGCATATGAAACATCATTTTGGTTGGAATCCCAAGCATATCAATTGGTATCCAATCAAGACATTGTTTTTGTCCCTTAGAAAAGTAATAAGCTCTTTCTTTAAGCCTACTTCTAGAGAAGAACTTATTTGAATATAATTTCTTGGATCTTTTGGATCGATGGGAATTGTAATAGAGCTTTGTCTAGATTTCCTTGCTCAAATTTAGGTTCTAGCCTCTCAAATCGCTTGGACTCATTTGCCTTTTTTATAGCCATGTAAATCCTCGTAGTTGTAACATCTCTACAAAGATCGTGGGGTTATATTGTATTAGCGTATTAAAGAAATATCTAGATTGCATCGTCACAAGAAAAGCGTGATGTTTTGCAACGTTAGTAAATTTCCGTATACTTCTTACTTCTACATTAAAGTAGGAAAGGAAGAACTTCAGGTTTTCATTTGGTGCTTGCTTGGTCCTGAATAAATTTCAAGGCTGCTTTTCTTGTCTCCTACTTTAAACAAAATGGGAAATAAAGTTGATGAAGAGGCGGTGGAAGATGATAATAAAGTTTGGTTTTAGCCTATAAAACCCATTCCTCAAGTCACCATTCAATGTTAAGCATAAGCATTGGCAGAGTTCCACATCCCCAAGGTTTCAAAACTCGAGCAATGTATAAAAATAATTAAATGATTCACTAGATCAGTACTTTTATGATAGATACGATGTTAGGATTCAAGTTTTAAACTAATTGGGAAGCAACTGCTCCATGCTGTCTAATATGAGGGGACTAGCTCAATGAGGCTCTTTGAAAGCCTGTCTCTCTATCATTCTTACTCTTTTTCTACTTCAACCATGAAAGCTACTCTTTGAGCATTGTGAAAGGTTCTCTCAGTATGGTCTATGGACACTTTTGGTATCAAATCAGCTGGGAGAATGAGAGGGTTACTGCTGCATAACCCCTCCTATCTATAATACTTAACCTTCAATCCACGCAGATATCTCAATTGGCAACATCTAGTAGTTAAGTCTATATCTCCAAAGTTGAGTCTCCCTCCGAAGACATACATGCCACTCCATGGCAGGTTCGACAAGCGTTAGTAGATGTGGGCAGGATGGGTGCCATTTTCAAGGCAATCCTCTTCCTTAATTTCCATCGAGAAGTTGAAACTTGTGGAGCTTGAAGTATATCCTATTGAGGCTAATCTCCAATATTGTCCTAAAGTAACTTAAGCATTTAGAATATGTTTTGAAATTTTGTTGTCACAGCACACCTATGTCTGTATTTGTTGGAAATTGAGGGCCACCGTGTCTCACAGTCTTGTGGAGAATGATTAGCCGAATTATCTTGAGGGACATGATTGGAATGCTCATATGTTCTAGTATTGTTGCTCATTTTCCATAAGAATTTTTTGATCTTATGGGAAGCTTAAGTTTTGAAGGAAATGAGTTACTTAAATCATTCCCACGTATAAAGTAATGATACATACCATAAATTCAATTTCGATTCGAGAGATTCTTTGACGAGTTCTTGGACATTACAACTCCAATTTTTTACACCACAAACTAAAATAAATTTTCAGAACTTTAATATATTTTCCTAAATTGTCCCTTCGATACTTGAATTAGTCAAACTCTAGGCAAATTAGATAGCAAGAAAGTTAGGAAATAAGATAAACTTTCAAAAGGCAGTGCCCCGTGCTCAGAAATTTTTTGTTAGAAGAGATTATTTAAGATCCATGTTTAAATTATATTATAATTATGAGAAATTAAATTGAGATAATTAAAATTAATATCAAATAATGAAAAAAATTAGGTCAAAATTTAAAATTAGATCAAGTCACATCGAGTTAATGGATGCTTGATGTACGCCCATGCGTAAGATAGGCAAAAAGGTTATACTTGATGAACGCCTGATTAAAACTCGAACGCGCTTTTTAGTATACTTGCGCTTAAGGAAATGCCCGAGTGTGCTTTCTAGTATGATCACCTGAATGGTGCTTGATGCGCGACCTCAGTAGCATCCATGTGCCACTCTGTTTGGCGATGGCACCTAACATGCACTTAACGCACGTTTGAGCACCACTCTATTATAAATACTTTATCCGAACAAAATTTAGTCATTTTCTGTAGAGTTTTTGGAGAGAAGAGAGAGAAAGAGAGACAAGAAGTTAGAGAAAGTTAATTCAAGTGATTTCAATGAAGATTTTGATGAGATTTAAATTAAGACAAATGTATTATAAACCTTCTTTCTTTGTTGCTATTATTTTCTCACTTCATTAAATATTTCTTATTTTAAATACTCATATATGATATGATTTGATAGTTAAGATATTTATATTTAATATGTATGAGAAATTCTCATCATTCTTTTGTAAAAATGGAAAAAATTGATACCTAAGTCCACATATATCATAATATTTAGCTGATTTTTATAATTGTCTCTCATTCGTATCCTGTATTTTTATAATTGACCTAGGCAAGTCGCTATTTTCAAGGGAGATTAGGATGTAACAGCTCACTTGCAAGTTCAAAATGTTGACCCTAGAGCCGTACGAAAGAAATTCTAATCCTATGGACTATCTGGTCCACTTCCTTACTCTGTTGGGATTCTAAGGCCTAGACGACTCGATCTTATGTCTCTACTTCCCCCTAACCCTCAAAAGAGAAGCCCAAATTTGGTTTTATTGGTTGTAACCAAATTCAATTAGAACATTTTCAGAGTTGGCCGACAACTTCCTGTCGTAATTCACATTCAGCCAAAGGGAAGAAAAACAATCATGACACCTTATCCGCATCCGGTAAGGACCAAATAAGAATTTGAAGAGCTTCTTGGCCCAGTTCAACGCATAGGTTCACAAGATATTGAAGCTAATTGACGATGTGAAACTAAACTCTTTTATGACGACCGTGCAATCAGGTGATTTCTTCAAATACATGGTTCAACAAGAGCCCAACACCTTTCTTGAGGCGAAGAACATCACCCGCACGTACATCATCACCAAAGAGGCCAACGAAGCGAAGAGGTCAGAGTATACAGACCACTATCTAAGATCGACGAGTGGGAAGAAGAGAAACAAAGACAATTGCACCATCCAAGATCCTAAAATGCAACCAAGGATAGAACTAAGTTTCCAAAGAGAGTTTAGGCCTTTGAACCTAACTCCATTAAATGGCACTCGGATGAATATTCTCATATATATCCAGGATGAGAAATTCCTAAAGTGTCCTAAGCAGCCCAAGTGCCCAAAAGGAGGAAATCAGTTTAAGTACTATTTCTACCCTCGATCTCTAAGTCATAGCATCGATGGCTGCCAGACTCTGTAGAAAACAATTGTGATCTTCTTCCAAAAGGGGCACCTTAACAAGTCCTTAGAGACCTAAGGCAATCCCCTAGGAGTACAAATGGCAATGAGTCGGGGCAACAAGAGCAGCTACGCAATCGAGTTGCGGTCAGAGTGGTTAATATGGTGTCAATGAGACTACCCAGAAATAAAAATTTGGACCACCCAAAGGAGACTTCCAGCAACAAGAAGTAGAAGATAGGAGTAAGAAATAATGTCATTAATTTTATCAACGAAGATATAACTCATGTAATAACTCATCATTCCGATCCTCTTATTGTATCCACGCTCATTCCAAATGATACCATTAACTACCAACTGAAACAAGACTTTGTTGATAATAAAGCTTGAAAATTTTGCTATATTTTGATACATATTTTATGCTCTAATTGAAAAAAATATAAAATGAGACCAACTGAGGGACCCCAATACGGGCTGGACAATGAACCTGTTTTTGTCTAGGGAACCATTCAATTAAAGGTCACACTAGGAACTTATCCAAATATAGCATCTCTCATGCTCACATCTTCAATAGTCAGCTAATCTTCTGTCTAAAATGTTATACTGGAACGGCCTTACTTAGTCACATTCAGGGTAGTGACGTCAATTTTTCATCTGAAGATAAAATTTATGACAGTATGTGGCATTGGAGATGTCCTAGGCTACCAGGTTACTGGGTAACTGTGCTACTTATCTCAAATCAATCAGGCAATTTTGAATCAACCGATTGAAGATTTCAACCTCCAAAACGAAGCAACACTATATCAAGGACAATTCAACGATTCAACAGTCCAAATCCCACTAGATTCGAATGAGCCCGAAAAATATATCCAAATCAGAGACTCTTTATCGAGTCACCTACATGAATAGCTAATAACTTTTTTTGGCAGAACTCAGATGTGTTTGTATGGACACCCACCAACATGCCAGGTATTCCCACCGAGGTGATGGTTCACATGTTAGGCCTTAATCTTAGTTATAATCCAGTCTGATAGAAGTGAAGAAACTACTCCATTGAGAAGCTAATTTTCATGAGAGAAGAAGTCAAAAAGCTACTCGACACAAGCTTTATGATGGAAATCCAATATCCCGAGTGACTATCAAACGTTGTACTCATCAAAAAAAGCAATGAAAAAGGGCCGATGTGTGTCGATTCCACAGGTGTAAATAAAGCATATCTAAAAGACAATTTTTCTTTACCAAGAATCGATTTATTTGTAGACTAAACATTTGGATACAAGCTGTTAAATTTTATAAATGCCTACTAAAAGTACAACCAGATCTGGATGAGTCCCGACAAAAAAGGACACACCACCTTTATGACCAATCAGGAGACATATTACAATAAAGTCATACCCTTCAATCTGAAAAATACAGGGGCCACATACCGAGACTAGGGAACTAAATATTCAAGGCGCAAATTGGATAGAATATAGAGATATATGTAGACGACATGCTCGTCAGAAGTACAACAGTTGTTGACCATATTTGTGATTTAGTTGAAGCTTTCGAGGTGCTCTAAGTATACCAAATGAAGCTAAATATACAAAAGTGTGTCTTCGGAGTAACATCTAAAAAATTATTTGGATTTATCATATCTCACAGGGGAATTCAAACAAACCCCACGAAGATAATAGTTATCATGAATATGAATTTGCCTTGGACTATTAAAGAAGTCCAGAAACTAACCAGGAGACTTGTAGCACTCTCTCGTTTCCTAACGAAGTTAATAGAGAAATATATTCCCTACTTCAAGACTCTAAGGAGAATAAAGACAAACGATTTCTAGTGGATAGTAGACTGGTAGTTAGCCTTCCAAGAACTAAAAGAATACCTCTTCAATCCACTTTCATGACCTCTCCAAAAGAAAGCGATGAATTATACCTCAATCTGGCAGCATTCGATGTGGCGCTAAACTCAATCTTAATCAAGCAAAAATCCAAGTTGCCATGATCAGTCTATTATATTAGCATAATTCTGATAGATACCAAGACTCGTTACTCGCACAACAGAATGATCGCTCTAGCAATGGTTTACTCAACCAAGAAGCTACGACTATACTTCCAAACTCACAAGATCATCGTCCTAACAAATCAGTCACTAAAGGTGATCTTACAAAAACCCAACATATCCGAACAATTGATCAAATAGACCATCAAATTGGGTAAATTTGACATGAAATTCCGACTACGGCCGACCAAAAAAGGTTAAACCCTCACAGATTTTATAGTCAAAACAATGACCCCTATTTTGGAAGATATTGATAAACACGAAGACACCTGTAACCAAGAAGAGGTTCCAATCTGGATTTTGCATGTTGATGGCTCATCACGTGACGACTCGAGCCTGAATCCCCGGACCGTACCTGTGAAAACACCTCAATCATCCAAATTCATCAATTATCCAACATAAATTCTAAAATCCATCAATATAGATAAATTCAAAATCATCAAATTACTAAAATTATCGTACCATAAATAATCCTCATAAATACATTAATTAATATAACATCCGTAATCATAATTTACTCAAAATAAAAGAAATATTTTTCACTATCACTCATATGCCGCTAATACCAAAATCGCCTCTATCTAGTGCTCGATAACAATCCCATAAATTTTGACTTGCACCCATGATACCTCTTCATTCTGGAGTCAAGGAAATAAAAAAGTGAGTTGAATATCCAACAAATAAATACAATTAATAATTTAAAAAGACAAATAACTATCTCAGATAATAATATTAAATTCATAAAATTAATAATAACATACGATATACAATTCACTATTTGAAATTCAATAACATGTCATGTCTATGATCAAAAAGTTATATAAACAAGTGAAATATCACGAATATAATATAGATTCCACCGAATTAGATCGTTGACTCAATACGAGATACAACTATATGAGATAATAATAATCTTCACAATATGATATAATAATAATCTCTATGGATCATATTCTGACATAGTGAATCAAAGGCCGCGTATTTATGACCCGAACGGTTAAGTAAGTACCACGAGGTTATCTGATAT
The DNA here is from genome assembly GCA_033239525.1 of Nepenthes gracilis. Classification (NCBI taxonomy): domain Eukaryota; kingdom Viridiplantae; phylum Streptophyta; class Magnoliopsida; order Caryophyllales; family Nepenthaceae; genus Nepenthes; species Nepenthes gracilis. The sequence continues at coordinate 8,235,323 of BSYO01000033.1, forward strand.
TCATAGTATCCCCACTATCCCTATAGGCTTCCTAGAGGCTGTACTCATAGTATACTCATACCATCTCTGATACATCTCTCGTATGATATCCCTGATATTATTCTTTACAATGGTCATTTGGTTATAAGTATTCCTCCTCAATATTACCGACCTCAACTTCTGGAATGGAATAAGTATTGAAAAAGTATAGATTACTCTACGGTCTCACAAACTCTTATTCGTTCGGATACTGTGGAGTCTCCGTATACTCTCATTTACTGATCTATAGAGTACCAATAAAAGATACACACGCGATCAAATCCAACACGAAGGATTATTTATCACAGAATTGAGAGAAAGTCTAAAGACAGCTCGAATATTTAATTAAATGATATAATATTTTTTTAAATCCAACATATATGTGCATTCATATATTATCACTCATTCCACACATTATAGCACCCACGACTGTTCTCTCTCTCTCACACCCACACACACTGCTAACACTCACATAGTTACACAGTTGCACACTTTGGCAATTTATACTTACCACCTCTACTGATTAAATCTGCCATTTCACATATAAATATTCATAAATATACTTATATTATTATATATACAAACACAGAACACACAACACACACACAACAGCACACACGCTGCTTACACATATACACACACACATAGCAACACACGCTACTTACCCACACACATGCACACAGTGCACATGCACACACCCAGTAGCACACATGCATGCATCCTTTACATATATGTACATACATATACTCTTGGAGACATATATATCTATATGTGTACAAAAACTACAACAAATTAACAATATCTTTCAACTCCTGCCTATAATACACAAATCTAGAACGATGTTTGGGATCGGAAAGTTAAGAACAGATTCAACCAGCCGCTACCTTTGTCAATTGATGACGATGCAATTTAACCTTAAGATTTTCATACTTGCCTCAAACAAGTTGGAATTTATAAAATATTGGGTATAGATTTTAGCAATTAGCCTCCAATTTGTCCAATTTTTATAGCCATTGCTTACTGTTCAACCCAAAAGCACCAAACAATGTTATGCTTTGTTTCTCTCCTCTATTTTTTTGCACTGAAAATATAAAATTTGAACCTTTAAAATCTCAATTTGCATCACAAAGATTGTTTGTAGTATAACTCATTAATTATCATGACTTAAATCACCATAAACTCTCAAATCTTCTGTCATTCCTCACCGCATCTATTTTTCCTCAATGTTTGATTCACATAAATGACTGCCAATTTTTAAAAAATTAAGGCATGCAATTAGAAAATTTACATCAACAATGAGAATTGAAGAATTTACTTACCTTAATTTCTTACATTTCTTTCGGAGCTTTTCTATTTGACTCATGCGCGGCTTTCCTCATCGGCTCCCCTTCTCCCTCCCCCAATTCAGGCGATTATAATACCAAAACAATATAGGGTAAATAGTGCTAAGGTTGCTAAGTTTCTATCTTCAGCATTGATTTTTTCCTTCTTTGCCCTACTGAATTCCTTTCCTTCTTCATCATTTCTTTCTCCATTTCCCTCCTTTTTCCTCATTTTCTTTCTTTTAATTCACCAATTATTATTATTATTATTATTATTATTATTATTATTATTATTATTATTATTATTATTATATAGTCATTATCATATATATATATTTATTTATATTTAATTAAAAATAAAAATTAATTGATTAATTAATTATCTAATTATCTTTACAATAATATTTATAATTTTGATCTCACTTTCTAATATTTTAACCACTTTAAAATTTAATTATATTTTTAGTCAAAAAAATTTAATACACTAAGACCCACCTGATAAATATTATTTAGTTAGCTTAGTTCAATATTAAATTAATTTAACCTAATTCACTAATTAATCTAATTTTAAATTAATAGTTTAAATATTCAAACTCAATCTATCAATCCCAATACTCTAAATTTCATTGGCCTAAAAATTAAATGTCTACTTATTTTCTAAATAGTAATATGCTAACTAATTTTATCAATTATTAAAAATTTATCTCCAACTAGATTGTTCAATTTAATTCCAAAAATAAGCCACATGATTAAAATTTCTCATATACAGTCCACTGAGTAATTTAACCCAAATTCTAAGCCCAATTACAAAATTTTATAACAAGATAATTACTAAAATAGATAAATAATTATCACAATTAATCAAATAATTAATTCTCATAAAATAATAAAATTAAAAATATTTAGAATATTACAGATCATCCCAATTAGGAAGTGAAGCAGGTGTGGTCCCAAGAACTCCAAATGGGTCAGAAATAAAATACTTGATGAGCCTCAAATTTTCAATCACCAACAATATTGATGAATACGAGGCCTTATTAGCCAAACTCAAACTAACAAAAGAGTGCTCAACTAAAATCCTAATAGTCTATAGTAACTCGAAACTAATCGTCAACCAAGTTACCAAAAATTTCAAAGCGTCTAGCCCATTATTCGCAAGATATCTTACTAAAGTGGAGGGACTAATCAAGCCATTCGATAGAATAAAAATTCTCCACATCTTGAGAAAAAACAATTGGAGGGCAGATTAGATAACGAAAGCAATTACAACTGAAAATTCAAAGCACTATGTCTAAGAGATGTGGGAAATCCTTACCATCCCAAGCATAAAAGTTTCAGAAAATGAGATATTTCAGATCTCAAATAATGAAGCGTGGGTGACTCCATACACAAGGTACCTAGAAGAAGGCCTTTTACCAGAAAATTCAAATGACGCCATGCGCATAAAGAGGGCAGTAGGCTGGTACATCCACAAAGACAAGAGACTGTATCGATGAGGGTACTCTATCTCGTACATGCGATGTCTAATGCCAAAAGAAGCTGACTATGCGCTGAAGCGAAGTGCATCTCAATTTTGTGAGTCACACAGGAGGAACAAGAACTTGGCACCCAAAATCATATGACAGGGAAACTAATAACTTACAATGAAGTAAGATGCCATGAAATATGTGAAGAAGTATAAAAATTATCAAATCCATGGTAACATCCCTCATTGGCCACACTCAGAACTATAAACCTAGTAGTCACCATGGTTGTTCGCTCATTGGGAGCTTGACATGTTAGTCCCATTGCCCATTACACTAGGATAGAAAAAATTAGTCATAGTCGGCATCGACTATTTTACAAAATGAGTAGATATTTCTCCACTAGCATGGATAACTAAGTAGAACATGATAGAGTTTATTCGGCGGAGCATCATATGCAAGTCTAGGATTTTTGAGGTCATAGCGATTGATAATAAAATCCAATTTATTAACAAAAGATTCACGAAGTACTACATAAGTTTGGGAATCCAACTCATTTATACTTTTGTCACCTATCTATAGGCGAATGGGTAGGTAAAAATAACGAATCGGATACTTCTACACAAGTTAAAAACGAAGCTAGAAAACGAGTGGCTCTTGAGCAGATGACTTACCCTTCGTGCTGTGGTCCTACTTGATAACCTCCAGGGAACCAACACGAGAAACGTAGTTCCGTTTGTGTTACAGGATTGAGATAGTTATTCGGGTTGAGATTGGTCTACCCAACCTTTGAATCGAAAGTTTTGACCCAAACAGTAACTCCAAACAACCAAGGGAGCATCTTAACTTACTCATAGAAGCCGGAGACACAGCAAGGCTGCGCACAGCGGCTTATCAGTAACAAATCGCTTCGTACTACAATAAAAAAGTAAAAACTCACCAATTCGAGGTGGGGAATTTAGTTCTCTAAAGTATAGAGGTAACAAGCAAATTTGCTTAATAGAATAAGTTGTCCATTAATTGAGAATGACCATTCCTAATCTCAATAATTCTTTGAAATAGTGCATACAAGCTATGCACTAAAAACGAAAAATTGGTCCCGGGGATATAGAACACTGTCCACCTTAAAAAATATTATCAATGAACCTTCGTAAAATCAAGGTAAGTATTGTACATGCCATGCGAACTACGTGTATGTTGCAATCATATTGAAATTAATAAAATTGTCATAGATTTATTATGTTGTTTATGTGAATATTTGTGTGTCTTGGCATAAATTTAAACGACCCAAATTGACCCTAAATCAGGTGAAAGCTTTCATCTATAAATTGGCGTGCTAAAAACATGGTCAAAATCTCGGTCAAGACAACCAAGCAGCCCAAATGAGGTCGAATGAAAAATCTTGGTCAATACAACCGAGCGGCCCAAAAAGGGTTGAATACAAAGGCCTGGATGGCTAACAGACTAAAGTCACACCCCCAAAAAACACAAGGTCAAAACAAAAGGAAACTTATGGAGCATTTTCAGCATGCGTGGATGACTTTCTTTCACAGGAAAGAGCACCATCAGTCGAAGGTAATCGATAGACTAAGGCCCAACACATGAGTACCATGACATCCTCTCATAGGAACAAGTACCATCAGATAAGTACAAATGACGGACTAGATGTAGCATCTCAAATATTTTTGAGTTTATCATTTTATGAAAATAAATTATCTAATTAATTTTGATAACTATTTGACTATTTTAGTAATTATTTAGGGTTTAGAATCATATAATTAGGCTTAAAATATGAGCCTAATGTATTTAAACTATTGAAATGGTTTTATATATTTGAGCTATTAATTTGAATTAATAGTTTGAGTTTGGGTATTTCGATCATTAAATTTAGTTTATAGTAATTAATATGATTGATTGAGTTAGCTTAATTATATGTCTAATTAATCAAGTGAATGATCATATATTTTAAATTAATAAATTTTCATACACTAAAATTCATGTAATTTAAATATATGATGGTTCACTTAATTAATTAGACATATAATTAAACTAACTCAATCAATCATAATAATTACTCTAAACTAAATTCAATAGTCGAAATACCCAAACTCAAACTATTAATTCAAATTAATGGCTCAAGTATCTAATCTCAATTCTACAATTTAAATACTCTAGGTTCATATTTTAAACCCAATTATAAGATTTTAAACCCAAAATAATTAATACAATAGTTAAATAATTATCAAAATTAATTAGATAATTTTTTTATAAAATGATAAATTTAAAAATATTCGAGATATTACAATCTATCCCCCTTAAAAAATTTTCATCCTTGAAAATTTTGGTACAGTCCTTGAAAGTATTTGCTATGATTTTACTTTTATCAAAATGGTTTTATTCCTTAAATCGTCAATCCTTTCAAATAGATGCATAATTTTCAATATTTGATAATTTAGATATCATTATCATCACAACAATTTCCATAGGACAACCTCCAATCTTAATCAGGTCTATAATTCTTTTAATCTATAATAATCTTGAATTGATTAATATCTTTGTCACCTTACGTATAACCAATTTTTTTTTTTACTCTAATAGAACTTTAATATTAAAATTAGACACCCATCAAGTATACTAAAAATTCAATTGTATCATTATTTCGATATAATATCAATCCAAGCCAATTGATAAATATTCAGCTCTAATTACCAATATCGATCTTCAAACGAAGTTGCGATATACCCTGCATATGTACTCAACTTTCCTATACGACCTCCTTAATTTGTCAACTGTCACTATTTAAAAACATATAACACTTTCTTCCAAGTAAAACATTTTAGAACGTCATTTTTTCAATAAATAACTCTTATACCTTAAAATTTATTAAAAATATATTTTCTTGAATTTTATAAAATGACCATCCAACTCTGATATCTTTCCTACAATCCATCAAATTTCTTAAAGTAGTTTTAACCCATACTAAAATAAATTCCAAAATTAAATTTTATATACAATATTTACACATTGTTTCAAACTATTCTCTACAATATTACTGTCCAAAGTTAACAGTTTAGGCTAATTGATCCTATTTAAATCCTCAATATATCAGATTTCTTACTATTTATTTTCAAGTCATTGTTTGTAGATATCTGATATTAATTGTTGTTTCTTCTCCTTAATTTTATTACTAATATATATATATATACATATTATGAACATGTCATGATAATTCTATACATTCATAGGGTAAGAGTTGATTCTTATAATTACAAGAATTAATGGACAAATTAGTGATGCCGGAGGAAATACATCCTCGTATCCAAAGAAATAAATTTAAACAAAAAAAAATTGAGGTAATATATTCGAAATTGAATAAAAGGTCACATGAAGAACTATAAATAGACACAATAGTAAGCATAACAGAAGGCTGAATAATACATAAAGAAGAATATCGAAGTTTAAACTTTTTTTTTTTTTTTTTGGCAGTGCATGAAGTATCAAAGCAATTTATCAATGGGTCTTAGAGTGACAGTTAATGATGATGATAAATTTGATAGCTCATATACAATAATGATAATAGAAAATGTAAAATTTACGAAATACTCATCAAAAGAGAATATTGGGCATTAAAATGATGTGGGTAAATGGGAAAAGAGATCCAAGAAATCCCAATCTCAATTTCAGATTTTTTTTTCAACCATGGAATACGAAAGAAAATATAATCGAAAAGAATTCGGTCGAACTCAAGAAAAATAGATGGAGCTATTAATGCAACACTTAAGCCTATAGAAGTCATATGTACGAAGAAAAAGATGAGTTTAAATAATACAGGCGAAAGTATCAAAGTGCGGAATGGCACAATATAGAAAGAAACGAGATTGTAGTTCAGCAGGCTTTCATAATTAGATGAATAAGATAGTAAGTTGGATGGCCTCTTGCAAAACTACTTCTAGATGAAAAAGGATACAAAGATCTATCATCAATCAGACACCAAAGAAGATATCACAGTTAAAATTTAACTTTAAATGTAGAGAGGGATACATGATTAAAAATAATAGAAGGACAATGCTTCGAGAAGTGAGTGCTAAGAGAGAAAGAAGCTTCCGATTAGGTTTTTTTTTTTTTTTGTTATATTGGGAACTAACCCAGTCAATAACTGCTTTGATTATTAATAAATTTGTAGGTATGCCTGGTCCCCAAGAAATATCATTTAGGCTATTCATCCCTTCAATTTTATTTTATTATTATTATTTAACGATTTGTGATCATTACTCACTTGTCGATTTTCAAAGATACTTGAATTCCAATAGCTGGTCCTCAAACCTTTGTAGTCGTTCTTCTACCTTGACTATAGTCCCTAAATTCTTCCATGGTAGATAGTTAAATTTGATGACGACCAAACACGATCACCATTTTCATTGCAGTTTTAGCTCTTTAAGTTTCACAATTGCCAACCTATAAGGTCTTTAAAATCGATGTGATTCCTTAAATTTGCTCAATAGAGAAGTTGACCTCCTACACGGTATTTGTACCACCAATATGGTCGTAACGCATTTGAAAATCTCCAAATTAATAATGTCCTTGATTGATATTTCATCCGTTATAGATGTGAAGGCTCTGGATCATCCATAACTAATCTGAATAGATTGTTGATATGCAACACTTCAACAGTCAAGAGCAAAATTGTCCTGACTGGAAATATTGGAAGTTTTACTCGACTCTATGATTATCGTCGATCAAACAAAGTTGGCATCTTCTTCTTTAGCATACGACAATGCATGAAATATAACCCTGGGTTATGAGGAACCCGCTAATCTTTTGTCGCTTATACATTAAGAAAGGTGATTATCTAATCTCAGAATCTGTAGTAATAGGCTTGGGTGGTTCTCTTCTCCTGAATAGCTGAACGAGAAAAGTTTGCACATTCACCGCCTGAGATCCACAAGTCAAGGTATTGATGGCTTGTGCTATAAGTTGAGTTACCCCATATGAATGCCATCATAAGTTTTGTCGAAGTCTTCCGTACTTGTATTTTATTATCTCGACAACCTGTAAAATAAGAAATTTTAAAACATAACCTATACTAATACTCTAGCCTACCAATTTTCTCCTAATCCCAAAATATCTCAGACCCTAAACCAAAATATATGATACATTTCACGAATTAGAATTGTAATGATCTTCTAAGTCCTCAAGGAAGTGCTATAAAATTTTTCTCGATCTAGAATGATCACTGATTAACGAATCCAAATTTCAAAATACCAAGTCCCAAAAGTCTTCCAAAATACATACTGTTCTCTGCCCATACTTGATTTATTAGAAATAAATCTAAATCTTTAAATATTATTAAATCATCTAATATCTTCGAATATTGTCAATTTCAAAAATCAGGTTTTCATACAGAATCTTAATTCTCTGATACCATAATAGTTGCAACAACCCGAACCCGAGTTTTCGAACATGGCCTGGATCGTCCAACTAAAAATCTCAAATTATCCGAAATCATCAATTGCACGTCATAAATTATAACATTAATTAATATAAATAAATTTAAAAACATCGAATTACTAAATTTGTGATACTATAAATTATCATCATAATTACATCATTAATAAATATCCATAATACTAATAATAAATTATTTAAAATAGAAATAGCATCAATATCCATAATGTCAAGACCATAGAAATGTGATCCCAATAAATATTTAAAAGTCAATAAACCAATAAATAATCTCAAATCACTTATCATGGAAACCTCAATTTTTAAGATCACCTTTATCTGAAATTTTTACAGTAATACGCGATATCTTCTAGCCTGATATCAACCTATCTACTCTTGAGTCAATAAAATACAAGAGTGAGAAAATACTCAGCAAGTAAATATAATCTACAATAGATAGATACAAATATGCATCTCGGATAATAATATCAAATGTATAAAATTAATAATAGTATGTGATATACCAATCACTGTGCGAGACTCAATAACATGTCATGTTCATGACCCAAAACCATATGAACCACTAGATATCAAGAATGCAATATGGATTCCATCGAATCTGATCATCAACTCAATACAATATCACAACTATACGAGATAGCAATAACCTCCATGATATGAAATAACAATAATCTCCATGGACATTATTCTGTCATATGAATCAAAGGCCACATATTTATACCCCCAATAGTTAGGTAAGTTATCCGATATTCATGGTATCCCCACGGCCCTTACAGTCCTCCCAGAGGTTGTACCCATAGTATGCACATACCATCTCCGATATCTCTCACCAATAATACCCCTAATATCATCCTCCATGATAATCATTAAGTTATAAGTATCTCTCCTTAATATTAATGACCGCAACCTTCGGGATAGAATAGGTTTTGAAAATGTCTAGACTACTTTAAGGTATCACGAACTCTCATTTATCTGGATACCATAGAATTTTTGTACACTCTCCTTTACTTTTTCATAGAGTACTAATAAAATATGTGTACGCGACCAAAGCTAACACAAAGAATCATTTATCATAGGAGTGAGAGTAAGTCGAGAAAAAGTTTAAATATTCGACCGAATGTTATAATATTTTATTAAATCCTTTCTAACTCACTCGGTGTCCCAAATTTTATCTCTAAAGCTACAAAATACCTCCTATTTTTTCCACTACCGAACAAAGTTACAGTTACATTATTCAACTATTCGAACAAGTTCCATAATAATCAAACTAAAATAACAAATTGTCCTACTTTCACCCCTGAATTAATTTAAAATATATATACATATCCTTTTAACTCACGTCATATGTGTCAAAGCATATATAATTCCATACATCCATACATGCATAGGCATCATATACTCAATTTATATATGTATATAGACCTCCGTACTCATATATATATATATATATATATATATATATATATATATATGTATGTATATATATGTATGTATATATATGTATATGTATATGTATATGTATATGTATATGTATATGTATATGTATATATATGTATATGTATATGTATATATATGTATGTATATATATGTATATGTATATGTATATATACACACACATACACATAATCTCATACATAAACACATCATATACTTATATATGAACTCTTATATATACATATCACATACTTGTACTCACGTACATTACTACACGCTAAAATATTTAACTACTACATTCCTATAAGCTTCTACATGTACATCTAATCCCACACATGCACTGCCAATACACACCTCACGCTTACACTGCTAATATACACTATTATTCATTGCCATCCGTATCTACCAGCATACAAATATATATATAGACACAGACACATTCACATTCCTGTATACATATACATACTAACATATATATATATGGGCATACCCGCTTACTTTTATACGCACCACATATATACTTATCAAATTACTTATTGTAAACATACACGCACGCCAATATACACAAATACATCATTGTAACATATATATGTATATATACATACGCCACAGTTAGTGTATAAATACATACATACATCGTCTTATATTGGAGCCCATACACTCATATACCGTCAACAATCAGCATAACCCATTTACTAATCACTGTTCGTCGCCATTATTCCACTGTGTTTGAGCCACACAGCTAAAACAGAGCAATTTGTTCTGTTTCTTTGCTCCTTTCAATTTTTACAAAAAATTATAAAAAAATTCCTCACTTTTCTTTTTCCATATGAGAAATAAGGATCTGAAGAGCACGCCCACTAAATTTTATACTCCAATTTATCGCAAAACCCTCACAATTTCTCAAATATCTGCCTAACAGAGCCGTGGCTTCTAGTTGCCCTTAATTTCTCAAATACAGTCAACTTTCCCATGAATTTTAGCATGCTGATGAGAAATCAATATTATTGAGAAGGAAGGAAGAGTTTTACTTGTATGAATGAGAGACTACGAATTAACTTGCTTCAATTTCTTACTTTTCTCCTGACGACGACGGCAGTAGCACCAATCAATGATGGCGACTTTGACTGCAGAGGTAGCGACTTCGGCCTAGATTCACGATGGTGATTAGCAGCGGCAAGGAATAGAGACAATGGCATCAGCTGCACAACTAGGGTTTAACAACGGCAATTTTTTTCTTCAATTACGTGCCCCCCTCCTCCCCTAACACCACTCTCTTCTTAAATAACAAAAGTGATCCATTTAGGGTTTCATGGGTTTCCATTTGGATCATCAATTCCCTTCCTCCCTTGACCGTAACCTCCACCGTGCCTCCCACTCACTTCGCCCTTCTATCTGTATCTCTCCTCTTTCTTTTCCTCACTTCCCCTCTTTCTTTTCTCCCTATCTTTCTTTTTTCTTTCTTTCTTTTCTTTTATTTCTTTCTTTCCATTTCTTTTATTTACCGTTATTAATTAATTATTTATCTAATTATCCTTATAATAACACTTAAAATTTTAATATTAATTTCTAATATTTTGACCCCTCTTTAAATTTAATTTCATAATTATATTTTAAATTAATAAATTATAATATACTAAAATTTATATAATTTAAATATATAATGGTTCACTTGTTTAATTAAACCTATAATTAAACTAATTCAATCAAATATATTAATTACTATAAATTAAAATCAATGGTTGAAATATCTAAACTCAAACTATTAATTCAAATTAATGGCTCAAGTATCTAAACCCAATTCAATGGTTCAAATATTCTAGGCTCATATTTTAAGCCCAATTACAAGATTCTAAACTCAAAATAATTATTAAAATAGTCAAATAATTATCAAAATTAATTAAATAATTTATTTTCATAAAACGATAAACTCCAAAATATTCGAGATGTTACACTAGACTCCTTCAAAACTCGACGACTATGGCAACCAAACTTAGTTGGTCAAAAAAATGCTTTTCTATCATGCATACTACAATGTCCTCCCACAGATAAAACACCATCAAATAAAAGGAGTGCTGCAATGTCCTCTAACAAGACTGAACAAAATCAAACAAATACGTCCTACCAAGTATGATGACAATAACGACCATGCTGAGTCGGTAAACAAATTACATGTTGAGTAAAATATTCAACATATACAAAAAGAAAATCAATGACGATAATTAAAGCAATATGACTGATTTATTGACAAATCAAAATTTACAACACGAAGATCAGAAATATCCGAGAAAAGGTTACAACAATGCTGCCATTTGCCTACACTCGAACCACATGACAATCCTAAGGTGGGGCACCCCCCAGAGATCGTGGCGTAGGATTCCCGCTTATCTCTGAGAAATTCTTAATATCTGAACGGCAAAAAACTCTGAAATTTCTCGAGTCAAGACAGTCAAGAGAAAAGTATGGAGCGACCAACAAAACAATCCTCCTACAACAATAAAATACCTCCCACAATCTATCATCTAGAGTGGGTCCAACCTCTTCTGGACGAAGACGAATCCTCAGCTCTCCTTTGAGTCTAGGGCACTTGATTTGAAGATCAACAAATTACTACCCAACCGCCTAGAGCTTGTCCTTAAGTGAGGTGATCCGATCCAGGGCCAATGATATTTCATCTGAAAGATCTTGGGATCTCACCAGCCACTTAGATGGCTCTCAATTGAAGAAGGTGACCCGATCTCGACTCTATTGGGCTTCGACAACGGCAAAATTGACCCGGATCAGTGTACATTTGTGACAAATGAGAAATTTCAGCATCTTGTTGGTATGACCCGTCCGCAATCAAACAAACCAATTACTACGACTACAAGTAATGGTCTCAGTAAGAACAACCAAGTAATGGTCAATCACAAGAGACAACAGCAAAAGGAACAATAAAAAAAATGACAAGGAAATCCATAAGCGGTACCTCAATAAGAAATGGTTTCTCCTAAAATGATGGACTGGAAGAAGCTTCAACCCAAGAAACGAATGGAGACATCTAGCACAACAGAGGCATTGTGTGACAGTAGAGAGCGATCTCAAACTCAGGAGGAAGTAAAGAAACACTCAAACCCTCCAAGTGCTCAAACGCTAGAGTATCAGAGCGGGAGACCTCCTCTACATCCGCGACCTCAGGATTATTATTGAACTCTTTTGTCATCCGATCATTATTAACCAACTCCTCAACAAAAATGGTAGAAGGCATGGAAATAAGCTCATCAAGTGACAAGTTAACCAAAACTGGGACCCCATATTCAATCACAAATGGAGTATCGATCGACTCATGTAATCTGTTGGCAATGGAGTCATTTATCGCCAAAGCTATAGGTAATGGAGCCTCACCGCCTTCAACGAATCTAGCCGCCTCTTCAAAAATTGGACAAATTGGAGAAAAATGAGCAGAACCTAGCCTCTGAGTTGACTCGCCAGCATACTATGCAATCATCGCATCACAACACTCATCGATGTCCCAGTCATAGTTGGTAGAGGAAGAAGAGGAAGGATTTGCCCTGCTGATCACCCTTTCAAGAGAGTCCTGGATGAATAGCTCTCCCGGCTTCCTCTTGGGACTATGAAACAGTATGACAGCGGCATCCTCCCCTTCTGTTCTGACCTCTCAGTTCACATCGATGAACACCTTCTAGGTCAACCAAGTGCCCATCCTTCAGAGAGGCAGCATTCTCTTCAATAAGCATTTTCAAGGGCCGAGCCATGCAATTCACTCTCTCCAAGACATCACCAGAGTGGGTGGAGTTTACACTACCCCATTTATTGGAGAGAATCCAATCGAAAGGGACCGCGATGTAAAAATATCGATCCTTCCAACTCTTTATGGATTCGGGTTGTCCCTACTTATTTTGTACTTCTTACGGGGTGAAAGAAATCTAGTCAGCATCCTAATTAAACCGAAAGACCACCTTAATAACCCAAACATCCAGGAGAAGTTTCTTATAATGAAAGAAAATGCATAAAGAAATCAAGTATCTAAAAGCGTTGTGGTGGAGGAGCGCCACCGGAATCTAAAGAGACTCAAAATCTTATACCAGCTCTTTCATGAAAGAAAAGCAAAGACCTTCCTTCAGATGGTAATGAAGCCTAGTCGAGGAGTGCAGGCCCTATCATCAAGCTAAGGCATTATATATGGAACAGCTATAGGAATTATATGCTTCTCATAAAAACCGTCTACATCATTACAAGTGAGGATAGATCAGACTGTAATAACGCCTTAGGAAGTTACTCGGAAAGCCATGGAAGCAATAAGAAAATAGCAAACAAGGGCTGAGCAATATGAAAAGTGGATAAGTGTAGAAACGAAGAAGCGCTAGAGTTTAAATAGCCAAAACTTTAGTCCAAAAATGACGTCATTTAAGGGCACTGAAGAGGCACGTCCCCATAACGGCTAAGACACGTGCCGGCACCAAAGGGTGTCACGACACATCTTTTTCGCTATATCAATAATGATGGCCTAACGTAGCACCTCCCAGTCGCAGCAAGCAAATAGCTAATGGCTCTAATGCCCAAATTAGCTTATCCGTGGTGTAGCACAAGTTATGTGCCCTAACAATTCGTTTTTTGAGGCGACAGACTTGCGACAAGCGGCCCTGACGTCACTTGAGATCTATTCAACTGATTTTACGGATGCAAGAACCAAACATTCAAAATAAATTATTACAAGTTAGATTATCAGAAAACCAAATTGTCAATGGTCTGAATTGTCGATTGGTCAGAAATTAAGTAATGAAAAATAACATTCAAATGCTTTAACTATCCAGAGTATACAAAAAATTTGGAGCCATGCAATGACAATGAACAATATTCAAATAGTTCCATTCATTAGTTCCTATCACAACGTACAATTTTACATTATCAAAAGTATAACTTAAAAGGAGATAAAGAAGACATGGAGTGGCAATCCTACACGAGAAAGAAAGATGTCCATTCAACCCAGCAACGTGTATCTCGATCACCTCTATGAGCACCAACGAGATAAAGGGCACCAGTACAACATGCAAGCCCCCCTGGAGCGGACTCAAAAAAAAAAAAAAAAATAATAATAATAATAATAATAAAGAAAAGCCCTCAACCCAAAAATAGTAATGGTTCACTTTAAGAACCACCCATTTCCATGGGATGAGGCGACCACAAAAATCATCCTCCAAAACCCGGGACCTTGTCACAACGATGAAGGTCTAGTTTTGGACCAATTGTAAGAGAAAAAAATTAAGGTGGCTTCCTATATAAAATAGGGTAACCAACATAGCCTTCAAGTATATCCTCGGATCTCGACTTCAAAAATTGGAAGACAACATCCACCAACTCCAGCTTGTGGCAGCGAAGGCTCCATACTGGCTTTGGACAATCATGCTACCTAGTAGGCAAAAGATGCTTCATGATGCAAAGTAAAGAGAGTCCTACCATTTATAGTCAAGAGGAATGATCAACGAGTATTCAATACAAGAAAATAACGCATCTCAGTAGTGATAGTAGAGAATCAAATATTGCCAAACAAGGCCTTCAATCGGTAGGGTAGCTGGGGAAGGAACACGCATGAAGATTTATAGCTAACGTCCCACCGTAAATATGTTGGGAGTTAAAATTCAAACCTCTTAGTATAGGGAGCTAGTAATGAGCACAATAAGAATTGAGTCGGCCCAAATCCATTACACGGATACATAAGAGGCCCAAGTAACGACAGTTCAGCAGAAAATACCTCTGAAACCATAAGGCAACAGGCGCAGCGGGTGAATTAAGAAACACGACCCGAACCACCAAATATTGAAAGATCATAGTGGAACACTAAATGAGCTGCGTCAAGTGACAATTATAGCGATCCCAACAGTTAAAAGCTAAGAGGGAGCTTGGGAAAGGAACACGCGTGAATAATTATAGCTAACGTCCCATCGTAAACATGTTGGGAGTTAAAATTCAAACCTCTTAGTATAGAGAGCTAGTAATGAGCACAATAAGAATTAAGTCGGCCCAAATCCAATACACGGATACATAAGAGGCCCAAGTAACAACAGTTCAGCAAAAATACCTCTGAACTCATAAGGCAACAGCAGCACGGGTGAATTAAGAAACACGACCCGAACCACCAAATATTGAAGGATCATAGTGGAACACTAAATGAGCTGCTTCAAGTGACAATTGTAGCAATCCCAACAGTTAAAAGCTAAGCAATCCAACCATTGAATGAAGGCGATCATTACACGCACCAATAACACCCCTCATTACCAAGGAGGCACCTAACCAATATATTGATTCAGGGGACCGCCATCCAAATAATACCTCTCATTATAAATACAGCCTTTTCATACAAAAAAAAAAAAGAGAGAGGAAAAATGATGAAAAGTTAGATGACAAAAAAGAAAGATAATGAGTCACTCCACCAAACAAGTGTACAATTTTTCAAAGTGAGACACTCCGCCAGCCGAGTGCGTCATCCAATGCCACTCTATAAATCAAGTGCACCAAACGGAATATTTTTCTCCAAATAAATACTTATCCCCATTCACTTTATGTTCTCACACTCATTTTGAGTAGAAAGATTTCTGATTTAAATGTTAAAAGATATATTGGGTAATGAGTTCAATATATTTTTATCTCATATTTGTTTTGTTATAGTGCGCAGAATTCAGATTTTGAGTTATAAAGATCGAATCCGCTTTAGTTCTAGCAACCAGGCACGATTAGGTGGCTTCCTAATTCGTGTAATAATTTGGATCCTCAAAAAGCATCAAAAACCATCTCTAATGAGACTTCCTTTTGACAAGGAACCCTTCGATATTACCTTTACAACCCATCATCGTAGCTTGATTTGAATATTTAGGTTCACATCCCATCATTTTATTATTGGACTTGTCAGCTTTTATATGTATTACTACTGTTATTATTGAGTTTTTCAGCAAACAATTACGACCTGCTAAAACTAAACATGCCCAAAAGATTGTGCTTTATTTCGCAAACCTCAGATGAATAGATAGCTACAGAAATATTGGAAGTCAACATTAAAAACACAAACACACGAAGGACACAGAGATAATAGATAATGTCTTATCAGCTTGCACTCCATGTAACTCTTTACGGCACACATGTCTACTGGGTAAAATCAACCCGGAAAGAAGAGCATTGTTCCATAGTAAAAAGAAAAGAGACGACAAATCTTTTTATTCTTCCACTATATACGTACATAATTCCATCTTTGGAATCAGTAAGATGGCTATTTCAGTCTCCTCTGGCCTTCCTGTCTAGCTTCCACATAGGATGGCATGCCGAACCTGAACTTAGTACGCTTTATGTATTCAGACACCTTATCATTGAAAGAATCTCGTCTCATGCTGCTACTCATATCGCCCCCAACAGTTGACGTTGCAGCTCTAATCTTCGACCCTTTACGATCTACATATTCAGAGCGATTACCTTCCTTACCGCAACCGTCAGCAGTAGGCGCCGCCGCAGCTTCCTTTGTTTCCTGCCCTAGTACTCGCAGACGGATCACCAGCTGCTCCGCTTCCGTTCCCACCTTTGCCGCCTCTCCTGCTTTTTCTTTGTCATCTGATGCAGCGGTGGTGTCGATAATGATGGGAACCACAGTCGAATGTCTAGCGTCCTCGACTGCACCACCCCCGCAGCTCTGAATGCCTTCCGACTGCTGTGAAATGGGGATATTATGGGTTCTGAAAGCATGACTGCTTGAGATTGCACTCCAGAATTTTTCGCAAACATCCATGGATCTGTCTTGAGGTGGACTTGATCATGTCCGTCCAAACGCTGGAGATTGCATTTAAAGGTGACAAGGTGAAAGCGACTCGCATGGTTGAGGGTACGACACTTCTCTGGTATGACTTGTTCAAAGGTGTTTTGAAAGGCGGGTCCATCATTTGCTTAAGTTCTTCTGAATTCTTCTGGTGGTGGAAGACTTACTCGGCAGAAGGCGGAATATTTTGAAAGGAGTTCACAAAGAAGAAACTTTGGAAAACTTCTCATAGACAGATGGAAGATTTATGGAATCGAATTCTCTTTAGTTTTATTTTTTTCCAAAAATAGTATCTAACAAGCCCTGCCCCTTCAGGACGAGGGTTCTAGGGGTGTTGGAATGCACTGTCTCATATGACCCTCATACAATATCATACGATAGTCGTTGGATAAAAATTCCACTGTACCCCTCAACCGTTCTATTTAAATTTTTTTTTATTTTTTTAATAATAAATAAAGGACACTGTTGCGTCCCGAGTTCGCAATTGTTATACGGATTAGGGGGCCTCCGGGTTTCGGTCATCTTTGAAGCGTGAGAATGGCGGGCCCAATCTCCGTATCTGTTAACACGGGCGCCGCTGCACAACACCCAACAAATAAGAGGTCGGAGGTCCGGTGGGATTTTTCCCAAAGACGACCACTCCGACGCTCAAGTCGACAAGTTCATGATAAACAAAATGGCGCACACGTTAGGCGTGTGCGGACGTGTGCTGATGATGCATGAGTAATGCGTGTTTGATACGTGCTTAACGCATGTGGTCTGAGTGATAAATATAGTGAGCAAGTAGCGAAAGGCCTGGCCTCCTTAACGCACCGCAGTGGGTGGCTAACTTCCCGTTGCCTGACTAGGCTTGGGAATCAAGATCTTGAGAGAAGCGGGGCTCGTATGTGGTCTCGAGACTTGAATTCTATTCTTTTGGATTGCTCTCTCTCTTTTGATCTGGGAAAAAGAAAAAGAAGCAGCTCATCTTCCTCTGCGGTGGAAGAGAGCTCTTATAGGCTCCTCCCGAGAGAACTTTGGGCGCGAGAACTCCCGTTGCTAGGGTCCCTTGGCCGCTGGTCACTGTCGCTGACCGCCGGTCATGTCGGCTGTCGCTTTGCGGTAGCATGCAAGCTTCTGAGTGCTGCCGACCACGCTTGGTCTCCCTTCGAGTCGGGATTAGTTGGTTGCCTCCAGGTGGCTGCCTGAGCCGCCGTTGCAGCATTGATCGCTTCTCCATTGGCTTGTTTCTTTTCTCTGCTCGCTATTTTCTGGCAGCTCATTAATGCGCCGCAGGATGCCTGTTGCCTTTCGTCAGTTGGTTGCCACGTAGGCTCCTTGCGCAGTTGGGTTGGGCCTGCGATTTTCTTGGGCCTTAGTATTGGACCCAACACCATTAAATTTTTATTCGACGACTACCGTACGACATTGTACAGGTAGCACATCGCAACGCCCCTCTACTCCGGGACAAGAGAGGCTCTATTTTTTAAAAAAATAAAATAATTATTTTTCAGATTTAGGCTTTTTATTTTTAAATGTTGATTATAATTTAATAATTAATTTTTTAATTTTTTAAAATAATTAAATCATAATCATCCACTTTAGAAATAATAACCAAAATTTGAAGAATAATTTTTTCTATTACTTTAAGAGATAAAACCCCCTTATTTCAGGGTCATACTGAGATAAACACAATAAGAGACGTGATCATTTAAAGCTAAGTTATCATCTGCCCAACTTCATCAAGTAGAATCTAGACTTTTAAGGAAACATTGCGTAGCAATGTATATTAAAGCAAACAAAAAATGGACGGTGACAACACTAAGATACACTTATCTTTATCCCATTTTTTATAGATATTTTTTTTAATTTAAACATATAAACTTTAAATCATAATAGAGCAGTGATCTTACTATAATGCCACTATAACTCCACAAAAACTCCAGATCAAAAGTAAAGAATTAGGTCGAAATAACCTTTCTCTGATACCGTATCAATCGGATTAAATATCTCTTTTTGAGAGAGTTTTTTTTCATTATACAGAAATTATATATATGAAAATCAGTAAAAAAGTCAATTAAACCAACTTAAAATAGATAAACTATCATTGCAGTAAGTTTAAAATATAAATCATGCCATAAATTTTTTTCACAAGTAAAAAAATATATATATATATATATATATGGTAAAATTTGTATGTTGTCAAATTAAAATAGCTCATGACTGGATGCAGGCCAGCTTGAAAATGACCTTGCTATGTGACCAAGTCATGTTCACATAAAAAAATTGGCTTACAAAAGTCATTAATCCACTCGATTATATGACGTCTTTAACACCAAAGAAGTGCATCACAACATTAATCCTTCCACTCGATCTCTTCTCCCTTTTTCTGGTAGTGTTGGTTGCATCTCATTAACCACCAATATTGGAGGCAAACTATGGAACGATCAATAATTTACAAGTCTTTAAGCTGAGTAATTAATAAGAGTGTATAGTAATAAGGAGGCGGTAGCTTCGAGCAAAAAGTTTACACTTCAGATAATTCTCTCTTGATACGTAAAAATGCATATTTTCTTTTAGCTCGCAAAGCACGGCTTCTCTGTGATCCAGAAACTCAGCCACTGCTGCACTTCAGCCTTAATCCATGCATATAGTGTTGGGAATTACTCCCGTGAAGAAGTTCTTGTGAATAAAGAACTCAGATGGAACAGAAAGAAGTTTCGGTCAATATAGTTGATCGGATGGACGGTCAACGATCGGTCAATATAGTTAACCAGCTGAAGGTCTAAGTTGACCGGTTTTGCTGAAGGTTCTCAGACAACAAATGACGACGATCAATAGGACGTTGACCGGTCTAAATGAGAAGACGGTCAACAAGGTTGACCGGCTTAATATGGTAATACAAAAGATCTGCTACGTCATGAAAAAAGTTGGTTGACCTGCCTGTTTGGGTAATCTTAGAACTTCAACAGCAGATCTGTCTACTGTTGCAAGCATGTACCACCTGCTACTGAACAGGGTAAACATATGCATACTTCTTAGGAACTGTGCATCAACCATGAAGCAGGGTGTGGTGATCCTTGCAGCTGGTGGACTTATATGTATATATATATGTGTGTGTATGTACATGTAGGGTAGACGGTGAGAAGAAAAGGAGAAGTGTGTGAAAGAACATATGAGAGGAAGAAAAGAAGCAGAGTGCAATGAGGAAAGACTGTGTGTGTTCTGTTCTTATTTTTCGCATCTTGTTTTGTAATAATCCATCTCATACATAGTACATCTTGTGGACTTAGTGTCCCGTGATTTTTCCGTTAATTCATAAGGGTTTTCCACGTAAATATTGTGTATTCCTTTTCTTCCTACTTCCATTCATTCTCTTCAATTCCCTTGTCTCTGAGACGGTAGACCGCCCAATTTTCGGCCAACAAATGATATTAGAGAGCAAGGTTGAGAACTTTGTTCTAATGGCGTCAGCATCATCTAAGAATCTGTCGTTCAACATTGAGCAGTTCAACGGGTAGGGTAACTTCATCCTATAACAAGAAAGGGTGAAAAACGTTCTTACCAGAGAAGAGACGATAAAGGCACTGAAAAAGAAGGATGAGAAGCCCGCAAACTTGACCGTTGATGAATGGCAAGACAAAAGAGATCTTACAAACTGCACCATCAAGCCGTGTTTGGCGGACATTACTCTCCAGGAAGTGCTTGGCTTGACTGACCCGGTGGAGATTCAGGAGAAGTTGGAGAGCTGGTATAAGTCTAAATCTTTGACAACTAGACTACACATTAAGAACCAATTTTATGGCTTACGGTTGTCGGAAGGAGGAAGCTTCGAGAAGCACTTGGACTAGTTCAACCGGATATTAACGCAGATGTTCGCCCTTGACGAAGAAATCAAGGAAGAGGACAAGGCGTTGGTCCTGCTGGCTTCTCTGCCGACCTCCTATGATCATATTGTCACAACCTTATTGTTTAGAAAGGATACACTAAGGTTGGATGATGTTATTGCTTCCCTACTCATGAATGAGTCAATGAGGTCACAAGAGACCTTGACATCTGAGGTACTTATGATTGAATCAAGGGGAAGAAGTAGAGGTCGTGGTCAAAAGTAAGGAGAGAAAGCTCGCAGCAAGTCGAGGTCAAGGTATCAAAACCTTGAGTGCCACCACTGTGGCAAGAAGGGCCACATTAAGAACATTGCTTCAAATGGAAGCGAAAAAATACCGAAAAAGAAAAAGGTGATAGAGGACAGGTAGAGAAAAAGTCTTCCGTCTTAGTGGTCACAAGAAGCGATCTCCTGTTGACAAGTGAAGGAGATGTGGAAAATGTGACGGACGAAGAGTTCGGCTGGGTAATCAATTCCGGTGCCACCTTACATGTCACGTCCAGGAGGCAACTGTTCACATCCTACACTCCAGGAGACTTTGGAGTAATAAGGATGGGAAATGAATGAACATCGTCGATCATAGGCAGAGGAGATGTTGTATTGGTCACAAACAACGGGACGAAACTGATGCTGAAGGATGTGCGTCATGTTCCTGATATTCGACTAAATGTCATCTCAACCAGTCGGCTTGATGATGAAGGGTACTGCAATACCTTCTGTAAAGGTGAATGGAAGCTGACTAGAGGGTCTCTTGTTGTAGCAAGAGGGAAGAAGGACTCCGGCCTATATGTGATGAAAGCTTGTGAAGTAGCCGGAGACGTGAATGCTACAATCTGCAAAGAGAAAATGGATCTGTGGCACAGAAGGTTAGGCCACATGAGTGATCGTGGGCTGTCTTATTTGGCCAAGAAAGACCTAATTGCTGGTGCAAAGGAGGAAGAACTAAAGACGTCTCCTCATTGCTTAGCCGACAAATAGAGGAGAGTCTCATTTCATGGAAACTTGTCCTCTCCAAAGGCAGACATTCTAAATCTTGTTCACACATATGTGTGTGGACCATTCAAAGAAATGTCATTTGGTGGAGCCCAATATTTTGTTTCTTTCATTAACAACTATTCTAGAAGGCTATAGGTTTACCTACTGAAGATCAAGGATCAGGTTCTTGGTACCTTTGAGCAATTTCATGCTCTTGTGGAGTGTCAGACGGGGAAGAAGCTGAAGGCCATTCGAAGTGACAACGGCGGCGAATACTTGGGAGCTTTCGATGCCTATTGCTGGTCACATGGTATTAAGCACCAAAAAACACCATCAAAGACACCACAATTGAATGGAGTGGTAGAACGGATGAATCGTACGCTTTTGGAGAGAGTACGTTGCATGCTCTCCGAAGTAAAACTTCATGCATCCTTTTGGGCAGTGGCACTTAGGATGGCGGCCTACATTATAAACAGGTCGCCGAGTAAATCTCTGATGGGTGAAATGTCGGAGAAGATATAGAGGGATAAAGAGCCGTCCTATGATCACTTACAAGTGTTTGGGTGCAAAGCATTCGTACATATCCCAAGAGACGAAAGAACAAAGTTTGAGTCAAAGACAACGCAGTGCGTCTTTCTGAGCTACGGGAAAGATAAGCTGGGCTACCAGTTCTATGATCCAGCTACCAGAAGGCTCGTCCGATCAATGGACGTAACTTTCGTTGAAAATAAGACGATTGAAGACATTGGCAGGGAGGCCAAATGCAATGATAAGCAAACGGACAAAGTAAGCGTTGAAGCTGTCCGTTAGGCATCATTGGAAGGAGAGGATCATGGTCCTGAGACGGTTGAGGATAATGAAGAGGAGAACATGGCTCCGGATGACACCATGGATGGAGTCATTCCTCAACCGGCCGGGAATGTCTCTATTAGACGATCCTCACGCAACATACGATCGTCCGTCCGTCTGTCGCCAAATAAATATGTCATGCTTACAGATGCCAGAGAGCCGGAGGACTATGAAGAGGCGATGAAGGACGACAGCAAAGAGGATTGGCTGGAATCCATGAAAGAAGAAATGAGTTCTCTTCATGAGAACCACACTTTCGACTTGGTTAAACTTCTAAGGGGAAGAAGGCCCTCAATAACAAATGAGTCTTCTGTTTGAAGCCAGACGACAATACCAAGAAGCCAAAGTACAATGCACGGCTGGTAGTGAAGGGTTTCAGTCAACAAAAAGGGATTGACTTTGATGAAATATTTGCTCCAGTTATGAAAGTGTCCTCCATACGGATAGTATTGGGCCTGGCTACCACCCAGGATCTTGAATTGGAACAGATGGATGTCCGGACTGCATTCCTCAATGGAGAGCTTGAGGAGGAGATCTACATGGAACAACCGGAAAGGTTTAAAGGTAAGGGAAAGGAGAAACTTGTTTGTCGTCTAAGAAAAAGTCTGTACGGGTTGAAGCAAACTCCTAGGCAGTGGTATAAGAAATTCGAGTCAGTCATGACCAGTCAGGGGTACCGGCGGACAACTCGTGATCACTACGTATTTATACAGAGGTTCTCGGATGATGATTTTATTGTCCTTCTCTTGTACGTAGACGACATGTTGATCATTGGGCGCAACAGTGCCTGGATAAAGGAGTTGAAGGAGCAGCTTGGGCGGTCATTTGCTATAAGGACCTTGGATCGGCTAAGCAGATTCTGGGAGTCAAAATCTTACGCAATCGAAAGGCAAGGAAAGTGTGGTTGTCTCAAGAGAACTACCTTGAAAATGTGCTCCAATTATTCAACATGAATAAATCAAAGCCCGTAAACACACCGTTGGTGAACTACTACAAACTGAGCACTCGTCAATGCCCTACCTCGAATGATGAGAAGAAATACATCATCAGCTATGGGAAGCTTGATGTATGCCTTGGTATGCACCAGACCTAACATAGCTCATGCCGTTGGGATTGTTAGCCGGTTTCTGTCCAATCCGAAAAAGGAGCAATGGACCACGGTAAAGTGGATCATGAGATATATTCGGGAAACTTCCAAGAGGTGTCTGTGTCTTAGAAGTGACAAGCCTCAGTTGGTGGGTTACTCGGACGCGGATATGACCGGAGATATTGACACACGCAAATCTACATCGGGTTACTTAGTGAAATTTGCGAGAGATGCAGTTTCTTGGAAGTCTAAGCTACAAAATTGCGTAGCCCTATCCACTATTGAAACCGAATACATCGCAATGACGGAGGCCTGTAAGGAAATGTTGTTGATGAAAGAGTTCGTTCAAGAGTTGGGCATTGAACAGGAAAGATATGTGGTACTTTGTAATAGTCAAGTGTCATTCATCTATGTAAGAACTCTTCACTTCATTACAGATCAAAGTACATTGATGTGCGATATCATTGGGTAAGAGATGTACTGAAGGAAGGTCTACTGTCACTGGACAATGTTAGCACGGAAGAAAACGGGGAACAGACATGATGACTAAGATTATACCAAAAGGGAAGAATGAGACATGCTGCAAGATGGCCGGTCTAGCAGATTTAACTTTCTCACGGTCGTGAGGGAAAGTTTGTTGGGAATCACTCCCGTAAAGAAATTCTTGCGACTGAAGAACTCAGACGGAACAGGAAAAAGTTCCGATCAACATGGTTGACCGGATGGATGGTCAACGATCGGTCAATATGGTTGACCGGTTTTGCTGAGGGTTCTCAGACAACAAATGACGACGGTCAACAAGGCGTTGACCGATCTAAATAAGAAGACGGTCAACAGGGTTGACGAGCTTAATATGATAATACAGAAGATCTATTACGTTATGAAAGGGTTGGTTGACCTGTCTGTTTGGGTAACTTTGAAACTTTAACAGCAGATCTGTCTGCTGTTACAGGCATGCGCCACCTGCTGCTGAACAGGGCAAATAAATGCATGCTTCTTGAGAATTGTGCACCAACCATGAAATAAGGCGTCGTGATCCTTGCAGCTGCTGGACTTATATGTGTATATATATATGTGTGTATGTACATGTAGAGTAGACGATGAGAAGAAAAGGAGAGTGCAATGAGGAAAGACTGTGTGTGTTCTGTTCTTGTTTTTCGCATCTTGTTTTGTAATCATCCATCTCATACATAGTACATATTGTAGACTTAGTGTCCCGTGATTTTTTCCTTAATTCATAAGGATTTTTCACGTAAATATTATGTATTTCTTTTCTTCCTACTTCCATTCATTCTCTTCAATTCCCTTGTCTCTGAGACGGTAGACCGCCCCATTTCCGGCCAACATATAGGCCACTTTCTAAACCTATATGCACCCCATTAAGAACATTTCCATGTCATTGTTGCCACACTTCATTGGTCGAGAGCCTTCTCCCATCCTACTTAGGTAGGAATATTTATGGCCAAAAACAAAGAAAATTTAACAATCCAGCCAGACCCAACTACTGGAATGATAAGAATCATAAGAAAAATATGCAGGTTTTAGCAGGTTGAACACAACTACGGGGGTAAAAAAAACAGAAGTGAAAGATGAATGTGTATCTGCATCCAAGGTTTATCAGCTTTTGGACAGACAATGGCTTGAGAACGTTGTAAATGTTCTACAAATAGCAGCATTGCGAGAATAAAAAATTCCTGGGGAATGACCCAGGAGGCCATTCCTGTTAACTCGGCTCCCCAGCATGGCAAAGAGGTCAGCTTCCAGCTCTCTAGTTTGGCCCTAGAGCTAGGCCACCAGTACCCGAACAAATACAGCATCATCCAGGTCTTTGAATCGGCCCATGCAGGCCTCTAGTCTTCAGCTCGGAGCTCCCCATCGCTCCCTGAATTAACTCAATGGGCCACAACTGATATAGCAAGTCTACTCTCTGGGTCTCCAACAGCATCCAAGTAGGCATGATATTATCCGCTGGGAGTCCCCAAGATCAGATGATCTGCTGCTCACTTAATAGTTCCTCCGAAGAGGCCACAAGTGCCCAGTCAAATTGACTATCCAGGTAAAGTATGCAGAAGGCAAGAAAATCGTGAAATGCAATAGACCAGTCAATTTCACATGGCAAAATTGCTACATCGATTTTAAATTAAAATAATAATAATAACAATAGCAACTAAACAGTTAAGGGGGAGGAGTTAGAACACAACCCAAGTAACAAAGACCCATTGTGATAAAGAGCCAGACACATAAATCGACTACTGCCAGGTAAAACACATAAATTGACTGCCGCCAATTAATCTCCAGGTGCAGTTTTCAGACTTCAATTGGTCCATCTTTCTCCTCAAAAAAAAAAAAAAAAAAAAAAGAGATCACAGTTGTCAAAGCCGAAGTTTCAGACTGCTACCATGCTTCCCCTTGTGATCTGGATTCTCAGGACCTATCTAGGCATAGTTTACATTCACCTGCACTTGACCCTATTCACAGAAACTCAGTCTCCCAGTTTCCTGCCCCTGGTTTAGGTCAGCCTGCTTGCTTGCGCATCCAGGATTGGCATGGCACTCGAGAAAGAGCGTGAGTTCCCTACAGTACTGGTTAGTGCACAAGGCTTGTTTGACTCAAACCACGGGCAACCCAATCCCGAGAAATAGGGGAGGGTGTGGGAAAAACAACACATGGGCTTGGTCCATCTCACAGACCATAATTGAAGAGTTGAGTTGTCTTATAATGAAGAATGTTTCTGGAGAAGGGCTCTCCAACCAATATCTCGCCGGAAGAACCCTCCTGGCCATTCAATTTGCTCAACAGCTTGATAAGCTCTATCCCTTGCCCCCTGAAGATCTCTTCCGCTGGCCGCCACTCCAAGAACCCGACCGCCGACAGCAATAAAATGTTCATCAGAATCTAGTGCTGTGCCTGCATGGAAGACCTTAACGGATGGAGAACTATGCTCTGCTTTGTCAATATTGCGTATAACAGTTCCCTTCTTATACTTCCCAGGGTAGCCATTGCTTGCCATCACCACAACCATGGCAGATCCAGGAGACCAATTCAGTGACACTCCTGCTAGCTTGCCTTCACAAGCCGCAAGCAAAACTTGTGCCAGGTCAGACTCCAGACGCATCATCAAAACCTGAATTGAACAGCATAAACAACAAAAAGTAGCAAATGTTAGTTCATTCTAAAACAATAATCGCATTTGTAGTATCACCATATCAGCCTACATATATTGGTATCAGGCCCATGATAACAATATCCTACAATACTGCAGAAAAACTTGTATGTCGTATCACAATATACTACGATATATCGGCTGATATATCCAATATTTGCCTTTAATATTCACACATTTTTTTGCTTTCAATATATTCGATATCGATAGATATTACCAACATGTCTGACATTGTTATGATCATAATCGATACCGCTACAATATGATATCACAGCTTGCAACATTTTCATAACTGTTCTTTTTAAACCAGGCCAGTAAAAAAGACTTTGCACACGTTTGTAAGCCCCCATCATTCCTAATTGTCTCACAAAAGAGGCATGAAGAGAAGTTAAAATTCAAGATCTTAAATCAGTAGATGATCTCACAAAAGTGAATTATGATGCCTCAGAAGACCAATAGTATAAGAGAATGCTAGCTTAGCTTGAGGAGCAATAAAAAGTGCACCAATTAAGTTCGAATAACATTGGTATGACATAACTCTATTTTTGGTGATCTTAGTTAAGTAATGCTTCCGCAGATTATGGTGGGTATTATGTATACTTCCGCAAGTTATTATGAGATTGATTTTGGCAAGAATCAAGCAGTTTCAAAATCCATGATGGGATGACATGGAAATTGCAGCATAGGTTGCTGGTGTGGAACAATCAACCTGTCTAGAAAGTGCATCTGGTACCACATTTTCAATACCCTTCCGATATTGAATGGTATATTGCAAACCTATGAAGTTTAGTATGACTTTCATGTATGACAGTAGCATCTGTTCCAGAAGCTACTTTAGGCTGCAGTGATCAGTTTTCATAATAAATGGACTTCTTTGGAGATAATGTCTCCATTTCTGAACAGCCAACAAGTTTTCCATTAGTTCCTTCTCATAAATGGATAGCCCTTTCCTCTTTGGATAATGGGTTCACTGAGGAAGGCTAGAGATTTGTCTTATTGCATCAAAACTGCCCACATCCCTGTTGCATTTTCAAGAGAAAGGGCTTGGAAAATCTGGTAGGGCCAGTACCAGGTCTTTGCTCATAGCTTGTTTAAGTCAAAAGTTGTTGCAGTCTCTGAAACCATTGACAGGCATCCTTTATAAGAAGATCTGTAAGTGGTTCGCAAATAGAACCATAATGATGAACTTTATTGTAATAGCCCGTTAGTCCCCAGAACCCTTCTAATGCTGATTGTGATTTAAGAATTGGCCCATTAGTCCTAACTGCAATTTTGGGTCAGTACCAACTCCATCTCATGTAATGACGTGACTAAGGTACACCACTTGGTTTTGACAAAATAACATTTGCAAAATTTAGCAGAAAAGTTGTCTCAATGATTGAAAAACAATATGGAGATGATCTTAGAGTGAGGTTAAGGAAGAGCTGTAATCAGTATATTGTCAAAGCAAGCTAGAACAAACTTCCTTACACGGGGCAAAGATGTGGTTCATCAATGATTGGAAGGTTGCTAGAGCATTTGTTAAGCTGAATGATATAGAGCATCTGTTAAGCCGAAGGCATGATTTTAAATTCCAAGTGACCATAGTGAGTACGAAATGCTGTTTTTGGGATATCATCATGGTACATTCTTATTTGATGATATCTGGCTCCAAGATCAAGTTCAGAAAATTAATTGGCTCCATAAAGTAAACTAAAAGCAAATCAATAATGGAATAGGGAATATGCTCATGATAGTGAGATTTTTTGTGAGCTAGAGTCAACAGAAATTTGCCTAGTGATGTCCTTTTTCTTAACAAGAAGGGATAGAGAAGCAAAGTGGCTCGATCTCAAATGAGTTATAGCAGTGTGAAGCATGTCTTGAACTAATTCTTCAATCTCGACCTTTTGAAAGTGGATATACCATATGGGCTCGTGTATACAGGAGTTGAAGAAGGTAGCAACATTATCTTCTGACCATGAGATCTTAGTTGGGGCAAGCAACTGGGTTCCTCAAAGATATCCTGGAAAGTACAGAGAAGGATTTGAATAGAGGGATGAATGGATACCTGGTCCATAATAGATGAGACGGAGTAAATTGAGCTAAAGGCTTTCATGTGAAGGGTATAATTTTGCAAACGGGTTCCAGAAATGTAGGATAATTGAACCTTGCCCACAATCCCATGATGTTGAATCTGTTGGCATATCTTTCTGAAATGCAACTTGAAGATTCTGAAAATCAAATATTATTGGACTATAAAGCTTCATTGAATCTACCCCGATGCCATGTCACAACTGCCCATGATAGAAGCCATCAATCAGCCTTGAAGTTTTGGTAAAGGGTTTGTTTGGCTGATCTTCTTAACACTGTTAGCCACTGTTTACTATAAAGAGCATAGCAAGAGTGCTTCCATCTCCGGATCCCATCTCCGGATCCAAGAAGCTATGAGTGCTTCCACTATCGATGAGAATTGTAATAGATTGGTTCATTACTTCGCCCTGAATACCTAAATTAGTATGAGAAGGTGTACCCGATATGGCATCAACAGAAACTTCCACTAGTTCCTCGAAGCTGTCCTCGCAGAATTCACCCACTATTTCTTGTTCTGATGAAGTTATTGCATGAAATTGTCTTTCTTTGCATCAAATGGTCAGCACAAACTTCTCATTGCACTCAAAACACAATCCCATGGCCTTCTTTTGATCAATACTCAGGGTTAAGGAATTCTAAGTTGTAGAACTGGGATGTATGAATTTCTGAGGTGGAATTGAAGTTGAAGGGAAGGATCTATCTGCAGGAATAAAAGATGGTTTGGGTGTAAAGGTATAAAATCGAGAGGGGCTTGATCTTTAAGTATAGCTAGCAAGGAATGTTCCCGTAACTTTGCAATTTCAAAAGCATGAGCTGATGGTTTGGGGTTGCAGAATTTGTACCATGGATCGGAGTTCCTCCTTGAGGCCACTGATGAATTGAGGCCAAGCATATGAGACTTGAGGTCTTTCTTGATATACATGAACTGAATTCCTTTGGTTCAAAGTGTTAGATGCTTGAACCACATCATTGAAGGTTGAATTAGAAAATCGTCTACACACCTCCCTTGAACACATCCCAAGGAATAAATCCTTGTTATAGAATTGTCGTAGAACATAGACGAGACACCAAATCTCAGCTCTAACTCCCAAAAGCATCTATCCATTTGCTGCTTATCTGGAATTCTATACAGCAAGAAGTACTTTGTGCATTTCCTGATCCAGCCACTAGCATTGTCACCATTAAAAGTTGGAAAATTAAGTTTAGAAGTAACAGAGTGATGTTTTGGGTCTCAAATTCACCTGTGTCTGGAACCAGCAAGGTGAAGATCAAAGGTCGATCATGATGTACGGCAGGAATCATGGAAGCATGAGAGGTAATCCCAGTGCTGGAATCATGAATACTTTTCTGTCGCCAGCTTGGAGAGAAATTCCATGGATGAAGTCCTCTAGGGTTTTAGTGATGGATTGGTGAAATGCCAGGTTTTACTCTTGTTAGGAAGCTGCAGCCGGGGCTTGAAAGGTTGATAGATCATCTTTGATAGATTGTTGCAGCTGCGCATGGATGGTTGCTTCCCATTTTTGAATTTGATCATCCATCTTTTAAGTTCTGGATATGGATTGAAGATTGAAGCTATTAAACTGTATTAAAAACTGAAATAAGAATGAATCTAATAGCAATTGTAATATACCTAGCATTCTTGTGGTATATGTACATTACTTGAGAATCAAGAGATTATATAAGCATAACAGAAGAGAATGGACAAAGATAAAAAGAGAGTTCCGACAATCAAGGAAGAGAATACAGAATTGAGAGGTCCAGAGAAACTCCACTTAGGAATCTGAATTTCAAGCTGACTCCTGCTGTTACGCGGTTACTGTTTTATAGACTGATTACATCCTTGAGACGGTTGCCTTAAGAAACAGATGGCCTAATTACAACAACAACAACTATACTAACAAATTTGACTAACTGATTTAACAACTTGGTACCCTTCTAATCTGTACACAGCTTCCTTTGCTGATGAGGCCTCTGCCTTGCTGAACATTCTGTGGTCATTCTGTGGCCGATTGCATCAGTATACTTGATAGGCTGCCATTATTGCAGATTGGCTCTTCCTTTGATCCATGGTGATTCCTCCTAGCATACTAGTTCATTAGTTAGAGACGGCCATGACACTGCAGTAGTGAGATCCTGTACACCCTTTTCTTTTCCTATTATTCTACTTTTCAAGTAGAATGGTGAATTGGGTGTGGATAAGACAGTTGTTCAAGCCATTTGAAAGTACCAGTGGCTTAATGGAAAAATGTGAAACAGATTTTTCCAGGAGCTGTTTCTTATTGTTTCCAGCTATGCACATGATTGTATAATTCAAGTACAAACAAAATGATGTTGTCTTTTTACATTGTTTTATATGAATTTCAGGTGTGCTAGACCCCATGGTTCAAAGGAATTGACGACGTGGTAAAGAATGGACCGAATCAGAAAACCTTTGAAGCTGCTTAAAGGTATCCGAGGTTGGACAATTCTGTCTTTGCCTCCTTGATCCCCAAGCTCATTATAAATTCACTAAAGGTGATGAACCCTGCAATCTTTAGGCATGGGAAGCAGCTTGAAATTGAAATCTAACACTGGAAAATTGCAGAAAAGGGCAGCATTTTGGCCAACGGTTTCTATTTTCATAAAGAATAAGCTGAATAAGGGAATCATATATTCTGCAATAGTGTATCATGTGAGCAGCTTTGGATATTGCATTTTGATGACTAGATTTCAAATGAATGCAAGGAACCAACATAATAGAGAAACTTTCAGCATGGGAAAGGTTCCTGGGATCTTCAATAAATATATCAATAGTGCAGACCGTTTGGAATTGTATTCAAAAAGGCAACAAAAGACAATATAATATCACCTAAAGGATCTATAAACACATTCCTTACTTGAGGTTCTTGATGGAAGTAATTATGACTAAGTATTTCCAAATCAGAGGTAAATATTCAACACACCAAAAACTATCAGAGGACATCCCTAGACTTGAACTATCAAACATATCCATCATACCATTGAGATAAAGGTATACTAAACATTAAAAGAAATAAGAAAGGGAGTATGAAAACTATCGGATAGCCACCAAAGAAGATAATAAAGAGAAGAAACATAAAAAACCATGTTGATGACTCCATATGGGGGGATGATATTATGAAATTGCTAGACAAACTCATACCATAAGCCTTTAGTTCAAACTTCTTCAATTACTAAGTTTTTTAGTGGGATGAAAACAGAAGTTCAATGGACAAATAAAGAACCTGTTCCCAAACTATGGCTTTAATGAGTAAAAAATAAAATCAATTTTCCCTCATTGAAATGTTTCTTCTCACTAGTTGCATCATACCATTGAAATTAGATATTTTCTTAGGAGCCATTTGTAAAATTTGATTTCTACCTAAACTCTACAGCAGCAAACTTAATGAATAAATTCAGTCACACCCAAAACTATTATTAACAATCAAACCGGTTGAAGTTGAAGCCCATAGAAATTTCACTACCAGGTCAGAAGACACTAAGATCCTATAGACGTATGAACTGCTCATTTTGAACAATTGTATATCGGTGGCAGAACTTAAGAGGATATTTACAGAAACCAAAGAGAAAAGGAATGTGAGACAAGTAAAACGAAAGCATTAGAAAGGAAATTTAAGTTTCAAAAACAAATTAAAGTTGAATGAATTTTATTCAACCATGAAAAAGAAAGCAACTATGAACCAAATGGAAGTAGATATGACAGTTTTTTTAATCTTTTTATTTCCTTTTTAAGGGAAAAATATTTAATTTATAATCATGTAAGGTGTTTATTTTGGAAAACAAAATTTGAAAAGGAAATAAAGTAAAAAAGTAGTGACGAAAGAAATGTATTTGAGGAAAAGAAGAAACAAAAAGAGGAAACAAGTGAAAAGCAGCAAGCAAACTTAAATGTGCAACCTGTAGGTAAGGTAATTTAGTTCAAGCACTTCCAAAAGCGAACCTGAATTTGATGGCATTATATATAATTGGGGTACTCGAGAAAAAAATCCTTTAGCCTTGTACATCTTACCATTAGCTGTTGCGTCTATACCCTAGGAGGATGTTATACTAGACAAAGAAGGATGACAGAAGTAGGGGCAAAAGCAGATACTCAAGAAAAAATTCTTTAGCCTTGTACGTCTTACCATTAGCTGTTGTGTCTACATACTAGGAAGATGTTATACTAAATAGAAAGGATGACAGAAGTAGGGGCAAAAGCAGATTCATGTAACCAACCCTAGATAGTAGAAATAAGACTCAAGGCTTTGTGGATATTGATGTCTACATGTTTATTTTTATTTTTTTGTCAGGGAGGAGGGGATACCCCCTCGTCATTATGAAGCCAATTATGAACAAAGGTATGTGCCAAAACCAATTCATTGGAACCCCTGTATAGTCTAATTTTCTGCTTTGCTGCATTTGTTCACAAAGAGTAACCAAATTAAAATTTATCCACTAACCTGGCACTCAGGATCTCCAAACCTCACATTGTACTCAATTAGTTTGGGCAATCCGGACTTCTTTTCAATCATAAGCCCAGCATACAATACCCCAACATACTTGCAGCCTTCTGCAGCCATCCCTTTAACAGTAGGAAGAATTATTGATTTCATAACCAAAGACTGAAGCTCTTTTGTTAGTATGGGTGCTGGCGAGTATGCTCCCATTCCGCCTGTGTTGGGCCCGGTATCACCATCCCCAACTCGTTTATGATCTTGAGCAGATTCTAAGGGTATAGCATTCTCTCCATCAACCAGAGCAAAGAAAGATGCTTCCTCTCCTTCTAGATATTCCTCAACGATGATACGGAAACCAGCAGACCCAAAATCACCTCTCACTAGCATTGAATCAACAGCTTCATATGCCTCATCCAGAGTCATAGCTACAATAACTCCTTTCCCAGCAGCTAAACCATCAGCCTTGATAACCACAGGTGCACCTTGCTCTTTGACAAAATGTTTTGCAGCAGCAGCATCCGTAAAAGATTGATACTGTGTCAGGTAATCAAAGCATCAATAATAGGAAAATAAATCTTAAGATATGACAATCAAAAAATTATAAAGTACAGAGACTTCAAACAGTTTCAAAGGTTTATTATAACCTACATCATCCATTGTAAATATTGCTGACTGTTTTGACAATAAATTAGAAGTGTTGACAACATGGATAAAAAATAACAATATCAGTATCGACCACAGCGATATCAGAATCAATATTAAACACAGGTGTATATCAACCACATCAAGTGATACATATTAATAGCGACATATCAGATGCAACAATTTTTTGTGAGTCACACCATGCTGCCAATTTTCCAGCCGGTTTATTTGAAAATGGGCACATTGGTCAATATTTTAAATATCTCAAGCAGGTCAATATTGATAAATATCAATTGATATTTGCATATTGACCAATATGTCATTCCATGATTCACAAAATCTACTATGCCTCACGACTAAAAGAAGCCAAAGCATGAAAAGAAATATCGGCCAATATATATCCCAATAGCACAAGAAAATCGAGATATGTTGATATTCAAAGTACTAGCTGATACTTCCCTTCAACTTACAATTCACACAAAAAACATTCCAATAATATCTAGCACTAATAAATATTATCCAATATATCGGATACCGATACATATTGTCTAATATGTCTAACATGTTTGATACTGACAAAGTTACGACCGATACTGATATTTTCATTTATGAGACAAAATCAACTTACTAATACATAATTTTAGAGACCGTGAAAATATATCATGAAGTGCAAACTAGATATTGAGTAGGTGGGGCAACAATCAAGAGGATATGATGCTTACATGGATTCAGAAATGGAAGGACCTCAATAGGCATTTGTACAATACCAAGGGATACGACATTTTGAACACCACTTTTTTTTTTTCTAGTGAGAGGGTAAGGTAATAGTAAGTTTGAAAGGGTGGGGTTCAAACAACCCTTTTTCAGAATATAAGCCTTAGAGTAATAGTAAAGTTACTTATTGTGACCTTAAGGTCATAGGTTAAAACCATGTGAATGGTCTCTTTCTATTACAAGGGAAAGGCTAAATATATTTGGTACTCCTAGATCCAGCAATGTGGGAAGCCTTGTGTATTGGGTCGTTCTTCTAGGGGAGGCAGCAATGGGGAGATTGGGAGCAAACATACAGTATTCAATTCTTCTCTGCTGTAAAAGATTGTATTAGAAAGGACAAACCTTAGCTGTTGGGATCCCATATTTACAGCATAAGCTCTTCATGAAATTTTTGGAGCCTTCCAAGGCAGCAGCCTCTGATGAAGGTCCAAAGGTTGGAATTCCAGCCTTTACAAGGTCATTTGCAAGACCTGCAACAAGAGGAGCCTCTGGCCCCACGACAATCAAACCGACTCCTTGGTTTTGGCAGAAAGAGATCACATCTGTACTGTCAAAGATGTTAAGGTCTGGTATGCAAGTTGCATCTCCAGATCTTGAAATCCCAGCATTTCCAGGGGCACAAAGGACAGCAGCACAGGATGGTGATTGCTGCAAGGCATAGCAAAGTGCATGCTCCCTTCCACCTCCACCAATGACAAGCACAATCAACTTTGCTTCTGTGAATCAATGCACAGCATCATTAGATCAATATTTAATCAAGTCTTGTAATTCACACTCTGAACAGGGAAAATAACCCTCAAATTGTAGTAATGGAATTATGGAAGCATTAACTTTGACATTCATTTGAAAACAAAGTAATAACATCCATCATTGGTTAACAAGCTCCACAAGAGTTTAATTAAGGATTACTTCAAGCCATGTAGTTCATCACACAATAAATTTGCACATATGGATATTCGAATTGTATATGATCTAATGCCACATATGTGCATTTGGTTATTGGAAATATTATTGGAGTTATTGATAAAAGCATTAATTTATCATCCAATCAAAAAGTGGTGTTATTGAAAGAGAGTCCTACAAAGTTGTAAGCTACATGTTTTCCTATGAAATTAACTCAAAATGAAGAAACCCAGGCTGCTATTACTAGATCAGCATATTTGGACAAAACCCATAGATGTGTCACAAAAAGATGTGAAGAGTGACAAGCTTAATGGTTATGGGGCTTCTGAGAAGCATTTTATTGAATTAGTAAATGATAATTGCAGTACTGAGCAAGGAATGAAGCTGATGTTTGTGGTGCATTGTATCCAAGATAGTCAATCTACAGTTCATTAGCATGTATTGAAGAGAATGGCAATGATGATTGCATTAGATATTTGCAAAGTTCAATTACCTACTATGCTCTTTGGAAGATATTCATTTCACGATTATTTATCAATGGATGAAAAAAATATTGTATTTCTTGTTCACAAAGCCATCTTTGTCTATGGTGCTAACTCTCAATGTGGCCCTGCTTATAATTTATTTTGTTCCTTAAAATGGAGAAGGAAACTCAGTAAGAAATGCTTGGCAATCCTTGGTATAGGCTATTCATCATTCGGGTTGAACCCAGAAATGAACAAATAGGCAGTGTTTCTGGAAATGTTGAACATAAGTTTTCCCCTAAGGGATCTTTTAATTGAATCCATAAATATACAGGCATGATAACTATAGTGAGATTTGCTACCCCATTAAATGTGCAGAATGTACTTTAAAAGTTTCAATTGTTTGTTGAGAGGAAATCTTCCTCAGTTCCTGTTATTTTCCTGGTTTTAGTTTTGACAATGATTCTCTTTCAAATATGCCAGTTTGGATGAATTCCAAAAATCTTCCTAAACATTTCTGGAGAAGCCAAGACTTCATCAAAAAAGCAATTACAGTTAGTAAGCCTCTTTGCACAGACAAGCAAACTGCCTAGATATATGCAAGATTGCCTGCTGATATTGATGATGCCAATCATATCAAGGATGAAAGCTACAGCAATGGGGCCAGATGGAAAAGAAACCATTCACAAAGTTGTCTATGGAAGGCAAACCATCAAATGTGCCAAATGTAGGAAATGTGGTCAGAAAAGGGAGTCTTGTATAATTTATCTCATACTAAAGCTATGGAGATCAAGATGCCTAAACCAGACCAAAACATGAATTAAGAGGGATGGATTCCGTAGGAAAAATGCAAACCAGTATAACTGAGCTGTTGGGTTCAGTTGTAGCTTATAGTTTCACCGAGCAAGGTGTTCAAGCTGAATCTAATTTGACGGCTGCAGCTGGTAGTGCAGAACAAGGTGACACCATGAAAAGCTGCGTAATTGCTGCAACTGATTATGGCTGTCAGCTTAAAGGGAAATTTGACAAACATAAAAAGAGTCGCACATGAGAAGAGAGAGAGGATCAAAATCTAGTGCACATGATGCATTTTTGTTGGAAACAAGGGTCAAAGACATTAAGTTTCATAGACCAGCAAGAATCTGTAAATAAACTGGAGTTGGTTGAATAATTACAAAAATGCATCTAATAGGAGGATTTCACAAGGATGGTATTCATCAAAATGTCACAGCATGTCACTATTTCCAATCACAGCGTCTGTTGTAATTTGTAAAGTTGTAAATAAGATGCTGCAATTTAATTTTGCTCGTAGTGTTGTGTATGCTTCTAATGACACAATATATATATATATATATATATATATATATATTACAGCAGGCTCATTTGCAATGGAGAAGTCATACAGTTCAGGGGCCTTGGTTATGGGGGATTTTTATAATCTTTTGAAAGCCAGGGAAAAGTGGGGTAGCAATATAGTCACCATGATGTAACAGAAAACAATTGCTACTACTGTGTTTGATATCCAAACTAATGTGGAAAACTGAGGGAGGTAAACTATGTAAAATTAAGAGAGAGTAAAACTGTAAATATATTTGTTTGGTTTAGCATAAGAAAATCTGTACAAAACTCAAGATTATACAGTTTTCATTTGTTTGACCTAATCTCAAGTAAAACTATGGAATTAAAAAATTAATTTAGTTACTAAAACATCCTTAAAAGTCTAATTGTACCAATTTAAAAACTCCTCGCATATATTGCATAAATTAAACATTTTGTCCATAACTAAAATATCAAATTAGAAGAATTATAACATCATGCAACAATTAACAATTCAGTCAATTGCATAAAGTGAGGACACTTTACGCTCAAATTGAAAACCCAATCAACTTGGTTTGACTGGGAGAGAATGCATGCTTTAGGCAGAAGGAAAAGTAGGTTTGATGCAATGGGGTAGACGGTTGCCACAGGAATGGAAAATAAGCTAACCTGGTGGGGATCAAATCAATAAATGGTTAGCGTTGGCTCCAAAATAAACAGTCAGGTTAATTAGGGAAAATCATAATTATTTCTTATCTTAATTTAATTATCTGATTTATACAGTTTTCCTGTCATTTTTAGAGTATAACTATGGAAAACAAGGGGACAAAATATACCTAAAAGTTCCAAAGTTCTGCAAAATGTTTCACATTTTAATTGCCACAGTTTCCCATCCTCCTAACCAAACATAATACATTTTTACTTCCCACAGTTTTCCACACTTCTACAAATTTTTACTCATTAAAAGGAGAAAGCCAAACACACCATACATATCTAACCATTTCTGGCTACAAGGTAAAGGGACTTCTACACTTGGTGTAATTGGACAGATAGTGTGGGACCCAGTTTTTATAAAAAAATGATTGGAAAAGAAAAGGGGGAAAAAAAGGAATCAAACAAACAAAAAAGAGCAGCAGCAGGTGGCCAACATGGCCACCTGTCAAGTGCCAAAAAAAAAGAAAGAAAAAGAAAAATAGCAGATGCGGACTGCAGGTTCTGCAGAAAATCAGAAGGCCCCCTTTGCTGCTGCCTATGCAGTGAATAAAAAAAAGAAAAGGGGGCAGGCTCAGCTGAATTTCCAGCATAAGAAAAAAAAAAACAGACGAAGAAAAGGAATGCCGCCAGGAGGAAGAAGAGAATAAAACAAAGAAAGAAAATAGGAAGAAGATTAATATTTTAAAGTAATTTCTTCAATTTCAAGATTAACAGACATATATATGAATTCTTGGTTTAATTTCAAGTGTTGAACCCCAATGAAATGTTTTCTTGAGATTTATAAGAATTTTTGTGTACTATGATTTATAGTGGGAGGAAATAATTGTCGGGTATTATTTCAAAGGTTTGTAGATTTATTATATGTAAATCATGAGAAATTGGAATTAGGTATTATGGAATTAAGATATGGTTAGGTTATTTAGTGGTATAACTTAAGTGAAATATGTTAAGCATGATAAATTAAAGATGAACAGATTAAAATACTATGCAAGTTGAATAAGATACGGGAGATAGAAAAATATAGATATGACTCTTAAATTACTAACTTTCGGAACAAAAGAAATATCATTTATTTAAGCATCTTGGGCTATATTGTAATTTAGATTAGTAACTAAGCATATCGTGATAAATTTAAATATAGGTGAGGATTTGGGGCTAGATTCCACCTTAAGAATTCCAGAAGCAAGGTATCACACTGCATGGTTTATGTGAATAGATAATAAGATTTATATGAATATTTTTAACTGAATTGATCATGTTTGTAAATGGGTTTTAAAATCTAAAAAATGAATAATATGCTATTATATTTATGAAATTCCCTATGTAATTTCTTATTGTTAGTGCTTTGGATTATGCTATTATGCTTGCAAGTATATTTTATATTCCTGAAAATGAGTATTACATGTATCATTTCTATATTCATAATATGGGGTCCTTGAGACTGCATTTTGGTATAAATGATGCTTTTAAGGCATATACTAGATGTATGTGCTCTTTAGGAGCCACTCTATGCATGCATACGATCACGACACACGATATGACTTGATCACATAATTTTAGGTGTTATATGTTACAATGTCTTTTTTTATAATTGGCTCAACATTTATAGTTAGAGATATTCTAAAGTATTGCTTTACGAATTATGTACAGATTCATTAATAAACATGATTACTTCAACTTTGGATATATGCTCATTGCTTATAAGAAAAAAGTTCATTATCTATTCAGAGCTTATCGGATGATATTTTATTCATTTTTTAGATCACTAGGATTTTGAAGCCAAACACTTCTTAATAGTTATATGTGTCAAGGTCGGGCCTTTTTGGAGGACTTGAAGTCTTCATTAGCCATTTTTGAGGCATATATATTGTTAGCTCTATCATATATACCTATTCATTTTTAGGATAAACTTTAGCTATCATATATATATACCAAATAGGATGACAAAACCCCCGATGCTTATGTTAGCATTAATTATATTTATATGATGTGTTTCTAGTTAAGGCATGAAACTTGCTGGCTAAGGTAGGTCCCAAGCTCATCTTGGTCTTAGCATCAGTCATGGCCCATCTAGACATGAGTCATGACAGTTTTAGTATCAAAGTGGTTTAGATTTCCTATATATATCTTGCATGCATTCATGAATATTGATACAAGTTCAGTTTTGTAAAAAGTAGATATATTTCTAGTTAATCCTTGGGCTAGTAGAAATCTCTAGCAAGGCTCACCTTGCCATCATGGGATGGTGGCTGATGATGCACCCTCAATGGACGATCATTTATTAGAGGCATCAGCATCTTTTTCACATGTCCTTGCTCCTCCACAAGTTGAGGCACATGAATAGATTTGTTTTCTAAAGTGCTTGCTACAACAATTCAAAAAAAGCTACCCTATATGCAAATGCGACAATTGGACGCCACATTTTTCTATGCTTCTACTAATCCTATTGAGGCTGAGACTTAATTTTGACAGATAGGGAGGATTTTAGAGATGCCAGCATATACAGATGAGGAGAAAGTTTCCTGCACTCAAATTTTGTTTTAAGGCACTACGAGTCATTCATAGGATTCTGTGAAAATTGATATCTCATTCCCATGGTTGTTGCTTGGGAAGATCTCAAGAGGGAGTTTGATAGCCATCATTTTCCTCGAACTCTTAAAGACACTAAATTAATAGAGTTTACCAAATTAGTGCAGGGATAGAAAACAATAGCACAATTTGAGGAAGTGTTCACAAAGTTATACCATTTTACTCCTATAATAGTGGATGATGGAGAAAAATGCAGACAATTAGTGCAAGGACTTCATGAAGATATAACAACTGCATTACAAGTCAAAGAGTGGTCTAAATATGGCAAGTTAGTTAAAGTGGCCTTGACAATTGAAATGAGTCAAGCAGGTTAAAAGGCTATAGGAGAACAAGTACCTAAGTGAAGTGGACAAAGTTACTATCATGGTGATTGGTTGGAGAGTTC
Organism: Nepenthes gracilis; assembly: GCA_033239525.1. Taxonomy (NCBI): domain Eukaryota; kingdom Viridiplantae; phylum Streptophyta; class Magnoliopsida; order Caryophyllales; family Nepenthaceae; genus Nepenthes; species Nepenthes gracilis. Next base: position 8,277,072 of record BSYO01000033.1, read on the forward strand.
AAGAACAGAAGCAATTCTACTCAGCCTTCTTCTAGTTATGATGGTTATGAAGAAAAATAGAGATGAAAAGAAAACTTACAGGTTTTAACTAATAAGATTGGAAGTTCAACAAGGAAATTAGGCAATGAAATAGACAGGAGGACTCACAGGGAGGATCATATGCATGGATCTCCCCAATGCAATACTTATGGAAAATTTCATTTGGGTGAGTGCTTATATGGTACTCAAGCTTGAAGGGAGGGTCCCAAGTTCATCTTCATTTTAGCACCAATCATGACCTATCCAAATATGGGTCATGACAGATAATGATTGCATAATATAAAGTAACTAGAAGGACAGAGAGAGCATTGGGGGATAGTTCTCTTGCCATTTAATTCTGGGACTGAATTCAAATTTTGGGGCTTCCAACCATAGTCCCATTGTTGTTTCGGTAGTGGATGACTTCAATAGAGTGGAATTGCCTTTCAAGTTTCATCATTTGTGAACTCAACACCAAAGCACAAGGATACTGTTCGGAGAGTCCAGAGTACAGGGGTGTGCGGTTGCAAAATGTTCATTCTCACTGAAGCCTCAATATGCTAAAAGAATAATTAAGGAAGCTCAGCTTGTCCATTGGTGGTGAGCCTTGACATAAACATAAGTTGTTTTGTTGTGACCTCGATATAACATGTTCAAACCACGGAAACAATCTATCTGTACTTATGAGGAAGGCTGCACATATTCAACCATTCTCAAAATCCCACAAATTGGAGCCTCTTGCACTAAACTACCATTTTAATAAAACGGCTAGTCCTAAGATTAGTCCCAGAGTGTCCAGAGCTGAAAGGAATCTCGATGAGACACTGGCATTCTACAACAGTGGGCAGTTGATGAGCATCTTATTGAAGTACAGGACAACATGAATAGTCCCTCTCCTTGAGGTAGAGAACTTCTATATGCAGAAATCTAAAATTGAATGATCAAACTCCGAGAAGAGAATACAAAATATTTTTAAACTAATATGAAGGTGAAAGGGACCATTCCAATATTCACTCCAGTATTATAGTAATGGAGAAAATATTACATATTGACAAACGGTCATTGAAGGAATACTTTAATCTTATGAAGACTTTGCGATTTCATGCTGCATTGTATTGATAATAAAATGAAGAAGAGAAACAATGTTTTCACTCAAGAACAAACAAATTTGATGCTGGCACATGTAACTGAGGTAGAAATAGAGCAAGCTGTTTTCTCTGTACCAGATGCAAAGAAATCATAATCAGATGGTCATGCATCATACTACTACAAGAATAAATGAGAATTGGGAAGTAATTTCATTGCTCCTGTCAAACAAGCTTTTTTCCTTTCTTATCGATGGAAGCATTAGGAAGGAAAATGCTACTTCTCTGACCTTGTTTCCAAAAGTGGAGAATCCTATGTGAGGGAGTTCAGGCCATTGCACGTCAGATGTAGTTTACAAGATAATCTCCAAAATGCTAGAAGAAAGAATGAAGCTAGTTATTGGTGATTTAGTGGATAGTACAGCATTTATTAAAGATAAAAACCTACAGGATGACATATTGCATTCACTGAATTGGCTTGCAACTGTCTGAGAAGAGGTGTTTCCTAGTGTTATATTGAATGAAGAAGGCATAAGATTTGAGGGAATGATACTTTCTACATCAGCTCATCAAAGCAAATGGCTTTCCAAATCACTCTAAATAATTAAAGAAATGGAATGCATCACTACCCCAAATTTTCTATCTTCTTTAATGATAGCTTGGAAGGATATTTTCAAGGGAAAAGAGGATTAAGGAAAAGGCTGTTTATCACATTGCTTATTAGTCTCAGCCATGGGGCACTTATCAAGATGTTTATAAGTGTAGAGACATAAGCAGAAACTAGGTACGAGACTCGGCAAACTCATCTTATGGTCATGAATGATCTTTTCACATTATCTCAAGGAGACATTTATTTCAATTCAACTATTGACAGAATGCTTCTCCCAATTTGCTGCTGTTTTCAAGAACCAAGCTAATCTAGCAAAGAGCCAAGTTTTCATTAGGGCATTTAGAAAACAAGATAAGCCTATGTTACTAGACTGATTGGGTATTCCAAGGGATGCATGCCTTTAAGGCATCAAGGAGCACCGCTTCTGTCGACAAAGCTCAAAGCTAATGGTTCCCAGTGTTTTAATTGATAAAGTATTGCCTCATATCAAATGTTGAACTGCCAAAAATTAATCATTTTCAAAAAAAAAAAAAAGCTCCAATAAATTAAAACAACGCTATTTGTTGACCACACTTATGGAGCCCCATCATGTTAGTTCCCAAAAACATCATTAGAGAGATTGAGGCCTTCTGCAGGGCTTTCTCTGGATAGGGATACTCTGATGAAGCAAAAAAAAATTCTGCCGTAGAAGATTGCTTGCGAGCCTCTCAAGGAAAGGAACAAGAGCTGGGAATTGAAGACTTAAGCACCTTGGCTGATTTAGCAAAACATCAAAGAGTTATCTCAAACAAACTGATTAATTATGGATTCAACAATTGCTAATATTTCTGGCAAGTCACAGTTGGTAAGTTCAAAGAATAAAGATACTTCTTTGTCACAGAATTAAGGAGCTTGGAGTTGCAGAACATTGCTCCCAATACCTGAAACTTTCAGGGTTTTCATAAACAAAGATCAAAGTTAACCATCAAAATGGCATATGATGTTTATCAAAGAAAACGGTGCTAACTTGTGCTAAGGTAGCTTACCAAGACACAAGTTCTCCTCATGCTGACTACAAATAGAAAGCTACATACAAAAGACCAGCGAATCAAGTGGGGTCCGGTGATCCAAGTGGATGCAGAGTTTTTATTATGTCAGATCCGAGGAATTCCATTCATCTTTGTTTTTTTAATGACTTCTCATTGGAAGCGCTGAACTTAGTTTTGACTTTGAGGTCATTGTCACTACTCATCATCAGTATCAATCTTCGAGTTATGAACTCGAATGGATTAATATCAGAAGCAGGAAAAACAGTGTTGAAACTGAAGAAAAGTATGGCCGTTGCGCCTGGCTTATTTCATATGGAGGCAGAGGAACAAAATTTTCAATTTGATCAGCAGTAGCAGTTAGCTTGCTCACTCAATTGTCAAAATTGGCTTGTCAGGTCACATTAATGTAGAGGTTTTCTGTAATGTGGTCATTTGTACATAAACTATACCAAGGTATAAGGGAGCTGTTCATGTAAATATAAAAAATGGTGGTCAAATACACAAAACTCCGTATCATCTGCTGGAAAAAAATCACATATATGCATTATTATTTCTTCATTAAGAAAAGTTATTTTCATCATTTAAAATTATTGCTACAAATCATAATAAAGCAATATGAGCAAATTTCACCTTTTTTATTCAAATAAAAATCTACTTTTGAAATAATAAAATTATTTATATAAATATCTATTTTTGAAATGATACAATTATTTACTTCAACAAAACAAAACAAAACAAAATAATAATAATAAAGTATTGAACTAGATATACCGTCTTACGTGAATCTAGTATAAATGCAAAAGATAAGCACGGTATTGAGGAAAATATTACCGACCCGCCAAACCGTTCCGATTTGCTGCACAAGTTACCACAACTGGCATCATCCTCTGTCCTTCGGCATTCGACTTAACGATGGGCTTCCGTCCCTCCGCCTCCAAATTCATCCTGCAGATATTGACCCCAAAGACATCGCTCATCACCATCCTAGGACCAATTGTAAATCTTTGGCTGATCTTGCTGTAAATGTTTAGCTTTGACTTGGGCAGCCCAAACGAAGCCATATTGGGTTTTATCATTCCGGCGAAGGAAACTTCGCGTACGCTTGAGGCTGGCTTTAACGGAGAAGAACCGAATGTTTTGGCCCCAAGAAAGTGAATTTCTGCTCCGGAGGAGGCCATTGTGTCCACACACCCTCCTTCTAAATCGAACAAACAATTGAATTTCGACTTGCTTTGCTTTTTTTTTTTTTTTTTCTGTCAAGTAGACCCAGCTTCTGAAATTTGAAATGGAGAATGATCCCTAAAAATATCACATTTGGGAATTTACAGGATGCAAGAGACGGCAAAAGAGAGTGGAAGCAAATTAATGATTAAAAGACTGTTAACGAAATCTAGCACTCACCTAGCAAAAAATAAAAATACTATGCCGACAACCTTCGTCGGCTGGAAAGATTAACAAATTTCAAACTTCTCCCATAGCCACAGTAAACACTGACGGAAGAGCCGATGTTAGGTTTTGGATTCAAGAAGCTAAAACAAAAAAGATGTGGTGGTTAGCCGTGATAGCAATAGAACCGGCTTCACATCGTCTCCGCTGGCGCGGGGGGCGTCCGGAGGAAGACAACGGTAGACGCAGAGGCGGAAGAGCGAAACAGGGGGCGGGGAGCAATTGAATTTAGGGAGCTCCTGGAGTGGCGTTTTAGCCACTCCAATGCCCTTATTTATTTATTGAAAAATATGAAATAATTTTTTAAAAAGTGAGATTATATCTTATAGATTCACTTACTATGATTTTGATCTAATTTATGACCTATTAAAAATAAAAGATTATTTGATTAAATCCCCAAAAATAGAAAAAGATTCATTCAATATTTATTGATTTTATAAATTCCCATGTGTCCTAAAGAAAATAAAACAAAGTATAATGTTTTTAGCCATATACATTGTAAAAGATTGAAGCTTTGCTTTCACTATACCTACTTATATTGTCAAAACTTTCTCAAATAAAATTATCAAAATTTTTTATTTTTTTTAATATAAGATAATAATAGTTATCTTTCAAAACAAGAATACTGTTAGCAAGTGCCAGGGGTTGAAAAGATAGACTATGTTCCTTGACTGGTGCAAAATTCTAATTCAGTGACTTTTTACTTTTTCTAATTCAGTTGAGTATTCTGCTTGATTGGATACATTATTTACATCATAAATAAGCATTTTATTCTAAAAGTAAGAATTTTATATTAGGTATCTAAAATATTTAATTTTTTAAAAAGATTAACAGTTATTTAAATTTTATTTTAAATATAATTTTAATATGAAAGACTTTTTGAATTATTTTGATAGGATATCGAAAAAAAAATAGAAAATTAGTATCCTAACTTTAAATGTAGACAAAAATTATCAAATTTAATTTTATTTTATTGTTGTTTTATGGTCAAAATCTCTAAAATTTATACTCATATCATAATCAGGATGGCGTAAGAAGAGTTGCTTAAGATTATTAGTTTGAGAATACTTGCATGCAAAGATCTCACATATGTCATGGCTTGTTGCACTACTCTCCATGATGAAATTACAGTATTTTTTGATCCAACAACAAAGAGGATAAATTATAATTGTAAGCTACTTTAAATTGTTGGTATTCTTTGTTCACATGCAACAAGTATTATATGCCATGACACAATTGGAATTTTCAAAATTCATATCAACCCATGATAAACTCAAAAACAAAGATATTTCAACAGCAGTACAATTACACATGAATTGTTAACCCAGACATATGATCTATAAATTTAATCTGAATGGTTAATGTCTAAGTTTATGCAAAATTATATTCACATAGGATCAAGTACAAGATGGAGAGAGAAGTGGAAAAAGACTGTGATGACAATAAATAAGGTAATGAATGATTTTTGTGAACTTAATGTTGAAGAAGGCCGAAGCTGAAGGTAGACATTGTGAATCTTCTGGCTCAAATTTTAGATGAACTGTTACAGGTATAAAACATTGGAGAGAAGAAAAAAGTGGTAAGACTACAAAATCTGTTTGTCATTCCTATCCACCATCATTGCCCATCGAACCCCTTTTCATTCCCTATCCACCATCAATGACTTTTATGTTTTACTGTTTGACAAATCTTAATTAATACTTTTCTCTGTTGCAGGGTGCTACCTTCTTTGGAGGGTACACTCAGACTCCCCGACTTCCTCACAGGCATCAAATTACAGCAACTACAAATAATGAATGGTACAATCCACACCCCCTCCCCCCAATATTCACCTGCATAGCATTACCGCAATTACGCAGGAGGATACATCGCTACTCCCCTTGAATCTACCGAAGATTACTCCCATCCCCCGCCCGGATGTACTGTGATTGGTTTAGAAGTTTTGCAATAAATGGAATTACTCGTATGGAAAAGTGGTCTCTGGTTGCCCCATCGTCCCCCAGATGTTCTGGGATCTGGTTGTCCAGATTACTGTATTGTTTTGGAAATAGCTTCAGGAGTCATGTCATTTTCTGTAGTACAGTCAGTGATATACAAACAGAAAACATTATAGACTAGACGTCATAATATCTACTTCAGCAGAGCCCCTAGAGATGGAAATCGTTGACCAAGACCAGGGATCAGAACAGGCCGATTTTATTGCCTTTTTCTCCTGACGAACAAACATTATTAAATTGCTAATTGCGGCCCTTACATATTGAAATTGCTGATAAACCTAACAAAATGAGAGATGCCCATTGAACACCACAACTAATATCAAATGCTATTATATCGACATCATCAGCATCATCATGAGCTTTGAGTTTGACTTGAGTGCACGTAAAATTCATGAATTGCATAATCGGTGTCACTTCAGAGAAAAATTTGCCTGCATTCATCCTGACATCATATGGGGAGAGGCATTTCGGTGGTGGAGCTGCAACTGGGTTGGTCAGCATGAACTACTGCAGTGCTTCCTTCACATACAAACCGGACCTCACAAGGGGGCCTCACGGGAAGAGCGAGCTGGTGATTGAGCCATGCCAATAACTCTTGCGCGTGTAAGAAGTTTTCAGTCTGTATCAGGTCAGCTGCCTTAAATATCTGGTCACAAACTGCTTGTTATTGCAGTAGCCGATGCTGCTGTAATTGGTAATGTTGGTGGGCTATATTTCATTGCCCCTAGCAGTCACCACCTTCTTATTTGCCACCATTGTTGGTCCCTAATGAAGGTGCTGAGGAACTAAATGATGAACTAAACCCACTTGGAAGACAATGTTTCATATGTGCTAGGTGAAGATTGGTTCAAAATAAGTCGAGTCATGCTTTTGATATGATGGTCAGTTTCATTTAGCTCAACAATAAAATTAAAGCATGTTATATAGACCAGACATGAACCAGTGATCTCATACTCATAATACACTACATTTGTCCGAATTTACCCTACGGTCATATTACCTTTTCATTTGGTGTACAATATGAACGTGAACAATCTTTTTACGACACACTTTTGCATCCCAATTCAATGCCAAAGTAAAATGCAGTAACAATCCAAATTGTGAATGACAAAAAAAAGCCCTACAATGTAAATGTTTTTTCTGCCTTTCATTTAATTTGGTACTCTCTGCCTCCAATTGAAGCCAAAGCTTCAAAACTTTGCTATTTAATTTAGATTTTGCTGCTTCAAGTTTAATTTTTTATGCATCACCAGCCCATCTAGCTGACCGAATGCACTAACGACAGCATCTTGAGTCATACCATAAGACAAATTGACAATCACTTAAGGAAAGATTGCACTTTGAACAACACCAAACTTGCCTGCCTAGATTGTCATCAGTCATGGATGCCTTCAACATTGCCGAATGGCCACAATTACAATATGGATGACTTGTAACAACAGTTGAGGTGCCATTTTCATGTGACATTTTTCTTGAATCTCCTTGACAATAAAAAAAATATTTATGAACACATTTTGAAAAGGTAAATAAAACGAATGGACAATTCATTTCTTAATTTATTTGCATGATTTTCAATAGGATTACAATACAATGGAAAACCATTCTCAATCCTTTTAACTATTGTTACTACACTGTGTCATAAGCAACGCAAATGACATATAATAAGTCTTCAAAATGATATGAAATATCCGTTCTTTACCATTCTGCAACACTAAGGATCCAATTTAGGAACAAAAAAAACATCAAGAATATGAGTTTGGCACATTTTTAGTGTGAATTGCTAATGCTCCGTTTTCCCTCAACTTGCACGATTTCATCATTGCCAAGGTTACTTTGGTCTACATAGAACTATCCAAAGTCTTAAAATATTTGCATCTTAGGCCATATGACTAGTGCAGCCACCCTGAAAGAACTAAGTATGATTTTTTTAACGATTGAAAAGCATGTATAGCCATGAAACGATGATTATCCTACTTCTGCTGCATATCATGAAATCATCTTGTTCTGCAACTTGTTATCATGGTTACAATTGTTTTGATTTGCAGAGTTTCTCAATGTGCCTCAATTTCTTGCAAAATCTACACTGAAACCAAGGCTTTACTTTGTAACAACAATCGTTCTCAACATGGTTGGTCCGCCTGCAAATTCAACCAATTTCTTTCATCATTAACGTATTTCAAAACGAGCAGTCTTTCACACAATTATACAAACTTATAAATACTAAATAAACCATTTTTAAATTTCGTTTTTTTGGTATGGAGCATATAAATACAAATCGAATACGCTCCACATTCACACTCACATACTCCAATCAAAATGTAGTAGGGAGTATATGTACACCACAAGCATTGACTATGAGAATTGAACTTTCAAATGACAAATATCGAACATGGGCCCTATAAATTTGTGAAACAATCGAACAAAAAGTAAGTAAAAATTATGATTAATGAACTACCCCGTAACAATAAAAGGCTCTCGCACAGTCAACGACAGCATTACTTACCTCAGTTAAAATTCGCCGGTGATGAGAATCGTCTTATTTGTCGTGGTCGCAGTTGAAACGACATATGCTCGTCGTCGCAGTTGAGGGTCGTCTTCTTTGCAGCTGAAATTCGTCGCCGTCGTCGGGCTCAAATCTTCGTCGAGAGACGAGTTCTCTCACAAAGAGAGAGGGAGACAGAGCGGCAGGACAGAGAGTCTGCGCGTGTGAAGTCGCCCTCTAATTTGTGGGCCCTAAGTCAGATTAAGGGGTAAAGATATCATCGTTCTGGACCGTCCGTTTGATTTCAAGTTGACGGCCCAGATCTCATCTCTGAATACCTATTTTCAGCCGTTAGATTTGAAGTTAATTCAACGGCTGAAAATTGGTGCGCCTTTTTCGTATTTTTTAAATATGGGCTTCTGGCCATTGAATTAAATCCAATGGTTCAGAATGGATGTTGTACTCAATGCATCATATCTGGCGATACACATTAAATTACAAACATTAAATTAACTTTGGTAGTAGGTGTGAGGAAATATACTCATGGAAGTCTATTGTTTTAAGTCATCACAGCTACCAAATCATCACCATGCAATCAGCACAAAGAAGTAAAAATCAGAATGATGGGAACATGTTCCAGGTGACCGGTGCATCTCAACGATATGTGATATGATTTTAATATAAATAGGTAATAATAATAATATTAAAATAAAACTTATTCGTAATTATTATCCAATAACCTAAATCGGGTCAGACATTATTTATCAAAATTATGAACAAAATACTTAGCTATAAATATTGCGGCTTTATGAATGGATAGATTATTCTTATTCGGCCTAAATCAATACTATACCTGCTAAATCTATAAATTACTATATAAAAAATTATCTGATAAAAATTTAAATATATGAATAGTAAAATTATATACATAAATTCGCAAATGGCACATTGACCCAAATTTAACTATGGAAACTCAAATTCAGTCTAAACCGTTGTAATAAAACCGAAAACAGACCTAAAATTATAATTAAAATTTTTAACTATGTTTCCTAAACGAACATCCATCCATTCCTATAGAAACCAAATATGCACTAATTTATAAAAGTTTTAAAACATTTTAAATATGCGCCTAATATTCTACAAAGTATATATAAAATGTATGAATATATTTAAGCAGGTATAAAGATAATAAATCAAAAGTTTATATGTATTTACCTTAAACTAAATATTTACCAAATCTAAAGCAAATTAGTCCCAAAATCATCTTTTCTTTTCTCTTTTCTCACTTCATTTTTCTTTCTTCTCTAAAAATACCCAAAAATCAAAGGAAGGATTTTTGTGTATCCAAATTGGCGCATAAATACCGGCCAAACGTGAAAGGATTTCATGTCAAATCTAACAAATTTTAATTTAAAAAAAAGTATATCTAAATTTATTATTTGTTCTATTGTAAGAATCTTTTAATTTTTTTTAATTATTATTTAAATATATATATATATGTCATTATTTTCTCTCATTTTTAAAATATTGTTATATAAATGTAACACCCTGATATTTCAACCTGGGTTTTTTAATTATTGACTTGATATACTAATAAATAATATTATTTATTAATAAAATAATAATAAATATTGATAATAATAATTACAAAATAATGATAATAGTAAGTGTTACTAAATAATTAACAATAAATAATAATATTGTTAATAAATAATAATAATAATAAATATAACAAAATGTATCAAATGTAATATTAATAATAATAAATATAAAAGTAATAACAAATATAATAATATTAATATTAGGTTAATGGCGCGCTCTCTCTCTCCCTCTCCATCCTTTTCACTTCCCTTCAGTTTTCATGGATTCGAGGGGGCTACCACGCCAAGGGGGGGCGTCGTAGCCCCTTCAACTCTATTTTGCCCGTCGGAGGCTGATATTTTTTTTAAAAAAAATTAAGAAAAATTAAAAATAATAATAATCACTTTTTTATTTAAATTAAATAAAAAAAAATTATCAAAACAAAAAATAATAATATTAAATTTTTTTTTAATATATATATATGCAGCCGTCGAATTTTTCCATCTGACGGCTGCATGGGCGTCGAAGGGGCTACAACGCCCCCCCGCATTGCAGTCCCCCTCAGTTCGTTTTTCATTTCTCTCTTCAATTTCCTGAGCCTCCTTCCTCTTTTCCTTTTGCTGCTACCTCTTTCTCCGTTATCTTCCTTTTTCTTTAAATTTTTTTTACTGTTTCTCCTGTTTCATTTCCTCGCTCTTCATCCTCCTCTTCCTCGAACTGACACCTTCATTCAGCTGATTCACTCTTCATCTGCCAAACGGTTCCATTTTCCCTCATTTAATTGATGGGTTGATATCATGAGCTACAAATAAATAAGTATGCAACTGATAAAGGTCATTTGAGACTCGAGTAATGGTCGCCATTGCCATTCTGAGCTAGAGGAAAAATTTCTGTCATTCGCTGTTGACTGTTCGAAGCCATCGCCACTATTCCTTGTTGTTGTCGCTGCTAATAGCAGGGAGGATAGAGTAAGGACAGGTTGCTGTTTTTGTTGCCGTCACCGCCGTTAATAGGTTCCAGATGGAGTATCGTCGTGACTTTTCGAAGTTGCCAACACTATTTCTCATTATTGCTACAGTATCGTCACAAATTAGGCAAGTTAACATTTATTGTTGCTACAAGTAAAATTCTTCTTATCTAAAAATAACCCTCATTTATTCTAATATAAATTTGTTCCCCCTCTCTCTCTCAAATTTCATCAATACCGTTGACTCTGAAACATATGTGGAGATTTCTGTGGAAACATTTGTGAAAGCAAAACTGGGGAAAAACATAGCCTTAGCTATGAACCGTGGAACCCATTACATTTTTAGAGGGATTTACACTTAATTGGGCAATAATTATTACTGCATTGAAGCTATGAAATTTATAAATTTATATATTAATTAATGAATGTTGGGATAATTTTATTTTTGATGGGAACCAAAAGATGGGCAAGAGAACAGAACTTTGTGCGTTGTTTGGGTCACATAAATGGACAATCAAAGTGGAAGCAGATATGGCAAAGAGCATTCAGATACCGCACGTATATATATTGTGTGCGTATCCTTGCGTAGAATTGGCATAGTAGATAGTATTTATATTTGTATCCCGTAGATTGAATGTAGTATTATTCTTGTACAGCTGCGTGTAATCCTATAAGCTAGCAGTATGTGTTTATAGTATGTGCATATATGAGTTTGGTAGGTTTATAATAATAATAACAACTGTATGGTCAGTTAAGTAATTATTCATATATTTTCTAGATAAATTTTGGTAATCTATTCTTTGCATTAAATTTGTTAGCATGTATAGGTTTTATTGAAATTCTATGACTAAATTGAGGATTACATATGAAATTATTATGGTATCTAGTCAAATTGGAGATTATGACACCTTAATATGGTTTACTATTTTTCAATACTGAATCCATATTTTAAATATTGAAGTCATTTAGAGGGTTGCTTATGATCATATGAACCTTATGTGTATGATATCGATGGAATCATACCCAGGGGGTTTTTGACTTGTTGTGTATATGAGTATTTTGTACTCGACGGGACGTGTATCACAATAAATCATAAGAATACATGCGAATCTTATCCTAGGTTACCTGATGGAATAACAGGAATATTGTTTGTGTGGATTAGATTCGGTACAAGTATACTGTGGTTGGCAAATATCATAAGACCATAGTGTTGGTCGTTTGTCAAACTTGCGAATACCAATACCTCGAGGATTTACCCAACTATTGGAGGCAGGTGTGTGGATGCTGGTTCACAGTGATGTATAAGGTCCGAGGAGATTTTGTGACATCTTATACAGTTGGAACCTCTATTGATATAAGTTCGATGAAACCAATACTATTGTTGATACTCAGATTAGGTGGAATCCAATTCGCATCTCTAATGATTTGTTATCGCGTGGCTTTTAAGCTATAGACACAATAGGTTGTTAAATCTCGAAAATTATTGATCCATCTTAGATAATTATTTATATTGATATTATTATCCGAGATGCTATATTATATTTTACTATTTTATTAATTTATTTACTTATTGAACATTTTGGCTTATCATTATGTTTGATTAGCTCTAGAATAAATGGTTTATAATAGGCTAGAAGAGATCGTGCAATTGTTAAAAAATTTTGAAATAAAAACAACTTAGGAGATTTTATGGTTTTTATTTATTATATTTCATTTAATAAAATATTTATGAGGTTGTTTTCACATGGTCAGCTCGAGTCGGGTTGGATGACACAAGTTCAGGGCATCACAATACATATTTATTTTTATTAAGCATTTGAATATTTTATTTATTTTTACAAAACTTTCGATAATGCGATTTTGTGAAATAGAAATGAAGATTTTACTTTTTCTGAATTAAAAATTTTTAAATATATAATATGTGTTTTAAAGTTCTTCATTTGATAAAATAAGAATTATTATATTATAAATAGATTATATTTTAATATATTTATGCACTCAAAACATGCACCTATTATCTATTGGTAATCAAAAGTGACATTCAACTCCATTTATAATATATTGTAGATAACCTACTTATAGATTTTGAATAGTATCACATGTGCCTAAGGCTACGAGAAATAAGTATAGCTTTTTCTTTAAAATATCGATTCAATTAGTCGATATGTAAATTATCGGTTTATTTTTTATTTTCACATGTTTTAGATTTATTTTTTTAGTTTTTATTTTTTTAGATACACATTTTCATATTTTTGGTTTTCTTATGTTTTTCTACATTTCACATGTTATATATATATATATATATATATATATATTAAACATTTCATCTGAAATCATGGTACAAAAAAATATTTATCAAAAATTAAACATCCGAACTTTCGCATAAAACTACTGATTTTCTGTCATCTCGTCTACTTTGTTCACACATTTATTATACATATATATATTTTATTGAGTATTAAGCTCACATTTATAAATATTTTAATATCATTTCAAATTAGAGGGTTTGAATGTATTTATAATTTTTTTAATGCTAGGAAACTTATTCATTGAGGAATAGTTCTATAGTTCTTATGGTGCTTAATTATATTTTGATATTTGATTAATAGTTGGTTATATTCAAATTTTGGACAGTATATTTGTTCGTGTGCCTTTGTTTTTGGTTTAATTATAAGTGATAGATATTTTTTACTAGATTATGAGATACTTATCCTTACTTTTAAATTTTAAGTATTGTAGGCATGAGTTTTTCGAGTTACTTTTAAGAGTAACTTTTATATTTTGAATTTTATCATAATTATTATTAGATTATTTGATGATATTTGTCATAGAGTTACGTCATGTTTGGATTAGAATTGAGTCAACTAATAAAATATTTTATTTATGAGTTTTGATTAAAGCCTAACTATGATATATATTAACTTCTAATTTTGGGACGTGAATATGGCAGTGGATTAGAGTGTTAGGTAGATCATATCATGAGAACAACATGTGACGCTTCGTTTAAATGCTAGAAGATTAGAATATCAGCCCAGCCTAGATTGTTAGGAAAGTACTAGGGGGACTATCCAAATTATATGTCCAAAGCTTAGAGCAATAGAGGACTCGAGTTGGGTGCCACATGGTAAAAATTTATACTTGGAGAGTCTTCTCATATCTTTTATCGATGATGACTTTCTTTACTTAATTTTTGGATGCATTAGTTGTCTTTATTATCCATGATTGGATAAAGAAGACCAATAAAAATAATACAATATAAAGGAATAAGAATTTTGTGAAACCATAATGTAGTCTATAGTCGATCAATATTTAATTTCTATCCTGATATATTAACATCTATTCATAAAGAGATCATTATAGTTGTATGACCATCGTATAATATGTTATTAATAGATATTACGACAAGAGACATGAGTATTAACATGCTGTTGGGTCCCAGTGTAACGGCCCATAAAAGCACGGCCCAGATAAGAAGCCCAGAGACACTCTCGCGAGTGGAGAAGATCAGATGGCCCAAGTGAGAAGCCCAAGGGCCGAGAGCCCAAGAGGTTTCGCAACTGCCCGAGCGGCCAGGAAGAAACACTCGGACCTTCCCCAGAAGGCCCCCAAGAGTACATTTCACCTCACGAACCAACAAGCTCACGGCCAGAGAAGAGGACCACCCGGCCCACGGCCAGGGGGAATGCCGGCTAACCTACTTGTGGGAGTTAAGAAAGCCTACAGTGCCGGTCAGCACGTCACGAAGCAGGCACGCCTAGTCAAATCGAGGTTGATATCCAGGATCCCGTGACACCTAACACACCGATTTCGAATCTTTGCGGCGTCGCCGCCGTCCGCACGCCACTCCCACACGTCGTTTGCATTAAAGGAAGCCAGTGGACCGGCTCCTCAACCGCCGGATGGACGCCACGTGTCCACTCCCCAACGGCTCGATTTTCACTATAAATACACAGCAAGGCCCCTTTCAAAAGGATGAGCTTCCCAGGCTCTACAACTCTGAGCCCTAAGCTTCAACTGGGCACTCTCTCTCTTCACACTCAACTCCTCGAAGAAGAGTAATAAGACTCCCGTGAGCATAGCTTCCTTAGGAGAAACACAAAACGTGAGATAGGGAAGGGATTAACCTCACAATCTTTCTTTGTAAAATTTCCAACCCATATAGTGAAGGTTTCTTTACGCCCCCCGAGTACAGTGGTTTTCCTCCCCCATTCTAGAGGAGGTTTTCAACGTAAAACTTCCGATCTCAATCTTTATCTCGTGTCCAACACCTCATTCACTCGTGTCAGCGGTGAAACCACGGATTGGGCCGGGGACGCACCTCTGCATCTCTCGGCCATGTTGGACCCCTTGGCTCCAACACCCCGACAACGAGCCTTCTTAGAGATCCTACTGGGCCCTCATGACTATCGTCTCTCCAGTGGGCAAGGCAACGCAACACATGCATATAAGTTAATTACTGCACTTGGATTGGGCAAAAGAAATTTGATAGAGCAATTCATGCACCTGATTCGACAAGAGGAGTTATTAATATAAGTATTAATTCCAACTCCCAAATTAAGCAAGAGGAATCTCAAAGAGGGTATTTCCTATACCTAAATTGGGTGAAAAAAATTGTCAAGATAATAGTATATTTAGTTATTAAAATAAAACAATATAAAAATATAATAATTATTCTCAGAAAATATAATAGAATAAAAATATAGTTAAAAATTATTATTTATATGTTAATTGTTATAATAGAATAAATTAAAAATTAATATTTTAATATTTAATTTATAAAATAATATGATAAATATGGTAAAAATTTATCTTAATTATTTTTTTATTATTATTTAATAAAAATATATTTTTCTATATATATATACACGTGTATATATACATATATTCAATGAAAAGATATATATATATATATATATATATGTGTGTGTGTGTCTGTACATATTTTTATATATATTATACAATATATATATATTATTTTAAATTATTATTTAATATAATATATATTTTTATTATATAAAATATATATTTAATAAATATTTAATATAACATATAT
This sequence comes from Nepenthes gracilis, assembly GCA_033239525.1. Classification (NCBI taxonomy): domain Eukaryota; kingdom Viridiplantae; phylum Streptophyta; class Magnoliopsida; order Caryophyllales; family Nepenthaceae; genus Nepenthes; species Nepenthes gracilis. The sequence goes on from BSYO01000033.1 coordinate 8,293,339, forward strand.
AATTAAATATATAATTATATATATATAATTACGTGTATGCACGCACGTATAATTTAATATAATTATGTATTTCATAATTTTAATACCGGCACACAATTTTAACAACATAAAATGACATAAATCTAAAACATAGATTTCTGCAACCCACATGCTGTAACAGATTTCAACAACTTTTCAGCAACAATCTAAAACACAATATTTGATGAAATATATATTTCAGCAATCTAAAATCTAACAAAATTTGAAACAATAGATTTTAACATAAAATATACTCACTGAAACACAATCTGAAACACACATTTTAATAACAGATTGTTTAAACAAACCTAGCGAAAAATATCAGCAACAATTAAGATCCCCACATACTTTAAAGTACAAATTGTTTAATGAAATCCAATCTTTGTTCCGGTGGAAGACTAAATAAGCCCGCCATAAGTGTCGGATCACGTATACATTTCATATACACTGCGTTCCTTTCATTTGTGGGTAATGAATGAATTTCAGACAATACAGTGTATAATTGTGCCGCCCTTTGCTCATATGTGTTGTCTTCTAAGCTTTTACTCAACATTTCTCCAAATTTGTTTATATTTGTGCTCAACACATTGGCTACTTGGATAATACAATCAGATAATATTTTCATATCTGCACTAACCTTCCGTTTCCTTTTCTTGGACGTCACTGACGCAGTTGAAGTTGTCATATGCGGTGCACTTTGATTAGGGATATCGTTAGTGCCGATTAAGTCTTCAATCCCTATTTCAAATAACAGCTCCCTTGTGGTTCTATGTTAATAAAATAGATATATTAAACAGAACATCATATAAAATATGATATTAGCAGGCAGTTTAAACTGCTATTAACAGAATATAACAATTGATACAGTAGTTTAAATTTTAACAACAAAGCAGTTTAAACATGAATTTATATAACTAAATAAATTTTAAACTGCTTAACATGCAGTTTGCCAGCATAAATGAGCCGCATATGTTGCCCACATATGTTTTAAATAATTAATAGTATTAACGAATTTTAATAAGCAGTTTAAACTCCTTTGGGCATCATAAATTGCCAGGACAACTCTGTTCTTCCAGGCATCAAAACTGCGTTAAATTGCTTCAAATTGCCAACATATCAATTTAAACTGCTTTAAATTGCCAGCATATCAATTTTGAAGATGCAGTTTAAACCGCATCACAATAACACAATTGGATTCCGGGCATCAGTTTGAAGATGCATTTTGAAGATGCAGTTTAAGCAACAGCAAGCTTCCGGGGCATTTAAAGCAGAATACTCGAGTTTTCTGCTGCTTTAAACTGCTACTTAAAGCAGTTTAACAGAATGGGCATTTTAATAACACAATTTTCTGTACACATTCCAAACAGAATGTAGATTTTCCAAAGCAAAATGTGTATACAAATTTAACTAAATAAATAGCCAAAACATACCAATATGTATGTATTCCATACATGCTGGTCTGCAACAACCATTTTTCGTGCATCATCTCACCCAAATCTTGAAGTGTTTGTACCCCTCATCATATCATATACGATACCCCATTCTTTTTTCAACGTTTTTATTCTAGATGCAATGTGTGGAGTCGCTTTCAAACCCAAAATTGACAATTTTTGTTGTAAAATCCTCTTTAACTCATGTAAATAACTCGACTTGAAACCATTGCCAGTATTATATGTACCTGTGTTACATAATTTGACTATACTAGCAACAAGAGCACCATTTTCATGAAACTCCTATCTTCTTTTGATATCCTTATAAGATTGTAATATACTTAATTTTATTGATCTATTATAATTATGAATACGTGAATCCAAGAAGCAGAAATTGAAGAAGTTAGGCACCAAGTCAAGCATATTTGTCATTAATAACATAATTGATAACATGAAACAACAAATATATAATCGGTACTACTCAAAGCGAATATGTCAAATGTATCATTCAATTATATTCCCTTTTGTTGAACATAGCATTTGCCAAATTATTTTTAAATTTTCAATTATAAATCTGAAAACGAACTAGAACTGGAAACAAATTTTCCAGACTGAAAATGAACTAAAATTTCACACAACCCAGAAAATCAAAACTCACAAATCGAACTAAGGTCTCGCACATCCCAAATGCAAATTTATTCAGAAATTTTTCATAAATCTGTAATGGTAGATGACAAAATCAAACTAGGGTTTGGCAGAAATAAATTTGATTTTGGAGAGAAGTCAAATTCTTGAACTACAAATTTATTAAGAAATTTCTTACATTCCGTAAATATGTAATGTGAAGTGACCGAAATATTGGAGAGAAGTCACACACTCGAATGTTTTGATGGAGAACGGCAGAACAGATGCAAAGAAGACAGACAGATTCGAAGGGCTGATGAAGGATGAAACAGGGTTTTGAGTGGAAAAGAGAACGGTGGAAGCAGATGGAGAGAATGCAACAAGGGAGAATGGTGGAAACAACGAGGGAGTAGGTTTTCTATTCCCAGATTGAGATCGAGTCAGAGAGCATCGAGAGAGAATGAGGCGAAACAGACGGACAGGATACGAATAAGGGCATTTTCGGAATATAAAAAAATTAGTACAGGAATAGTTATTCCCAACTACCTAGGAATAACTAATACCAATGAGGATGTGATAATAGTTATTCCCAAATATTCGGGAATAACTATTGTTTCAAAAATATTTATTCCTCATCAAAATGCAACCAAACAGTGGAATAAATATTTTCGGAAAAATAAAGTGAAAATAAAAATTCTATTCTCACAAATCAAACGTGACGCAAGTGTTGATTCCTATACTAAGATTGGGCAAAGGGAATTGTTGCATGTCAAGCTTGCTATAATCAGTCACCTTGTGTTATTGACCAAACGTCGGCGGTGAAAATACATGACTTTTGGTTTACAGTAGTAGAATAAATTTTATGGTGATTATTTACGATATTTCATGTCATAGTAACCTCTATTGAGATAGATTCAACTAAATCTATGATTTTGTTGGCATTCGGCTTAGTGGGATCTTGGTTATATTTATAATATTTTGAATTCGGAGTAACCCTCAATGGTTGATAATTATTGAAATCTAGAGTCGTGTTTACAATATGTTGTAGAGTCTAGGATATAGTATAGTTAACTCACAAGTTTGACATTGCTCTTGTTTATCTTATTTTAGTTATCCAAGATATTTATTATTTATTTGCTAATTTTTGGCTTACAATTGTATTTTATTAGTTCCAAAATAATATAGGTTGATAAAGTTAGCCTGACAATCGAGTTTTACTAAGGAGTTTGTAGCCAAAGGATCCTAAAGTCTAACTTTTTGTGTTAAGAGTCGGGAGAATTTACTTTTATTGCATGTGGTAGAGAAACTTAGTTATATTTTTGGGGTTATGTGATTTTAGATGTATTGGATATTTATTTTTATATCGTAGTTTGAGGGATTAGACTTTTGTTACATGTGCTATTTATTATGGATTTTATGATGAATAATTATTATTGATGCTTCTATGTGTAGAATCCAAGTCTGGCGACGAGTGCCCCAAGTCCGAGCCGTCATAGTTAGCCTTCCACCATTTAAAATCTTAAATTCTAATCATCTACTTGTGAAGTTAAAAATGTGGTCGAATTATAAGTAATAAAAAGATTCAGTTGGTGTTATATTTAACTAACTAGCTGTGACCCACATTAAGTTTGTACCAAAGAAAACAAATTTCCTCTACTGAGAGGTTCAAGGCTATCACTGCTACAACTGCTTGCTTCTACTACTGGACCAGATGATTCCAATGTAAACTACCATATATATGAGTTGTACGTCATATACAAATTGTAATGAGCCTGTACCTTTAATTTTTTATGCTATTGGTCATTCTCATATTAATATAAAATTTTTCAAGATAGATATATACCTATATAAAAAAAATTATATATATGGTATATAACAAGCCATGTTATAGGCTAGCATGTCACGTAGGCCACCCCTTTCTTGGCCAGACATGATCCACAATGTTGAATTGTAATTGATACAATTTCACCGTTCACATCAGATCATGTTGTGTTGCACCACGGGCTACACAGCCATTTACTACCTTAATATTTTGGATGGCTTCGAGAAATAATATAGTCAATAAGTTACTTCTCGCGCTACTTTTTAGGGAGAGATATTGTGGTCTATTTGATTGCTATATTGCTTAGTACGAGTGTGGATTGGCGGCAGAAAAGCCTTCTGAATCCTTCTGTTATCCTCGCAGCAAGGTAAAGTAGTAAAGGCAGCTCTAAAATTTTTAACCAGTCATAGCGATAATATAATAACAAGGGCAATGAGTATACAGGAAAATTTCTACAAAATAGAAAATTTAAAGTGCCATTTAAATCAGCGCAATTGATAAAGGTGACTTGAGACTATAAAATTGGACTCGTGATCACTAGTTCAATTCTTATTGTTACATGCCTACACCTACCCAACACAGAGCCTTGTGTGTGATATCATATGCCTGCCAATTTGACTCAAATTCACAATTGAAACTAGAGATTTTCAATTGCCAAAAATGCAAGGCATACAAAGGAATTAAAGAAGTGCGTGCGATGGAAAGAAAAATGAGCCTCCATCGTCCTTCTTGATTGTCACAGATAGAATCCCAAAACTTTATCACAATCATAGGAAATGCTACTGTGTAAAAGACAAAAAAACGCACCTCGCTCTAAGTAAAGGGAAAGAATGTGAAGGGGTCGGCGGGAGAGAATGGCCGGTGGCACAATAGGTGACAGCCAGAGGTTGGGGTGAGCATAGGTTGGGTGGTGGAAGTGGGCATACAATAAACAAAATCATGCCTAAGCTAGTCAAAAGAATGGTTTCGCTTGTAATCAAAGCCAAACTTGAAGGTTGAGTTGCAGATGGGTTTTATTTGTGTCTTTCTGTTGAGGGTATTAATTCCATGATTATTTATGTTGCTCTTGGCCCACATTGAACAGAGGGCTACTCTTCAACCAAGTGAAAAATAAGTGGTTCGGATTGTACCTGACTTGATTAAAAGATCTATATCAAAAAAAACTTACATGAATAAAATTAAGCAAGTTTGACCAACTTTTACATGTCAAAAGTCAAAAGAAATGAGTCAATTACATTCAAACAATTCACATAAAGAAGCAATTTAGTGTTTATCTCATTAAAATGATTATGAAGCTCCTAAAATTACATACTAACTATATCATATAGAGCTATTCAACACTACAATGGTGTAAATTTATAATTTAAGGGGTATTACATTGTGATCTTCCTGAAATAATACATGGATAAGCTAATTTTGGAATTAAAATCTGATGATTGTTGTTAAATAGTCAAAAAGAGTCTTATAATTCATCTTTCATCCATTGTAATTATTATTTAGACATCCTGACAGGTAGCATGACTATGGTGACCCAAACTCAAATTGCCTGACCCAACCTGGACTGACCAAATAGAAACTCAAATCGTACATAATTCTCATAAATGTATTATTAAATATAATATCCATAATAATTTCTCGAAAAAAGATAATAATAAATGTCTATAAAATAAATATTTTAAGAACGCAGTCCCGATAATATATCCAAAATAAAAGCTACAATCAATAAGCGAGTCTCCAAAACTTCTCGTCACTAATTCCTAACTACGAGATCATATCTACCGGAAATTTCTTCAGTAAATGCATGATCTTCATTAACCTATTATTAATTCTCTACTCTGGAGGCAATAAAACACAATAGTGAACCAAATACCCAATAAATAAATCAGTAATAATTAAATGCAATACAATATCTCAAATAATAATATTAATACAAATAAATAAATTAAAAACTTAACATAAATTAACAATTATCTGAGACTTAATGATAAATCGTATCCATGACTCAAAAGCTACACAACAACAAAATGTCAAAAATGCAATTAAGATTCCACCAAATCTGAATATCAACAAAAATATAGGTTCCATCGAACCTATTTCAATAAAGGTCTCAACTATATGAGATATCATAATAATTTTCTTGAATCTTATATTTTATTGTGAACTAACAACTAAGCGCCTATCTTTAACGGTTGAGTAAATCCATAAGGTATCGGTGCTTGTAAGTTTAACAAATGACCAAATCCATAGTCTCATGATATTTTGCCATCCGTAATGTACAAATATCGATTTCAATCCATATGAATAATATTCTTATTAACCTGTCGAGTAAACCCAAAACATACCACACAAGTATTCTTGTGGTCCAATTAAGATCTACACTCAAACGAGTATAGAATACTCCATCTTCACTACCTGTCAAACCCATCCCTCTTGTATGATATCTATCGATATCTCACACATAATAGTCACAAGATTATAAGTATTTCTCCAAATAACCTCAATTTTCGAGATATAAAAATTACTATGAGATACTTATAGACTATATCATGGTATTGCATGTTTCATATTCTTTAGCGTCGTGGTATTTTTATATAATTTTCTTTACTTTAACCATAGACAATCAAAAAAACCCCGCACACACACTAAGTTAAAATGAAATGATTACCGAGATTATCAAGTAAAAACCCAAGAATGATTAATTATTTAATCGATTCATATACTTAACCACCATCTTTCCTAGATTGTTCTAATATAACAATCCTATTGCTTAGGCCATAAACCACCTCCTATTTTGTCACTTCCAAACGAAGCACACAATGATTAATTGTGTTTACCCATTCTGATTAATCCTGAGAGTGTCCAATTAATTTCCAGAATCCCCTAAACTTCCCCCTTACACCAACTTATATTAGGAGTAAATATAAACATTTACATAATCGGGTACACATTATCTCCAGGTTAAGTAAGATATTGCCCAGGTTAAGTATATATATATATATAGTTATCAATAAGCATACTTTATATGTGCAATACTAGTGCAGATACACCCCTATGCACACGTGTATAAGCCTCTTAAACATCGCATACAGCTCATATTTATATACATATGTCTGTTATCTATGTATTTATATACAAGCACACTGCCATACATATTTATATCCACGTACTGCCATTCAATATATACACCTATACCTAACATCAACATATACATAAATCACGTCCATATGCGTATGTATATACCCATAACTTATATATACACGTATATTTATGCTTATATTCGGCTACATATACTGCATACGAAACGCTTCCAAAATGATTTCCCACCATTTCAAACTCAGTGGCCAAACAGAGTAAAATGTTTTGTTCTCCATCACTCACCCGATTCCCACCGAACAGGAAAAATCCCTATTTTCATAATCTAACAGGTAAATTAAGAAATTTTGTAGTATAATCCCACAAGTTATCATGTCCCAATTCTGTGAAAACCCCTTGAAAAACCAGTTTCCACTATCTAGAGCCAAACACTCCTTTATACCCCATTTTCACTTCCCGACCAAATACGTTCTATTTCCACATAAATCTCGGCATGCAACACAATTTTAGCACCATCTGGAAGAAATGAGGGTAATTTTGAGAGGTACGGAATAGATTAACTGCAAAATAATAGTGGATTTACCTGTTTGATTTTAGTGATGAACAGTGGTGGCGAACAATAGCGATTCTCCCTCCGGCACAGTATAGTGGCGGCGATTTCTTCACAGTGACTGTAGTCTTCTCACTCCCTCCTTCCCATTTCTCTCTCACGGCAGAGAAAGAGAGGTTTCGGTTGAATGAATGAGGAGGAAACAGATTGCTTGCCCAACAATCGAGGGTTTATTTTCCTGGTTTGCACGGTTAGCGATAACAACGACAGTAATAGTGGCGACGGCAATGGTAGCTTTCTCCCCGGCGACAGCAACAATAGTGGGGACCGCAACGGCAATGGTAACAACAGCAATGGCACACGCGTCCCTTACTATCTCTCTCTTTCTCTGCTACCCGCGACTCAAAATAGTAACGCCAGTTAAGGTTTTTAAAGAGAAACGAAGGAGAGCAAGCGATGCGGAAGGAAAAGAGGAGAAAGAAACGGAAGAGACGGCAAAGGATATCGAAGAAGACAAAAAGAGAGATGAAGAGGGAAAGGAAGAAATGAAAGAGGGAAGTGGGAGGGGCGGAAGGTTCCAGAGACGAGAAGAGAGAGGGAGTGTAATAATAATATTTATTTATTATTATTATTATTATTATTAAAACAATTTTATTTATGACCATTTTAGTCAATAATTTAATAAATTTGAGTTAAAATATTAAAATATTATAATAATATTTATAATATATTGTTTTTTCTTCCGTAAAACCGTATTTAGTTTGCTTGTGATTGCCGATATACTTTACATTAAATACAAGTTGAATGCAAAATCAAATGATTATAAAGAATTTTATAGATGGCATATTTTAGCTTTTGCTTTGAATATCTACCATATTTCACAAAATATTCAAATGCATCAATCTCAAAAAAATATGACAATAACATCCCATTTGGTAGTCCGAAATAAAATTTTTATTTCGAGCTAATTCCATGGAAATTATAATTTTTGTGTTTGGTTGTAAAATAGGTCGGGAATAAATATTTTTAGAAAATATTTATTTTGGGAATCAAAGGAATAATTATTACCATAGCGATATTGGTATTATTTATTTCCAGTGACTTCAAAATTACTAATATTTCAAAATTGTTATCTATTTTATTTTGTTTGCTTCTGTTTCGTTTTCGTTGTCACGATGTTCTCTGTGCTCTCTTTTGTTACCCCTCGCTCTCCCTCGCTGCTTCCACTGTGGTCCATCGCTGTTCTCCCTCTCTCGTTCCATCATTCTCTGTCGTTGCATTCTCTTCTTTTACTTCTACCAAAAGATAAGAAATTTCTTTCGAGAAAGAAATTATTCTCTGAGTTAACCCTAATTCAATTTCGCCGTTTACCTACATATTTATGAGAAATTTTTCAATAAATTTGTTAGATTTTATATTTGTGAAACCTCATTTCAATTTGTGGGTTTCGATTTGTTGGGTTGTGCGAAACCCTAATTTGTTTCAATTTCCTCTGTTTAAGTTGATGTTTCAATCTGATAACCATTGTTTCTAGCTCGATTTTGTTTTCAGATTTATATTTTTTTTCCTGTGCTTTTCTTTGCATATGTTGGATCCTTCAACATATTCGTTTCCAAATTTATGCGGTGCGTCCAGTGTCTTTGTGGTTGTATGTCCGGTTCTTCAACATATTGGTTTTCAGATTTTCATATAACCAATTTCTATATGTCTGCTTCTGTAACGTGATATGTTGTAAACAATAAAATCTGGATCCAGATTTTGATTTAATTTCTGCATCAGGAATGGCTTTATGCTAATTATTTGGTTTGATTTAATCGCAGGCTTCGTCTTCAATCTCCCGAAAAAAAATATGGGGGAAAGTGCCGCTCAACTCATTGACCGGCAAAAATGGCATTTGGTCGGTCAATGAGTTGACCGGCCTGTGGGTTATAGGAAAAAAAAAGGGGGGGGGAAGTGTCGACCGGCCTGTGGGTTGCAGGAAAAAAAAGAAGGAGAAAAATACAGGTCAACGAGTTGATCGGCAAAAATGGCATTTGGCCGGCTTGTGGATTTCAGGAAAAAAAAGAAGAGGGGAAGTGCCGGTTAACAAGTTGACCGGCAAAAATGGCATTGCGCTGCTGGCTCCGGAAAAAAAAAGGGGTCTCATTCCTTATTTAGAATTTGGGGCCTATTATTGGATAAAACCAATAGAAGTATTTTGATCAATTGTTGGTATTTTTGTGGATACATATCCTTTGTAATTGTTGGTGTCTGTCTTTTGGATTCATATGCCTGCAACTGTATTTGCTTTTTATGTGCTGCATTTATATATGTTTCTATGGTGTAATTACTATATATGTTGCATCTAGATTCTTCACAAGCAGTTGTATATGTTGTATTTGTTGAACCATTGAATAAAATGCTCTATTTCTTATATTTGCATTTACTGTGATTTGTTATTCAGTTTATAGATCAATTACGCTTCAATTTGTCCAATGGGAAGAAAAAGAAGATAGTGATCATTATAATGCATTTGATTGAAATGTGTATTACATTTTGGTGGTTTTTATGTGTCCTAAGCGTAATTGTAATTATTAGACAACCGAAACTTACAATCATTAGATCTTACAGACTTGACTTTTATAAAAAAAAAAAAAGAGAGAGAATACATCCACCGAATCATACATAACAATGATATCACTTGTATTAACATATTGAGAATGAATAGGCCCGCGTTTCTCAAACTATGTGACATGTTAACAAACATTGGGAGACTTCGTCCATTAAAATACATGTTAATTGATGAGCAAGTGGAAATGTTCTTACACATTCTTATGTATCATGTGAAAAATAGAGTGATTGCACATAATTTTCAGCGGTCAGGTGAGACGGTGAGAAGAATATTGAATAACGTGTTAGCCGTAACAATACATATGCAAGCTCACTTATTTAAACGATCGGAACCCATTTCTGAGAACTGTACAAATGAGTAATGGAAGTGGTTCCCAGTATATAGTTATTTCATACATTTATTGTTATAACTACGTAGCAAATGTAGTAGATGACTCATTCTAGTTCGATGTGTATTTGTAGGTTTGTATAGGCGCTTTGGATGGAACATATATAAAAATAAGGTTTCCTTATACAAACAAACCTAGATATCGTACTCGTAAGGGAGATATAGTTACAAACGTGTTAGAAGTATGTACTCATGACATGCAATTTATATATGTCCTCCCTAATTGGGAAAGATCTGTAGTAAATTCTAACATTTTACGAGATGCGCTAAATAGAAGGTATGGAGTGAAAGTTCCAAACGGTAAGATCGTAGATCATTGAATCAAATATAATATTTTGCAATCAACTTATTTTACAAAATGATATCCTATGTTTTCGTATAGGTGCTTACTACTTAGTTGATTTGGAATATACAAATTACAACCGATTTCTTGCACCATTTAGGGGACAGATATACCATTTAAATGAATGGCGTCAAGGCCATCAGCCACGAACGGTCGATGAATTCTTCAATATGAAACATGCCGCTACTTGTAATGTTATCAAAAGATATTTTGGATTGCTGAAAATGTAGTGGGGAATCCTTAGAAGTCTATCATTTTATCCTGTCAGAATACACAATTGAATTATCATTACTTGTTGTCTACTGCATAATTTTATAAGAAATAAAATGGATTATAATTCTATCGATGATGAATATGATGGCATGTCTCATGAGGCTTCGTTAGATAAAGATGCAGATATGATAACACAATTAGATCCTACTGACAATTGGAGTATATTTAGGAATAATTTGGCAAATGTTATATTCAATGAGAGGGGATACAATTGAATGATACATTTGACATTTTTACTTTGAGTAGTGCAAATTATATATTTTTATTTTATATCATTAATTCTGTTATTAATGACGAATATGCTTGACTTGATGTCTAGATTTTATAATGTCTGCTTTTTGGATTACTTATTCATAATTATGACAGATCAATATAGATAAGTGTGTCACAGTCTGATAAGGAAACCAAAACAAGATGGGAGTTTCATGAAGATGATACTCTTGTTGCTTATATGGTCGAATTATATAACATTGATACACATAATGCTGACAATGGTTTCAAATCGGCTTATTTACATGAGTTGGAGAGGATGTTACAACAAAAACTGCCAAATTCGGGTTTGAAGGAAAATCCCCATATTTCATCTAGAATAAAGACGTTGAAAAATAATTGGAGTGTCGTATATGATATGATAAGGGGTACAAACACGTTTGGATTTGAATGGGACGATGCAAGACGAATAGTTGTTGCGGAACATCATGTATGGAGTGCATACGTATGAGTAAGTTTTGGCTATTTATTCTATTGAATAATTATTTGAATTATTTTCTAGTGCTAATAATCATGGATTTCTGTTTGCCATTTTGTTAAACAATGTCCTCAAATTTTATAATTTGTGTGTTTTGGTTGATTTCGATCATTCGATGTTCGGTATCCTTGATTTGTGAGGGCTTGTATTGCATTCTGTCTTGGGCTGCGGTGGGTTGAATTGATTTTCAGATAAATGATGATAATGCGAGCCATTTTAATCTGGCATTTGGGAAATGTGGATGGTCGGAATGGAAATTGTTTATGATACTTTTTGTAACTGATTGATTAATTTCGTTTTCGTTCAAAACTTGTTTGCTTATGCTATCGATTTACTGGCTTGGCACCTTGGTGTGAGAAAATGATGTTGAAGATGGCCTGGGCACTGAATATGTGGGTTACATATTCAGGAATTGATTGAACTTTCAATCAATTTGATTGAAACTTAGAGCGATGTCGTAAAAGAATTTGATTGAACTTTTAAATTTTTTATGTTATTTTCAGGAATTGAATGGAATAACAGGAGAGAATCCCCCGTGGTGGGTCTCTTTTTTTTTCCGAATACCGTAGCTTCAAGGTAAAAAGTAAAATTTACAATTGAATATAGATTAGGTCACTTGTTAATCATTTGTAAAGGAAAAGTATTGTTTGACTTATTACTAATTTATTTGGATGTTTCTGCTTAAATTGTACTGCGTATCAATTTTGCTATTGCATACATAGTTGATTATTATTCTCTATAGATTGTATTATATTTTGTTTAAATTTAAATAAATCTTTATGCTACTAACACAGTGTCACAAGGGAGCCCCTATTTAGAGGAAGAAATCATTTTCATATTTTGTAGACTTGTCAGTGATTTATGGCAAAGATCATGCCATAGAAGCAGATGTACAGGCTGCTGAGGATATCCTTGAGAAGCTTCAAACCAATGAATCGGATAATGAGTAATTAAGCGTGAATAATACTCAAGAAATAGGGATTGAAGTCTTACTCGACACTAATAATTCCTCTTGTCAAAGTACACCACATGTAAGAACTCCAATTGCGTCGGGGACGTCCAAAGGAAGGAAATGGAAGGTTAGTAAGGATGTGACAGTACTATCTGATTGTTTTATCCAAGTAGTCGATATATTAAGTACAAATCTCAAAGAGATTGGTCAATTGTTGAGCAAAAATTTAGAAGCCAACACACATGAACAAAGGACGGCGCAATTATATTAAATTTTGGCCTGTCAATTTGTTGACCGGCAATTGTGTCTGGCCAGTCAACTTGTTGACCGGTATCCTTGGGTTCCAAAAAAATGTTGGGATGTTACATGCTAGGTTGGCAATTTTGTCTTGTTTTGCCGGAATGGCTTGTTGGGCTCCATGCCCGCTTTGTACCTTGGTGGATGTTTGGTTTTTTTCGGTATGTGACAATAGGCCGGATTCTACAATCTTGGTCTCCTATTGAAGGATGTAAAAAAAAAAAAATTATTATTATGGGATGCCACTTGCCAGATTGGCTATTTTGTATTGTTTTGCCGGAATTGCTTGTTGGGCCCCTTGCCCACTTTGTACTTTGGTGTAAGTATGCTTTTTTCGGTATGCAACAATAGGCCAGATTAAAAAACAAAAAAGAAAAGATGCCTCGAGGCCGGTCACCCTGAATCCCCGCTATCTGGATTTTTCTTGGCCTGTTATTCATGGCTTCTTCTGCATCACGGCTCAGTGGTTCGTTGTGTTTATTTGTTTGGCATCATGCTAATGTGGTCCAGTGTCCATTTGCCCGGATTGGATGATTTTTGTGTTCGTTATTCATGGTTTCTTCTGCATCACGACTTAGTGGTTCGTTGCGTTTGTTGATTTGGTATCATGTTGATATGGTCCAGTGGTCCAATTGCTCGGATTGGATGATCTCTGTGTTCGGTATGTTGTTTGCCAAACGTCCTATGCTATTGCCGTATTACTACTGTTGCTGATTTGCGAAAAATACCGCTGATAGTCATTCTGTCATGCTGATGTGCTCTTCCGGTTATGCGGCAAGCTCGTGGCCGACTTGGTAGTTGGCTCTTTGGTTGGCGTTTGTTTTCCTTCTTTGTGTGTTTTCTATTACTATCATAGATTGTTTCTTGGTGGTACTTGGGTTCTGCCCTAGTGTCTATGTTCTACGGTGTATTTGTGCTTGGGTATACCCTAGCGGCTATATTCTACCTTTAAGTTGGCAAAATACTTATAGTTAGAATATAATTTTTGTACCTTATGTTATTTTAATTCAATTTTACTTACTTATAAAAAAAAACTATATTTAATGAATGAAATGACATCAACTCATATCAAATAATTATCAAGTTACAAAAATAATATAGGAAGCTATTGAACTTTTCGCTGCTTATAAACATTTCGACAATTACTCTAAAAATGAAGAGACACTAAGCCACAAGTGAGCTATTAAAGGTACACAACTCGTACAAATAAATAATGTCTCATGAATAAGTTTTTTTACTTGCTATAATGATAAGCTATGCCTTTGATTCTCTTATAATGTCATACACATATAGGTCATATCGCTGGACTTCCATAGAATTGATATACACATCGACTTTGGTATTAAAATGAATATTACAGGAAAAAATACGAGACTTCCCTCACATTTATCTCATCTAATGTTCACAAGGTCCACAAATAAAATATACAATTGGAACTTAAAAGGCAATAGATGAGGTATACATTTTAGAGCATTTAAAGAATGATATTTTCGAAATATTATTTTCATAACATATTATATTATATAATATTTATTAATTTATTATATGATATTGATAGGTCTAATAATCCAATGGGTTAACCTAGAATCCAACCCACCAGTTTGCACATCCAAGAAGCAAAAATCCAACAAGATTCTATAAAATTTAGAGTCCAAAAGGTACCATGGTAGGCCTAATCAACCGCCCATGTAGCTCGATCCAAAGACAATCCAATGTCATCAGCCCAGTGGATGAGCCCATATGCCTCTATCAGCCCGTGGTTCCTAGTGGTCATGGAAGAAGTATCAGTAGACGATTACCGCCAATCCCTGCAATACGTGGGCTGCACTTGCCAAAATTACAAAGGTAACTCAGCATATATTCTACCCAAGATTGCGTCCACAAAAAGGCAATTATCACGCAATGATCTCCATGATTGCCCCAACAAAGGAAGGAATATCACTAGATAGTTGAGGTTACCATACTCATCCCATATACAACCGTTGATATAGCTTAGCGGATCTGTTAGGGCAACAGACAACTAGTCTTGACACTTAAGTAAGCCTAAATCGACTCCAACACTATAAATACTTATTCGTTCCTACAGGTGAGGAATCTCCCGCGAGGTAGAAGTAGATAGAGAAAAAGGAGGGGGAGAAAAGAATGAGCGTACACAAAGAAGATTTAGAAAGCATGCCCACCCTTTCCTCGTCTCCTATGAGGTCTCATTCTCCTATTTCAACCGATGGTTGTGCAGGCCTTCCATTGGCTCCGAGTCCTCATGCTGCAAGATTGGTATAGGTGACTCGTAGAGCGTGATGCAGAGAGTCCCTCTGTCTGTAACCAAAAAGGAGACCAACCAACATCTCTTTCATTATCATCAGCACTAAAGAATCTTTTTTCTCCTCCGGTTAGTCACTACTTCCAGTCGAGTGCAGAACTCATTCCCTCTAATAAGCTGCCCCTCGGTCGAAAGTACTCGTCAGAGCTCAACCATCCACCTTTAAGCCACCTCTCGGTTAAACGCACTCGTTGGAGCTCAGTCTTCCGTCTCTAAGCCACCCCTCGGTCGGGCGCACTGTCAGAGTACAATCTTCCATCTCTAAACCTCTCCCCAGTCAAGCACACTTGTTGGAACTCAGTTCTCCACTTCTAAGCCACCCCTTGGTCCACCGTGCACTAGTCAAAACTCAATCCACCTCGTCTAAGCCGTCCCTCAGTCGAGCGCGTTTGTCGGAGTTCAGCCTTCCATCTCCAAGCAGCCCCTCCGTCAGACGTACTTGTCGAAGTTCAATCCTTCACCTTTAAGCCACATCTCAGATGACCGTGCACTTGCCGAAGCTCAACCATTCATCTCTAAGTCGTTCCTCGGTTGGGCGCACTCGTTGGAACTCAACTCTCAATCTCCAGTTGCCCCTCCGTTAGGCGCACTTGTAGGAGTTCAACCTTCCATCTCAAGCCGTCCCTCGGTCGATCGCACTGGTTGGAACTCAATCCTTTATCTCTAAACCGCTCATCGGTGGAGCGCACTTCTCAAAATTCAATCTTTCAACTCTAAATCGCCCATTGGTTGGGCGCACTCATTAGAGGTCAGTCCTCCATCTCTAAATTGTTCATCGATTGGTCACACTTATTGGAGCACAGTTCTCCATCTTTAAACCGCTACTCAGTCAGACACACTCATCGGAGCACAGTCATCTATTTCTAAGCCACCCCTCGGTCAGGCACATTTATCAGAACTCAATCCTCCATCTCTAAGCCGCCTCTCGATCAGGCGCACTCATCGTAACTCAATCTTCAATCTCTAAATCACCCATTAGTCGAATGCACTCATTGAAGCTCAACCCTCCATCTCTAAGCTGCTTTCCGATCGGGTGTGCTTATCGAAGCTCAATTCTCCACCTCTAAGTTGCCCATTAGCTGGGCATACTAAAATACTCAATCTCCAATTACATGCATCCACACATTATTTATTTACTTCTATTATTTTTTATCTATTTGAAAAAGATTTATAACTTGAGTGTCATATAATATATTAAGGAGTGAGTTTTTGTAATCCTTTGACCTCTTATTTATTAGTTATAATGTGTAGGATTTAGGTTCAAAGTGATTGAGACCAGACCTACTTTAAATTGACTCGTCGAAAAAGATGAAGCTGTTCCTTAATCCATACAATAATTCGAATCTAAAGATGTATTAGATATAATATCATATCATAAAAATTTTTTAAAAACAATTAAAAAATTACTCTAACACAACCATTATTTAAATTAATTCTTTTGGGGATGAAGCACACGACGCTATTATTTTGTCTTGGGGGAAACATGACTCCGTCCACC
Organism: Nepenthes gracilis; assembly: GCA_033239525.1. NCBI lineage: Eukaryota > Viridiplantae > Streptophyta > Magnoliopsida > Caryophyllales > Nepenthaceae > Nepenthes > Nepenthes gracilis. The sequence continues at coordinate 8,310,305 of BSYO01000033.1, forward strand.
AGAGCGGATAAGGGGCCCTAAGCCGCATCAGTGTGGCACAGGGCCTGTGCCGCGTGATGGGCGCCATTGGATCTCATCCAACGGCGCCCATCACAGAATGTTTTTTTTTTTATTTTAATGCGAACTGTACGTGTGCTAATAGTTTTGCACATGCACAATTTTATTTTTTTTTAATTTGAAAATGATAAATTTCAATCGTTGGATTTAAAACAAAATCCAACGACTGCCATCCCTCTCCCATTTGAAACAAAATCCTAGCGACAAGCAAGACAAAGAAAGAGCAGAGTGAATAATGAAAAAAGAGAGAGAAAGCGAGAGCAAAACAAAGAAAAAGAGAGAGAGAGCAGTGTGTCTTCTTCGTCTCCGTCCATCTCCGTCTTCCTTTTGTAAGATTGTGAGCCAAAATCCTAACCACAAGTAGAGGAAGAAAGCGAACCGAGAGGAAGAACACGAACCGAAGAGGAAGAACGCAAGCCACAGCGAAGTAGAGCCGTCGCCGGCATTGGAAGAGAACCATGAAATTGATATAAGAAAAAAATTTCTAACTCGTAAAATAATTTCTTTCTTCATTTTTTATTGTCGAATCTGTGATTGCATGCCTTGACTTGGTGGGAAAATTAGTGAAAATCAGAGCCACAGAGCCGTGAAAGAACACCTGACATTTTTGAGCTCTGTGAAAACAGAGCCACGACTTCGTGAGGGTTTTGGTTCTCCCGCTTTTCTCTTTTCTTATTTTATCGAGTATTGTAATATTCTTCTCAAAATTTTAATTTTGGGTAGTTTTGTTTTGTAGCTTAACGTTTTAGTATATTAGGATGCAAAAATAATTAGTTTTGTTTTAATTTGTTTTGTGATTGAAAAGACGGAAACAGAAAGGAAGAGATAGACGTAGCGGGAGAGATAGAGGGGTTGAGAAGATAGAATTGGAAAATTGATTTGTCTGCATTTTGTAAATTGAATAAGCTGCCTTTTGTCTGCAGTTGAGCTTCTTCTTCTTACGAACGAGGAGTATTTTCTTGTTTTGTATTGGCAGAGGAAGGGGCTCGAAATTCAAGCTCTTTTATTTCATTCCCAATTGTTATTATTTTGTCTTATGTTAAAGTTAAAAAATCAGCATTCAATGAATTTTAATGTCATGTTAATATTTGTATTTTGTGGTTGAACTTAATAATTATATTTTAATATTTTTGTGTTTGAACAGTGACCAAATCTTTAGCATATTTATACAATATGAATGATTGCCCATTGTCGATCGAAATAATATTTGATTGTATGAATGATGCGTGATTGTTTTGGACTGCATATAGAAGCATAATGAGATTTTTAGTACAGAAGAGTCAAGTAAGAAAATTTAGAAAAGATGATGTAGAGATTTTTAGAATATTTTGTTATTCTAGAGAAGAAAAACGTCAAATTGACAAAAGAAAAGGGAGGTAGCACGACATAGATGAAAAACTTGATGCGATTGTGCCGCTATTATCAAATGTAATCTTAATAAGGAGACAAATAAAATTATTATCAAGGAGTTTATAGAGAAGTATAACCATGTACTTGAACCTCTCGAAATAAGACACCTATTGAGTTTCCAAAGAAATGTATTTGGAGTGTATCGCCATCTTATTGATATAGTACATGATACTGGGTTGATACCCATGAATTTATTATGAGAGAGGCTGGAGGAAAAGATTACGTTGGGTATATAATTGAAGACCAAAAATCTTATTTTCGTGTTAGGAGACAGTGGCAGATGCAACAAGGCGAAGTTGGAGCAATATTGACTTACTTTCGAGAAAAAAATAAAAAATTTTTCTTTTTTTCATGATATGTAACTTGATTCGGATGACTTCATAACTAGTATTTTTTGGGCCAACGCGGAGATGATTGTTAATTATTAATCATTTGGGAACGTTGTGATTTTTGATATCACATATGGTACTAATAAATGATCAAAATATTTTGGTATGTTTACTGATTTTAACTACCATAGGATGCTGATTATATTTAAAACTACATTATTATATGATGAGATGTCAGATTCTTTTGTATGATTATTTGAGACATTCTTGAAATGTCATGGTGAGAGGACTTTAATTACTATATTTACCGCTCAGGATGCTGATATGGCGAAGGTATTGTAGGCAATTATGCTTAATACTTGTCATGGTCTGTGTAAGTAGCATATATTACAAAATGCTATGAAGTACCTAGCTGGACATGGAAGCTTACTTTCAGATTTTATGAGTTGTATGTTTTGTTATACGGACTAGTGTTAGTTTGAATCGGCTTCGCTAAAGATGGTGTCTAACAAAAATGAGACTTGTGCACGATTATAGTTAAACGATATTTACTATTTAAAGTACAAATGTGCTACATGTTATATGAAAAATTTTGATATTAGAAATACGAAGCATGCAACTTAGTAAAAGTCTAAATAGTAATCTTAATAGACATCTTTGATGTGATCTTAATATACATAATTTTTTTAATCATTTTGATAGGTTATTGGAAAAGAAGATGTATAATGAGTTAGTGGCGGAATACGAGTCTAGATAAAAGATGCCTAATCTAATTTTGCACTCTTGTCTGCTAATGAAATAGGCGGCAAACATTTACACTCCAGTAATATTTAAGAAGGTATAGTTAGAGTTGTTGGATATTCCTGAGTTGTGTATACAATCACGTGATGGTCACATTTATTTTGTTGTATTATCCGTAACCTTAGATACCCCATTTAGGATATATTGTGATCCAATAAATGAAAATTTTGAATGTAGATGTCGTCTATTTGAAACTTTTGAAATACTGTGTTACCATACCTTGAAAGTAATTACTACTGTTGAGATGACATGAATTTCAAAAACATATATCATGCAAAGGTGGACATGGAGGGCTAGAGGCATAAATTTTAGCATGAGTATTTTAGAAAGCCCAATTGAAGAGCACTTGTAAACATGGTCAGGGCGTGTAGCGTCAATAGTCATGTACAATACACTTCGAATTGGTAGTACTCCTGAAGGGAGAGCGAAGTTAGAATTGGATCTTTCGGCTATTGATGAATTGGTTGAGAATTTTACAGTTGTACATTTTAATGAAGGTCAACAGTCGTAGATTGTGGAAACAATTGATGTGACTGTAAAAGGAGTTAAGAGTCGTGAAGTGCGTAAGGGAACAAGATGGATAAAAAGTCCTTTGGAAAAAAGGAAACATACAAAAATTGATCGTTTGAGAGATTCTATATCAAATAGTTAGGTATGAATATAATTTTTCATATTGATAAACAATTTATGTGATTATTCTTCATTTGTGTAATATTATTATGATTTACTATATCTTTAGGATACGGGTGTTATATTTTCATCATTGAGAGGCATGGACGCGGATCAAAATAGCTTTCAATATCATCAAACACCTCAACAAATATTTATACAAATGCTAACGGTATATTCTATATTAAATTTTATTCAAATTATATTGTATATATAATATACTTTTAACCAAATGTCAAAAACGTGTACCGTAGGAACAACATAAGAGATTATATAGACCATCTTATTCACAAGTTTCTAACAGGGACTTTCTTGGAGATTAGGTGTCAAAAATGTCAAAAACAAGTAAGATACCTTTCTATAAAAATTCTAGTTTTATTGTTTGGGCATTCCCTAAAAATTGAATAATTATAGTGAATTGTGTTTCTCCCGCTCCCTTCTTGTTTCATTTGCTTCTCCCCTTCCCTGTTATATCTCTTCTCCTCACAACTTCTCCCCCTTCCCTCTTCCCCTGCTTCTTCTTTTCCTTTCCTGTTCGTTTCCTTCCCTGCATGTATTCTCCTAATTCTGAATGAGAATAGCTTATGAAATTTCAGCAAATAAATTGATGAATTGGCCATGCGAATTTCATGGTTTCTGTGAGTAGATTTCTCACAAGGACTTCCTAGGTTTCTACTTTTTACCCTTTTGTTTCTTCTCTCTAAATTGGATCTGGTTTAGCCTAAACCTTTTGAATTTTCCCACCGACCTAACCCTGAACTTCAACCTACAAGGCTGTCTTTCCTCAATCTCAGTTTCAGAGTCCTTTTATTGTTCACGATTACTGTTCACCACGCTAATTTCAGCTTGCAACAGAACAGTACAGTGGTTCCAGTCCCCATTGGTTGTCCTGCATTGGCATTCAGAAAGCCTCATGTTGAATTTCCCATTCACCAGCACAACGGAGATGGAGTTGATACATAAAGGAATGCTTTGTCAATATCTTACTCACAAACCAGAACGGGAATCTTTGTACGCTGTATGGCATCAACTGATTCATTTGATCTCAAATGAAAAAAGTGTTTTATAATAATGAATGAGATTTTCTTGAACCAGATGTTCCAGCTCCCCTTGCCACCAAAGTGTATTACTCGCAGAGAAACGATCGGCTTCGTGCTGCACTAAATCACATGTATCATCATGGCACACAAAAGAGGGGACCATGCGGTGACAGGGCAAGTCCAAAGGTATCAGAGGGAAATACCAGTACGTTGTTTTTATGCTGAATTTACTGGATGAGATTTTGCTATTGCTGATACACGCTGCATGCAGGTCTTAAGAAAGGAAATGGATGGTTAATGGTGACCTAATGATCAATTCAACTAGTATTCCTTCATGCTGTGTTTTTGTCAATTTATAAGCATTCGTATGGAGCCTTGTGAATGGAGACCTGTCACCATATATTCTAACTAATAATCAGTGTGCGTGTAAACATTAAATTTTCAGATGGTGCGCGTTGAAGGATTTAGAGAAACAGATCCAGATGGTGTGTGTGCAGAGGGATAAGTGTTGGCGGGTAGCGGGCGGCCTACAGACCAGAATACAAAAACAATTTCTCCCGTTGGTCGGAATGGACAGCCAACTGATAAAGCAAACAAGCACTGTGTGAAGTAGAGATAAGAGAAGAGAAATGAATACCAAACTTTACGTAGAAAGCCCTTCTGAAATAAGAAAAAAATCACGGGACACTAAACCTACAAAGAATCATTAAGTATAAGAAAATTACAGGAGGCGAAAATAAGAATAGAGCAAAAGTAAGCAAAAGCCCTCTCACTTTGTTTTCACTCACAGCTTTCTTTCTTTTCGCTTTTACTCATCTGTTACACACTCTCTCACTACTTGACCGGTGTCTTCTCCTTCTTCTTGTTCTTGCCTTATACTTGTTTTGCTATATGTAAAGTGTATATACATATATATATATATGCCCCTCACCATAGCCCAACTTGGTGGTTGGTGTTCAACTTCCAAGATCTGCCTGCATAAGCACGCCCTGTCTTGCAGCAGGTGGTGCATGCCTGCTCCTACAGACCGATCAGCCTTTGAAGTCCTGAGAATGACTTTTACCAACCACCCAAAAGGGTTGGCCAACTGTACACTTTTAGGATATGACAGTCGTTCAGATTTTCCAAATACAGCATGTCAGCTTTGTTATCCGTCACTTCACATTAGCCAGTCAACCACGCCGTTGATCGGTCGATGTAGTCCGTTCCACTTCTTCAAACGACTCACAACTATGACAGTCAACATATTGACCGAAAGAGTTGACCGTCCTGAAAACTCCGGTCAACAATATTGACAGGAATTCCTTCCCCCTACCATATTCGTGCTCCGTCCAAGTCCTAAGGACTTCCACACGGGAGTGATCCCAACAAACTTTCCCTTACGACCGTGAGAAAGTTAAGTCCATCATCCCAGCCAGTCTGTAGCATGCTTCATTCTTTTCCTTCAGTAGAATTTTGGTCATCATATCTGCTCCGTTCTCCTCAGTGTCAACCTTTTCCAGTGACAGTAGGTCATCCTCAAGTATATCTCTTACCCAGTGATATCGCACATCAATATGCTTGGATCTGGAATGAAGTGAGAAGTTCTTGCATAAATGAATGACACTCTGACTCTCACAGAGTACCACATATCTTTCTTGTTGAATGCCCAATTCTTGAACGAACTCCTTCATCCATAACATTTACTTACAAGCCTCTGTCACTACGATATACTCGACTTCAGTAGTGGATAGGACCATGCATTTCTGCAGCTTGGACTACCAAGAGACTGCACTCCCCGCAAATTTCACCAAGTATCCGAAAGTAGACTTCCGACTGTCAACGTCTCCAGCCATATCAGCATTCGAGTAGCCCACCAAATGAGGCTTGTCACTTCCAAGACACAAGCACATCTTGAAAGTTCGTCGGATGTATCTCAAAATCCACTTCACTACAAACCAGTGCTCCTTCCCTGGATTGGATAGAAATCGGCTAACTATTCCAACAGCATGAGCTATATCTTGCCTAGTGCAAACTATGACATACATGAGGCTTCCCACAGTTGAGGAGTAGGGTACACCTCTCATGTATTTCTTCTTGTCTTCCTTCATGGCTTCCAGCCATTTCTCATTGCTTTCGTCCTTCATAGCCTATTCATAGTTCTCAGACTCTCCGGCATTAGTAAGTATGACGTATTCGTTAGGTGACAGATGGACGGACGATCGTCTGTTACGTGAGGATCGTCTGACAAAGACATTCCCGCCCGGTTGAGGGATGACTCCGTCCATAGTGTTATCCGGTGCCATGATCTCCTCTTCATTATTCTCAACCATCTCAGGGCCATGATCTTCTCCTTCCAATGATGCCGGACGGACAACTTCAATACTAACTTTGTTCGTTTGCTTATCATCATACTTGACCTTCCTGCCAATGTCTTCAATCATCTCATTTTCAGCGAAGGTTACATCCTTTGACCGGACGAGTCTTCTAGCAGCTGGATCATAGAATCGGTAGCCCAATTCATCCTCCCCATAGCCCAGAAAGACGCACTGTATCGTCTTTGGCTCTAACTTTGTTCTTTCATCTCTTGGGACATGTACAAATACTTTACATCCAAACACCCGCAAATAATCATAGGACGGCTCTTTGCTCGTCCATATCTTTTCTGGCACTTCACCCATCAAAGGTTTACTGGGAAACCTATTTATGATGTAGGCCGCTGTCCTAAGTGCCTCAACCCAGAAGGATGCAGAAAGTTTGGTTTCCGAAAGCATGCAACGTATTCTCTCTAGAAGTGTACGATTCATCTTTCTTGCCACTCCATTTAATTGTGGTGTCTTTGGCGGTGTCTTCTGATGCCTGATGCCACGTGACTGGCAATAGGTATCAAAAGGTCCCAAGTATTTGCCACTGTTGTCGCTCCGGACGGCCTTCAGTTTCTTCCCCGTCTGACACTCCACAAGAGTATGAAATTGCTCAAATGTATCAAGAACCTGATCCTTAGTTTTTAGTGGGTAAACCCATAACTTTCTGGAACAGTCATCAATGAAAGAAATAAAATACTGGGCTCCACCAATCGACCTTTCTTTGAATGGTCAACACACATCTATGTGTATGAGATCTAGCACTTCTGCCTTTGGGTCTGACAGGTCTCCATGAAACGAGACTCTTTCCTGTTTGCTGGCTAAGCAATGAGGACACATCTTTGGTCCGTTCTCATTTATTCCATTGATCAGGTCCTTCTTGGTTAGATGAGACAGTCTCCTTTCACTCATGTGGCCTAACCTTCTGTACCATAGATCCTCTGCCTCCTTGCAGATTGTAGCGTTCATGTCTCTGGCTATTGCATAGGCCTTCATCACATATAGGCCGGAGCTCTTTTTTCCTCTTACTATAACAAGAGATCCTTTGGTCAGTTTCCATTCGCCTTCACAGAAGGTATTACAGAATCCTTCGTCATCCAATCAACCGGCTAAGATGACATTCATCCAAATGTCAGGGACATGACGTACATCCTTTAGCGTTAGTTTTGTCCCGTTGTTTGTGACCAAGACAACATCTCCCCTGCCTACCACCGGAGATGTTCCTTCATTGCCCATCCTAATCACTCTAAAGTCTCATGGAATATAAGATGTAAACAATCCCCTTTTTGATGTGGCGTGCAAGGTGGCACCAGAATCAATCACCTAGCCAGACTCCTCGTCCGTCAGGTTTGCCACGTTTTCTTCATATGTCACAAGGAGATCGCTTCCTGTGACCACTGAGACGGAAGACTTATCATCACTTCGTCCCTTTTCTCCTTTCTCCTTCTGGGCGTTCATGCGTTTCCATTTGAAGTACTGCTTCTTGATATGGCCATTTTTATCACAATAATGTCACTTAATGTTTTGATACCTAGAACGAGATTTGCTCCTTCTCTTCTCTCCAGGCTTCTGACTTCGACCTTTGCTTCGTCCCTTGGACTCGGTCACAAGTACTTCACTATGAGAGGACGTCGAAGCCCCTTGTGACCGCCTTGACTCGCTCATGAGTAGGGAGGCGATGACCTTGTCCAGTTTGAGAATGTCTTTTCCAAACAACAATGTGGTGACAATATGGTCATAAGAAACTGGCAGAGAAGCCAACAGTACCAATGCCTTATCCTCCTCGTTGATTACCTCATCAAGGGTGGACATTTGAGTTATAATCCGATTAAAGTCGTCCAAATGTTTCTCAAAGCTGCCACCGTCTGACAACCGCAGGTCATAGAACTGTTTCTTAATATAAAGTCTGGTTGTCAAGAATTTGGACTTATATCGGCTTTTAAGCTTCTCCCACACCTCCGCCGGATAAGTCAAGCCAAGGACCTCCTGGAGCGTGTTGTCCGCCAGGTATAATTTGATAGTGCAATTGGCAAGATCTCGTTTGTCTTGCAAGTCCTCATTTGATAGGCTTTTTGGCCTATCTTCCTTCTTCCTCAGTGCTTTGATTGTTTCTTCTTTAGTCAAGATGTTCTCACCCTTCTCCTGTCAGAGGATAAAGTTGCCATACCCATTGAACTATTTCACACTAAATGGCAAGTTCTTTGAGGATGATGACGCCATTCAGACGAAATTATCAACCAATTTCTAATAACACTTGTTGGCGGGTAGCAGTCGGCCTATAGACCAGAATACAAGAACAATTTCTCCCGTTGGCCGAAATGGACGACCAACTGATAAAGCAAACAAGCACCGTGTGAAGTAGAGACAAGAGAAGATAAATGAATACCAAACTTTATGTGGAAAGCCCTTCTGAAATAAGGAAAAAATTACGGGACACTAAATCCACAAAGAATCGCTAAGTATGAGAAAATTACAGAAGGCGAAAATAAGAACAGAGCAAAAGTAAACAAAAGCCCTCTCACTTTGTTTTCATTCACAACTCTCTTTTTACTTTCACTCCTCTGTTGCACTCTCTCTCACTACTTGACTGATATCTTCTCCTTCTTGTTCTTGCCTTATACTTGTTTTGCTATGTGTAAAGTGTATATACATATACACACGCCCCTCACCATAGCCCAACTTGGTGGCTGGTGCTCAACTTTCAAGGTCTGCCTGCATGCGCACGCCTTGTCCTACAGTAGGCGGCGCATGCCTACTCTTGCAAACCGATCAGCCTTTGGAGTCCCGAGAATGACTTCTACCAACCACCCAAAAGGGTAGGTCAACTGTGCACTTTTAGGGTATGACATTCGTTCAAATCTCTCAAATACAACATGTCAACTCTGTTGTCCGTCGCTTCACATTAATGGCCAATCACACGCTGATTGGTAGTCGATGTAGCCGTCCCGCTTCTTCAAATAACTCACAACTATGACAATCAACATATTGACCGAAAGAGTTGACCGGAAGAGCTGACCGTCATGAAGGCTCCGGTTAACAATGTTGACCGGAATTCCTTCCTTCTAACATATTCGTGCTCCGTCCAAGTCCTAAGGACTTCCACACGGGAGTGATCTCAACAAAAAGATGCAGCAGAACAGGCACAATGATGCCTTGTCCGAGAGAGCTAGCCCGTCGTTGGTTCCTTCCGGAACCGGTGTGTCTCCGCTCAATGATCTGAAGGTGGATTTGAAAACGACGAGGCGGAGGTTACGAGATGAGAGAGCGGGGCACAAGGAAGCAATGAAACTAGTTCATGATGCCACGTTTAGGAGCATCCAGGATGGGTTGATTCCCATTTTTGAGGCTTTGGAGAGCTTTAGTACAGATGCTTTGAAAGCTTTTGAAGGTGTCCAAGGATATGTAATGCCTAGTTTAATAGAGGGTCTGTAAAATAAATATATATTAGATGTCTAAATGATATTGTAAATATATATCAACTTTTTTCCCCTTCCTGTTGACGCTTAATTTATGTAAATTTATAATTAACGAGAATTTGAGTTTTATTTTGATTTTTATTGGTTATTAATATTATAAATAAAGTAAAAAATTATCACAAAAAATATTGGTAATATCTTATTCATCTGATCTCCCTGAACTTTTTGACGTCAAACAAATTAAAATTTACAAAATTTATACTTAACATATAATTATTTGAAATATTTACATATTATTTGATAAATTTATGTGATAAATTTTCGTTAGACTTCAGTTAGCTAGAGACAGAGAATAGAATAACTGATAAATCAATCTAAGCAGTCTTCTCAATCATGCGCAAAATTGCAAAATCTAAAAGTAGCCATTAAACAACTTCGAAAAAGGCCAAAATTACTGCAAGTTAATCCCAATGACTTCATTTTACGAGATGGCATTACATTATTGTGCCTATTCACCTCTAAAATTTTGATCTAAAATTGTTAGGTTTTAATTTGTTGGAGATATAAAATTCAATTACTAAATGTGTTCTTTTCACTAACTTTTTGTTGATTTCTCAAAATCATAACAACTGTTTTATGGATACAAAAATGATATAGCCACATTTTTTTTTTTTTTGAAAATATTAACTATTCTGCTTTTTTTGTACATTTTTAACTTATATTTTCTATATTGTGGTATGTACAAAATATTACAGTATAATTAGTTGTACTTTTTCAATATAAAAATGTGTCAAATACTCATCAAGATTAGATATACAAAGAATCACAGCCAATTACATACATGGATGATCAAAACAAAACACAATTTTCAAGACATTAATCAACGATCATCCGTATCAATTTAAACTACACCGATATCCTACCCTTAATAGCAAGGGCATAATTTACAAGTATTTAGCAAACATTTTATAACATAGGCTCTACAAATTGAACATATTCTCTCACTCTCCTTCTGTTCTCATCTCCACCGCCGCATCGCCGCCCGCCATTAACCTCAAGATATTGTGCATCAATATCTCAATCCTAGATCAACAAATTCCAGAAAGTTTCCGTTACAATAATTTTGATACAGTTTTTTTGAATTTTTATTGATACCGAAGAATTAACATAAAAAAACATAAAAAAATATGGAGCTATAACAAAGGGGCAGTAAAAGAAAATAAGAAATTTTGAGAATAGAGAGGACGAACGGCTACTGCTTGTGGAAGATTGCCGAAGAATATTACAATAAAATAATGAAATATTACAGTGCTCGAAATATTATATTTTCTGGAAATAATAAAATATTTTTACAGTGTAATTACTTAAACCCGAAATTTTAAGAAAAATATTACAATGCTCGACAGAATAGGAAGAAAGAGAAGTGAGAGAATGAATATACTCACGATTGCAACTCAGATGACGGACGAACAACTCACTAAGCTTGCAGAAGTGAAGATGGATACGGAGGGAAACGAAAAACACGCATATTGCTTTCTCTCTCTCTTTCGTCGTTCTGCTCTCTCTCTCTCTCTTTCTTCGACCGCTTGCGGCTACTGTTTGTGGTTAGGGTTTTAGCTCACAAGCTTGCAGAAGGAAGACGAAGATAGAGGGAGATGAAGAAGGTGCACGCTGTTCTTTCTCTCTCTTTCTTCGTTCTGCTCTCTTTCTCTTCATTCTTCGTTCATCTGTGGCCCTTGAACCCCAACGTGGTTAGGGTTTTCTTTGATTTGTAGGAGAAATCTTAGCTGTTGGATTTAAAACAAATCCAATGGCTAATATTTTGCTTTTTCAAATTAAAAAAAATGATATAACTGTACGTATACGAGCAGGCCGTATGCGCACAGTTACCATTATAAAAAAAAAAGGAAGTGTTTGGGGCCGTTGGATCTCATCCAATGGCTCCAAACACGCGGCACAGGATGCGGCGCAGGGTCCCTGAGTCCACACAGGGGACGTGATGTTCACACTACATCAAGATCATGCACCATCGCCCTCTGTTCTCGCGTTTCACTGGCTAATCTCTTCACAGTTCCGAGGTCAGCGCCTCTCTCTCTCTCTCTCTATCTGTGTAAAAATTTTCGACGCCGCACCGTTTAGTACTCGTATGCACGTCTGTCTTTACCGCTATTAGTTAGGGCAAACATTTTTTACTCTTCTGTTCATGCCTTTCAAACGGTAACAGGTATTATAGCATGTCTTTCGATTTCGGAAATTTGTTCTTGCTTCATGGTTGCTTCACTTTTATTGATTATTGTTTTCCGTTTGGTTGCCGAGAGGGCGCGAGAAAAGTGTAGTGAATTTTATAGAAATGTGATTTTTTTATTCATTCGCTTTGACTTTTAGAGCTTGTTTGTGTGTTGCTATTTTTGCTTGACTTGATATTTTCGAATTTTTTCTGATCGTTTTATTGAAATTTAAGCGCTTGACCTGTAGAATTATTCTATTCCTGAAGATGTGTAATGGTTGCTTGATTTTCATAGGTTTCAAGCTTTTCTTTTATTATTGGATGATTTACAGTTTTACTTTTGTTATGCAGCTTAATTAGAATTCGAACATGGGTTTCAAATCAGTTTATCGGACTTTGGTGGAATTGTTTCCGCAGGTATCATTGCAATTGCATTGAAATAGGTTGCATGCCTTACCACTGAATCATTTTCTTTGCATTTTCCTTTCCTTTTTTTTTTCCAGGTTAATTGAACAGAAAGAACCTGATATCTCAATCCTAGTTGGTTTAGTTGGTTATTTGGTTACAATAGAAGCCTGAAAGGAAATTTTTTTAAGACAGGCCATTAGACCCACTGTACTTTATGTATATAAATGTTGGGCAGTCAAACAATAATATGAACTACTTTGTTGGAAAAACGATTTTTGATTTTCTATTTTCAGTTTTCTCTTCCTTTTTCATTTTTTCACTTTTATAGTTTTCTTGGAAAACGCGTTCATTTGTTTTTGATTAGAAACGTAAATATTTTAGCAAGTTAATATTTATTTATTGCTGTTTGTAAATTTTCAATAATCCGATATATGATAAAAATTATTAATTGACAAATTATTTGATAAATTTACTTAGTATTTATAATAAACCAACTAATCGAACTCATTTGTGCTCACGAAATGTCACTAGTTAAAGTAATTTTCAAATTTTATTAACTTAGGAATTCATTCTTGTCACATTTTGAATAAAGTCGAGTAGTCTCATCCTTTGCAGCCATGAGGGCAAACTTTGACATAATTTGGTTGTAAGCATCTATGAACATACCTCAATTTTTATATCTTCCGCGATGAAGAATGGACTCTCTGACTGGATAATATATTCTTCTAGGCCTTTCTGTTGTTTGGCTTGATCGTACTGAAATATTCCAAGATTGGCATTACCTATAGATGTTAGTTCAGATTGGTTTTTTTTTTTCCATGTTTTTCTATTGTGTCGCTTTAAATTTCCTGTGTCTTTGGAGCTGTGACTAGTATAAATTTGTGTATATTTTTTTAAAAAGACTCCATCTTTTCAACAATTAATTTAGTATTAAAAAGTTGCCATACATTACTAGAATGTTTTTTAGAGACAATTGGAGGGATTGGAACTCCTAATTTGTGTATCTGAAGTGTTACTATTGTATGAAAATGGGATAGCTACTTCAATCTTGTTCACCAAATTTTGAAAACATTTAAGTCACAAATCACCAATTAAATTATACTAAAACAAAATTAAGCAGATATAAATGAAATAAATTTAGAGCCTCAATTAACAAAATATTGAAGCATGTGGAAAATGAGAATATGGAATAATGAAGATTTGAGAGATCGAGAGAAGTAAAAGTGTTAAGAGAATGGGGAAATGAGGAGCTATTTATATATTATTAGGGGAGGGGCATTTTTTTTGTAAATATCTTTTTCCAATTATTGGAGATTCAAATCCTCTTTTCTTGATTGGCTCAATTTCAGGCGAGTTCCCCTCATCCTGAATGTCTGTCTCTTGTTACCTCTAAATTTAACTGAGTCACATGTTCTTACGGTGTTCATCTATCCTGTGTTTGACCTCACTAAACCATCTTAATCACACTCTCATATTTTCTCGTATAGGTGCTTCTTAAAAATTGCTACAGATGTGCTTGTTCTTATTTTGTGTTACAGTTACAAACCTTACTGATCATAATATCTTGATTTCTTAGGATCTTGGAATGAAATTTTAGTTGATGTGCAAAATATCGCTTGCTATATATCTGTATAGGTTCCCCTAGTATCAACATTTCACATTTCATCAACATTATTGTGAGATATTGCAATATGTCAACCTATATTTTGAATATTGGTTGATGAACCAATTATTGGACAATAGTTCATTTTGTTCTTTTTCACCAAAAAAAAAAAAAAAAAAAAACCAAAATCCAATACATCTTATATATATAAAAGCATCGCCTGAAAAGACCAGTACTTATGTGTACGTAACCATTACCAATATTTTCATCCTTGCCTGGGATACTTGCTTTTATAAGTAATAATTTTAATTGCTCAATATTATGATCTATACAATGTAGTTGGTTTGACCGTTGTCCTATAAAAGTGTCCTGCTTTTTTTGTGGTATTTAAAGATTACATCATAATTATGCATTTCTCCCTATCAACCTGCCTTAATCCTATGCATGACGTATTGATCAATCTCTTCATTTCATCGTCTATAGATCTAAGGTAATGAAATTTGTTGTTTTCTGGAATTTCTTAATCATTAATTTTGTTTTGTTCATTACTTTGTTTAGAATTAGTGAAATTTCTCTTTAAAATGGGGTTTTGTACTCCAATTTACTCCAACTTGCGTGGTATTTAACACATGGTAATATTTGTAAATTTATTCCAATATTATATATAATTGTGTTACAATTCATGTATTTGTTGGCTGATGCCTAGGTCAGTATTTGATTAAACTTCAGGAAACTTAGCTAGATATGGATGGAAGCCTAAAACCATGATGCATGTCTAAATAATACAAATCTTACATAAACAAATTACAGTGCTGCCATCCTAGATTTGTCTCCAGTTGAGGGTCACTTTATCTTCTTAGGTTTCATAGTGCCCGTAAAGTAAACTTCTTAGGTTTCTAAGTGACTCGTGTTTGTGATGGAATCTTCCTCCAAAGGAAAATAGTCTTTGATGAGCAGGCAAAATCCTTCTGTGTGTGTGTGCTTGCACACGCAAATATAAGGCTCAGGCCTTTCTGCATTTCTGTGTCATGCTACTTGTATGACTTCCTTTAAAATTAGTTCTTGCAGAAATCTTGTCACTTGATATTTTCATGATTTATTAACTGTAAACATATTTTGTTCTTTCTTTTATTGGAGGTATTGATGAAGTTCAAGGTATTGATGTCATTTTCTTTGATATTAATTTATTTTGCCTTTTCGTGTGAAAAGGTTGATGCTCGTATACTGAAGGCTGTTGCCATTGAGCACCCTAAGGATCCCAATGGAGCTGTGGAGTCGATTCTCACTGAAGTCCTTCCTTGGGTGATGAAGGAATCTGGTGCTTCTCCCTCTCAGAGAAAAATATTGGATGGCAAGTCATCATCTGAAACAGGTGCTGCTTTATCCTATTCCATCTTTATGCATGAAAAGCGAGATGTGTTTCATGGAAGGGGACATTTGTTTTTTTTTTTTGCCCATCTACTGCATATTTGAATTTTCATAAACTGTGTCTTGTTTATGATATCTTATGTGGATGTTGATATCATATATGCTGTTGAGGAGTTACATGGATGAACTGCTGAAACTTCATATGTTAATTGAAAGGACTTAGCTTTCAGTGAAAAGATATTCAAATAAATGATATTTTCTAGAAAATTTGTGCTGTTTTGGAAGAAAAAAGATGACATTTTTAATGTGTCGTTATATTCTTGGTGTTATTTGTGTCTTAAGTATAGTGTAAAAAATAATAAATATAGAGTTCTTCTCAATGTTTGGCTGTGTTGTGGGTATGTCACGGATTTTTAATGTGATTGCAGTGATTACTTGTGTCTTTCTCTTTCACTGAAGCTTCCTAGAAACGCTCATGCTAATAATCTATTGATCATAATTTTGCTCCTTTACAACTTACCACTGCTCTCGGAACTTCGGCTTTCAGTATGATTGCAGTTGTTTCCTAGTATGAATCTGAATTTGGTTGAGAGTACGTAACTAGTGACAAATAATGGTTGTGCAGTTCAATATGAGAGGAAAATTCCAGCAGAAATGGCTGCAACAACTATTTCGAGTTTTTCTAAACTAGGATCAGTTGCTGGGGAAGATGAAAATGGATCACGGGCAGTGAATGACTTCCATCATGGTGAACCAAGATGCTTGAACAAGACACTTGGTGATTCTTTAGGTTCAGCTTTTCATGATGCAAAGGACAATGATGATCAACTGATTTTAAGGGGGAGTGAAGAATTGACTTCATCAGAAAGTCTCGAAGAAAGAGATGGTATTCGTCAGGAATCCTTGCATATTACATCTGTGACTTCAATATGTGAAGAAAGTGATAATCATGACCATGACCTGGAAATTGGAAACAATGAAAGTGAAGAATTTGATGCATCAAAGAAATATCAAGAGATGGGTGATGATCTCAATTTTGATGATATCTCATATGCTTCCTCTTTAACTTCTTCCATAGTTAAAGATAGCAGTGCTGATGCCTGCTTGGGCAATGACAAAGGTGCTCACTTGAATAGTTTCAGCAGTATTTCTTCTTATGATGTAAATAGATCTGTTCACACAGACAGTTATGTGGAACAGTTTTGTCTCAATAGCCACTCATTGGATTTTGGAAATTCTTTGGATCTAGCTTCACTGTGCATCAAAGAGCATATTCTAGCTGCACTAGGGTCCAATATTGTGCCAGAAGCTCAGCAGGGTGTCCCGGTTTCTGATTCTGATTATCCAGAATCTAAAGTGTGTGGTGACTCTGAATTGATGAAAGGAATCTGTGTCCATGACATGGTTGATGCAGATTTGTCAACTGGGAATGCAATAATTACCCGATCTGATCAAATTTGTAGAATTGATCTCCTTGAAGAGATTATTGAGGATGCTAAAAACCACAAGGTAAGCTTTGCTTTACTTTTTGCCTCTGAAAGTCAGGTTCTTATTGCTTTAATAAGTTTCGGACTTATGTCCATGAGTAATCTGGTTCTGTTTTCAGTTTATGTTGATCTCGCATTCATATGCCGTTGCTTGATGCTAGATTTTCTAAATTCTGTGTGTTTTGTTTGCATAAGGCATGACTCATATACATGAACCGCAGTCAGTTGTATTACTCTATTATTTTGGTCAAGTTTTTTTTTTTTCAATTAGATTATAATCACGAGGGACACAGTTGGGGTTGGAGGGTAATTGTTTTGGAATGATCAAGATTGTTTGCCCTTGCGGGAGGATCCTGATGGGAAAAAAATAGGACAATTATGTTCGTGTTTTGTGCAATCATAGAAAAGTTGAGGGTGAACCTTGTTGTGGAGGTAAGGTTGTCTCATTATGACATGCTGGTCATGGGATAGTCAATCTTCAGCTCAAGGATGAGGTTGTGTACATTTGACTCGCCCTATACTCCATGTCAGAATAAGTAAACCCTAGTTAAGGGTATTTTAGTCACATTGCAAAGTTTGTATCTATATATATGTGTACATCCTCATAACCCTTAAAAATATAAGGGAGTTTTCACCAAAGCTCTCTCTCTTTCTAAACATAACATGGTATCAAAGACATTGTTATCCATTAGCACTGCTGCCCCTAGATGAAATTAGCATGCCTTGGCCTGCGTATCAAAAGCCCCTAGACGGTTTCCCATTTGAATATATTTGATCAATTTATTTTGAAATCTAGATTTTCACTGAAAAATCTAGATCTGCTGTGTTCTTGGTCCTTTCATTAAATCGTGGCCAGAAATCTTCTGTTTCTTGTGCATTTGAGGATCACCTACATCTGAGAGAGGTTGTCCGCATGTGATTGAGGCAAATTGTGCAGTGTCCGGAACTCTTTGGTGTTTCATTTCCTTCATATAGTGTACAGTTTTCTTCATTTTCTTTCGATTTCTCTTAATTTGTCCATGTTTTGGTGTTCAACTCCATTGGTGTTCAATTCTCTGGTGGGGTGAGAGTGGCGTGCACGTTTTCAGTTTTGTTTTCTTTGGTGAGCATGGACAAGTGTGGACGAGTTCAACTCTCTTTGGTGCGGTGAGTTTGAATCTTGGTGTGGGAGTTTAGATCAGATCTTGGTGCGGTTGAGTTCTTTTTTGTGTGGTGATTTGTGTTTGGACCTTTACAATATTTGTTTTGGTTTGATGCGGAGTGTTTTTTCAAATATTTATTATGATATGGAGACTAGAAGTACATTTGATGGAAGTGTTCCTACTTGAACAAATGAATCCAAAGTGGTTGTCTTTGAAACCGTTACAACCATATTTTCTCGAATTACAAATCAGCGTCTAGAGAGGGCGAATCGTTAGCATTGGAGGAGGATTGTATTATTTATTATTCAATGACTTGATAAGGAGGACCATTTCATTGGTGATCCTTCTAATTCTGACACAGATCGTCTTGAGGGTCAAGCATGGCTACGTGAAGATGCTCGTTTATGCACTTAGTTGATTAAGTTCATGGAACAGAGGGTGGCTGTTTCGGTTACATATACTGATACTGTCAAGGAATTGTGGGATTATCTATCAATTTTTTATTTTAGATTACATGACATGTCAATGATGTTTGATGTATCTAAATCTTCCTTCCATGTGAATTAAAAGGATTGGAGTGTAACTAGTTTTTTTGCTGCTTTCAAAAAACTCTATGAGGAATTGAATGTAATTAGGTCCATCGGCACTTACATGAAGTAAATGCAAGAGCAACGTGAACTATTAGCTATTCTGTGCTTTCTTGTTGGCCTGAAACTTGATTTTGAATATACTTGATCCCATATTCTAGCAAACTTGGAGGTTATTTTATTGATTGATTTGTTTTCTTGGATTCTATGAGTTGACCGTGAGACCACACATTAGCTGCTTCTGATCTTGTTGATCAGGCGGCTTTGGTGACCTAGTCCTTATTTATTAGTCGAGACGTGGAATTGGTAGAGGGAATCAAGTTAGCTAGCGTAGTGATGGAAAATTGAAATGCTTTTATTGTGGCGGAGTGGTCACACACGAAATAAATGCTGGAATTTTTATGAAAAACCAACTACGCTATCTTCATAGTATGCTACGATCGCTTCTAGAAGTAATTGTGATACCTTATTTGCTCCTCTTGACTCTTCAATGAAAGAAACCGTTGCTCTATCCATGGAGGACTTCTCATCTTTACTTGTTGGCATGGCTACATCTACTGCTACTCTTTTTCAGGCAGGTAACCCCATTATTTCTCTCTTGACATTGTTTCAAATTTGGATTATTAATTTTAGTGCATTTGATCATATGATGGGAATCTCAGGTATATTACTTGGTTATCAGTTATGTTCAACTTATTTGCAGTGACTTTAGCTGATTGCTCTTCTGTGGAGGTTGAGGGCTCTCTAACCCTAAATTTTCATATTTCATTAGTGTTACACTTGCCGACCTTTCTCTTAATTAATTATTTGTAAGTAGACTCATAACTGAACATAACGGTTGCATTATATTCTTTTCTACTGCTTGTAAATTTTAGGATCTTACATTTAGGGGAATCATTGGTAGGGGTTAACACGAGTGAGGACGTCTCTACTTGTTAGATTCTGGACTCACTCCTATTGTTTGCTCAAACTGTCTTCCTACGCCCCTCCAACTCCACTGTTAGTTGGATTATCCGTCATTATTGAGTTTGAAAAAACTTTCCTAATCTTAACTTTGCAACAGCTATGCCTTGTGAGCCTTATCAGTTAGTTAAACACCATCAATTATTATACTATCCTAGAGTCGATAAATGAGTTTATGCTTTTTTTGAGGTTGTTCATTCTTATATCTAAGGTCTCTATCCATTGTCATCAAAAATGGGTTTTTGATATTTTACTTCTATTGATGATTATTCAGGAACAATTTGTTTATATCTAATAAAACATCGTCCTGACTTATTTTTCATTTTCTATATATTTTGTGCTGAAATTTGAAGTCAATTCTCTACCGCCCTTTGTATTTTACAAAACAATTATGCTTGTGAATACTTGTCTATTTAGTTTACTTCATTTATGTCTCAATATGGGATACCCTATTAGTCCTCTTATTCTAATGCTCTACAACAAAATGAGGTGGTTGAATGTAAAAATAGACACATTTTAGAAGTGGCGAGTGCTCTTCTATTCCATATGAGAGTTCTAAAATATTTTTGGAGTGAGTCAATTTTAATCGCGTGTTATTTTATCAATGATATGCCCTTGACTATGCTTCAGGGAATACCTCACATCGTATCTAGTCTCTTTAGGAGCCGTTATACTTAGTTCCTTTGAGAATATTTGGTTGTGTTTGCTATGCTTGTGACATTTGCCCTCACATGACCAAACTTGATGCCATGTCACTTTGATATACTTTTTTCAGGTACATATACACTAAAAAAGGGTATAGATGCTTCTCACCTAACTCAGGTCGATATCTTGTGTTTTTGGTGTCTCATTTCAGGAATTGACTTCTTTTTTTTTCTAAGAGTTTCTTTCTACTCTTACATATAATGTTGCCCTTCATGATGAGTTTCTTGTCTATCATGTTGTCCATCAAGTTGTGCCTTCACCTCATACTACACTTGATTTAGTGATTCACGTATATGTCCATGGTTCTTATAAGGTGTTTGGGTCTTCTCCTGTAGGTGCTTTTGAGCCGGCTTCTATAGAGTTGATTCTCTTGCCTACAAGTTCCATAGCTGTTGAGTCACTTATGTCTCAATATGGGATACTCTATCAGTCCTCTTTTGATACTCCATAACAAAATAGGGTGGTTAAATGCAAAAATAGACATATTTTAGAAGTGGTGAGTGCCCTTTTATTCCACATGAGAGTTCTAAAAAATTTTTGGAGTGAAGTAATTTTAACAATGTGTTATTTTATCAATGATATGCTCTCGGCTATGCTTTAGGGGGATCCCTCCAATCTAAATCTTGCTTCTTCAGACGCTGTTACACTTAGTTCCTTTGAGAATATTTGGTTTTGTTTGCTATGCTCATGACATTTGCCCACACTTGACTAAACTTTATGCCAGGTCACTTAGATGTATTTTTCTCGGATACCCACGTACTAAAAAAGGGTGTAGATTCTTTTCTCCTAACTTAAGCCAATTTCTTTTGTCCTTTAGTGCTTCATTTCAGGAATCGACTTCTTTCTCTTTCCAAGAGTTTCTTTCCACTCCCACATATAATATTTCCCCTAATGATGAGTTTCTTGTCTATCATGTTGCCCATTAGGTTGTGCCTTCACCTCATACAATGCCTGATCTAGTGATTCACACCTATGTTTGTGGTCTTCATACACTACCTAGTTCCTTTGCCTATAAGAAAGAAACCTATTAACTGTAAATGGGTATATATGATAAAAGTTAATCTAGATGATTTTATTACTCTACTAAAGGCTCGTTTGGTAGCTTAGAGATATGCCTCAACTTATGGTGCGGACTACATAGATACTTTTCTCTTGTTGCAAAATTGACATCTGTTCGCCTTTTTATGACTCTTGTTACTATTCATCACTAGCCTCTGCACGTAGACGGCAAAAACGCGTTCTTACATGGAGATATTAAAGAAGTAGTTTATCTTGAACAACTACTGGGGTTTATTGCTCAGTGGGAGTTTGGTCTTATTTTCATGTTGAAAAAGTTGTTTTATATGGCTTGAAACGATATCCGCGAGCTTAGTTTGGAAGGCTTAGTGAAGTTATTTTTGGGGATGGTCTCTCTCATTGTGTTAGTGATCATTTTGTGTTTTATTGCCATTCTAATATCCGGTGTATTCTTCTTATTATATATGTGGATGATATTGTGATTAATGGCAGTGATAACAGGGGCATTACAGATTTTAAAGTGTTTATTTAGTGTAAATTTCAGACCAAGGACCTTAAAAGTTTATAGTACTTTATCCATATTGAGGTTGTGAGATGTCGTTGTGATATATTTCTCTTACAAAGAAAGTACATACCTGATTTATTTCGAAATATGGATATGCTAGATTCAAAATAGTGTAGTGTACCCATCATGGATGAAAATATCGGGATCAGTTTTGGTTGCAGTATTATTAGCATCAAACATATCGGATAACACTATTGGTATTGGATATATTGGGCTAAAAAATTTCTGAAAATCGCAAGTTGACAGTATATTGGCCATTATATCAGCAAGTATAGGTTGTATTGGCTGATATGTTGAATATTACTTGATGTATCAGCTATATTGGTCGATATGAAAATATATCGTGATATTGTTAGAGTATTGAAAAATTTCGGTATCAAAGGGCTTAGATACCGATACATATTGGTCCGTACGTATTGTATTGACCGATATTTTTATCCGTGGCATCATGGATCTAGGAGTGAAGCTTTCACCGGATGATTGGAAAATTTTCGCTGAGTTGGAGAGATACCGTTATTTAGTTGGAAAACTAAATTATTTATCAATGATTCGACTAGACATTGCATTCCTAGTGTGGTAATTCAGTTTTTATTTTCTCCTTGTGTTCAAAATTGGGAGACTGTTATGCATATACTTTTGTACCTGAAAGGTTCACTAATAAACACTCAAGTAGAAAGAGTTCTTTGACGCTGATTAGGCTGAAACACTGTATGACCTTAAGTTTATTACAGGATATTGCGTGTTTAGGGGTAATGTGGTATCATGAAAGAGTAAAAAACAAAATGTAGTTGTTCGATTAAGTGCTGAATCTGAATAGCATATGTTGACCCAAGTTACATTTGAAGTGATATGGATTAGGTAGTTACTTGAATCACTCTGATGTAAGAGTTTCGGATCGTCTTAGTTATGGTACAATAATCAATTAATGATTCATATAACATCAAATCCGACGTTCCATGGACATAGGAAACCTATAGCAATGGATTGTTACTTCGTTCATGAAAAGCTACAACAAGGCCTTGTGCATGTTGATTTTGTGAGAGCCAGAGATCAATTAATTGATATATTCACCAAGTCTTATTAGAAGTCGAGTAGAAAATATTTTTAACCAGTTGGACATAATTAGTATTTATGCTTTAGCTGGAAAGGGAGTGTTAGAATAAGTAAATATTAATTTAGGGTATTTTAGTCGCTATACAAAGTTTGTATCTATGTATATGTATATCTTTATAACCCTTAAAGATAAGGGTTTTTTAACAAAAGCTCTGTCTTCCTTAACATGACATTTCACAATATGAGAGTCTTGTTCATTGAGCTGCCCTGTTGTTGTAATTATACACCAGAACGTTTTTTTTTTTTTTTTGGCACTGTTACCACTGCCACCTCCCTAAAACACCAAATGTGGTGTATATTTTTTTCCCCATATTTTTCTGGATTATGAAGAAAGCGCAATTTTTCCTTTTAAGGTGCACTCAAGCTTGTATGATTTAATCCTGCAACATTAGCAGAATTCTGTCAAAGCCTCCTTCAAAGTTAAAGTTGTTTTTTGGTCCACGTAGCATTGGGGAATTGATAATTTAGCTTGTTGTCTGACCTGAAACAGAATATACTACAATTTTGAGTTCATTTTTATTGTGAAGGCTGTTGTCAAGTTGGGGATTCATAAAATTGTTGAAATGAGTTCCTGGAAATAAGTCTAAATATGTAGTGGTGTGCGGGTGGAAAAGTAATATATATCCCACCATTGAACCTTGAATTTTTGGACAATTGATAGTGGAGCATCTTGGTAATATTGTTGATAGCTAAAACACCATGCCATGATTCATGACATATCAAAATCAATATGAAAAGTCATGCATTTGAGAAAAGCATTGTTATGCTTGGATAATTTTTCATAATATAATCATGATTGTTGAAGTATGGGAGGATAAATTGAAGGAATACCTCCAAAATAAATGCATCATTCATGGAATCAATTAGGAAAGTCAATAGGACGTTTAGTATTGAATTTGAAAAACTATGGCTAAATGATTGCAAGTAAAATGCATGATACTATATCCTTATAAATTTGATAATTTTGATTGGGTGGAATGAAATTGATAGACAACGGACGAGTAGTCCAAAGAGTAAGGGCGATTTCCGGTGGTTTCCGTGCTCATAATTGAGTTGGAGATGGAGTCATAAGGGTTTATGGTGCTTGATCACAACAAATTCGGAGTCAATGAATATTAGTTCATAATATCATTGATTTTTGTTGGGATCTGCTGTATTAAATAAGCTAGAATTATTTAATATCTTGTTAGTAATTGTAATAAGTTCTTTGAGTAGAGGCGTGGTAGTGTAGGTTGTGAGTGCAATATGTTGAACAACTTGTTTTGTGGTATAGTTTGATTTTTTCTGGTGTAGTCTAGGAAGTGGACGTGGCTTTAGTAGGATTGGTAGGTTGAGCTGTTGTTTGGATTGCATCCTTGAATGTGACTGGGGGATAGTCTTGGAGAGGTGCAAATTGGTGTAGATGTTTAAAATGTTTATCAATATTTTTAGAATAAAGTAGAACATCATCTATATAGACAATGGTTTAGATGTTTAAAATGTTTATCAATATTGTTCATAATATTGTGAAATTTATATGGTGTATTCTTAAGGCTAAAGAACATTACATTTATTCATAGCAACCAAAAGTGATAGTAAATACAGTTTTATAATGATCCTTTTCATTGATTGGAATTTGCTAAAACCCACTCTTCATATCAAATATTGAAACAAATGTTTGCATTATAAACAATTAGTTTTTTTTTTTTTTTGGTTGAGAATTGGATACCTAATCCATTGTAAAACTTTGTTTAGATGTTTGTAGTTGATGACTAATCGATGTACTCCTCTTTCAAGTTCATTTTGCCTCATGATATAAAAGGCTGAACAATTCAAAGGAGATTTAGATAGGTGTAGTTTTTTATTTAACAAATGTTGAATTTCTTTTTTACAAAATATTAATAACTCATGATTCATTTGAATGGGTCTAGCTTTATTAGGAATATGTCTTTCATTAAAATCGGATTCATAAGGGAGATTAACTTGATGGAATTTTTATCCTGAAATACATTGGGAAGATTAGCAGAAATTTCTTGTTCAAATTGTTTTTGTAAATTGCACATTTTTTATTGGATGGTTCAATCTAGTAATTGTTGCTCAATTCTTTCAAATTCAGTTTTTTCTTGTAAATAATAGGTTTTCCTTTTATGAATTAAATTTATTTGTTTAGAAATTGAAGTACGCTGAAGGGTATGAATCTCTTGCGTTAATAGGGTGTAAAAATGGAAACATGATAGTATGTTCTAAAATAGTCATAGATATTTCTTCTTGGGTTGCGGTAAAAGGGTAAATTTGAGTAAAGAAACACATTCCTACGATGAGTTTTTGATGCAAATATTTGACTAAAACGAAAGTGAATTTAAAGCAATATCCTTGATTACATACAGGTGTATTGGTAAGTTTATAATTAATATTTAGTCTCATACCATTAGCACTTTGTAATTGTTTGTTGGTGTTTTTTGATAATATTTGATTGGTATAAGTTTTTCTTGAATACAGTTTTGATCTGCACTACTATCTAATAAAGTTATTAGATTAAGATGGTACTTATTGTCAATTGCTAAGATAATTTTGCAATTCCATTTTTGAAATTTAATATGAGCAATTAATTGAAGATATTCTTATTTTTGGTGTCAAGTTCAATTTCTAATGGTGGTTCGCTATTGGATGCTTGATTATGTGGTTGGATTAGATTAGGTTGTTGAGATTGGAAAACAGACTCTAATATGGCAAATCTTGCATTTCTTTGTAGTTCACTAATTTTTTGGTCTTGTAATGTGTTTCTAATATCTTTAATTTCAGTTTTTAGTTGTTTAATTTTTTGTTATAGTTCGCTGGTAGTAATTTGTTTGAATAAAGACCGGGTTGGATATTTTTCAACTATGTTATGTAGACTAAATGGTTCAATATTTTTATATTTTTGTTTTTGAATAACTAATTCTTTTAGTTGAAGTAAATATTGTTGTCTTACTTCTGGATCAGTAATTTTGTCAATAATTTCTAATAAAAAAATCTTTTTCATCCTTAGATTTGATCATGTTAATAGTTTGGAATTTACAATGGCATAAATGTTGTAATTGAAGTTCATCATGACTTGAGATAGTATAGTTAGAGTATTCAGTTTCATTCTCTTGAAGCTCACAAACTTGATCTTCATCAGGATTGGATTCATAATTAGAGTAATATTCATTTATTCAGCATTAGGTTTTTTGGAATCACTTGATAGGATATTTAAAATATTGTCTCTTAAATGCTTGTTGTCTTTAAATAATTCTTTGATTTTCTTTTTTATTTTACATTGGTCAGATTTATGATATGGTCATTTGCATTTCTAACATACTATAGTTGATGGATTAGGTGTGTGATTATGCAGCCTATAATTTGGGTTTAAATTGGGATTGGATCTTCAAGTTTGATTCCTATGTCTTCCTGTATACTGGGGAGGATGGGATTGATTTTGTAAAAATTATTTGATGCGTCATTGAATCCGAACTTCGAACAGATTCGGGCTGATCCGCTTGTCTGGTTCCGGCTCTAGTTCACCGAGTTTGGATCCTGCACATCACTAAAACGAATAGAAGATCAGTGTGTCGGCGGGAAGTTGTCCCAAAAACACTCCACGCTTAAGTTAGTAAACAGGTTTTGAAATCTGGGAAGGTAACTGAAAATGAGAATTAAGAGGGAGAGTGTAAGAGTGCGTGGGTTTTCCTGATGAAAGAGAGGCAATGCCGTCTCTTGAATCTGGATGGTGGGTGAAGGCAGTAGGCGTCTGTCAACAAGAAGAGCGCTTGTATGCCTTTTGTTTGTGTTCTTTCTCTCAGTGCGTTCACAGAGAGAGAGGGAGTACGAAATCTTCCCGGAATGTGTAGTTGAGGGCGTATGTTTTTTTCGTGTAACAGGGAGTCGTATGTTTGAGTGGCAGAAAGCGTAGCAGTAGGCGTTGTGTGAGTAGTTGTTCGCATGCCCTGAGTGAAGACCCCAGGGCTCATTTTAATGGTGGCAGGGTGATCTTCCTTGGTTGGAAGGTGTGATCCCCTGCGCCATGTTTAGGCGGCCTTCATTGTGGGGAAGGCACGCGTTGCCTAATTAGTTGAGATTGTTTCCTTCTCTGGCGGGTAGCGGTTTTCCAAATTTCTTGCCTTCCTTTTGAGTATATTACTGTTGGAAGGCTTCACTTGGTAGGAATTGGGAAGATTTGGTGCCTTCCTTATGGGAAAGGCGCCGATCTTATCAACGTCCTTTTTGGAGTTGGTTGGGTTTATGGAAGACGCAGAGTTAAGAAAAGAGCCGTTGCTAACTACCTGTTGGAGCATGGGCCCAAGTGAGCCAGGCTCGTGAAAAGCCTTTTTATTCTTGGGCTGTTGCTACAGTAATTCTGGTCAACGCACATGTTGACCGTTCTGAGCCCGAGTGGGCCGCCTGTCTGTGTCTCAGTCGATCAATGCTGGCATTGACCGTCTGACGCGTGTTTGGGCCTTTCAGCCCTCATTTCTTGTTGGGCCAACATTGACCGTCCAACAGTGAATTTGGGCCGCCTTTGACTATTGGGCCAACCCATTTACAGTATACTCATCATTATTGTTTTGAATGTGAATGTTTTCTAGGAGGTTGAGTGCGACGAGATGGGGCTTTGTAATTTTCCACACCATACTAGTGGCAAGAGGCTCCTATTTGCTGTTTAAATTGTTTATTATCACAATGAAATTTATTTTATTCCTTATGTTCTTAGCATAGTTGTGAGCTTTCTTTTTTGATGAATCCATTTAATCAATTAAATGTCATTTCGTTCCATGAGATAGTCTTGCTGCCATATATGCTAGATAATTTTGCTAATATTCTTTTGGAGAATAGAGTTGGTAATCTTGTAACAAGGCTTTCTTTCCAAAATGGTTCATTATAATCTCGTTGTCGGAATATATGGCCGATAAATAGATATTTATACCATCAAAAATCTTGGAAAACTTGTTAATGCAATTTTGCTAATATAATAATTGTTAATGCAATTTTAGAACTTGTTAACTCTTCATCTGGATTTCTTATAAAAGCTTGAGATATAATTAAAAACTAATATTTTGACAGCATTTTCCTGATCTTCCTGGATAATAGTATCTTTGGGGGCCACGATTTGAATTCATTCAGTATGATTAAGTAATCTTTGTTGGCAGGGGATAATAAATTCTCCCACCAAAATTTGAATGTACTTAGCTACAATGAATCTACAAACTTGATGGTCATTTAAATTTTGGACATGATAGGTTGTAGTGGCCGTTCCAATTTCATGTGACCATCAATACTAACAATATTATTAGGAGTGGATATCGAGAGACAGCAGTATGTTTACCAGATTAACAAGAGTACTAATAATAAGACTAGGAGTTGTAGCAAGCCTCTCATGTGACCACCAATACTTATTTTGTGTATGACCAATATGACTATTGTAAAAACAAATCATTTGTCCATTATATAGTCTTCCATCCAAAGCACCCGATATGGGTCTAGTATCCATGAGTAGTCGATGAACACTATACAGAGAATTCAGCAAGTTTGAACAAGAAAATCCGGAATCTCACGCTCGAACCAATAACCATAGAAATTAGAAATTTCACAAATCCAAGACTGTGGAGGACACACCGAGGACAGAAACAAGATTCACCAATCAAATATCATAAATCGATATTTCAAGTTGAATACCATGGATCAAAAACCATTGAGAACTTGAAGAACCAAGTACTTGAAGAACACCCTAGAGAAATTGAGTATTCGAAGAATCGACCAGAAAATAGTGAGATAAACTTATAGGAAGTGCACGCGGTGGGCCAATAACCTTCAATTGACCACCACGCAACCAAAATTGCTGCAAGAAAATCCAGAAATCACGGGGGAGCAGAAAATACAAGAACATATGTAGCAAAACCCTTGAGAATAAAGGGGCATAGGCGTTTTGTATAAGAACAGGAGAGAGGAGTAGAAAACAGACCTTTAATATTTAGAAATAATAGACCAAAGGCGCTGAAATAAGGCAAATTGAACAATCAACCCAAAAATTTGGCAAGGTAGAAGTTGATTCTGAATAAAATGTCTCAGATCACCATCACTATGTTCTGCTTTTCTCTGTCTTTTCTCTTCCTCTCTCTCTCTTTCTCTTTGTTGCCAACAAACCCACCGACTATGAAGGCCTTCAATGCTTGAATTTCCCCGTCAGCCTCCTCCCAAAGGGTGCTTTGGGCCATGATTTAGGCGAGAATTGACAAAATTTGTGCTTTCTTGAGTGGAACATTTAGCTTTTCGTTCAAGGGCTGTTACGGTCTCGAATATAAATCGACTATTCGGGGTATATATTGGGAAACAAATTCATGGACCTTAACGGCATAAAGAGAAGGTATTATTCTTCTGGCTTAACATTGTGTAATTAAGTAGGGTCGATGATGAGCTCGTGTTCCTTGTGGGGACAGCTGCTAATTTCCCAGTTGATAATTTCAAAGTGTCTGCAGTGTGGCTGTGGATTGTGACAGTCTTTGACCTAAAAGAATTTCACCACCAGTTGCTAGAATATAATAAGTAACCCATTCTAATACCATGCAAAAACTAAGAAGAGAAGAAGAGAGGAGAAAATGCCATACTTGGGTTGGTTCTATTTACTTATATATATTGGGTTAGGTCTATTTACTATATATATATATATAAGTAACCCACTCTAATACCATGTAAAAACTAAGAAGAGAAGAAGAGAGGAGAAAATGCCGTACTTGGGTTGGTTCTATTTACTTATATATATTGGGTTAGGTCTATTTACTTATTTACTTATATATATATATATATATATATATATATGATTATTTACAAATATCAAAAATACTATACTACTCTTATAAAGAAGATACCATAACATATCTTGGAGCTGTTACAACAATGTATCTTAGCATATTCTATCGTGAATTATTACTAGAATGTAATACCCATCAGTGTTGTTAAAGGCGCAAGGCGTATTAAGGTGCAAAGGATCCTTTGCAGTTAGACGCAAATGATCCTTGCGGCCGAGGCGCAAGGTGTAGGCTTAGACTTGATAGAAGTGAGGTGCCTATTTATAAAATATATATATAGGATATTATAATGAATTTTAGTTACTAAAATTAATAATAGAATAAGAAACGCCAAAAGTATTTATAACTAATAATAAATTTATAGTTTAATTAATATAAAATATTGATAGTTAATAAGCACAATTTATCACAAATATATAACAATAACATTTATTAATAAATTTAAAATATTATTCTTAAAATATTCACAATAAAAACTAATATTTATCATCATTATTATTCAAAAGTTTACATTTTCTTATTTCTTAACTTATGGGCTTGAATATTTCTTTATCTTTGTATGTCTATCTAAGTTAAAATTTTTATCACTTATAAACTCCAATGAAATAGCCATAGAGTTAGTTATCGTTCAAGATTCATACTATTTTTTAATTTAGTGTCATGCCTCATTTACTCTAATTAGTTTGACTACAAAATTCTTGGTAAAAAGTCATCCTTAAATACAAATACATTGTCCTCATTATGTTCTCAATTTATTCTTCTAATCAATCATCCATTATTTTTATTAATCCTAATTTTACAAGCACCAAATTAAAATTATTAGTAATTATTAAATGTAGTGGCTATTTAAAAAGAAACTATTATATTTTTCTAAAAATAATTTATAAGGCATTCAAAGTGCCTTATAAATTTTGAGGCACTAGGTTTTAAGTCCCAAGCCTAGATGCACCTAGGCACACATAAGGCACTCCTTTAACAACATTGATACTTATCATGCCTAGGATTGAATTGAATCACACGATGGCTAAGAAACACAGATGTTTTGCTGGAGTTGTAGTGTTGGTGTTCAATGTGCATCGGATACTGACACTCTCTCTACTCCCCCACACATGTCGGATATGTTTTGACATGTGTTCAATTTTTTATTTTGATTTTAATTTTGATGTACTCTAACATATTTAGACACATTTTAAACACGCTTGGGACACGTTTAATTACATTTTGGATATGCTTGGGACTATTTTTTGTTTGAAAATTTTGCTCATATTTTGTGGTTTTTGACAATTATAAAGTGCTAAGTGGTAAAGTTAAAATGTAGTTATTCATTGATATATAAAATTTTTTTGTATTTAGTTTTTCCTTTAATTTATTAAGTTATATCATCATTATTATTCAAATATAATTACTTATTGAAAATATTATAGTACAACTCATTTATGTTGGTTCAGTTGCATACTCTTCTATAAATTGTTTTGGTGAATTAACAAAAAATAATGGTTTTAGTTATATCAATTAGAAAAATAATTTATTATGATTTTAGTTAATTTGTTTTTCATATAACGTGTCCTTATTTCTAGATAAATAACATGTTAGTATGCTGATGTTTACTATAATATAACTCATTTTTCTAGATAAATAGTGTGTCGATATGCTGGTGTCTACTATAGTATAACTCATTTATGTTGGTTTAGTTACGTACTCTCCTATGAATTGTTTTGGTGAATTAACAAAAAATAATGGTTTTAGTTATATTAATTAGAAAAATAATTTATTATGATTTTAGTTAATTTGTCTCTAGTATAACGCGTCCTTATTTTTAGATAAATAGCGTGTCGGTATGCTGGTGTCGTGTTGTATTGTATCCGTGTTCCATGTCCATGTTCATGCTTCTTAGCATGATTGCTTGCAAAGATTGTTGTAAAGATTCATATCATTGTATGGTGAGAGAAATTCAAACTCCTTATAAGAGCTAATTACTTGCGGCTCAAGGACGCTAAATTATATATGCTGAAATATATTTTTGGACGAATTCCCTAATTAATAATGACTATTTTAATACCCATGCAAGTGCATGGCTTAGATGAAAAAACTCGGTGGATTCTTTTTTCTAAATATTTTTGTTAATGAAAAGGCCATCTTTTAAAGAACCTAGGTAGATGTAAGGTCTTGCAAAATGAAAAAAAAAAAAAAAAACTGAGAAATAAGGAATTTATTTATTTTTCAAATGCTATGACAAAGCTGCTTTTCACTCTCTATCTAAATGACCTACCTGCGACACCTATAAAAGTACCATAAATTCTGGAAACTGTAAACATTGCATGCATTGTGTGAAACCTCATCATCTTCTGTGGAAGTAGTAGTGACTGCAGGAGGGTTTCAATTTGTCATCAGTTCACATGATTGCATGCTTCCGTGGTGTTGGGGAGTTGGGAGACACGGTAAGCAACTCATCATTAGCATATGCAGTACCTGTACACTGTACTGTATTCCTCAATGGAGAAATTTAGTGTGAAGTTCGAACAAGTTTTGATTTCTCAAATAGGTGTTTTGTACATCAGTAAATGGTTGTTGATTATGAAATGAGCCAACATTTCATTGAGGAATGCTATGTTAATGTTTGGTAAATGGTTCAGGAGACTTTGATTACAGCAATGGATTCAGTGATTGGTTTAATGAGGGAGGTGGAACTTCAGGAGAAAGCTCTGGAGCAAGCTAAAGAAGCAGCTGCTAGAGGAGGTTTAGAAATCCAATGCAGGGTGGAAGAGCTCAAAAAGATGCTGATACATGCAAAAGAAGCAAATGACATGGTAATGCATATGTGGCAAACACTGTCTATTGCTATATTAACGTAATGATCATTTTGGAATCTGTAAGATATGGCTATGTACTAGAAGCTGATCGGTTTTTTTGATTCAGTTTGCAGCTCAAGTTATGAAAGCAGTATTGGAAAATTTATGAAATCTCAACCAAATGCTGCTCCCCCCTGCATATAGAAGATATAAAATTGGTTAATTTGAAAACATATTTAAATGAATCTGGTTTGCATAGGTCATCAGTAGGCGGGAAAGATAGAGAAGAACATGGATCCATACTTGAGGTTTGAGTGACAAGGTGAACTGTGGTGATAAAAAATTGGTAGGAAAGAGTACTTTCACGCTAATATTAACTTCATACAAAACTAGGTGGGGGTGTTGATAGAGAAGAACATAGATCCATGCTCGGGGCTTGAGTGATAAGGTGATGTGGGGATTTAAAAAAATTGACAGGAAAGAGTACTTTCACGCTAATATTAACTTCATAGAAAACTTTGGTGGGTGTGTTGACTGCTTATTGCTAAAGTAAACAGCTTTAAAAAAAAAAAAAAAAAAATTATTGCTAAAGTAAACAGTATTACAATTGAAAAGTCTGGAAAATCCTGCTCTGATATTAGAGGAAAAGGATGGAAAATTGAGTTGCTTTGATATTAGAGGAAAAGGATGGAAAATTGAGTTGTTCTTAGGGGCTCAAGTATAGTTAGGGAACTCGGACACACTGAAGATCATAGTTTCACTATTGTAAAACAGTGCGTTTGATTGTGCATTCTTTTTTTCCTTCTATATGGGAAAGTATTCCAGAAAATATCCCAGTTTTCTACAATATGGCGGGAAAATTATTAAGAAAATAGCCCCAACAATTTATAATTGAGGTACTTGATATTTAATATTGTAGAGAAGTGTGAATGAATGAATTTGATTCATATATTTAAAATTTGCAGCATGCTGGAGAAGTGAATGGAGAGAAGGCCATTCTTGCAACAGAAATGAGAGAGCTTCAATCTCGCCTACTTTTCTTGTCAGATGAAAGAGATAAAGCTCTTTTAGTTGTTGATAAGGTACCCTTTATATATTTGTTTATTGGCCCTTTGCTGGTTCTTTCTCTGATATGAACTGACTTAAATGCCTATCCGTTGGACATATTTTGTTGAGTCTCATTTTGTAGAGACAGATTTGGGGTTTATGAGGCAAAGTAGAATGGTGAGGGGAGGAGTGACTTAACAGTTTTACTCTTTGGTTTACGAGCAAGGAATCTGTTCTGCTTTTGTACCCTGTCATATTTTTATGTAGAAGTTATTTTGGTACAGCCTCGAACATAAGGTGAAAACCAAAAACCCACAGAAAAGGACAAAAAAGGCCTTGATGACCCCTGAAGTACAGACCAGAGAGAAGGAAACAAAACCAAACCTTTCAAAAACCCGAACAGACCTATGTCAAATGCAGAAGAAATAAGAAAGAATGGTACTGAAAACTCAATCCTTACTTGAATCCTTTCATTCCATTGAGCCTCTTTTAGATGTCCATTGTCCCGGTTTTTCCTTGTCCTTTTCTGAGGCAATGAGGTTCAATCTTGAAATAAGTTCACAATCCTGGCACACTAACAGAGATGTACAAGATTTACTTAAATGCTTTATTTCATGAAATACGAGGTTGGACACTTTCTTTTGTAAGTTCCCATCGTTGTGATCATAATTTACCATCAAAAGAGGATCACATCATTGATAGGTGCACCTATTGTGGAGCAATATCATCTGATTGTGCTCCTTAGACACTGTACACATTAGCATGAAGTAGGAACTTCTCTGTCCATTTATGTTAGATGATTTTGTAATTATTCTCAGTGCAAGAATGAAGGCGACCAATAATATGATTAGAAATTGCGTTCCTATACATCTTCATATTGCAGAAAACAACTGTTCCACCAGAGGACAATGTAAGGCCCCAAATTCTACACCACCATCCATTCTCTGTGCAAGAACAGCAAAAGAAGAATTAGGACTAAGTTAACACACACACACACACACCTGATCTGAACCTATTCAAGAGAGTTCTTTCAAGGTTTCATTATCTTGCACCTTGGTAAATGATTGACCTTAGAATCCTCACAAGACTTGGGTAAGTCATTCACTACCAAAGCCAAAACCTCATCTTCCCAAGCAAACAAGTGAAATGCCAGCTCTAGTAGGGAGTTGAGTTCTCAGAATCGCCCTTCCCACGTCTATTGATAAGTGATTTCATTTAACATCAGTCAAGCTTGACTTCATACTATGGCCAATCTTGAGAGGAAAAGTTTGACCCCATTTAAACCTCATGTTGGAATTGGATTAAATTAAGAAGAAATAATAATATGAGCTCCTGTATTTCAACCTCACAAATACATTCTTCTCAAATACTTGAACAGTTAAAAAAATCTAGAAATCATCAATCAAGCAACCACAAACCCAAACTGCAGTCTCACGGAAACCAAACCCTTCTATCCATTGCTGCCTCTTGCTTCAGCATGTCACAATATTTCCATTAACGAGTTCAATATTGTAGAAATATTCCTCAATCCGAAGCAACCAAACTGCAGCATCATGCATTCTACCTTGCAAATAACAAATTTTCCTTTATTGTGTTTCATCCGCCCAGTAAATGAAAAAGAAGTTCCTTCTTTTCTATCATCTCATTTTCCTTTGTTAGATTGTGATTTATTTTATGCAATTGTTGATCACATGTTACAACTCCAATATAGCATATTTGTGTCTGTGTCTCCCTCAATAATCCTATTGGTGTTATTATGATTGTTTTTCAAAGAAAGGTTGTGCTGGACAAGTATGCCATTTAGTGTCTGCTACAGTAACACAGTGTTTTGATTGGTCAACATGGCAGTTCATTACTTCATCTGCTATTGTCTGCAACTGTTTTGCTTGTGTTCAGTGGTTACTGATCTTTATTGTGGTTGACATTAGAAACACAGTTCAGGTAAACACATATGAACATGCTTGGGACTTTGTTAAAGTGGATGTGCTTCCACTTGTCCTTTGCATAATTAACTTGTTAAATACATTGAATCCCGAGGTTTAATTATAAAGTGGGGCTTGTGTGCTAAAATCAAGATCTCTATAGATCTTGGTTGATTCTTACAGTTTATAGAGGTACTGCCAGTTGTTGGTGGGGAATTTAGAAGATTTGTTTTTAAAGAAGCATAGTTTTTTTTTTTTTTTCTTAATATGAATTGAGTGTTATGGATGCAAAGTTGTTTCTTGAAATTTACCTCTTGTAGATGCGCCAAACTCTTGAAGTGCGATTAGCTGCAGCTGAAGAGGAGAGGAGAGCAGCTGAGAAAGAAAAGGTTGAAAAGGAAGAGTCTGCACAAAGGTACCTTTCAGAACAAGAACTTATAATGGAGAAGCTGGTCCAAGAATCAAAGGTATTGCAGCAAGAAGCAGAAGAGAATGCAAAGGTAGTTATTCTTTTGTGCCTGGAACTTTCTGAATCCCATATGTGTAAGCATGGATATGGGCTGTAGGTAGATCTACTAATGTATCTCAGGAAGATGTAATTGGCCATTCTCCCTTCCCTCGTTGCTGCATTGTCAAAGAGGAACTAATTTCTTTAATTGTCTTATTTCCTTCATACAGCTGCGAGACTTTCTTATGGATCGAGGTCATGTTGTTGATGTGCTACAGTAAGTTCATTCTTTTATTGGTTAATACTGATGTTACTTTTATATTGATTTCCCATCCTCACTTTTTTTTTTCTTTCTTATTGTTCATTTTTTCATGGGCGTGTTTCGAAGGGGAGTGGATATTCTTTGGGAATGTGAGTACTAGCTGTGTAGCATGCTCCTCTTAAGGTATCGACGCAGATCCTAATTTGTGGATTTGACTTGTGCGACCATTGGCCTGAGCCTGGGCAAACATCGAGTCTTAAAACCTGCATGCCACAAGAACCTCACAAGGTGAAAAGGGTCCCCAGGATCTTCCCTTCAAGTCCCCTTCGATGCTTAAGTCAATCACTGTCCAGACAGGATATGGGTAGGAGAAGAGGGAAGTAATGCTGAAACCGTGTTTTGTTAGGTTTGTGCAGTCCACAGGAGGAACGACTGTATTGCCAACTGGTTCATTATACAATATTTCCTTTTTTGAAATGAGTAGGGAGGCTGTTGGAAGTCAATTCTCGGGGCAACAGTTGAATGGTTGCTTGAGGATTAGTCCTGACCCTTTCTTTTGTTGACATTGAGGATGATAAGTCTTGTGGCGTGGACACTTGTGGTGAGGTGACAATGTGAATAGTCCTGCAAAATAGAACATGCTTGCTAGTGAGGGTGAGAAACACCGTGGCCGGGAAGGTGAGTGAGCAACTAATATCAAGACAGGGAGGCTCTAAGCTGTGGGCTGAGAGAAAGTTCTGGTTGAATCAAAATGCCTGAAGATATCTTATAGTGTGAGGATCCGATCCCTATTTCTACTTGCCAAAGGGGTCCTTCTATAGCTTGAGGATGAAGGAGAGGGGCTGAATCCAACAGTCCTCTGTTGAGCTAGCAATGGCATGTTGACTGTGGGGAACCTTTCATTTGATTGCTAATTCATGCTTTGGCCTTTCTTTGATAACTGGTGAAACTTTACCTTTTATTGATGTGACTTCGCTTTTTACCTTTGAGGAAACTTTCCTGTCAGTATCCGTTCCTTTAACCATTTTGGTCACTATGACAACCATCCACTCTTTGAAAATACGATCGATCTTTCCTTCTTAGGAAAGCATTCTAGGTTTTTGAAAATCTTCTTTCATTGGTATACCCCTGATCGTCGGGATGCTTGGTGTACTTCTAAAAACTCTTCTGTTTTTATTAGGGGCTTGGATGACCTGTATGAACGTTGGCTGGGATGGGTTAGAGGACAGATGACTTGATCAAGGGCTTAGAAAGCTTGCCTTGAAGCTTGGCTTATGGGGTCATGGCGTCCACCAGTCAGATGCTTGGTCAATCTTGGTCTCGAAACTTGGTTGACCTGCAGCTCGGTTGATTGTGATGCCTGTTGGTCTAGTCTGCTATTCAGCAGACCTGATCTGGAACTCGGATGGTCTGGAGCTCGGCTGATCCGATTTGGAGCTAGATGGGCTTTTTCTGCCACCCGGACTATCTGCTTTGTAATTCAAACCTGATTTGGAACTTTGCTAATCTATGGCCCAACCTGCCAGGTTGGATTTTTCGGTTGACCTGTTTAATTTAGACCTCATCAGTATCCAGTTGGTTTTCAACATGTGCTGGACATGGACATGCCTCAGATATGTTTGGGTGTCCAGAAATTATAAAAAGGGCTATGACCTAACACATGTAATGCGCATGTCTAACATGTCTGGGACACTTTAATGGGGTAGATGATGAAATTTTAAAATACTTTGGGCTTAATGTGGATCAAACAAAAGAAGCATTGGTTTCATTTCAAGCGGAGATGGATTAAATTCTGAGAGAGAGAATTTAGATCTGGAGCAACTGCCAGAAACTTCTGGACCCACTGCCCGAAATGAGAACCTTCTTTTAATTTCAAAGAGACCAATAATCAATGTTAAAAATATTTGCTTATTTAGACTTCTTTTGGTGCTTTGTATGAAGAGGGGAAAAGAAGTTGCACCGGTTTTTGTTGGAATTGGCAGCAGTTTGCTGAACTCACTTCCTAAATAACAGCCTTCAGATCTCCTGCAACTAGCAACCAAGGTTATAAACATTTGCTTCTCTAGCTAGGCCTTTTTTTTTTTTTTTTTTTTTGTGGCGCTTTGAATATGAAGAGGGAAAAGGGATTGCATAGCTTCTTGATGTAGCTTTTGTAGAGCTATAACTTCTGTCTTTATGTATTTGTATCAAAAGTCCAATGCTTTCTTTGTTGGGAGCTAAATGACTTTGTGCAGCCCATATGTTGTCTGGCTTTCTTTTCCTAGAGTGACGATACGGTTTTTAGGACTTGAGTGTCCTTGTGCAATGCATTGCTCCAGATTCTTGACATAGATTGACAATTGGTTTAAGACATTTTATATATTTTGCTTGATGCTCATTTAATGCCATGGTTTTGTGACCCAAATTCTGTTGTTTTGTATAGATGTATGAATTCTAGATATTGCAATATAGATTTGTTTGTTTTGGTCCCCTGTGGGGTGGTTTGTAAGAAAGATTTTTATCGATTAGATGCCAAGATGGTGGTGGCAAATAAAAGTTACAGCAGTAATAATTTTAAATAGTTCATAATTGCATAGAAAAGTAATATTAGAAGATCGGTATGATCTTTCCTTCAAATAGGTTATGAAGCCACTGAGCAAATAGTTCCACATAGCCTTTTATGAATTCTGGAAAGTGCGACTGTTTCTCTCCAGCCACAATGTCAATCAAAGCTGTGCAAGAAAACATCCTCCTCATTTTTCTTCCCCCCTCCCCCCCATTTACAATACCCAATCTAGCAGTTGTCCAAGCAAAATGCTGTACGTCAAGAGTGTTGAGCCAATTCACATGACAAGAAAAAACATCTATTTGATTGCACAAAATCTCTTTTTAGCAGATTTTCAAGATACAGACCCTTGTTCCAAGCCACCCCCCATACAAAAAAAGCAACCTCTGTCAGAACCTTGAGCTTCCAGATTACCTTAGCATGGAAATTCACTGTTATGCTATTTCAGGAGTTTATGAAGTGGTGAAACAGAGGAAATTCTAGATTCACTTAACTGCCACTTCATGAATCAGCATTAGGGAAATCTTGGATTGAATATAACTGGTGAAACAGCCTTTCCAACTCCAATGAAGCTGCTTCATTACGACCGGTATGAAAGTCTTGGACACCAAACACACTGCCCATGGATGTATTCAACGTACCCACGGATCACATCATTCTTGTCCTGAGATAAATTATACAAAGTTGGAGTGAAGTCCCTTGATGGAGAGATTTCCACATATGAATCTAATCAGGATCTAATTGATGTGCCTGAACTAGTAACAAAAGGAACAAGAGGTTGAACCAACTCCCTTTCAAAGCCTGATTGCACTTTTCTAGGCAATTGAGAGCACCATCACAAAAAATGTCTTATATTCAGCAGCAATTGCCTACTTCCATAGTCCATTATTCTCATTCCACTAGCAGAATGCTCACTGATGATTCACATCACACACAAATTATTCCAGATTTGCTCCAGTTCAGTCTATGGCCTGAATAGCCTTCAAACAGGACCAATATACATCTCAAATGAAGAAGTTCATTTTGACTAGCATTTTCTAGTGAGCATTTTGCTCACTAGTTGGATGAGAATCATTGGTGAGCTTTTGTGTGTGATGTAAATCATTAGTGAGCATTTTCACTAGTTTCATCCATTCCAACAATTTAGTGATAATCATCTCCTTACGGTCACCCTTGCCAACATGAACACATTATATAAAACGTCCATCAGCTTCCTTCTGAATGCAACCACTAAAAGCTTCCATAACAAACAACAGAATGTTCTCCTTGCCTTAAATCTTGTCAGGTCTACCATTAGGTTCCCCGTCGGCAACAAAGAGCAAAATCATCTGACAAAAGGTGTTTTCCAGGTCTTTCCTTTCTTATTATCTTTCTTATTATACTCTTAGTTTACATTAAGAGAAAGAAAGCAGTGGTTGCCTTGGAATATGTGTAACTATTGAAGTTTTTGTATTTAGAGAGGAAGATTATTTTGGAAAGTGCAAATAAACACGGAAAGACAAATGTTCTAGGACTGGGGGAATGTGGAAGCACTATCCCTCTCCCACAAATTTAAGATTGTGCTCAAGTCCAAGTGTTAAATTTCCTTATTTTTCCTTACCCAAAAATATTTTTCCTTATTTTGTGAGGCAATTATATGAAAAATCTTCATGCAGTTGTAAGGTAACTATATTGTGACTGGGTTTGTTTATATGATGAAACTAGCTTACTTATAATGTATGGGTAGGTTGCACACAATTGACCCTTTCCAAACTCCCCCCTCCCCCCAAAATTTGGGAGTCTTGGGTATGTTTATGGGGTAACTAATTGAAGGAAATGACGATTATTTTGGTGGGGATGGGGTGGTTGTTTTCTGGGGAGGAAGCTTGGAGACTGGAACAAAAGATCTTGAATGTTTGGTGTAGCAAAGAAGACTGGCTTGCATTAAGGTTTCCTTCTGTTTACAATCAATGTAGTATGAGATCTCTGGTCTACCTGCTTGCAGTGAATACTCTTTGTCACATGATTATCTATCTGGTGGATTGTTTTCTGGTTATTGATATTATAATTTAGTATAAGTGAATGTACCCCCAAAGATGTCCCAGTTCACTGCATAAATCATATCCTAAATATATCCCAGCTTGTCTGAATTGATTAAAAAAAATAAAACAAAATTGACACCAACACAGTGACACATTATTATTCCTCAAATTTTGATGTGTGGATATTGATTGGTGTAGTTGCCCCAAGATATTTAATTATTAGTAAAAGCGTAGGGCATTCAAGAAAAAAGATGGCATTGTTCCTCTGGGAGACATAGGGGGTTCTTGTTCCATGCTTTGTAGAGATCTGGAGCATTTCCATACAGAGAGAGGAAAAGAGAGCTATAACAAACATCAAGCTAACGTCGGAAACTATTTGATTTACAATTCAATCAGAATTGGGCATAAACAGTATAGCAGAAATTCAACATCCATAAAAGTTAAGCTAGACACAAAAGATGCTGTTGGAAAACATGTAAAAATATGCAGGGGGGATAAATTATCTTGAGAAAGCAAACAGAGAATCCAGTTTGATTGTATTCTGTGAGTTTTGCACTAACCATCACCATGGGTTTTCCTCACAATCAGTTCCCTGTCCTCTTTGTCACATGATTATCTATCTTCGATTGCTTTGAAATTTAGTATAAATGTGTTTTCTATATTTTCATTCTTGATTAAAAAAATAAAACTCAACGTGTATTGATGTGTGATATTACTATACTTCATCCTTAGGTCAATAGTATTATGACTGAAAACATTGTTGGCATCCAGTTTGTTATTCTGTGTTTTGTGAACTGATTTCAAATTCTTGCTCCTTGCATCTTCATCCTTAGGTCAATAGTATTATGACTTATTTTGCAGGGGAGAAATTTCTGTGATTTGTCAGGATGTGAAGTTGATGAAAGAAAAATTTGACAATGGCATTCCTTTAAGTAGATCTCTCACATCTTACCAGAGTAGTTGCAGCTTGGCCTCCGCAAGCTCTTCTCACTCAACTGTGGCATCTGATCAAGTGCCTGCTGATTCGTCCAAGGTACCAGAATGGGTGGCTGTAACATCCTCAGGTGATCTCCCAACACCTAAAAGCAGCTTTGGAGAGGGGAAAATTGCTGCAAGAAAGGAACTTCAAGATGACGACTGGGATTTTTTCGAGGATAGTGCGGAATGATACTTACTACCACCCACCTATACATATTGGCAAATAAAAATGAATAAATTGATTCCCAGAGTTTCTCTTTACTGGCCTGTTTACAAGTGACTGACGTTTTGCTGCTTTTAAGACGTTGGGTTTGGTTCAGTAATTCCTTGATTTTACCATTTATTTTGTATAGGATTCCTATATATATAGGATTTGTTGGGTTGGCTTGAGGGTTTTCCTGTGTACAGTTTCAATGCGTAGATTTTAATCGGCAAATCGTGTGCTTTCAACAGACTCAATGAAAACAGCGGCCCAGTAGATGCACATTCCCTATGACTGGGTCTGGACGTGGTTACATGCATGTTGGTTTATCCTTACGTTAAAGGTTATTTTTGTGGTCTAAATCCCGACGTGTAGACCAAAATGGGCTGGCCTTTACAATTGGTCAAGTATAAATCAGTAGTAATGTGTGCAGCATGGATCTCATTTTTCAATTAGACTTGATTTGTTTAGTTATTTGGGTAAGTTCTCTCGCCTGGTCAAATAAATATGGTTTCCCATTTGGAAATTAAGTGTTTGAAGTTATTCTCACTGTAATCATGCTTTATGAATTACTGGTGGTTGAGCTGTTTGTAGTCTGTATTGGATTTTCGTTCATAATATCAGTTTTATGTTTGTTTAATTGGCAAACCTGGACGGTTATTTTAAGCTCTACTGGCAGAAGAAAGTGGTTTATCGAATATTTTGAGGAGTCCTTTGTTGGTATTGTGGGTTCCTCTGGACGGGTTGGCTGACGTGGCATAGGAAGTCTGACTTGCCCTCAAGTTCAGCATGGCGAAATCCCTGAATCCTGGTTCCCCCTCGCGCAAGCTCTCGGATTTTTGTTATGGATGTTGGCGGTTTAGAGTTCAATTGGCTGATTCAGTTTGTCCCGCTCTGATCAGTTTGGTTCTTGGCTTTTGGAAGATGTTTCTCTTTTCCTTCCATTGTCTTTTTTTTTCCTTTGTCTCTTCGGTTTTTTTCCTTTGGACTCGTGATAATATTTCGTGGTATTTGAGGAATGCCCCATTGTCTGTGTTCTAAATTTAAGTCAGCAAAATATTTGGATATAGAACACTGATTCTGTATTTTTTTCTTGTTATTTATAAAATTTAATTACTTACTAAAAAAAAAGGTATTGTGTTGAATTTTCAATATTTCATGGGGAGTGTTGTATTTTTTAATGTTTTGAACGGATGGATTGATTTGTTTCAAATTGGAAATTAATCTATAATCAAATTGTATATTGTATTTAGGATTTTTATCAAAATTAACCTATCCGCTGATATAAATTGTTCTAATCGTCAATGTATAGGTTGGATTGGATGATATATGTGATTTGTAGTAGCAAGTTGATTAGTTTATGATGCGTCTTTGGTATCCGGACTGTGGTACGGATTAGGGGGCTATTTGATCTTCCGTTTTGGGTCGAATAGAAGTAGTTTCGGTCTTCGTCTCTACTAATTTGGAACCTGCGCACCATAAATTACAAATAAGAGGTTAAAAGATAAATGGTAGTTATTCATCGATTTATCTTTCGACATTTAAGCCAATAATTTTTCTCAAAAATGTAGAAAGATGTAAAAGAATGTAGGGTGGCATGTATGCAGGGGACATGAGAGGAGGACTAGGCTCCTGTAGTACGCTCGGTAGGGAGTGGCTTAGAGTGATGGAGGTATGGGCTTCTATTTGGTTGCATGTGTTTCGTGGCTCACTAAGGTTGCATTCATGAAGTGGTTTACTAAGGGTGCATTTATGGAGTGGTTCATTAGTGGTGCACTTGATGTTACTTTGGCTGGAACGCCCCCCCTGGCTTTGTTGTGTAGGTCCACAAGCAGGTGTCACTTCTGTGTTTGCTGGTCATTAGGGCATGACTGGAGCTGCCTTTGTCAGGCGTCGCCATGCTTCGAGGTGGGGGCCTTGCATGGTCCCCCTAACCCAGTCATCGAACGGCTTCAAGTGGCTAAGAGCATGCGTGTGTTCTAGCCGCCGCAGGTACATACTTTGATTGCTCTGCTGGCTACCTAGTCGAGAGCCTTTCGGATTAGTCCATCTAACTACATGTTCTTTGGGCCGTTGACGCTTATCCCTTTGGCTCATTACTTCTTGGGCTCTATCTTGATTGTTGTAGTGGTGTAGAAGTTGGGCCGGATCGTTCCCTTTCCCGAGACTTCATCCGTCATTTATTTGGCCCCTTATCGTGATGATGATTGGGCCTGGGGTTGGGCCTACCCATGGTACCATCAAACCCATCATTAGCCTCCACGCCGAGTGACTATGCTTCGCCACTTTCGAGTATGTATGGTGATGGGACGTTTCTGCGCGGGCCAACTTGCATGCTTCTTTTCTAGACTCCTCCTTTTGAGGCTTTCCTCTTCGGTATTTCTCGCTTCTTTTCATGCAGGGCACCATCTGAGTTAAACCTTGCCTGGA
This sequence comes from Nepenthes gracilis, assembly GCA_033239525.1. Lineage (NCBI taxonomy): Eukaryota > Viridiplantae > Streptophyta > Magnoliopsida > Caryophyllales > Nepenthaceae > Nepenthes > Nepenthes gracilis. Next base: position 8,354,998 of record BSYO01000033.1, read on the forward strand.
AAGATTCTGGATAGCCTCAAGGCCTGGTGCTAATCACTCATTGATGGTGCTGTGGATGTGATCCTTCGCATTAATTGCCTGTCCACCTTTGCTCTGACCATAAATAGGGGTAGCCTTTGTGCTCCACATCATGGATCATCCTTCCCTAAACCAAGTGATGCAAGTGATCACGAAAGGAGAGGGTCCTGAGCTGCCGTGGTGGAGGACCGGTGGAAGTCCTTCTAGGTTGAGAGCTGTGCTCAGAGCTTGCTTGGACTCCATGCTACCTTGGTTTGAGATTGGTGGAAGTTTTCGAAGGCTTGATGCTGAGTTGAAGCTTACCATTATATTCCTCTTAGGGTTGATCCCTCGTCATGACCGGGGTGGCTTGGTTTTCGGGCTACTGCCATGCCCCTCCTCTATGTTGGCATCCGGTGGCAAAGCCTCTAGAGGAACTTCAAGACACAAGCGTTTTGCTCCGCCACCTCGGCTCGAGGGAGAGGGCTTGGTCTTTGGTTCTTTTTGTTAGAGGGTCATTTGCAGAGTTTGTTGGATGGGTGCTTTCGGAGTTTCGATGTGGTCAGACCATCATCGCCGTTATAGGTTAGGCTTTACTTTCATAGGCTACGGTCGGTTTCAACAGAGGATCTCCTGTTGGGAGGCCTTCCCTGTGAGGGTGGTGGCATCTTGCCCCTCCCCTCATTTGGGAATGGCACCCCTTTTTTTGTTGTGATGCTTGGCCCTTGGTCTGGGAGATTGACAAGTAGCAAATAGTTGTTGGGCACTTCAGTCGTCATTGTCTTACTCAAGCCTGTCCTCCTAGAACAGATTTATGAGCCAGCGTCGCTGGGTAGTTGTCCCATATGTTCTTTTTTTCCCTCTTTGTCATGTATGTCTGTCGATATAAGTTTTATATTTTGTAAAGGAAATTAATAAATTGAACTTCGAAACTTTACTCTCTCTTACCTTCAGTCTCCTGACTTCTAACTTTGTTACACGAATTTTGCATGGCTGGATTGCCTACGCGTGGTCGTGACCTGCTAGTCATCCGCCAACTTGGTGGTTCAACTTTGTGGGGATCCGATGTGTGGCGGTTCACTTGATGCTTGGTTAGGGGATGGCGGTCAAATTTGCCCCAGATTTGCCAAGTCGGAAACTATCGGCCAATTACATCCAAGGAGCGGTGCGCTTGGGAGTGGTACGCTTTCCTGGATGATGAAGCTTCTCGTGTCCTCTGAGTAAGCACCATTTTTGGGGCAATGGATTGCCGGTCTGGCGTTGTTGCGGCTAAGGTGACTTAGGGTCAGTAGTAGGCCGACTTCGTTGGCCGAGGGCGGTCTGAGAGTGAATCAGGGTTTTCAAGAGCTCTCAGAAGCCCTGGATTGGATCGTGTCGCTCGGAAACGTGCCTTAGGAGAGCTGGTAGTGGCTAGCTAACTCGCTAATCATGTGCCCAATACTAGGGAAAATCGAAGATCGGGTTCCGGCTAATTTTCAATTCTTCATATCGGTCTCTGCTAAAGAGTAATCTTTTTGGAGGCTCTGGGTCTTCGTGCTGAACTTTCAGCTTCCGGGAATATTTAGGACCACCCTTGTCGGGCGGCTTGTGCACCCCTATTGGCTGTGACCAGTGGGAGTACGTCATGCTTTCATTCTCTGCGATTCTGATCTCTCCTACCATGACGAGAGTAGCCTTAGATGCCTTGATCCAGATTCAACCCTTGGCCTCTCGTTTTGGCACTTGGCCGAGGAGATGCCGGTGGACCCATGTTCAAGGTCATCCGTTTCGTGGGCCATTGTTACTTGGCATTCTCTTGGTGATACTTTTGAGAATTGTCACTTGCTGGTCGGCGAGCTGAGACTGGCGTGTCTAGTAGCCATCTTTGGGGTTCTTATAGCCTTCGCGTCAATGAAAGCATCTAAGTGCTCTGATTGCGGAGGTGATGTGACGGAAGCTATTATGGCCCATGATGATGTAGGGGAAAGGATGCATTGTAGCCCACTGGGATGAGGGCACATGTCGTTGCCATTATGGCGGTAGGGCCCTTCAGCTTTTCGAGGACTAGCTATATAGGCGTTGCACCAATCCCTTGCTTCGTCGTCCTTTTTGCCCTGTGTGTGCCTTCGCTTCTTTCTCTATAAGCATTTTTTGGGTTTTGCTATGTCACTTTTCTCGGTGCTCTCACAGATGGCTCACCATGATGTTGTCGGCATTCTAATTCTTATTGCTTCCTCGTCGGAGGTGTCGCCCTCCTCCGCCTCTGTGTCTTGATAGAGGGGAGTAGCGACGATGACCAGTCGTTGAGGAAGATGGGAGCTTCCATTTTAGAGAGCACCATTGCTGGTAGCATTGAATTCCAGCCAATAGCTCATGCTTCAGAGCATCAGGAAGTTCTAATGGGACCTCCTGACCTTGAGTCCATCAGATCTTTTCATCCTCCCAGTCGTGAGATAAGATTCATCAAATTTTTGCCCTTCACTATTGGGCTTTCCAGTGGCTCTCTTGCAAGATTGATTGATTCCTCTCTTTGGCTATCATAGAGGGTGCTCTGCAACTGGAGGAGAACGTCTTCTTTTTGGAGTAGGAGGTTGCTCACCTCTTATGTGACCGCGTCGACAGAGAGGAGATGGAGCGGAGAATTAATGCTGCCGTTGGCGAGGTGCTTCAAAGTTTGGAGTGAGCCAACTATCTCAATCAAGCTTTGTCCGAGTCTGAGGCCAGAGTAGAAAGGCTTTTGAACGCCCACGTCTGGGCTCTAGCCCGAATTGCTTCGCTCGAGGATGAGTCTTAGGTGAGCTAGCAACGACTTCTTGACTTGATGGGTGTGAGTGTTGAACGGGAGAGGGAGCTGATATCTAAACTCTGTCAGGAGGAGGTGGTCCCATTGCTGAGGCAGCGATTTTAGGAGGGCATCCGTCTTGGCGTGCGTATAATCTCCCTGACTAGTCTAGAGTTCCTAGTTGGTTATCTTGACATGAGAAATGTTGTAGCTAGATGCTAGGAGGATCTCATTATCTTTCCAGAGGAGGGACCGGGCTCTTCAGGGGGTGATCGCTCTGGATAGCCTGTAGGAGTATGTAGTTCATTTGTTTTGTTCCGAGTTCGTTGTATAGTGTAACCTTTAATAAATTGATCTAACTATATTGATTGTTGCTACTTTATTCTCCTCATGTGTTGAGCTCTTTTGCCCAACTTTGCTTTGACAATTGTTGTACGTCATGTGATGCTAGTCTAGACATTGTTTCTTTGTCGCTGGACCGCCATCGCTTGGATCGTACGGGCCGTCGGTGCCCGGGGGGAGAGCTTGAGGTTGCTGCTAGGGCTGTTGTGGGGTCCCACTCTGAGCCCCCGGTGTCGGAGGCCTTTAGGGCCAAAGGAATCGTTGGATCCACGGGGACTGCTGAGACATCTCCTTTAGCGCCTCCTCGAGCTAAGGTCAAAATGTCGGGTTGGGTCCTGTCTCCTTTGGCTGGCAATTTAGCTGGTTATGCGAGACCTTTCAGTTGCTGCTTCCCTTATGACAGTTGTTGGTGCCGACGGATGTCAGAGCTGAATAGCTTCACCAGGAGGGTCGTCTGACCCTTGTCTCATCCTATGGGGAGCCCCTGGCTGTGGAGTGATCATTCTTCGGACCGGTAGGTAGCTTCTTCATCTTAGATGGGCGGCTAGCCATGCATGTGTTTGCAATGGGGTAAGCAGGTGGCACTGTTGCTTCTTGGGGCAATTCTTGCCTCCTTTCTTTTTTCTTTGGGCGTCTTGGTCCTCTCATACTCGTCCTCACTAGAGAATATTGTGGCACAGTAGTGGGTGAGCTTCGCTTAAGGTGACAGGCTTTTAGGCCACAACCATCGGACTCTGGCAGAGTCGTATGTCGTTGCCTGCATGTTGCTACTTTGGTGCTTTTTTCTATTCGGAGGACGTCATTGCTCGCATGCGTCTTAGCTTAACCCGCCGACCATGGTTGGTTGATGGTGGTTGTCCTGTTGGGAGTCGTCACACACATGCTTAGAGAAGCCCCCTATGGTTTTAATGGCCGCCTGATGGAGGGTCTGATGCCTGGTTTGTGAGCCCTCGAGTCATGTGATGTTGACTGCTTTAAGCCATTCGACTGCCTGAGCCTAGTTTCTTTGACTATTCGTAGGTTGGTTTTACGAGTGAGTTGCAGTTGGCCCGATTTAGGGGTAGCTTAAGTCGTTTGATTTCATGTGATGTTATGCAAGCTTTCATGCAAATATATGCATGATGAATACAACATCTATTTTATTAATTTAAATGTGACACATATTACAAGCATACTTTGTGATGCATGTTAAGCATATTTGGACTTGACACGTGGAAGCAAGTGGTACCCTTTGAGGTGGGTGGCGCTCGGCATCTTTGGGACTAGTTGTTGCCCCGAGCGCAGAGCTCTTACGTGTCATGTCAGAGAATCATCGAGACAAGGTACGACCCTTCCAACTTTGAGGGGGAGGCCTGTGCTTGATGGTAGTCTCGCTGGTTGCCTCTCCTCTCCTCGGGGCTGGGTCTCCTAGCTAAGATTGTCAGGGCAGCACTTTCGGGTCACAACTCTGCGAGGCTTATTGTTGATGGTCCGTTGTGCACCGTGGTCGGTTCCCAGTCACCCCTTGGGCATCGAGGCCGTCAAGGGCCATAGAGTGAATAGAGACTTCTGATCTTGAGGCCATGCTGTCTGTTCCTTACCGGGTTGAGACTGTATTGTGGGGGAGACCTCCAGGTTCAAGGATTCTCGCGGTTTTCTCGCTCTGCCTTTGCCCTACTGCGCCGGGGATCTGCCCCGGTTTCAAGGGAACTCGACAACGTGCCCTTATTAGATTAGTCTCTCGATCTCTTTTTGTAACTTTCGGCAATCTTCGTTGTCATGGCCCAGAGACTGGTGGTAGTTGCAATACTTCGACAGGTCTCCTGCCTTTGAGTTCTTGATGGGCTTCAATCACTTTAAAAACTCGTCTTCTTGAATCTGCACAGTTGCAGATTTTCCATGTTTGTGGAGTCTTTGTTGACATCATCCTCAAATTTGCATAGTTGTGCCTCCTTCGGTTCCTCTTTCACCCAAGGGGAGGATGCCACTCTCAAGACGTTGGGGAGTCTTTGCCCCTAGATTCTTTAATGAGGGGATCAGGTCAGTTCAGCCATCCTCCCATGGCCATCGGACGTCGCAACAGCCTTCTTCATGGCTTCTGGGCTGTCGGTCATGGCAGCAGTGGCGCAGATCTTTCCTTGGCTTCTGTTTCGGTGCTTCGGAGGTAAATTGGACCTCCAAGTTAGCCACGCTTTCTTCAAATCCGGTCTTCTGAGTGCGAGCATCACGTGGGGGTAGGAGCCCCTAACTCTCTGCTGTAAGCATGCCAGGTGTAGGCTGTCCGTCTCCTTGGCTACCCCTGGGGGTCATTGCTGGAGGAGGTGTTGTTTTTGGCTGAGGTGTGCATTGGAGTATTGGCATTGGTCATACTTTTTTAGTTGGTGAGTGGTCGTCAGATTTTTAGTCGTTTCCTATAGACGGTGTCAATGATGCATCCCTGGTATCCAAGTCGTGGTACGGATTAGGGAGATACTCGATCTTCCCCTGCAAGTCAAATAGAAGTTGGTTTAATCTTCGTCTCTATTAATCTAAAACTTGCGCACAACGAATTACAAATAAGAGGTCAGAAAATTGACGGGACTCACTTTCCGATTTATCCTTCAACGTTCAAATCAGTAATCTTTTTTAGGAAGATAGAAAGATGTAAGGAGGGTGTGAAAGAATGTATGGTTGCATGTATATAGGGGATGTGAGAGGAAAATCGGGCTCTTGTAGTATGTTTGACAGGAAGTGGCTTAGAGTGATGGAGGTTTAGGCTTCTATCTGATTGCTTGCGTTTGGTGGCTCACTAAGGTTATATTCGTGGTGTGGCTCAATAGGGGTACACTCGTAAAGTGACTCATTTCAGATGGAGAGGAAAGAGACTATTTCTAAGAAGAAGAGCTTGGTTCTTCCTTCGCACCCGTAGGAGTTGATGGCTATTCTTTGGGTCGAAGAGGACCTTGAGTGCTCGAGTAGTGCTCTTCAATGCTGCTTTGGCCGGAAACCCCCCTGTAGTGGTGAGGATAATTGTAATGCTTCATGGGGAAGGATTTAGCTCCAAGGTTCGCGACAGGTATCGTTTTTGGATTTGTTGGGCGTGACGGGAGCCGCTTTCGTTAGGCATCACCATGCTTTAGGGTGGAGGCCATGCGTGGTCTCCCTAACCCAGTCGTTAGAAGGCTTTAGGTGGCTCAGAACATGCATGTACGTACTCTGGTCGCCGCAGGTTCATACTTTGAATGCTTTGTTAGTTATCTGATAGAGAGCCTTTTGGATTGGTCCATCTGATTACGTGCCATTTGGGCCAATGATGTTTATCCCTTTGGCCGATTGCCTTCTGTGCCTTATTTGGGTTGCTATAATGACATCCTGGATTGGTCGGATCGATTTTCTTTTTGAGACTTCGTTACTTGTTGGGCCCCTTATTGTGATGATGATTAGGATTCGGGCTAGGCCGACCCATGGTATTACTGGACCCATTAATTTAAAAATTATTTATTCAATTTGACATGTTACACATGAGATCGAAGAAATCCAGCAACAACATTAACATAATAAAATGATACTAAAAATGTGTTTTGAAATAATGTAATTAATATTGAGTAAAAATTTATAATAAAGAGTTTAAAAGAAATATTGGCCCAAAAGGCCCATGGAAATTATCAATGAACAAGTGGTATTCTAATATCCCATTTAAATTAAGGGCGGGAACCATCGAAAGACCAAAATGACCCAAATAAGTGAGATATAACGGCTCTCGAGCGCCGTACTTATAGGCATGCGCCTGAGGCGCAGAAATATCTGCGGCGGCGACAGGTGTCCCTGTCACAGCCGCATCTACAGTGGTGGCGTGGGTGGCAGACAACCCTGACATGTCAGCGCCACGTGTCGTCCTCCCTACGGCATCACGTTCTCTATAAATACCAACTCCAGCAGCTGAAGAAGGACCTTTGGTTCTCCAGAACTTCCTAACCAGACTCTGGCAAAAATCCTCAGAAAGAGAGAAAGGAAAGGAGTTACATTCCTTAAGTTGTAAACATCCTGAGAACGTTGAGTTACCCAGGCTTCCATTACTGTATTTCCTCTTCTTCATAGTGAGATTTCTCGGACTACACGTCCCTCACCGTGGTTTTTCACCCTTCTCCACATTGAGGGGTTTTCCACGTAAATTGAAGTGTTCACCCCCTGTCCCCGTGCCTTTCTATTCGTTCTCGTTCACTTTGTGTTGCTCTAACTTGACCGTCCGCGTGCCCAGAGACTAGCTCGCATTCAACCTCTCACGCGGCGAGTTATCGACGCAACATTGGCGCCCGTCTGTGGGAAGCGATCAAAGTCTTTTCACGTTTTCTACGAGTATCCAACTATAAGCTTCAAATATTGCAATGGTGAACACAAGGGCGCAGCGGCGGCCCCAGAGAGGTGGCCTCGCGGGATGGAGGCGCTAACCCCTGTGGCTGGGTGGAGAATCACCCGATCCGGTGGTGAGGGGCTTGGCCGCCTGTGTTCGGGCATGTCACGAGGCCTTTGTGACCCCCTGCTCCAAAATCGACCAACTCATATAAAGGCGGCTCCGACAGGGGCCTCAAGCCGAGGCGCCGCAAGTTGGGAATGAAGGAGGCAGAGCCGCGAAAGACCTCCTAGTCGGAGGAACACCCGAGACCGGGTGGCTTCCCAGCCAGAGCGCCACGAAGGGTCGAAGACCAACCAGATCCTCGGGTCCAAGAAGAAAGCCCCGAGAGACACCACTCGGAGGCCCAGGGGAACCACCGCGACCGCAACGATCAGGAGGCGGTTCCCCAAGATGTGCTCCCAAGAGGAGCCCGCACGGTCCCACCGCGAGTTCAGGAGCCTTACAAGCTAAGGCACTACCTGAACGAGAGAAGGACGGCTGCCCCACCGCGAGTGGAGGCCAGACCGGAAAGAGGATGGAACGTCTTTGAGTGCAGCGGAGGAGGAGGAGCCAACGCACTCCAATCTCCGTTTTCCACGGAGATCAGGACAAGGACGCTCCCCCCAAAGTTCAAAATGCCCAACCTGGAGCTGTACGACGACAGCGGTGATCCCATGGATCACCTTAATCATTTCAGGGAGCACCTGAGCCTTCAGGGTTTGGATGAGACAACCATGTGCCAGTGCTTCCCTCTGACTCTGAAGGGGGATGCACGGATGTGGTTCTACGGGATGCCCGCGGACTCCATCCGCGACTTTGGAGACCTGGCGATGGCTTTCCTGTCCCAATTTGCCTCCAGCAGGAGGGTGGAGAGACAGGCCTGGCACCTCACTCGTGTCAAACAAGGGCCCAGGGAGAGCTTGAGAGGGTTCCGGCGCTCCTCGCGGAGGCCAGGCAAATCCCGAGGTCGCCCGACGAGGTGAAGTCAACGCCTTCCTCTTTGAAGGAGGTGCTTTCTTCAAGCACCTCATACATAAAGGCCCGCAGACCTTTATAGAGGCCGAGGCAAGGGCGAGCCTACATAGCGGCCGAGGAGGCCAACGACGCCAAGAGGCCTGAGAGGGACGAGCACCCTCAGCAGAAGCCCGCGGAGGGAAAAAGGAAATCTGGGGACTATCAAAGTCCCCAGACAACAAAGAAGCACCATAAGGCTGAGCAGAGCTCTAGGAGAGAGCTGCCGCCAATCCGTCTCACGCCGCTGAACGACTCCCGCACCAACGTCCTCATGCAGATCCGGGGAGAAAATTTCTTGAAGTGGCCCAGGCCGCTGAAGAACCCGGGCGGTGGGGACCAAACGAAGTATTGTGATTTCCACCGTGCGCGGGGTCATAGCCGAGGATTGCGGGACCGCAGAGCGAGATTGAGGAGCTCATCGGGAGAGGACACCTCCGCTTCCTTGTAGGCAGGGACAGTCCTCGGGACCCGAGGACACGGAGACGCAGAGCCCCCAAGAACCGAGTGGCTGGGGTCGTCGTGAACATGATCTCAAATGCCGGCCACCGGGAGACGGCGTGGGCTTGCGGCAGCCGAAGAAGTCGAGGACGGGGCTTGGAAGTGAAGACGATGTTATCTCGCTTTAGCAAAGAGGGATCTAGATCATGTAACTTCTCCTCACCCGACCCCCCGGGTTGGAACCGCACTCGTTTCGTTTGAGATGGAGCAAATGACTACCGGATGAAACGAGTATTTATTGATAATGGAAGCTTATTTGCTATATCTTGATGCCTTCTTCAAATTAGGGCTTAAGAAGAATCAAATGAAAGCGCCGGAAGGGCCACTCTACGGACTGGATAACGAGCCAGTGCCCGTCCAGGGTATCATCCAGTTGGAGGTAACCCTGGGAACCTATCCGAGGACGGCGTCAAAAGTCCTCACCTTCCTCGTCGTAGACCTACCCTCGGTCTACAACGCGATACTCGGACGTCCTTGCTTGGCCGCGTTCAACGCAGTGACCTCCATCCCACATCTTAAGATGAAGTTCCCTACCTCGCATGGAGTAGGAGAGGTCCTCGGAGACCAGTCAATCGGACGGATGTGTTACTTGGCAGAATGAGCAAGTAACATCCATGGAAGATCTCGACCTCGGGGATGAGGCTACGCTGCTACATGCTCTGCCAGGAGAGCCTGTAGTCCGAGTCCCATTGAACCCCGCGGATCAAGAGAAATATGTCCAAATAGGCAGCTCGCTTTCAGAGGCAGTAAGGGACCAACTCGTCAGCTTTCTACGAGAAAACTCGGACGTGTTCGCATGGTCCCCCAGTGACATGCCCGGGATCTCACCCGAGGTCATCGTCCATAAATTAAGCGTCGACCCTCGGCATAAGCCGGTCAGACAAAAGCGGAGAAACTATTCCACGGAGAAGTTGGTGGCCATCCGCGAGGAGGTCAAGAAACGCCTAGACGCCGGATTCATCCGGGAAGTCCAGTACCCGGACTGGTTGCCAACGTGGTCATGGTGAAAAGAGCAATGGGAAGTGGAGAATGTGCGTGGACTTCACCGACCTCAACAAGGCGTGCCCCAAAGACAGCTTCCTATTGCCACGGATCGACCACCTCGTGGACTCAACATCCGGCCATGAACTTTTAAACTTCATGGATGCGTACTCTGGATATAACCAAATCAAAATGAGCCCCGAGGACGAGGAGTATACGTCATTCATGACGGACCAGGGCACGTACTGTTACACGGTAATGCCCTTTGGTCTCAAGAACGCAGGGGCAACGTATCAGCGGCTCGTGAATAAAATGTTTAAGGACCAGATGGGCAGAAAGTGGAGGTATACGTTGACGACATGCTCGTCAAGAGCCGGGTAAGCAGCGATCGCGTGAGGGACTTGGCCGAGACCTTCCATGTGCTCAGAGCCCATGGGATGAAGCTCAACCCCAATAAGTGCACGTTCGGTGTCTCCTCTGGAAAATTCTTGGGCTACATCGTGTCACACCGAGGAATTGAGGCAAACCCAGAGAAGATCCAAGCGATCCTGAACATGCGATCTCCACAAACAGTGAAGGAAGTACATCAGCTTACTGGGCGAGTGGCCGCCCTCTCCCGTTTCTTAGCGAAATCGGCGGAGAAGCACCTGCCGTTCTTCAAAGTGCTGAGAGGAACAAAATCTCGAGATTTCCGATGGAATGATGACTGCGAGGAAGCGTTCCAAGGACTCAAGAGCTACCTCTCGAGTCCGCCCCTATTGGCTTCCCCTCAGCAAGGCGAAAAGTTATACTTGTACCTCTCCGTATCCAACGCAGCACTAAGCTCGGTGTTGTTGTACGAGCAAAGATGGCAAGCAAAGAGCCGTGTATTACGTGGCCAAGACTCGCGGGCGACGAGCGCGAATACCCCTTTGACGGAGAAGGTGGCCTTGGCGTTGGTTTGTTCCAAGGAAACTCGGGCGTGCCCGGCGCAAGACAAGGTAATAGTCTTGGTGACCAACCTTTAAGAGTTGTTTGCTTAAACCCGAGATCTTTGATCAAGTGGGCCATCGAGTTGGGTGAATTTGACATTGAGTTCCGTCCCGAGGCAGCCTTAAAGGGACAGGCGCTCACGGACTTTCTCGTCGAGACAACGGCACCGCCCACTTGTGACGAGGACCGGACTACCACGGACGAGTTCAACGAGAACCTCCGCATGGACCTTGCACGTGACGGCTCCTCCATGAAGGGTGCGGAGCGAGGATCGTGTTACGACACCCGAGGAATGGAGATAAAGTACTCGTTGACATTGGGATTCCCGGCCACAAACAACGCCGCAGAATACGAGGCCCCTTCGGTCGGACTCCGACTCGCCAAGGAATGTCGGAGAGCTCGTCATCTACTGGCCGATTCCGAGTTGGTCATCAATCGAGTTCGCGGGAACTTCGGCGTCAACGACGAGCGGCTGTCAAGTACCTTTCAAGGTCAAGGACATGATCGTGGAATTCAAGACGACCGAAGTTCATCCACATCCTGCGGGAGGAAAACGCCAAAGCCGACACGCTTGCTCGAGCCGCGGCCTCCGGAGATCCCGAGCAAGACGCCAAGGAATGCGAGAGATCTGGAGAGGTCTAGCATTCAAGGGCCGGCGGGAGGTGATGCGAGTCGCGGACGGAAGCACTGGATGACTCCTATCTGGATTTCTATCGATGGCTCGTTGCCTGAGAACCCGAACGAAGCCAAGAAGATAAAGAAGACAGCGGGCTGGTACACGATCGTAGACGGCCGGCTGTATCAACGGGGCTTCTCGACCCCCTACTTGAGGTGTCTTACTCCAGAAGAAGCCGAATACGCCCTACAGGAGGTGCATCTCGGAATTTGCGGATCCCATGTTGGAGGAAAGAGTCTAGCCTTCAAGCTCATGAGGCAAGGATACTACTGGCCGACCATGAATTATGACGCCATGGATTTCGTACGCAAATGCGAAAGTTGCCAACTCCACGGTAACATGAGCCATCGCCCCCACACGGAACTCCGGGCGCTACAATCCCCGTGGCCGTTTGCCCTGTGGGGGCTCGACATCCTCGGACCATTCCCTCTCGCCCCTGGACAAAGGAAGTTCTTGATCGTGAGAATCGACTACTTCACCAAATGGGTGGAAGCGGTGCCATTGGTAATAAGATAACGAGCGACGGAGTTCCTCCGACAGAACATCGTGTGCAGATTTGGAGTGCCCGAGTGCATCGTGACCGATAATGGAACACGTTCACCGGAAAGCGTTTCACCAAGCATCATGCAAGCTCGAGGATCAACTGGTACACACACATCGGTGGCGTACCGCGAGCCAACGGACAGTGGAAGTAACAAATCGCACGATCTTACGGGCTAAAAACCAGCCGGAATTATCGGAGGGCTCATGGGTACATGGTGCCCTCGGTTCTCGGGGTCGTATAGAACGACGCCACGGGAGTCCACGAGAGAGACCCTTTCAACCTTTGCTATGGGGTCGAAGTTGTCATCCCAATAAGTATGCCTTACTACCCCCGGGTCGGATGCTTCAAAGACAAAGGATAATATGACAAAAGTGCGAGAAAGTCTCGATGCCCTCGAGGAAGTCGCGACGATCAAAGCGAGGCTTAGGGTGGCAACCTACCAACAACGGGTGGCCCGCTATTACAACAAGAAGGTGAAGGCCGTTTGAGGTGGGATCTCGATTAAGAAGCGTGGAAGCCACGGGAAAGATAGCAGGAGAAACAAGCTCTCACCAAATCGGGAAGGGCCGTTCTTAGTCTCGGCCATCCTTCGAGGAGGCGCTACAAGCTACGTACCCAAGATGGCAAGTCGATTCCCGAACCCGAACGCGCCCACCTAAGGAAGTACTACCAGTGAAAAGCGAGCCGTCTCCAACAAACCAAAAACTCGGCTGTGACCGAGCGGTCCCAGAGGCCGGGCCCTTGAGGTCATTACAAAAACTTGGCTGTGACCAAGCGGTCCCAGAAGCTGGGCCCTTGAGGTCATTACAAAAACTTGGCTGTGACCAAGTGGTCCCAGAGGCCGGGCCCTTGAGGTCATTACAAAAACTTGACTGTGACCAAGCGGTCCTAGGGTCCGGACCCTTGAGGTCATCTCAAAAACTCGGCTGTGACCGAGCGGTCCCAGAGGCCGGGCCCTTGAGGTCATTACAAAACTTGGCATTGTGACAAGCGGCCCCGAGGCCGGGCCCCTGAGGTCATTACAAAACTATTTGTGACCAAGCGGTCCCAAAGGCCGACCCTTGAGGTCATCTCAAAACTTCTGTTTGTGACCGAGGGCCCTTGAGGGCCCTTGAGGTCATTCCAAAAGCGGTCATGACCGAGCGGTCCCAGGCCCTCCGAGGTCATTCAAAACTCATTCAGTGACCGAGCGGTCCCAGAGGCCGGGCCCTTGAGGTCATTCCAAAAAAACTCGGTTGTGATCGAGCGGTCCCAGAGGCCGAGCCCTTGAGGTCATTAAAAAAAAAAAACTCGGCTGCTACCGAGCGGTCCCAGAGGCCGGACTCTTGAGGTCATAGGAAAAGTTGATTGGAATAAAAAGAAGAAAAGAGAAAGAGGCACTTAAGACAAAAGTCAAGGATTTCTTTTATTCCACAAAATATAATACAACGATACAAAAGAGAAAGCAAAGTCTAGCCCTCACAGGGGCCCCGAGGCGGAACGGCTCCAGATGACTCTCCCAAAGATGAAGGACCAGCCCCGCGGCTCAAAGCCCCCGATTGACCTGAAGGACGAGGACCCGCTGAGGGACTCGGCACCAAAGACTCGGGAAATGGCCTGCCCCGAAGACCAAACACGTCCTGAGGGGATACGGCGGCCGCGTTACGCGGATCCAACACATAGACAGAAATCAGGTTTAATCCGCATCAAGCGGCGACACAAATGGATGCCATCCTTTAACACTTGGACTGCAGTCGGGAGCCATCTCGGCAAGTTGCATCGAGGTCCTCTGCGCCTCCTCCGGTGAAGGATTCGGGTCAGCCAAATTGTGTCGGGCCTCCGAGAGCCTAAGGGCTTCCTCGAGATACGGCAAGCGCTCTCTCGGGGATGAAGCAAGCGCTTTGCCGCGGTTCTCTTCTCGGGGCGCCTTGTGGACTCCGCCTCCGTCGGGACCGAGCGATTTCACCCACCCGGCCGGCCAAGGCCACCAAGCATCCTGGAGCCGCAAGAAGAATCAAGGACACTTAAATACGCTTAGCGAGAAATGGAGACGAAGAATAAGGCGGCGAAATACCGAGAGATGATAGGATCGTCACACGGGGCAATCTCCTCGAACCTCGGGCGCGGGTGGGCACTCCGCAGCGCCGCGGGGACATCAAGAGCGGCCTCGGAAGGGGGACCCTCGGGGTGGGGGGCTCGCTACCTCCGGGCGTCGGGGAACCAGGACCTCTAAGGCCGTGGCCATTGCCTCCTCACGCCAAGAAGGTCAAAGATCTCCCTAGCGGTAACATCGGCAGCCTCCGCCTCGTGAGGCTCCGCGGCCTCGTCCAAAATTGTCTCCTCCAAGGCGCGGGGCCTCGGAGTAGGCCTCGACACTGCAGAAGGCGGTCTTTGCGACGGCCTGGCCCGTGGAAGGGCCAGACGCCAACCGGCGTGGCCGCCTAACCGTGGGGCTATGACGCGGTCATCCTCCGAGAAGACTCAAGAACAACACTGACGGATCCAGGGAGACCTCAACGGGCTCTTGGAAGGCCGCTCGGAGGGCTCGAATCACAAGAGGACCCTCTCGTTTTTCAACTTCTTCTTCTTCTTCTTTCGAGGCGGCGCGCCCAGGATCACCTGCACCGGCACCGTCCACTTGGCTTCCGTCGGCCTTTGGGGGACAGCCAGATGTTTTTCTTCCCCGCGCCGGGCGCCTGTGGTCCGCAAAGACCAAATCTCGTGACCTCCCAGCAGCCTCTCTCTCTCGTCGGTGACGCGGAGCCGTGACTTACTCGCTACGCTCCCCCGCGCGGGAGGAGAGCTCCCGATCGTGCCACCTTGAGGAAGAAGAACTGTCCTTCCACCTTTGGTGGAATCCGGGTTCCCGCCGCTCATCTCGGGCCGAACTCGGGCGAGGGGTCATGGCGATCCATTCGAGAGTCTGGTTGAGCGGAACATGATCTTCACCATGACCGCCTCGATTGAGAGACCAAATACTGATGGCATTAGGGTCAAGCCGCAAGGGGACAACCAACTCCTTCATCAGACGGCGGAGCTCACCGGAAACAGGGAAACGAAGTCCACCTTTAAGGTGAACTTCGTATACAGTAATGTAACCAACTGGCGGGCTGTTCGCCTTCTCAGCGGCGCCTGGAACCATCATCGAGTCCAACGCCGAAATGTTATACTTCGCCCTGATCTGCTCGAGATCTTGCGAAGTGAGGGAAGAGACAATCTCATCAACACCAGGAGCCATGGTGGCAAGAAAGAAAAGCAAGAATGTCGAAAAGGTTGTCGAAGGAAACTAAGGGAAGGAAGAAGAAAATGCGAAGAATAATGAGGCGCCCTCATCATGGCCGTTTCACGTGTCGACTCCCCATACGCAGTGGGCATGCGTGGGCCTTAGGTTTTCCTGAGGCGACGTCACATCAATCGTCCATCGTATTCAATGCTCCATGGGGAGGGGAAACGGCGGCGAAAGATAGGTCTCGGGATTCACAAGAAGACCTGGACGTCTTTTACGCCAGCAGAATACGGAGACCATGGACTGTGACAGCAAGGAGACGCTTGCAAGGCATGTCAAACGGTTGAATCCTCGAACCGCTTAACATGGGGGGCTAGTGATGGGTCCGGAACCCGGCCTAAAATTGGAATGTGCCCAAAGAGTCGCGAATAAATGTTGGCCTAAAAGGCCCATGGATCAGCCAAATTAGAACAACAAAGCTCGCTTCCAACTAACTTGGCCGTGGCCGGCGCCGAGACCCCTTGGCGGGAACCATCGAAAGACCAAATGACTCAAATGCGGCTCCAAGACATTCGAGCGCCAGATTTACTGTGCCATGCGCCTCGCGCCCAGTCTGCAGGCGGCGACAGTGTCCTCACACTGCCCGCAATGTGGTGGCGTGGGTGGCGATTAACCACGACATGCCACGTGTCGTCCTCCCTACGGCATCACGTTTCTATAAATACCAACTCAAGATGAAGAAGGACCTTTTCTTCTGAACTTCCTAACCGGACTGCAAAAATCCTCAGAAAGAGAGAAAGGGAAGGAGTTACATTCCTTAAGTTGTAAACATCCCGAGAACGTTGAGTTACCTGCGCTTCCATTTCTTCGTATTTCCTCTTCTTCATAGTGAGATTTCTGACTACACGTCCTCACCGCGGGTTTTTCACCCTTCTCCACATGAGGGTTTTCCGTAAATTGAAGTGTTCATTCCCCTGTCCCGTGCTTTTCTATTCGTTTCACTCACTTGCGTCGTTTCTCTAACTCGACCGTCCGCGTGCCCAGAGACTATCTCGCATTCAACCTCTCACGCGGCCAGAGTTATCAGACGCAACAAATATAGTAAAAATTTATAATAAAGATTTAAAAGTAATATTTTAAGTGCAAAATTATCAATTAAGTGGTATTCTAATATCCCATTTAAATTTAGTTCACAATGATTACATAAAAAAAAGATAAGTGAGATATAATTTAATTAGAAAAATAGTATAAAAATAAAATAATGTTTTAAAAAATAAAGTATCAAATAATACAATTTATTTTAACTTTTTAATAACATACAAAGATATTATAATTTTATAAAAATTTATTTAAAAATATTGTCAATATTGACAACACATAAAAAATCTTACTAAGTTAGATAATAATGAAAAAAAAAAAAAATCAACCGCTTTACATTCAAAGTTGATTAAGAAGCCTAATAAAAATAGGCAACATAAAAATTTTTAGCTAAAATAAAAAAATTAAAATGATATATCTTTGATTTAACTTAATTTAATTCAATTTAAATTATTTATCACAATTAAATTTAAAACACAATATATATATATATATATCATCCCTAGTTTTAAGGGCTTATTTATTTGTGGACTCGACTCCGTCGCTCGCCCTTCCTCAATTCACTTCTCCTGCGTTAGCATGTTGATTCACACAGTAAGACAAGAATGACTGATCGATATCAAATGGTAGATCAGCCGCTGTCAGCTGATCTACCGCCGCAATCGGCACCGCAACCGCAAGTCCCTTCAACGGGAGACGACATGGTCGCTTGTGTGATGGCATTGGAGGCTGCTTTGTTGCCCTGCTTGCCTGCTAGAGAGCTCCAAGCTATTGATCGCTCCTCTCACCCTTCTCATCAGAGTAAGTCCCATTTCTCATTTTTGTTGGTTTCTTTCGTTAATTGCTGATATCAATCAAACATTTGTTGAGGATAAAACATTAACCACTTTGCCCGTTCCTATTATTATGTTGCGTGAAAATATTTTGTCTTGACTCTGCCAATTTCTTGGATATGGCACCTTGTATTTGGAATCCTGTTTTCTCCCCCTTAAAATAATAGGATCAGCTCTTTGAAGCAGTGTCGTGAAAAATCAAGGACACCTCATCACCAGGCCAAATACTGAGGCTTAACACACAGATTCATCAGACGAGGGGCGCTCAACCCCTTCGACCCTTCTCCCCACTTTTGACTGTGAGAATTTTAAGATATAAAATATTTAAATTTAGTTATTTTTAATTTTTTTTTTACAATATTAGCAATAGAAAATCCAAATATAAAAAAAAATTGAAAAATATAAGGGCAATTTTTGCGGTTTAATTACCATCCTTTGGATCCCCTCATCCATGAGGGGGGACGCCTCCTTAATCCAGATTCATATACCAAATTTTTGCGTTCACGTATGCATAATTTTGCATTTTTTAGCATATCAAAGGTAGGGAAAATGTAATGATTCTATAATTTGTGTGTGTGGCCAAGCTATGTTTTTGTAGAGGAAACTTTTAGGAAGCTGCCTTCCGAATTCAGTATGAAGTTGAAAAACTGAGAGATATTGTTTTTAGTTGGAAAAAATGCACATTTGAACTAAAAAATTCTGATTTTCTATTTTCATGGAAATTCTGCACTGTTGTTTGCAACTAAATGGGGCCATATGTTTTCCCTTTTTATAGATGCCCCATAAAAGTGAAGTTTCATAGACGGCATCTGAGTAGAGTAAACTTATGTTGCACATATGTATTGTTGAAACATATGTTCATAAAATTAATTCTCAGCATCTTATATTGATATGTTTTCTTGGTTGGTTATATTCTTGAGTTGGCTAGCCTGAGTGTTCTGCATATCTGCTTGATTGATTAGCAGAGTCAGATTTAAATGTGGGCCCTGCGTCCATCAGGTACGGTAATGACACCACAATGACCCGTTCTTTTGCTACCAGTATGCCTGAAATCTATGGGTAAAGCTATTCCAAGTCAACCATTTTAGTTTTTTAAATGTTGGTCAACTATAAAAGATCAAAAGTTGTCCATGAATTTAAATCTAAAGAATTAAAGCCTGGGAATTTAGACATGTCCAGTTTTAGGAGGGTGTCATAATTTGTCAGAAGAGGGAATAGTTCAATTAGTGTGTCCACATTGTTTTAAATCTAGTGGAGATAAATGTTACCTAATTTGTGGTCCATTTTCCATCTTAATGACATTCAGTTCACCAGTATTTCTTCCCCTTTTTTGTTTTTTTTTTGGGGGTGGGTGGTGGGAGGAGATGAGGGTCTGACAATAATAATAGTTTGTTTCTATTTCATGGGAGCTCTTTTCTTCTCCCACTTTCCAGTAGCTTCTTGTTAAGATTGGAAAAATCTTCTCTGAATTAAAATCCATGCTAAATGATTGGTGGACAACTTAACGTTTTTAATTGTATTCTAGAAAACCCTGCAGCTGTATTCCAAAATATTCCTGACTTCATGTTTTCAACTTTTATCAAGTACGTTAGAGTTGAGACATTATTTTGTTTTAATTCATATATTGTGTGCATTTCTAAAGTACATCTGCTGAAAATTAGTACTGTCCTGTAATTGCTTCAGTTGATGTAGAAAGGCATGCAAGAGATTTTATGGAAGCTGCTAAAAAGCTTCAACTATATTTTATTGGTCTGCAACGGGAGAATCAACCAAGTAAAGTGGAAATGCTTAAGATGGTAAATATTCAACCCTGAACTCCCTAAGACCTTTCAGAATCTTCTGGTAGATATTGCTGATATTTCACCTTGTAACAGGACATTGCTACCATGGAAGAAGAGTTGAAGATTAAGACTGAAATCATTAAGAAGCAAGAACAACTGATCCAAGGATGGAGAAGAGAGTTGAAAGATCAATTGGACAAGCACAATGCAGAGCTGGAAAAGGTGTAACGAAGTAGGGCCTGTTAGGACTAATCCCTTTTGTCTTTATTTTTTTGTTAACTTCCTCTGATCTACACCTTATCAAATCATCAGCATGAAATTTTTGTTTAAAAAAAGTGAACGTGGTTCATGCTTGTGCATGGAGGTATTTATTGTCATCTTGTTATGTATTGATTTTTGTGAAAAATGAATGAAGGCCTTATAAAGGAGGTATTTATTGTCAAGCCTCACGTTGAATGCCTTATTAAGGCTAGGGGAACCATCAAGAGTACTTGCTCTGAGCCCTAATGAGTGATGAGAGACTATCGGGAGGATTTGCTTCACATCCTTATGAGTGTTGTGGACTGTAGGGAGGACTTGCTCCATCCCCTGGCCAGCGTTCTGCAATTGGTGCAAGAGAGTGGACTTATGTGGGTCCTTGGCATTAGCAGAAAAGGTTAAGCTTGCAAATAGAATATCCCCTGGGGGGACGACAATCTTCTCTTTAAAAAACTCTCTGGCTAAACAGCAGTTAGAGATTTGTTTTGGGAATGAGGGATTGCCTTGGTTTTGGGAGAAGAGAAAACTCTTTTTTCCTTGATTTCCCTCTTTGTTTGAGACCATTAGACGGGAGATTTCCCTTCCTTTTCCCCCTCCATGCTTGTCATTGTTTAGTCTTCTAATCTCTTGATGTTGCTTTTCTTCTTTTTGTTTTCTCTTTCTTTGCTTCTTTTCAACTCCATTGCTTGATCCTTATTCTTCCCCGTGATGCCTTATTTATAAAGAATGTTCAGGCTTCCTGAGGAGCTAATCTAGGCTGTGCCTCTCTCTTTATGAAGCGGGTGGCCACTTTCCATGTGGCCAGACTGGCACCTGCCAGCTCATGCTGAGATACATGCTAGCTGTTTGGCGCTTCGTCCTACCTTTCTGCTAGCTATTGTGATTTCAGCTTTGTCATGCTTGTAAGCATTCTGTAGTCCTTTTGGAGCTAGTACTATGTGTATGGCTTAGTAACATCTTGACGGCATCTGGTTAGTGCTTCGGCCGTCTAGCTCAGCCATGCCCAAGAGAGGAGCTCGGCACTTCCTAAGGTGGACCAAACTCATTTGCTTTGGCCTTTCCAATTACCAAGGGATTCAATTCCATCAGGGGCTTCAGACTTTCTGGGACCTCGGCCATGCCATCTCGGACTGCCGGATTGGGCTATCCACTACTAGCTGATTGAGAGATCTGGATTACTGAGGCTGGTAACTGGTGTGACCCAATCTTTTCTACAGTTCAGACGAGAACCAATTTCATGGGACCCCATCACAAACTACTCCAGCTCATGTACTGATAGTCCAATCTGCTCATCTTGTGTGTCTCGATTAGAAACCAAGCTTATGGGTACGTGCATGTAGGGTGTACTCCTAAGAAGGGTGACTAACAGGTATAAAAGAAAGTTTATGGACCTGCAATTTTTGAGTTCCATTATCCTCAGTTAATTTGCTTGCTTGCTATGGTTTCATATGACTTCCATTTGAGATGTATGACCCCCAGCATTTTATGCTTCAAATACCTATTTTGAGATCTTTTGGTATGGTTTTGGATAAATTGCCTTTTTTTTATTGAATTGGTCATAGCCACTTAAAAAGTCTTGTCATTCCACACTCCAAGCTATTCATAGGAAGAGGTCAGTACTTGCAATATCATTATTCTGCTACAAATATCAGTAGCTTATTTAACATATTTGGTTATGGCCGTCGAACAGCCGCTATTGATAGCTGCTGTTGTACTGATTGTCATTGGTTCAATCTATGTTATTAACTCCATTTATGCTGATGATATATTTGAATGAGTAATTCAGTCACAAATGTGAATCAGAGTCATCAGTCTGAACTGTCATGAGTCTCTTGACCTTATGTCGTTGCGGCTTACTACTGGTTCCAGTTGCTTCTGCTAGCTGCTGTTTATCGAGGCTGCTCTTATTGTTATTTATTCATTGCTCAACTACTACTCGTTCCTTGCGTCAACTTTCTCTTGGTCCTCAAGGATGGAACAAATGCAGGGTGTTTTGCAAAGAAAATACATTCCAGCTACCACTATACTATATTTTACATAGTACAGTACAGTAGAAGCAATCCTTGAAAGTGTTCTTGACAACAACACGAGAATTAAGGTGCTAATTTCGTAAGAACTATTGGCTTGCTACTTATTAGTGGACCCCTTGTTCTTCCTTTAACTTTGAAATACAAACTGAAGAGGAAGACCCTTGAATTTCTGAATTGCCAATCAATACCAATTGTTGCATAACAAGGATCATGCATAGCTTCTTTTTCTGCAAGGGCAGTCATTCATTTGGTTCTGCTATGTTTGACTTGCTTTAATTGATTAAAGAGCAACAAGATGCTCTTCACAACAAGATCTGTGAACCGCATGTTGGATCATTGCTGATGAAAGTGAAATTGTATAGAAGTTGCATGCAGGCTGTGAGCGTCCGTACTTGTTGCATGAAGTAGCAGAATTCAAGAACCAGATTTACAATCAAGATTTCTTTAAACTGCCCAATTGCTTGGGTGGAATTGCAGAATCTATAGCTAGAGTTGTGTATGCTGTTGCTGAATCACAGAATTCCAAGAGCCAATTTTTTAGAATCGCTGAACTGTCTCCATATTTTGACTTTTTTTTGGGAAAAAAATTATGCAATTTGTGGATCAAGAACTGAATTCCCCAAAACTGAAACTTACTCTTATACCAATTGTAATCAACTGGCTAGCAGCTTGATTGCAAGAATTATTGAAGGACAAGTGAAATTTAAAAGGAGAGAGGAGGAGATCGAGTATTCAGACTGACAGACAGATAAATCAGAGATTGAGTGAGAGAACTGAAATCTCATTCCATGCCCTTTGGTTCGTTGATGATTCTTTCATTTACAGCCAAGCTATTTGTACTACATGGTCCTTCGGCTATTACTTAGTTCACTTCATGAATCTTAATCTTACTTTATGAATGTGTTATGGGTCTTATGCTACTTTCTAATTTTTTTAGTTTTATTAGCTCTCTCTTCCTCTTTCTTTTCTCTCATCCCCCTCTTTTCCCCTTCCCTCATCCCCCTCTTTTCCCTCTTTCCTGTTGCCAAATCTCCCCCCCCCCCCCCCCGTTCTTCTCCAGAGCTCTCTCCTCTGCTTCACCTTCTTCTTCGTCACCTGCAGGTCATCAAAGTTAGTGCACGCATCATTTGGTGCTTTCATTGAGACTATGGTAGAAGGAATTATGATGTGGTACAAAGTCTTTGAAGACTCTATTGTCGGAATATCGAGAGAATTGAAGGAAGTAGCCATACCCTACAGCAGCTTGTCGACGGTATCGCCGCGACCCTATAGCAGTTTGCCGACGGTATTGCTGCGACCCTATAGTAGCTTGCCGACGGTATCGTCGCGAATACTTCCACCAATGCATAAATTCAGAAATTCTTCACTGAAATCCTTCAAACCGAATGACTGATCATGCCGTCTGCAAATTTTCTTGTGCTTTCAACTCTTTCACTATTCACGACTTCCCCCTCTAATATTTTACCCCAACCTGCTCAAACCCTACCCTTACTACCACAGGCATCACCCGATTTTCACATTGCTACTCCCATTCGATTTCCAAGTGATAGAATTAATGATACTTGATTCTCAAATTTTCATAGCCTGCTGCCCTCAAAACATCTAGTACACCCTCTTGAGGTCCCGCCAAGATCACATTCTTCCTCCATTCTCCCCCCAAATTTGCCCATAAAGAAACTCACTCCTGCTGAAAAGGCATTCTGCCGTGAGCTCTTATTATGGAAGCCTATGTCGTTGCCTGAAACCACCTATATGGCAACATTAGTGGAGGAAAAACTGGATGAGGGGCGACCCCATTCTCCACGCCAACCACTTATCCAGCCACCCACTAACATCAACTCGATTCTGCTCAAAAACCCCACTTCTCAAAGCCTATCTCTCCGGTTCTTATGTTTGATAGCCCATGAAGATGACTTTGTCCAGATGATGGCACAAATTGTCGTCTCCATGGCTCTCCATCTAAATTGCCTCACAGACACCCTCCCTTGCCTCCGGTGCCAAATACCACTTTCACTATCTCTCTTCATGCCCTAGAGGCTATCTTGTACCTTCCACCTTGAGATTGTAGGAGCTCATCTCGGGCCATTCAATGGTTGTACTGAAGGAGAGTGACTCTACTCGAGTTACATCTTTATCTTCCAAAGTAATAGTTTATGTCCATATTTTTGAAAATCCTTACAATTTAAAGAAAAAGGCATATAGGGAAATCTGAGTCCTCTTTAACACCTTTCGACTCCTAGAAAAGAAATCAATTCTTCCATTGAGGGATAAAATTGGTTGGTATACTTGGGATGCATTTTACTTGACTGTCGATCCTATTGGTGTGTGGTATGGAGCAAATGAGTTTGCCAAGGGCGGCCTCTCCCTTAGGTTTCTCATTATTGACAATAGTTGGCGAAGTGTCAGTTTAGATGGTATTGGCCCACCTCAGGAAGCGAAGAATCTAATCCTTGGAGGTGATCAAATAACAGTCAGGATGTATAGGCTCGATGAGGGGAATAGATTCCGAGATTACAAGGGTAGATCAATCCTGGCGCCCCATTCTCTACCCTACAATCGGATGTTAGTTTTTACAATGGAATCTGACTTCCAGAGTTGCCGATTGATTTCAAAGTCAGGGTCGGGGTTGTGTGAAAAGTTGCAGGGATTTGTGTCAATTTCATCATTTCCAGGCGTTCACTGATATTATCAACTTTGGGTTGAAATTTCCTGGATATGGCCTTTCTTTGCTATTATAAGCAAGTCAATTGGCAGTTTCAAGTCGGTAGCAACTCAGAGCTCTTGCAATGAAGTTGAGTTATGCAGAGCAGGAAGTATCTCGACCATAGCCAAGTTCCTGCAGTTATCACATCATAAGCATAGCTTCCTCAGTGACAAGGCATATAATATCCTTTTGACAACAGCAAGTGAAAAGAATGACATTGAACTCTTACTTCAAATCTTTAAGTATTTATTGGTGTCCTCAGAATCCTTGGGTTCACAATCTTACTTAAATCTTGCCAAGGCTTTTGCATACACAAGTGACTGTATTCCCCTGCTCACATTTGTTACTGAAGTTCTTGAATTGGCATTTCAAAGAAGGGCCGTGGTCATGAACAGGATCCTCTATGCCTTTTCAGAGTATAGGCTGACTAATAAGGCAGTTATGATATATAATCATATGAAAATTCTGAAGTTTAAACTGGATTTGGTCACTTATAATGCCATTTTCGGGATCTTGGGTCGTGCAAGTCACACAGATGACCTTGCTGTTGACAAAATAATTAAAGTTGGAGTTGGACTTGTTCATCTCGAGCAAGCTGAAGATTGTTATCACTCGATGCAAGCTTACCTTACTAGTGCAAGAGCCTATAGTCTCCTCGCTGTAGTGTTATATCACACAGGAGAGTTCTCAGGTCCAATCTCTATTCCTCTCCCAGTTGGGTCTGTGATGATTCTAAATGGTAGCGGAGCTGATGATGCTAAATATTGTGACCCTACCATCCAACAAGTGGAGCTGCCAATGGAAGCTTGGGGTTCGCAACCTCTCATGTTTCTTGCTCATATCTTAGGTTTCAAGAGGGTTTTGTAGTATGGAAAATTTATTCCCCACCTACTTGTCCAATGGCAATTGCAATTGGCCACCGAAGCTACATGGGAGGCGACAATAATATTTCATCTAGATTTTCTTTTGTTCAACATTGAGGATAATGCTCTCTTGTTGGAGAGGGTAATATTATAGGTTTTATGCTATTTTCTATTTTTTTGGTTATATTTTTCATTTCTTGTTTTTTTATTTTCCTTTTGATTAGCTGATTCTCCCTCCCATGTTTTTCTCTTCCCTGTTTTTCTATTTTTTTTTCCCATTGTCAGTTCGTTGGACCCCTAGCATCTTTTTTGTTTTCCTTTTTACTTTCAGCTGACTGACGTCATTAGGCGCTAACTAATTCTGTTAAATTTTTATTATATATTTACTATTTAGTTGAGATGGAATGGGAAGGAAGATGTTTGCCTCATTTCATGAGTCTTCTCACTCTCTGTCACTCACTCTATTTGTTACTTTCCTCTTCTGACGCTCTGCATCACTCCCTCAGCTCTCTCTCCCTCTTTCTGTCATTTCCCCTTCCCTCGTCCCCCTCTTTTCCCTCTTCCCCTCTGTTAGATCTCTCCTCCCTTCTCTTCTCCAGAGCTCTCTCTTCTACTTTGCCTTCTTCTTCATCGATTGCAGGTCGCCAAAGTTGGTGCAAGCATCAGAATGCCGATCAATGCTATCAAATCAAATTATCTACCTTTTAGGTGATTGTAATCGTCAAACAAAATTGGGCTTTTCTTGTATTTGTCAAAACAATTTAGGTTGTATTACAAATCTAATATAAAAAATGGCATGTGGCAGGAATTGTCATATTTGATATCGCGAGAATGATTCTCGGCATTCAAATTCCCATTTCCTTTACTAATATCGGGATTTAGAATCCCAATATTCCTTCTTAAATCTCGGGATTCATAATCTTGACAAATTTTGAGGTCTGAATAGCAGAGCATTTCGTGAAGATACTGTGCACAAGTTACATACATTATGATGATGCTGTGGGGTTATCTCTAAGGACAGGGTAAAGAAAAAAAAACCTCCTTGTAGCATCTGCAGAAAGACCAATCATTTAGAAAAGGGGCCGCTAGCCCAAGGGAAAATCCCGAGGTGTGGGTAAGAAATTTGTTTGCAGATTCAAGCACAATCAACAAGCTAGTGTGTGGGAGATGAAGGACAATCTGGATAAGTTATTCTATGACTGCCAAGTAACCACAGCAACAAATCAATATGTTTAGCCAGTTGATAGTGCTTGCAGTATAATCACATGGCAAATCCTCATATTTTCACTGAACAGGATATAATTGAATTACCAGTGCGGGTGCAAAATAAAGCCTTCTTAGAATTACAAGGAGAAGGGCAAAGATTTTGTACATACCCAACAGGGAACCAAATTTATCACAAATCTCCTCCTTATTCCATGATATAATCAAAATGTTTTTTTTATTTTTATTATTTTTTTGGGTAAGTAGATATAATCAAAATGTGCTGAGTGTGCCTCAAATGATGATAAACTTCGATGGCAATGCTTATGCAAGGATCATCAAAAAAGGAGGTGGCAGAAGATGCAACAAATGGCTTCCACGCAATGGCTAAACGACGCGGAGAAATCTGTGGAAGCCCAAAGTGATGAGACCAGCTAGTTATGGCATTGACGATTTGGCCACTGCTATATTTAAAGCTTAAATTTTCTCTCTCAAAAACATTTAATGAAGGATTTACTGGACTGGCCATGGTTGACTGTCACGGGACGGATATCTATTTTCTTATTTTGTTTTAATGCGGTATTGTGTTGATAAGTTGGACTATTCGGTTAGCTATTGCGGTTAGATTTCAACCGATTTAGTTGGTTTGTTAATGGATTATTTGTTCTGTTTGGACTGCTGATTTGTTATTAGAGCTGGTACTGTGGATAATGGAAGAAAAAAAAGGAAGAATAGTTTCCCCTTCTTTTGTGTCTTCGACTCTCTCTCTCTATGATTTCCCTCTATCCCTCGTTCCCTCTCTATTTTCCTCTACCTGAACTCCCCTCTCCCCCACTCTTCTCGTCTCCGATTCCAATTTACTAACCGCCGCTGTGAAGCACGCATCATTAGTGCTCTCGTTGAGAGAAAGGCAAAAGCGATAACGACCGAAGAATAAGTACTTACGGTGCTTGAAGCTACTATTGCAAGGCTTTCGACGGCGATGAAGGACCCCGCCGCGTCCGTCCGACGAGATGCAGAGAGACTTGCAACTGTTGCTGCCACCAACGCTTCGACTAAAGCACAAATTCGGTACTTTATTGATAAAATCCTTCAATCGTTCAACAGGATCGTGCAAAAATATAGTTTATCAGCGAACCCCTTGTTGCTGTTGAACCCTTCACCCTCCGCGGCTGCTCCATCTGTTACTTTCCACCCTCCATCGTTGCTTCCAACCACCACTACATTCATGGCCTCTTCAACCGCGATTTCACAATCGCATCCACAAATTCCAACCCAAGCCTCACTCGGGAAGCTACCATTACCACCAGATGCCCATATCGCTCTTCCACTTCATTTACCCCAAACTGCCATTACTTCTTGCAAAATGTCTGAACAACTACATCTAGACCGCATCATCAGCTCTGCCTCCACCATGGCACCATTCCAGCAACTCCTCGCTAAAAACCCTCAAGCCCAAAACCGAATCGATTGCCAGACCATACCCCCAACGCTCACGTTGCCACTAGACACAAATTTTGCCGCCCATATTACCGGGAGCCATCGTCATGGTAAAATTGGTAGCGATCAAAGTGGATGCAAGCCGAGCGAGTCCTCCACCGCTGTCCGAATCTAAGAAGGAAAGTGGAGGTGCTTAACTGGCTAAAAAAGGATTAGGGACTGTGAAGTTCTCAAGCCTCGATAGCATCGGTGGATCTGATGTTATGCCGCAGCTTAAAGGGCTGACTCTTCCTCAGGCTTTGCTATTCGCAACTTCATCTGTTCTTTCAACTCTTTCACAATTCATAACTTCAGCCTCCGATATTTTACCTCCAACTATTCAAACCTCACCAGATATGCATCACGCCTAATCAGATGTCCAAATCACCTTCTATCCTTGTTTAACCCAGCCTGACATTCTGTTGATTTCCACCAAAAATTTTATTCTCATTGGTGTGGAGTCAGTGACACTTCTTGCTTTTGCGGCTTTGTGGAAGTGTGGATTTGTGGAATTACAAGAACGATTCAGCAATCTGGTAATTTCGGACGATGGCTTGGGACAAACCCCGCTCTTGTCTCTGCTCAAACATTGTATGAACTAAGTAATTTTGTGAGTATTTCTACTTTAACAACTTACTACTCCTTTACTCTTATGGAAGATCATATTGATGATAGTATATATGAGAGGGATGGTATTGTCACGCACGTGAAGTAACCTATGGTGTTACAATTCAAGCTTCTTTTGAGTGAATTTTTTTTTGCAATTTAAGTACAGACGAAGAAAAGGTGACTTTCTTTTGCGTGATTCTTCTACGTTCGATGGCTCGGCTATCCTACATTTGGCATTTCAAGCTTTGGGTAAGTTTTTCCTGGGGTGGGGTTGCTATGCCATTGCTAGATCCAAGGAAGATAGCCGCCAATTGATTTTATTTGTCACCTGCCTCAATGATTCCGTGCAGTCTATCCCCACTGAACCTCTAAATACCCATGGCTTTAGACCCTTAAATTCAAGAGTAGATGCTGTAGCTACTATTTCAATCAGACCTCGGCTTCATATTGAAGCTCTTCAAAATTGTGCAAGCTCTAAAATAGAGATTGTAATTGATGACACTTCTTGGAAAAATTTAGATGTTGTGGTCAATTTCCTAATAGTTTTAATGCCAGACTCTATATTGCTCAGCAAAGTTTATACTTCCAGGAGCATTCTGCCAAGATCCTCTGCCACTTTGTTACCAGAGAAATTGTAGTAAGGTTGGGTCACTTGCACTGTTCTTTTGTGGCGGCATTAGTACACAACCTTTTTGCCAAACAAGGGTGGACATCAACCTCTGTGCAGCTTTCACTTCTTGAATGCATCTTGTGTCATGGCATTGGAACTCACAGCAAATAGAAAGTCAAGGAGGTAGTTAAGGAGGTGACATCACACGGCCAGATTTCTAAAACAAAAGTCTACGATTGGTTTCCGGTTGAGATTGATACCGCGTCACCCAGTGAAAAGAAGACAATGCCTGAGATTTTTCAATTGCAACCCAATTTTGCTCCAAGGGGTGAGGATATCTGGCCCCAAAATCAGGAAACAAGCTTTGAGATGCATTCTGTAGATCCATCACCCACTGAAGTAGAGCCTGCATTTCCATCAAATCATATTTCAAAAACTTTCCTAAGTTTAGGCCACCTATCTTTCTATGACAGCAGGCGGCAGCTATGTGGACAAAGCCTAGAAGTACTCGGTAGCTACAACCCCTATCAACAAGTGGATGACTACAATAAGGCAGATTACCGTTTAAGCCAAGCAATGGGCCTTGCTTTTCAAGACCAGGGTCTTGTAATTTTGGCCACTATACTAGAAAGCATAAAATAAAAGGATCAAATCTGCCATTTGTAGCTAAGTGGGTAGATGCAGAAAGGGAATGGCAAGCTCGGAGGGTTCAAACGGCTCAATCTTCGGCTTTAAAGGTTCCAAATGCTGACGCCTCACAGCATTCTTTGAAAGATGGAGCAATGCTGATGGGTTGTCCTTTTCCATACAATAAACATGGGAATCAGTCTCCTGAAAATTTTGGCTTTGTACCGTATCAACTACCATCAATCCAAAATCAGCCTATCCCTTCCATAATTCAGGGCCATGGATTCAACGTATGAGGCTTGATCCTATGCCTAGTGTCGCAAGATGTTTTGGCTTGCCGTTTTCACGTTATGTGGGATCAACGCCCATTTATCCTAGTGTTTAGTATGCCATGGCATATCTTAGAGGAATGATGAGTTCAAACCCATTAAATGGTTCTCCTGGGTCTGTCCATTCTACAGCTGAATATAATCCCTCCAGAGCATCTTCTGAAGCAACTGTGAGTTCTCAAGCCCAGGTTGAAGGCCCTCTAGGAGATCATTTGTTGATATACCACATACCTTAAGAAATTGGTAATCACGAGTTCGAAAATGCCTTCCAACCATCTGGTAGGGTCTTGAGCGCCACTGTCCATGTTGATATAGCAACTAGTGTTGGCAAAAATTTCGGATTTGTTAGCATCGGTGGGTGGAACATTTCCTTAGCCAGGACAGCCAGCCGTGTAATTGGAGGTGGAATTGCAGGTGGTTTCATAGTGAAAACTTTGAGGACAAGGTTTCTTTGATGAAAGGGAGAACATTATGGGACAGTTATTTGTTTTCTCATTCTGTTTTAATGCGGTACTATGCTGTTGAGTTGGACTGTTTAGTTAGCTGTTTCGGTTGGACTTCAACCGATTTAATTGGTTCATTAGTGGGTTATTTGTTCTGTTTCGGTTGCTAATTTGTCATTAAAGCTAGTGTTGTGGGTAATAGGAGAAAAAAAAGGAAGAATAGTTTCCCTTTCTTATGTGTCTTTGTCTATCTCTCTCTCTCTCTCTGATTTCCCTCTATCCCTCGTTCCTCTTTTGTTTCCCTTTGCCTCAACTCTCCTCTTCCTCTACTCTTCTCATCTCCGACTCTGATTTACTAGCCGTTGCTGTGAAACACACATCATTGACTCTAATGAAGTATGTGGATGTAGCAAGCTCAGCAAATGCACACAGCCATTTCCATCTGGTCGCAAGCATGGAGAGCTTCACAAAGCTTCATCCTCTTCATTGATGACTTTCTAGAATGACATGGGTCTATTTTATAGAGATAGATATGAGGTCTTTAAAATGTTTCAAAAACTCAAAAATTAGGCAGAAAAACAACGTGGTTGTCAAATCAAAAATCCTTAAACGGCATAGCCACATAACACATTTTAAAAGAATTCAACAATTTTTGAAGATGAAGGAAATCAGCACCAACTTACAGTTGTACATACTCTTCAACCATTGGAGTATCAAAAAAAAAAAAAAGACAACAATGGAGATAGCTGGGTCAATGCTTGAAGACAGCCTAGACTGACAAATTTTGTGAGGAAGTTGTCTGTACAGGAGCATATTTACAGAACGGATCGTCGACTAAAGTTGTCTAAGGAAAGACTCCAATCGACGCATGGTTAGGATATAAGCCAGCTGTTAGGCACTTGAGTGTGGTTGGTTGTCTTGGTTATACTCATACTCCATCTGAAAAAAAGGAATAAGATGAAAGACAAAGAGGAAGGAAATCTTTGTAAACTATAGCTCTCAGTCAAAGTACTATAGAATATTCAATCTATAAACAGGGAAACCAAACAGTAGAGATGCCGAATTTGATGAAGATGCATCTTGGAACTGTGAGCAAAATGAAGTAACAAGAAAGACTTCATAGCAACAAAAATCACAGCCACAACAAAATAATCAAGCACCAGTTAATGATGTAGCAAGTCAAGACTGAAGGATGGGTACAAATACAAATGGGAGGATTCTTTCTAACAAACAATTTCCAATCTCATCTCCACGATGATATGACTCCCCAGCAGAGTCACCAATCTAGAGAACCGGTCCATGGTCAAATATTTATTTAGAAAGATCTTGGATTATATGAATTCTGTTATTTTGTAACTCTTGAACCAAATAGCTATGAAGAAGCAATTCATCACAAAGAATAGAGGAATGTTATGCAAAATTAAATAAGGATGACCTAAAAGAAAACATGGATATCAAATTATATGAATTCTGTTATTTTGTAATTCTTAAACGAAATAGCTAAGAAGAAGCAACTTATCACAGAGAATGGAGGAACGCTATGCAAGAGGAAACAAGGATGACAAAGAAGAACGCATGGGAACAGGTTGACAAAACATTGTACGATGATGTGATCAGTGTCTAGTGGATATTAAGGACAAAGTTGAATCCCAATGGCACAATCCAAAAGCACAAGCCCAGATTAGTAGCAAAGAGATTCTTACAGAAGTTGAGGGTAGACTACAATGAAATATATGCCCCTGTCTCCGGACAAACACATTGTTAGAAAAATTATTGCACGGGCAGCTCAGAAAAAATGGAAGGAATATCCCCTTTATGTCAAATCGGCCTTATTCAATAGATTTGTTGAAGAAATATGTATTGGATAACCACCAGGATTTGTGGTGCAAGAAGAAGAAAAAGTCCTAAAACTGGGAAAAAAACCTATATGGCTTAAAACAAGCTCTAATAACTTGGTACAGCAAGATCGAAGCACATACTATAGTGAGCAAAGCTTCAAGAGGAGCCCCAATGACCGTATGCATTAAACTAAAGCAAAAAAAATTTTGCTATTCTAATCATCTCTCTCTAGGATGATGATCTTATTGTTATTGGAAATGACCCAACTCAAATAGCAACAATCGAACAGGACATGAGGAATCAATTTGAAATGACAGATATATATATATTGGAAATGACCCAACTCAAATAGCAACAATCGAACAGGACATGAGGAATCAATTTGAAATGACAGATATATATATATATATATATTTGTGGGGGATGGAGCTTGATTGGGAAGTGAACATATTTATGTCAGAAAAAAAATGCTGTAGCCCGCTTAAACGTATAAAATGGAGAATTGCAGAGCCGAGACTGCTCCTCTAGTTACAAATGAGAAGTTGAGTAGGTTGGATGGCTCACGTGAAGTATATGAGAAGCAATACAGAATGATCGGTAGTCTTTTATATTTAACTGCCACCAGGCTAGACCTTGTGTTTGTACAAGCTTACTTTCAGGTTCATGCAAAATCCAAGTTCACTTCATGCAGCTAAAAGGATACTAAGAAATGTCAAAAGAACTATTGATTTTGGCATCTGATACTGCCAATCCAGAACTAATTGGCTACATAGAAAGTGACTGGGCTTGCTCATTTGATGATAAGAAATGCACATGAGATATACAATTTCTTTTGGAAATGGTGTATTTTCATGACACGGTCAAAGGTAACAGACTGTAGCACAATAAATGGCAGGGGCAAAATATATTACCGCTTGTGCCACAATTATTAGAGCCATCCGACTTGGAAGAATTCTAGAAGATATGGGTGAGATTCAGAAGCAACTTACTAAAATTCTGTTGTGACAAGTCCACCACGATCATAACAAAACCCCTATTCAACACACACACACACACACACACACACACGTGAGCACAAACACACAAAAAGCACATCAAAATCAAAATTCATTTTTGTCCAGAAGTGGAAATTTAGGTGAAGTCAAACTTGTCCACCATCCTGAATTGCAAGTATTATTAACAAAGCCCTATTAAAGTTTAAATTTGAATTTCAATGAAATATAGTTGGAGTGAATTGATAAAAAATAACTTTTGAGGAGTGTTGAAATTTGCAGTTTTTACAAAAAGGAAGCTATGAAGGGCAAGCATAACGATGAAAGCAATCTTGGAGTAGCTAAAATTAGAGAAAGTTTGACTATCATAATTAAGCATGATTATGAATAGTTAAACATGCAATAAACAAGGAAGACAATGCCTCTTCCATGCAAACTCCGTTAGCTAACAGAAAAGGATGGTTGATAATGAAATATGTTTATATTAAGATGCTAGATATGGGAAATATGTTCACATTTGTCTTTTAGAAATTTTTAGTACATTGTCCACTCCATGTCAGCCTATAAAAAGATATTAGTATTAGTGTACGACAGATGAAAATTTAGTAAACCATCTACTTCTCTTTCAACATTTCTTCTCCTCATTCTTCACCTTCTTCTTCTTTTCCATTCCATTCCACTAGCCCATAGAATATGGTTTCATATTAGCACAATTCATTCCCATGTTAACTATATAAAAGCGCATCACAGCTCATGCTAAAATTCCAACAAGAAAAGCAAGAACTAGCAGAAAGTACAAATTCCCTCACTTTCAGTATTTGCATGTAAAACTTTCTCATGTAATAGCAAATCCTTGGTTGACACCACAGCCAAACAACGAAAACAATTAGCAGACAGAATGTGAACATCCAGCCTCAGCATCAGCAAGTATACTTCAGCAGTTATCAGACAGAACGGAAGCTAACAGAAGCAGCTGACTGATGAGAAGATTAGCTAATGTAACTGCCTTAAAATAAGCTGTACAACCATTAAAGACTCTGTAACAAATATATTGAGGCATCATATCAATTTCATATGCTGCTCATGGCTGCATATAGCATGCTTGGAAATGAAATGCAAAGTCTGAACTCTGTTCTCATCTATTGTCTGATCTTTCTCATCCCCCTTCCTTTCTTCTATTTCTCATCTTGTTTCTCCTCCTTTCTCATCCAAGTCTCCCTCTCATTCACTCAAAAATTCTGTGAATAGTGGTGATACCTTGTATTCAACACATTTGATATCAAAGACAAGTTTCATTTCTTAGAATTTTGGCTCTTACCTTAACAAGTTCAGCCAAAACAATTTCCAAAAAAACATGACCTGCAATTCAATAAACTCTGCAGTTACAGCAAATTTTGATGTGCAAGAAACTGCAATTTAATTTCTGCATGATTCTGGATTCATCAACAGAATAGCCTGGTTAATCAGGAATATATTTAACACTTCGTTTTTTTTTCTTTTTAATTCTGAAGTTACCCTCGAGCCTGAATTGACATTCTAAATTCTGCAATTCTAATGGTTTCTGAATTTTGGTTCCTGATCTTCCCGACACATTCCTGCATTCATCACTTGATTTTTTTTTCCTGATTTTCTGCAACGAATTTTGGCTGTACACCTGATCTACAAAAGAATTGCATATTCTTGATTCTTGATCTTCCAAGCTGCCACTCTTAAATTCTCCTACATATATAATTGTTTATTTCTGGTTCTAGACTTCAATGGTGCAAAACAATTACATGATTCGAATAATGAATTTGTATTAGGTGTTCTGAAGCCTATGTGATCGGCATCATGAAGGTTTTGATTATCCACAGTTATCTGTGGAAACAAATAGCCTAGAAGAACAGTAGCTGCAATTGCAGCATAATAAGAATACCCAAATTCAGCAACTGCAGCATAATATGACTATGAAAATTTAGCAACTTCAAGGTCTAACTCACGCTGCTACAAACATATCTAAATAGAGAGAGAGAGAGAGAGAGAGAGAGAACAAGTTTGATACTATCTAGGCTTACCGTCATAACAACAATAATAGCAAAGACCCTACTTCCTCTGTCAAGTCACATACAACCAGTAGAAATCATGCTTTCCAATTGACAAACACAATTACCCAACAAGTTGCCAATTGAGAATAATAAGGCCAGTTACAATGTAAGTCATTTTCAAACCTCAATTCACAGTATGTGGTGCAACTGCAATGCCTAATAACCAAGTGCAAGAACTGTCCGTTCCTGCTGCTGTCAGACAAATGATGAATGCCCAAATATACTTGCTAGTATTTGAACTCAGGTCTGTTCTGAAACTATGACACAAAAGTCAACCAACATTCAACAACAAATACTCCAATTTCTGCAGCAAAAGAGTAATAATGTCAGCCAAATCTCAGAAAACAGATTCACAAAGATATTCACCTTCTCATAACAATGAGAAGCATATGCACTACTACATTTCAATTCATTATCCAGAGCTTCCAGATTCACAACAGCATAGCCTCTATTTCCAATGCCACAAATTTGTGCTAAAAGAAGCTGACCAATACCATGATAAAACACATCAGACTGCTAATTGGTGCCAAGATTTCATACCGATGGAAGCTTAATATACCACAAAATTATTACACTACGATCCATAATTCGGAAATGCTGGTTACAAGCATTTTCAGTATCCTCTATAAGGTTAAGGGCAGATTTTTATCAGTAAGGCATCTTCACCAATTCAGCCAATGCTCTTTCATATCTTCAATGGATCAGACATTCTCATCAAAAATCTCTCAAAGCCAATGAAACTACAATGTCCTCTGAAGATATTATAGCAGCATTAGTAGAGTTTCTCTCTATGTACTTCACTGGACTTGCAATATAGGACATACAAAGTGCTACTAGGAACAAGATAGGGTAGCCAGAGGGCTACAGCAATAAGGACACAATGCAACTTCTTCCATCCTTGAGGACAAGGATGCTTTCAGGAGGGGGAGTAATCATATTGTAATAGCCCATCCTTAAAGGACAGTTAGCCAAAAATTGAAAGCCTAGGAACCAACAATCAGAAACAGAATGTGAACATCTGGCCTCAGCATCAGCAAGTATACTTCAGCAATTAACAGACAGAACAGATCAGAAACTATTGAGAAGATAGCTAATGCAACTACATGTAACTAACTTACAATCTGGTGCACAACCATCCAAGAATCAGTTCTGAGGCATCTGATCTCAGCATCAGAAACAGAATGTGAACATCTGGCCTCAGCATCAGCAAGTATACTTCAGCAATTAACAGACAGAACAGATGCAAACACAAGCAGCTAAGGACTATTGAGAAGATAGCTAATGCAACTACATGTAACTAACTTACAATCTGGTGCACAACCATCCAAGAATCAGTTACGCATCAGTTGAGGCATCTGATCTATATGATCTGTTGAGCGTGGCTATGTATAGCATGCTTGAATCTAAACTCTTTTCTCTCATCTCTTGCTTGACGTTTCTCACCCCCCTCTCCTTCTATTTTTCATATGTCTTCTCCTTTATCATCCAAGTCTCCCTCTAAGTTACTCAAAACTTTGCAAATCAGTGCTGAATCCTTGAATTCATCATAAAACTCTCATTTCTCTAGCATTATTTTGCAGCAATGGCATCACACTTTCAAAATTTTTTTGGAGCGATTTAAAAAAAAAAAAGAGTCCCAAAATAAATCAATTTTGTGGATTGCATGCAAATTGATTACAATGTTTCACAGCCCAATAAAAAAATTGACTCAAAAATATTATATGAACACCGTAACCCGGGCAAAGCAAATGCATGCAACTACTAGTTTAGGACTCAAGCCATTTCAAACGAGGTAGAATTATTGGCGCCACATGACCAAAGCCCACTTGGAACCATACCCTACAACAAGCCGCCAAAAACCATAGAACACATAACAAAGGGTCTAATCTATATGTAACATTACACAAGCAATCGTAGCTTGAGCCATGATTGTGCGAGTTACCACAATAGAAATACAAATTGAGGTCACAAAAGAAAATGTCCCCTTGTAGACCTCTAGAAGTTACTGAATAGCGCTATTACAAGAGTAGAAGGTGGCTGTGTTCTTCCTACTGGTAAACCACTTTTACCTTTAGCAACAGAACAACTCGATTTATTACTAAAGAAGTTTGTCGGAGCGTTTTGTCTTACTAGTATCAAGTTGAACAGATTTAAAAGACTCCCTTGCATGGCCTGGATCAAAACCTAGGAATATAATACAACTAGTAAAATAAGAAAAACATGAAAGATATTCGTCATAAATAATTCGAGAAACTCTCTAAAAAGCAGCTACCACTGAAGATCAAGTGAAACAAATTTCCCTAATATCAAATTTTCTCGAGTAGGAGATATAAGTCCAAGGGGTCAAATATGGGACAGAACACTTGGAAATAACAAATTCCAACAAGAATAACAAGCAATCATTACACACTACAGTAAGACCCGAGACTAAACAATCCCACAGCTCGGGTCAGTGAAAAAAAACAAGTTCATTCAAAAATCCAAAATATCATCTCAAAACGAGGAAGCAAAAGTGCTTAATTTCATCTTCCTGGCCTGAAGACTGTCGCAATCCAATCCACAGCCACACTGCGGACACTCTTCGAAATTATCAATTGGGAAATTCGCAGAGGCGATTCCCACAGAGAACACGAGCTCATCATCAACCCGACTTATCTCCACAATATTAAGCCACAAGAATAATACCTTCACGCTTACGCCGCTAAGGTTCGTGATCTTGTTTTCCGATATGTACCCGCTAATCGTAGTTTTATATCTGAGATCGTAGGAGCCCTCAAGCGAGAAGCTACAAGCCCCATTCAAGTAAGCGCGAAATTCACCGGTCTTCTCGACTAAATCATAGCTCAAAACGCCTTTCGGAAGGAGGCCAATGGGGAAATTGAAGCGTTGAAGGCCCTCATATGCGGTGGGTTTGTCGGCGAAGGAGAGAGAGAGAAAAGAGAGGAAAAGGCAGAGGACCGTGACGGCGATCTGAGACATTTTTGTTCCCAGTCAACGTCTACCTCGCCATATATATTGAAGATTTTAAGCAACTAACGATGCGACTGGTGGGCTTCAGGCAGCTTCGTGAATGAATTTATCTTTTTAATTTTAATTATATATTTTTAAAATAATTGGATAATTTTACTATTACTAAAAGCTCTGACTTGATTTTATCACTATAAAATAAAGTTGAACAAAAGGCTTAACCAATTAGTACGCAATGGCTTCACGAAGAGAAATTATAATCTCTCTTTGATGAACATTTTGGCCAAACAAAGCCAACTCTAGCAACAACCAGCCTAATCAACAAGGTTCAAGATTGAGTTGCTAAGCAGTTGAGAAGTTGGCTAGTCAAAAGTGGAAAGGTTGTTACATAGCATGGCTAATACTATAGGAGTAGTTGAGAGTAAATTGTCAATATGGGGTGCAATGAATTGACTTGAATCCCAAATCTTCTTCCATTTCCTTCCTTTTTGCTATATGGTTTCCCTCATTTCTCACTCTTTGCCTTCTTATTTCACTTCCCTTCCATCAACGAGTTGTTCAATGTTTAACATGTGCATGGGCAAGAGTCAAGGATTTTCTAACAGTGACTTGAGTTCCATAGTTCTAGGGCCTCTTAACCGGTGCAATTGATGCGTTTTTCATTTACCATACAATGTCATTTTTGACCTATTCAAATGCATTCCTATCATTAAATGTTTGTCTCAATATGCTAGGATCATTCTACCATACTCCATCATCATGAGAAAATTAATTCAAAAATCGTAATTATAAAATTACTTTTCTATATAGATTATTAAATAAATCGTGTTGTGTCGACACGACTATTCTTTTAGGCCTTTGACATACAAACATGTTGTATTATCCCGGTATGGGAGAAAAATATCTCGGCTCAACAACCCACATGGCTTGCCTATTTGGGATTGAGCATGCTTCTAGACCGTGTCAGTTTATGCACGATTATAATAAAAATAAATAATAAATAAAATTATATAAAGAGTTATAAAAATCATCTTATATTTTATTTATCTTATCAAATATTTTTAATATTATAATTTATAAAAGTATAAAAAATAAATTTAATAATGATATTTAGTTTTTAGGCAAAAAACACTATTGTCATTAGTATTAAGTGGATTTTCATGAACAAATTCGAATAAAAAGTGTGTCATACCTAGAAACCACTAGTTTAGTAGCCTAAGAATATAATTTCTAGGGAATAGATTTTGATAAAACTATTACTTTTATAGTTAGATTTGAATATTTAAGAATCGTCTTATCCATAGTTTGCACAATTGGGTTTAGGCTGTATCAAATAGATATCAAGAGTGTGTGGAGTATGCAGAACAATCTAAGAGGTTTGTTGATTTCTTTCTTCTCAGCTATGTGTACAAACTCAATGAAAGTTGTGCATATTCTTAAAGGAGCTCCTAGAGCCTGGTATGAATGCTTGGCTTCCTATCTCAATGACTGCAGCTTTTTTAGGGGGTGGAGTTGATGTGTGATCTGAATATTAATTTAAAATATAATATTTAAATTATAATAATTAAGCAAATTATTAAGTAAAATTTGTAGGTTATAATATTAAGTTTGGTCTATGATAGTTGCATGATCTATGCACATGAAGCAATGTAGTTAGTGCCTGAGGAACGGAAGAGAAAGAGCTCATGCATGCCTAATGGTAGGGTGGGTGTTTGATGTGTGTATGAAAATAGATGTATAAGGTTGTATGAGGGCACACATGCACTATCAAATTTTAACTAGCAAATAGGTATGCGATTGATACTTATATGTCAACCTATATATATATTTAACTAACATGCCAAATAGGTATGCGACTGACACTTATATATCAGCCTATATATATATATATATATATATATATATATATATATATATGTATAAAAGAAGTTTTATGCTTCTTTTATCTGATTTTTTATAAGTTTTTATGAAAAAAAGAGAAAAAGAGAAGGAAAAAAAAAGAGACTAAGAAGAAGAAAGAGAATCTGGAATGAAACTTTAAAGGATCTTTGAGATTTAAATTAAGATAAGTGAATTTTAAGTTTCATTCTTTATACTTTTTTTTTCTAAAATTTTTAAATTTTTTCTTCTTGATTATCTAAAATTTAAGATTTTATATTCTCGGTTATATACAATTTTTCACCCATATCTTATTTGATATTTGGTTTGTATGTATGTCATTCTTTTGTAAAGTTTTTCAGATTTTGATATATATTGTTTATGTTCTGTATTGTTAGAAAATATTCTAAATTTTTTTAAAGTTTAATGAAATATCTTTCTTTTATATCTTTTATTTTGCATGAACATTAAAGAATCCTTTTTGCGCATTCCTTTTTTTTACAAGATCTTGGAAAATTCTCTCCAATAAGTAAAGTTATTTTATTTTTAAATTTTAAAAAATATTTATATTTTGTAGATACTTTTAATTTTTTAAAAATAAATCAATATAAAGAATTGTCAAAAAATATATATTATAGCATGCAAAAATATGTTAAGATAAAGTTGTGTAAGGCTCATCCATGTATTATAAGAATGGAGAAAACCAGATCTATTGTGATGATATGTAGATAGATCATCTATAGGTTTAAATAGTAGAGTAATATCGTAAATTACATAATTGTGATGTCATTGCCTTTAGATTTCAATCAAGCAAATTTGAAAAGTTGGAGATCAAATTGGAGTGAATTTAATCACTTCTTAGGACGAATGCTTTTATATTTATGTTATAGAGTCATTATCAAAGTTTCATCTAGCATCATTATTTGTATTTTGGGACCTAGTTTTCATGTTAACAATTCAGATTGTGACTGTTGACACAATTTATTTTATCAAATTTAATGAGAAATGTATTTTTGTTACTTATTTATATTGATGTTATTATTTTACTATTGTGGATTGTTTAGCTCATGAGTTTATTAAATGCACAAAACATAAATTTGAAATGAATATGGCTAATAAACTAAAATTTTTCTTAGTCTTCACATCAAACAATTTGAAAATAAGATGTTTATATTTCAATTCAAATATGTTAAAAATGTTGTCAAGTAGTTTGGGTTAGAATTATAAGAAGCACACTAAGGCACCTATAAGTAGGATTGACCAAACACTTTATAGGAAAATAATTGGTAATCTTTTTTGGTCTAACTACTGATAGACTTGACATTACTTAACAATAGTTGAATACGTTAGGTATCGGGCTAACACTAAGAAGTCACCCTTTAAGTGTTGTAAAACATATTATTTATTATGTTAGTGGAATATTGACTATACCATTTAGAATTTTCATGACTCAAATCTTAATCTTATTAATCATTCTAACGTAAAGTGGGCTAGGAATGCCGATGATAGGAAAAGCATGTTAGGTGGATGTTTTTTTATTGGAACTAATTTGGTGGTATGATAAACCAAAGAGCAAAACTTTGTATCCCTATCCATTATTGAAGTTAATTATATCATGATTGGATTTTGTTGCATCTAGTTACTTTAGATGAAACAAATGTTGTATGATTATAACATTATTTGGATGCTATGATGGTGTTATATGATAACACCATTGCCATCAAACATCTCAAAAAAATCCTATCTAATACTCTAGCAATATGCATTGATATTAGATATCATTTTATTCATGAGTTATTTGAATCTTATGTCATCTCATTAAAACATGTGTACAAAGAAAACTAATTGGTTGACTTTTTCACAAAACATATATCTAGCATTAGATTTGAGGTTTTTTAGAAAAGCCATTGATAACTATGTTGCTCCTTGGCAAGTGTTTCATCATGTGTAGTAGCTTGGTCTAGCATTTTATCTCTAGTTTCGATTATATTTCTTTGCCTAGAGTAGATTATCGTCATACATTTAGTTAGTTTGTATTTATTTTTTAATATTTTTTAAAATTTTTTAAAATAAAATAAAATAAAGAAAATATTGTATATATATGATAGTGAGAAAATTTTCAATTGTGTGTAATTTATGCGTTGAATATAGTCAAATATGCTGTGACATCGCCTCACTTTTTGTTCACCTTATTGTATATGAAAGAGTTGGTCTTTCTTTTTGTGTGGCTCCATTGGAGTGTTCTCATCTTTCCTTGTTAGTTGAGGATGTGGCTGCAAAAGTGAGTTTCAAAAGCTAGCAACCCTAGGTGTATTTGATTGATATTAGAATGTAAATTGATGTAGGACTTGACGTACTTTAGTCGGAAACCACCCGATAAAAGGTCATGGCACTTGTGTGCCCTTGAAGACTTAGCAAGAACTAAAAGGGGCTTAAAATGAATGTTCATTTTGAGTACTACATCTCACAAAAATGATAATAATATAATGTTAATCACTCAATGTTAGGGCTCAAAGTAAGGGAAGAAGAAAAGTTTAGGGCTGGAGGTCCTAGTGGCAGAGGGTTTGACCTTCCTTTCAAAGAAAATTTTGAATCACTCTTAGGATCCTACGGATTTTATGTCTTAGCCAGACTTCCCTCACTACTTAAAGCTTCATGTCCTCTTAAAATGTAAGGTGGTGCTACTCATGCTTAACCTCCTGTATATATGTGGGTCTTTTATAATGTTCTTTAGGTCTTCTCTGTTGGTTTTTCATGTTGCATTTCATATTCACCCTTGCATGGTTCTGTGGACTACATTTCTATATTTTTTCATCATGTGGCTCTTGTTTTAAGAAGGTTACTGGGTCCCATTATCCGGGACCATAAAAGGAGCACGGGAATTATCGAGCGTTTTTACCCGAGAGGTCCAAGTTGCCTCCGAGAACTCATGCAATGCAAAATGACCGAGAACTCTATGTCCGACAACCCACGTGGGACGCGGA
Organism: Nepenthes gracilis; assembly: GCA_033239525.1. Classification (NCBI taxonomy): domain Eukaryota; kingdom Viridiplantae; phylum Streptophyta; class Magnoliopsida; order Caryophyllales; family Nepenthaceae; genus Nepenthes; species Nepenthes gracilis. The sequence goes on from BSYO01000033.1 coordinate 8,397,950, forward strand.
CTCATTGACCAGTTCTTATCCGGAATGCCACCAACAACTTTCTTTGCCTGTCACCCAAAACATTCCTGGCGCAGCATTTTTTTTTTCACCACCAAACAAATGAGAAGTTAACTTACTCTAAGAAATATTGGGCATTCTCATCTATAAATACTTAATGCATTCAAAGGAGGGATCTTATTTCAAAGAGAGATAAAGATCTATTTTTGTGGTCAACTGGTGAAAATCTTTCTAGTTCTCGGCCTCGTGGTTTTTCCTTCATTTCAAAGAGGGTTTCCACGTAAAAACTTGGGTGTCCATTCCTCTTTTTACTTTTATTTTTATTATTTTTGTACCCAAACGCAACAATTACTTCTAAGAAATAGAAGAAACCTTGCCTTAACTTACTCAGTTCTTGAAATTCTTTTTTTTTTTTTGTAACAAATGAGAAGTTAACTTACTCATGAAAGAGAGATTGATCTCATCTTCCTTAATGCATATATTTCATCTATTTTCATTGGTTGGCACTAGAGCTGGTCTTTATTAATTTGTATTATCCACCCTGTCATGTGTCTAGGAATTTTACACAAACATTCCAAATATCGACAAGATTACCTCCTCTTTTTTTATCTGTTTTAGGAAAATGATTCTTAGGATTATCTCATCTGTTCTTTCTAGCATTCTACATCTTCTAATGTAAGTTATCAAATGTATCAATGTATACCTTACTCATACCACCATACAGCAGTATTGTGTCCTTTTTGACACGGAGCTTTCATGTAATGATATGGTGAATATCTAATAAACAAGATCTTTTTAAAATGACATCCGGTTTTATATTAAATCGTATTCACATATTTATCTATTGCACCTTATGTGTTTCTCTTTGTTGGTGAGGTTAACTTCCTATATGCTATTCTTATGATGAACCTATTATTCTCTTCTCTCATCTTCGCTCCCACATCATCTCCACTTATGAAATTAAGAAAGATGACAACCTCCCATGTGGATATTTAATTTAGAAGTTGTCCATGAGGCTACTGTTTATATTTTTTGAGCTACCCCATGTCCCTCTAGGGAAACTTATCAATCGAACTATTTTTTAGCAAATGGAGCTCATTCCCACTTATGTCCATTGAATCAACATGATTCTCTTTCCAACCCTTTGCCTAGTGATCCTACTTTTTGATCAACTTGCTACTATTTGATCTAATCAATTGTGCTTTATTGCATACATTAACCACCTCAAAAACCCATCATCAAAATAAGATAGGTCATCTTGAGACCCATTTTCAATGCACATGATACATTTGTCAAGGTTACCTTGATCGGATGTTCTCTAAGCTTCGTTTATCTTGCGATCAACACCTCAACAATTTTGGTCCTTTTAATGAGGATTGAGTTCCTTTTTGTATTATTGATAAAAAGTGTAATATTTTAAATTTTTATTTGATTTATTTTAAATTAAATAGAGTATATAATAATAATAATAATAATAATAATAATAATAATAATAATAATAATAATAATAATAATAATAATAATAATAATAATAATAATAATAATAATAATAGGGGGAGAGGAGTTGCATGTGGTAGGTGAAAGAAAAAGAAAGGAAAGGAGAGAGAAGGAAGGGGAAGAGAATAAGGAGAGGAAGGGGAAGGTGGTGCGGGGGTTGTAATGTCCGTTGGTTGAAGGAAATTGACACCAGGTTCGGAAGTCTGACAAAGCCCTCTCTACAATTTACCTTCCATTATATGCGCTAGCATGAATAGAAGAAGAAAGACGCGAGCCGAGTAGAGCAACCACCGCCGCGTTGGAAGAGAAGCAAGAAATTGAGACAAACAAATCTTTCGTTTTTTTTCGTTGATACCGATTCTTTGCTTGCATGTACTAATTTTAAAAAAATTAGCCAAAATCTCGATGATGGGAAATGGGGCTAAAAACAAAGCTACGGCTTTGGTGAGGAAGAAGAAAGAAGAAGAGGAGAAAAGATAAGAAGAGAACAAAAGAAGAAAAGAAAAGGCGCACGGGTGAAGGTTGTGTGGCACGTAGGAGAAGAAGAGGAAGCTTGCGGTAGAGGAGGCAAAGGCATGAAGGGTGCGTAGTAGAGGTATAGAAATGTACGGTTTGGGTATTTTAGATTATCTTTTTATCAGAACTACTTGGTATAAAATCAAGACAAGTATATGTAAGAATATTTTTTGTCAGATTTTATGTCTAATGATATTTGTTTACATTTGAAGATTTTTCTAACAAGCATACTATTTTTATGCACTACATTTGTTTATCCTATACTTGCATGTATGATTTATTGGTTGTTCGGTAGTTTTGATCGAGATTGATGATTTTGGGGGATTTTTTTGGCATCTAGAAGTCATGGTGCAAGAGCTTGGCCAAGAAGTGGTGGTTTTGGTTTGTGTCGATCTGAAATCTCATGAGATAGATAGAAGTTTCAGTCAGCAAAGAGGTAGGTGGTGGAGTGAAGACGATGAAGGGTAAGAATGAGAGTATGTTTGTGTGGGATTGTGATAGTTTGAGACCCTAATGTGTTAGTATGTGTGTAAAACTGTGATGGTTCGAGGCCTGAATGGGTTGATGTGTGTAGAACTGTGGTGGTTCGAGACCCAAATGGGTCAATATGTGTGTAGGATCGTGGTTGTCCGAGGCCCAGATGGATCGGTATGCTTGTGTGGGACTGTGATAGTCCAAGTCTCGGATGGGTCAGTATATGTGTAGGACCATGGTGGTCTGAGGCTCAGATGGGTCAGTATGTGTGTAGGACCATGGTGGTTTGAGGTCTGAATGGGTCGGTATGTGTGTAGGACCATGGTGGTATGAGGCCAGGATAGGTCGGTATGTGTATGGGATCGTAGTGGTCTGATACTTAGATGAGTCGATATGTATGTATGTGGGACCGTGGTAGTTCGAGGCCCGGATGGATCGGTATGTGTATAAGACCGTGGTGGTCTGAGGCTCGGATGAGTCGGTATGTGTATGGAACCATGGTGGTCCGAGACCTAGATGGATTGGTATGTGTGTGGAACTATGGTGGTCTAAGGCTTGGATGGATCGATACGGGATCTAATGATAACAGATAGTTGAGAGTTACAAGTATAAAATAAAGCCGATAATGATATTAAGTTGTTCGAGAGTTATAGGTCTAAATTGTAGCTAATAATGATCAAAAGATGGGTAATAGTTGTAAGCCTGAAATGTATCTAAGTTCATGGAGCTAATGATATTAGATAATCAAGAGTTGTAGGTCTAAAATATAACCGATGATGATATTAAGTTGGTTGAGAGTTGCAGGTCGAAATTATAGTCGATAATGATGAAAAGATGGTTGAGAACTACATGCTTAAAATACAGTCGAACTCATGGAGCCGATAATATGAGATGTCAATAGTTGTAGGCATAAAATATTACTAATGATGATATTAAGTTGGTTGAGAATTACAGGCCGAAAATGTAGCCAATAATGATGAAAAGATGGTCGAGAGTTGTAAGTCTAAAATGTAGTCGGGCTTATGGAACCGATGATATAAGATAGTCCAGAGTTGCAGGCCTAAAATATAACCGAACAAATGTATTCAATAATATAAAATAGTCAAGAGTTGTAAGCCTAAACTGTAATCTATAATGATAAAAAGGTGGGCGAGAGCTGCATGCCTAAAATGTAGTTGAGTGCCGATTTTATGTAATGGCCTAGAACTGTTGATTCAAAACATAATTTTTATAATGTACAGATTGGATTTTGATTTGTATCTGCTGTAGGTGTGCGGTGGTTTCGATATATGTGGCGAAATTTATTTGATTTTATATAAACTCTCCCCTTGATTTACGTGTACTATTTTATACATGTATATGATGATACTTGTTAAATTTTTGACTCATATTTTTTTAATTTCTCACATTAGAGTAGAAGATTTGGATCTCAGCAAGAGTTGGACGGGATCTGCGATGGACCACGTCCTAACATCCGTCAATAACTTGATAAAAAATAAACATCCATACTAAATAAGATAAAATAATCCATTGAATATGAGACTTCCACGTCAATACCTCGACCAAAACCCGCACATAAAAAGATCACAAACATAGGATTCAAAAGAAATGCCATATATCCGTGGCTCCGACACCGACACATCATCGACAATGATATTGGACCTAATTAAGGATAGATGCCTACCAAAAATCAATGCAACATATATATAAATATCATATCTATAATCAAACACAAAATCTACAGCTTCGAATAATACAAAAATGGCACACGGGCTAAGCAACAATGCTTGAAAATTCATAATACATTAAAAAGCATATTCGAAACTATCCTAACTAATCTACAATAAATAAAATAACTTAAATCTGTCCAAAATACAATAATACATCAACAACAAAATAAACAAGCCTAATTCTTTCAAATCTTCAATATTGCTTGGTGGGCAAGAACTCCTACATCTCCTATTTATCTGAAAGTTAGTAAAAATAGTAAGAAAGTGAGTCAATTGTTCAATAAGATATAATATATAAATGAATATGTATACTTTTAACTTAAATACATATCAGATGGGAAACGTGATCGTGTGAAAATGCTTAAACATGTATAAAAACTTTCATGATGCATATCCAATTCTCTTATCTTTATACTTAGCCAAAAACATGCTTAAATCTTACTTTTCTTTATGGACTAGGACCGGTAGGCCTTACCAACTAAAGAAATGGAATATCAAAAAAAGGATTGTATATGTGTGAGGTTCCGAGTTAAAGAAATAATAATTAGAAGGCAATTAAGTTAATATGGGTGTATCATGGTCAAAAGGTATGAGAGGAATCGGATGAACAACTCAAAGAGCCAAAATCGGTAAACGGATTATCGAGATATGTAACTTTGTAAATACGATTTCGGGTTTTAAAGCATGATAATCATGGCTTAACATAATAAGGACAAGGCCTTAGGATGTGAAAGATTGGGTTTGAATGGTCAAAACGGGTCCTAACAAACGCTGCGGCAGCTTGCCGCTTGCCCCGGCTCCGACCGGCGCCCTCCGGCGCCGAGCCCACCTATAATGCCGCCGTGCGCGAGCCGACCATGGCCGAATGCTTGCGCTGGCTAGCGCAAGCGCGCTCCGAGCGCCGGTTGCTTTTAAATACTTGACCATTTTCTCCTCATTTCCCACGGTTCCAAAATAGTTTTAAAGAGTGTGTGCCATTCTAGAGAGAAAGGAGGAGTTGAAGTCCAAATCGTATAAAGGTGAAAGTATGATAGTGTTCTAATACTCACTTCTCGTTCTTTTTCGATATTTTATGTAATACCCACCGTGGATGTTAGAATCTTGAAACCCATGAGTATGGGTTAAGGAAAATATAGTTGTTTGTCCGAACCGTGTCCGATTCGTCCCAGGTGGGTTTCAAACCCTAACCCACAAAAAATTGGGATTTCACTTTTTTGCCCGTGTATCATGAAATTGAAAAATGTGAATCCCCACGCCCCATTGATGAATATATGTCGGCCGCGGGTTCAAACGTTAACCTCCGGAGCCTCTAAACATTATTTATTCTTATTCTAGAAGGAGGTGATAATTGCGTTGTCACCTTCGTAAAATGATGGAATGACCCAGAATTCCCAGTGTTCCAATTGTGTGTATATATCGACCGGATGACCGAACAAGATTTGACCTGCTTTGTGGCACCCGGGAGCCTTTTTGGATAATCCGAAAATGAATGGGAAGTTGCATACTTTCACCCTTTGATAAGTTAAATAAATGAAATCTTGTGGTACAAAGACAAAGCTTCCGATATTATTCAATAATGAGATCTTTCATGATCAACCTAAAACGAAATGAGAAATGTAAAGTGATATGCCTTCAAAAAGAAAGTAACATTTAATTGATTAAAAGGCAAGAGAATGAGTTTCAGAGGATTCAAAGTGACTTGTGATCGACTGAGGTATGAAATCTAATATTTGTTGTGAACTTGGAATGATTTATTGTGGATTAAGGAAATTGACATAACCCAAATTGTGAATAAGGAATTTAGTCCCATTGATATCGAGAATCGTGCCGTGAATGGAAGGGAGTCCACATTGTTGTTTGATGATATAATCTCTGGATGGAAAATTTACATGATGGGAATGAGATTTTAGATGTGATTGTGTGTAAAACAAAAATCAAACTATATTCTTTTATACCATGTCCATATGTGAACCCGAGGAATATTTTATGTATGTGGCACGCTTTAGAAAACTACCATGGAAGAATGAGGAAAACGACGCACATTGAGATGTAGTCGTCTTCGTGATTGTTGCATAAGGCAAGCCGTTGCTTTAGAATATGAAATACGAAAGATGATGTAATAATGCAAGATGAGAATATGAAACCCGGTGATTCAAGACTAAAAATGAACGGGGTGAATCTTGGTTCGAGATGAAAAGAGGGTTCCAGTGATTTCGGTAACTGGTGTGAACCGTGAGAATCAAGTGATTCCAGGTTGTTTCTGTTCCCCTCATTTCACATAAATTGTTTATGATTACATTTGCTAAAATAAACTCTTACCGTTGTTGTTTTTCCTTTCAAAAATCACTATTAGAGTAAGGAGAGGTTATGTGGTTAATGGACGTCGAGTGCTTTGGTCCAGATTTAACACAATGGCTCATTATTGTCATTTTTATGGCTTTGTTATGCTTCCGCAGACATGAAGTATTTAAAATTAATGTTTGAGGTTTCATTTAGATGGCATCTCTAGATCTAATACGGAGAGTAGGAATTTTGTATGGACCCATGGACGATATGATAGATGTGTGATCCCAAATATGCATAGGCTTTAACACCCGAATACATTAAAAGTGTATATTTCCTAGGTTATTGTCCACACAATATGCTTCAAACAAAATTTACGGTCTCACGCTCCTATTCAACATCTAAAAATATATCTCCCTATGAGATGCTACTTTTTTCTCCCCCACGGTTATAAAGGGGCAGTTCATTGATATGCCACTACATTATTCTAAGTTATGTTAGAGAATATTACCTATTAAATGAACCTTTATCCAATTTCTTAACTTATCTTAAGGGAAACTCTACACTTAACTTCATATCACTTATTTTTTTATCTTTGGAAAACGGTTTATAAATCTTAATAAATTGTAGAGTTTTCTTTCATATTTTCATAATTCTTTTTAATGTATATATACTTATTTCTTATTATACGGTATTTACATAACTTTAAATACATGCATAAATTGACATGGAATTTAGAAGATGTTAGAAAATTTTTACTACATTATATAAAACAGAAACATTATAATTTTGGAACCATAAATTTTACATACAAGGTAGTAAATATAATTTTCCAGATATATAAGGCAACATATATGAAATACATGTGATTAAATATCAAATAACTAAAAATGAACATGTTCTTAAAGCTAGGGTTCCAGTTTTCAAGGCTAGATTTCACATAAACCCGGAAATCACAAGATAAAATCACATACTAGGGGTTAGGGTTTTCGATTTAACACAATACTTCACAAAACTTTAAAATTGGAAAAGAAATCAACGTATATGTATATTTAACACCTGAATACATTAAAACCTAAGTTTGGACGGATATTTGAACAAAAATAGCTATGAGGAACGGTAAGGAATAAGGAATAAGAAAAAAAAAAGTATATGAATACACTTGTCTCGATCCGATCTCTAAATTTCTCAACTAACTTCACCCCGAAAACGGACTCGAGAGCTTCAATCTCCTTTTCTCTCTCTTTACCATCGCGCTCTCTCTCTCTCTCTCTTTCCTCTTCTGCAAAATGATGGAAGAAAGCTGAGTGCGTGGGTTAAATATCCGGGCTGGTGCCCAAGGGGCACGGACCCACTGGAATTGCTCCATCGTGAATTGGGCGCGCCTCGTGCATAGCCCGAAATCGATCTTGAATCAACTTTTCTCCACATTTTTTCACTTTCAATGATTTTAATTTTGATTATATTAAATTATTTAACCATAATTATCATAAATAAAAAATGCGAACCTTAGAAGATCTGACAAGGTATTTCATGATTTGGTGAGTTTGGTACATCCCTTACGATATTTTGGAGTATGTCATATTTATATTATCTAGGCGATAATCCGATGAAATCATATACGAGTTTAATTTGTTAGGTTTATTATTTTAGTTTGTCACACTCAAATTTTGAGATTTTTAATTTATTATTAAAATTATTTGAGATTTTTAATCTCATGAGTAATAATTAATTAGATCTATTAAACTTCAAGATGTGACAAAAAGGTGTATGCTTTTAATCATTTTTGTTTGATATTTGGTGTAGAATGATTACTATTATACTAATATTTCAGTGGATATTTGTTATAGAATGATTACTATTATGTTAAAGGTTTAGTAGAGCTTATGTAATCATTGAGTAATAATATATGTAGTTTCAATTTTTCAACTTGTCCTACTAATTTGTATTTGCATATGTTTATCTTATTGATTATCTATTTGTCATTAAGATATATGATGCAATATTATTTATTTTGTATTAACCATGTTGATATGGAAAAACTAGTTGATCCTTCTCAAATAGTTACTACGTTAAGTGTCTTTAATTTATCTTGAGTTCTAAGAGTAGTTATTTTTTTATGTTTGTGGATTCTATCTTGATAGTGTGTAAGTACGTGATTAATTTGTTTTACTAGCGGTTAGGAAAATATTGTTATGGAATTATCAAAGAGAGAAGATTTTCAACAACTTTCATAATTGTTGCATTCTATGATGTGAATGGGATACTTTTAATAAATATCTGAAAGATGAATGAGTACAAATTACATAGAAAATCATGCCTAATAGACGCACGAAGAACACATTAGTCTAGATTAGAGATAATACCATGCATGATAGATGCCTGAAAAATGTATAAGTGCAAATTATATAAATACGATGCTTGATGGGTACATAAAAGACATATAGATTGTATCTAATGTTACTCCTAATGGATGTTTGTGTTGGAGTTTGACACCCGGATTTATACACAACTCGGCGTAACAGAAAATCTGAACCCCTTGTTGATCGTCAGTCACTAATTTAGTGGTACAAAGAATAAAGAATACATAACATTTTTAATATGAAAAATTCTTCTCAATTAAGGAAAAAATTTCAAGATAAATTCCAAACAAACTTCCACTATATAAAATCGATTATAAAAAATCTATGAAATAGAATACCAATAACACACCCGAGACAAAAAAAGAAAAACAATCACCAGAATAAGAAAACTCTCATTCTCTCTTATCTCTCTATTTTTCTTCTCTCATTTCTCTCACTGGTAGTACTCTTCTACTCATTAATTTTACAAGTGTGGCGACAAAAGACGAACAACGGAATCTCCTTTTCACACTTTGCTCCGTTTCACTCTCCGTTCTTCTATTACTGTCCTGCTGCTACGCTTCTAAAGTACCTGGTGCGCTTTTATAACGACGCAGGCTCCAAAATACATCTACTTACTTGGCCTGATCTTTTAGATGATTTGTCATACCAACTTTATTATTTTTTACGCCTTCATCAGTTCCCACGCTTCCTTAGACGGCACATACTTTGCATATTAACCTACTTTACGCAAATGACGCATGTCTTACAGGTCAGTTACCTACTCTGCAAAGCCTGCAAACTCTAAAAAGTTAACTATTCTACAAAATCAACTGTCAGTCTTTCCAAACAAGTTGTCATCGGCCATCACCTAGTGTTCTTGGCTATCACTAGTGTTCTCGGCCATCAACTAGTATCCTCGGTTATTACCTAGTATCATCGGACGTCACTAGTGCCTTTGGTGATCACAACTTGCTGTCCAATCGGATGACTTCCTACTTCCTGGCAAGTCGGCTCCATCTCAGCTTAGCCGGCTGACCTTCCTGGCCGGCCTCCCTTCATGCTGCCCGCTCTACCGACCTTCTGCTTTCTGGCCAGTCAGCTCAAGAGCAGCATTCTTACTGCTCTTCTTGTCATTTGTCGCACGAATGAAGCGCGTGCGAACATTCCGAATTTTTTCACTCCGAGATTTGCTTATTCTAGCAAATGGTCACTCCGATATTTTCTCACTCCGACAAATCGGTCACTTCGACATTTGCCCACTTCGGCAAATTGATCAATTTGGTCATTTGTTGCAACCAATTTGCAACACTTTGAATTTCGCACAAGCTTTGTGCGATCTTCCGATGACGCATTCATTTATTGAGCTACTTATAAGGGAGCGATCAAACCCAATAGTTTGAAAAAGGAATGAACGCAATTTGGACAAAATGTTGCATTTGAATAGAGCACATGCATAGATTTGACAAAAATTCACACTTATGTGCGCATTATGTGTTCAGGTGCTTGAATTCCGTGTTTTAGCTTTTGGATGTATTTTAACCTTGTTTTTTTGACTACACTACTTATACTTTTCTTTTCTTTTAATCTAGCTATTTCCATTGATTGCTATTTGCCAAGGAGAAAGTGTTGTCTGAGGGAGACAAGCCTTATGAATGAGAAAATCTTATTTATCGGTGAGATCTAATTCCCTTAGATTTTTCTTTTTCAAATCTTTTATCATCATTAAATACTTGTTTAAACATATATTTAGAATTCTATGGGTAGCTTAGGCTTAAAAGTTTACTAATGCTAGAGATTCACAGGGTAGTGAACCAAAGCCTAAAAAAAAACTAAAATATGTCTGATTTCATTGTTGAAAGTAAACTTGAGAAATTATTCAATAGATATTATTAGTTAAGAGTATGTTACTTATGAGTTATTACTTCTGTATTATTTAAATTATAAACTGACTTGCACTGAAGGATTTTTTATTAATGGGTTAAGAAATCTAGGGAGTTTAATTTAAAAACTATTTGATTCTTAAAATTTTTAATTTATTACTATTTTATATTATTTTTATTTATGCTCTGTCTTTAATTTTACTATTGATTATGATTTTTATATTGAAATATTGACTCAGATTGTTACATATGAACTCAAAAACTTTGTTAAATATTTGTATAACTTATAGTTTCAACATTTAATTTAGCTACTCTTTGAATACCTTTAATAATACTATATGTTTTCCATTTATATTAAAGTAATAAAATATATCTGTAAAAGACTTCTTTTGTCGTTTGGGCCTCCTTTTGTGAAACAGAGAAGTCACTTTACATTAAAAAAGAGAAAAAAACCCAGAAAAGTCCACACTTAATCCCATAGAGTGCAATCTGCAGTGGCCCAGGAGTCTCCATCGCCTCCATTGATGGATTAAATATTGGGCTTTACTCAATAAATCCACGTTCACAGACGATTAGGTTTCGCTGCTTAGGGTTTCTTGAAAGCTCTTCAGTTTGCCCTTCTCAGAGTGCCCTATTTCCCTTGATTTGCAGCAGAGTCTGACAGAGGCGGAAGCAGCTAGCCGGGGTAGAGCCATGGTGCACGTCTCATACTACCGCAATTGTAAGCGATTTTCATGGGAATCCTCCCTCCAATTTTGTGTAACTTTTGTTACAAGTGAAAGTGTTTTATTGTATTTTCCTTATCTTCGTTATTGGGATGACGAATCTTGAAGTTATGGAAACATCTTCATCTCTGTTTTTCTTTTTCGTTACCTGCGATTTGATGTATGCCTCCTGTTTACGTCCTGCCCATTAGTGAATAGAGTCTTTATTATGCACATTTGTCAATATTTTCAACCTCCGTTTGTAATGTTCACCAGGACCCAGAGTTTTGAAACGGCGAAGGATTGATGTGAACTTGCTGAGTTAGAATTAGAATAACGGTGGATCTTTTTCGTGGGGATAAATCTCCCTTTTGTGTAGTGTTTAAGTAACTCCATAAAATTTAGTTGCTAAGGGAGTGTAGTTATATCTTGAAGTTTCTGTTTGTCTTAACTAATTCAGCCTGTCACATTGAACTAGTTATCATAGTTGTTTAACTTCATGGACAAACAGGTAAACCTTATTTTTCACTTTTTGGGTCATATTAATAGCATTTCCTGTGTCTCTGAAGAGAAGATATCCTATCAATCCTGTCATTTGATCTATTGTTTTTTGCTTGGGTCTCAATTACAAAGGAAAAGTTAAATTTGAATGTTTTGAATGGTGGTATGTATTGTCGCAGGGAGGGGAGATTCTTTGGACTTAAAATAATATTTGTAATTGATTTTAGATGGGAAGACATTTAAAAAGCCTCGCCGCCCCTATGAGAAGGAGCGGTTGGATGCTGAGTTGAAGCTTGTGGGAGAATATGGACTTCGTTGCAAGAGAGAGCTGTGGCGGGTTCAATATGCTTTGAGTCGCATTCGTAACAACGCACGGAATCTATTGACACTTGATGAAAAGAACCCACGCCGGATCTTTGAGGGTGAGGCTCTTCTGAGGAGAATGTTTCGCTATGGGCTTTTGGATGAGAGCCAGAATAAGCTTGATTATGTCTTGGCTCTCACTGTGGAGAACTTTCTTGAGCGCCGGCTCCAAACCCTTGTTTTTAAGTCAGGAATGGCAAAGTCCATCCACCATGCTCGTGTACTTATAAGGCAAAGACATATTAGGTAACTAATTCTTTATGCATATCTAATAATTCACCTTTTTTTTTTCCTGTTGCATATTCATGTCCTGTGATGAGTTAATGCTTGAATTATGTGGGAGAATTTATATGTTATGTTGCATTTCTTGACTTCCTTTCCTTGGATGTAAACACTTATTGTTTAGAGGTACTATAGAATGAGGGAAAATAACCAAATGTTGATACATAGGCGCCATACATGGATAAACTGCTTTCTTAAAAGTTATTTGGAACATCAAGCCTTTTGGTTTTTTCTTTGGATTTGTTGTTGGATGGATTAGGAAATTTGCCTCAAGTATATGGTCGGTGAACTATCCTGAGAAAACAATGCGTTTGTGTGTGTGTATTTATATCAGTATACATTTGGGGTTTAGTGAATTAAGGGTTTATTGATGTGATCATTAAGGCAACTCATCTGTGACTACGAGCCTTCCCTGGTGCACATACCTCTCTACGGATAAGTTTAATTTGTAGTGACAGAGCAACCTCATTTTGTACCCTGTAATATGATGTTTAATCGGACACCTTGTATTAATTACTATCAGCCAAATTTCGTCCTATCAGCAGAAGAGATGAATGAGAATATCTGATGGGGGAAGATATGATTGTTGATTTTGTGTTTGGATTAATTATAACCAGAGATTTTAAAACTTAAATCAATATGGCCCATCATTCTAGATATGGGCAGGACTTTTTGGTTTTAGGGGGCTTTAGAATTTTTTTCAATGCATATATATCTATATGTCCTTTCAATTGTGGTCTTATGTCAACTTTGGATTGCTTACTTGTGAGATGCATTAAGTATTTTCGACATGGTGATTGAATTCAGTGCTATAGTTTCAGCCTGCCAAACTAATTGCACTGGAATTAGTTACTTGCCTGATTCAATCTGTCACTGAAAGTACTGTTGTTAACTACTCCCGCTTGCAACCTTTCAACTCTGAACTCTATTTGTTTATAATTCAACAATTATTCGCTGTTGTGATGGTTGATTGGCTAGGGTTGGAAGGCAGGTGGTGAACATCCCATCTTTCATGGTGAGGGTTGATTCACAGAAGCACATTGATTTTTCACTCACAAGTCCATTTGGAGGTGGACGCCCAGGAAGGGTGAAGAGAAAGAACACAAAGACAGCTGCAAGGAAGGCTGCTGGTGGAGACGGTGACGATGAAGATGAGGAGTGAGCCACCCAATGGTTTTAATATCACCCAGTAGCAATGATAGTAAGTGATTAGAAACGCCCATGATTTCTCGTGGTGTTTGGAGTTTTGTTAACTTGGATTTCTTGATCCTGTTATTTTTTACATAGTAGAAGAAACTCGTATTTGTCTTTTCATTCTTGGTGCAGGAAAGTTAAAATAACTCTGTATGAAACCTTAATAGGACCTTCCATTGTTATCTTTAACTGCTTTTCAAGATATGAGGTCTCTATTGCATTGATCCTCCTGATAGCTAGGTTTAGGGATGGTAATCTTGTCTTGAAATGTGTTCTACTCATCGACTTTTATCTGCCTTGCTTTGAATATGACTAGAATGGGATGGCTCTGTCTTCCCATTTGGTATTATCCTATTCCATCCTGGGCTATTATTACTCAATGTTGTGGCATTATTGCTGTTATAACACTAAAGGAAATGTATGTATAATGTTCAATAATATGATTTTTAAGTAATTTTTAAAATCATAAAAATAAATGAAATTTAAATGGGGATATCTATCTGTCTCCAACTTGCTTTGCACATTACATTTCATCCAGATTCCCTTTTGGTTTTGAGTGGGAATGGCACAGTAATTAGAGAAGTCCTTCAATTTTATCCTATTAATTTTTATTAGCTAGCTTCTTTCTAGGACATCCAAATTAGTATCTTCCTCTCTCAAATTCCTAAAAGCAAATGCCTTTTCCCCACTGTGTTTCTTTTTCCGAGCAGCACTCTGGCCAAAGTGACCCTGCTGCCCTTGGTGGAGGTGCTGTTACTGTTGGAAGCCCCCTCGCTGGCCAACTGTTCACTTGGCCAAAGCACTCCCTGCTGGTGGCCGAGGTGGCCCTGCACTTGGCCGAAGCTCTGGTGTAAGTTTACTTTATTAACTGTGTGGAGCAAGCTGTGGCTTAACCGTTAGCTTAGGAGAACAACTTTGTGGACTTATGACAGCTAGTAAATAATTTAGGTTACTATCATTTTAAGTTTGTGTGAGTTTTAGAAATTTTGTTGTGTGCGTACAACGTTTATTTAAAGTTGTTTAGTTTATTTTGCAAGTTTACATCGTCGAATTTTGACTCTTTTAAGTCGTTTAAGTTGTCTCCTTACATTTAATCCTATTAAATCCTTGATTACTGATGTTTTACTCTCTATGAGGTTTCTTGTTATGTTACCAACAAATTCAAAAAAAAACTAACAATTTAATTTAAAGTGGAACTGTTGGGCAATCAGGAAAAGTGAACTGGAAAATAGGTGAACTAAAAGAACTGAATTAAGGACACCAAATAAAATGGGCAATTCAAGACATCCTAAATTGATTTAGGATCAAACTATTCCTCTATAAAAAAATAAAAAATAAAAAAAGACCTTGCTCTATATTTTTTAATTATTTTTTGTCCTAACTGTTGATTTTTCATCTAACTGCTGGGAAGTGTGTGATGGAGTCTATCCACACCTGAAAGGAACACCAACATATGGTGGACTCAATTCATTTTGAACTCCAAATATTTTTTTGGTTCTAATCCATCCATTATCTTAACTTTAACTGAAGAATTTACAATTCAATTCAGTATAGATTTATTTTGATGCTTTTCTATGAACAAAATTATCATTTTTAAGGTATCAAAATGACATTGTAACAATAATATGAGACCACCCCACTTATATTTATATTCAGTTTTAGATGTGTTGCATTCTGGATCCCCGGGGTCCAGTCGGATCCGTGGTTTACAGGCAACACAAGTGTGTGAGGTGTTGAACACGAGAGGAAGATTGAAACTGGATCTTTTACGTGGGAAATCTCCTCTTGAATGGGGAGAAAAAACCACGAGGCTCAGGGCCTTGAGAATGCTTCACTATTTGGGTTGAAGTCTTTACAAAGTACCAGTGTCGGGGTTAATCCATTCCTTTTCTGTTGATTTGTATTTCTTTTTTAAGGGGGATCGCTCGTTGGAAGGCTTGACCACTCTTCTGTTCCGTTTCGTAGGGAAGAGAGAGGTTTAGGGCCAAAAGGAAGTGGGCCTCTTGCCTTTTTTTTTGGAGTCAACTTTTTTGGGGAAGAGAATCCGGTCCCTTTAAAGAGGGACTTTGTTGGGTATTTATAGGAAAACCAGGCCGTTGGGGAGGAGACGCGTGGAAGCCATCGGATGGCCCAGAATTGTGCAAGGTCCCATCAGCCTCATTAATGGCAGCGACGTGATGAAGGCATTGACTAAGGCCCCGGGCAAGACTAGGTGTGTTAGTCTCGATTTGCCCAGGCGTCTTTCTATTTAGATGGAGACAGCCATTGTTAGAAGTTTCCTTGAGAATCGGTGAAATCGCTTAGCTGGCATCCCTGACCGAGCATAGGGTAGTCCTCGTCCTTGAATGGGGCTCTCCGTGAGTTCTCGGTCCTTTCCGTATCTGTGCACTCGGACGTCGCTAGCGTTATCCTCGAGCTTCCTTATGAGCGGACGGGACCTCTTAGGCTTCCGCCGTGGTCTTGGTCTCTGGGCCATTGGCCTCTGTTTTGGGCCTCTCAGGCCGTCTGATGTCCTTGACTTGTGGGAGTATCTCTGGGCCTCTCATTTGGCACTCTTTTTCGGCCGTGCTTTTATGAGCCTTTATACTGGGGCCCAACATAGCCCCCCATGCCAAAGGGCCCAAGTTCTCTACGTTTGGTATGAAGTCAGGTCCGCTAGAGGAATCCAACGCCTGAGCACGTGCGTCCTTGTGTATGGGTAGTGTGGTTGAGCTTGATAGGAGGTGGCCCCTAGGACTTCTTCTAGGTCCGAGGCTTTTTCGCCGCCGCCGCTTTTTGTGGTGGGAGCATTAAATGCCGATTCGATTGATGTGACGTCTTGTGTGCGCCTTGGGAAGGAAAGGCCATTATTCTTCTGAAACGAATGGCCGGTGGACGCGTGGCAAGGGTAATGAGCGTGCCTTTTGCACTCCAGGGTTTATTTAAATGCCTCATTGCCCCGACTTTCCATCTTCGCGCTGCTTTTTCGTCTTTCTCCTCTGAGTGTTGAGGCCTTTCATTTGTTCTTCGTTCGAGTTTTTTCTTCACTTTTGTTTTTTGGCGTTCATGGCTCCTGGGGTGAGAGATATTGCCTCCACGGTGACGCTCGACAAGCTCACAGAGATTCGAGCTCGATATCGAATCCCTGAGTCTACGACCATGATGATTCTGGAGTCGCACGATAGGGCATTGTATCCTCAAGGATGGTTTCATTACGTTTACGAAGTCCACCTCAAAGGCGGGCTACGGTTTCCCTTTGCAGAGGAGCTCTATGACATCATGAGGGCACTCGGGGTGCCTCTCGCCAGGCTTCAGCCAAATGCAGTCAGGTATCTAGTGTCCCTGTGTGTTTTCTTCCGGTGCCACGATAAGCTTGAATGCTCTTATTGTCAAGGTGATGTTCCGCTATGCAGAAACTCGATTGGATTGTAATGACTCCCGCCCGAAATTTTCCTTGTTGTGGAGGTAACCAGGACTCCACGAAGCGGTGGAAGGATAAGTTTTTCTTCCTCGCGGCCCACGAAACACATGGGCCATCCCTTTTAAGTGGGGAAAAGTGGCTTCACAAGATGCGGCTCGACCCTTCGAAGGAGGACAGGGAGAGTGTGAAGGTGTATACGGACTTGGTGCTGGCCAATCTGTGGACCTTTCACCTAAACAAGCGCAACATCCGTTGTCCCGAGAAATCGCGCGGAAGCCATGGGTACCATGGCCGAGGCTTCGGCATGACTTCGAGAAGTCCCGGAGGGACCGAGGATGAGAGCCGGGACACCGAGGATCGAGGTCCGTTCCGAGCCCTCCTCGGTGATGATGATGATTTTGACATCATGATCTGAGCGATGACGATGCGTGGCCGCTCCCTCCGATTAAGAGGACGAGGATTGGGTCTTTTCCGAGTCCCTGGGAGTGGAGGTCTCGCCTTCACTTCCACCGCTAATCTTGCTAAGCCCTCGGGGCAATTGTTGAGATGGCGGAGCTTCGGACGCCCGGCCCTTTTTGTGGATTTGACGATGATGATGATGTCCTCTAATCAAGAGGCCGAGGATTGGAGTCTCTCTTCCGGATCCTCGAGATCCGAAGGTCTCGTCTTCACTTCCACCGCTAATCTTCTTCCTGCATCCGTGGAGGTGCCTGTTCAGACTGCGGAGCCCTCGGACGTCCAGCCCCCCAGTGATGATTTCGTTCTCGGAGCTCCCGCTTATTTGCCTGGTAACGTCTCGGACAGGATTGATCATCCTTCCGAGGACATAGGAGGCGGGAGCTTCATGGCGGACTCTGAGAGGGGATGACGGATGAAACGATCCGAGAGGTGGTGGAAGTCGAGGACCTAAGTGTCGATGAGCTCATAGTTCTCGATCCTTCCGAGCGCCAGACTATGGTCAAAGCGAGTCGTCCGAGTTTTTGGGAACACCGATTTGAGCGCAGCTCATCGGCGCCTTTTATAGCCCGAGTCCAGATTCGAGGCGGCTACTGCGGGGCCTAGGAGCGGTCTTCAGGAGTCCGAAATCCATGGGGAGTGTGGCACAGGGGACGATCCTCTCGTTTCTAAGGTAATCCTTTGTTTCCTTTCCTGCCTTGTTCTCATCTGTTCGTGTTTTGACGAACCCTTCTGCTGCAACTCCAGGGCCTAATCAGGGGCCTTAGTGGACTGGTGGGAGTGATTGCCCAATCCCATCTGGAAATGGGGTCTTCAAGGGCCGCAGCGAGGCCGCGACAGGCAGCGGAGAGCCGGTCAAGCTAAGGAGAAGATTACTTCTTTGGAGGACAAGCTTCTGCAGCTTCGGCAGAGCCTTCTTCAGGATCGAATCCTTCGCCAGGAAGAGAGGTTGAGGACGCCTCATGATTGCTAAGATGGCTCCAAATCTGGAGGGCAAGTTCTCGGGACGACATTCGTATGTGCCGCCGGTGG
This sequence comes from Nepenthes gracilis, assembly GCA_033239525.1. Taxonomy (NCBI): domain Eukaryota; kingdom Viridiplantae; phylum Streptophyta; class Magnoliopsida; order Caryophyllales; family Nepenthaceae; genus Nepenthes; species Nepenthes gracilis. The sequence goes on from BSYO01000033.1 coordinate 8,416,604, forward strand.
CGCGATTGTCCCCGCATTTCTTCGTAGCCGCCTCGATCCTCAGAACGCGAAAGCCTTGAGCGTATAAGACTTATACGGCGTTGCTGATAGGCCTTTCCCTGGACCTCCTCAGGCAGGGCCTGATGGCGAACCTCTTACGCCCGAGGAGCCAGTTCCGGTGGACCGGGCGGAATCTTCAGGAGCCCAAGAGGCTCATGGAGGGAGCTGAGGGGCGCTCCCTTGATACGTTGTTTCTTTTCTTATTTTGTTACACTTGTATACAAATTCATTTTTATGAATAAGACATATTCTTTTTGTATCAGAATTTCGGACGTTTCTTTTGTCTTGTTTGCATGAGCGTGTCTCTTTTTCCTCTTTCTTTTTGTGCCGTGATGTTCGGCACCTAACTCTTTAGCTTTGGGTGCGTGACCTCTCTAAGACGCTTGACCCTTTAACTTCTTGGGTTTGGATATTGCGATTCTCTTAGGGACTCCTAGCTTTTAATCCTTTGGCTTTATTTTCGTTGCAGCCCCTCCCGAGACCGCTTCAGTGCAACGAAGTTTTGAGTTTTGACCTCTGGGGCCCGGGCTCTCTGGATCGCTCGGTCACGGTAGGAGTTTTTGGTGCCTAACTGGGTCGCTCGGTTGTAGGAAGTCTTTGAGTTTTGACCTCTCGGGGCCGGTCTCTGGGACGGAGTCAAACTGCGGCCGAAGTTTTTATTGCCTCGACCTCTGGGTCCGCTCCTGGGCCGCCTTTCGGTTGGCGTCGAGTCTTTGTTGTCACGACCGGGGTCCGACTAAATAGCCGCCGGCAACGGTAGGATTTTTTTTATGCTGACCTTAGGGTCCTTTCGGAAATTTTTCGGTTGGCGCCGAAGTCTGGCTGGCCGACGACTGTCCGTCTACTGAGATAGCTTAGTTTGGTGGCAAGTTTTTATTGCGACCTCTGTGGTCTCGCCTCTGGCTGTCGGTTGGCCGAGTCTTTGTCAGCTCGACTCTCGGGTCCGATCATTGGGCATGGCCATGGCTCGAATTTTTATTGCCCGACCTCTCTGTGTGGTCTCAGCTTTCGGTTGCTGGCGCGAGTCTTTGTTACTTAACCTTTGGTCCAGAGCCCGGGGCTAGTTAGAACGCTTGAGGTTTTTATTGCACGACCTCTAGGTCCGCCTTTGGCCTTTTGGGCTGTTTAGGAGTCTTTGTTGCTCGCGACCGGGTCCGGGTCCGATTGCTGGGGCTTTCGGCCATGGGCGTAGTTTTTTTAGTCTTGACCTCTAGCGTCGGCTGCTGGGCTTTTCGCCGAAGCCTCTGGCTGCCTCGACTCACTGGGTCCGGCCGCTGGGCCAGCTGAAGCAATGTGACGGGAGTTTTCTATTGCTCGACCTCTGGTCCGACTGCCGGGGTCGCTTGCCATGGCGAGATTTTCTATCGTCGACCTCTGTGGTCAGCTGGCCGGGTATGGGCGCCGAGAGTCTTTATCTGGCTCCGACCACCGGGTCCTACCGCTGGGCCGCCACTTGGCGTCGAGTTTTTTCGCTCTCGACCTCTGTGGTCTGCCTGGGTCGCCAGCTGGCGCCGAGTCTTTGTTGTCACGACCACCGGGTCCGTCGTTGGGAGCCGCTCGGGCAGCGGCCGAAGTTTTTTATTTTGACCTCTAGCGTCGCCTCTGGGCCGCTTTCGATTGGTGCACTGAGTCTTTGTCATTTTTACCACCGGGGTCCGACCCATTGGGGCAGCTCGGCTTGGCCGAAGTTTTTTTATTGCACGACCTCTAGGGTCCTACATCATTGGGCATTAGCAGGCCGAAGTTTTTTTATTTGTCTTCAGCGAGTTGCTTCATCGTTGGTGAGGAGCATGAGAATGCTTGTAATATGCGTAATGAGAGGATGTTTTCATTGATGTACATGTTTTACATTGAGCGGCCTCGAGGCCTTTTCTCTCTTTTCTCTTTTTTATCACCACGCGCAGGGCCTTCATGCTCCTCTTCTCGCGTCTCCCCGGGTCTCGCGGCCTACGTTTGGGGTTGGCCTCGCCAGATTGCGCCCGGCGGGTGGTGGCGTGCTCAGAGCCCATTATGGCATTGCCCTTTGGCGGCGCGACCAAGTACACTGGTCATGGCGGGAAGCGGTCGAGATAGCCCCTTCTTGCGAAAGCCGACCCACCTTGGAGCTTCCGGGCGGTCCCTGTCGTGGCCATACTGCACGGTGGTAATACAAGATACTCCCATTGGTCGCCTCCCTCCGGGTTCTCAATGCCTTGGGCCATCTTAGGAACTCCTCGTCTCTGATCCGCTTCAAGATGTTGGTGAGGGAGTCAGTGAAGGCCAACGGGCTGGACGGCCGCTCTCCTCCAAGGACCATCCGTTCGGGCCCATCCTGCCCGGACGGCCCTTGGATTTTTAGCTGGGCGCTCGCCTTTCTTTTTCCTTCCCCTGCCCTTGGGGGCAGGGGGTCTTCTCGTCCTCCAGGCTGACTTGTTTCGCCGGTTTTGGGCTCGAAGACCGCCTTCAGAGCCTTTTGAGCCCTTTCTTGGCGGGGCTTGGCTCATGGACTTTTTCCCGCTGAGGTAGTCCTCAACTCACCAGAGTCCGCTACGAGTGTTGCCTCCGGGCACTGCTGGGACGCGGGCTTTAGTGCGCTGCCCCCAGATTGCTCGTCCACCTTCTCTCGGGGGTGCGGACCGGCTCTTGAGGTCAGCCACCTTCTCGCACTAGCTTAACGCTAGTGCCGGGCGCCACTCACTCGCCACCCGATGGGAGGCACTGTAAGCGCGCTCCTCTTCCCGGGTGGATGTACTTGTCTTTCTTGATCATTTTCGTGGCGTTGGTTGTTCCTTAAGGGGGAAGTTAGTGTATTCATTGGCTTTCGTTCCCTGTAGCGGCGCCCTAATGTTGCGCTTTGATCCCTCGGGGTCAGTCGGATCCGTGGTTTCCTGCCCAACGAAGTGTGTGAGGTGTTGAACACGATAAGATTGAAACCAGGATCTTTACGTGAGAAACCTCCTCTTGAACGGGGAGGAAAAACCACGAGGCTCAGGGCCTTGAGAATGCTTCAATATTTGGGTTGAAGTCGTTACAAAGTACCAGTGTCAGGGTTAATCCCTTCATTGTCTGGCTGATTTGTTTTTCTTTTTTAGGGGGGATCGCTCGTTGGAAGGCTTGACCACTCTTCTGTTCCGTTTTGCAGGGAAGAGAGAGGTTTAGGGCCAAAAGGAAGTGTGCCTCTTGCCTTCTTTTTGGAGTCAACTTTTTTAGGGAAGAGAATCCGGTCCCTTTAAAGAGGGACTTTGCTGAGTATTTATTGGAAAAATCAGGCCGTTGGGGAGGAGACGCGTGGCAGCCATCGGATAGCCAGGAAAGCACAGAAGGCCCCATGGCCTTAATGTCACTGACGTGCGCAGTAAGACCTGTGACCTGCTGGCAGGGGACTAGGTGTGTCGGTCTTGTTCACTGGCTAAAGTGTTTCCCTTGAGAATGGTGAAATCGCTAGTAGCATCCTCGACCGAGCATGGGTAGTCCTCGCCTGAACGGGCTCCGGTGAGTTCGGTCCCTTTAAAATATCTGTGCACTCGGACGTCGCCAGCGTTATCCTCGAGCTTCCTTATGAGCGGACGGACCTCTTAGCTTCCGCCGTGGTCTTGGTCTCAGGCCATTGCCTCTCGTTTGGGCCTCTCGAGCCGTCCACGCCCTCACTTTGTGGGAGATCTCGCCTCTCATTTGAGCCTCTTCCTGCCGTCTTTTACGCCTTATCTTTAAGTCCACAAGAGATGATTCAATTTTAAGCAACTTTGTTTTAATATGAAGACAACTCTTGTCAAATTAAATGAGTTGCCCACCACATTACTTGTATTTAGTTTCAAAACATCCACCCCACTTTCGATGCCCGTTCTAGGATAATTTTTTGACAGAAGACAGTACCTCGACGGTGCTAATATCACTGAGAAAACTATCATTTATTATTTTTAAAAAGTATGAAAGCAATGTTGTGGCAATAATAGATAATTTTTTAATAATTAAAACCATATCCACAGCCCCACTTATGGTAACTTATATTAACTTTTATATAATATCATTTTGATATCAAGGCAACTCTTTTAAATTAAAATTCTACCCATCATCCCACTTAGATTACTTTTGAAAACATTTTCTCCTCTCCCTCCCTCTCCATCTCTCTTGTTTCGCCATTTTCATTTTTCAATCCTGATCTTCTTAGCTAATATATGATAGTATGATAAAATATAGAATTTGCTTTTTAATTTTTCAATATTATATATTTATAGAAGAATTACAAAAATAATTTTCTATAAAAAAATAAAGTTGAACAATTTATAATTGATGCATTCTGGGATTCAGGTTGCTGACGAATTAAGGAGCCGCTTGAGTCTTCCTCAACGGTTTGAACAAAATAGGTGCGGTCTCCATTCTTGATAGTCTGAATCTTGTATACTACAACTAGAAAACGATAAGTCAAAAGATTGGTGGGACTCACTCCCTGATATATCTTCTGATCTCAAATTAGTAATCATTTTTAACGGATATAAAGATACGAGGATGCAAGAATGAGTGCACGGACGATGAGTAGATTCAGAGATTGAGTTTTTGGGCGCATTCGGTAGAGGGACAACTTTGGAGGAAGACGGTGCACTCGACGGGGAGTGGCTTAAGAGAGAAAGCTATGAGAGCTTTCCTGGAGATCTTTTCGGCTGAGTATCGTTCTTTTGTGGGCTTGCAAGTGTGTATGTCCCCTACCCATGGTAGCCAGAGGTATTTATGGTGTTTGAGCCAACTCAACCCTACTTAGATGTCAAGGCTGGCTGACAATTGTTTGCGTAGATCGACAGGCTATCATGGGGATTGTGGGTGCCAATTATGGCAATGGTGGCTAGCCATGGAGATTCTTTCCTTTTTCGTGATGATGTCGGAGGTGGCAAATATGACAAGTTCATTTGGAAGAGATCCACTAAGTTAGAGTTACCGTATCGGGAGAGATCGTGATCGAGAAAAATATTCAGGGTGTTGCGTTGTTTAGGGAGGTTAAGGTAAGTCCTACCCTCGTATGCGGCACCGTGGGTCGCCTGTTTCTAGCTGGATGGCTTTAGGCCAACCCGCATGGGCCGGAGGTCTAGATGCTTGATCTTGGGCCTTCGCGAGAGTGGGTCGTGGGCTGCTATCCTTCGGGTCTCCAATTCATCCATGGGCTTTCATGTTGGGCCGATGCATTTTCGGCCATCTTCATCACTAGCCCCCATGTCGAGCAGTTTGAATTTTTAACTTTCAGCATGTTCATTGATGGGATGCCGTTTGTCATTTTCCTCTTTCACCCCTTCCCCGAGTTGCCTTTTGATTCACTATCCTGCCAGTTTTAGCCTGATTCTATACACTTGGTATTTTTTACGAATTTTGCTGGCATAGAAAATCTTTGTCATTTAATAGCCTGTCGATCCCCCGAGTGCTATATAAATGGAGGGGCTCATTGTGCCTTGCCTCGCGCCCTGTTTTCATTCGTCGAGTGGCGTGAGGGTTTGAAGTCGGCATGGAGCCTATGTTACTTGTGGCTGGGATCAGAGGGAGCTCATCTTCGATGTCCGAAGGTGGCATCCTGGGATGCGTAGGAGGCTTGCTTTGGTTACTCCTTTTTGCATGGGGAACTGCTTTGGCTACCCCTGTTCACATCTGTCCTAGTGTCGATTCCATTTTTTGGTTGTGGAGGGTTAAGGCTTTCCTGTCGCTGTGGCTTTTCCTCGGGGTGATGGCTTGCCTCCGAGATAGGTTGCTCATCTAACTCCTTGAGAACTACTGCACGTGGGAGCTTCGCCTTGTTGACTGTCTAGGGCACGCCGACCTCTCGATTAAGCCTTCCTTTTAGAGACAAGCTCACTTACCCTTTGGGAGTTTGTTCAAGTGGAACAGGGCTTTCATAGTTGGATTGTTGTTCCATATATATATTTTATGTAATTTAATTTAATTTAATTTATTTTTGTTGTACCTTCACCGTTGGAGGCTTTGTGCTTGGTAAAAAGAGATCAATGAATGGAATTAGAGAGAGTTTTGCCTCTGTTGTCTGTCTCTTCGATTTTTTGAATGTCGCTTTCTCTCTCTCTTTTTTGATTGTCGACTGGGCTGCTTGGGTCGTCTGCAGTCCGACCTTCTGGCGGCTTCTAATCGACAAGAGTCCATCCCGAGCGTTAGACTGGGTTTTGGGCCAGTTGAATCGGTTTCAAACCCATCAAAGCTGTACAACGCCAGCTTGCCATTTCAGGAAGTGGAGCATCGTGTTCTCGGTGTACACATCCTCCATCATTCCGCCCGTCCAATCCTGTTAGGGGTCCACCACCCTTGCAGGACGTAGTGTCAGGCCATCATTTCTGACATTGGGTGACTAACATGCCTTGTGGTGGGGGCACGTGTCTCGACCATCATGCGTGCGTCCTTTCAAGGTTACACTTGCAATGCCGTTTCAATGCTTGGGTGTTTGCTATATAAGCATGGAGTCGCTACCATTTTTCTGCGTTCTTTATTCATAACTCGAATCGCTTTTGCTCCGATTTGCTTCCATGGCTCCTCCTAGTGTCACACTCACCGTCGCTTTTAATGATCCTACATTGCCACATTCAGACATGTGATGGGTTCTCGAGTGCGATTCCATTCAACGTGCCAATAGAGGTTGATAGAGCGTGCTCTCCTCTTTGTGGGTCCATCACCATTTACGAGGCCCACATGAGGAGTGGCCTGTGCATTCCCCTTGTGCAAGAACTGTATGAGGTTCTGGTGTCTTTGGACATCCCAATCATACGGTTTCACAACAATGCCGTGCAGATTTCAGGCTATTCGATCTTTCCCATCTCTGGGCGACCTCATGGATGATGTGACTGTCAAAGTAATCTTTGGTTTCGCTTTGCACGTAGACTGATCCTGTAGTCCCCGTCTCCTCGCTTATAAGTGGGGTCCTTGACTTTGGAAAGAATGTGCCACTGCTCTTCTATTTGAAGGTTCCTCCACCCGCCTCTTCTGAATGAGTGTAATGTTTGCCTCCATGCAGTTTCCAAGTGCCAGAGGAGGACTTGATGGGGCCAATACTGTTGGTTTCGTGAATGTCGACTGCCCAACAAGAGAGACCACTCCATCGCCCATCGAGGCTCTGCATGAGCTAAGGGGCTTCTTGAGGGGAGTCTGTGCATCATTTATCGTGATGCTCGACCCAAAGGAAGGTCAATAATATACATCCGGGTGGTTGCCTAGAATGAGTCTCCAAGAATGGGCTAACCAGGAGGAGAGGATGCATGGGATCGGATAGCCGTTTAGGGGTTGGCATCTACCAGCTTTCTTCACCACACGGTTAGAGGAGGCTGGTTAAGGTCAGAGACAAGCTCCTCGACCATTCCTCCGGAGTCTCAAGGGATCCGAGGTCGAGCAACCACCGAATCCAATCAGGTGCCACTTAGGCCTAGCGTGGGGTCCCTATTGTTGTTGGTGCATCATTCAAGGAGTCCAAGGCTTAATTCTTCTCAGCCTTTGGTGGAGGAGACTCCTAGCGATGAGTGACCTGACACGCGGGGTGAGCCCAGTAGGTGGTAGTGGAGGTGCACATTCGGAAGCCCCTGAAGTCGAGATGCCACGAGGGCAGTGGTTCCTTGTTACATGTAGGCTTAGGAGTCTCTCCACTTGTCCGCAAGGACGCCTATGCGGAGTTGGCTCCTCGAGTTACCTCGTCCGGGGTTTCTTAGAGTTCTGTGACTAAGAATTGCCTTATATTGCGGTATGCTTCGCATAACCTTATTTTTATTGATGATGAACTTGCCTGACCATCCCTCATCTTTTACGCTTCCAGGACCACTCTGATGGTGGGCCTTGGCCAGACATCTTGTGTCGGCTTGAGCGAGTGGGATCACTAGCATGATGGGGAGATGCATTGGGGCTGGAGTGCAGTCGGCCATGGAGTGCTCGAGAAGATGCAGGCTCGGTTGGACGTCGCCGTCATTGAGTCTTGGCTGTCTAGTGAGCGAAGTTGCCCCTCGAGGCCCAGGCGGCCCGAAATTGAGCTGTCCCGGGGAGACAAAGGATATACTCAGGGTGACCAAGTAGCATCTTGCGGACCTCTGAAGCAAGAATGTTCGATCGGGGGCTGAGTTGAGGACTCAATTTAGCCCTGAGGAGGCAAGTTAGGCTCTGAATGCTCAATATTTGGAAGGAATACGCGTGTGCCAACAGATTGCTTCGTTGGTGAATTGAACTTTCCCAATGTGACTGTGGACGAGCGGTGGTACTTTACTTGTCAGTTTAAATCTGACGGACTTCTTTGACACGAGGGGAGTCATAGCAAGTATGCATGAGATCCCTGGCATAAGATAACCACCACTTGGGTTATGCATCTCACAGTCTTTTCTTATCGCTTCTTTTATTTTTGTATACTCGGAGTGCTTCTGATATATATCAATGGAGCCTTTCTACCATTGTTACTGCATTTATGTATACTAATCTTCTATTCGATAATTAACGCTTTGTTTGCTAAGCGTTATTGTTGTTAAGGCGAGTTTGCTATAAAAGTCTAGTTCATCATCCCCACGGTTTCATTCGGCTCTATAACCCTCTGGGGCTGTTGCCCTCCTGTCCGATCCTAGTTTGCTAGCGCCATGGTCGGCCGATGGTGCCTGGGCCTCATGTTTAAGAGCCGCTTGGCGCATGTTGAAAAGTCCCATAAGGTTTAGGTATCCTACCGTGCATAAGCTGGGTTCTGGACGGATCCGTACAAATCGACTGCATGGGGCTGCCTAGTGACAGGTAATTCAGAGTTTAAATTAATTTATATGGGAACATGGCATGGGATTTGAGGTTCTTTAATCGTCAGGAGCCGAGGGGTAGGTGAATAAAAGTTCACCTGATTTAGGGGCAACCTAGGCCATTTGGATTTATGTAATGTCAGGCAAACATTCGTATAGACAAGTAGATAATAAGCAAACAAGTAGTAAATAAACAAACAATTTATTTTATTATTTCAAATGTGGTACACTTTGACAAGCATGCTTGACGAGGCATGTTAGACCTACCTGGGTTCGGTATGGATTCATTTTTGAGGTGGACAACGTTCCATGTTTTTGGGGCCAATTTACTGTGTTGGGTGTGCAACTTGTATGCGCCATTTCAGAGGATCGCTAAGATAAGAAATAGGCCCTCCCAGTTTGAGAAGAGTTTGTTTCTATTGGTATTATTACCCGTAATCTTTATATTCCGTACTTTCATCATTTTATTGTAGTACCAAGCGATCCGTTACTGATAGGCCACCGTGCGCACCTGGCTGCTTCTCGGGCTTCCTCCAGTAGGTCAAAATGCTCCTTAAGTCATTAGAATGGGAAAGCGAATCAAAATTTCAACTCGGAGGTTAAGCAATTCAATTTTTACCTAGATGACCACCTCAGCCCCAAAGCATAGGCTGAAGGGTGTCTCTCTGGTGGGTTCTTCGGTGTGGTCCAGTATGACCATAATACAAAAGGAAGCTCATTTTCCCATAAGCCCCCAGCGTCTTTCAGTTTTGTCCTCAACCCATGCAGTAGGGTCTAGTTAGTGACCTCCACTTGCCCGTTTGCTTGCGAATAAGCAATGGAGGTGTGGACTAATTTGATACCCAAACTCGTACAGTACTTCGTGAAGCGCTTGTTAGTGAATTGAGTTCTTTTGTCGACCATTGTGACCTTAGAAATCCCGAATCGCCTAATGATGCTCTATTGAACAAACTGCGTCGCATTTTTCTCGATGATTGGGGCCAACGGGGAGGCCTCGATCTACTTTGTGAAATAGTCAACGCTGACTATAATGAACTTTAGTTACCTAGAGGCAATGGGGAAAGGGTCAAGGATGTCGAGGCCCTATTGCGCGAACGACCAGGGGGCCTGTAGGGCTCGCAGTTGTGTGGGAGGCTGGTGGGGCATATTGTCATGTAGAGCTCCATGGTATCTTGTTTCATAGTCAGTCAGTAATACCCTTGGTGCATATCTTGAAGGCAAGGTTCTTACCCCCAATGTGTGAGCCACAAATACTGAGGTGTACCTTGCTCATCGCGTAGTTGGCTTCTTCCGAGTGAGACACTGCATATATGTGGTAGAATACCCTCGGCTGTACAACCTCCTGTCCACAGTGGTATGCCATCCGGCTGTTATTTTCATGCGCTTGGCGTCTTTTGGGTTCTTTGGTAGGGTGCCATCGATGATATATCTCAAATAGGAAGACATCTAACTTTTGTTATCGGAGACTTGTAAAACTTCCTGCTTGAACTCTTCTATACTTGGAGAGGTCAAGATTTCACGCATGTCTCTTAAGTACTGCTCTGGGATTTTAATCGCCACGGCCTTTGCCAACTGGTTGGCTTTCCAGTTGTCCACCCTAGGGATGTACACTAGCTTGATTTTGTTAAACTTCTGGGTCATGCCTCTCACTTTCATGAGGTATTTTGAGAGCAATGGGCTTGACAACTTGAAACCCTCGTAAACTTAGTTGATGATCAGTTTTGAGTCGCTATAGACGGTTATGTGCCTCGTTGGGCATTCTTTTCCCAATAGAGTCCGATGAATAAGGCCTCGTATTCAATAACGTTATTGGTGGCCGAAAATTCAATTTTCAACGAGTATGTTATCCACAAATCGTCGAGGGTCCTAAGGACCCTCCGACTCCACTGCCAATTTGTGTGAATGAACCGTCTATGTGTAACTTCTAATTCGGTGCCTCCTCTAGCTGGTGGGCAGCATTATTGGGACCATGGGCCCCCGGAATAGGGGTCGTAGTTTCGACAATGAAGTCTACTAGGGCCTGACTCTTTATAGCTGGCTTCGGTTTGAACTCTATGTCAAACGCGCCCAATTCGATGGCCCATTTGACTAGTCATCCAGACATGTCGGGTTTTAATAGAATTTCCTTTAAGGATTGATAGGTCAGGACGACAATTTTGTATGCCTGAAAGTAGGGCCGCAATTTTCTAGCTAAATCGATGAGTGCTAATACGATCTTTTCGATATGTGTATAACAAGTCTCGACGTCTGCCAAATTCTTATTGATGTAGAAGACCAGCCATAGCACGATTGGCCAAATTCTCCTTTAGCTCTTGGAAGGTAGCTTGGCGGTTGATCATCTATTGGAAGTCGTTTATGTTTGTCTCTTTCAAGGTCTTGAAGAAGGGGAGGTATTTTTTTGCCAATTTTGTTAGGAATCAGGAGATGCTGTAAGTCTCCCGGTAAGCTTTTGGACGTCCTTTGTGGTTCGTGGCGGGATCATATGTATGATTTTCTTTATCTTCTCAGGGTTCACCTCAATCCCTCTCCGAGAGATGATGAAGCTCAAGAATTTCTCAGAGGATACTCCGAAAACACACGTGGCTAGGTTCAACTTCATCTAGTGCTCCCAGATTACTCTGAAGGCCACGCTGAGGTCAAAGACATGGTCATCGGTGGTTTTATTTTTGACGAGTATCGTCTATGTATACCTCCATATTTTGGCAAATTTGGGCCTCAAATATTTTATTTACAAGCCGTTGGTACGTGACGCCCACGTTTTTCAGGCCGAATGGTATAATCTTGTAGCAGTACATTCCCTTGTCCGTCAAGAAGGAGGTGTGCTCGTCATTTTTGGGACTCATTCGAATCTGATTATAACCCGAGTAGGTATTCATGAAGTTTAACAGTTTGTACCTGAACGTGGAGTCCATCAGTAGGTTGATCCTGGGTAAGGAAAAGCTATCCTTCTGGTAGGCCTTGTTTATGTCAGTGAAGTCGACACACATTCGTCACTTTTCATTACTTTTCTTGACAAGGACTACGTTAGAGAGCCAGTTTGGATACTGCACTTCCCTAATGAAGCCAACATCGAGCAACCTTTTCATTTCTTTCCGGATAGCAATGAGCTTTTCGATGGAGTAGTTCCTCTACTTCTACCTGACAGGCTTGTGAACAGGATTGAGACCCAACTTGTATACTATTACTCCAGTTGGAATTCCCAGCATATCAACGGGGATCCATGTGAAGACATCATAATTTTGTTGGGGAAGGTAGTTAGTTGGTCGCACAGAGAGTTTGACAATCGATCCCCCTATCTGCGCGCATATCTCTGGATCGCTGGGGTCAAGGAGGATGCGGTCTGTTGTCTCACTGGACTGGGCTTGCTGTAAAGCCACATTGTCTTTGTGATCGAAGTCCTCTGCCAGTCGATCCAAAACGGCTTAAGTCACTTGGGATAGGTAGTATGTTCGACTGGTCACTTGATTGACCCGAACTTCTTCGATGCCACATGTCGTTGGAAATTTCATCTTCAAGTGTGGGATCGACATTATGGCCTCGAATGCTGTCAGGTAGGGTTGGCCTAGGATAGCGTTATAAATCAAAAACAGGTCGACCACCAGAAATGCGAGCGTCCAGGATGCAATTCTGTGGTATGTTCCCAGGGTGATTTCCAGTTAGATGATTCCTTTGACGAGCACTAGCTTGTTGTCCACTTCGTAGAGGGTCCCTTTAGCCAATCTCAACTGGTTCTTTTTTAGCCTCAACTTAAAATATGCGTTAAGGTAAAGCAAATCATGCGAACTTTTATCATCAATAAAAATTTGTTTCACCTAGTAATCGATCGTACTATCTAAAAAGAGTGCGGATACAACTAGAGGGTCAGAATGATGAGTCATTACGTGTGCCATATAATTGTTATTAGAACTAATGACATCATCCTTAACTCTTATCCTCGACTTCGTATTGCCTGCAGCTTCCTCATGGCGGTTCAGGGGGTGGTTCATCGATGGCTTGGTCGTTATTGGGTTGACTATCCCAACAATGATTTGGTTCCTCATTTGCAGCATCCAGCCCTTCTTTGTTTGCTCTACCGAGGGCTTGCCTTGGGCTTCACAGGAATTTGATGAGGTGCTTCCTTCGAATGAGGTCCTCTATCTCCATCTATGAAGTCCGATAGTCTCATTGTTTTGATTCGAATATCGATGGTAATGATAGTATTTTGTTTGATCTCTTCCTCTAAGTCCTTAGTCGACTTTCGCCACTTTCGTAAATTTTATCCTGAATTTGCATGAGGATGTTGGTCTGAGAGTTGTTCAGGGGGGTTAGGTTCAAGTGTCTAAACTCTCTTCTGGTTCCTGGCTTCATTCTGGGCTACTTCCTGGGATCTTGGGAGTAGGAGTGGTCTCTGTTTCCCTTCTTCTCGTTTGTTGGTCCGTGATGGAAGCGGTTCCCGTACTACTGGAGCGTTTTAGCCTCGTTAGCCTCCTCGACTACCATATAAGTGTCGACAATGGCTTCGACCTCATGGATGGTCAGGGGGTCCTTATGGGCCAGTATTTGAAGAACTCACTCGACTTCAGGGACCAACATGAGGATGTTGGTCCGAGAGTTGTTCAGGGGGGTTAGGTTCAAGAGTCTAAACTCCCTTATGGTTCCCGGCTTCATTCTGGGCTACTTCCTGGGATCTTGGGAGTAGGAGTGGTCTCTGTTTCCCTTCTTCTCGTTTGTTGGTCCGTGATGGAAGTGGTTCCCATACTCTGGACGTTTCGCCTCGTTAGCCTCCTCGACTACCATATAAGTGCCGACAATGGCTTCGATCTCACGGATGGTCAGGGGGTCCTTATGGGCCAGTATTTGAAGAACTCACTCGACTCCAGGGTTAATATGAAAGTGCTTAGTTTCACCCCGTCGGTGAACCGGGGTATCCTCCAAGCTTTGGTGGTAAATCGGGTTAGAAAGCTCTTCAAACTTTTGTTTGGCCCCTGTTTGATTTGGGCAACATATCATGGGTGTTTCTATTCTGTCTGGCTGGAGGTGAACTGTGACACAAAGCCATCAGTGAGCTCCTGGGATGCCCGGATTGAATTTGACTGTAGGGGTTAGAACCAAATCAAAGCATCCCCTCTAAGGGTTAGTGGGAAGTACAGGCACATAGCAGCCTTGCCCATACCATAGAAGCTCAGGAGGGTGTAGGAGTGGTCTAGATGGTCCATCAGATCAGTACTCCCAATTGTAGAGTTTCAGGGCTGGCACTTTAAACTTATGAGGGAGCGGTTGTGTCCAGATCTCCATCATCAACGGCTATCTCCTCAGATTCACAGAGTGTTCGCCAGCATCTTCTCTAAACATGTGCCGCCATATCTTTTCCATTTGCTTCTCAATTCGAGGAGAGACCTCAGCCCTTTTTGCATTGAGGTAGGTTATCAACTCTGAGTTGTCCGACGGGTAGTGCGAGGCCGGCTAACTGCTTCCGTTGGTTGGCTGGGCGTTGCATGAGGCTCCCTCTTAGGCCAGAAGCCTTCGTTCATCATGGAAGTAGTAAGGATTTTGTTGCTCTAAGCTTTCATCTTGCGTCCTTGACCTACCTGGCGAACCAGTCATGATCGGGCCCCGTTGCTCGAAGCTGCTTGGGCTTTAAGGTCGTCCGGGTGCCTTGTCTTCCTGGTTGGACACTTCTTCCTCTGGCTTTTTCATTTTGATGCCAGAGTGTGGGCAGCGGAGGAAGGGGCCCCAGCCTCTGTGTGCCCTATCACGCGTAGAGGGTCTAGAGTATTTGGGATATATTATTCATTTGGTTGGCGAGTGCCCGCATGATGAGTGTTGGCTGCTCCTCCACACAACTACTTGCAGAGGGGTTGTCGCCATGGGAGGCAACATCTTTGGCTGGAGCACTAGCTTGAGTTCTGGTATTGACCATGTTTGCTTTGGTGTAGATGGTGGTTAGGCTTTTCGTTCGAATTTCCACATACGATGCCAAAGATTCGTCTTGGGATCCGAGTTGCTGATAGATTAGCGAGTTGCTTGGGTCTTCCTTAACGATTTGAACAAAGCGGGTTCGGTCTCTGATTTTGATAGTCTGGATTTTGTATACCATAATTAGAAAATGAGAGGTCAGAGGATCGGTGAGACTCATTTTCCGATATATCCTCTGATTTTCAAGTTAATAATCCTTCTAAACGGATATAAAGATGCGAGGATGCAAGAATGAGTGTGTGGACAATGAGCGGATTCAGGGATTGAGTGTTTTGATGCGTTCGACAGAGGGATGGCTTTGTAAGAAGATGGTACACTCGATGGGGAGTGGCTTGAGAGAGAGATAGAGCTATGAAAGCTTTTCTGGAAATTTTTTGGGCAGAGTATCGTTCTTCTGTGGGCTTATAAGTGTGCATGTCCCCTATCCATAGGAGCCAAGGGGTATTTATGTTGTCTGAGCTAGCTCAGCCTTACTTGAGAGTCAAGGCTTGCTGAAGACTATTTGCGCAGGTCTGGCAGGCTATCATGGGGATTGCGGGTGCCAATTATGGCACCCGTGGCCAGCTAAGGAGATCCCTTTCTTCTTTGCGGTGATGCCAAAGGTAGCAAATATGACAGTTACCTTTAAGAGAGATCCGTTGAGTTGAAATTGCCATCTTTAGGGAGATTGCGATCACGTGCAATATTTGGGGTCCTGAGCTATTTGTGATGGTTAAGGCAAGTCTTGCCCTCGTGTGTGGCGCCGTGGGTCACCCGTTTCTAGCCAGCCGGCTTTGGGCCAACCTACATGGGCCGGAGGTTCAAATGCTTGGTCCTGGGCCTTTGCGAGATATGGGCTGTGAGCTGTTATCCGCCGGGTCCCCAATTCGTCCGTGGGCTTTCGCGCTGAGGTGGCCCATTTTCGACTGTCCCCACCAATAACTAATAATGAAATATGTTTTAACTTTTATTTTTCATAATCTATTATATATATATATATATATATATATATAAATTTTAGAAAAAAATTATCTTTTTATTGGTGGTATCCTCTCTTTGGATAGTACCAAAGAGCCAACATTGCAAGAAATGGGCACCTCGTTGGACCGGTACTGACAGTGAGACTATTTTTTGATATTGATTATGCCTCAGCACCAGTATTTATTCTCGTGGTACTAACCTAGTTACTACCACCTTGTATTATTATTATTATTATTATTATTTTACTATGTTAGAATATGATTTGTTGCCATGGGAAACAAAAACATACGTATTTGTCGCTGCTGAAACTCACAGTATTTATTTCAGACAGTAAAAAGGAAAAATAATATTTAATTGTCATTCTCTATCTGTAAAATACCAATACGAGATTGATATATTACTTAACCAAAACAGGAAAATAATGGATTGATGCAAGTGAAATCTTTCCTCTTATTATATATAGATAATGAGTTCTCTTTTCAATTATACAGGAGGAATATTATTTATATGTTCGGTTATATTATTAATTATATTAAAATTCCTAATTTGGAGTGTAAATAGAGAGAAGGGAGAGAGTAAAGATAAACTCACATTCACTTTTAGTAATTTCAGTACAATTGGATATGTAACTAGTTTTTCTCATTATACATACATACATATATATGTACACAAATATATGTATGTACATATGTGCATGGACATGTATATATACATAAAGGATCACGAGATACATATTTAAAGCATATTATTATATTATTGGTAACATAATTTGCTTGCCAAAAATAGTGGAATAAAAAGAGCATTATTTGTAACGAAAAAAGTAATAACTTTAATGAGGATATTATAAATTAATTACTCTCTCTCGCGTTTGTGGAGAGTAAGAAAATGGGGGAAACGGTCTGCAAGGGTTTCCACTTAATATCCATGGCCAATGGACCTCAATTATCTGGCGATTATGCGTACAACGAACTGAAGATCTTCACTCACTGATATGCATTAATGGAGGATAGATCTTTAAATTCCCATCTAGATGATGTGGTCGTATAAATACTTACAGTCTTTAGCGTTTCTCAGAAGTCATTGTCCATGGCGACGCTGTTATCCTCAGTCGAAATCCCTATCTTTCTGTGTCTCTTCACCGTAGTCTACACGATATTGTCCTCGGTCCATGGCGACGAAGAATTGATCAGAAAAGTCTGCAGCAAGACATCGTCGCCCGACGTCTATTGCTTGGGCTGCCTCCACACTAATCCTCGGAGCCCGGAATTGGACGTAAGAGAGCTCGCTGGGACGGCGATTTTCTGCGCATGCAATCAATCGGATGCCACGGTAGCAGCTTTCAATCGCTACGCGACGATGACGTCTGATCAAGATCTAGTTAACGCGTTTGCATATTGTGCAGACGCAGCAGATATCGTGGGAGAGAAGGCGACTGTTGCGCTTAGCAGCTGGGGAGACGGCAACTACAAAGATTCAGAAGACGAGCTGAACTCGGCTAGGGACGTCGATATTGTGAATTGCAGGACGGAGCTGAATAAGACGTTCTCTAAAGCTGGGAAGCCTCCGTTCCCTCAAGAACTTCAAGTGGAATTCACGGGGCTGTTGGGTGTGGTAACCATTGCTGAGGAAATTGTTGAACAAATTTAAGGCTAATGCAATGCATGCAGGATTTTTTGAATAAAATAAAGTGATAAGCTGCTTTTCCTCAATGTATATCTTGGAAGATACAGGATATTGGCTATGAATGAGTTTAAAATTTAGTCTACTGTCCTTGTTCTATAACCAGTCCAACGGTATAATATAAATGTCAAAAAATTTATCTTTGACCATTTATTCTTCTAAGAATTTTAGTATTATATATAGATTTTATTTAATTGCAGAGCATATTTGTCAAAATAACAATTTTTTTCAAGAGACATTTTTATTTCATATTGATACCTCTCAAGAATTAGGATTGTCACACGAATTGGGGAGTTGAGATTTTTTTTCTGGAGTTAAATCGAATTCGGTCTTTGTGTCCACAAATCATTATCTTGTACGCAATAATAAATCGAATAAGAGGTAAGAGGTATATAGGACTCGTTCTCTAATATATTCTCCAACATTCAAATTGATATTTCTTCTTAAATTGAAAGATGCGGACGGAAAGTAAATATTAAAATGAAAAAAATGATGGGGATAAGTGAGGATTGAGAAAACTTTGCTTCGCTTAGGTGCACTTATTCTCTTAAGTGTCTTTTTCTCTTTTTTTCTAGATTTCTTCTCCCGTACACGGTTTGGAAAGAGTTGTATTTATAATTAGAATTTTTGTCCATCCAGTTAGCCTTTGAAACCACTGCCTATGTGGAGAAGCGTTTCAAGACATCTGTTGGGAGGCGTTATTCTTGGTATGTAATTGTTGTTTGAATTTAATAAAATGACCGTTTGGCTATTAATTGCGAGAATCGTTTCGGTCATTTTTGGCTTGTGTAATTTATTGATTCATCATTATCTTTCGATTTTTAGTAATTGTCCTGTAAGGATTGAATATCTCAATTAATGCCATAGAGAATAGTTATTTGGTTATCCTAATCTGCTTCATACTTTCTCATTTGTGTCATTGAGGTTTGGGTATTGATTTAGATTTAAATTGGGCAAATTTATTTTGGACTGTGCCCAATAGTAGCCCATTATGCTTGGAGGTTTGAATTCAAACTCCAAGCATGCCATTAATGAGAAGTCATCTAGTATGTCATCAAAGTGTATCTTTACCGCGGATGTCACGTCTTAATACCAAATTGTCTTATAGTAATTAACGTGATCATTCTATTAACAAATAATAAATTCAAATTAATGAAGGACGTAAGTTTCACATCGTTATCATAACTGACACAAATAAATATACATTAATAAATTTAATCACAAAATCCAAATGATACTACACCCGAAAGTAGCTTTGAAAAGCAGACTATATCAAGGCATCAAAATATACGTAAAGAGATGCATCTAATCAATTATAAATTAGAGTTAATCACATCAACAACATGATAATAGGCATGGGTTAGAGTTCTCGGGAGTATAAAACCCTACAAAACTACCAATTCGGATACCCAAATGATAAATTAGCTTATTCATGGTACGGGTAATAACATCCTTGAGCCAATTCACCCATATATCCCAATTTAATCGATTAATTCCTCTGCGCCGTGGGTTTAGGGCTCCTTGTCCAAAGGCCGGTCAAAACTACAAATTCGGGCATAAGATTCACACAATCATTTGCCCAGGTTATGGGTATCGATTATCAAAGGCCAATTCATACTTAAACCCAATATAATTGATCAAACGCGGTTCGGATGCAGCCTAGGGTTCCAACGAATGGGTTTTCACCTAAAATCACCCAATTGGATATCTAATCGATAAATTAACTTATACTAGACATGTGTAATGATATCCTAGTCTCAAATTATATAAAAGCCCCAAAAATTCATAGGTAAAAGGTCCGGTGTGAAGTTAGGGTTTGATGTCTGAAAACCGACTAAATCTATAAATTTGGATATGAAATTTACATATATGTATGCTTGAGTCTTAAAAATTACAAAATATAAATTTAAATGGGTATCAAAGTAAGGATACACAAGAAAATAAGACAAAAGTATAAAAAAAAACTAAAGAGGAGGGTATGAGTACACTTGTCTTGACCTGATCTACCACCTTTTCAACTAGCTCGAGCTCGAATTCAGACTCGGAGGCTTCGATCTTTCCTTCTCTCTTCTCCTCCTCCTCCCTCTCTCTCTCTCTCCCTTTGGAAAATGGTCGAAAGAAACCCTCGCGGACTTTATAAATCACGAGCTACCGCTCAAATGCCAACCGGTGCGTAGCAAGCATTGTGCGCCTGGAGCAATCTGGAATCAGCGTCAGGAGGGCGTTGGTCCACTGGCCCCAGTGCCGCGATGCCGCCTCAGGCGCCCAGTGGGCCAACCCCTACCGACTTGCCCCTCGAACCCGAAACTTAATTTTTTTATGCATATTAATTCTAATCTCTATTATATGAACTTAATTATCTAACATTCTGACGTTTGGGAATCAGTACATGACATTCTTGTTGTTGTTTGAAACTGAGGACCCGAAATTCGAATTTAGTTTATGAAAATTTGATGGATAAAATGTATATTACACGTATGAAGCAAAAACTGCATGGAATTTAATATTTATGATCCAAAAATGATAATGTTTCTGTTTTGTACATTGTAGTAAAATTTCCTAGCTCTCCCTAAGTCCCATGTCAATTAATGCATATATTTGAAATTATGTGAACACCATATGAAAAGAAATAAGTATACATGCATTGAAAAGAATTGTAAAAGTATGAAAGAAAACTCTGTAATTTGTTAAGATTTATGAACTATTTTTCAAAGAGGGAGAACTAAGTAATATGAAGTTAAGTGTGGAGTTTTTCTTAAGATAAGTTAAGAAAAAGGACCAAGGAAATCTTTGCAAAGTTTTCATTTGAAATTTAAAAAGAAATTAAGAAATTAGACTAAGGATTTTATTTAGTAGGTGATATTTCTTAGCATGAATTAGGATGTTATAGTGTTAAATTGAGGAATGCCCCTAATTTACATGGGAATTTTTAGTGGCAACATGGACTATGGCCCCATATATTAGGTTAAAGGTATATTGCTCATTGAGGGGTGTTAAATTGTGTGGGTAGTGTCTTAAATTATGTGAAAGTATACACAATCCTTTTCTACTTTGGCCGCTCCATTAGTTAGAAAAGTCTACCAATCTTTAAAGATTAAATAAGTTTCCATACGCTTGAAGGCTAATGGAATCATAAATAAAAATAAAAAATTAAATGTGTTACGAAAATATCTTTCGACTATGTTTTATACTTATATATGCATTATGATCCTGTTCTATTCTTTTGATTTTATTTCAAAGTGTAACTATATATGTCTTTGTTTATATTTGTACTTTATTGAATATTTGACTCACTTTCTTAATATTTTTCTAATCCTTTAGATGTGTTGTACGAGCCCTCACCAGGCAACCAAGATTGAAGGATCAGGTGAATATGAAGAGCCTAAATTATTATGATTATGGATGATTTATATTATTTAATATTTTTGGGTAATATTTATTGTATTTAGATTTATAATTTAGTTTAATTTCAATTCCAGATGACGGATGTAAGGTAAATAGATTGTGGTCGATGTTTAGAAGGTTGAGTTGTTGTGGGATTGTCGTTATGGCACTAGGAAAGTAGTTTGTATTCAACAGGTGTTCCGTGTAATATGGTTGATTGATGTTGGAAGTTTTTTGCTTCATTTGTATATAAGTCATGAATATATTTACTTCCGCAGGTTATTGATATTGAATGTGGTTTCAATTTTAGTAGGCATCTTTCTTTACTAAAAGTCTGACGTCGTACTTTTGAGTCAGTGTCAGAGTTACTGATATCATGGCATGTTTTTGGATCCTGTGTATATTATTTATTTATTTATTTATATTGAGGCCAATTGAAATATCTCATGTTTAATAAATTTTTTTCAGTTATTTGGTTAATTGTTTATAGTAAGAGGTAATAAAAGGATTTGACATAGTCTGTCATTGGTAGTATCAGAGAATTTATAAGAAGATGCCTTAAGGTCTAAATTTGATTGATGTCAATTTAAGGTTTGAGCTGGTCGATATTGATTTGTGGTCAAAGTTTGATTAATTTCAATTTGAAGTATTAGTTTGATTTATTCAAGGTTGAGGTCTTCAGTCAATTAACTTGTTAAGGTGGAATGATCTAACTCGATTGTTAATATTTTGGTGATAGGATTAAGAGATGGTAAGATGCGGAAGCCATGATAGATTAAGTACTCGCTCGGACTAGGAATAGGGATACTTGAATAGCACAGCGAGTATGGCGGATGGGGTGGAATCGGCGACTCGAGGTCAACATAACTTGGGGCCAATTCTGGTGCTAGCGAATCCAAAAATGTTGATTTATGATCGATTTATTAATGATCAAGTGCCTGAATTTTGGGTCGTATGGATCCTGTAGAGGCTAAAATATGAATTTAGAAAATTAAAATAGTATTTATGGTGATCCAATATCTGAAAGAAGATAAGGTAATATTTGCCTCATATAAGTTAAAAGGCAAAGTTGACCATTAGTGGTTGATGTGAAAAAGAGTCATGTGTTTGAAGGATAAAGAGTTATTGTGGAATATATTCGTTGATGCTTTTATAGAGAAATAATTTTTGATGAGTTTTCGGGAGCAAAAGGAGGATGTGTTTGCTCGTTTGTGGCAAGAAACTAGACGGTAGTAGAGTATAATGCTAAATTCTCAAAGTTATCTCGCTATGTCCCACTTCTGGTGCATGATGAAGTAAGAAAGGCAAGGAAATTTTTAAAAGGACTAAAAGGTGAAATCTAGAGGCAGCTAAATTCTCTGAAATTGAGGACCTATGAAGATTTGTTAGATCAGGCTCTCCTATGTGAAAAAGAGCTTGAAGAGGAAAGATTTTTAAAGAAGAAGTTAGCTTACTGTGTTGGTCAAAATTATAGCTGAAATTCAGGATTAGGAGGGCCCTACAAAAAGCCAAAGCTGGCAGAAAGGAGAAAGAAAAGAGCAGAAATTCAAAGTATGTTGGGCCAGCAATTAGTAACGCTTGTATGCCGGCATTGTGAAAAATTGCATAGAGGGACGCCGTGTTATAAACTTTTGGGAGTATGTTTCAATTGTGGACAATTGAGTCACATGATCAAGAGTCGTCCTTATCCCTTGGGTCAAATAGAGAAGAATTCTAGTGCCTTGGATCTAGTTTTGCGGTGATGGCACAAGGTGTAGAGGTGTTATGTATTGTGGTAGAAGGTAAGATTTCTAAATTTTGACATTTCGGTACATGTATTATTTTGGATTCATAATCTATATTTTTATTTGTATTTCTTAAGTTTATTTATTTATTTTTGTGGATTATAGACTTTGTACTAGTTGTATGGATGTCTACAACATTGTATTGGATCCGTAGATACAATTAGTTGGGCTGATTTGATTTCATTTGTGTGCCGAGCTTTGATATGATATTGGGGGTGATTTGGTTGGTAAGTCACCATGCTAGTATGGATTGTGTTGGTAAGGTTGTTATAATTTGCAATCGGGGTGTGAAATTTTGAGTATGAGTCAAAGTTGATCGAGTGGCTACAAAATTAGTATCATTTTTCCTACAAGTCATTTAATGAGGATATGTGCCAAGTTTATTTAATATATGTGACCACATCCGAGAGTTATTTTGTGGTCATTAAAAACTTTTCAGCTGTGTAAAAATTCAAGGATATTTCTTAGAGGAAAAGATTAACCTTGCCTAACTCTTGATCAGAAAATCGAGATTGTCGTTGAGATTGTGCTAGGATCGGCTCTGATTTTTGAGGACCCTACATAAAATTGATGAGGCAGTAGCCGATTGCTTGCTGTAGAATGCTTTAGTGCCTTTGGGGTAAGATGAATTGATGAGGTTATGTGTGGATTAGTAAAAGTTTAATTTATTTGAGAAATGAATTGTTTGATAAACGAGTATTGAGAGTCAATAGGTGATTCATTTGATCTATTGTAAGGGTTCGATGATTTCTAAGATCAATCTGTATTCAGAGTGTTGTCAATTAAGAATGAATTGGGGGAATGTGCCTAAGTCAACTTTTAGGAAAGAGTATGGCCGTTATGCACCTCAGTGACACCTTCGGGTTAGCAATTTAGTCGTCGTCTTTCATGAAACCTAGGAATCAGATCTTTTGGTCATATTTGGGTTGATTTTGTGATTGCTTTATTGATAATAGTTTGATATGCTCGAGGCGTTGTGAAGGGCATAAGGTCCAGTTGAGGGCTGCATCTCAGTGACACCTTTAGGGTTACCAATTTCGTCGTCGTCTTTCATGAAACCTAGGAATTAGATCTTTTGGTCATATTTGAGTTGATTTTGTGATGGCTTTATTGATAATATTTTGATATGCTCGAGGAGTTGTGAAGGGCATAAGGTCCAGTTGAAGGCTGCATCGTAGATTGTGAAGAGTAGTCAGCTGTTTGCTCATTTGAGGAAATGTGAACTAGTGAATTGTTGACAATGTCGGTTTGGTCGATCCTTGATGGATCAAGTGAACTTGCAATAGGTTGAGATGCTTTTGAGAAAGATTTTGGATTGTGTTTTGATGTAGCATATCTGGGTGGTCGCCTATGGGCTTAGATGGTTGAAAGTTTATGATTAAAATTGTTCCACTTATAGTTCTAAGAAGAGCAGTTGAGGTTTTTACTTTGAGATTTTATGGGTACTATTTGTATGAAGAGCGTTATGGTTTTGTTTGGTCATAAAGGCTTGAGAAAATTCTTTCATTAAAAGAGATGATCATGTGATAATGTAAGCGGGTAGATTTTTTTATGTGTAATAAATGATCAAGTGAATGATCGTTTTTGAGGTTTAGGTTGAATTGAAATAGAAGTTTATTGGTTTGTTTGATATTTTGTAGTAAGTCAAAGAGGTGGTAAAAAATGGGCTTGCCTTCAAATTTAGCGGATTATTATGATATCTCTCCTGTATCAATGATTGAGGAAGTAAGTGATCGAGTTTAGCTATTGCTTGATATTAGGAATTTATCTTATGATAATGTTTCAATTTAGATTTTAGATAGAAAGTATCAAGTATCGAGTATTGAGAATCAGGATAATTCAACTGGTTAATGTTCTCTAGGAAAAATCATTTAATTAAGGAAGTGACTTGAAAACGCGTAAAAGAAATTTGGAAGGATTATCCCGATTGTTAAATTTTGAGATTTGTAAAATTTTGAGGATAAAATTTTTGTAAGGATGGGAGAATTGTAAAGTCCTGATTTTCAAATTATGTTAATTATGGTTAATTGAATTAATATAATCAAAATTGAATTCAAAAGATGTGAAAAATTAGGTTAAAGAAGTCAAAAATTAGACCGGTGGAATTTGAGCCTAATGCAGGCCTGATGTAGGTTTGAGGGCAAAAAACAGAAGCCCCACGCTAGAAACACGCTTGAGGCACGCTGGAGCGTGAAATCCAGTGTTGTCATGCTAGAGGGACGCCCGACTTACGCTGAGTGCCTATTCAAGTATTTAAAGCCCACTCGCTCATATTTTCATCATTTTTGTAGAAAAAGGAAAGAGAGGAGATAGTAAGAGAACAATGGTGAAGAGAGAAAAGAGAAGATTGAAGCTCGGGTCCATTTCTGGGGTGAAGCTAGTTGAGAAAATTATGGATCGGATCGAGATTAGTACATTCCTATACTTTTCTTTCTCTTGTTGTTTATTTCTAACCATTTTTTTTAGGTATTTTTGTTCAAATACCCGTCCAAACTTAGATTTTAAACTATTTATGTGTTAAATATATATATATGTTGATTTGCTTTCCGATTTTGAGGTATGTGTGTGAAAAAAGTGAAGTATGTGTTAAATCAGATTTCGAAGTTTGAAGTATGTGAATAAATGGTGATTTCTCGTCCAATTTTGAAATTTAAGTGAAATGTTGTGTTAAATCAGAAACTTTGACCCCATGCATTCCATGATTTTGGGTATTACGTTGTTTTCTCACTTGTATTTTGTATATGATGCTTCACATGTTTGGGTAATTATATTGAGTCCTTTAAATGTGTAAATTATTTTCCCGAAACATCCCATATGTTAAGTATATTTTGAAAATTACCCATTTTGCATATTTTTGTGAAAATTCTTGATGTTGTTTGAAACAACGGATCCTAAATTTGAATTTGGTTTTGAAAATTTGAAGGATTAAATGTATATTACATATATGATGTAATATCCAGGACCTCAATGGAAATATTTTAATATTTATTGAGATTGTAGATAAATTGGACATGTAAAAATTTAATTAATATTCTGAATTTTTTAAAAAAATGGATATCGGATTTTATAGCTTGGTGATCGTTGTGCGTTCGGAGGGTATTTGGTGGATATATATATATATATGTGTGTGTGTGTGTGTGTATAATTAAAAAAAAAAGGAGAAGATGAGATAAGATAGGATAAGATAAGGAATGGCGTGTTTGGGGATGAGGATTTGGGAAAATTTTAAAAGGGGATTTTTGGGTTGCTCGGTGTGGCATTAGCAGAGAGAGAGAGAGGGGAAAAAGGAAAGAAATCTAGAGAGAGAGAGAGAGAGAGAGAGGAAAAGAGGAATGAAAAGTAGAGAGAGGGGGAAAATTGAGCACCATTTTAGCGCTGCAAAGGAAGAAGGGGAAATCGGTGACCGCGCGGCGGTGTGCGGCGTAGTCAATGCTGTGATGGTGGTCGTCGATTGCCAGAAGTGAATCGGTGGAGGTGCGGTGAGGAGAAGCCATCGAAGACGACGTGGTTGTTGGCGGTTTCTATAGTGGCGGCGATCAAAGGTGTAGCAAGGGTGGTCGGTGGCGGCCGGTGGTGGCATGCCGATGACAAGCGACGGCTGTGATGGGCTATAGCAGTGTGCAAAAGCTGCGAAGTGAGAAAGAGGGAACTCATGCTACACAGGTTAAAGCAGGGCAGTGGAAGGAGCAGCAGTGTTTGGAGGAAGTAGGGGTGGTCGACGGCAGCCGGTGGTGGCATGCCAATGATTGGCGATGGTTGTGGTGAGTCGTGGTTGTGCACAGAGCTGCGCAGTGAGAGAAGGGGGCTCGGGTATGCACAGGCAGGGAGAAGAAGCGCGCGCTTTGATGCCTCAAAATATCTATTTTTCAAATTTGTAAAGTATAAGGTCTAGGCAAGTATCTGTAACCCTTATTTTTAGTCTAATTTAATTTCTGATATATTTTGGATACTATATGAATTTTTTTACTAACATATATGTATTTTATACACCCATTTTATTTATTCTGGACACATATGTATAGTTCGTTGGATTATTTTGGGGTTGTGAATATGGATTTTATGATTTTTGGAATTTATTATTTTTCTAAAAGCCCAAAAAAATTTATTGGACTCGGTGTATATTTATATCAGTATATGTAATGAAAATGCACACGAAATTGGTTTTGGCTGTGCATTTTCACATGCACGTGTCGGGTTGTGGTCACTACATTTGGATATGGTTTATTGGTTCTGGTAAGCTCTCGATAGGGGAGATTATTTTGTTAACTTGAAATCCCCTTCTACCGGAAGGAAAGGTTTGGAGTAGTGACCCTTCCTATTTGAATAATTTGACTTGAGCTTAGAATATATTCGGACGTTCTAATATATTTGACAAACTTGAGGGTTGCACGCAAAGCCGCGGATGGAAAAATATGGTGAGCAACCTTATATATGGGTACAGAATACATAGATTTTGGGTCTAAAGTTATCGAAATTATTTATAACCCTTTCTCAAACTAGTCTTTAAATAATTAAAATTTAAATTGGTGCATGATTTTGTATCTCTACATAGATTTGTATTAGACTTGAATTTTTTAATTTGGATTTGAGATGCGTTGATTTTGCCTGCAATTGGGTTTGGTATGTCTCGTACGAATTATTTGTCCATATGTTTTGTTGCGGACCTTCGAAAAAATTATTGTGATACTGCTTTGATTTCGGCACACGCTATTAGATCATCTGGCTATCAAATTTTACCTTAAATCATGAGCTAATCGGGCCTTGGACTGGATACCAGCATATTGGAATCAATCTGAATTACATATATATATGTCCCGATGAAGACTATTCTTCAATTTGGATATTTATTTTGGATTAGAATATTTAATTTGAGTACAAAACTACCATTAGAGTTTAGATTTAGAATTTTTAATTATTTATCGATGATTTGGATTTATCTATTTGACCATTCTTCTGATTCTTTGAACTCGTTTGTTCATTATAATACTTGTTGGGTATTAGGTTCATTTTTCTATTTTATCCATTTAGAGTAGAGGATCAACTTTGTCGTAATAGCATAAGGATTTCGGGCGTAGCATTGTCTGTCTTTGGTGAGTGTCATATTTTAGACTTTGATATTATGAATTATATATCGGGTATGAATAAATTTTACGTGAATTGTTATGAGATATTGGAGTCGGTTAAGTGTAGGCTATGGTTTTGTATGCTAAGGAATTTGTTGGGTTGATTTCTTATGTGTATGAGTGTTGTGTTTATTTTGTTATCACGTGATGACTATTTTGTATAGCAAGTTGCATATATATTATCTGATCAGGTTCCGTATGGATTTTATAATTTTATGGAGTTTTGTATATTTTGTGGTCACACTCGGTTTTAAAAATTATAAAATTGATAACTAAAGTATATTTAATTATTTAATTGACTTGTTTGGTCTAAGTTCGTGACATATGAAGCAAAAATTGCATGAAATTTAATGTTTATGATCTGAAAATAGTAATGTTTTTGTTTTGTACATTGTAGTAAAATTTCCTAGCTTTTCTTAAGCCCCATGTCAATTTATGCATGTATTTGAAATTATGTGAACCCCATATGATAAGAAATATGTATATATGCATTAAAAAGAATTATGAAAGTATGAAAGGAAATTCTACAATTTGTTAACGTTTATGAACTGTCCTCCAAAGAGGGATAACCAAGTGATATGAAGTTTAGTGTGGAATTTTCCTTAAAATAAGTTAAGAAAAAGGACCAAAGAAATCTGTAGAGTTTCCATCTGACATTTGAAAAGAAATTAAAAAATTGGAGTAAGGATTTTATTCAATAGGTGATATTTTCTGGTATATCTTAGGATATTGCAATGCTAAATTGAGGAATACCCCTAGGCCACGAGGGAATTTTTTGTGACAATAAGGACTGTGGCTCCGTATATTAGGTTAAAGGTATACCGTTTACTATGAGGTGTTGAATTATATAGGTAGTGCCT
This sequence comes from Nepenthes gracilis, assembly GCA_033239525.1. Classification (NCBI taxonomy): domain Eukaryota; kingdom Viridiplantae; phylum Streptophyta; class Magnoliopsida; order Caryophyllales; family Nepenthaceae; genus Nepenthes; species Nepenthes gracilis. Next base: position 8,445,100 of record BSYO01000033.1, read on the forward strand.
TAAATTATATGAAAGCATAAACAATCCTTTCCTCACTTGGTCGCTCCGTTAGCTGGTAAGACCTACTAGTCATGGTCCCTAAAGATAAATGAGTTTCCATAGGTTTAAGGCTAATGGAATCATAAATAAAAAAATAAAAATTAAATGTGTTACGAAAATATTTTTTGATCATGTTTTATACTTATACATGCATTATGATTCTATTTCATCATTTTTATTTTATTTTAAAGTATAACTTTGTATGTCTTTATTTATATTTGTACATTACTGAATATTTTACTCACTTTCTTATTATTTTTCTAACCCTTCAGATGAGTTGTACGAGCCCTCACCAGGCAACCAAGATTGAAGGATCATGTGCACATGAGGAGCCTAGATTATTATGATTATGGATGATTTATATTGTTTAGTGCTTTTGGGTAATATTTATTGTATCTAAATGTTGTAATTTAATTTAATTTCAGTTTCGAATGATGGATGTAAAGTGAATAGGTTTTAGCCGATATTTAGAAGGTTGAGTTGTTGTATTATGGAGTCTAGTATTGGTTATTGTGTCGTGACAGTCTTGGACAAATTTTTATGTGTGGGATTGTCGTTATTGTGCAAGAAAGTGGTTTTGTATTCAACGAGTGTTCCATGTAATATGGCTGACTGATATTGGAAGTTTTTAGCTTTGCTTGTATATAAGTCATAAATATATTTACTTCCATAGGTTATTGATATTAAATATGGTTTCAATTTTAGTAGGCATATTTTTTTATTAAAGGTCCGACGTCATATTATTGGGTTAGTGTCGGGGCCACCGATATTGTGGCATATTTTTGGATCCTGTATATATTATTTGTTTATTTATTTATTTATATTGAGGTTAGTTTAAGTATCTCACGTTTAATGATTTTTTTTCAATTATTTGGCTAATTGTTTATGGTTAGAAGTAATGACGGGATTTGGACGTGGTCCGTCATAACCACTGAACTTATTATCAATACATAAACAAATAAAAACTCCACACAATTTTACATAATCTTTTAGAAAAAATGTTCTTAATTCATTAACAAATTATAAAGTTTTACTTTAAATTTTATCAATTTTTTTTACTTGCATTGTATATGATTTGTATAAGAACTTACATATACTTATTTTAAAACATGAAATGTTAAATTATATGGTTTTCAAACATGTAGAATTGTTCTTAGCAAGTTAGTATAGAAACTTAGCAATTCATCTCTATAAGTAAACATACAGGGAAAATTTTCAGAAATTTTAATACATACAAATCATATATTTAGCAAATTTAAATATATAGAATATTATATACAAATTTAAAGTATAGAAGAGTTATTTAATTTTAAATTCAACACATACATGTAAGAAAATTATAGAAAAATAACATCATATCCGCAATACATGAATTAAGAACATTGTTTTCATAAAAATTATAAAGAATACGAATGAAAGCTCATGCATGTGAGGTATCATTATCTTAGCTATAAAAAACATATCATACATTAGTATTTAAAATAATAAATATTTAATAAAGTAAGAAACGATCAGCAATTAAGGACAGAAAAGTGTGAAATGTACTTGCTTTAACTCAAAATTATCAAAATCTTACTTTTATTCACTTAAATCTAGCTTCTTTAGCTTATTCTCTCTTTCTCTATTTTCTACCCTTTTTCTTCTCTCTCCTCTCTCAAAATTTGACAAAAAATGATGAAAAAATCAGTTAAACATGATATTTATCATAGACTGGCACATGGGTGCAAGTCGGGTGGGTGTCAAGCCCACGACGAATCCCAGTGGCACACGAGCACTGTTTCGGGCGCATGTCATGCGTTAGTATTCTATCTCAAAATGCTTGAGTGTCTATTAGGCATGCATCAAGCATGAATACACTGGAAAATGCATTTGAGATCTAATCAAGCGTTAGTTAAGAGTGACTGCCCTACCTAAAACACGCATGGGTGTACATTGAGTGCCGATCAAACATCTTTTAATTGGATATAACCTGATCCAAAATTAAATTTGATATAATTTTTCTCATTTTTGATATTAATTTTAATTATTTTATCTTAATTAATTATAATTTAATTTAAATTCAAAATTCCAACCTTATAGTGAATTTTCTTCTGATTGGGGATCATGTTTGATAGGATTTTATTCTCTACCATTAAAAACCATGATTTGATATCTTTGTAAGCTTCGAGCTCCTAGCTAGTTGGGCCTTTTGCCTCAACTATAAATTGAGATCTTTTTTTTTTTTTTAGATTGCATTCCAAAATACCTTATTTCCTACTTGATTGTGTGATCACCTTTGGAAACATGTCTTTTTTGTAGTCATCGGTGGGTGTAGATGCTAAAATTGGTGGAGATCATTCAAGTTCTAAAGTCATGGGCCTGAGGATGTGTTTGAAATCTGTTTTGATTACCCTTTTTATTGAAAAAACTATACTAATTTTTCTTTTACGTATGTTATCAAAGTTAGGCCTATATGTTGTGGTGAGGTCCTCATCTCATTGATCCTTGTAGAGGTGATTGAGATAGATGTTACTGGCATGGGGATGATTTTTTCTTCATTCTCTTCTTTCTGTGGCACCTTTGACACATCTCATGTCTGAGTACCTACAAAGTAGTACATTTTTTTTATTCGGGTCATTGTCTTGTGTTTTCTTCCCTTTCATCCGAGTTGTACTTTTTTTGTTTGAAGCTTATATATTGTGAAAGAATCTAATGAGTAAAACTATCGGAATGAGAACTCATATTCTTCATAAGGCTTCTCTATGGTTGTAATTCTTTGAACTACTGCACTTGGGTGAAATGTTTGCTCGTACTTTCTGGCTTTGTTTATCTTTTCACCCATTTGATAGTCTGATAGTTCAGACTTTTGGCAATTTGGCACATAATAATGAACCTAGAATTATAATATTCACAAAGTGATTGCACCAACATTTTGATTTAAATTGAATCGTTTTATCAAAATTAATGAAATAATAGAGCCGCTCACTACCAGCCTATTGTCTTAGGAAGCATCACATTAGATTATCATTATTGGTGCAACAAAATAGATGTGCTGCAGCGTCTTCTTATGTTTGCACGTGTCCCTGTCATTATAACAATGTGCCTCTATAAGCACGTCCAAATGATGTCGTTTTGGACTAAATGACCTTTTATTTAAACTTTGGTGCTCCTTTTTTTTTATCTCTTCATTTGTCATCTCTCAACCCAAGTTTGCTTGCTGTTTCTCCTCATTTTCCTTGGCTCCTTGAGTGGCTTCCATGGGCATTGCTAACATTTCGTCTAGCCTTATGATCAAGAAGGTTTGAGACATGTATGAAAAGTATAATAGCCTTATGATCAAGAAGGTTTGAGACATGTATGAAAAGTATAACATCCCTGTTGCTAATTTTTCCAAAGTTTTCTCATTATCTAAAAGAGCTTATTTTCGAGGGCATAACTTTATCACTATTAATAAGGTTCATTTGAAGGAGGGCCTCTGCATTTCTTTTGCTAGGTAGCTCTACGAAATATTAGAGGCCCTAAAGATTCCTATAATGCATTTCCGCTCTAACGCCATCAGGTATTTGGTCTCATTGTGCATTCTATTTCATCATTGGGGGTTTCATTTAGCCACTAGGGTAATTAAAGTCGTCTTCTGGTTTAACCAAGAGGGCGATTGGATTTCATTCACCCCTAGGAAGAGGCCCAAAATAAGTAAAGGGAATCCAGATTTGGTAAAATATTAGAAGGATCAGTATTTTTTATTACGGTTCTTTTGACTGGTTCCTCTCCAATAAATGGAAATTGACCAATTTTGCTTATACTAGTGAAGTTTTGGAGACTGAGACTTTCATGACCAAACCTTTGACCAATTTAATAGAGAAAAATGCCATTTCACTTCGAAAAACTAGTAATTTTTTTACTCAAGTGGCACTTGATAATGTCAATTGTGTAAGGCTCGAGTCTAAATATTATCATAATCTTAATTAATTAAATTAATATGATTAAAAGTGATGTCAAAGGATAAATAAAATTGGACCAAAAGTCAGATTTAGGCCTAGTCATATTGAGTTGAGGGATGTCTGATCGGCGCCTGACATGTAACAATGTGTGGAAAGTAGATTACTCGGTGCTAGTGGTATTCTAGATCAATGCTTGAACATGTGCTGGAAGAATATATGCACTTGATGCACATCCAAGGAATGCTTGAATGTGTTGTGGCAGGAGGTCTACGCTTGAGGTACACCCGAGGTGGCACTTGTGCATCATAGTGTTAAGGCATGGCCCAGATATATACCCGACCAACGCTTGAGTGCCACTCAGTATATGTATGGGAACCTGACCGATTGTTTGTCATTTTTCCTCAGAATTTTTGAGAGAGGAGAGAGAGGGAGATGAAGAGAAGAGAAAGAAGGAGAAAGGAAGCCTTAGAAGCTCAAATTAAGTGGATTCAAGTTAGAATTTGGTGAGAATTAAGTTAAGGAAAGTGTATTCTAAACCTTTCTTCTATTATTGCAAATCTTTTCCTTATTCTTTGGGCATTTTTTGCTAAAAATTTTCATACATAACATGAATTTGAAATTATGATATTTATATTTAGCATGCATGTAAAATTTTCTCCATTTTGTAGGAAAAACACATGCAATTTATGTCTAAACTTATGAATATTTTCTCACTTAGCTAATTTCTGAAATTACTCTACATACATGTGATAAATTCACGATTTAATGATTTTATATATAATAAATTTCATATCTCATGCTATAATATGTTTTGAAATTTATATATACATATTTATATGTCTTGAATTTCAATAAATAGCTCGCATGATAAGATAAAATTGCTAAAATAATTTTAAGATGCTAATTTCTACATTCCTTGTTGAATTTCTATCATGGCTATGTTCTAACAAAAAGTTTAAGTATGAATGGACATAATTTTGAAAAAAAAAAATTTATTGTAAGCTAACAATTATGATAATTTTTTCCATAATTGAGAAAATTAATAATGAAGAAAAGTAAAAAGTTTTCCTAAGTATATATATTGGACCATTATTATCATTTAATTGGTAGAATATTATAACATGTTTTAGTATAATATAACGGTATATCAAAGTTCAAACCTGTCATCCGTAGATAAAAGCGGTGTTTGGTACCTTATACAGGGTTATATATATGATGACCTACTTAGAGGTCGTGAATAATAGCGTAGAGCTTTTGATTTTGTGAAAATAAATATAATTTAATTTTTAATTGTCAACTCGTTTAGTCAATAAGACTTACTAGCTATTGATCCCTAAGAAAATCAGATTTCAATATGTTTTGATGATAAGAAATGAATAAGACAATGATAAAGAATTCTTGAAATATTAATCTAAATTTTCTGCATAAGTATTATAGCTTCCAATATGTTTTCATATCATTGTATCAGACTATGATTGATTATTCCCTTTGATAGCTTCCAATATGTTTAAATGTGAATTATACATGATCATTTGTTGAATTATATGCATTAATGAGTTTTTGATTCATTTCTTATTTTTGTTTACTAACCCCTTCAGATGAGAGAATCTGATACTTAAAAACGAGCAGCATTGGGAAAGAAACTGTTCAAGGAGATTAGTTTATAGTTTTAAATGCTAAATCTGACATTGTATTTTAGACAGTAGATAACATGTTTAATGATATATTTTAGTTTGAATTCAGTTTTGGGACAGCTGTAGTTGATCCTTTAAGCTATTCAGATTATGTTTATGTATGTGAGATACGAGTTCTCGAATGTAGTCATGTTCTATATAGTTGGAGATATTGGGTTGTCGGTTCGTCTAATGGATGGATTAGCTGTTATGAAAATATGTGTATGATTTATTTTTTAGCAGATTGTAGACTCTGATTATGATATGAGTTAGACAAACTCCTTACGTAAGGTCCGATATGTCTTTTATGGGTCGGTATTTGAGCCATATGATTATGTGACATATTTTGAATCTTGTGTATGGTTTATAATAATTTATTTTGGTCGATTGAGGTATTAACGTGGAGTTAATGTCCGATGTTAATTAGATGGCTAATTCGTCAATTAATAACTTGATAATTGATGATGAGTGGATCGAAATTTGGGATATGACAGACTGGGAGATTAGTGCAGGTGGACAGGCTGTTGCCGATATGCCTTTCTGTAGACCTAAGAGAAAACCAAGAGAGCTTTTTATTCAAAACTCTCTTAAGAGTAGCGACCAAGGAGGTAGGTTCTCTTGCTCTTGATTCATCCTTTCCATCTTCTTCTTCCGATTTTGAAAGGCCGGTTTATGAGGCTTATGGTGAGATGATCACATTGGAGATCGGTGAATCATCGTAGAGCCCAAACCCAATTCGTTCTTCACCAGGCCACCTAGTTTTTTAGGAGGCACCAAAATTTGTTTAGGGTGATGATGTCATAGATCACCTTCTTTTCACTTAAGGTCTGCGAATACTTAAATATAATGATACACCGTATTGAATACAAGTATAGATAACATATCCCAATTATCCACAGGATCTATATGATTTCCACATCATTAGTGGCTCCCACACTATACAAATAAAATATAGTGTCAAACTCTTCAAAGATATTTACTAAGAATCAAATTCATTACCATAAAATCTTACGAAAGTATAAATAATGACCATAATAACAAATTATGGAAGCATAACAAATGAGTAATACCAAAGTCATATTCATTTCATTACAAGATCAATTACATGGTTTCATATATCCAATACATTTTCATCAGAATACATTAATATACAAACCTAAACCACTCTTGTTTTATTCCTGCTCATCGGGTACCAACTCATGATCGTCATCTGAAGGGTTAGAAAAATTGTAAAAGAGTAAGCTAAATACTCAATAAAGTACATATAAATAAAAATATGCATATTTATACTTAAAATAAATATGAGAATTAGAGGAATAGAAATCATATGAAACATGTATGAACTTTTGCCTTCTTGAACTTTTTCTTTTCTAATTATTAACTATCATGTGTTTTTATATTATCTGTCTTTAGGGACTAGGACAAGTAGATCTTACTATTTAACGGAGCAATCAATTGAGGAAAGATTGTGTATATTTCTACACAATCTAAGTTCAGACCTTCCTATTTATTATCTAAAGGTGGGCGGTATATTTTTATTTCAGTATACGAGGCCATAACTTATGCTAACAAAAGTTTCCCCACAACAAGGGGCAGTCCTCGAGTTTCTAATATATTATCATACAGTATGATAGGGAATATCACTAGTTAAAAATGATTTCTTAGTCCAATTTCTTAACTTATTTTTCAAAACATCATATGGAAGCTTTTATCTTATTCTTAATACTTTTTCCTTAATTTTCTCCACTCCAAAAGAAAATACTTTTCATTCTTGGAACTTGCAAAGCTTCCATATAAACTTCCATAATATCAAAATATACAATCATAAAATGCAATAATTAGTAACAAATCATAAATCGTAACAGAAATTAATACATTGTCCGGTTTAATAGTTTTAACTTTAAACTTTTACATATGTTAAAATTTAGATTTAACATATGATACATTCGACTGATTTGATTGTCAGTTTGGTTGTTGATTTGGGGATAGCTTCGGTTTATTTCTTCAATCCAATTTTAACACAATTGCTCAAGGACTCAGCTATCGATTCATAGCTAATTTAATGGACGATTTAAGGGTTGGTCAATATTGATTTTTACTGTTAATTTTTATCATTTATAAACCGGCTTGATGAACCTATTCAATGGTTCAAGGCATATCCATTAGCTGAAAATTTTAGCTAGTTGGCTAGTTCATCTTACTAGTTTGAGGCCTGGTTTGGGGGCTGATTTGAGGTATGTTTTTATCGGTTGATACTTTAACATTACCTTATAATATCTTGGTTAATTTGGTTGTTGGTTTAATTTGTTTGGAGACCAAAACTGGACCGGTTTAGTAGCCATAATTTCATCATCAACATGGATACTGTCAACCAGTTGGCAGTATTTAGGGGCCCGATTCAATAGCCAATTCAAAGGGTTTTGGGCGGCCAGTTCACTGGTGGATAGGTTTGCCTCAATATATGATACTTTGGCCAGGCCAGTTGCCGGTTCAGTTGGTTTGGGTCTGATTCGGTCAATTTTTTTTCAAGCTGTCACATTCAGCATCAGCAGGGATGCAAATGGCTAGTTTTACTTTTGTTGATTTATGGCCAAATTGAGGCTGATTTATGACCGATTTAAAGAATTTTCTTACAACTAAGAGACTCAATTTTTTGAATTTTTTTGGTTTATGGCTGGTTCAAGTTGATATTCCAGCTGGTTAAGGTCAAAGTTATAGCTACAAATTTAGCATCAGCAATTACGAATGCAGCCAATTTTTGCCTCTATTTTGGTAACCGATTCATGATTGGTTCAGGGCTAATTTTTATAAGGTGACACTTTAGCATCATCACAAGGTACTTAAATCAATATGGTTGCTGGTTCAGTTAGTTTGGGGCCCAATTCATAGGCTATAATTTCTAAAATCAGCATGATTGCTGAGGTCTGTCCAATTGTTGAAGTGATCCCCAGTTTAGCCCATTTTCATGAGCTAAATTTTCATAGCATCAATAAGGGGCTTAGCTCATTGGTCACCAAATTTGAGCCGGTTTGGGGGCTATTTAGTAGCCGGTTTAGCCAATTTACAGTAGCTGGTTAGCTACTGATTTTGGCTTCAGTAATTCAGCTGAGTACATCTCATGCTAAAATGATAATATGACTAAAAATATTAGGCAATTTAAGTATTAGAACAATAATACTTAAGAAAATTAACAATAAATAGTAACAATTGAAGAAAGAAATTTGAATACACTTGCCAAATATTTAGCTGAATTTCCTTTCTCCTTTCTCTTTCTCCCTTTGGTTATCTCTCAGTTTTTCCTTCTATTTCTTTTATTTTTCCTTCTTTTTCCTTCGGTTTCCCTCTTATTTCTTCCACTCTTTTTCACATGCCTCTTATACAATTTAGAGGTTTGAAGCTGATTCATCAGCACCACCCAAAGCCTTCTTCCTAATTCAACCAGGTGTCCTTAATTAGCTTGATGACTCATGCTAATATTTGCCGGTTTGGTTTCTTAAAATTTTGCCTAGTAGAAAGCTATTATTGGTTGCTGAATTCTTGGTGATACAGGCTATCTATAATTGTTGAGGTTTGATGCTCCTTTGCTAAAGTTTTGGAGCCACTGCCATGGAGAGCTGTTACCTAGTTATTGAAGTAAGCAGTTGTGAGCTACTTTACATTTCTCCAAAATTTGGCTAAGTGTTGTGAAGCTACTGCCTGAGTTGTGCCTTGGCTGATGGCATCCAATTCTTGCTATTGTCGTGTGATGTTGGAGCAGAAAAATCAGCCGTGTGATGTTGAAGCAAAAAATTAGATTTTGAGTTATCTCCCAACCAAACATTTATGTGTCATTGCTATTCGAGCACTTCCTCATCAGCTGGATTTTAATTCAATTTCTAATCGGATCAAATTTTGGTGGTTGAATTGTCTTCTTACCCTTTGAAATTTATTCGATTGTCATTCGGATCCATTAATTATACTTATACCGGTCCATTGATTTAATTTGCATTGTTACTACATCCTGAGACGAATATTAGTGTAATTAAATTATATCTTTACAATCCTATCCTCCTTATAAAAATTTTGTTCTCGAAATTTAAGAAATTTACATACCTCAGTAGAACAAGTGAGGGTACTTATTGCAAATTTCCACCTCCCATTCCCATGTGGTTTCCTCGTGAGAGTAATTACGCCATAGGACCTTGACTAAGTGAATAGTCTCGGTATGGAGCACTTGGTCTCTTTGTCTCAGGATTTACATGGGTTCCTCTACATATGACAAGTCTTCTTTGATTGTCAAAGGTGCATAATCAATGACATAGGTTGGATCATGCACATATCTTCGAAGTATCAATACATGAAACATGTAGTGCACTTTTGATAAATTTGGCGGCATCGCTAATCAGTAAGTGACTTCTCGAACATTCTCTAAGATTTCAAAGGGACCGATAAGCCTCGATTTTAATTTTTGCATTATTCTAAATCTGGTTGTCCACTTTGTTGGTGAAATGTTCAAGAAAACATAATCACCCACAAAAAAATGTAGATCCGATCTCCTTTGATTTGTATAACTCTTTTATCAACTTTGAGCCATTTTAATTTCTCATGGACCATACTAATCTTCTCAGATGTTTCTTGGATAACCTTTGAACATTGTAGCCGTAGTCTCCAGTTTCCTCCCAATGAATTGGAGATCGGTACTTCCTTCCATATAAATCTTCAAACGGTGGCATCCTAATATTTATTTGGTAACAGTTGTTATAAGCAAATTTTGCAAAAGCCAAATGATCGTCCTTAATTACCTTTCATTTCTAGCACTGCAACTCTGAGCATATTATCCAAGATTTGAATAGTGAGTTATGATTGTCCATTTGTTTGTGAATGATTGGCCGTACTAAATTTCATATTTGTACCCAATTCTCGATGTAAACTCTTCCAAAATTTTGAGATGAATCTTGGATTTCGATCAAACGCAATTAATGCAGGCACTCCATGAAGTGTGACAATTTTATTGATGTATAGTTGTGCCAATTGGTCTCGGGAGTATGTCGTCCGAATTGCAAAGAAATGTGCTAATTTTGTTAGTCGATCAATAATGACCCAGATAGCATCATGATTCCTTGAGATCCTAGGCAAGCCCATCACGAAATCCATCATGATATCCTCCCATTTCCAACTAGGAATGGATAGCAGTTGTAATTAGCTTGATGGATTCTTCTGCTCGACCTTTAATTGATGGCAGACAAGACATCTTCCCACAAATGCCATAGTCACCTTTCTCATGTTTCTCCACCAAAATGTCTTTCTCAAATCCTAGTGCATGTTGTTGATTCTAAAATGAATAGTATACTTGAAGCGATGAGCTTCTTTCATAATATCTTCTTTTAGCTCCTTATTATCAGATACACATAATTTGTCTTGAAATCTCAGGATTCCATCAGTGCGAATATTAAAATTAGCTTTGGAGTCTTAATTTAAATTCCTAATAATATTCATTAGAAATACATCGTTCACTTGTTCCTCCTTCTTCAGTATTTCTGGTTGAAATTGGAGATATACTAATATCATCCAGTTACCCTTAACATATCGTTGGATATTACATTGTTTCATACTCCCCATCATTTCCATTTCTTTAATTTGTAACCTCGCCATGAAGCTCATTCGACGACTCAAGACATCTGCTACGACGTTAGCTTTTCCGATTTGATACTGAATCTTGTAGTGATAATCCTTTAGAAGATCGATCCATCTTCTCTTCCTCATGTTTAGCTCTTTTTAAAAAAAATAAATATTTGAGACTCTTGTGGTTTGAGTACACTAAGAATTTCTCCCCATTTAAATAGTGTCGACAAATCATTAATGCAAATACCACAACAGCTAATTCTAGATCATGGGTCGGATAGTTCTTTTAGTAAATTTTCAATTGTCTGGACCTACAAGTGGCAACCTTTCCGTGCTGCATTAAGACACATCCTAATTCGGTCTTGGATGCATCCTAGTAAATCACAAATCCTCTAGAACCTTCAGGAATGGTTAAAATTGGAGTGGTCGGTAGTCGATCCTTTAATTCCTGAAAACTCTTTTCACATTCCTGCATCCATTTAAATCTGGCTTCCTTTTTCGTCAATTGGGTCAAAGGCATAGCAATTTTGAAAACGTTTTTCACGAATCATCGATAATAATCGACCATGCCTAGGAAGCTTCGAACTTCGTCCACTGTCGTTTGTCTACTCCAGCTAGTAATGGATTTAACCTTCTTTGGATCAACCAAAATTCTTCCATTTGAGATCACATGACCCAAAAATACTTCTTCAAGGTAGAATTCTTATTTCTTCAATTTTGTGAATAAATTGTTCTGCCGTAAAGTTTGGAGCACTGTTCTCAAATGCACATCATGTTCTTCATAACTCTTGGAATAGATTAAGATATCATCGATAAATATGACTATAAATTTGTCCAAATAAGGCAAGATTATCCTATTCATAAGATCCATGCAAGCTGTAAGACCTTTAGTTTGTCTGAATTGTATAATTAGGAATTCATAATGGCCATACCTTGTTCGGAAGAAGTGTTAGGCACATCTTCCTGCTTAAGTCACAATTGATGATATCCTGATTGAAGATCAATCTTTGAAAATGCTCGGGTTCCTTGCAGCTGATCAATAGGTTATCAATGCGTGACAATAGATATTTGTTCTTAATTGTGATTTTGTTTAATTCACGATAATCATTGCATAATCTTAAGGTCTCGTCATTCTTCTTTACAAATAACACCAATGTGACCCAAGGAGACACACTTGGTCTAAAAATCCCTTATCCAACAGTTCTTCTTTAACTCCTTTAGCTCAAAAGGTGCCATCCTGTATGGTGCCTTCGAAATTGAGCTTGATCTTGGTTTAAGCTTGATTTCAAATTCTATTTTCCGATGTTGTGATAAGCCAGATAATTCTTCTTGAAATATATCTTCAAATTCAAAGATCACTAGTATATCTTTGATCGGCATGCTATGACTTTCAGTAATACTAGTGTAAGCTAGATAATCCTAACATCCACTTTGGGTCAAATGCCGAGCATGCAGAGCAGAAATCAAAATGAGCATCTCCTTTTGTTTGATCCCTCCTTGAATGTAAAATGGTTTACATCCTAAAATAGTAAAATAAACCCGTTTATGGAATAATCTATAATGGCGTGATGATTTGCTAGCCAGTCCATACCCAATATTATGTCAAAATCACACATGTCCAATAAAATGAAGTCTACCACCATTTGCAACCCATTGATCGTCACTACGCATTTTAGGTACATAATATTGGTATTGACTAATGATCCCGTAGGCGTTAACACTATCAAGAAAAAGTCTAAAACTTTTGGAAATGATATAAGATGGAATACAAATTTTGGAGACACAAATAAATGAGTGGATCCCGAATCAAACAACGCATGGGCTGAAACATCACAAATAATAAAAATACCTTTTACCACGTTTGGGGATACTTCTACTTCCTATATGGTCACTGCGAATGCTTTGCTTGGGATAGTGGGCTTCTTCGCCTCGGTCCTCTTTGGGAGAAGACAATTCTTTATGATGTGGCCTACCTGACCACAGTTAAAATAGACTTCCAATAATTTAAAGTATGGCTTGTCTCCATGTAATTTCCCACAATGAGGACATGGAGTTGCCATTGCTCATTGGCCGATGTTGTCTGTTTACCCCTCCTCTCTTGCTCCGCTACTTCACTCTTTTTGGCGGCATTCCTGAACCCGAACTAGAATTTGCACCTACACTGCCACGGTGAGATAATTTCTTTTTGAAAAATTCATCCTTTTCAAATGTTAGAACTTGATCCAACACCTTCCCATAAGTTTGCAACTTCAAGGTTGATAGTTGCTTTTTGATATTGTTCTGCAAACTTACCCAAAAAAAATATTGTTTTGCAATCATTGTTGAAATTTCTTTACTTTCCTTATCTCCTCCTCTACCATAAAAGAAGTATAATGAGGTAGTTCAGTAAATTTTGTATCATATTCTGCTACCATATGATTTTCTTATCTTAAGAGCATAAACTCCTCCTCTTGCTGCTCCCAGAGACTGGAGGGAAAAGTATTTTTTCAGAAAAGTTTTTTCAAATATGCCCCAAGTAATTTCATTTTCGGGCATCCCTAGGATTCTTTTCTTTATTGCCCACTAATGATCAGCTTCGCTTTCCAGTCAATATGAAGCAAATAAAACTTTATCATTCTCAGGACATTGTATAATTGAGAACACCTCTTTAAGTCTTTGTATCTAGGTTTCTACTTTAAATAGATCCGGCTCACCTAGAAACTCGGGTACACGTTTATTCGTAAAACGATCATAAGTTGACGTTCTAGGATTTATGATGAGCGCTGGAGTTGGTGCAGGAATAGTAGCTAAGTTGCACTGCCCCATTGACTCCATATAATTTGCCATCCTCTCTAGTAGATTTGAATATTCTGGCTTCTCAATCCGACATCTACCAGCATCGGCTCGGGTACGTCTTCATCTGTTTGCCATTTCTATAATCCTATTAGTACAAATTTGAAAATTCAGATTAGGTCAAAATATACTAACAACTACTTATTCTAAGGCCACCACTGGAATTGAGAACCAATTTTCTAGTTATAACTAACTAGTTCAGTCTTAAGTAGCCAACCTACTCTATGCTTCCACATAAGATTAATAAATCTTAAAGCATCTCTTTCTCTTATATCACCTGTCATGAATAACTTTTATTCTACTTAACATTTGTGAATGCTTAAATATAATAATACATCGTGTTACATACCAGTATAGATAATATATAACCATTATCTAGAGGATTCATATGGTTGCCACATCATAAGTGGCTCCCACACAATACAAATAAAATATAGTGTCGGACTCTTAAAGATGCTTACTAAAAACCAAATTTATTATTATAAAGTCTCACAGAAGTATAAATAATGACTATAATAACAAATTATGGAAGCATAACAAATGAGTAATACTAAAGTCTTATTCATTTCATTACAAGATCAATTACATGGTTTTATACATCCAATACATTTTCATGAAAATACATTAATACGTAAGCCTAAACCATTCTTATTTTTACTCCTACTCATCGGGTACCAACTTGTGATCGTCATTTGAAAGGTTAGAAAAATAGTAAGAGAACGAGCCAAATGGTCAACGAGGTATATATAAGTAAAGACATGCATATTTATATTTGAAATAAATATAAGAATTAGATGAATAGGAATCATATGAAACATGTATGAACTTTTATCTTCTTGAACATTTTCTTTTCTGATTCTTAACTATCATTTATCTTTATATTATCCGTCTTTAGAGATTAGGAAAAATAGGCCTTACTAGATAATGGAGTGGTTAATCAAGAAAAAGATTGTATATACTTCTACACAATCTAAGGCTAGACCCACCTATTTATCACCCAAAGGTAGGCGGTATACTTTTGACCCAATATACGGAGCCATAACTTATGCCATCAAAAGTTTTCTCATGACAAGGGGTAGTCCTCGAGTTTCTACTATAATATCTTATGACATGTTAGGGAATATCATCCGCTGAAAATGATTTATTAGTCTAGTTTCTTAACCGAATTTTTAAAATATCATATGGAAGTTTTTACCTTATTCTTAATACTTTTTTCTTAATTTTCTCCACTCCGGAAGAAAATACCTTTCATTCTTAGAACTTGTAAAGCTTCCATATAAACTTTTCATAATATTGAAACATACAATAATGAAATGTAATAATTAGTAAGAAACCATAAATCATAACAGAAATCAATACATTGTCCAGTTTAGTAGTTTTGACCTTAAACTTTTACATTTGTTAAAATTTAGATTTAACATATGATATATTCGACTGATTAAGTTATCGATTCGGTAGTTGGTCTAGGGCTTGCTTAGGTTGATTTCTTTAATCCAATTTTAGCACCATTAGTTAAGGACTCAACTATCGGTTATTGACCGATTTAATGGTCGGTTTAAGGGTTAATCCATATTAGTTTTTATTATTAATTTTCATCATTTATAAATAGGCTCAATGAACTGGTTCAATGGTTCAAGGCATATCCATTAGCTAAAAATTTCAGTATGTTGGCCGGTTCATCTTGCTGGTTTGAGGACCGGTCGGGGGCCGATTTGAGGTATATTTTTACCGGTTGATATTTTAACACTACCTCATAATATCTTGGTTAATTTGGGTGTCAGTTCAATTGGTTTGGGAACCCAAATTGGACTAGTTCAGTAGCCAGCATCAACATGGATGCTGTCAAGTAGTCCTTGCACTTTTTAGGGGCTCAATTTAGTAACAAATTTAAACGGTATTTTGCAGCTGGTTGGTGGATATGTTAGTCTCAATATATGATAGTTTGGCTAGCCCGGCTGTCAATTCATCCTATTTGGGTCCAGCTCGGCCAATTTTTTAAAACTGCCATATTCAGCATTAGTAGGGATGCAAAGGGCCGGTTTTATTTTTGTTGATTTTATTGCCAATTTGAGACTGGTTCATGACCGGTTCAGGGGAATCTTATTATAACTAAGAGACTTAATTTAAGAATTTGTCCGATTTATCATCAGTTCAAGTTGATATTCTAGCCAGTTTGGGTGAAAGTTATAGCTGAAAATTCAACATCAGCATTTACTTATGCAGCCAGTTTCTACCTCTATTTGGTGATTGGTTTATGACCGGTTCAAGGCTAATTTTTTCAATGTGACACTTTTATATCACCACAAGATATTTAAGTCAATATGGTTACTCGGTTCTGCCAGTTTGGGACCTGGGTTCATAGGCTACAATTTTCAAGATCAATATGATTGCTAAAGTCAGTTCGGTTGTTGAAGTGAGGCCCGATTCAGTGACCAAGTCTGCCGATTTTCATGATCTGAATTTTCACAACATCAATAAGGGGCTTAGCTTGTTGGTCACCAAATTTGAGCCGGTTCGGAGACTATTTGGTAGCCGGTTCAGCCAATTTATAGTAGTTGGTTTAGCTATTGATTTTGGCTTAAATAATTCAAACGAGTACATCTCTTGCTAAAGTGACTATATGACCAAAAACATTAAACAATTTTTGTATTAGAATAAAAATACTTAACGAAATTAACAATAAACAACAACAATTGAAGAAAGAAATTTGAATACGCTTACACTGCCTTCGATTCTCTCTTAGTTTCCCCTTCTGTTTCTTTTGTTTTTCTTTCGGTTTTCCTCTTATTTCTTCCTCTCTTTTTCATATGCCTCTTATACAATTTAGAGGCTTGAAGCTAATTTATGAGCACCACCGGAAGCCTTCTCCCTAATTCAGCCGGGTGTCTTTAATCAGCTTGATGACTCATGCTAATCTTTGTTGGTTTGGTTTCTTAAAATTTTGTCTTGTGGAAAGCTATTATTGGTTGCTGAATTCTTGGTGATACAGGCTGCTTATGCTTACTGAGGTATGCTGCTCCTTTGTTGAAGTTTTGGATCTATTGCCATGGAGAGCTGTTACCTAATTGTTGAAGTAAGCAGTTGTGAGCTGATTTATATTTCTCCAAATTTTGGCTAAGTGTTGCGAAGCTACTGCCCAAGTTGTGCCTTGGCTGAAGGGGGCCAATTCTTGCTGTTGCCATGTGATGTTGGAGCAGAAAAATCAACCATGTGATGTTAAAGCAAAAAATCATAGTTTGAGTTTCCTCTCACCCAAGCATTTACATGTCACTATTGCCCATGCACTTCCTCATCAACTGGATTTTAATTTGGTTGCTAATTAGATCAAATTTCGGTGGCCGAATTGTCTTCTTGTCCTTCAATATTTATTCGATTGTCATTTGAATCTATTAATTATGTTTACACCGGTCCGTTGATTTAATTTGCACCGTAACTGCATCCCAGGACGAATATTAGTATAATTAAATTGAATCCTTATAGATGAGGCTCTGCCATCCACTTCTTTAGAAATAAGTGACCCTGTTATTAGTGGCTCAAACGAGAGAGAACCTATTATTGCTCTATTCCTGATCGAATATGGGGTCCCAATTTTTATCAATTCATCATCCGACAATTCTATTTCGGCATCTCCTATCACTTCAATTGTGGAGCCCATCAATAATGAAGAAATGGCAAAGGATTTTCCTGCCAAAAATCTAGAGGCTTTGATGGGGTTTCCTCAACCTCATCATTTTTCATTAGAGGTTCTAGAGGCCGAGGAGGCCCCTTAGGTCGATCCCTTTCCATTGGGGTGCCTTGAGGAATTTGATGCTTTCTCCTCTCTCCCTGGATTTGAAGTCCCTCTTCATTGCCATTCTCTGCCCCTTCTGTGCTGGAGGATTCACATTTCTAAACTTGAGGCGTCTTTAGGTCCCTTCTACCACAAGGAGTTTTTTATACATGAGGTATTTCTTACTTGCTTATTCAAGCATGAGCTTACTTTATGACATTATTGTGTCTAATACAGGAGCTGGTGCACTCAGTTAAAGATGGGCTTCGTAAGTGTGACGTTGAGATCGCCCATCTCTCACGAGCATTTGTCAATCTTGTGGCACACATGGAGCTTGAGATTCGGGTTGAAGCTACTGTTGCCGAGGCTAAATAACTCTAGGATCAAACTGCTTTTTTGGAGAAAGAGCTATCCAAATGTTTGGTGAGATCTTAAGGTTACCATATGAGAATTTCATAGCAGTGGATAGGAGTGCCTTACTTGAGGACAAGCTCCAGGAAGCCAAACATCGATCGGTTATTGATGCTAATTTGATTGCTTGCCTCTAGGACAAGTGTGCCTGACTTAAGGGGGAGTTGATGAAGCACTTTTGGCATGAAGAGGTGGGTCCCATTTTAGATGACATATTCTAGGTGAAATCTCTCTCTGTAGGTGGGTTGTTTACTTGATTCCTCTTGAGTTTCCCTTAGGTTGCCTTGATCCGGGGAATTCTAAGACTTCTCGGTGCTCTAATGTCATGGATTTTTCGGGACCGGGTGAGGGTCCATCGTTTAGGTTTCCATCTAGTCCTCAATCTTAAGATGATTGAGTCATTCACTCTTTGGTAGTTGTCAATTTGGTGGGCATCTTTCTGTACTGAGCTCAACTCTTTTAATTACAAATATATATATTTAATGAATTAGCTAGATTTTTTTGATCGTTGTCACTGATGTTGTTTCTTTTTGCATTTAATCTTTGTTCATTGTATTTTTCATTTGCCATCTAGGTGGTGCCACCATCATTGCCAGATTTTGTCAAATATTAGTCCGTTAACCATGTATGACTGATGGTTCCTATTCCGTGGAGAGGCATTGCAGCACTCATGTTGAGCAACCCCCTAAAGTTTTTATGATTAGACCTCTCAAAGGGGATCAGACTTTGTCCTTGAGTCCCCTAAGTCTCTAGGTGACTGTCGTCATTAGAACGCTTTTTGGTTCTTTTAATTGTATTAACCAATGTAGTGACCACATTTTTATAGGGGTCATTCTAGTAGGTGAAGAGTTGTGATTGTTGCCCACTTGACTTAGGGTCGGTCATAATCATTATTAATCATACAGGCACACAAATGAATAGCTAATGTAAAAAACTAAATGCAATTTTGTTGTTATTAAAACATTTACATATCATAGAAGCACTCCATAAGCTATGGATAAGACGTACCTCCAACCATTACATACTTGGGAATAAGTTTATTGATAATACTTTTTTGAGATGCAGGGCATTCTAAGTCCTCGAAACTAATTTTCTATTTTGGGTATATAATTTATACTCACCATTCTAGAGGACGGCTGATACTAGGAATGGTATTTTCCAATTGGGGAACAACTTATTCTTATTGGTAATTTTGCATGTAGCCTCAATGTTCCTTAGAACTAGGCCTCCCACTTCGATTGCTGTACCTTTACCTCTTTGTTGTAATACTAGGCAACTCGCCGTTGATAAGCCATGACCCTTTGTCTTGCTGTGTCCCTGACTTCTTTGAGCAATTCCAAGTTCTCTCTCAAGAGCTGAGAGTTGCAATATGGGTCAAAACTCTTGACTTGGAGGCTGGGTAGTCTAATCTCCATCGAGATGATTACCTCGATCCTGTAACATAGACTTAATAGTGTTTCCTAGGTTGGCTCCCTAAGGGTCATTTGATAAAACCATAGTATGGATGAGAGCTCATTTACCTAGGAGCCCCCTGCATCTTTCAATTTCATCTTTCACATGTATAACAAGATCTTGTTGGTTACCCCCACCTATCTATTTGTTTGGGAGTAAGTTACAGAGGTATGAACCAACTTGATCTTTAGGCTCATGTGGTACTTGGTTAACCTTTTTTCGATGGATTGGGTACCATTATCAGTCATTATGACCTTGGGTTTCCCAAACCTATAAAAAATGTTTTGATAGACAAACTTAGTTGTGTTCTGCTCGATGATATTAGCTAGTGAAAGCTTCCACCCACTTTATAAAATATTCTATCAAAACTATGACAATTTTTCTCTATCCTATGGTGATGGGAAATGGTCCTAGTATATCAAGCGCCAGTGTGTGAATAGCCAAATTGACTATAGGGCTTGAAGTTTGATGTGAAGCTGATGGGAGGTGTTTCTGTAGATTTGGTAGTTCTCTCATTTTCAATAAATTTTGGAATATCTTTTTCATGGTTAGCCAGTAGTAGCCCTACCGTATGACCATGAATGCCAAATTTTTTCCCATATATGTGACCTGCAGATTCCAAGGTGTAGTTTATTTGAAGTATAGTTGGCCTCAACTAGCATCAAACATTGCTATAAGGGATAGTGTATCCTCTTTAGTATAGTTTTTCATTCATAAGGGTGTACCATTCAACTGTCTTCTGTATGCATTTGGCTTCCTCTAGATGTTCTTGTAATGTGCTCTCTTCAAGATATTTCAAATACGATGTCATCCAAGTTTCCTCGCCTGAGATTAGGAGCATCTCTTTCAAAACTTCTATGCTTGGGGTCATAAGGACTTTTCTCATATCCCTCGCGTATTGCATGGGATTCTTGAGCATGGCCATTTTTTTCCAATTGATTCACCTTCTAGTTATCTTCCTTGGGATGTGGTGGACCTCCACCTAGTCGAATAGTTCTAGTAGATCCTTTACTTTGATGAGGTACTTTACTAAGCATGGATTGGACACTTCAAAGCTCCCGGTTACTTGGTTAACCACTAGTTTGAAATTGCCGCAGACGATCAAACTCTTTGTCATGCACTCCTTTGCCAACTTAAGCCCAACTAATAGAGTATTTTTTTCCGGATTCTTCTGGAGTCACTAGGACCATGCCGCCCTGCATCATGATCGAATGGATGACTTGTCAATATGCAAAATCTATGTCAAAGTTTCCTCATGTTGTCACTCACCTTTACCCTTCTCTAAGCTATCCAAAATTGGGGTCATCGTGTAGACTATGAAGTTTACAAGAGCCTATCCCTTTATAGATGGTCATGCTCCAAACTCTATATCAAACTTACCCAACTCTATAATTCATTTTATCAAATGACCAAACACCTCATGTCTCTGTAAGATCCCCTTTAATGGTTGGTTAATTAGGATGGCGATCTTTTGATCCTTGAATTATGGATAGAGTTTCTTGCAAAGTGGATCAATGCTAGAGTGACCCTTTCTCCCTGTGAGTATTGACTCTTAATATTTGATCTTATTGATATAGTAAACCGACCATTGTATTTTAGATTCTTGTTTGACTAGGACTAAACCTAACATCATGTCAAAGATGGACAAGTAAAGATATAACTCTTCACCTTTTTTTTGAGAGGATAGGAGCGAGTTGTTGGTGAGGTATTCTTTCTATTCTTAAAGGTCGACTAACAAAAGCCATTCGCCTTGGTCCCATTCAATACTTTAAAGAAAGGAAGATACTTCTTAGCTGATTTCTTTAGGAATCGGGAGAGTGCGGCGAATCTCTCGATTATCCCTTGGACTTCCTTTAAGGTTTGGGGAGGATTCATATCAATACTTAGTTTAATTTTGTCTAGGTTCGCTTCAATTCATTGTTAAGATACTATGAAATCAAAGAATTTTTTAGAGATTACTCTGAGCACATATTTTGTCATATTCAATTTCATTCGGTGTGGTTGAGATACTCTAAAAGCTTCATCTAGGTCTTAAATATGGTTGTCGGCTAGTACATTTTTTTATGAGCATGTCATCCACGTATGCCTCCATATTTCCGTCCAATTTGAACCTCAAACATCTTGTTGACCAGCTCTTGATTTGTCTTCCTGCGTTCTTTAGATCAAAGTGTATAACCTTATAACCGTATATTCCCTGATCTGTCATAAACCAAGTTAGCTCTTCATCCTCTAGGCACATTTGAATCTGGTTGTATCGGAAGTGTCTATGAAACTTACTAGCTTGTGTCTAGATGTTGAGTCCACCAAAAAATCAATCCTTGGCAGTGGAAAATTATTTTTTGGATATACCTTATCCATATCAGTGAAGTCGACATACATCTGTTACTTCCCATTGCTTTTTTTGATGAGGCTAACAATCAATGGCCAATCCGAATATTGAATCTCCCTTGTGAAACCCGCGTCAAGTAGCTTCTATCCTCCTCTCTCATAGCAACGAGATTTTGTAGAGTTGTTTCTCTATTTCTGCCGAATCGGGTTTTGTCTAGGGATTCGGCCTAGTCTATGAACTATTATCTTAGTTGGTATCCTGGGTATGTCCGATGGCATCCATGCAAATACATCCGAAGTTCTAACAAAGGAATGTCATCAATTGTTCATGTAGCTGTTCCAAAAGAGAGCCTCCAATTTGAAAGTACTTCAATGGCTTGCTCGAATCCAGAGGTGGATTCGCTAGATTGACCTTATTACAAATTTGCAAGGTGGATTTGCTAGATTGACCTTATTACAAATTTGCAAGGTGGATTCATGAGATTGACCTTATTACAGAGTCATTTCATCTCGAAGGTCCAACTCCTCAATCAGTTGAGTTAGTACCGACTAGCCTATCTAGGGTAAAGTAGCAGGTTTAGTAAGCGACTTAGTCGCCTAACACTTCTCTAACTCCGTATGGGGTCATGAACTTCATTTTCTAGTGTGGTATTAATGTTACTATCCTGAATGCCACTAGGTAGGGTCGACCTAATATTACATTATAGATTGAGGGTATATCGACTACTAAGAATATCAGCATTTGAGAAGTTGTTTTTAGGCACGTCCCAATGTAACTTCTAACTGAATGGTACCTTAGATTGGAATGGGTTCATTGTCCAACCTATATAAGGGACTCTTGACCATTTCATTTGACTTCTTTTCAATCTGAGTTTAAAGAAGTGTAAAGATAAAGGAAAATTTGAAAACTTTTATTATTAATAAAGACTTGTTTCAATTGATAATCAATGGTACTGCTTGAAATAAGCGTAGATACAACAAGAGGATCAAAACGAGGAATCATTACATAAGTCATATCGTCATTACTAAAATTAATGATATCATTTTCTATTCATAATCTCTATCTTTTGCTGTTGGAAGACTCCTCAGGAAGGTCTAAATCTTCTCTTTTGGGTGGCTTCATAGAGATCATGTTCACTACTTTTGCCACCACCGTGTTACGGGGTTACGCGTGTTGCTTCATGACGTCATTGTTGGTGTTGCCAAGAACATATCCGACATTCTTCAAGTATTTATTGAGGAATCCTCTCTGAATGAGGGCCTTAATTTTTTTCTATAGAGTCTGATAATGATCGATGTTATGAATTGAAGATCAATGGAAGAAGTAGTATTTTGACTTATTTCCTCCCTCCTGTTTCTTCACAGGCTTTGATAATTTTAGAAATTTCTTTTTCTGAATTTGCATTAGAATGGTGGTTGAAGTGTCATTTAGAAAAGTGAGGTTCAATGGTTTGTACTCCCTTCTAACACCCGAGTCTATCCGCTGCTATTTTATGGGATCTTTGATGAAAGAGCTATCGCCAATCCTCTTCTTTCCACTAGTAGATCTCAAGCAGTAATTTGAGTGCCCAGACCTTTTTGTTTCATTGACCTTATCAGTGGCAATATATGCTCAAATAGTGGATTCTGCTTCGAAACATCTTGGGCTCCTACTGAACAAGACAATTAAAGAATTCCCCTAATTGTATAGTGGCCATGAAAGAATTTAGTTTCACTTCATTGGAAAGTTTTGAGATTCCTTAGGCTTCCACATTAAATCTAGTCATGAAGTATTTTAAACTTTCATTTGGACCTTGTTGTATTTGGATAAGGTGTCACGGCTTCTTTTCCTCCCTTTCAACTCTTGAAAAGATTGGATTGAATTTGGAGCTAATCGATAAAACAAAATTTGAGCATCCCATTTGAGGGTTAGCGGGAAGCAAATGCATATGGCAAAACCCTCTAAACCTTGGAATGCCAACAAAGTTTTGAAATGACCCAGGTAGTCCATGGGATCAGAGTTTTCATCATATGATTCCAATGTTGGTATTTTAAACTTGAGAGGAAGTCAATGCATCCTAACTTCCTTGGTAAATGGAGATCTGCCCAATTTAGTGGAGTGGCCGGTCGTGTTTCTGTGTAATAATTACTTATCGACCTTTCCAAGTCTTTCTTCTACCTCAAAGATGGACAATATCCTCTTCGCATTGATGAATGTTGTAACGACCAAAACTCGGATCCCCGAATCCGACCCGGACCGTCACGGTGAAAGTCTCGAATCATTTCCAATTTTAAAAATTACACATCATTAATTAACTCAATATCATCAAAACATCATCAATGATCCTCATAAATGTATCATAAATTAAATATCTATAATAGTAATAATAACAACTTCAATAAATGACACCGATGTCCTAAAATATCAGTTCTCATAAAGAAAATCTAACAAAAGTCAAACAATAATTAAATCAAAAATCTTAAATCTCCATCCGGAAAGCCTCGAACTCTGATATAATCTCTATCTAGTGGCTACCCAAAAGTCACGTGATCTCCTTGATCCTGATGTCAACTTGTTTAATCTGGAGCCAAGAAAACACAAGGGTGAGCCAAAACCCAACAAGTGATAATAATAAAAAACGCTAATAACAATAACGATCTTGGATATCACACTACAAAGGTCTCAATATACTCTAACAATCTACTATATCCGAGACAGATTACAACACGTCGTAAATACGACTCTAGACAAAATAGGTCCTACTTGACCCGTACATCCAAAAATAACAAGAGTGCCAATAATCAATGGTAATCCCCTGGAATCCGACATTAACGACGATTGGGGATTTTCCTGGTCCATGTGTTAGCTAAAATGACCAGTATAATCACGATAACAATCAATATAGATTTCACCGAATCTGAATATTTCAGAATCCACACAAGGATACTACTAACACAACAAATGAGATACTCACAATCATAGAAAATCACAAGAAAACTCCTGGATCTTATTCCGCCACTGTGAACCAAAGGCTGCGTATATCTCCCAACAGCTGGGTACTTACACAGGCTACCGATACTCGCAAGTTTGACCTATCCATGGTCCACAGAGACTCTGCCAAACAAAGCACAGACGTCTCCCGAGTATGCTCATCATGCTCATCTTTCGACTCTACCAGGTACGAAAGATACCTCACACATCAAACCCAATATTTCCCACCATGATATCCTCGATATCATGATTTATAATATTCACATGGTCATAAGCATCCCGCCGAACTAGGCAATGTAACTCAACACCACCAGGACATGGAATCGTAATCAGATAAGCAAGACCACATTTAAGTACCATAGCCTCCCATTCGACTAGGTACTTTAATGTTTTCATATACTCTCCTCAACATTGACCGTAGGAAGCCAACGAATTAAAATACTCACACACCGAGTATAGCGCAAAGAAAACTTTGTAACATCAACAATAGAACGTCATTTGGTACTTGACCAGGGACCGTACTCACGCCATCAAATCTAACACAAAGGAATTTCTCACAGCATGAATAATAGATAAACTCAAACCGAGATATTATATTTTACTCAATGCAACTATTAAACTATTCTTCAATTTTGTTGCGTTACAATGTCAATAGCTAAGGCCAACAATCTCTATTTTTATTAGAGTCCATCCCCAATTAACTTTGCAAGGTTCTAACAAGTTAATTGACAATATTAATTTCTTCATACGATCAGTATAACTTCGAACACAGGCCAATATACATTTATAAATACAACATACACAAACTGTAATTATCCTCTATGCTCTTTACCATCTTTATTTTCATACATACACCTATAACCACACATTAACATACATACATATATATATATATATAGACACACACACAAATGCACCCCCACACACGCTTGGCAGCACAACTGCCTGCCTTACACACAATTCACACACATATGCACACACGCACGACAGCAATGCTGCCTCCCTCACACACACACGCACACAGTGCACACCGCCTTCATTGCCATCACCAATTGCGAACACTTCATGCACCTCCATCATGCACTGCCGACACAGCCCACACACACACACACACGACAACACACCCACACACACCATACACCCACGGCTGCACACCCAGCCGTTCACCCACACACACACGACGCACTCCCACAGCAGTAGCAGCAGATACATTACCTCATGCTCATAGCTGCACACACACACAGCTAGCACCTGTATAGACACACACCAACACCAACCCGCACAAAACACCCATGCATAGAACGGCCACACTCACACGCGGTTACACACATACGGTCCACAAATATGTATATACATACACACATTGCTACAAACCCCCACACCCATCAGCACCGTTATATGTATGTATGTACGCCCAACCGTATATACACACTCAAATACACACATACGGCTACACAATCAACCGTATATATTCACATCCAGCACTTTTAATCACCAAATCACTGCGTCCCATCATCACGCAAACCTCGGCCAAAACAGAACTTGATGCTCTGTTTTTCCCGATTTCTGATTTCCTCTCCTCATCCTCCAAATACAACAAAATATCACGGTATTAGAGGAAATTTAAGAGGAACAAGGAGCTGTTCCACATTTGCTAACAATGCAAGTAGAGGATCAACGCCACGAAGAAAAATCAATTGCAACAAGGAATGAAGCATGAACTAAAAATTTGCTTACAAATTTCAAGAAAAAATGTCAGGAAGGGAAATTTCACTTGTGAATGTGAGGAGAATGATTGTAAAGGGTTTCATTTTCAAATTGAGTAGAAATGACAATAAACGGGATTCACTTGCTTGGAGTGACGGCTAGAGTTTGCGATGGTGGCCTCGACTTCATCTCAGCAGCAACGTCAATGGCGGCTTGGGTAAATAGCGGCGATGGCTTTGACTGAAGTGGTTGGTTCGGATTGGTGATGGTGGCTTTGGCTTCTATCAATGACGACAACGGCAAGTATGACTCCAGACGGCGGCTCCTTCTTCCCCCCTTCTTAACACTAATGTCCTCCTTAAATAACGAAGTGGTCCGATTAGGATTGTGCTCGGTTTCCATTTTGGGCGTTGCTAGATCCGCGTCCAAGGTTTTGCCGCCTTCCTCTCCCTCCTTCCTTTTCCTCCTTCTCTTCTTCCCTCGTCTTTCCTTTCCTTCTTCTTCGTTCTTCATTTTCCTTATTATTATTATTATTATTATTATTATTATTATTATTATTATTATTATTATTATTATTATTATTATTATTATTATTATTATTATTATATGTAAATTATAATTATTATTAATATATTTTAATATATATATTTATATAATAATTTATTATTAATTATTTAATATCTACTATTATTTTATTCTATTTATTATTATTATATTCATAATTATTATATTATAATACTTACTAAAAATATTATTTATTTCTAATTATTCTTAATATTTATTAATATATATTTGACTCACATTTATTATTAATTATTTTATACTCATTATTATTTATAATATTTATTAATATCAATATTTTAAATTATTTATTACTAAATTAATTATATTACTATATAACTAGAGTTAAATAATTGGGTGTTACAAATGTCTTCAACTCTAAGTGGTTGGCTAACACGTGGGGGACCTACTAGCTCTGAATGTTTCTGGGAAGGTTGCTGCACGAAGTCTTGTCTCGTGCCGAAGGTCTTCCCTTTTCTCGTGAGTAGTGTGGATTTCATTGCTCGACTATCTTCATTGGCTTTAAAGTTAAGTCGACCTTTGTGCAAGGATGGGATCTTTTCAAGTGAGGCTCCTCTAGTCTTTGAGTCCTTGGGTTGTCATGGCATCCCCTTGGAGATGTGTTTTTCCCCCAATTCCTCCTTCGGGAAGTGGAGACTTGAGAATTAGGGGGTGGAGCCCCTAGTGGGTGTCTCTCTAACTAGTTCCAAAAGGACTTGAGTATCTTTGACATAGTGTCAACCTCGGTTGTTAAGGACTCTATATTCACATTTGAGGGTTGGCACACATCCTCTTGGCTACTTTTTGTCAAGAGTTGCCGTGAAAAGTGAATTCCTAGGTGGTAAAGTCATCTGGGCCCTAGTGTTTACCATAATTTGTTGAATGAAGTTTGATTTTTATGGATGGTGAGAAAAGGCTTAACCACATTTCTAATGGTGGGTGCCAATGATGTATTTCAGGGATCCAGATTATCGCACAAATTAGGAAGTTGAGATTTTCTTTCTCGAGTTGAATCAGGTCTGGTCTTCGTGTCCATAAATTCTTATCCTACACACCATAACAAATTGAATAAAAGGTAAAAGGTATACAAGATTGTCGTCCTAGTATATTCTATGGTGCTTAAGTCAGTTTTCATTCTTCTTGAGTTGAAAGATGCGAAAGGAAAGTAAATGCTGAAATGGAAAGAGGATGGAGATGAGTGTGGATTGGGAGGATTTTGCTCCACTTAGATGCACCCGTTTTCTTAAGTGTCTTTTTCTCTTTTTTTCGGATTTCTCCACCTTTCCTCCTCGGTTTGGGAGTTGTATTTATAGTTGGAGTTCTTTTCCGTCTAGTTAGCCTTTGAAGCCATTACCTGTGTTGAGAGGTGTTGCAAGACAACTGTTGGGAGATGTTATTCTTAGTGTGTAACTATCGCTTGAAGTTAATAAAGTAACCATCTCGTTGTTTTTTGTGAGAATTGTTTCAACCATTTTTGGCTTATGTAATTTATTGATTTATCATTATCCTTTGGTTTTTAGTAATTGTCCGCTAGGATTGAATATTCTAATTAATACCCTGACGAATAGTTATTCAGTTGCCTTAATCAGCTTCATACTTCTATGCTTGGGCCACTGAGGTTTTGACATTGAATCATATTTAAACTAGGCCAATTTATTTTGGGCCGCACCCAACACATATGTTTTTACGGATAATATTCCAAAAGGAAGTAATCTTTTTTCAATTTTGTAACGATCTCTATTTCTCTCTATTAGCTTCGTGGGCCATTTGTTTAAAATCTTTTCCTTCTTGTTAAACTTAGGGGCATTGTCACCTCCCTCCTCTACCCCATTACATCCCATTGTTCCTACTCCTATCACCTCCTTTCTTATGCCCTCTCCTCCTCCCTTTACCCTCAAATTTTGGTCCTCTTCCTCCCTTGCTGTTTTGCCAACCTTGTGGCTCCATCACCTCCTTTATTTATGGTTGTCCCCTTGGTGGAGATCATTGCCAAAGTTCCGAGTATGTTGCGTGTGTCACTCTCGTTCTTTCCTCTAGAGATAATTGGTTCTTCCATCTTTGTTTATTTATCATCAAAGGTTGCCATTGCAAGGAAAGAAGTTACCTGGGGTTATTTCTTATATAAAAAGGGTGTTTTTCCAATGGTAGATAGACTAGTTAAACATCTTTTGATGTGTGCCTAATGCATGTTGGTTACATACCATTGCACAGGCAAGATGGTGTCTCTGAGCTTGAATCATGTTTAACTAGTGTAGATGCACCAATTTGTGATAAATAGATTATTTAGCTGATTTTAACTCATTTTCACAGATTTTTAAAAGAAGAGAGAATAAAAAGTGGCAAAGAGAGAGAAGAAGAGAAAGAAGGAAGGAAAAGTGAAATCTTAGTAAATCTTTGGTAAATTCAAGTGAATATAATTATATATAAACTCATTCTACTTTTATTGTTGAATCTTTTTGAAATTGTCTAGTATTTCTTATTTAAATATTTATATATGTGATATTTTCTTACTTTATTTGATTATATCTTGCATGCTTATATCTCACATGTATATTAAGTGATTTCATTTCTTGAAATTTTAGAAAACTTATGTCCTAAATTTGTTATAAATAGACTCTTTGATTAATTTTAACGCATTCCTCCCTCTGAGTTTTTCAGCGCCTTTGACCATTTGAAAAACTTCTCATCCTGGATCTACATCCGGATGCTAGTGGGAGCGTCATTTAGAGGAGTCAAGTTAGGGGCGTGAACTCCTTCTGGACACTAGGTTTTGCCCACGGCTGCTTCTGGGGGACGTTAAAGGATTGTCGTCTCCACTTCTCTTCTTCTTATTCATTGTTTCATTCAGGGGTTAGTCGGCATGCTCTGGCTGCTTTGCTTAGTTTGCTTCCTCTGTTGCTATGTAGGCACAAGCAATGGTATCGACTTTCCCGAAGGTCTGAGGGTTCTAATTGGTCAGGTACTTGAAGAAGTTATATGGCTTCAGAGTAGCAATGAAAGTATTGAGCTTCACCTCTTCGGTGAGTCGGAATATCTATCGGGCCTCAATAGTGAACTAGGTTAGGAAGTGCTTCAAGCTTTCACCTTGCTTTTATTGGAGGCGGATGATGTGCCACGACTACTCCTCTCTTCAGTTGGAGGCGAATTAAGACAGGAAGTAGTTGGCGAGAGTCTCGAACGACTAAATGGAGTTCAGCTGAAGGCTGTAGAACCAAGTGCGAGCGTCCCCTTTGAGGTTTAGAGGGAAACACTAATACATGGCAGTTTTACCTAAGCCTTGGAAGTTAAGCAGAGTGCGAAAGTAGTCTAAGTGGTCCATTAGGTCGGAACCCCCATCGTAAGGTTCTAGGGCTGGCATCTTTAATTTGTAAGGGAGTGGTTGCGTCCGGATCACTATCGTGAATAGGGATCTTCTCAAATCCGTAGAGCATCTGCCGACATTTCCCTTGAATACATGTTGCCAGATCTTTCCCATTATTTCCTCCATCCAAGGAGAGGACGCAATCCTCTTAGTATTAAGAAAAGCCCTCAATTCTGAATGGTTGGAAGAGAGATGTGGGGTCTTGATGACTGTGCCCCTTGTGGTGGCCGTGTACTGCAAGAGGTTTCACTTTGGACTGAGGGCCTTCTGTTGCCATGGGAGTGGGTGGGATTCCGTCACTCCGGGCTATCCCTTTGGACCCTATGACTTAGTCCGCCCTCCAATCGCGTGGGCCTCACCATCGTCGGGCCGTGGGGTCTTCTCATGTGGGTGCCTCTTTACTTAATTTCTTCTTCTTGGCGGAAACTTGTGTGATGGAGGCATGAGACCCCCATTGCTGCTCGTCCAAACGTGTGTTGATTATTTGGAGCAATTTGAACACATCTCCCATTTGGGCAACAAGTGCGTGCACATCAAGTTTAAGCTATCCGCCCTTATGGCTACCCACTAAGGGGTCGTTACCTTGGGCAGTGGTATCCTTGGCCGACACGCCGGCTTCTACCCAGGTATTGATCATATTCTATTCGTGAGTTAGTGGTTAGACTTTTAAGTCATTTTTCAGAACGGCACCAATGATGTATCATTGGATCCGTGTTATTGTACAGATTAGAGAGTCACATGATTTTTCATGTCGAGTCGAATTGAAGTAGGTCTAGTCTCCGTCTCTGATAATTTAGGTTCTACACAATACAACTCGAAAAATAAGATGTTAGATAATTGGTAGGACTTACTCCCCGATTTATCTTTCGATACTCAAATTAAAAATCTTTCTTAATGAATCGAAAGATAAAGGATGCAAGCTCAGTGATGTTACAGGTGAAGGGAGTGAGAATGACGACAAAGGTCTTGGCTCCAATGTTTGGGGAGCGGCTTGTGAGTGGTATGGAGGGCTTGGCTTTGGTAGGTGCACTCGACAGAAAGCAGTTTTTGAGTGATGTCGGAAGGCTTGGTTTCGGTGGTACATTCGGTGGGGAGCAACTTTGGTGAATGATGGAGGGCTAGGCTCTCGCGATGCATTTAATAGGGAGTGGTTTAGAGAGAGGTGGAGGGTTAGGCTTTGCAGTGTGCTCGATGGGGAACGACTTCTAGAAAGAATTTGTTCTAAGAGAGGAAGAGAGAGTGTGAGTGCTTTTTGTTTGGGTTGTTTGCTTCTCTTGATTTCCCTCTTTCTCCAGCGATAGAGAAGGAATATTTATATATGAGGGCCCGGCATGGCTTTGGGGCCAAGGCTGAACGGCTATCACGTCGGAATTCGCAGGGTATTAGTCGTTGACGAAAGCCATTGGTGTCAGCTATCATTTTGCAAAGATAGTGTGACAGTCTTTGCCGATATTTTCTAGACTATTCCACAGGGGTGATTTGTCGAGATATGTTGACAACTATAGTAGCTTGCAGTGGTAGCATCCTTTTTTGCTGCTGGTAGGTGGGTGTGGCGGTCCCCTCTAAGCGTTGACCTCCACTACTAATGGCAGGCGCTTGCCGTGTCAACACCCTCTACTCTAGTTAAGCTGTCGTTACTGAATTGGAGGATTCCTATACTGTGATTGGTTGGGCGTAGGGGGCTACCTATTGAGTTTGGCTGGTCTCTATCTCCACCGACTCATTATATGTCGGCCGTCGCTAGGCCTGCCATGTGGCTTTTTGGGCTTTACTTTTTGTTGGGTTTTGTTAGTAGATAGGCTTGACTTTATATTGGCCCATGATATAGCAGGACCATCAATAAAAATTGGAATAAATTGAACATATAAAGTAAAATAAAAAAAGCTTAAAAAATTATAAATTAAATATAACATAAATTTATACATTAAAAATATATTTTATTTTTATAAATAAATTTTAAATTTTATATTTAAAAATATTAAATATAAAATTAAAAATAACAAATAGAAATGAGTTGTAAATAATTTACGACAACATCATCTCTTTTTATAACGTCAAATAAGTGGATGGACGTATGAAGCGCCATTCTAAAAACACCCTTCGATTGTATAAATAGAGAGAGAGACACGCGGCGGCAAAACTTCCTACTACCGAAGTTCTGTCTCTCTCCAAAGATGACGAAGAAGAGCTCAACAATCCAAGGAATATACGAGCTCTGCAAGAGGACGTTTACGCCTTCGGGAACACCTGCTGCTGCTCCTCAAGCTGTCCACAAGCTTTGCTCTCTTTTAGGTATCCTACTAAATCCTTATTCTTTTCTCTGTCTCTGTCTGTCTGTCTCTGTCTCTGTCTCTCTCTCTCTCTCTCTCTCTCTCTCTCTCTTAATCAAATTAGCATGTGTTTTTGCTAATTATGTTATAGAAGAAGTCGGTTTCGTTTTCCTACTTGAATTTCATTCACTGTTATGATTTTCACCCACTTGAATTCGATTTCCAATGTTCGTTGACAAAGGCTGACATTTTAAAGCACGAGATATTTGACTTTAATTTTGGCCAATATTCACACGTATGTAAAGCTAGGATTAGCAATGTAACAAGAAGTTAAAATATAGGGTTAGCATGTTCCAACTAGCATGGTTGGTAATTGTTATTTTTGTTAGAAATAGGCTACGCATTTGAATTGCAAGGAAGTACGAAATAAACGATGCCAAGCACACAACAATCAATTACAAGTAATAAAAGGCGATTTTTACATTGAAAAACTTATATTAAACGGGGAAAAAAAACCAGGACCGAGTTGAAATTTTCCATTAGCGACAGTTTATCGGTTACACAAACCACAAATCTCAAGGGTGACAACCCTTTGTTCCAAACATTCTGTAGAAGAAATACAAAGTGAAAGAGTAGAGATAAAATCCGACAGATGTTCTTCTCAGCAGCAAGAACTTCGTACGTGTGATTGGCGGAGACTGAAACTTGGTTGAAAACCCAATCGGAGGCTCAAATCTTCCTTTTCTCCTTCTTCTCTCTTTCTCTTTTTTCTTTCTTAGAAACGGTGCTCAAAGCGATCAACCAAACCCTAAACGCAAGGTGCGCGTTTTATAAACGCCGACACGCACTTGAGGCGTAGGTGGCGTGTCAGCAGCACCATCCGGCCGCTAATCGAGCGCCGGGTTCTAGAATTTGCGCAGGTGCCATCCGGGTCCCGACTCTACCGGAATTTAGCGCTCGAGTGCAATCCAGTGAGAATCGGCGGTGGCTCTTTGGAAAAGCACCTTGAGAGGCCCGACAAAGCGCTGACTCGAGCCTTAATGTGCGGTGAGAATATTTACCTCTATCTACCCGCGACAAGTAGGTATGAGCCCAGTCTGAAGTGACCGTAACTCAAAAACTTTCCCCTCATTGTGTGGGGCCATTCATCGTCGTTGGAGTTTCAAAGTTTTCCCCTCTATGCAATACTTTGGTCATCATATCCGATCTATTCTTGTCCCGACCTTTTTAGTACCAACAGCGGTGTACTTCGACATTCACCAGTGATATCTTCATGCTCGATATGCTTTGATTTGGGCAAATGACGAGTTCTTGCAAAGATGAATCGCACTTTGATTATCACAAAGTAACACATATGCTCCTGATGCGAGTTCTGAATGAATTTCTTCATCAATAACATTTCATTGCTTGCCTCCGTTGTAACAATGAACTCCGCTTCAGTAGTGGAGAGAGCAATACACCTCTGCAATTTCGATTGCAACGAAACGGCTCCTCCCGTGAGCATGGCTAAATATCCTAAAGTAGACTTTCGTTTTGACATCTGTCATATACATGATTTTGTTAGTAATGGCATGTTGCTTCGAAAACACATAGGCTTGACTTTAGAATCCATTTCACTAGTGGCCCAATACTCATTCTAGTTTGACAGGAGATCGACACTCAATAAGCTATGTCGGCCTCGTACACACCATGGCATACATTAGGCTACCATGAAGAATAGGGGAATGCCTTTCAAAATAAAAAGGACATTGCCCGATTACTTTCGCTTAGTGCTTTATGGGGTGTTCACCCGATTTTAACTTTCTATGTTGGCGTTAAACACTTTCTCCACATAGTTCTTTTGTGACATCCATACATTAAAATTCTAATTCTAGAATATTTATTTTTATAAATAACTCGTGATTAGGGAGATATTACACTAAACTATTTTATATTATCCACATAGCGAGGATAACAAAATCATCCGAAGAAAATGTGCGACAAATTAATGATCCCGCGAATAGCCTTGACCTAAATGATTTAAACTTCTTGTACCATTGTTGTGTTTGTTTCAACCCATATAAACTTTTCTTGAGGCGATATACTAATTGCTTCTTCCCCTTGCTCGGGAATCTCTCTTTCAAGATCTCATAGTGAAGAAATGCCGTCACATCCATACTTCGGTCAATCTTGACAACCCGATCGAGCACCACGAATAGAATACATCTTTACCATTGGAGCGTCAAAATCAATATCTTAAGTTGATCGAAACCCACAATCTTGCTTTGTTCGGTTGTGAGTTGATTGTACCTAAAGTCCCAATCTTTCCTTTGGACCTTGTCCGACTCAAGCGATGTGATTTTCATGCGAGACTATCTCATCTCGCGTGACTTTTCATCCACTCGCCTTTTGTTCGTCATCATTGCTTCCAAAGCATTCGGGCTCCCTTCCGTCGGTAGTAACACATACTCCTCGGCGAAAGAGCGAATAGGGTCTTCGATCTCTCGTGGATCGTCGGAGTGGAATGGACTCGATGATCAGCAATATCATGATATGACCTCATCCTCATCCCTATCCAAACATTGGAATCTCATGGACTCCTTCCTCTTGGCGTTGCCTTAATATTCACTTTGATGACCGGACGGTGTCGGCGTAAGATTTGAATCACATGCTTTCGTACGCCATCATTGTTCAGGAGGCAGTCTTTGCATCTTTGCCCGATATCCTCATAGTTTTGTTTCAAAATACGACATCCGCCGTCGAACCGACTTCTTCTCGATCGGATCATACAGTTGATATCCAAACTCATATTCTCTATAAGCAGAAATATGCCTTTGTCAGTCTTTGACTCCAACTTGGTCCTTTCATCTTTGAGAACGTGAACGAAGACCTTACATCCAAACACCTGCAAGTGATCATAGAATACTTTTTTTTTTTCGGACCATATCTTTTCAGGCACTTCTACTTTTAAGGTACCATGCAGTGACAAATTGACGACATGAGCCATGACCCTCAAGGCTTCCCCCCAAAAAGAACTGGGGAGCTTCGCCTCCGGAAGCATACATCGGACCTTTCTATCAAAGTCCCATTCATCCGTTCGGCCACCCCATTTAGTTGCGGTGTCTTCGGTGGAGTCTTCTGATGGCGAATTCCATGAGATCGGCAATACTCATCAAATGCTCCAGTGTAACTCCATTATCACTCAACCGGATGCATTTATTTTTTCTCCGTTTGCCTCTTAACCAAGGCATGAAAATGTTTGAAGAATGTAAGAGCTTGATCCTTCGATTTTAGCGGATACACCCACAGTTTTTGAGAACAATTATCAATGAATGTGATGAAGTAAGAACTCCTCCAAGAGTCTTCACCTTGAAAGGGCCACATATGTCGGAATGGACCAGTTCGAGGAGATCAGTATTCCTTTTGGATGAATTACCATTGTATAAAACCCGTCGCTGCTTTCCTGCTATGCAATGAGAACAAGTTTTCAATTGAGCTACTTTTACACCCTGAAGATAATTCTTCCTGGCTAAATAATTCAAGCCCTTTTTCTTCATATGACTCAGCGATGCGGTGCCTGAATCCAGACCCCTCGTCTCTAGCAACATGTATGTCTCCCTATGTCAGGCTTATGACATACAAGTTAAAGCTTTTCTGCCTTTAGCTTCTGACTAGAGACCTTCTAATCAATTTCCATACTCATTCACAAAATGTGCTACAAAAGCCCTCATCATCAAGGAGTTAGAATGCTCAATGTCGACACAACTTGGTTCCAATATTCGTGATGAGGCACACATCACCACAGCTAGCAATTTGGGATGTACTTTCATTGCCCATTTTCAACATTCCAAAGTTCGTTGAGAGTGTATGATGTGAAGAACTCCCTCCGTGGCGTTGAAGTGAAGCACCACCATCCGCACACCGATTTGTCTCAAATCAGCTAGATTGATCACCTCGTCCCCTCTCGACACACCCGGCCAAGCGATCACTCTCGGTAAGAACAGTAGCTCTTTCTTCGTCTTGAGTTTTGTCTGCCTTTTTTTCATTGCTCTCAGCATTTTCTCGCTTCCACTTGTAGCAATACTTTTTGATATGTCTCTTCTTTTTACAGTGATGGCACTCGAGGTTTTGATACCTCGATCTAGATTTGCTTTGACCATTCTCTGCAGGTTTAGGGCCACGCCTTTTATTTCTTTTTCGTGACTCAGAGAGTAATATTTTGGAGTGCGTAGAAGAAGAAGACCCCTGTGATTGACGTCATCTCTTCGTTTGTCTTGTTGCCTTTGCTATTTCAAGGGTTACCATGCCGTTTGGAGCTGTATTGACGATAGTAATCCTTATCACTCCAAAGAGTTTGGTAAGGTAGTTAGAAGCCACAAACCTAGCTGTTTATCATCAAATTTTATGCCCATGCCACTCTATTGATCAACACATCTTTGAAACTTGTTTAAGTGATTGTGACAGAGCACAGGCCCTCTTGTGCCTCCTTGCATTGCTTCATCGAGAGTGAAACAATTTATTGTTGCGGTCTTGAGACATAGGCGTTTGAGTTTTTGCCGCGAGGTTCTTGTGTGTGTCTCATTCGAGATGTGGTTATCCACATTGCTCATCCACAAATTGCCTAGTGTAACCCCACTGACTGTATTCATGCTAGACTACGTATTTGAATTGCAAGGACGTACGAAATAAACGATGCCAAGCACACAACAATCAATCACAAGTAATAAAGACACGATTTTTACGTGAAAAACTCCCTATTAAACGAGGAAGAAAAACCACGGGACACGGAGTTCGAAATTTTCCATTAGCGACAATTTATCGGTTACACAAACCACAAATCTCAAGGGTGACAACCCCTTGTTCCAAACATTCCGTACAAGAAATACAAAGTGAAAGAGTAGAGATAAAATCCGACAGATGTTCTTCTCAGCAGCAAGAACTTCGTACGTGTGATTGGCGGAGACTGGAACTTGGTTGAAAACCCAATCGGAGGCTCAAATCTTCCTCTTCTCCTTCTTCTCTCTTTCTCTTCTTTTCTTTCTCAGAAACGGCGCTCAAACTGATCAATCGAACCCTAAAACGTAAGGTGCGCGTTTTATATAAACGTCGCGCGCTTGAGCGCTAACCGGGCGCAGGCGAGCGCTCGAGCACCATCCGGCCGCTAATCGAGCGCCCGGTTCTAGAATTTGCGCTCGAGTGTCATCCGGGCGCTGATCGAGCGCGCGGTTACTGGAATTAGCGCTCGAGTGCAATCCAGGTGAGAATCGAGCGGTGGCTATTGGAAAACGCGCCTCGAGCGTCCAACAGGCGCAACTCGCCTTCATCATGCGGTGAGAATATTTGCCTCTATCCGCCACGACAAGTGGGTATGAGCCTGCACGGAAGTGACCCATGACCCAACAATTTTTGGAGCTAAATTTTTTGGAAAATAAAACTCAAGATCACGAAGAGGGCAAAGGTAAACGGAGCTAAGTCTGCCATAGCAGCAAAGCAATATGCTCACTGGAACAGAAATGCAACAGCATCAGCAGGCATCAGCAATTCTCTTTTCTGGACTACTAGTCAGCGACTGTTTTACTGTTTTATAGGTTTTCTGTTTTCCTTTTTCCATCACTCGGATCAATTGTAGAGATTGAGTAGAGAGAATATTCTACTGTTATTCCTTTAGGTAGTTTGTTAGGGATGTAATATTATGCATTGTCTGACTACTCAATGAAGTAGTATGCTCTTTCAGCATCCTGAAGCATTTTCCCTCTGTTTCTGCTACTGTCGTTTCTTCTTCCTTCAGTTGCTTCTTTTCTTATATTGCATCAGATATTCAGGTCGATGGCTGAAGCCATGGCAACCGATTCAAATGTCAATGATTCTTCATCCCATGCCACATACACAGATCCATCTCTATGGTACCTGAATTTTAATGAACTCACCCTCCCATTTCGCTTAGACAATGACGATAATCTAGCAATTGTTTTGGTACCAGATTTGTTAACACCAGGAAATTATCTTCCTTGATCAAGGGCTATGACGAGCTCTTATAGCCATGAACAAATTGGACTCGATAATGAGAATTCAGAAAACCAACCAGACCCAATGGCTCACTTCTGGACACTTGGGATGATGCAATGATCTAGTGCTTTCTTGGATTCAGGACTCGGTTAGCAGTACTGTGAAATAAACTCTGGTTTTTGTAGATGATGTTAGTGAATTGTGGACATCATAACATAATGAGCCTAGAAATTTTCAATTAAGGAAATGATTGGCTAATTTAATGCATGAGCAAGACATGCCCAGTGTTTACTATTGGAAGCTTAAAAACCTTTCCTATGAACTCTCATTATACCGTATTGCGAATATGGAAAACTGAAAACTTTATTGGATTGATATCAAAAGGGATTGTGTTATACAACTTCTAATGGGACTAAATGATTCCTATGCTAATGTGAGAGATCAAATCATGCTAATTGATCCTTTTCCACCAGTAAAACAAAGTAGTCTCCTTAATCCACCAAAAGAGAGGGAACAGATATGCCTATCCTGTTCCTGAACCTATGGCTCTTTTCAGTAAAAGAAACCATGACGCTTCAAAATTTATTATGAAACCTAGAACAAATTGCGAAAAGAACAAACCCTTTTGTGCCCACAGTAAGATCACTGGGCATGCTATTTAAAAATGTTTTAAAATTAGAAACCGAAGCACTTGTTTGTACACATTGCAAAATGACAATACATTTGGTTGAGAAATGTTATAAGCCTGATGGGTTTCTTCCTTGATAACATGATAAATTTAAAGGATTTGCTGCATTTTCTAATTTATTGAGCTGTAAAACAGAAGAAGATCCTGAAGACAAATTAGCCTTGACCAGAACAGAGTTGAAGCAGCTTTTAGCTCCATTTCACCAACACAGGTTATCTTTTGTTATACACTTAGTCAACATTGCGCAATCTGTCATTGAACCAACCACAAGTACTCTATTGTCCTTCAAATTATTTGAGTCTCCTCGCTATTTATCAACACAAACTCAGTTCTACGAATATGATATGCATTCTTACATTGCTGACACAAAGCAACAGTTGACATGATCTACTGCATTTCATTCTATGCTGAGATTACATCACAAGTCTCAGACATTGTTTAGTTGCCAAATGTAAATGATGTTTCTGTGACTCATGCTGGCGTTATCCGCATTGTAGACTCTTTGTTGTTGAAAGATATGCTTTGTGTATCATCATTCAAGCACAATTTTCCTCAGCTAATACGTTTATGGAATCACTCACATATTATTTGTTTCTTTGATTTTTGTTTTATTCATGACCTAGTATCTTAGACAATGATTAAGATGGCCAAAGCTAAGCATGGTCTCTGCTATCTTTTGGAAGATGATTTCCCACCTTTAGTTCTCTCCAAAGGACTTTTAAAAATCACTCCAGATATTCCTTTAGCTGCTGTTGTTGCAATGAGTAGTCTTTATTTGATCTTTGGCAATGTCATTCGGATACTTGTCTAATTCCAGATTAAAGTAATTAATCATCTTGTTGGTAAAGTCGATGTTACTTATGAGGATGAAATTCCATGTTTAGTTTGCCATGTTGCTAAACAAGGTTATGTCTCTTTTCCAATCAGTCAACACAGTATTGGTACACTGTGATATTTAGGGTCCCTGTTCCACCATAAGTCATGTTCATTTTGTCATATTGAATCCTTCTGATGTCTTGTTGAAACCCAGTTTAGCTCTAAAGTTAAGACTTTGTGTGACAATGGAGCAAAATTTTAGATGAGCTCTTTTTCCCAGCAATTGCATACATTAAAGGTGTGTTGAAACTCCATAATAGAATGGAATAGTTGAAAGGAAACATGGGCAATTTTTGAATTTGGCTTGTGCATTGAGATTTTAGTCTAATGTCCCTTTCAGATCTTGGAATACTTGTCTTGACTTAGACATACTTGATTAATAGAACTCCTACACCATTGCTGTATAATAAGACATCTTATGAAGTTCTTTTTGGTGTTAGAAATACATACAACCATCTGAGGTTTTTGGAAGCCTATGTTTTTCTGCTACTCTCTCAAGGCCACACCAGGTTTGATCCTAATGGGAGAATGTGTTTTTCTTGGATACCTTCTAGAACTAAGAGAGACATTATTGGATTTTAACATTCACAGTGTGTGTTTGTCTCGAGAAGCGATATTTTATGAATCTGTGTTTCCACAATGCATACATCAACTACAATGTTACAACGCACATCTCTCATGAGATTAATTCCCATACTCTTTTTTCTTTGCGTAACTCAAATACTTGGCCTACATCACCGATTTAGAATCCCAAATA
The DNA here is from genome assembly GCA_033239525.1 of Nepenthes gracilis. Classification (NCBI taxonomy): domain Eukaryota; kingdom Viridiplantae; phylum Streptophyta; class Magnoliopsida; order Caryophyllales; family Nepenthaceae; genus Nepenthes; species Nepenthes gracilis. The sequence continues at coordinate 8,486,301 of BSYO01000033.1, forward strand.
TTCATTGCCTCTTATAGTCATTGATCCAGTTGAGCTGGTGTGTGACCCTACACTTCCTGTAATTAATGACATTTCAGTTTCAAGCCCAACATCTACAATTCTACCTTAATCTGGAAAGATGACACCATTAACACTAATACCTATAGGAAATCTTAGAGAATTAGTAGAGCATCTCAATACATTTAAAAATTTCCCTGTCAGCAGGCTCAATTTGGTGGTTCCACACAATTTCCGTCCGAGACAGAAACACATGCTTCAGGACTTCATTTCCCATTGTTGATTGTCCATCTTATCAGAGATTTTCAACACCTTTCCATGCTTTTTCCACATCCATTTTATCCCATTTGAAACCTACTAGATACAATCAAGTTGTAAGAGGATGCCAAATGGTGTGAAGCTATTGAAATGGAATTGCAGGCTCTAGAAACAAACAATACCTGGATATTAATTGATCTACTGGTTGGGAAACACCCAATTGATTGCCGCTATATTTTCAATCGAAGTATTATTCAAATGGCACCATTGAAAGGAACAAAGCTTGATTAGTGCAAAGGAATATACACAAAAGGTTGAAATAGATTATCATGAGACATTTTCCCCGTGGCTTAATTTGTTATTGTGAGATGTTTACTTTCGATAGTATTAGTAGCAGATGGGGTGGATCTTATATCAATTTGATATGAACAATGTTTTCCTCCATGGTGACTTAATTGTAGAAAAATTTATATGCATAAGGTATTCAACAAAGGAGGTCCCATCAAGTGTTGCTCAATACTATATTGACTAAAGCAAGTTTCATGACAATGGTATTCATAATTTTTTACTTCACTCATTTAGTTTGGTTCCAAACAATCCAAGACTGATAACTATTTTTTACATTGAAGACATAATCCTCCTTCATTGGTTTACTTATATATGTTGATAATATTATTGTTGCTAGCAACTATTAGCACACTCAAAAATCTCTCCATTCCAGTTTAAATCAAGGACCTTGGAGCTTTATGATACTTCCTTGGAATTGATGTTGCTCGTTCCTCGGAGGGAATTTTCGTCGGTCAACACAAATATGCCTAAGACCTCTTGGTTGACAAAGGTACTCTTGCCTGTGGTTATGTCAAACTTCCAATGGATCAGAACATCAAATTAAACAAAGAAACAGGATCCATCTTACTTAATCCTACAGTTTGGAAGACTGATTGGCTGACTACTTTACCTAACAATTACTCATCCAGATCTTAGCAACCAGTGTGCAGATTCTGAATAAGGCTGAACACAGATCATTTTGCTGTGGACTGGAGAATAATCCCCAGCCAAACTGTATATTGTGGTTTGGATTTTTACTAAACCAAATGGTCAGTTGAGACAAATTATTTAAACTGTCAATGTATTGATTTGTTTGGTTTGAGCACTTTATGCAGTTTATAGTACTAAACTCTTTAGCCTATGAATTATTTGTTCAACTTTATATATCATACATGAAAATTGAAGTAATAAGCAACAACATTAATATAATAATAATATCTCAAACATAATCTAAAATAACGTAATAAATATATTAAAAATAATGAATAAAGTAATCCCAAACAGTATTATATGTGAATAATTAATCATTGATAAGAATCATTCAAATGTCAAATTCGAACTTGGTCTACAACACTTCGATGAGAAAAACAATATATAAGATGCTATTGATTAAGAAATTCTTCACCCCAAATCTCCAGGACATGGCCTCCCCTTGTGATTGTGACTCAGATGGGATTTCTTGTCCTGATAATTGCCAATCTGTTACAGGCTACTTGCATTTTGCGCCCACATCTCTAATTTCCTGGCGTTGAAAGAAATAAACTGTTGTTTCTAGATCTTCGGCTAAACCTGAAAAGAGCTATGACAGTTACCTTTTCTAAAATTACCTGGTTGTGTAACATCCTTGCTGATTTAATTGTCCAACATTTACAAGCGATTTTTCTTTATTGTGACAGTTAGGCACCCTTTGTATTGATGCTAATCCAGTTTTTTTTTTTTTTTTTATGGACAAATGAAACACATTGAAATTTATTTTCATCTTATTCATGACAAAGTATAAGGACATATACATACATCTCACATGGAAACTTCCTTCCAACTTGCTAATATTTTTGCCAGGGCTCTACCTTCTTCTATTTTCAATTCTCATTTTACCAAAATGGGAGTAGAAACTATCTATTCTGCATCTCTCAGGGGAGTATTGCAGAATAAAACTCAAGATCATGAAGAGGGCAATAGCAAACAGAGCAATGTGTGCAATAACAACCAAGAAACATGTCCACTGGACCAAAAATGTAAAATCTGCAGGCATCAGCAGTTCTCTTGGCTGGACGACTAGTTACCAACTGTTTATTTCTTTATTAATTTTCCATTTACCTTTTTTCCTTGCCAATGGGATCAATTGTAAATATTTGAGTATTCTTCAAGGTAGTTTGTTATAGCTGTAATTTTATAAATTTGACAGCAACTCAATGAAGCACTATGCTTTTTCAGCATCCAGAAGCATTTTCCCTCTTTTTCTGCTACTGTGATTTCTTCTTCCTCATTTGCTTCTTTTCTTATAATTTTTTTTGGAAATTATGTTAGAGTATAAAAAGATTTGCATAGAAATATACTGCTTTGGCATTGACATTAACAAACTCAGTTTGGGAAATAGCTACGTCATGCTGGTAAAGTCTCTCGGCGTGCATTGATGTTTGATGGAGGTTTTAGAGACAAGGTCTTGCTAAAACAACAATAACAATAATAATAACAAAAATAGTCGAAAACAATAGTTGCTTCCTTGACTCATTTTGGTTATGCGTCATGTTTAGTTTTGATTTTGTCTGTTCTTTCCCTTTTTTGTTGTCACTTGCTTAGTCTTACAACTGTCTGGACTGTGCTCAAATTAGTTTTATGGAATTCTTTCCTCCTAGTTCTCTTTTTTGTGCATTTTTCATCTTATTGATAATGTCAAGGTTGAATAATTCAGTATGCAAATCAGATATTTTGTGTTGACTTAGAGAACCTCTTGCAGATCAACCTATTAAAGGATGTGGACTTTCTACTTCAGTTTTTACATTTGTCATTTCTTCTTTTGCAGATGCTATTTCCCCAGCTGATGTTGGGCTGAAAGGGGAGAATGTGGAGAATGACTGGGGATATGGTCTTTCGGCACTCAATCGATTTAATCGAGTAGCTCGATGGGCTCAACCTATAAATTTCTTGGACATACACGAGTGTGATAGCTTTACGGTAAAATCCTCACCTATTTTCAGTGAATTGTAGGTGTTCCACCTTGGTATTACTCATTTGGACGATGCCTGATCAACCTGTTCTTTACAAATGTTTCTGCATTTTATTGAACTAACTTGTCTAAGATTTTTCTTATGCATTTGGTTGCTTGCAAGTAACTTTTTATATTACTCCCTTCTGGTTTACTTCTATTTATGTTTTTTCTTTCCATCAGGATAGGAAAAACTATAGTAAGAGAAGAAGAAATATGATAATTATGTGGTAGAAAAACATATTAAAGCTAGTATTATCCAAGTTAACAGATACTAATGGTATACTTCAAGCACAGTCTTCATTATCTAGCATCATCTCCCTACCTGCCAATCGCTTCTTCGCACCTCTCTTTCCTCTCTCAGCTAATGCCTTAAATTTGCAAAGTTTGTTATTCTTCATTTTTTCTTGTTTTCTTTTTTAGTAGTAGGAAAGATGTTCTGTGTTAATTAAATACCAAGATGGCATTGACCAAATACTAGAAAATAAAAAGGAGATATGGACATTATTAACACCTCAATAAAAATTCAATAAGGAGGAAAGATATTGCCCTATAATCCATTAAAACAATTGGTTGATACGAACATAAGAAAGCTCTAAGATGGTGTTTTCTGCATTCAAATGCCTTGCCATTTCTTTCCTTTCAGATGCATTAAATCACAAGCAAGGTAACACACCTCCACACTTACTCTTTGAACATACCAAGTTAAGCAACGCCTACAAAACTGTTTGTGTTTCCACACTTAACCCCTGCCTTTTTGGAGGATTTTCGCATAGTAACAATTCTCTCTGTCTTTCACTTAACCACCAATGAGTTGTATTCTGTTACCATTGACTACCTAGGCCGATAAATTCTGTGATTTCCGTCTATTGAGATGACTAAAATTCCTCCACTTATTTCCAAACATGTGAAGGCATGCACCAAAGTTGTGAGGAAAATTTGCAATTTCGTTAAAAATATCCCATTGATGGGAAACTAGTGATATTTAGTGAAATGAACAAAATTCCTGCATTTCCTTCAAACTTGTGAAGACATGTTCCTCACTATTGATGGGAAACTAGCAATAGGGCATAGCTGGTAAATTGTAACAAAGTCATTTAAAGCCGATGATTGTGTCAAAAACGTGGAGGAATGTAGACAGTTAAGTGTGACAAATCCAATTTGTTTCATATTGAACCCAATTTCTTCTTTCTACATTGGGAACTATGTAGCCATTGAGACTACTTACAACCATTAATATTGATAGTTGTGGTAGGCCACTGGATCTTCTTACTTCTTAATAAATAGATAAGTGGAGTTTCCATAAATTTCATTGGTGAAATAGTTCTAAACCACTTGTTCACCATTCTACTATGCTTATTTTGGATGGAATGATCTGTTTGTTGGTGGCTAGCTACAGCAAGCACAGTACATGGTTGGATGTTTTTATTATGTTTGTTGTTCTTAAAGCCTTTTTTCTTTTCTCCAGTCAGGTCTTCTTTTTTAACATTGATTTCACTAAGCGTTTTTGGGTTGTATAACCATGGATTAAAATAGTAGTATCGGTATTAGTATCAATCACATTTATACCAATATCGGATGTATCGGATAATACATATTAGTATTGGATTTATTGACGGAAAAAAAATTTTAAAAATCGTAAACTGATAAAGATGTATTGGTCGATATATTGGCTTATATATGAATTGTATCGTCTAATATGAAAACAGATAGCGATTATTATGGCATTGGGAAATATCGGTATCATGGTGGGCCCTAATATCGATACTATCAGCTAATATGTACCATATCGGCTGATATTTTCATCATGTTAAGTGTTAATTTATTCCATTGTCATCATATATTGTCAGGCCCCACTTAATCTTTACTATACTATGCAATGCGTTGCAACAACTGGGGACCCTAAATTATTTTATATTAAATAGATGAAAGAGGGTTACCCACTTTATATAGACTCTGAGTGGGACAACTATGCTATTTTCATTAGCACCCTTGTAGAGGCATTTTAGTTTAAATGAAATTTAAAGCCTAAGCTGGTGAAGGTTATAAAGCCTCACTGTTGGTGCATGGAAGGTGGAAAAAAAGAGGCATGATGGCAAGAGGGCATCCTAGTCCTATGGACTGGGATAGAGGAAGAAGAAGGAATGTGTCAGATTTTTTGTCTTCCTGATAGAGAGAAATAAAGAAACTAAAAAGATATTATCCGTTTGTTGAAATCTGACTTTTATAGATTTTCATTTATTCTCATCCCTATATAGTCCGAAGTTCCTGACCCCTATAAAAACAACAATACCAAAGTCTTAAGTCTTATTATGTGGATGAATCTTATGAATCAATTTTCACCATTTTGATTAGTTTGTAGCAAATTTCCTTGAATGTTGAAGTATATACAAATCTTTGATTAATTTGTTGCAAGTCTAGTTGGCAAATCTGATTTAGTACTCAATTTGATTCCAAAACTGAAAAGTAACAAGGAGTGAAACTAGAGAAAGTCTAGCTCTAGTTACCTAAATTAACTACCACTATATGATCCTGTTCAACTATTGAAAACTGAGGATTTTTTTGGAATTTTTTTCTAGAAAAAATGAAAAATCGATGAACTATGCTATGTATTTTATCCTACTTAGAAAGCGTTCTCCAATTTTTCAACTTTATACTGATTTATAAAAAATCCACTCAAAATTTTTCACTTACGTAAAGGGATTGCCTATTGTTTTTTCAATTTAATTATTGTATAGTTTTTAAGTGCTGAAGATAGAAACATTGTCTTATATGCTTATAAATATATATATATACATGTATGTTCAATTTTGAACAAAAATTTAGTATTGATTCTAATGGAATTAGATTAAGTTTTTTAGTCAAATTTGTTTGTTTTTATTTTTTTTTCTTTTTCCATAAGAATTAGCTATTGATTTTATGTATGTTTTCAATCCTTATATATGCAAAATTTTCATGTATGGGAAAATATAGTAGTGTGCTTTGATATAAAGAGCCAAAGGTGTGGTTCTACTAATAATACTTAGCTAGCATCTAACATTTCAAATGACTTAGTAATGTTTATTGTACATCTATTAATTTAACGACAAAATACAGCTGCACTGCTAATAATTTGAATAATAATTATTATCAAGAACTAGTGTGCCATTAATAGCAACAATTGACTTATTGACGACTAATTACCATAATTAAAGTTGTATTGAATTGACTATCACTTTATTTAGATTCATTAATTGATTGATAAGTTTAAATTAGATTCGAGCTTGGCTTATTAATTTCATTGGTTCAAAGGAAAGGTCAAGCTTATAACCGAGCTATCAATACTCGAGATCAAGTTTTTTTAACAACCTTAATCATATGTTGTTGATTCGTGCAATATTGCAATTATTAATAACTTCAGATTGTGAAAATGGACAAGCTTTCAATATAAATGATTAAAATGTTTTCTAAGGAGATTGTGGAAATGGATTTGGAATAGAGAACTGAATAATTAATAAGCAGAAAATAGTTTTCAAAAAGGAACATGCCCCAAATAGTTAGAAAATGTTAAATAACGTGCTTTTTGATATTTCACTACCAATTGAAACATTAGATATTGGGCCTTTGCTCATCATGGGCTCTGCCTCTTGGACTTGAGCTATGGGCAAGCCTATTGGAAGACAAATAGTGGTTAGGTGTATTGCATCATCCTCTGTCGCCTCAGAAAAGTTTGACTTGGAACTTGAATGGAGGAAACCAAAAAAGATAGGAAGGAAGAGACCAATCACGTTCACATTTCCTTATTCTTCTTTATCACCTAACTCTTCCAAGGACTCAAAATTTGATTTGCTAATACTCCATGACCACCGATGGAAATAACTATCCCGGCGGCTTTACCATCTCCTTGCTTTAATTTGGATTTATTAGTACCTGTTATCAGTTTCACCATGGACACAGTTCTTCAAACAGTTATTATGAGTCCCTCCCGTTTGAATACAATTCTAGCATTTCAGTATACTATTGACTTGCATTTCCCATTGCTTAGGTTCATTGGTATGAACATAAGGAGTTTTCCAATCTGGGATGGGTTCAGCCAAAAGTTTAGCATGATCAATTAATAGAATTCATGAACTTTCCATTCTAAGCTATTCACGCATTCTGGGACATTCCTGATGATGATCAGCATTTTAACTTCATTGAAAGATGATGAATAGACTTACTTATCATTACCAGCCATGTAGAGGTTACACAATTTGTGATATTGATCACAAATTAGCTCTGTGATTGGGCCCAGTTGTTGGGTCAAGTATATGAAACTTGTCTTGGTAGTTCAAATTGTGTCACCAAACACTAGCATAATCTTAGAAAGGTTGCATCTGCTCAACCTCAAATACATCGCAATAATGCTCCTGACTGTCATCAATGAACCCAATACTGGAGATATAGAACCAGAGGTGGAATTATTCCACTACCCCCTTGTACTCGTCAATGGAGTCAAAGTGCAGCATAACTGTGGAAAATGAAGAAGTAACTTTGGTAAGTTGAACATTTTTTTGTCCAAGTTGATTAACATGCCCAAAATTTTGTTGTAGAGTTTCTGAGTATGGAATGAAATATTGGCCAATACCCAATATATATTGGTACCCGGCAATTTGATATATTGTGATATTTAAATATATCTTCTGATATATCTAATATTTGGCTGATGTTTGCCTGTTAGTATACAATTAGCATAAAATCTTCTACTTCCGATATATCCAATGCTGATAATTATTATAATAAGCACGATATTGATATGACCATGATCCATTTGTATGGTGAGCTTGGTTTGATAGACAACTGAAATAGTTTGCTGAATTTCTTGGTTAAGAACAAAAATTGGCCGACAGAAAGAGGAATTGGACTCAAAAGGAAAAATGGGAAATGGGGATGGAATTTATAGAGGCCCACCATAAACCATTTCTTAATGTTGAATGCTGAAAATCTATAAAGTTATTTAGAGAAAGCTTAGAAATTGAGAATTAAAGCATAACCAATACAAGAAAAGTGAACTGAGAAAAAGAAATAACCCAAGCTCACATTTTTTGAGTTCAAAATCACATTTTGAACCGAGAGAGATACCAATTAGTGGAGTTGATTGATTGTGAGAAGGGAGCCAATCAATAAGGAGATGAAAAAGTAATCAATGCCAGAGATTGGAGTGAAGGCCATGGTTGCTGATGAAGTGAGATTGAGAAGAGTGACAATTGGCATTAAGATTGAGAGTGGCTAGGAAGCATAGGTATGTCTTTTCTAGGTAGCATACAGTTGTTGCACATGTTTTGACATAAACCTGCTCCAAATAGGTGTTGGATATGTTTAGACTCGTTCAAAATTTTCTTATCTGATTTGGACACAGCTATTTGTGGACTACACAATAGGTGCACACTCGGATAACATTAAGACACATTTGGATAAGATGGAGCCATGTTTTGGCACTTACTCAATTTTAAAAACAACAAGGGACTTCTTAATAAATTTACTTTTGCTCTTCTTAGCTAAAAATATCCAAAATAGTGTCTTTTTTGGAGAGAACTAGCTATTCAAACCTCTTATGAAAATAGAGAGAGAGAGAGAGAGCTTGTGATGATACAAAATTTCTTTCAAATAGAAATAAAAGAGTGAGGGAGTTTAAAAAAGCCTATTCAGGTTGTTATTTTCACCTAACCCATAAAGTAGAGTGGAAGAGTTGTTATCGTCTATGACTTGGAAGCACAAACACTTTCACCTTGATAGCATTTTCGTATTTGTCACGTATTTAACACCGATACACTTTGGTCACACTTGCTTATGCTTGGAATTGTTTATTTAGGTACACACTTGTATGGGCTGGGACATGTTTGGACATCTAGGGCCAAGTTATTACTCTTGTCATTTTTTAAATAAAAAATAAAATTTTACTGAACTTAATTTGTGTTAATTTGTTGAAAATTCAAAAATATTTTCTTGTTTTAAAGAGTTAGTAATTTGAACCCGTCACTATTGTGGTGGTTCAAAATTCTTCCACCAAGAATGAGTGAGAGATATTTGTACAAGTATTTTTGATTGTTATGCTCCCCAAAGCTAGAAAATCAAAGAGGGAGAGGGATCTTAAAGTCTATGAAAATGCCATTTGCATGAGAATGGAGTTCGAGAGCTTTTTAATATAAATAGTATTGTTTTTCAAATTAGATTTCCATACTAATAAGAAACCATGGTATTTGGTTTTCATGTCCCTAGCTTGTCATGTCCGAATTTTTAGATAAATTGTGTTGTCATGTTAGTTTGAACCTTTCTTCTTGCTTTTGAGCCCAAGCCTATGCTCACTAAGTAAGCTTGAGTGCATTATTACCTTAATAAAAAATGTTGGTTTACTAATAGAATAATATAAGGTGCCTTGGCCTATAATATATACTAAAGGGCCCTTTATTTCTGGGCTTGAATTGAATATCAATCATTTGTCTTCAGCTATTGGGGATTTGATTTCTATACCAACTTAAGATATGCTTGTTGGACTCTGTATTAACAAGTGGGAATTGTTGATGTATTTATGCAAATAGATATAATCCATGGGCTTTACTATGTTGCGTTATGTCTGTATCCTATGTGTTTATTTCTTAAGGGAGCAAGTGTGAGAGTTCAGGGTTTTTTTTTTTTTTTTCTAGGAGAGAGTGACAATGAAAATAAAAAGAGAACAAGTGACTTCCAATTTTTCCTAATATGGCCTCTGGTTTCTCCTGCTGGCTGCATCTAACTCAAATAGTATTTTCCTCCACACCTGACTGTAGGCAGCATCTATTTTCCCCATTATCTGTTGCTAGAACAAGTCTCCTCTTGACCATCACTATCACCACTGCTATCTCTGGCTATGACCACCTCCACCACCACTTGCTTCCACCAGCATAGCATGATTCCAGATATGTAGTAGTGTGCAAAACCAATTTTCAGTGTTGAAAAATTCTTATATTCATATATGTTAACTGGAGACTATACTGGCACAAGTGTTAAAGGAATGATGGTTCTAAGAACAGCTCTTAGTAACTTATCTCAATTGTGGTTATAATATAGGTGCCTGTAGATGATATGGGTGTATGCATTCTATAAAAATGTTATTAAACTGTTGGCTGATTTCTAAGTATGTGCTTGTTGACTATAGTTCAAATGTTGGATGTCTAATTGTGCTTGTTGAATAAGTTATTTATTACTGCTACTACTATCAGCATGAGGTTGGTTGGTGGGCCAATGTGGTGTATTTGGTGGTCTGGTTGATTGAACTGGCTCATAAGTTGGGCAGGGGGTCATTTGGTGGTGATTAAGTGAAGGGGGCATGGAAATCCAGTTCATTTATTCATGGGAATGTGAATCATAACTAACTTAACCCATTTGCCACCCTAATTACAAGGGTAGTAATATGGAAAATTTGGAATGCCTATATTGGATATTGTGTATAGCTTAGCAGACCAAACTGAAAGGAGGGACAGATAAATGGATGGGGAATTTTTCTTTCCTTGCAACTTTCATATGGAAATCAGGTTCTGGCCTAAAAGGTTTTTTGTTATTGGGAAGCAAAATGGGATAGGTGTTGTTATACTATAAACCTTTTAAAAGATCAGCTTTTCTCTGTGAAAACAGATGCTGTCTTTGAATACATCAGATGGAATTGGCAATTCGTTTCTTAATGTTTTGTCCAGTATTAATAGAGAAATTTTAGTATTCTGCATTTGCTCTGTTGGGAATTGGAATTGTTTGGGTTCAGGGAGAGTCAATTCTTAATGAATTGAAGTCTTCAGAATAGCTTTTTTGAGAAAAAAGAAGATCAAAATGTTGTAGGTTGCTCCATTGGCTGTTATATGGATAACTTTGGGGATTCAAGAAGCTTTGAGGATGTGGACAAAATAGATTTGCCACTTTCTTTGGAGTGGTTGCAGGTCATTTTCCTTTGGGACAGTGGTTCTTGTCCTGTTTTTCAAATTGTGATAGCTGACTTCCTAGACTCTTTGATGCTGTGAGCTTTTCTTTTATCATTTTTTCTTGTACACAGAGTGATGCCCCCTTGGCATCCATAAAATGTTATTTAACCTACTTAATATGTTTAGAAAAATGATGGGAATGTAGTACTGAAGGATTCACCATGGTGCAGGGGTTGAGGCAATGTATTCAATTGTCAAAAAGAAAAGTCTGTATCTTTATTCATACAAAGGTTTCCACCTTTTGCATGCCACAATTATATATATAGTCTTCATTTATGTTTTCTAAGTAGTTCAGGCTTATGAAAGAAGCATGTGAGCTACCTTCTTCACTTACTATGTTAACTTGAGCTAATTTTCCAAATTAAACAACTGAAGTAATTATGCAGATGTGCATATTCTGCTTCCCAACCTCCTCAGTCATTCCGCTCCATGACCATCCTGAAATGACTGTTTTCAGCAAAGTTCTCTATGGATCCTTGCATGTAAAGGGCTATGACTGGGTCGAACCTCCGCGAATTATTATGACTAAAGGGCCTAATCACTGTCAAGGTATATTTTAATATTTCCAACTTCCTAGTGCTTGAGTGGTAAGATTACCAAACCTTTTGTTTCCTATTGCTTTTTTCAAATCGTAGCTTCTTCAAATTTCTGGACTTACCTAGTAATAAAGGTCTGTCCCTGCACAAGGTCCACACACTCAGGGGTCTAGGGAAATGAGATTTGATAGTGAAGTATTGTGGTTGGTGATTGTAATTGTTTGAATTATTTGATTTGCATTTGAAGTTTCCATCGAATAGGATAAAAGTATCGTGACTTGATATGGCATGATGTAAACCATCTTGATAAAGCCTTTCCTCATGCTTGTTGTCAATTATAGTTTTATTTGAGAGAACATTGCAAAGTTTGAAGACCGAAGTCTCAGAAGAATTCTTACCTCTGCCAAAAAAGGACTTTTGAACGCTTCATTTGCATATTCATTCACCTGTGCTAGCGCACTGACACTGTTTGATATCTGTATTAGATCAGTTAAAAAATACATGGCAATTTAAGAAGGCAATGATAGCGTAAGATTTGCTTGTAATGGTGAGACCTGCCAATGACATAAATATTCATCAAGATGGTGAACATAATATTTAAAACCAGTAAAAGACGGTAGGAGAAGTACATACATTATTATGGACCAATTGAAAGGGAAATGAAGAAACAGTACTGAACTCTACTATGGGAAAATATAAGTTTAACTTGATCATGAATTTTTAGTGATAACAGTGCAAAGCAAACTGTGTCATTTGATCTTGGTATTTTTCAGTGATTGAAGAATCTGTTCTAATTTGTTTCATTTCCTCACGTATCTTGTTTCTTTTTTGTTTTTACACACTCTTTGTATCTCAACTCCATTCATATAAATTGAAGAATCCGTTGAAAAATTTTTCAGGCTACTTGTAATTTGAAAGTATTCCATTTTGTTTTAGTTTGGCTCTGAAAAAACTAGTGTTTTATTGGATTTATAACAACTAACAATTCTTTTCTAAAAAAAATGTTTCCATCCACTTCGCTTAAGTGGCATATCACCTTTTGCCATCCACCGAAATGCAATGGGATTAGTTGGCTAAAGCAAAAATGAAAGGGGAGGAAATGAAGGAATTGGAATCATTGTCCTGTTGCTATGAGTGGATGTTCTGTTTAATATTGGTTCAGATGGATAATGGAATTACCTTCGTAGTACTGATCCCTAGCAATCTGATTACCCTGATAGAAGGTGAAATATGATATCTTTTATCATCATAAATAGTAATTAGTAGCCATTGGGATGTCTTTATTATGACTCTTCCACACAAAAAAACAATTCACAATTTTTTTTGGGCTTATTATTTGTGTTATTTTCCTTAGAGGGTTAAAATACCTGTGAATGTGTAAATAGAATTTTCCTTGTTATTCTCGGTATGCCCTGCCCTAAACAGAGTTTTTTGTTTTTTGGATCTTCAATTTAATCAAGTATGGTAAGGATGTTTTTGTCATCATAATTGTTATACCATTCCAGTTTACATTTCTTCAAACTTAAGAATGATAAGAATGGCAAGAGGGTGAGTCATTTTTGACAATCCTTAGTGCTTCTTGTTATTTTGAAGACCCTTTCCTGACCCCCAGGGTTCTCAATTAGGGCAAAGGGAAAAGTATTGGTCACCATGAAACTCCTGAAAACCTCAACCCTTTCTCCTGCCTAAGGTCAATATTCTTAGAATAGTCACATCAGACATGTAAGGTGTCATTCATCCTTCTAAAGAGAGTTGAAAATTTGAAATTGATATATTGAGTACTAATAATAAATCTTAAGCAATGTAAAATATATATATATATATATATATATATATATGTGATGAACTAGGTGACAGGAGGTAAGAGTTAAATGTTTACAACCATACATAATTTTCAAAAAGTTAATTCTTACATGTGTTTTGTGCTTCCATGTAAGAACTGAGGTGAAATGCGAGGACATGAGGCAGCAGAAACCTGTATGGAATTAGGACAAGGCGAGTCGAGGGGTTGGATTATGAGGTCCTTGTCTTATTCCCTGTCAAATATGTCTTAGCTTTGACCTAGCATCGGTGTGGATTTGTTTGCATGGTGGGGTCAATTGCCATTTGAAAGAGTGAGAATAAGCAATTGCTCTCATGTCCAAAAATGATAGTGGAAGGAATGAGAATATGAACACGTATTGACCCCAGGATCACATGATCTAATTTTGATGATTAACAAGATTAATGTCCTAATGATCTTATTAAGCTTTGTGTTTAATGGAAAAGCTCAAAACATAGCTTAAGTTTTGTGGAGCTCAAGTCATTCCAATGTAATCCACTTGAATTAAGGTTACCATGTTAGCATAAATCAGTGTTTTCAAAGGTGCTAGGCGAGCTAGGGTGTCAAGATTCCATATTGCCCAAGGCGCTAGGTATAATACTTGGCTCTCATCTAAGACAAGTAAGGTGCTAATTGAAATATATGTCTACAAGTTGTATAGAATTATATAAATCAAAGCTCAAAAAACTGAAAGTTACTATAATTATATATATATAAATAAGTATGATGCTATTACACATAATGCAATCAATAAAAGTATTATTCTATAATATGTATCTTTATGGATTGAAACAGTCTTATTAATTGGAGAAATTTGCTTAAAAAATCTTGAGACTATATTTTGAAGGATATAATATTTGATCAATTTCTCCATTTTCTTATATCTAAAAATTAGATTTGTTTAGTGTCTGATCAGGTGAGGTATCTTGGTGAATGGAAGCTCTGATTCGATATTGAAAGTCTTTGAATTTACATTCTGATAAGGATATTTGAGTTCTTTTTAAGAATAAATATCACTTCTATAAAGTAAAAAAAGTTGTTACATTTTATGAATTGCAGAATTTACTTTAAAGGAGGAAAGTTTTGAATCATTTCCATGTTTCAAAGATTATTCAGTTGAAAGATTTCAATTATCAGCCAATTTTAAGTAAGAGGAAACACTCTTGGAAATCTTGCCAAAGCCAAGTGATTTCAAAAATTATAAAGAGAAACAAACTTTATTTGTTCCTGTGTATAATCAAATGGTTTGTTAGTTTACGTTGTTCTTTAAATTCTTCTTGAAACAAATTTTTGATATGCAGGAGCTGGAATTATTTGATACTCAATTTGAAATATTGACTTAATATTGAGATTTCACTTGCAAATTCTTTGAGATAGAGAAAAAGAGTTTGAGCTTCTGAGTCTGAGTTGTTTTATTCATAGGATTTCATTGCTATCTGTTATGTTGAGAGAATCATTTCTATTCTATTCTTCTGATTGAAAGAGAGGTGACTACAGAGCCATAAGTCTCTAGATGGTGATGTTGGTGGTTTGCACCTTGGAAAACTACTGTCAGGTTCGGTGGTTAATAATAATAAATCACCATTTTAGAATGTTCAGGCCAGGTGGTACATGGTGCACAAGAAACCTGTAGGTTGTATGCTGTCGAATCTCGTAGGTATTGTAGGTTAAAAACCAAGCAAGTGCCAATGTGTGGTGTGACTTGGGAAGCTGGATGTAGGAGAGTGCATTCAGGTCGGTATAAAAAATTGTGCTTATCCTTCTCTCTGTGATCTAGCTGCTTGACTGTTGTTTTATAGCCAATCAGCTTCTCATTGGTAGAAAACTTTCATTTATTAACATCCAATTCCCCTCCTCCTCGGGTGTGATTACTATGTGGAAAACAGAAGTAATGGGATTCCCATTCCTTCATTCCAATTATTTTCAAACAAAGTGTGGACTGTGTCCCCTTCATATCTATCCTGTCACATGAGATTATTCTATTGATAGATATGAAATCATCAATCCATCCGCTTGAGTCTTGTTGCCAACATATGTTATTTGTTTCTATGAACAAGGACAACATATTTTTAGGCCAATCCTGGATTAAAACTGGATTGAGGAAAGACTTGATTTCTTGTGCAGATAATTTATGCATAATAGACACTTGAAGCAGCAAAGAGAATGGAAGTCTATATGCCCTTCTCTTGCTCCCCACACTGAAGGAACTGCATCTCATGCTGACTTTACTTTTTTCAGTGAGATTGGCAAAGTTGGCAGTGGATAAAGTTCTCACAGCACCTTGCGGGACTTCAGTTCTCTATCCTAAAAGTGGTGGTAATTTGCATTGCTTCACAGCAGTCACCCCCTGTGCTGTGCTTGATATTCTGACACCACCTTACCAAGAAGCTGCAGGCCGCAGATGCACTTATTACATCGATTATCCATACTCGAGTTTTGGTAAGTAATTTTATAGGTGTATTTTATTCACTATAGTTGGGCTTCATTACTCTTTGATGTTTGAACTGAGATTATATCCTTCTGTACTAAAATAAGATGCTAAAGTTGGATAAGTCTTATTTAATATTCTAGTAAGAATTGGTGACATTGAAAGTGGTGAAAAAGGTGCATCAGTGTCAGATATTTGGTTTTGCTTCAATTCAGTTGTAGTTCTCTAGAATCTTACCGTTATCATGATTCTTAAGAAGTTCTTGACATCTAGTTTAAAATTAAGAGGTTAAGTAACACATATTCCCTTAACGGATTTTGAGAGAATTAGTTGGGAAATATTGTTGATAGAGATGAAATGATGAAGTTGATTGTCAGGATGTGATTAGAGGGACATGTTATGGGTGGGGTCTTGTATTTAGGATGTTTTATCAAAATTAATGTATTGTTGGGAATTTTTTGTTGTGTGTACCCTGGCAAAGCAAAACGAGTGAATTGGGCAAAGCATAATTAGAAGCAGTCTGTAAGAGGAAAAATGTCTTACAATTGCAGAAATGTTGTCATAAGAGATATTTGTTAGTTCATCCCAATTGTTTTGCTTATTTTTCTAGTCTGGTGGTAGTTTCTGTTTGAACCTTGTTTTTGCACATGTTTTCCTCTTTAATCTGCATCTGAAGTGCTTATTGAAAACAAAAATTTTCTCATGCTGTTGAGATGATGCCTTATCCCTGTCGTCCTTGGAAAATTGAATCGGTTGATTCTTCCAATTTCCGTCGATGCCGTGGTAGCTGCCGCCACTGCCATCACTTCATGGTGGTGAAATGAACTTGAACTGGTTAACTACTTTAACCCTGCAGCGAGGAGGTGGCTGTATGGGGGGAAAAAAAAAGCAGCAGTGGGAAAAAGAGAGAGTAAGAGAACCAGAAGCAGATCCAAGGAAAGAAGAGAGAAATAAAGAAGAAACAAGATAGGGAGCTGTGAGGGGAAAAAAATAGCAGCAGGTACAAATATTTCAAAATTTAATAATAGCTGAGGACGTCATGTCTCTGCAGATGTTATCTTGATGCTTTGGTGCTCAAGAATGACAGAAATATAATTGCCCTTTTGTTAATGTTGCTGCTATTACAGATACAAATATTGAAGAATTTAATAATAGTTGAGGACGTCATGTCTCTGCAGAAGGTACCTTGATGCTTTGGTGCTCAAGAATGACAGAAATATAATTGCCCTTTTGTTAATGTTGCTGCCATTACAGATACAAATATTGAAGAACTTAATAATAGTTGAGGATGTCATGTCTCTGCAGAAGTTATCTTGATGCTTTGGTGCTCAAGGATGACAGAACTAGAATTGCCCTTTTGTTAATGTTGCTGCTGTTACAGATACAAATATTGAAGAATTTAATAATAGTTGAGGACGTCATGTCTCTGCAGAAGTTATCTTGATGCTTTGGTGCTCAACAATGACAGAAATATGATTGCCCTTTTGTTAATGTTGCTGCTATTACGGATTTTCTGAACTTGCACTAGCAGGAAGGCAGATGAATTATTTCTTACAGATGATCCTGTGTAATTGCTTTGCACACTTTGATGACCTGCATTAATGGCTTAGGACATCATAAATCTTTTTGATAATCATGTTTAAAGGAGAGAAGGAAATTGCACGCGAGAGAGAGAGAGAGAGAGAGAGAGCACATGCTAGCTAAAAAAAGCAAAAAAAAAAAAAAAAAAAAAAAAAAAAGGGCCAAATGCAGGAGCTTGCAAAAGAAAAAGAAGCTGGGGAGTGTGGCTGTGAAAATAAAGGATGGGAGAAAGCAGAAAAAATATAAGTTAAATCCATTTTAGTTAGTAGTTCTTCATTAATTGTAAATTTTGATTGTTTTTTTAATATCATAATACATCATTGTTCTAATTTATATTAGTAGTTCTTTTTATATAATTTAATGGAATAATTTATCAGAATAAAAAGGTTTTTATTTATTTAAGGGCTGAGTGAAACAGGATTTTCTGAAACAAATATACTTAATAACTTGTTTAAAAGTTTGATTATATGACATGCTATTTATTTTGTCCACCCAACTTATGTTGAGTAGCTTGACCTATTGGTGATGTAGACTTTTCCTACTACTGTTCTACTACAGCGATCTGATCTTACTCAAGTAGAAACAGAAGAAGAGCAAGAACAACTTCAATAGCGTAAGTAGAGAGGAAGATAAGTGAGAACCCATTCTTTAGGGTTATTTTGTATTCACAATTATATAGAGGAATTTATGTGCAGTACAATGACTAAATTATTCCTAGAGAAGATTCTATAGCAAAATATTCTACAGTATATCCTAGAAAATATCTATCTTCTATTCTACTATATATTTGTTTATATTTTAATACTCCACTTCAAGTTGGAGTATACATATTGATTATGCTTGATACACCCCTGGATTTGGATTGCTGAATGAATTAGGGAGCTATCGAATTTGGTTGTTCGACTAGAAGTGGGTTCAACCTTCGTTACTTTGAATCTGGATCCTGCACACCACAACAGTAAACGAGATCTCTGAAGATATGAGATTCATTCCTTAGTATGTCATTCGACGCTTAAATCAATAATCTTTCCACTTGATCAAGAAAGATAGGTCGATGAAAAAAGAAATGTGTAGATGCAAGAATGTTCGGAGATTGGGTATAATATGGAGAATTGGGCCCCGTAGAAACACTCGAGGAATGAGCGGCTTTTTGTGTGGGAGTTGCACTAGTAGGAGCGTGGTTTCTTGTGTGATAGAGATGTTATTAGGATGCCTAAATGTCCAAGTTTTTGATTGATTGATCCCCCATTCCTATGGAGGAATGGATGTATTTATAGAATGAGCACTGGTTAGCCATCCTGGACTTCATAGCTCTGCGATTGTGAGTGGTCGATACCATGGCCCTACGGTTGTTGGTTGCAGATGCTACGGTCTTGCAGTTTTGCGGGACCGGCCATCGTGCTTCCACCATCGGTATTCTATGCCTAGCCAATTAGGAGGGTAGCAAACCGGCGATAGTAGCTTGCAACTCCTATCCCCGTCGTCATGAGAAACCACACACTGGTAGCGGCCACATGGGCTTGTTTGCTAAGTTGTCGCTAGCTGAGTTGCTCTTATGGGGTCTATCCAATGGTCAATCCTAATGGCCAATGTTTTGCTGGACAGTTTCGGGTTGAGTTGTTTAGACCCACTATTGTGTATTCAGAATCTTGGGCCTAGAGGAGTTCTTACTAGGCCACTGTTTCCTGGGCCCTTCTTCCTTTTGCAGGCTAGGTTTTAAGCCGGCTTGTGCACTACCAGGCCCATCAATGCCCAATTTGTTATGGTTGTAGTTAGCATGTATATTAGATAGAGATTTGGTAAATATGGTAGTTAATTGTTTTCTAATTCTAACATGTTTGATCTAGAAAATGATGTTGGAATTTCTCACAAACAAAGCGATAGTTTACTTTTATATGTTTTGTAAGTTCATTAAATATTAGGTCTAATTCAATATGTATTGCTACCTGATTATCGCACTATAATGGAAATGGTCCAGTACCCTTACATCTGAGGAGTTCTAAAACTGTTAGATCCACATTACTTCACTTATAATATGTGTTAATGCATGATATTCTAATTAAGCACTTAATCTTGTAACTACATTCAGCTTTTTGCTTTTCTAGAACACTATTTTTTCCCTAACAAACATGCAATAACTTGTGGTAGATTTGTGATTATGAGGTGACTTGGTCCATTTGGTGTTAGAGAATCCCTTAACTTGAGTGTAACTATAATCATTATAATGCAAACATCGCCCTGATGTACCCTTAAAATAACATAGAATATGCATGCCTGTTTCCTATAGTGGAAGGTGAGGAGATGACATAAATTGACTTACAACACTTACAAAGAATGTAATGTCTGGCAGATTCACCCTTGAATTCCAAAAAAATAATGATGAATACCCAATTCTTTCCCCCTTCTTTTGCAATATAACAAGTCCAGGATACTGGAGAATTCTCCACTGCTTTTCCCTAACTCCCTGCATACTAAAGATTTTCCTGCCATTCGTATGTCGTCCTGGATGCCCATGATCTCTCCACCTTCAGATACTCAAGAATTTTCTGCCCTTTATCTAAACAACCTGACAAAGAATTAGCCTTGGATACCAAGTGTTGTTCACTCTCTACTCCCCACCCTGGATGCCTAGGCATTATGCTTGGATAACCAAGATTTGCCCGCTCTTAGTCTGTTGTTCTAGATAACTATGGATTATCTTAGTACGCCCAAGAATTTCCCGCCATCATATTCTTAGATAACATTGTCAAACTTTGTGGGCTTCTCGTATCATATCTGATGGGGACAAAATCTTCACTAGCATTTTTTGGCAACATCTTTTTACACACATGGGAACCAAATTACACGTCAAATGCTCATCACTCACGAACAAAAACTAAACTAATCCTTAGAATGTTATTTGAGATGCCTCATCAGCCACAAATCCAAACAATGGTATCAGTTTAGGCCTCAACAAATTGGGTGTTCTACCCCCTGAACACGTTATGCAAATTATGGATACACTGTTGTCTAAGTCTCAACCGATTTGTAACTCTACTTTTACAATTGATTTGTAGTTTCATCATCCATTTCATGCACTCTAAACTAAATATGTTATAATTGTAGCATGATAATCTATCAAGCTAATTGTATAAATGCTTCCATATGTATTTTCTCATCATTCAATAAAATCAATAGTCTTTACCTTTCTGCATATTACAATTTGTGGTTACAGGTGATGGGGTTGCAGTTGATGGAAAGGAAGGAGAGTATGCATGGCTTGCAGAGATAGATACACCAGATGGTCTCTACATGCGTCCTGGAACTTACACTGGCCCAGCTCTACAGATTTAGCGATGAGTTGATTTATCATTACTGTCATCTCACTAGTCCAGAGCCTTGGAGATAACAATCCAGTTGTGGCTGCTACCGATTCAGCCTGGCCATGGTGAATACCTTTTGTTTGCTTCTTTGAAAGAGAGAGAGAGAGAGAGAATGGTGATTTTTTTTGGAAATAATGTTGATGTGATTATTTCTTTTGACGAAATATGGATAGGACGGTATGATAGATGTAAGATTGTCAGACTGAAATTGTTTAGTGTCGGAGGAAATGTTACAGCAAAAATGCTTTTATATTCCGTGCTATTGAGTTGAATCATGTATGGATAAGGATAATTTTGACCTAAAGATGTCAAGTTTATACTAATACGCGCGCTAATGCTTTTTTTTTTTACTTTTCATTTTGAATGATAAATCTATGTTGAGATTGTACCAATGTATGTCATGCCCAGTAAAAATGATGCAATTCAAGGGACACTATTGACAATTGATAGGTTGTCAATTACAACCGTCAGATAAATTGTATTTGGTTGGCGATTACTGTATGTGCAAATGGTTGATTGCTTATATTTTTCCATTGTAAAATACTTCCTTTCATAAAAACTCTTAGTTGGTTGATTGATTGGTGGAAAAAAATGGGCCATTTTTAATTATTTCATTCCGACACGTGAGCCATTTTTAATTATTTCACTCCCACGTGTGATATATACATGTGTTAAGTAGGAATGTAATGAGGTCAGTTGTTCATTCGAATAATTCAATAAAATTTCATTTGAATAAATTTAAATAATTGAGAGGCATGCCAATCCAATTTTAGAACATATTAAATATATAAGTGAAGATTGAATATGAAAGGTTTAGAAAAGAATATTTAAAAAAAAAAAAAACTATTTTATCCAAATTCGGCCATAAAATTGGAAAAAAAAAAAAAAAGTATATATATTACAAAAATGTGAACTATGCGGGCCCTAACTCAGTTAAAGCATAGTGTTGGTCAGCCCACTAACAAGACCTCACCCATCAACCTTGGTATATAAAATGGCGACTGTCTAAAAACCCTAGTTGCACATTTGCTTCATACGTTAGCAGAGTTGAGCGGCCAACACAGCCATGGTTGGTGACTCCTCCTCCATCGTTGCAAACCTTCACTATCTTCTTCAAGAAAACTCTCTTCGCCATTTGAATGTAATTCTGTTTTCGTGTTTAGGGTATCGACTTGAAGGCCGGGGGCAAAAGCAAAAAGACCAGGCGCACTGCTCCCAAATCAAATGACATTTATCTCAAGCTGCTCGTGAAGGTTCCCCCACCCATTTCCATTGTTTTCCTCCTGCGTGCTTTTGGTTTCTCCTTCAATTTGTAATATTTTTGTTCGTAGAGCTGTTGAGTTTTCTAACTATATGTAAATTGGCGGTTGATATATATTCAGCTCTATCGATTCCTTGTCAGACGAACTGGCAGTAAATTTAATGAAGTTATATTGAAAAGGCTCTTCATGAGCAAAGTAAACAAACCGCCTCTTTCTCTCTCTAGGCTGATTAAGTTTATGAAAGGAAAGGTATCTTTCTCTCTTTCGAAATTTTGATCTTTTCTTCTGTACGGAAGTTGATTTTGTGGACCTTCTGAAGTAATCATGTATATTATTGGGTTGAATTTAGGATGGGAAGATAGCGGTTGTTGTGGGCACGGTGACTGATGATATTAGGGTCTATGAAGTGCCTGCTCTAAAGGTGTGTGCTCTGAGGTTTACTGAGACGGCAAGGGCTCGCATTGAGAAAACTGGTGGGGAATGCCTCACTTTCGATCAGCTGGCTCTCAGGGCGCCTCTCGGACAGAATACGGTATCCAATGCCAGTATATTGACGGAGTTTTTTTTATCATTATATGTGGTTCCTACTTAACTGAATTTAGTTTGGGTCTTATTGGTAACTGCATTGTTTGATATATTTGTTGATAACTGAATTTGTTTTATGCAGTGTAAAGTCGAGGTTGTTTGTAGTTGGAATTGTTTCAACTTCTTTGTGTTTTATTATGATGCATGACTTCCGAGTAAGAGAGTATGTATTCCTTTAGTGATTTCACTTTTTAAGCCTTCTTGCAAGAATTATAGTCATGTAATTTACAAATAGAGGGAGAACTGGAAGTGCGGTGCACCAGTGTCATTTGATGAAGTATATATTTTTTATTAACTTGGCCAATTTCATTATTTATTGAATTATTTTGGAAGGATTAGATAAAATGGCGTTACTGTGATGATATTAGGGTATTTGTACATTGAGATGTTTGAAATTTGAATTCGAGCTGTAATGATTTGGTGTTACCTGGTTAATCTTTTTAAAGGTTTTTGTCATGACAGAAATGTAGAAACTGAAATAAGGGACAGTGCATTCTCAATTCAGCGGAAAAAACTGAGAACAGCTATGGGCAGTTTAGTGAAGCTGTGGAAGGGGAATGACAAATCAAAAGGGGCTTAGCTGGATATAGGTCACTAGCCAACTAGATGTTTGATTTGATCAGGAGTTGTTACAAGGAGCAAACAAGGGCAATAGCCTAGGCTGAAATCAGTTAAATTATTGTTAGAATTAATTGCAATTCTGTTAGAAAGTCTCTATTACCAAATTAAAATGTGTGATGAGCATTACTAAGAGTATAGCTACCTAATAGAGATCCTAGATATGATGAGATTGTATGGCTGCAAAAATAGGATCCAGCTTCTCTTGTTGTGCGAGCTTGGTTGCTTTGTAAATGTATAGGACTGAGTTTCGCTTATGGATTGATGTTCGTTTATCAAGAAAACAAATGCAGCATGATAGGTGAGAGGATATATGCTTTGCTAATAATAACTATGAAATTATGAGATCCAGAAATGAGTATTGATTCTTCTCTGATCAATTCTTTCCTTCTCCTTCTGCAATTTTTGTTTCTTTTTTACCGATTTTTCTTCTTGTTACGCTTATTATCCTGATTACGCATAATGAATTGGTATGTGATGTTCAAGCCCATTCATTCATCTAACTAGATCCTATATCACAACATCCATCATGCTGAACGTTACAATAAGTGGACAGAACAGCTGGCTTCAGTGCAACAACAATTCCAGGGTCAATTGCAATGACCAAAAGCTAATGAGGTAAAATTCTCTACCCTTACCGACCAAATGAACCTTTTATTGACTCAAATGGACATTCTTCTTCAAAGTAGACAAACACCGCCCTCACTACATACCCACGAACCTGGTCCTGCCACCTTTTAAGAAACATCACTATCTCTAGCACAACCTCCACAGCAGCCAATCCACAGAAGCCAAATCCCACCACCCCGAGCCCACCAACCAAATCCACAAACCATTCACAACATCACCACCAAACTTGTACCTAAGCTAAAGTCTGGATATGGCAAAAATATTTGATTAGATCTACTGTACTTATTCAATCAAATAAGTACCTTGTGTCAACCTTTCCGTTTTGTCACACAAGAATTCCACTAATGTCCAAAGTCCAAGAAATTGGATCTTCAGATGCCAAAGATACTTTAGCCTTTATCAAGTAAATATTGACCAACAATTGGAGATTGCCTCTGTCTTTTTTGTGGGTTGGGATGCAACATAGTTACAACGATATCATGCAATGTAGACACCATTCGCGTGAAATTTTCTAAGGAGTGATTTACAAGAGGTTCAATAATAAATCCATGTTAGACATAATGGAAGAATTCGACAAACTCAACCAAAAAATCCCCTTGAACTTTTTCTAGAGCAGTTCAAAGAGCTTATGGCCTTTATGCTACAACAAAATCATACATAGACTGAAAGCTATTTCACCTGTGGTTTTTTGAGTGGCCCAAAAGGATACATTGAGACCTATGATGAAATTTCAGACTCATACTACCCTCACACAAGCTTTCCAACTAGCTGAACTGCAAGAACTGGCAGTAGATGCATTGCACAGGAATCCTAAACTCTTACCAGAATACCTCCATCCCACACCTTCAACCCAAGCATGATTTTGTTCTCCACAATACCAAAAACAATCTGAGAAACCCTCTGTTAACCTGGGGACAAAGGAAGGCTTTATGAGTGTACAAATCCCAGTAAAGTGTTCACCAGGCCATAGATTCTTAGTTAAGCAATCTAATGCATTATATGTCGAACAAAATCCACAATAGACAACTGAGCAATACAAGGAACATCTAACTGAATTTTTAGTAGATATGGGGCTACTGAAATCTCTACTGATGCTCTCTTGGCTTTTCCTTCTCACAATACTTTGAAGATTAAAGGCGTGTCTCCCACGCATATGAATGTCATATTTGTGGATAATGGTCCCAAGCACAAGTATGTTCCTCATGATACCGAAACAATCTGAGAAGCCCTGTATTAACCTGGGGACAAAATAAGCCTTTGTGACTGCACAATTGCCTGGAGAAGTTTTCACAGGCCATAGATTCCTAGTTAAGCAATATCTTGGTGTTATATGTTGAACATGATCTGCTAATTCTTAGAAGATATGGGGCTACTGAAATCTCAATTGGTGCTCTCTTGGCTATTCCTTCGCACAATACTTTGAAGAATAAAGGTATGTCTACCACACTTAAGGATGTCATTTTAGTGGATAATGGCAGTACTAAGCTTATTGGATTCTTGAATTATGGAAGTTACACCACTACTGTTCATACAACTCCTTTGCATGTCACAGTTGCTAATGGCAATAAAATGATTAGCGGATCTAAGTGTTTGAACTTTTCTTGGCACATGCAAGACCATGAATTTGTTGTTGATTTTTTATTGTTACAACTGCTGAACTATGATATGGTCTTAGGGGGGATTGTCTAAGCCAATATACGCCCCATCACCTTTGACTTCAGCAAGTTTGCAGCAACATTGTTACATCAAGTGATCGTCAATGGATTTTGTGACTTCACCTCCTTTTCAATCTTGTCTGCCAAGGCCTTATCCAATTGGATGCATCATTATCAAATATGATTCTTGGGCCACATGTTCAGCATCATCTCTATTGGCAATCAGGTCAATATCACTCCTATTCAGGAATTGTTGGATTTTCATTATATTTTTGACCTTCCAAGTTCTTTACATCCTCATTGAGCTAATGATCATCATGACCCCCTTTTGCAGTATACCGAGACAATCAAATCTTAGGCCCTACACTTCACATCACAAACAAGTGGATGAATCTAAAAAAAATTAAAAATGGTTCATTCATCCTTAATTCAGCCAAGCACGATCCCCCCATCGAAACCATATTGAGTATCTTTAACACACTTTACTCCCAGTTCACAACCATAAGCTCTTTGCAGAAAAATCCAATTATCTTTTTGTTAAAAAGCAACTTTTATATCTTGGACGGCTTGTTTATGGACAGGGGATAGCTAGTGATGCATGTAAGGTGGAGGCCACAACTTCATGGGCCATTCTGAAGAACCAGAAATCATTGAAGGGTTCTTGGCCTTAACTGGGTTACCATAGGAAATTCATCAGACATTATGGCATTATGGCCAAACCATTTACTGATTGTTGAAGAAGGATGGTTTCCAATGTAACCAACAAGCTTGTTATGCCTCTAGTAATCTCAAATGGGCTATGACAGAGGCTTCAGTATTCAGCCTTAATGATGTCAACAAACTTTTTGTTATAAATACCAATGTCTCCAATTCAGGGATAGGAGCTGTTCTTGGGTAAAAGGAGCAACCTATTGGCTTTTTAAGTAAGATATTTGGTCCAAATTCTAAGGGGTTATCAACTTCTGATAGAAAATTGAAACTTATTTTGTTAGCAGTTACCAAATGGAAACACTACCTCCTCAACGACCATTTCATTATTAAGACTGGCCATGAATTGGAACACAATTCATCATTGTCCTGCAACACAAAAAGCCCCCACCAAATTTTTTGGCCTTGACTATTTTTTACATACAAGAGAGGAGTTGATAATTTAATAGCTGATGTCCTTTCTTGCGATTTGAGGATGCTCAATGTTGCAGCATAGCCACTGTTATACCATTAGCTACAAGAAGTAATTTCCAGTTATGCATTAGGAAATGTAGCTCAAGAAATTTAAATATCATTGTTAATAGTTAAGTCAGCTAAACTTACACTCTTCACAATGGAAATTGAAGTGCAAAAACACAGACTACATTGGAGCTGCTTCTAATCTGGGAAGCTAAATTGAGAGCTTTTTCCATCACACAGCTACGGGAGGCCACTTGGTTGTGTTGAGGGCTTACAAGAGAGTTCGACACCTTTTTTTGTGTCAGAACTTCATAAACATGTCTTGGATTATTTGATTTTTTCATTCTTGCCAACATCCCAATTCTTATTCTCAGCATTATCTGGGTTTTTTACAACCTTTACCTATTCTGTCACAACCATTGACACACGTGTCTTTGATTTCATTGAAAAATTGCCTAACTCACTTGACTAGAATACCCTCTTGGTTGAACCAATTGACACATGTGTTGGCTACAGAAACGCTATTCACAAGCCTTTTTTGGAATTCCTCATTCAAAGGCTGACTGCTGCTATATGTCCATTGTTCATCCTCAGCAGGATGGCCAAACTGAGAGGTTGAACCAATGTTTGGAATGCTATCTTAGATGCTTGACAAGTCACAAACCATCTCTTTGGAACAAATAGTTATTAATTGATGAATAATTGTAGAACACTGCTTATCATAATTCCATTAAAATGTCTCATTTTCAAGCACTCTGACTACATATCTCCTCACTCACATATGGAAAATGTACTTATCCAAAAAAAAAAAAAAATGCATATGGAGAATGTTCAAGAGACTAGTAGAAGCTGCAGGATCCATGTTACGAGATAGAATCACCATGAAATATTCCACAAAGAACAATTAACCATTGCTTAAAACAGAATAAAATTCTTTGCTGACAAGAATAGAAATGACAGGAACATTCATGTGGGATACCAAATTTTCTTCAAGCTGCACTCGTACAGGCAAACTACAGTAGCTGTAAGAAAGAACTTAAGACTTGCAGCAAAGTATTGTGCTCATTTTATGTTTGAGACCAAGATAGGTGAGGTAGCTTATCAGCTCAAAGTTATCTAAAGATTCCAAGATTCACTCAACTATGCTTCACTCTTGAAAAAATGTAGTGGCTCACTCGCTACAGTCCATCCTCTCTTACCATTAATTGGGGATGGTCAAGGGTTTGTCTAAGCACCATTCAGATCTCTCCTCAGAACCATCATCTGGAATGGTCTTCAAGTTCAGCAGCTACTTGTTCAATGGACTAATTGACTTCATGAAGGTGCAACTTGGGAGGATTTTCTCTTCATCGGCAATCAATTTCCTTCCCATTTTGAGGACAAGTATATTGTCCTCTGCCAGGGTATTTCTCATGACAGCAAATGAAGAAACTTATTTAAGGTACTGTGCATTCAGAAGCCAGCAGAAAAGAAGTGAGAGCAACAGCTACGTGTAGTTCAGTGAAGCTGCAGCAGTGGAATGATAGATTGCAAGGGGCTTAGTTGGATGGGCAGGTCACTAACCAATTGAAAGGGCGATTAGAACAGAAAGCTATTATATGGAGCAAACAAGAACAATTGACTAGGCTGAAATCAGTTAAATTGTTGTTAGAATTCTTGATTCCTCTCAGACAAACCCTTTCCGTCTCCTACTCCTGCAAATTTTATTTCTTCTTTACTGGTTTTTCTTATTGTTATGCTTGGCTTCCTAACCAGTATAAAGGCCCGTCTTTTCTGCCACAGTCAAATTTTTTTTCTTGCATTTTCCCAAGTTTGTGTCAAGAAAAAAATCCTCCTGAAATCCTTGCTTGTATTTTAGCGCATGCAGTCTTGTGGTGATCATCATGTGATGAAGGCGGAAGAGAAAGGAATGAGAATTGCTTGATGTCTTCAATTATAGCCAAAGGAAGTCCAAATAGACCATGCCATGGCCTTTTGTTTATTTTTTTGGGCAATCAATTTCATTTCTATTTTTCTATGTTTTTCAGTAAATTGACATCATATTTTTTCAGAAGATTTCTGAGAATCCTCGAGTTTGACTGTGGGAGAGAACACATTGTTATGATCAGAAAACTTTTCACAATATATATTTAAGAATTGAATTTTAGATATTAGGATGGTTAAAAACTTGTATATATTGATTTGATTTTGGAGAATAGTTTTTGATTTCATAATAAGATTGTTCTATTTTGGCCTAAAGATCATGGGTTAAATGCAAGGAAATGATCTTTTTGCAATGGGGAAGTAATGTTTGCATAATACTAACCCTTCCTAGACTACAAGATGTGGCGATCTAGTGCACTTAGCTGCCATTTTGATTGGTTTGATGTTATATGATTTAGTGTATATATATATAGAGAGAAAGAGAGGCTATATTTTATTCTTCATTGTATGCATCGAGTTCTTACCAAATGAATGTGTGTTTATATATAAGGTGAGTTTTATGATGGGGGCAAAATTCTCTCTTGTTTCTCGTCCAGCTTCAGAATTTGGGGCAAACTCAGGATCTATGACCCTCCGTCAAGAGCCATGTATAGGTTAAGGCAGAATATATAGGGTAGGGGGCACACCATCACAAAGTCGTCTTATGCAACTGCACTATCCCTGAGGGTAATAAAGGTTTGGCAATTCCTTTATTTTGCTTTGAATGCTTGATGATTTAATGGCCATTCTCTAAGATTTTGAGGGGAGATTACGTGGGCAGTTGGTATGCCTTTAGAAAGTGAATACCATTTACCTGATAGTGTGTGATCTGTTATTAATTTGCTTCTTATTTAATTTGTAATTCTTATTCATTTGGGCTTAGTTAAGAACTAGAGTTGAAATTTCTTATTCCATCTATTGGCCTTAGATCAGTTGTGCCATCACCCAGGAATGCATACAGATGATTTTCTTGGGATGACCTAGATTTTAAACTAGCTACCTGAAAGCTAGATGTTTTGGTAAATAGTAACTTTTGGGACCTCAGGAACTTTTAGATTTCATAACTGAAGCTGAGTTTGGAGCTTTCTTGTAATCTTCTTTCATTTGAGATGATCGCATTTTCCTCTTACATCTCATTTGTCAAGAATTGCAGCTCAAAAATAATCCTATGGAGGCTGAAAAATCCTTTAAAGGAGGGAGCTGTTTCCTGTTATTATTCATCCTTCTCTTCATTCTTGATGAGTTGTACATTGTTCTTGAAGATAGTGCATTTTGCTGCTTTAGAGTAGTCGTAGCAAGTTAGTATTTACATAAACAAGGTACCAAGGTCATCTTTTCAGTGTTGGGGCCTTGGGTTTTGGGCACCCATTTTCCCATGGTTTCCTTTTGCTGGACAATCTATTGTAGTCTGGTGGCCCGATAATTGTTGTCAGACATTTTATCGGATGTGCCTAGTATCAACTGTGCCATGGCTTTCAGGCCACAACAGTATCACGGCATGATTTATGTTGCTTCAGTAGTAATGGTTTTTCATAGCTTATTATCTTTGGTGGAACATGATGCAGGTTCTGCTCAGGGGTCCCAAGAATGCAAGGGAAGCTGTGAAACATTTTGGCAGGGCTCCAGGTGTGCCCCATAGCCACACCAAGCCATATGTTCGATCAAAAGGCAGGAAATTTGAGAAGGCAAGAGGGAAGAGAAATAGCCGTGGTTACAGGGCCTAGGGTGTCTGCGGCAAAAACCCATTTTGAATTGAAACCCTTGGTGTTTGCTGGTGGTGTGTTACATCCGTTTGTTTTTGTTGTGAACTCTTTACATCTTTTTTGCCAATCAAAGTGTACGTCTTATTTATCTTCACCATGTCCTGCTCTGCGTTTTGATATTATTATTTTGAAAGAAATCATTTTCATCAGTTGTTTCTCGAATGAAAATGAAATAGTATAAAACAAATTTTATTTTTTCTCTTTTAAGAATGTTGCTAATATAAGGATTGACTATTATTATACAACCAATGTATTGCTGCCATCGGTCTCAATAGGTCAGAATCGAATTGGCATATTAATCTAAATCTAACTCAATAGTTTTAATTTATAATCAATTCCAATTTATAATCATTCAGCTTTGGTAAAATCTGATAGTTAATGTGTAACTTCAAATCAGCTCACAAATAGGTGCTTTCAACGTTATAGAAACAGTGGAGGATATCACATATCGTCTGATTAAATTAATAATGCAATTTATAAATGAATATTTAAAACCACGATTTTCTAATCATTATTTTTATGTATTTATTATTATTAAATTAGACTATAACTATGTTGATTTATGGAAACTAAAATTTCTTTGGCTTTCAAGCAATCTCTGAGTCACTTTAAAATTTGAATTAAAAGGGTTAAATTGTAATCAATAAATAACCAACTTCCCAGGCAAGGGCCTGCCACCTGCAGCCCCTACAACGTGGTAAGTCCATTTGGTCATTGCATGGCCGCTGAGTCAACCGTTGATATTTAACATTTTAAAATGTTTAATATTTTAAAATAATATGACACATCTATATATATATATAATTTTTAAAAAATATTATAATGTCTAAATACTTATATTATAAAAAAATAAAAATACACTATTTTTATATTTTTTAAATATTTTTTACACTAACTTATTTGCATTTGAAAAACACTAAAACATAAGTAATTTTTGAAAATTAGGTTAGAAACTAGTTGTAACTCTTGTCAACAAAATCTTTGATAAATTAGTCGCAAATCACTAAGAAACAGCTAAAATACAGGTGTTGCAAATTGAGCTATGCATGGTGCTGCTTTCTGGTGTCTAACATTTTTCTTTTTATCGAAAAAAGGCATAATATAAGGTTTTGTACCATGGAAGGATTAAAATTTTTGAGTATTATGTCCGACAATCTAAAATGATTTCAAGTTAGAAGATAGGATTCAACGGCCCAAAAGATTCACGTGACTCATTTCAACAAATATGGCCGAGATATTTAAGTGGTCCATTTTAGGATCAAATCGAGACCAATTTAATGGTCAAGGCAGTTTTCTCACGACATTAGACGTTAGTTAAAACCATCATCAAGATAAAATTTATCGGTCCAATAGTTTGTTTAATGGTTAACGAGAAGAATGAACCATTACCCAACTTTTATAAAAACTCATCTCTCTCCAGAAAAGAGAGGGATCAAAAACATCTAATACGTTCATAAACAGAGAAAACAAACACTTTAAAAACACTAAAAGTGCACTCTTTCTTTCAGCCCAAGATGCCATTATAAGAGCATAACCCTCAAACCAAAAGTATACATTTTTACATCTTCTATCTTTTCTTTTATTCAAAGAAGATATTGACTTGAACGTCGGAGGATATATTAGGGAGTGAGTCCCACTAATTGTTTGACTTTGTTTTATGATTACATAGGATTTAGATTATAAACATATGGAGACTGAGCACCAATTGAAGCCCGATGGATAAAACTTAAAGTCTTCTTATCCATACAAAAATTAGAGTCCTCGAATGCATAAAAAATATAGAATAGAATTTTACTCTTATATTATAAGAATGATTTTTCCTATGTAAGATATATAATCTATATATTTCAATTAAGTAATTCTATATATATTTGATATAATTTCTATCAAATCTTCCCAAAATATTTTCTTGAGGAAAAACTTGCCCTGGCCAAATCAGGTTTGGATTCGGGCAGTTGATTTGGGTTAAACTTGAAAAATGTATTCATTAAATGTTTCTAAGTGTTATGTGCTCAAAAGTATACATAGTTTTGAAATTTGGATGGATAGGGCATGTTTGGTTAGGTCTCTTAAGGGGTTGTCTTGTGTTTTTCTATTAGATGGGAGTCATCTTAATTTCTTTCTTTTAAGTGGCACGGTTTACTTGATCATCATTCCTAATCGAATAGCCTGGGTTGCCTGGTGACCTAAGGGTATTTCTTGTCCTTCTCTGCCCATCCACAATAAGGATGGCTATCATGCAAGTAGGCAACCATGATTGTCATTAGGTCAACGTCCTAAGTTGTTTTAATGTGTCAATTGACTAGTATATACTAATGACCTTTTCCTTGCCATGATCCATGGGGATGCCACCATTCCATATATATAGTCATTTTCTCCTTGAGGCTTAGATTGCCCATCGGGCCCTTTTTTATGTCATTGGCCGTTAAAAAGTGACACTCGAGGTCCATTTCATGATTTCTATATGAGAAACTATTGGAAGTAGATGTGATAATAAGGCAATTAATACTAATTGAAGATTTGTTCGGTACCATTTTCTCTATTTCTTTCTTCTTTTGCTTAGGCCCTTTGGCTCGAGCAAAGTATCTAACTTGATATAAAACTTATACAAATTTTGAGCAAAATTAAATAAAATGTCAGTTTACTTTGCCATTTTTTACAAATTGTATTGTTAGTTTACTTCTTTTTCATAGATTTATGTTTGTTTCTTTGAAAATAAGTAGTTGCTTAAGGTTTCCATTAATCAATAAATCCAATCAAATTTTTTTGAGACTTAACTATATGTTTGGTGAATTGCTGGATTAACCTTAAAAGCAAATGTCTGGCTTATGCAGATTTTGGCAACTTGACCTTCTGTCAAGTTGAAACCTACACCAAGACTTAACATGGTATCGAAAAAAATTCAAGTCGAATAACAACTTTTATTGCTTTTGAGATTATTATGAGAGTCAGGTCCAAATCTTGAGAGTGCCACTTGTCTATCATCCTAGGCTAGCCAGATTTCTACTATTTTTGTTAGAGTTAGATGGTTAGTTAGCTGACAATTAGGTGACATCAATGTCATGATAGCTGCTTGAACTTGAAGGGACTAACTAATATTGCATTTAATGCATCCTGTTTTCTTTGGAAGGCTTCTTTCTTTCCTCGTTTGACATGTGATCAGTTAGCTCCCACTTTGTTGGCTCTCATGTTTCTCATTTGAATGCACTATTTGTTGGGGTTAGAAGGCATCCGACTACTCCATAGATAGATACAGTAAAAGAATGAGAAAAGAATGAACACCTGACTTTTTACGTGAAAAACCCTTATCAAATAAGGAAAAAATTACAGGACAATCTGTCCACGAAACTAATTCCACTATGTGAGGTTGGAAACAATTTTCACTATTATACAAATGCAAGAGAAAAGATAAACAAAGAACAGAGTACAAGCAATGCACTATGTGTTACTCACAATTCTCTCCTTTCTTCACCATTTTCACTCTCTCTTTGTTTTTTTTTCTTCACTTAGCCTCACACGCCTGTCTCTCACTAAATAACAAGTCCATCTACTTGCTTTTAATATCAAGGCACATATATAGTAAATCTGAGGAATATTCTCACAAGATCTGTCTTTACCAACAATATGAATATACGCTGTGCAAAAACGGATATTGTATAACCGTCTGAGATCACGTATCCTCAGAAAATCTTCTGAGGTGACACCATTCTAGATTTCCTGGTGGACGGCCTGCATTCCACCGTCCGCATTCTCCACAAGGTCGGTCAACGCCCCATTGACCATCCTCTCCAAATGACTGGTTAATGCCTATGTTGACTAGTCGGTGTTGTCCATCTGGGATCCCTCAGTAATGTAGGGCAGCTTGTGCCATCAACCAGTCAACTTGTTGACTGGTATTGTTGCCCGTTTAAAAAAGTTTCGGTCAACTATATTGATCGGAATTTTATTTGCATATTCTGTATAGTAGCACATAAAGTCTACATGCTCTGTCCAAATCCTCCGGTCACAAGGATTTTCATATGGGAGTGAACCTAATAAATTTTCCTCACGACCGTGAGGAAGCAATATCTGTCAACCCAAACAAATTGTAGTAAACTTTATTTTTACCCTTTGGCAAACTCTTGGTCATCATAACATCCATATTTTCTTTAGTGCCGACCTTCTAGTGAGAGCAGATTGGTTTCAAGCACATCTCTCACCCGATGGTATCGAACATCAATGTGTTTCGATCTAAAGTGGAATGAAAAGTTCTTGCAGAGAGATGTATGACACTATGACTATCACAAAGTACTACATACTTTTTTTTTCTAAGGCCTAATTCTTGAATAAATTTCTTCATCCATAACATCTCTTTACAACTTTCGTCATGACAATATACTCGGTTTCTGTAGTAGAAAGGGCGACGCACTTTTGCAACTTAGATTGTTAGGAAACTGCACCTCTAGCAAACTTTACTAAGTATCCCAAAGTGAACTTGCGACTATCGATATCCTCCGCCATATCAACATCCGAGTAGCCCACCAATTGAGGCTTGTTACTTCTAAGACACAAGCACTTATTAAAAGTTCCTCGAATGTGTCTCATGATCCATTTGATCGCAAACCATTGTTCTTTACCTGGGTTTGATAGAAACCGGCTGACTATGCCAACAGTATATGTTATATCGGGTCTTGTGCACATGAGGGCATACGTCAGGTTTTCCATAATTGAGGAATAGGGAACGCCTATCATGTATGTCTTCTCTTCGTCCGAGGATGGACACTGGCGAGTGCTCAACCTGTGGTAGTTTGCTAATGGTGTATTCACAGGCTTTGACTTGTCCATATTGAATCATCGGAGCACTTTTTTAATGTAACTTTCTTGAGACAGCCATAATTTCCTTGTCTTTCAATTGCAGATAATTCTGATACCAAGAATTTGACTCACCAATCCCAGGTCCTTCATAGCAAACGACCCCTCAAGTTGCTCTTTCAGCTCCTTTATCCGAGCATTGTTACGTTTAACAATTAGCATGCCATCTACGTATAGGAGAAGGATAACAAAATCATCATCAAAAAACCTTTGTACAAATACACAGTGATCACAAATAGTCCGCTGGTACCCTTGACTAGTCATAACCGACTCAAATTTTTTGTAACACTATCTAGGAGCTTGGTTCAAACCGTACAGATTCTTTCTCAAACGATAGATAAGTTGCTCCTTCCCTTAACCTTAAACCTTTCAGACTGTTCCATGTAAATTTTCTCCTCAAGTTCACCATGGAGGAAAGCCGTCCGAACATCCATTTTCTCCATCTCAAGGTTCTGAGCAGCAGCCAAATCCAGCACAACCTGTATGGAGGATATCTTCACAACTGGAGTAAAAATCTCATCAAAGTTGACTCTATTTCTTTGACTGAAGCCTTTTACCACTAGCCATGCCTTGTATCTCAGCTTCATGGTATTCTCATCTGTTTTTTTAATCGGAAGACCCACTTATTTTTTAGAGCCCTTTTTTCTCCGGAGAGCTTGGCTAAATCAAATGCGTGATTCTTATGAAGAGAACTCATTTCATTATTTATGACCTCCAGCCATTTCTTCTTGCTCTCATCCTCCATAACCTCTTCAAAACTCTCAGGCTCTCCAGTATCAGTGAGTATAAAGTATTCATTAGGCGACAGATGGACAGACGGCCGTCTGTTTCGTAAGGATCGTCTGACAGGAACATCCTCGACCGGTTAAGGGATGACTTCATCCTGATCTTCATCAGATGTTGTAATTGCCTCTCCATTATCCTCAACCTCCTCAGGACCATTATCCTCATCTTTCAGGAATACTGAACGGATAATTTTGACACTTACTTTGTCTGTCCGGTCTACATCACACTTGACCTTTCTGCCAATATCCTCGATCATTTCATCTTCAACAAAGGTTACATCCCTTGACCAGAAAAGTCTTCTTCCAATTGGATTATAAAATCTGTAACTCAGCTTATCTTTCCTATAGCCTAGAAAGATACACTGTATCATCTTTGGCTTCAACTTTGTTCTTTCGTCTCTTAGGATATGAATGAATGCTTTATATCCAAATACCCATAGATGATCATAAGATGGCTCATTGTTCAACCATATCTTCTCTGGCACTTCACCGTTCAAGGGTTTACTAGCGCGACCTATTTATGATATAGGCCGTAATTTTTAATGTTTCGGCCTAGAAGTGTCCAGGAAGCTTAGATCGAAAAGATTCCACCATATTCTTTCTAGAAGTGTGCGGTTCATCCACTTAATCATTTCGTTCAACTGTGACGTCTTTGGAGGTGTTTTCTAATGCCTAATACCATGTGACCGGCAATAGGTATCAAAAAATCCTATGTATTCACTGCCGTTATCACTTCGGATGTTCTTCATTTTCTTTCTCGTCTGATGCTCAACAAAAGCATGAAATTGTTCAAATATACCAAGAACCTTGTTCTTGGTTTTCAATAGGTAGTCCCAAAACTTTTTGGAACAATCGTCAATGAAAAAAATAAAGTATTGGGCTCCACCAAATGACTTTTCTTTGAATGGTCCAAACACATCTGTATGGATGAGATTAAACATCTTTGCCTTTGTGGAGGATGAGTCTCCATAGAATGAGACTTTCCTTTGCTTGCTGGCCAAACAGTGAGGACACGTATTCAGTCCGTCCTTCTTTACTCCGGAGATAAGACCTTTCCTGGCCAGATGACACAGCCCACGTTCACTTATATGGCCTAACCTCCTGTGGCATAAGTTCTCAGACTCCTTGTCACTTACGATACTCATGTCCCCGGCCATTACACAGGACTTCATCACATACAGGCCGGAGCACATTTTTTCTCTTACCACAACAAAAGATCCCCTTATCAGTTTCTACTCGCTTTTACAGAAAGTATTACAGTAGTTCTCATCATCCAAACGATCTGCTGAAATAATGTTCAACCAGATATCAAGGACATGACATACATCCTTCAATAGTAGTTTCGTCCCATTATTGGTGACCAGAACAACATTACCTTTTGCTACAACCAGGGATATTCCTTCATTTTTCATTCTTATCACTCCAAAGTCTCCTAGAGTGTATGATGTGAATAGTCCTCTTCTGGATGTGACATGTAGGGAAGCGTCAGAGTCGACCACCCAACTGGTCTCATGGTCCGTCAGGCTTGCAACATTTTCTTCACATGTCACTAGGAGGTCGCCTCCTGTGACTACTGAGATCGAGGATGTTTCCTCTCCTCATCCCTTATCTCCTTTATCTTTCTCCGTATTTTTACGCTTCTACTTGAAGCAATACTTCTTGATGTGGCCCTTTTTGCCACCGTGATTGTACTGAAGGTTTTAATACCTTGACCGTGACTTGTTATAGCCTTTTTCTCCTAGTTTCTGATTGCGATCTCTGCTCCTTTCCTTGGATTCTGTCACAAGTACCCCAGAGTGAGGGGATGACGAGATCCCTTGTGACCGCCTTAACTCATTCATGAGCAAGGAAGTAATAACCTCGTCCAACCTTAGTGTATCCTTTCCAAACAACAAAGTTGTGACAATGTGATCATAGGAGGCCGGCAGAGAGGCCAACAGTACCAACGCCTTGTCCTCCTCCTTGATTCCTTCATCAAGGGTGGATATCTGCGTCACGATCCGATTAAATTTATCCAAATACTTCTCAAAGTTGCCACCTTTTGACAACCGCAAACCATAGAACTGTTTCTTTATATGTAGTCTAGTTGTCAAAGATTTGGACTTATATTGGCTCTCCAACTTCTCCCATACCTCCATTGGATTAGTCAGGGCAAGAACCTATTAGAGAGTGTTGTCCACCAGACATAGTTTGATGGTACAGTTGTCAAGGTCTCTTTTATCTTGCCATTCATCATTGGTCAGATTTGCAAGCTTTTCATCTTTCTTCTTCAGCACCTTCACTATCCCCTCTCTGGTTAGAATATTCTTCACCCTCTCTTGCCAGAGAATGAAGTTATCCTATACATTGAACTGCTCTACGCTAAACGGCAGATTCTTCGACAATGGCAACGCCATTTAGATAGAGTTCTGAACCTCTCTCACGCACTATTTGTTGGGGTTAGAAGGCATCCGACTATCCCACAGATAGATAAAGGAATGAGAAAGAAGTGAATGAACACCCGATTTTTTATATGGAAAAGCCTTATCAAATAAGAAAAAAATCACAGGATAATTTGTCCACGGAACTAATTCCACTATGTGAGGTTAGGAATAATTTCCACTGTTACACAAATGCAAGAGAAAAGAGAAACGAAGAACTGAGTACAAGCAATGCACTATGCGTTGCTCATAATTCTCTCCTTCCTTCACCGTTTTCACTCTCTGTTTGTTTTTTTCTTCACTGAGCCTCACACGCCTGTCTCTCACTAAATAGCAAGTCCGTCTACTTGCTTTTAATATCGAGGCCTAATACAGTAAATCTGAGAAATATTCTATATTTACTGACAAGATCTATCATTGCCAACAACATGAATATGCGCTGTACAAAAATGGCTCATACATAACTGTCTGAGATCAAGTATCCTCAGAAAATCTTCTAAGTTGGCACCATTCTAGATTTCCTGGTGGACGGTCCATATTCCACTGTCCGTGTTCTCCACAATGTCGATCAATGCCTGTTGACCATCCTCTCCAAATGATCGGTCAATGACCCTATTGACCAGTCGGTGTTGTCCGTCTAGGATCCCTCAGCAATGCAGGGTAGCTCATGCCATCAACCGGTCAACTTGTTGGCCGGTATTGTTGCCCATTCAAAAAAGTTTCGATCAACTATGTTGATCAGAATTTCATTTGCATATTCTGTGTATAGTAGCAAATAAAGTTCACGTCCTCCGGTCACAAGGCCTTTCACACGAGAGTGACCCCCAACACTATTTAAGGAAACGAGTGGTTAACAAGCCTAAAGCGTTGTTTAGCTATGAAAGGTGTGTCATTTTGAATTAGTTCTTTATTTGAAATGCATCATTTTTAAGGAATTTAAGTGATCCTTTAGTTCTTGGATTGGTTGCTATCTCTGGGCTCATTTAAGTCTAAGTGTTGCGAAGTGAACTATTATACTTCCAAATTGAATTGTCTACAATTCATAAATTTTCAAAGCTTCCAATCTCATCTTCCTCACTTGTTAATGGCACCGTATTAGTCTAAAGGCTCTTCTTGTCAGGGTGTGGTTGATATTATTTTTGTTTTTCCGCTCTCTGACATTGTAGCTCTTTACGATCGGTATGCAATTTCTATTACCATACCTTATGTTCTTGTACTTGCGGACAGGTGTCATCTCCTTTGAGATGATTTTGCGATCATTTATGAGGCCCATTTAAAAAGTGGCTGTTGTGTTCCTATAGCGAGGGAGCTTATATATGGATGCCTTTCAGATCCCTATAACACAACATATCCCTAATGCTATTTGATATTTAGTGGCTTTGTGTATCTTCATTTGGCAGCATCAAATGGTGCTTGATGCTAGAATAGTGAAGCTTGTTTTTAGGTTTAATCAGGACAATGATTGGATCTTAATGACTCCTTGGAAGGACTATTAGATTAGTTGATAAAATCCTTATTTCGTAAAGGATAGGTTTCTCTATATTAAGGTTACAATTGACTCGCTCTCGTCTAAAAAATGTATTACAAGGCTCATTAACTCACCCTTGGCAGCCTCAATACCTCCGCAACCAACCACTGTCAGACGAAGATATTCTTAGTCCATCCAACCGCCTCTTAAATTTAGAGACTATATTTAATTATTTCTGTTAGGTCTCTCTACTCTTACACACATTATTTTCTATTATTTCCTCTTTTTGTTGCTTCACATGTTTATTTTTATACTTTTGTTATATTGTGCACAATGAAATCCGTTGCTTTGTTGCATTGCTAGACCTCAGGTTCTTTGTTGCTTTGCTGGACCTCAGGTGTATATAGCCCTTACAGTTCATACTTTAGAAAGGAGGAATATAATCTAACTTCTCTAACTCTCGTCTGTTTACTTTCCTCTCCCTCTCTCTCTCTCTCTCGATTCCTCTGCTGAACTCCCCCTTCCCTACTCAATCTCCCTTCTTCCCTTTCACTCAGTTTTTGGGCGAACGGCAGTAGTCGCCCACACTTGTGTGCGCATCCGGATCATCTCATCTACATTATTTGGTGCTTTCATTGAGACATGGCCAAGGGAATGATAACTCAATACAAGACACTCGAGGATTCGATTGCTAGGCTCTCGAAAGAACTGAAGGAGATGACCGTGACTTTCCAGTACCAAACCCAATGGCATACCGTGACATTACTGCACCATTTTGAAGATATTACCTCAACCACTTCTGCTACTAAACATCTGCAGAAATCTCTTGCTAAAATCTTCCATTGCTTTGCTCGCCTTGAAGCACAACCTAAACAGTCCGTACAACCGCTGTTGCTTCCTACTCCTCCCTCATTCATGGCATCTTCATCTACCAACACAACCCCACCGACTCAAACCCTAACTCTTCTCCCATTTGCATCACCTGATTTCTACTCTGCAACCTCTGTTCACTTACCTAAGTTTGAAATTCTGCTATTCTCTAGGATAATATACTCGGATGGTTGTTTCAAATCGAATGTTTTTTTTTTCACTATCACGGAACCCTACCAGAACAGAAGCTGACAATTGCCACCTACTACATGACCAGTTCGACCCTCCAGTGGTATCAATGGATGCAATCAATCCACTAGCTCTCAACATGGGAAACTTTCTCCCATGATCTAGAGCTTTGATGTGGCCCGTCCACATATTCCAACCATGAAGCCATTCTCTACAAACTTTGACAAACTACCACTGTCGCCTCTTACAGGAGTTTGAAACTTGTCCACTCGCACTACAGGCCTCACCACCATAAATCTTTTAAATTGCTTTATTTTGGGCCTAAGGGATGATATTCGGTGTGAGCTCTTGTTATTGAAGACTCATACCCGACAAGAGACCATTGGCATGGCTAAATTGGTGGAGGAGAAAATTGATATGAGCTGCACTAATACTCACTACACACCAGTTCCCAAATAGCCAATACATACCCTGGGAGCTCCACCAAGGCCTACCTCATCTTCAAGCTTACCCCCCAAATTACCAATGAAAAGGCTCATTCCAGCTGAAATGGCATCTTGCCGTGAACATGGATTGTATTTCAATTGTGATGAACGCTTCATCCCAGGCCATTGCTGTTAGCCACCTCAATTTCTGAGTATGCTCACAGAGGACGAGGACACCACACCAGTTGATACACAGATAATTGAGGAAGTTTTCCTTGACTTTGACTCTCAGACAATTGCCCCTCATGAAGCAAAGCCCAGCCTCCATCCACAACCATCGCTCGAACCATCTCCCCTCATGCTCTTGAAGGACACTTTGTCTCCTCTACATTACGCTTGCAAGGTCACATATCGGGTCGCTCAGTCATTATACTAGTAGACAGTGGCTTCACCCACAACTTCCTTCGAACTCGACTAGCTAAAAATTTTTGGCTACCCATTCAGTCGTCCTAGCATCTTAATGTCACGTTGGGAAACGAGGACTCCTTGCCCTACGAAGGAGTATGCTCCAACACTCCCGTCGCTTTGGATCAGACAAAGTTTCATGTGGATCTCTATTTGTTGCCCATCTATGGGACATATGTGGTGTTCGGGGTGCAATGGCTTGCCACAATTGGCCTGGTGTTGCTTGACTACAGGGCCTTGTGGATGAGCTTCAATCATGTAAGCACTCGGATCACCCTACGCGGGCTACAATCCACCTCCATCTCTACCGTGACATCGGGCCAGTTGCAGCGTAGTATGATGACTAATTCAGCTGCCACCTACTTCCAATTGATAGTCACACTTGTATTGGATTCTTCCCTGGACCAAAATGTGTTTTTCCTTCCTTCGAATCATTTGCCCACAAATGTCCACCCCACTATACTGGGATCTCTCTCTCGCTTCCTCTCCACCTTTGCAGATGTATTCTCCCTCCCCCATCAACTATCGCCTGACGATGCTATAGATACCACATTTTCTTAAAATCGAATACCGAACTAGTCAATGTGAAGCTCTACCGATACATCCACTTCCAGAAGGCAAAAATGGAGTGCATGATTCATGAAATGCTCGAAGAGGAAATTATCCATCCCAATACAAGCCCCTTCCTCGCCAGTTTTGTTTGTTAAGAAGTGTGACGGAATTTGGCGCTTCTGTATGGATTATAGAGCTCTCAATGGCATCACGGTCAAGGATCAGTTTCCAAATCCCACGGTAGATGAACTGCTAGACGAGTTGTTTGGTGCCCGGGTATGTTCCATGTTTGATTTACGAGTTGGGTATCATCAAATACGCGTTTAGTCTAACAATGTCCACAAGACTTCCTTCCGAACTCATGAAGGACACTATGAATTCTTGGTTATACCTTTCGGGTTGTCTAATGCTCGTTTCTCTTTTTAATCCGAGATGAATGAGATCTTTCATCCAGTACTTCAGCGATTCGTATTAGTTTTCTTTGATGATATTCGGTATATAGTCCCTCATGAGAGGAACACCTCCATCATCTCACTCAAGTGCTACAAATCCTATGGGCCAATTCATTCTTCGCCAAGCTGGCCAAGTATGAGTTTGGGCGTACTTCTTTGTCTTACCTGGGCCACATTATTTTGGAGCTGAGGATTGCTGTGGATCCATCAAAAATCGTGGCTATCTAGACTTGGCCCACACCGACCAATGTGACCCAATTGCGTGGATTTTTTGGATTAGCTGACTATTATCACCGTTTTATGAGCCGATATACCCAAATTTTAGCCCCATTGACACAATTATTATGGAAAGATGCCTCCTTGTGGTCTCTTGAAACCCAACAAGCATTTATGTCCCTTAAGGTTGCCCTCACCTCCACCCTTGTGATCGCTTTACCTAATTTTTTCAAGCCCTTTATGGTTCAGACAAACGCATCCGGATAGGGCACTGGAGCCATCCTACTTCAAGGTGGGCATCTCATTGCATTTTTCAGTAAAAAAAACTTTGTCCTAAACACTAAGCATCCTCCACTTATGCAAAGGAACTCTTTGTCATGACTGAAGTTGTGAAGAAGTGGCTCCAATATTTATTAAGCGCTAAATTTACTATTCAAACGGATCATCAGTCCTTCAAGATATTGCTAACCCATTCCATACAT
Source organism: Nepenthes gracilis (assembly GCA_033239525.1). Lineage (NCBI taxonomy): Eukaryota > Viridiplantae > Streptophyta > Magnoliopsida > Caryophyllales > Nepenthaceae > Nepenthes > Nepenthes gracilis. Next base: position 8,530,103 of record BSYO01000033.1, read on the forward strand.
ATTCTAGACCAGTAGCGTTGGATTACCAAACTGTTGGGATTTGATTTTGATATTGTTTACCAGCTGTGGCAGAAAAATGGCCCCGTCGATGCTTTATCTAGAATTGATACAGGCTCCTGTTTATCCCTCCAAGCCATCTCCCCACCAGTTATAACTCTGTTGTTTGCTCTCCACAAATTCTATAAGCAGCATCCAGCTTTCGCTAAACTTGCCCAATCCATTCAAGAATAACCTGGGCATTATGCGGGATATTCCTAGCATGATGGATTAGTCTTCTTCAATAACCGTATTTTGGTCCCAACTAGATATGCTCTACAAGAACTCATATTGCACGAGTATCACAATTTCCCACTAGGAGGCCATGTAGGAATCAGCGTACCTTGTCTCGTATAGTAGTCACTTTCTACTGGCCACAGATGTCTAAGGAGGTCCGTGATTTTGTCAATAGTTGTCTCATTTGCCAACAAATCAAGCCACTCAATATCGCATCACAGGGTCTTCTCCAACTGCTTCCCATTCCAAGTAAGATTTGGGAGTCCCTCTCCATAGACTTCATCACCCATTTACCTCTGTCTCGGGACAAAACAGATCATCTTGATGGTAGTTGATCGGCTCTCAAAATATGCCCATTTTGCTTCACTAGGAACCCATTTTACAGCAGCTCATCTTGCTGAGAAGTTTGCCAATGATATTTGCCACTTGCATGGGTATCCCACAGATATTGTCTTAGGACCGGAACCCCATTTTTATGAGTGCGTTTTGGAAGAAACTTGGCTATCCACTAGTAGCTCCTACCATCCACAATTAGACGGACAAACCAAGGTGGTTAATCGGTGTCTCGAAGACTACCTGGGCTACTTTGCTACTAAACATCCCTCTTCTTGGTTGCAATACTTGCCTTTGGCGAGTGGAGTTATAATACCGCCTGACATTCTTCCACAAAGATGAGTCCATTTGAGTTCGTGTATGGCCGGCCACTCCCATCACTGCTAGACTATGTCTAGGGCACCTCTTCCATGGCTTCCTTCGATGAATTGTTGACCGCTCACTCCACTATCCTCGCGGCCCTAAAATCCAACCTGCAGCTGGCGCAGCTCTGTATGAAACAACAGGCAGATGCTCAGGGAACCGATAGAGTTTCGGGTAGGAGATTCGGTTTATATTTGACTTCAACCCTATCGACAAGATTCGGTGGCTAGACGATAGTCAAACAAACTAGCCAAATGTTACTAGGGTCCCCTTGAAGGCAAATGCCGGTGTGGGTGCGGTAGCCCTGCTTGGAATACACTGCTTGCGGTCCAAAATACATAACGTATTCTATGTTTCTTTACTCAAACAATGTCGTGGGGATCAATTGCAATAGCCGTTTGAATTGCCAACTGAAGCTTGGGGTTCTCAACCGATCCTGTAGCCTCAACAGCTCCTAGGGTTCCGGCAAATTCTTTGCAACTGCAACTCGTTTCCCAAGTCCTTGTACAATGGCACTCACAGACACTAAAAGAAGCCACCTGGGAAGCCATTAACGAATTTTGACCGGACTTTTCCTTATTTAATCTTGAGGATAATGTTTTTTTTTTATGGGAATGGAAATGTTACGGGGCTCATTAACTCACCCTTGGCAGCCTTAGTACCTTCGCAACCGACAACTATCAGACGAAGAAGCTCTCAGGCCAACCAACCGCCTCCTAAATTTAGAAATTATATTTAGTTATTTCTGTTGGGCCTCTCTATCCTTGTACATATATTATTTTCTATTATTTCTCCCTTTTGTTAGTGCACATATTTAGTTTTATGCTTCTGTTATACTACACACATGGCAATCTGTTCCTTTGTTGCCTTGCTGGACCTCGGGTGTTTTGTTTCTTTGCTGGACCTCGGGTATATACAGCCCTTATTGTTCATACTTTAGAAGGAAGAATATACTCAGACTTCTTTGTTTCCCTCTACCGTTGGGTCTGGTCACTCCCTTATGGATAACCGAACAAATTGATTTGTCATCGGAGAATTTGTGGAGAACAAATCCGGAGAACTGATTCCGGTCAACGTCCCGTTGACCGGATTAAAATAGTGGGTTTGTCGATGGAGATTGGCCGGCGGATAAATAGATTCGGTCGATAGGAGGTTTCTTTAGTACTCTTGGATGGCGGACCAAAATTGACGAAGGCGGTCGGTCGGCGGGTTGACCGGATAAGCAGAGAGGACGATCAATGGAAAGTTAACTGGATAAGGCTAGAGAGGAAATACGGAGAGGACTTTCGGAGAGTATTTTCGGAGTAAAAAATGTTGGAGTGCCTTTTAGGAGAGAACATTGGTCATGTAACATCCCCGGGTCACTCGCATGTAGATATTGTTCGCTTTGGGTCAGGAGAACTTCACGGCGTCTCAAGCCAACACGCGGCCCGCACAGTTTTGTTCCTGGCAGATAGAATCCACCGCCCCCAAAACGCATCTACACTGAGAAACACTGTCCCCACCCATCAGAGTGCCATAGCAGAAGCACGTAGATACTGTCCACTTTGACCGAATCTATGGTCTCACGGCTTTGTCCCTGCCTTCATCAGGGCATGTCCACCAGAGAAACACACAGTCTCTCAACCATCAGAGTCCGCAGCAGCCACACAGGCACACAGCGTGGTGGATATTGTCCCTCCTAGCCACACAGGCCGCAGGGTTTTGTTCTGATGACCTCCCATAGCTCTCAAGACACTCCCCGAGGGAAAGGTATCCACGCTCTTAAAAAGCATGCTTCATTTCCCTCCCCATCCGATGTGGGACATCACAGTCCACCCCCTTGTGGACGCATCCTGGGAGCCCGTGGGGGGTTCACCAGGAGAAAACCTCGAGGCCTGTATATGACTGGAGACTCTAGGAAGTTCTCCCAGGCCAAAGAGGACAATATCTCGCCACGCTGTGCCATCGCTGTGCCACTCTAGGGGACGTGTTTTGGGGGCGGTGGAGGCCGTCTGCCGGGGAGTCCTGTGTGGCAAAGTAGACAATATTCACAAGCGGGTGCTCGGGGACGTTACAAATGGTATCAGAGCCAAGATCTGGTTTGGTGTGCCAACGCGGACATTGGGCTCCCAAGGGGGGTAAACTGTGAAAAAGCACGTTTCGTGCTAACGTGTTTCGACCAGTTAAATATAGCGGAAGCAACAATAAATATTAAATATCTAATACACGTAAAAGATATTTAACACTAGATCATACGAGACTAGCAATCATGCACGATATCAACAATCACAAGCAATAATTAAGAGCGATAAAGATAAAGACTCGATTTTTGGTGGCGAAGTGAAAACTTCGATACCACTTTATCGAGAAAAACACTCGGGCTTCAACGGGGGAAGCAATGCACTATGAAAATCAACTTACGGCGGGGTGGTAACGAGCAGCTAACCTAGCCGACTTACTCCCGGCACGTGATCCCTACCAAGGAACTCCTTGGATTTGCCGCGAACAGCGGGCGGACTCCTTCGGTCTTCCGTCAATCTTCCCTCTAACCACTTGAATTTCCAATCACGAGCGAGTCTCCTTCTTCACGAACCAAAGTCTCGACAATGGTAGAAGGCAAACTTTCAATGGTGAAAGAGAGTTGGTGAGAAAACTAGTTTGAACATGTAGAAACGATCCTTTGGGGATTAGTTTTCTCAAGATGTGCAAGAATATTGAAGCATGAGAGGGTTTTCTTCTCAAAGAGGCACGCACATCAGTTCTCCGAAGTCTTAGGGTTCAAAATATAAGTCCAATATTTATAGTGGAGCGAAAAACACGTTCAAAAATCGACGTTGGCGCGTTTCGAGCGGCCGTAGGGTTTCGTGGGAAACCCTGCGGGCGCTCGAGCTGGGATCGAGCATGTAGTGAGCGGGCCCCGTGCAGGATTTCGGCTCGGCGGCCCGAGCATGAGCGGCGGGGGGAGGTTCTGGTTTTAAGGCTCGAGCCGCTAGCGGGCACCAGGCGAGCGGGCGGCCTTTGGGCGGGCTCGAGCGTGTGGAGGGCGGACCGAATGAACTTTAACCCGACAACTCTCAACCCGATATCAAAACAATGATACATATGGTCACGGAATATGCCAATAAGACAAATGTCTCTAACAAACTGTAATATCCTACATCGGATGGGGAGGGGAACGAAGCGTGCCTTATAAGGGCGTGGGTACCTTTACCTTGTGGACGCATCTTGGGAGCCTGTGGGGGGTTCGCCAAGAGAAAACCTTGAGGCTTGTGTATGGCTGGAGACGTTGGGAAGTTCTCCCAGGCCAAAGAGGACAATATCTCGCCACGGTATGCCGCCGCTGCGCCACTCTAGGGGACGCATTTTGGGGGCGGTGGAGGCCGTCTGCCTGGAACAAAACCGTGCGCCTATATGACAAAGCGAACAGTATTCACAAGTGGGTGCCCGGGGACGTTACAAATGGTATCAGAGCCGGGGGCCCGGTTCGGTGTGCCAGCGCGGACGCTGGGCTCCCTAAGGGGGGGTGGATTGTAATGTCCCACATCGGATGGAGAGGTGAACGAAGCATGCTTTTATAAGGATGTAGAGACCTTTCCCTTGTGGACGCGTCTTGGGAGCTCGTGGGGGGTTCGCCAGGAGAAAACCTTGAGGTTTGTGTATTGGAGGCAGCAGGAAGTTCTCCCAGGCCAAAGAGGATAATATCTCGCCACGTTGTGCCGTCGCTGCGCCACTCTGAGGGACACGTTTTGGGGGAGGTGGAGGCCGTCTGTCAGAAATAAAATCGTGCACCTGTGTGGCAAAGCGGACAATATTCACAAGCGGGTGCCCGGATACGTTACAAGTCAACCGGTTGACCAGTTGAGAAGAAAGAATTTACTAGTTGGTGACACCAGTATGGAATTGCCCGTGGACATGGCTGAGTGCACAGTAGCGTCTGGAGATATGGGCTGTGCACAGTGACGACCGAGGACATGGGATGTCCGAGGTCGTTGTCACTGCTTGGAGACCAAGGAACACCGGAGGACTCTTGTGATGGCCAAAGGATAGAGATGGTCCGAGGACTTGACTGCAGCAACGACAGAGGTTGTTGTAGACAACTGGCAGCAAGTTGTGGACAGTTGGCTCTGCAGAGTAGGTGGCAAACCTACAGTCTATGTACGTCGTTTGTGCAGGTGGCAGGATTGCAGAGTTGGTGGGCAAAATTGTTGGCAGGTTACAGAGTAGGTGGTAAGCATTTGTCCACACACAACCTGTTTATTGGTTGGAAGTCTCCGGATAGATCATTATATATATGCATGCTGGGCATGCTGTGCTCGATACGCGTGCAAGGCGCCATGAGAATGACCATGGGTGATAGAGAAATCACCATGAGCGAGCACTCGCAGGGGCTTATGTAGCCAGAGGCTTGTGTAGCCAGCCGCATGTGTGCGGGGTGAAACGACAGTCGCCGTTTCACCAACACTTGTAAAATGAGAGAGTAGAGAACACCACAGTGAGGAGATAAAGAGTAGAAGAAAGAGAGAGCAGTGAGTGAAACATAAAGTGTGAGAGCTTTGTATTCTCATACTCTGTTATTCAGTTTTTGCCTTTAGGGCTTGTGTAGTTAGGGTGGTTGCTTGTATTCTGTCTCTGAATTTTTGTAACCATTTTACATAGTGGATCTATTTGTGGACTTTATATCCCGTAGTTTTTCCCCTCAGTTGAGAAGAAATTTTTACATAAAAAAAATGTTGTGTATTTCTTGTCTTCCTTATTCCTACTAAATGAAGGTTGACAATAACGGGGGGTTTGGGTATTTCACTGCTACCAGATCGGGTGGATTCGGATGTCAAACCCCAACATCTACTTCCTCTCCCTCTCTCTCTCTATCCCTCTGCTGAGCTCCCCCTTCCTTGCTTAATCTTTTTTTTTGGGTAAGTAAGTAAAAATGTATTAAAGTAAAAAAAAACTACAGAACTATGTTCTAACTCCAAGTGTTTTGCCGACTTAGAGGCAGAACACAGACGCTAGGGCATCCCCTAGCACCTTCATGAACCAAATCATGAGACCGAGGGAAGTTTACAGAAGAAAACATGCAAAAGAAACAAAACCCGGACCGGCCGCATATCATGAAACTGGAAACAGCAAGGGAAGACCTATCAAAAGGAGCCACAAACTTGAACCGGCCACTGGCCGAAAGCAACCTGACAACTAATGGATCCCCATGGGCCACACTCACACGCTGGGGAAGCACCAACCCACAGCTAAGAAACGCGAGCTGATTGTGCTGTCGTCCGTTAACACCATCGTAGAAAAGAACATCACCCCGGACTACATCAACAAGAGAAAAAATCGTCGAGGACTGGATTAATATCACCTCGGATAGAAGCACAACACCTCGGGCAACATTTACACCAACCATCTTCAAAATACCATGGCCTAAGATTGCTTACTAGACACAGAAATCAACATCAGAGCCTGGAATAAACTGATTCATCACAAACGGCTGCAAACACAATGTCACGCCTAGGGTAGCAGCAAGTATCAGCTGAAGACCGAATTGCAGACAGAATAAAGGAACACATCTACTTCAGTAGCCCGCCATGCTTCACCAGAATCAGCCCGACATGGACCGGCATACAACAAGAGAATTGCAACAAGCCAAAAACGAGACCAAAATCAGACAGCAGCTCAAAACCGTGGAGATGCCATCTGGAGCCATCAGCAGAGGGTTTACACCCCCCTGGAACAGTAGCCAGGGAAAGAAAAACAGAAACTGCTAGTAAGCACATTATGTAGCAACCCGGTGCCACATCCTATTCTGACTAGATTATCGATGGCCAAACCACAGCACTAGCAAAATTCCAGCCTTCATATTTATCTGAATTCAGCACAACACAGGGCCGACAGATCAAGTCCCAAATGCTTAGCAAGAGCTGCAACTGGAGCATCAACTTCCTTGCTTAATCTCCCTTCTTCCCTTTTACTCAGTTTCTGGTGAACAGCCGTAGTCGCCCACACTTGTGTGTGCATCCGCATCATCTCATCTGCATTAAAATGCGATAATGTGAACTGTCTTATTTTGGTATAGTGAGAGAGTGTGAGAACTTTAGCACCAAGTTTAGACTTGTCATAATTAAAAAGTATGCGGACGAGTTATGCAAGATTGGCAGTTTTCTTACTGTTCATGCTCTGTTGGTTGTCCACTGGTATATCGTCATTGGGGGCAATGCGGTAAGCGATATCCTCCCCGCTCCATGAGGTGGAGAAAAGGGATAACCATGACAACTTCCTATGTGCTTGCCCTGGGGGATCATTTTGGTGGTTCCTCTGTCAGCTTGTCAGTTATGTCGCAACTCCCTTGTTCAAGGTGAGGGATTGAAGGAGATCAATGCTATCCTTGCTGAATTTAGGGACAATCATGGACTTCCCTTGCTCCAACTTCTTCAGTTGTTCCCTTGGGTGAAGCCCTAGTGCTGGCCGTGGTCGTCCGAGCTGACAATGATTTTGCCTAAACTTTCTTACCTTTCAGATGGCGGAGTTGAGCCAGAAGCCAAGAAAATTACTTGTGCAGAGCTCAGGGCTAATAAAGAGCCCAGCTTACCTCCTAAATCCAATCTAGTTGGGTTGACTGTGGCCGTCCAAGCTGGCTCCCTGGGTGACGAGGGTCCTTCCAGTGAGCTTGCTGGTGTTGCACCTTCGCCAGTTAGAGCCACAAAGGTGCTCTTAGGATCCCCTACCTGAGGAAGTGGGGATCATGGTGCTCAAAGGGAGTGCCCGATGCAAATGTTCCTATCCTGCAGCCAGTCCTTCCCATAAGCTGCTAGTGGCCTTCAACATCTCTTAGTCATGGTATTTCTCGCCCTTCTTCTGACTTCCATGGCAAAGGAGGATCCTCTTTCCAAAGAAGCTCGTCTTTTCCTTTTATTTCAACTTGCGTATTGTTACATAATGATTTAATCTAACTTAAAGTCTTTTTGTAGTCTTTGGCTTTTCTCGCAAAGGCCTTGGTGCAGAGGACCATTACTACCGAATTGAAGGCTAGGGAAATGGAAAAGAAGCTAGTCGAGTGGATGAATAGGGTCAAGGAAGCCAAAGACCGGGTTGAATTGGTAGAAGGTAATGTGATTGCTGCTGAGGGAAAGGCTGTTAAAGCTAAGGACAGCGTCACTGCTGCTAAGGCCCAGGTGATTGCTACCGTTGCTAGAAGTTTTTGAGTTGGAAAATTCTTGCAGCCTTGCAGTGGTAAGGCAGCTAAGGAGAGCCAACGAGTACCTTTGTCAAGCATGTTGCTAAAGTGTAGCGGATCAAATTCCGCTAGCTTGCTGAGAAGCTTCGAAGGAGTGTACACTGAGGAGATAAGTTTCCTTCTAAACGCTTGATTCCTCAAGAGGATTGATCTCTGTAGGATCTTGGTCTCCTTACTGGTTCCCAACTTTCCTCAAGGTTGCTTGGATGTAAGGAAATTTGGGAAAACTATACCGACAGGGGAGGACTTTGAGGTTGGTGCTGACGAAGAAGCCTATGTAGTTGCGCCTGAGCTTTGCCGAAATGGAATCTCACAAGTGATTTGAGTGGCGCAGTGATGCGGCTGCCGTACGATATGGGTATGACACCCTACGGCAGCTTTCGGATATAAATTCAATGGCGTTCCTTAACCCTTTTATTTTAATTTTTTTTTTATTTTTTGGTTTTTAATAACAAACAAAGGGTGTCGTTGTAAATTTAATGGCTATCATATGGTGTCATATGCATGTGATAAAACAGCCATTTCACAGCGTCCCTGCTCTCCTCTTTACTCGTCCTTCATCCAAATTTTAACTTTGTATTTTTCTTGATGTATTCTTGTACTGTTAATGTCAATATGGCTTTTTTTAGCAGCGTTGAACATTGATCTAACCGGGAAACCTACACATTTGCATGTGGCCATTGTGGGTTTAGCCCCTAGATGTACACATTTTGGCTTGTAGATCACACAATTGCTGAGTTGTATTCAAACTAAGTTTTTTGTTGGTTTGTGCTAACCCTAGTCCTCACCGGTGACGATGAAGAAGCAAGAACCTTTGAAGGGGCTGTTCGCCAACTATTTATAAAAGCATCCCTAAAGTTTAATACTTGGGTGACTATCCCTATAGTTGAATGTCAGTAGAATTCGAACCACTTGATTTTGGCCTCTTGTGGGGTGCTCATGTCACTTCCGTGGCTTAAAGTCAATATTAACTTATTCCTTAATAGGTAAATTATTTTAAATCCGTTTTAGATTCAAATTTAAAAATTAATTCTTTATTCTTCCAACTTAAATCTAAATAGATTTTGGGATATGAACCTACATCAAATATTATTAAACGATTCAGATACTAATAATATAATGATCTAACTAATAGACCCAAAATCCACACTCGAAAGTGGCCAACTATTGATGATAAATTGACTTCGAATTATATATAGGAAAATTTATCTCAACTAATATTAGAGCATTAACCTATAAATTTAACCAAAAATATTGTTTAAATTTATACATTATCATTATTATTATCATCATTGATCAAATACAAATATAAATCGAAATAACTAAAAAAATGAAAGTTAATATCTCGAACCATTAAATTATAATAAAACATTAAATTGTTTCAAAGCCCTAAAACTAATTCTCGAACTTTCTTGATTAAAACTACTTGTAAGATAATCTAAGCTCACTAATTTAGAAGATTAACAAAAACAGATGTAATAATAAGTCTAACGCTTAACATGACAATATATATTCAATGAAATATAGTAAAATAATGACATGATCAAAAGTTAAAATTACAGATGATATTATTTTATGATAAATTATATGAAATCCAAATACTAATTAGCATATAGGTCAAAATCTAGACCAAAGCATAAATTATGCCTAATATGTATATTCACGATCAAATATGTCAAAACTGTGTAAATTTATAGATTATGCTAAATTCATATTAACACATAAAGGTCCAATATTTGGTGATAATATAACCAAGGAAGGATAAATATCGAAGTTTGAGTTTACAATTATTTTGATATAACTAAAGGTCATACGCTCCTATTGTGGTTAGACTGATAACATATAATTTCTATAGTCAGACTCGAACAACACTTTTCTGAATCATAGATGATAGACTTAATATATGATTTATTAATAATATACTAGCACCTATATAAATATATTTTATCAATTATCTAAATAGTCAATATTTAGTTAAACTAAAAATTCTACTCAAATACAAATATTATTAATTTTTTTCGTACTGGAGAAAATACTTCAGTTATCAATACTAATGTAGATTTTTCTTTATATTTTTTATAAATATGTGACGTGTAATAAATATTATGAACATATAGAAACTTTAATGTAGAATTTAAAGATATATAAAAATTTTTATGTGTTATTTAAAGAAAATATAGAAGAAATATTAAAGAAATTATAGAAAATTAATATATTTTATATAAGTTTTGTTGTGTATCGGTTTTCAGGGTCCGGAGCAACATAAGAGTTTGAAGTTTGGAGTTAGAGAGAAGGAGAGATCGAGACCAGATTTTACGTGGAAAACCTCTCCTTAAAATGAGGAGGAAAAACCACGATACTTGAAGCTTGAGAAAGACCTTCACTATGTTCGTTTGTTGTGTACAAAATACAAGATAGGGAGAGACCCTTTCTTTTCCTTCTTTTATCTATTTTTTCTGGCTAGAGAGGAAGATCTCAGAGGACCCTGGATGTTCCAAGAGATGTCGAGAGAAGGTCTCGAGGATCCCTTTCTTGCGGGCTCTAAGTAAGTATTTATAGAGAAATGTGGTGGTTGAAGTGTCCACGTGGCTGCTGGTGCCTGCAAGGAGGCTATCCACCTACTCCGCTGACATGTCCATGCCGTGTCATCTTTAAAGTTATTTCTTGTCGGAATGTCAGTCTTGAAGTGACAAGGCATGTTCTGAGGTTTATTACTGACTGTGGCGGTGGCGTGATGTATGGGTTGCGTGTCCCTTGATGACTGTGAAGTTGCGCTGGCATTCTCGGACATCAGGGAGAGTCCTCGTCCCTTACTGGCCTTATTAGCCTTTAGATGAGTCCTCGTACTAGATGCCATATCGTGCTTGTTCTCGGATGGGATGAGAGGGTTCTCGGACGGGATGAGAGGGTTCTTGGACGTTGACTGCATCGTTGACTTGCTAAAGGCTTTTGGGCCATTGTGGAATGTCCTCGTGCTTATTACCTTACGCGGTCTTAGGCAAACTGACAATTTGGGCTTCTCGGGTCAAGTACTCGTCCTCTTGCCCATTCTTTTTAGGGACCCCGGGTATTGGAACCCAACACTAGGCCCCCATGCCAAAGGGCTCGAAGTCCTCGACTGTTTGGCATGTCCTCGTAATACAACTTTCCTTCCTGATGGCATTTCCCATGAGGATCTGTCTGCGCGCATAATGTCCGTTCGAGGTGATGAGCAAGGCTTATGTTTTCGAGATGTATTGTGTCCTCGGGTTCATGGCCAACCAAAATTTAAGGTGATGTCAGGGAACTCCTTTGAGTCAGGATTGTGACGCGCCGTTTTTGGGCTTCGGAGAGCATTGAATGCGTGATTGACGGGCTGCGTACATCTTGGGAAGGCAAAGGCCATCATTTCCTTTCGATCGAATGGCCAGGCGACGCGTGGCTAGGGCAATGATGGCGCCCTTTCATATTTTCAAACCTATAAATGGCTTCCTTCTCTCACAGAGCCGTTTCTACCCGTTTCCCTTTCGTTTTCTCTTCTTTGTGTTGTCTTCCCATTACAATTTCTCGTGCCCTTTTCACCTTCACTTCCCAATGTCGAGGGCGCCTGGAGTGAGGGAGATTGCTTCGACGATGACCCTTGGTAAGCTTTCGAAGATCCGAGCTCGATACCATATTTCGGAGTCCGCGGGCGTGCTTATTCCGGGAGCAGAGGATAGGGCGTTGAGCCCTCCAAACGGCTTTATTACCGTTTACGAGGTTCATCTTAAAGGAGGGTTGCGATTCCCACCGCCAGCAGAGCTTTACGAGCTTATGAGGGCTCTTGGGGTTCCTTTCGCGAGATTTCAGCCGAACACGATAAGGTACTTAGTCTCTCTGTGTGTTTTCTTGAGGTGCCGTGAGAAACTCTTGAGTGCCACCACTGTCAAGGTTATGTTTCGCTTTACACATAACCTTGACTGGATTACTATGACCCCGCGTCCAGATTTTTCACTGATGTGCGGGGGCAATCCTGATTCCACCAAAATGGAAGGATAAATATTTTTCCTATAGTGGGCCATTCTGTTGGCTGGGAAAGTGGATATCTCGAGCCTTCGTTGGAGGACATGCGAAGGAGTCCACGGACTGGTGCTCGCCAACCTTGGGAGCTTCCATGAAGATAAAAACATTTGGTTGTCTTTGAGAAGTTGCGGAGGCCAATCGGGAATCCCAGTGTCGAGACTAGCTCTGCCGCAACTCCTTCCAAGAAGTCCAAGAAAAAGAGGTCGAAGGGAAGATGACGCGGCCTTTGAGGATAGGAAGTCCGGCCGGTCTTCCGAGAAGAGCTCAAAGCGCCCGGCCGCCCTTGTCGAACATGCTCCCTCCGATGATGAAACATTGATGATGTGATTGCCCCTCTTTCCAAGAGGGCGAGGGGATTACTGCCGGAGTCTCGGAGAAAGGTCTCTGGCGTCCTCATGGGTCCTCGGAGACAATTCTTCTTTGGAGATCTAAAGCCCCTTTGTGATGATCCGGTTCTGTGGATTTTTCCTCCGAGGACATGGCTGGCGTGAGCATGCCGGCGCAGAGGGAAAAGTTGAAAGCAGATCCCAGGAGGAAGTGGAGGCCGAGGAATTTGTGGCTGGTTTGGTGTCCTCGGATCCTTCTAGGCATCCCGTTATAGTCCAAGTTCAATCTGGTGAGTTTCGTGAAGAAAATGAGGAGGAGACGGCGGTGCCTCTTATTGCTGTCGAGTCCTTGGGCGCCACTGCTGATGTTCCTTTACCTCAGTCAGAGGTTGAGGTTTCTGTGGTGCCTGTCTGTGAGGCCCAACCGTCCGAGACTAGTGGGGAGGCCTCTGTAAGCGGCGACTTGCTCATTTCCCAGGTACCTTTATCATTTTTTAAGCGCCTTGGCCTTCTATTTTTTCCTTTCTTGTTTTCATGGTTTTTGCTCTTTGATGCAACTCCAAGACGTGGCTGGAAAGATAGCCTCCAAGATGGAGGTGAACTTCCATAAGTCGGTAATGGAGCTTGGTGAGGCTAGAAGTAAGATAAGCTGACATTAGCGCTTCAAGAAAAGCTATCAAGGCGTCCATTTCACTACGAAACTTGGGCCTTTATTGAGAGCAGTATTGGGACGGCATTAACATGTGTTGCCGAGTAATCTGTCTTATTCATTCGCGGTTCCCTGCTGTTGTGCTTGATCCCCGGAATGCCAATGCTTCGACCGCAGAAGATTTATATGGGATTCACGGGAGGCCTTTCCCTAACTCCTCTCGGCCCGGGGCCGTCGGGGACGCCGGAATGGAGCCCCGGTGCTTCCACGAAGTTCACCTCAATTGAGCTCTCGAGCATAGCGTCTTAGGATGTGTATATGTATATATTTTGTATTATTACATGATGTACATGCGTTGTTTAATAAATAATACTGAAGTCTTAGACGATTCCTCGTTGTGCTTGCTTCTTCTATTTTTCGTCATGCTCATAGAGGCTTTGGCCCTCAAGATTGTGAGTTCTTGAATTCAACCTTGTGGGCCGCTCGGGACATGACCGAGTTTTTGAATGATCAGTTTTGATTTCGTCCTGACGGAGCAAGGTTTTGATTTCGACCTCGTGGGCCGAATGCCAGGCAAGTTTTGATTCGACCTCGTGGGCCGCTAAAGGCCGAGGTGAGAGTTTTTGATTTCGACCTCTTGGGCGCGCTTGGTTGGAAAAGTTTCATTGGTCGACCTCTTGGGCCGCTCGGACGAGCAAGGTTTTGATTTCGACCTCTTGGGCGCTCGGACGTTGCTAAAGTTTCATTGGTCGACCTCTTGGGCCGCTCGGACGGAATCGAGTTTCATTGAATTTGTCGTTGATGAGGGAGTCTTGGAGCAGTTCTTGATAAATACAACGAATTGACGTTTTTATTGATGGGTACGTGTTACATCGTTTAGCCTCTAGGGCCTTCTTGAATTCCTCACGTTACATTAGTCCATAAGCTCCAGTCTTGGTGGTCTTTTTGCTGCTCCCTTGGGTCCTTTGGCAATTATGCTCAAGATTAGCCTTGCACAAAGACTGGCATTGCTAAGAACGAGTCAGGCGCATTCAAGCCTATCCTGGCCTTGCCTCTGGGAGTGGTGTGGTTGTGTCCCCGCCTGGTGCGGGGCCAGGCCAGTCGTGGATAGGAATCGGTCGAGGTAGCCTTCCGCCACTAGTCGATTGATCTCTTTTTTGAAAGTCCTCGATGTTGTGGTAGTGACAACAATGGTAATGATGAGTATTTCCATTGGTTACCTCATGCAGGACAGGCCATCTCGGGAACACGCCTCGGGATGTTGGTGATGGAGTCGAGTGAAGGCCAATGGGCACGAGTGTTTTTCTTCCCCAAGGACCATCCGCTCGGGCTTATCGTGCCCGGATGGTCGTTGGGTCTTCTGGTGGGCGCTCGCCCTTCTTCTTTCTTCCCCTGTCCTCGGAGGCAGGGAGTCTTCTTGTTCTAAGTTTGAAGGTCCAAAGATAGTCTTCCAGAGCCTCTTGAGCCCCCTCCTTGATGGGGCCTGGCTCATAGATTTCTTCTTGTTGAGGTAATCCCTCAACTCACCAGAACTCGGGCACTTGATTTTGGCCTCTTGTAGGTCGCTCCGAGTCTTGGTTGGGGTGTCAATTACTCTCGTATACCCTTTCGCGTAGGGTATGGATGGTTCTTGAGAGGTTATCCACCTTTTGTTTTAGCCTTCGCATGCTGGGACCGCCACTCTTCTAAAAAGTGCTCGTCCTCTCGGGCGGACGTGCTGTCTCGCCTGCTCATCATTTTTGGGTGTTGGTGGTTGTGTAAGAATTGTTTAAGTGTATTGACTTTTAGTCCCTCTTCCCATAAATTTGACGGGCGCCAATATTGCGTACCGGTTTTTGGGGTCCGGAGCAACATAAGAGTTTGAAGTTTGGAGTTAGAGAGAAGGAGAGATCGAGACCAGATTTTACGTGGAAAACCTCCCCTTAAAATGAGGAGGAAAAACCACGAGGCTTGAAGCCTGAGAAAGATCTTCACTATGTTCGTTTGTTGTGTACAAAATACAAGATAGGGAGAGACCCTTTCTTTTCCTTCTTTTATCTCTTATTTCTGGCTAGAGAGGAAGATCTCAGAGGACCCTGGATGTTCCAAGAGATGTCGAGAGAAGGTCTCGAGGATCCCTTTCTTGCGGGCTCTAAGTAAGTATTTATAGAGAAATGTGGTGGTTGAAGTGTCACGTGGCACTTGCTCGCAGGAGGCTGTCCCTACTACTCCGACATGTCCATGCCGTGTCGTGCATCTTTGGCGTGTGTAGGAAGTCAGCCGCAACGCCGCGATATGGGTAGCCATACCTTATCGGGAATGTGAATCGTCTTGAAGTGACAAGGCATGTTCCGAGGTTTATTATAATTTCTGTGGCGGTGGCGTGATGTATGGGTTGCGTGTCCCTTGATGACTGTGAAGCTGCGCTGGCATTCTCGGACATCAGGGAGAGTCCTCGTCCCTTACTGGCCTTATCAGCCTTTAGATGAGTCCTCGTACTAGATGCCATATCGTGCTTGTTCTCGGATGGGATGAGAGGGTTCTCGGACGTTGACTGCATCGTTGACTTGCTAAAAGCTTTTGGGCCATTGTGGAATGTCCTCGTGCTTATTACCTTACGCGGTCTTAGACAAACTGACAATTTGGGCTTCTCGGGTCAAGTACTCGTCCTCTTGCCCATTCTTTTTAGGGACCCCGGGTATTGGAACCCAACAAGTTTCTAACACTTTCTTATAAATAGAAAATATACAAAAAAAATTAAAGTTAAGATTTCAAAAATTAATATAGTTTATGTGATTTGACTCAATTATAAACATGTTTAAAAAATTATATGATAATTTAAGACATATAAAAGTATATATATTTAAAATTTAAAGACATATAGGAATATGAAATAAAATTTAAAGGCATATAAGAATATTATTATCAAAATTTAATTCATAAATATGATTTATATAGATTTAAAATATGTATTTAATAAAAATTTTGAGATAAGTGTAGAATCACATATTTACAAAGTATAATAATTTTAAATATAAAAATAACACATATATGAGTATTTGAAATAAAAAATACTCAAAGAGATTAGAAATAAATAGTAATAAAATAAGAATAAATTTAGATATATTTATCTTTATTTGATTTTACTAAAATATTTCTTAATTTTACTTTAATTTTTTTCTTTCTCTCTTCTCTTCCCTCTCTTCCTCTTCTATTTCTCTCCTGTCTTAAAAGTTTAGCTAAAAATGAGTTAAAATCAATCAAAACACAAATTTATAGAAAATGGGCACATGAGCGTCGATCAAGTGTCGATCATGCACTGAGACATATTTCATACTGCACACGAGCGCACATTAAATGTTAATATTTTATCCTAAATATACATATCCGCCATTTGAGTGCACTTTAGGCGCAAGCATTCTACCTAAAATGAGCTTATGCGTGAGTTAGGTAGATCAAGTGCCACTCAACCTAATTTATTCATATCCAAAACATAATTTTTTGGCCCAAAATTTTAATTAATGTAAAAAAATCTATTAATATAATTAAATTGGTTATCATTAAAAATAACATTTTAGAATTTATACCTTAAATTTAAACTTATTAGTCTCAAGTCCTCAGGCCTTGAGGTAAGCAGTTTTTTACTATCATGATGGTTGTTCGGTTTCTTTGGACCTATACTTTAAGTGACCGCCTATTTAGATTATCATAAGTAACTGACAGGGTATTGAAATTGCTTGTCATATTCAAGGTCAACCTTGATATGTGTGAAGCACCTATAATAGTTTAAATAAGCACACAAAAATACAAAATTGAGTTTGAATGAAACATAATATTTTATTTGTTAAGTAGGCAAATTGAACATAAAATTATTCCTTTCGTAGTATTACCGACACCCAGATGATCCTTCCTAAGTAGGTGAGGGCTTGTTCATGTGTGCCAACTTCCTAGTGGCCTGGATGTTTTGTAGTGGCAAGTTGCCAACTTCAAATGCAGGTTCGTTCACCTTTCAGTTGTAGTATTTGGCCACCCATTGCTGGTACACTATAGCATTGATGAACTCAATGTTTTTGCCTTCCTCAATAGGTCTAGATTTTGCCTTAAAAGCTGAGAGTTTTACCCGTGTTTGAAGTTCATCACCTGGTAAATGAGAAAGCTTATCTCTGCAAAGATTAAGGCTTTTGTCATGAAACATATGCTAAAAGACGTTTCCATGGTGGTTTCTCTTGGTATTATTCAATATGCCAAGAGTAACGAGGAAAGCTTTTAAACCCATGCTCCTCTGGCTTTATGTAGCTTGACGTTTAGCACATTGATGATTGTCTAGCTAGTTACTTCTGCCTAATTGTCCATTTAGGGATCTGAGATCGACATGTGGACAAAATGAATCCAAGGCTATGATAATAGATTTCAAACCTTTTGTTAGAGAATTAAATGTTGTTATTAGTGACTATTACTTTACGAGTCTGAGTTGAAATACAATGCTTTAGCACAAGAACTTAGTGGCATTCTTCTCAATGATTTTATCCGGTTGAAAGTCAATCACCCATTTTGTAAAATAGTTAATGCTGATGGTGATGACTTTTGTCGACCGATAACTAGCCCCTAGTGTGAAACTCTAAGGAGCCTATTGATATTTAAGCCCATAGGCGGCTTCTTTGGGATGCTTCCATAAATCTAACAATTAGCATACTTTTTGGTAAACTCCAAGTTATCTCGCTTTATAGTAGACCAATAACATCCTTACGTTACTATTTTCAAGGTTAGGTTTTTCTCCCCCTTGTGCCCCCAGGAAATGCCAAGATGATCTTCTCAAAGCACATAGTCATTCTCCACTAGGGTCAAACAATGCATTCAAGGTGCCAAGTAACCTCTCCGGTACAATGACCCATCTAGTATTATGTACCAGTCAGCAGTTTTTATTATTCGATTTGGTCTCTACTTGATCGATTGGTAACATGCTAGATCGAAGGTATTCTAGGTAAAGGCTCAACTAAATTTTCTCATGAGACAATTTGAAAACTCTATCTTGTTCCCCTATATTAGATTTCTATCAAATCTCTGACATATTCCCAACATGTTACTTTAGGCAACCTAAAGTTGCCATTTAATAGAGATGATCACCTTTTCTATTTGTCTTTTTGCAGCAGATGGATGATTTTGTATTTGTCAAGGTTTGATAAGAGAGTTAGGGCCTTACTAAGTTATTTAGCCAATTGGGATTGTTGGCTTCGAAGTTAACCAACACTATGTTAACCACTAGCTTGGATTGCTAAAGATGGTTAGGCTTTTAATAGACTACTCCTTAGCTACTTTTAATCTAGTTAATAGAACCTTATACTCATCCATATCGTTGGTCACCTAAGATCTAAATGTGATGGTGTATTTCAGCTCCATATCTTCGAGGGATGTTAGGATCACTCCCACTTTACTACCTGTTTGACAAGATGTCCCATCCACATGAAGGTTCAATGGAGGTAACGTTATACTGAGGCGAGCCCCTAAGGGTTCTATGATCTGCTTTTCTAAGCCTAGGATCATCATCTTGATGATGAAGTTTTCAAAAGTTTGGCTCTTTATTGTGGTTGGGCTCAAAGCTCTATATAAAATTCACTCAATTTAATTAATCACTTGATTAAATTTCTACATTTTTTTGGCCTCTAAAGGATCTTTTAATTAAGAGGTTAGTCGGTTAAAACTACTATCTTTGAGGCTGGAAGTAAGGTTGAAGCCTTCCTGTAGTGAGCACCAAGGCCAATGCAGTCTTCTCAATTTGAGTGTATGTCGTTTTTGAGACGACAAGAATCTTACTGATGTAATACACTATTTTTGCACCCTTGACTCTTTTCTGACTATGATGATATTTAGCGCCAGGTTAGATATGATCAGATATAAGTACAAGTCCTTACCATCTTCATGATGAATTAGTAGAGGTGGGAGCACTAAGTATTCCTTTGACTATTGGAAGGTCTATTAGCACTTGTTCGTCCATCGGAACCTTTCCTTATTAACCTATCTCATAGCCTTGCAGAATGATAAATATTTCTCAGTAAGTTTTGCTACAATTCGCGACAATGCTACCAACCACCCGGTAAGCCTCTTGATATCCTTGACCATCTTGGTTGGCTCCATATCAATGAGAACTTTCGTTTTTTCAGGTTAGCTTCAATGCTACATTGAGAAATTATGAAACAAAGAAAATTACTCAAAATGACTCCAAATACGTACTTAGTTGGGTTCAATTTTATTTGGTAAGTCCGCAATACATCAAAGTTTTTGGTCAAGTCATTGATGTGGTCATAGGCATGTACACTCTTGACCAGAATGTCATCTATGTACCCCATTATATCATTGCTGATCTATTGCTCAAACATATTGTTTATGTACTTTTGGTATGCCATTTTAGCATTTTTTAGGTCGAAGGATATTACTTTACTGTAGTAACTGCCCGTTCTATCATGTATGAGGTTAACTCTTTATCATTTCAGTCCATTTAGTTTTCGTTTTCCCTTGAATATGCATCTACAACGCTTAGTAATTGGTAATATAATTTTAAGTGTATTAATTAGTCAATCTTAGGAAGTGGATAATTATTTTTGGGAGATATTTTATTCACATTTATGAAATTGACACATATTTTCTATTTTTTATTACTTTTCTTTATTGAGACAATATTAGATAACCAATTTAGATATTAGACTTCTATAATGAATCTTGCATTGGTTAATTTGATGACCATTTCCCATATGGTTAATAACTTTTTGAAAGAATGTTTCTTCTACTTTTATTGAATAGGTTTGTCACTAGGGATGAGACTCAACGTGTGAGTCATTATTTTTATTAGAATTCCCACCATTTTTGTAAGCTTACACACAATAATGTTTGTGTTGCTCTACAAGAAGGTCGTCAAGCCTTTTCTTAGATTTTGATCCAAAGAAGATTAAATATGGACATATTTATTCAAGTTCATCCGATCCGAAGGAGCTCTGATTGGCATTTTATCGAGCTAACGTTGTTACAGAGAGCTTCATCTTAGAGGTCAAACTCAATGGGTTGAGGGGAGTCAAGCTGTTGATCTGGGTTAAGTGATTCCTTTCACTTCTCCAATATTACTTTTAGTTCTGATTTTTATTTTTAAATATGGAATGGAAGTTATTGCCACAAATATGGTCAAACATGGCTAAGGGTAAATCTACAACTAAGAAAATAATGAGATGAGAGGCTGTCATAGGTTGTTTTGCCAACATGACTTCAGTGTATGATTCCCTTTAAATGGACTGGCTTGTTACCTACAATCATAGAAAATATTTTTAGCACTATCATTATCAATAAAACTTATTTCACTGAGTAGTCCTTAATTCCATTCAAAATAAGTATCGATATAACAAGAAAATTAGATTGGAGGAAAATCACAGGAGATATATTATTGTTACTAAAACTAATAATTTTTTTTCCTAACTCTAACTTTTGTCTTTTATTGGTGGAAGTTTTATCCTAATACTCCTAAGTTGTTGCCCTCATTAGTTTAATGAACATCATGTTGATGACTCCTGCTACCACCAGATCACAAGATTGCTCTGATGGATTCGCAATCATTGTCCTTCTAGGCTATTCTAGATTTCTATAGGTACTTTTAAGGCACCCATTCTAAATCAGTGCCTCAACCATTTTTCATATGGTCATATTGTTCTCGGTGCAATGACCTAGAGATTAATGATATAGTATTTAAATTAATATATTTTCTTTGGTTTCTTGATTGGCTTGGGCAATTTTAGCAACTTGTCATTTAGGATCTTCATTAAAACATTTGCATGGGTGTTGATGAAAGGCATGAGTTAGGGCAACTTGAATGCTTAGTGTGTATCCTGCTCGGTACTCTGTTGCTTCATAAAGTCAAAGGCAGGTTGATTGTTGTTGTTCCTCCACTTACCTCTTCCATACTGCCCCAGTGAGATTCTTAGTCTAGGAGATTTAGCCTCTTGGCATTGTTAGCCTCCTTTATTGCATTATAGCCCCGAGTGATTGCCTTTACCTCTAAAAATATATTAGCTCTTGCTGGATCGTTGACTTGAGGATGTTGCCAATTTAAATGGTTACCATAAAGACATTCAATTTTATATTATCAGTGAGCTTTAAGATGCTCTAAATTTTTAGATTAAATCGACTGAGGGAGTGTTTGAGGCTCCGATTAGGGGCCTACTTAACTCTAATAAGGTGTTATAGTTGCTTCTATTCCTTCCTGCTAGTGGTGAAGTGGGATAGGTATTGGTCCAATAATTTTGGGAATGTCCTAGTGGAGTTTTTTCGTAATCTATAGAATTAAATCTGAGCTTTCAAAGCCAAGAAGGATACAAAAGTAGTCAATATTATCCATTGAATCAATGCTTCCATTGTATGGCTTTAGTTTTCATCTTAAATTTTCAGGGGAGGGCATGCCTCCTGGTTTCTAAGGCAAATGGGGTGGGGTCCAATTAGGCTATACAGCTTGAAGGGTCATCTCAATAAACCTACTTTTATATTCTTTTAGTTCTATCTTCCACATCTATTGTGGAAGCTATTTATCTTTGCTTAGAAGAAAATCCTTAATTTCAAATGGTTTGCAAATATGCTTGTTATTTACCTAGTTAGATGATACAAGAGATACTATTATATGATCCCTCCTCTTGGTGAGAATGTTGCTCAAAATCCCATACATATCGGGGACTCCATCTTTCTAAGGTTTTTTCCCTATCTCCAACTTCTAAATGACCTTCAAAGCACGAGTCTTGATTGTATGTGGAGAGTTGGTTGATCGATTGAAAAATTAACTCAGGTCACGTTTGATTGGAGGGAATAAGGTGAGAATAGAATTTTTATTCCCTAAGAATAGAAATTTCTCCATTTAATTATAAATTTAATTTGGAATAAATATTCCCTGAGAATTTTTATTCCTACAAATATGGGAATAACAATTTTTACATATTATTATTAGGTATTATTATTATATAATAATAATAATAATATTATTATTATTATTATTCTTACATTTTATTATTATGATTATTATTATTACTATTATTATTATTATTATTATTATTATTATTACCTTATTTCTTATAGTATACTACAAACTAAATAATGAAATATTAATTCCCATATTATTCTATTTAAACAACCAAATATGAGAATAATAATTTTAATTCTATTCCCATCGTATTCTATTCCTTAAAATAACTATTCTATTCTAACCTTATTCCATTCCAATAACCAAGCATACCGTTAGTACTTTCCACTTTGTTTTTCTATCTAAGCATTGTCTACCTTCATATGCATAGTTTGGACCTAGGCCTCTATAACTGTCCAATAACCTAATCGGCTGGTTGGTGTTCCATAGCTTGTAGTTTGATTGGGCTCTGGTCAAGGCGACCTTTCGTGGGTCTTAATCTGTTAGGCCTCATTCAAGTTTGTTTTGTTGGTTCTCCAAATCTTTTGGTATTCTCACGCCCAATCGGCTCCATCAACGTTTGAGCCTCTATGTGTATATCTAGCCCTAGATTAATTTTGATTTTCTATTGGACCCAACACTCTTTATCACAAATTCTAACTAAAGAATTTATAGAATACCAACTCGAGCAATGGCAATAGGAGACCATGGAAACAAAATGAAAAAGGACTTTTTGTCATAAATTGTACCATCAAGTTTTGACCCCGGTAAAAATAGCTGAAGTAATAAAAATTAAATATTTAATACACATAAAGAATATTTATTTCTATATGCTAAGGACAGTTATGTAAAATATAAACGAGTATAAATAATAAAAAGATATGATTTTTGGTGACGAAGGAAAATTCGATACCCACGGTAATCGAGAAAAATCATCTAGGTTTTAATGGCCAGGGAAACAATGCACTATGAAAATCACCTTACAGTTCGGGTGGTAATGATGCGCTAACCTGGCCGACTTACTCCCATCTTGTGATCCCTACCAAGGAACTCATTGGATTTATCCGCGGCAATGGAACCGGACACTATTCGGTTTTCATGTCAATCTTTCTTCTTGAGCCACTTAAATTGCCGAACAAAATCGAGTCTTCTTTTTCAACGTACTAACGTCTCCAATGAAGGTAGAAGGATAGAAGTGTTTAAATGGTAAAGAGAAAATTAAGAAAAAAACTTGTTAGAATATGAAACTCAAAATTGTAATTTTTGATTTTCTCAAAAGAAGCAAGATCAATGAAATATGAACAAGGTTCTTCTCAAGTGGGGTACGAAATTAATTTGCTAAGAGTCCTAGGATTTTAAAATTATAAAACAAATATTTATAGATGACGCAAAAATCACATTAAAAAAGTTGCCCGTTGACGCAGTGCTTGAGCGCATCTTGAGTGCGGAGTCGGTGAGTAGCGAGTGGGCCCTTTCTGAATTTTACGCTCGAGCGCACAACGAGCGCAATGTTTTGGGTTTCGGGGTCGAGTGGGTAGAGAGCGCATGGAAAGCGCGAGGCTTCAGGATTTTAGATTTGAGCGGATGGAGAACACACGGAAGCTCGGGGCTTCGGGATTTTGGGCTCGAGCGGCTAGAGAGCACAATCCATGGAAGTCGGAACAGACAACAACAGATATATGTTGATGCAGCACTTCGACAATTTATAACCCGACATCAATGTAATATTATATATTGTCACGAAATGTGACAATCATAAAAATGACCCTAACAATCTCTCCCTTTGGCAATTTCGTGACAAAACTCATAAAAAAATAAAATAAATATAAAAGAAGTACGGGTTTAGACACTATCGAGATAAAGCCCGTGTACATAAAAATCTACGCCTAGTGAGAAATATAAATGATACAATAAGAAAATGTACAAATCTACACTAATACTGCTGTATCGATGTTGTGACTACCACGTCAATACTATAATTGAGTTATCTGATCAAATAGGATTAGTATCACGAAGGCATAATGTAAAATGATAACAATAGAAGTAGAAAACCAATATACAGTAGTAAAAGGAATGAAATACAAGCAATACTGAAATCTAATAAGCACTCCCTCTCACAAAAATAACAAAGCTCCCCCTAATATAAATAATCACATCTCCCCTAATCTCCCTTATCAAAGTGAATCAGGTCTCCCCTTTTTGTTACCAATGGCCATGGGGTAATGAAGCTCATTTTTCTTGATTCATACTTGTCTCATTGAATTTACTTTCTCATTCAATCTTTTTATTTGTTCATTTAATGTTTGAATGTGATCAACAAGTATATTCATTTTTAGCTCTTGTCTTTGGTTGTACGGAAAGTTCATGGTGTAGTAGTGGGGATGAATGTGGCCAATCTTTTCACAAGTATGACAAGTTGGCAGAAACTTTGTGGGTTTGTTCATGACTTTTAGGCTATATGGATCTGCTAAATGATATGAGTTAAATCTATTATCCACACGTTGAGGCGTTTGCTTAGTGATTTTGGATGTTTTAGCGTTTTGGAATGGAATTTTTGTGGCGGGAATAAAAATAGTTTTAAGTTTCACGCTATTTTGGAAAATATTCTCAACATACCCCATACCCTATTTATTTCCACTAATTTTTTCCAACCCGAGCATATGATCTAATTTTTTGGACCCATTTAAAAATTATTTCAAATCATTTCTAGTAGCCTCAAGTTTAGATTCTAGAGTTGTGATTAGTTTAGTAAATGAGATTTTTAAATTCTCAATTTCTTGAATTTTAGTATCTAAGTCGGATTGTTGAGCTAATTTTTTCTTTTTTCAAATCTATGACCCTACTGTTTAAGGTTCTATTTAGTTTCTTTACTTTTAAGCATTTCCTAAATAGTTTATCATATCCTTTTTGAAGTCCATCAAATTCAGCTTCTAACTTATACTCAGAGTTATCAAATTGATTAAAAATTTCTACTGAATTGCCACACATTGAGGTCATAAAAGCCATATACTTGACAGGGCCATCTTCATAACATTTTTACCCTCTTCTTCTTCGTCATCGCTTAAGGTCACATTAGCTTTAAAAGCTTGACCTTGTTAGCATTTAAGGTTTGGACATTCAGCCCGACAGTGGCCAAACCTTTTACACTCATGGCATTGAACTCCTTGAATATTTTTTGATTTGAAGTCTTTAAGCTTACGTCAGTCTTTCTTCTCAAATTTAGATGAACGTTTTAAATCCACATCAAGTTTGTTTGATAAAGATTTATTTTTCTTCAAAAACTTTTTAAAATTCTTAACAAATAAGAAAAAATATCATCGCTACGATTCTTCATCGAAATCCCGATTTCTCCCTTCCCTACTTGATTTTAAAGCAATTAATTTATTTTTTCTTGACTGTGGTAATGTGTACTCATAAGTTTATAGGGACCCTACAAATTCTTCTATATTCAATTTATGTAAATCTCTACTTTCTTCAATCGTAGTAATTTTTTGATCTAAATCGTTCAGGCAAAGATTGAAAAACTTTTCTAACAATTCTATTTTTAGATATTCGTTCTCCTAAATTAAACATGAAATTTATGATATTATTTAATTGCGTATAGAATTCATCAAATGTCTCGTCATCTTTTATTCATATTTCTTCGAATCTAGTGGTGAACATTTATAAATTTAAATTTTTAACCAATTTAGTACTTTCATAAGTGATTTTAAGAATGTCTCACGCATCTTTAGAAGTTTCATGATTGAAATCTATTTAAACTCATCAGGAGATACAGCCATAAAAATAGTATGTAACCCATTATTATTCCAGTTACAAGTATCAAGTTTTTCTTTTGACCACAAAAACATAACTTTTGGTTCATCACCACTCTTGGGTGGAGTTCACCCAATTTGAGTACTGGCCCATACACGCTAATCTATTGATTTGAGAAATGCTCTCATTCGGACCTTCTAATAGGCATAGTTACTCCCATCAAAGAAGGGAGGAACAAACAAAAATTGACTAATGTGCATCTAGATCGGGGTCGTGGATCGGGATGTGTCTCTGATACCAATTAAAAAAGGACTTTTTGTCCTAAATTGTACAATTAAGTTTTGATCCCGGTAAAAATAACGGAGGTAGTAAAAATTAAATATTCAATATACATAAAGAATATTTATTTCTAGATACTAATGATAAGGATAAGCATGCAAAATATAAACGAGTATAAATAATAATAAAAAGACATAATTTTTAGTGACGAAGGAAAAACTCAATACCCATGATAATCGAGAAAAATTCTCCGGGCTTCAACGGCCAGGGAAGCAATGCACTATGAAAATCAACTTATAGACCGGGTGGTACGACTTAATCCCATCTTGTGATCCCTACTAAGGAATTCCTTGGATTTGTCTACGACAACGGAATCGGACACTTTTCGGCCTTCATGTCAATCTTCCCTCTTGAGCCACTTGAATTGCCGAACACGATTGGGTCTTCTTCTTCAACGTACTGACGTCTCCAACGAAGGTAGAATGATGGAAGTGTTTAATTGGTAAAGAGAAAATATGGAAAAAACTTGTTAGGACATGAAACTCAAAGTTGTAGCTTTTGGTTTTTTTAAAAGAAGCAAGATCAATGGAATATGAATAAAGTTCTTCTCAAGTGGGGCACGAAATTGATCTGCTAAGAGTCCTAGGGTTTTTAAATTATAAGACAAGTATTTATAGATGGCGTAAAAATCGCATTCAAAAAATTGCCCGTTGCCGCGGCGCTCGAGCGCAGAGGCGGCGAGCAGCGAGCAGTCCCTTTCTGGATTTTGCGCTCGAACGTATAGCGAGCGCAATATTTCGGGTTTTTGGAGTCAAGCGGGAAGATAACGCACGGAGAGCGCGGGGCTTCGGGATTTTGGGTTCGAGCAAATGGAGAGCTCACGGAGAGCGCGGGGGTTCGGGATTTTGGGCTCGAGCGGCTGGAGAGCACACGGCAGACGCAGTATCCATGGAAGTCTAAAAGGGATAGCAACGGATGTATGTTGATGCAGCACTTCGACAATTCATAAGCAGACATCGATGTAATATTATATATTGTCACGAAATGTGTCAATCATAAAAATGACCCTAACTCAATACATCTAGTATTTTAACAACAAGTGCATGGATCTTTGGCGGAACACACGGAGGATTAAAATCAGAAAATTGACCAAAAATTGTGCATATTTTTCGTTAAAATTAGAGATCCTATCCGTCACAGAAGGCCTGCTTATTCATCTAACATCAAAGCACAATAACCCTCCTTACTACAGGGTGATGAAAGATCATCCATGAATCTAACTTGTAATCAACGAACCAAAGAAAGGGAGGGGATATCATGCCAAGTATACAAATATCAAGTCTAATGTTAATGTATC
The DNA here is from genome assembly GCA_033239525.1 of Nepenthes gracilis. Taxonomy (NCBI): domain Eukaryota; kingdom Viridiplantae; phylum Streptophyta; class Magnoliopsida; order Caryophyllales; family Nepenthaceae; genus Nepenthes; species Nepenthes gracilis. Next base: position 8,557,592 of record BSYO01000033.1, read on the forward strand.
TCAATCCTTAGGACATATATCATCAAACGGACCGACCACCAAGCCTTTATCGTATTTTGGGTGGTGTACGTATACACAATGTTTCTAAAGCTCATAGGTCATCCCCACTTTTAGCAATCGCTTTGGAAGCATATTAAACACCTCATCACTCTGCCTCAGATTTCTCTTCAAGAAACAGTATAAATAATTGATCAAAATCCTCTTTCCTATGCCTGCTCCTTCGCAAGCAACGACTTCACTCTGTCCCATCAAATGTACAATCCCTGCGCCCGCTGCCCTGTCCAAAGCTCCAAGCTCTCGCTCAATCTCCTCCTGTTTCTTCGCACCATCATTGGAAGTCTCGCCTGCGTTGAACAGTATGTCTTCTTTGACCAAGTCTTTCAATCTATCCACCAACATTTTATCGAAGGGCTCTTCCATGTTGCGTATGTCCGTGTACCCAAATCGAACGATACAATGAAACACGTAGAGCTCTTTTGGTTGAACTCTTCTGAAGAGTAATCTTTCTTCTGGGGGAACCTTGCTTATAGGCAACGACTTGAAAGAGACAAAGAGTAAAACCGAGTGCAAGGCAGGAACATTTGCCACATAATGCTCAAATATGGGAGGGATGCCATGAACGAGTTCAGAGTAGAAGATAGCAAGCCCTGGGATGCGATAAATGTTTGGTTGAGAGATGACCTCCCTCACCTTGTCAGGTGATACCTTGTGAGCCATCTCGTAGTAGTACTTTCGTCGATACACATCATTCCATACAAACATCACGATCATGAGGATCATAGCAAAGGCAAGCGGTAGGTATCCACCCTTGGGAAATTTGTAGAGCACTGAACTCAAGTAAGTTAACTCCACGGACATGATGCAAACCACATATGCGATGGCCAAAAGTATGTTCTTCTTCCACAATAATATCATGACAAGTACTACGAAGGATGATGTGAGACATTCAGCAAAGACCACCGCGATACCTACACGGTATAACGTAGAGGTATATTATGAATCAAGCCATGAGTTCTCTTCCATAGTCTTCAATCTTTTATAAAGATTTTCTATTTCTATTTGAGGGTGCGAAATAAATTATGTAATGATGAAGTAAAACAAATATGGCAGACTTTTGGTATTATTCCACCTTGGCTATGATGATGGGGAATTGATCATTTGTAGATTTGGAGCATACCATACGCGTTACCGATCTTCTCTGTCGTCCTGAATGCAAGAGTGACACACACACTTGCGATCATGAGCAAGTAATTCATTTCGGGTATGTAAACTTGGCCAGGGTACTTGGTTGATGTGTGAACAACCTTGACGCGTGGGAAGCACCCGAGCGAGAAAGACTGTTGGATTATGGAAAAGGTCCCTGAAATCATGGCTTGGCTGGCTACAATTGCTGCCATAACAGCCACCACAAACACCGGCCAATACACAACACCTGTATCATTACAAAGGGTGACAAGAATCCATAGTTAGAATGCGGAATATTTTCATACTAGTTTCACTAGAAAGTGACAAATTACAACGATAATAAAACTGTTGGGACTCGAACCGTTTATTTGAATCGTAAGGAATCAATCAACAACGATAAAAATCAATTAATAATCATAAATAATAAAAAAATACTTAATTTTTACATGAAAAACTCCCTTTAAAATGAGGAAAAAAATTGCAGGACGATTCGTTCGAAATATTTTCACTATACAATAAGTTCGGTTACACAAACTACCAAATATAAAGATACAATACCTTATCATAAATAAGCTCGAGTAGTAGAAAATATAATACGAAAGAGAAAAAATAAAACTTGTCAACGTTCTTCTCAACTTTAAGAGTAGCGTACCTAAGATCGACAGAGATTGGAAAACGATTCGAAACTCAACCGAATGTTCAAATCTTCCTCTTCTCACTTTTTTTTCTCTTTCTCTCAAAGTCGGTGCTCTCTAGGTCTCAAATCTTATATTCTCAAATAATAGAGAATATAAGACAAAAGAGAAAAAATAAAATTGTAAACGTTCTTCTCAACTTTAAGAAGAACGTACTTAAGGTTAATAGAGATTGAAAAACGATTTGAAACTCAACCGAATATTTTAATCTTGATCTTCTCACTTTTATCCCTCTTTATCTTCTTTTTCTCTCAAAGTCATCGCTTTCTAGGTCTCAAAATTACAATTAGTGAACCCTAAAATACGTCAACACATATTTATACTACTAACTAGCGCTCAAGAGCCTATTAAGTGCACTTCGGGCATACGCATCATTGGGTTTGGTGCCTCGGGCGCTCCTTAAGAACGTGGCTACAGTTTTTGGAGCCTTGGATGCCTGTCGGGCGCACCTCAAGCATGCACCCACTATTTTTGGTGCTTTAGGCTAGCCTCGAGCACTTTCCCTCTGAAATCAGCACTCATGTGCTTGTTGTGCTCGTAAACACTACAATCCTCCGTACCATTATAATACCCATATGTGTTTGTTTAAATCACCGAACAACACATTAAATAAGTATAAATCCATATAAAAGTAATTCATAACCCAACAAAAACCTCATATCTTAGTAATATTCACCTGGGATAGATTTGTAGAAGGTGTCATTGACATCGTTTAGATGTTGCCTGAGATAAGCAGATTGACCGGAGTACGCCAGCATGACCGAAGGGTATACCACGAAGGACATGCTTATCCGTATCGATTGAACTGTGAAATGACCAAGGTCTGCAAAAAGTGCTTCTGTTCCTGCAATTTGCACACGGTTAATTGATTAAAAGATGTCCATGAGAATTCCACAAGAACTCGGTGGGCATGATATGGAAGCCTCTTCTTTCTTCTGTTAGCCGGAGATAGGGCTGCATAGGGAGCAAAGAGAAGAAAGCGGAGATGCTGAATTGGACCGACCGCCCCTTACCTGTTATGCAAAGGACCACACCACCTAGGGAGACCCATGCGTCTTTCCCGTTTCTCTTGAAGTATTCCACGATGTGCCATGGATTAACAGCTTTGATTACAGATGAGTCATACGTGACGAAGTTGAAGATGCCCACAGTGCCGTTTATCAAGAACCAAATGGAAATTATTGGAGCAAAACTGTAGCCTACTTTGTCTGTTCCAAATCTTTGAACTGAGAAAAGTAAAACCAGGATGAAGACTGATGCCCACACAATCGTGTCTGGAGAACAAAGCAAACAGGAAAAAAAAATATGCTGTTGGTAAAATATATAGAACTTATAGCATCCACCATTTTCTCTACAGTTACTGTGTTCAAGTATTTCTCTGAAGTCTGCATTTAGAGAACTTCCAATGCTCAATTTTTTTATTATCATTTTTTTGATTTCGGAGCTAATGGGAAGAAATGATGCTGTTTGAAATATGTGGAATAGATTTTGAGAGAAAATTAGAATAAAAAGTGATTCAAATTCATTATCAAAGCATTAGTTGACTAATACGAGAGAATATCAATCGTGAATTCAACAAATCTGAAACTTAGAGTTCCACCAAAAGCACACACTTACAAGTTAAAATATTCAATGAAATGTGATCAATCAAATAAACTATTTATAATTTATAAAAAATTAGGACATTTTAGGCAATTAAACTTCTCCATTTTCAGCTTCCTCGAGCCAGTAATGGAGGTGGCAGATATGGAGTGAAGTATTTGAAGGTAACTTATCTTTAATCGTAGTTTTATTTTTTAATTATATCTTTAAAATTTGATGGTTGAGGGTTTGATCTTGAATATTTATTATCACTTTATTAATATTTATCATATCACTATAAGAAGTGATCTTGCCATTATGTAAATGATATCTTTAAGTAGAGCGGTACCACAAAATTACTTTTCATTATTATTATTATAGCTCAGATGACAGAATTGTCAAGCTGTGAAGTAGCCTAACTATAATGCTGTATTATACATATATATGAAAACATTACGGTGTCTTGCTTTCTTCTGTTGTCAATCAGTGCAGTAGTAACTTTTATTAAATTATTTTACAAGAGAGAATAAAAGTAGTGTACCTTCGGTCATAGCAGGTGTGGCTGCTTTGATCCCTCCCACAGCTGATAAAACTGCCGTAAAATCAGGAAGCCATGTAAATCGAAAGGCTCAAGAAAACAGCAGTAGTAATAATCATTTCTCACGACCGAGTTTTCTGAGAAATTGAAGGAATAAAAGCGGGACTTCAAAGAAAAAAGACTTTTATGTCTGGCGTTAACTTTAGAGAAAAAAGAATTCTATGTCTAGCGTTAGCAAAGGTTGTCCGGTAAATTTGGTGTATTTAACATTTTTTAATTACAATCATATGATATTAATTAAATAATTATATCATTTATTATCAATAAAATATTATTATCATACATTTAATATTAATTAGATGATTATGGTTGAAAAAAATTAAATTAAAATACTATAACGCTAGTTATTCCTTAATTTTATGCAATAAGTATTCCCAACACTATCACTATTAGATATCAAAGGAAACATCGGTCTCAGCCGACCAACACCTACAACATTGGTGCCAGCCAACCTATCATCCGCCTCTGTTATCCATTTTAGAAAGATGTTATTTTCGGCCACCAACCCGAAACAGCAAGAGAAAATATTTTACCGTATTAAAATCTTATTTTTTGAATAAAATTATTGTCTCCTAAAAAAATTAATGGTTTTGATAATCTGTGGACCGGCCAAAAATCCAACCAGTGTGAAAAAGAAAGACCCAAGAAGCAGCAACCGAACAAAAACTTCTCCAAGCCTAGAATCCAGAAGACACAGCAAAAGACTTAAGTAACTCAATCCGAATCAGCCTAGCAGCATTCGAGCTATAAGGGTTAATCAACGGTCTAACTTAGCCCACTTCAACTCAACAGATAAATCCAAATAGCCACTATCACCATGTAGTCCCTCACAATTGTAGGAGCAGAAATCGCAGGTGATAACCACTGACTTGTCACCCTGAGGATTACGATAGTGCAAAATGTCAGAGGTAAAAGTACGATGATAGTTCCCCCAGAGGCATGGAGTCATAACGCTTGCAGCCCACAATTGCAGGTGGATGGTGTTGGCAACTCACAGTCGCAAAAATCACGAAGCCTCAGGACTAGCTACCTAGCACTCCCTCTATAAATATAACCCTTCCTCCATACGAGAATATATCTAGTCCAAACAATCTCTATACTTTACACAGTGATCCAATTCTCCATCTAGCAATCGGTCGATCAAAAGCAATCAAGTGCTTGGACATTAAATGGCCTCAACCGTTGTTCTCTCTCTCATAGCCACTCTCTTACGAGTGTAACTATCAATTTTTAAACCACTCTTCCACTAGTGCAACTCTCACTCTAAAAGTTACTCTCCTACAGGTGAAAACTTTTCTAAACTACTTACCCATTGAGGGCATCAAATGGAGCCTAATCCTCCACCAAATATTCAATCTCCTTACACTTGTATCTACACATATTTTCTCATCCTCCTATCTTTTTATTCGATTGAAAAAGATTACTAATTTGAATATCAAAAAATATATTATGGTGTAAGTTTTTCTATCTTTTAACCTCTTGTTTGTCAATTATGGTGTACAGGATCTAGTTTTGAAGTAATAAAGATTAGATCCACTATCAATCAAATCCTTAAATTAGGCAGCTCTCTAATTCGTTCGATAATAAGGATTTAGAGACGCATCAAAAACTAAATAGATGGAATTGCCATTTCTCTTACAAAATTTTATTTCTAAATGAAACTATTATTTTTCAAGAAAACTAAACGGATCACATTGTCATTTTCCTTACAAAATCAAAATAATATGACATGTATTTAGATATAGAGTAATATCATTTATATATTCATTAGTATGCCCGCTTATATTGAAATTATTATAAATAGACATAAACATTATTCATTTTTTATGGATCCGTTACCCATGAACCAACTCGAATATCAAGGTTCACAATGAAGAGGTTGTCCAGAAGTCCCAGCTTAGAAAGAGAGCCCACAAGTAGAATGGATAAGCTCAAAATCCAAACAACGTCCCAATCTACATAATCGACCAAAATGATCTTATTGACCTAGTTAGGATGGCCCACAATCATCTTTTCACACACAGAAGAAGCTTACTATAATAGGTCCGAAGAATCTGGCAAATATTCTAAGAATATTTACTTATGTTTATACAATTGCTCCCAAAATGATAATGGTAGCTTAACATATTTCCTTTCAAATGCAACTGTCATACTGAAATTTTTTTATCCATTCGGATAGCTCAACAGGCGATTGTCACCAGTCAGGAAAGGTCGAATTGCCCACCAATGATATAAATAACTTTTTACTACAATAGGGAAGGGGATAGGGGATAAGACACCACAAAGAAATATAATCAAAAACTTTTCCCAAGTGAGCGAGCCCTGACTGAGACTCTGCCACCGTCATTGAGTATCCTAGTTGCACTTTGATGACCATACAACTGACAAATACACTCCCTATTGAGTGCATCTATCTTTTTAAGACGCTTTCCGCCGAGTGTATCTTCTAGGACTTTGCCCTCCAAATCCAAAACTCAATCCTCTCACCCATGCATTCATGCTCTCATTCTACATTTTTCATCTTTCTTTACTTATAAAAATATTTCTAACTTGAGTGTCGGAGGATATATTAAAGAATGAGTCTTACCGATCCTTTAACTTATTATTTGTTCGTTGTACTGTATGGTATTCAGATTCAACGAGATGGAGACCATACCCACTACCAATCATTTAGATAAGAAGATTCGATCTGCGGCTTCTTAATTTGTATATCAACCCAAATCCAGAGATGTATTAGTTTTATTTTTTTCTTTCTTTCTATTTTTTTTCACACTAATTTTGACAATTTACTAAAGATAAGTGTATAATTAAATATATAAATATTACTTTTTTAAGTATATTATTTTAGATTTTTTTAAATTTGTTCCTCATGTTATTCCACTATAATATTCAAATATACCATATGGATTTATGGATAGGGATTATTATGATGTTGAAGAGGGGTGTGTAATTTCAAAGGCAATTTTAATATTTGCTGTGTAGCATACATATGTGAGGGGGAGTGGGGTCAATTGACATACAAAAAATTAGATATAATATATTAATTATTAAATTAAAATTTTACGTTGGTCCCAATAAAAAATTTTAATTAACGCCACTAATTTTTTAAATTAATCACTATAACACACTCAGTTCTATCAAAAATTAATAACTTTTTTGATATTTTTATAAAAACAATAATATAATTATTTTAAATTAATAATAATAATAATAACAATAATAATAATAATATTATTATTAGTAGTAGTAGTAGTATCGACTCTACTTAAAACAATTCTGATTCCTCTAGGCTGCCCTGGCCTCAAAACTTAAAAAAAATAAAATAAACAAACAAACACTAACATCGTGTTTAGTAGTATACAATAGAAACTTCTTCGCTACATTATTTTAAATAAATTTATTATTTTATTATTTAATTATTTTAAGAATATAAATTTTAAAATAGATTATTATATATTTAAAATAAGAAATAAAAAATTTAACAGATCCTGATATTTTTATTTTTTATTATCTAAAAATAATTATTTTTAAATATTTTTTTATTTACTTTTATCCTAAATTAGATTTGATCAAAATTAGATTTGTCTTATACAGGCTAAATTTAAATAAAAATTTACAATTACTAAATCTTATTGGACCAGATATAGTATGATCACCCAAGGAAAAAAAAATTATAGTACCTGTTCATAATCCAAATTAGATAGATCCAAAATGCAATATAAATCTTTTATATTTTTAAATATTTTTTTAAAAAATTATAGCTACATAAAAAATCTAAAAATATAAATTAATTTAAAAATTATAATATATAGATTAAAATATTATATATGTATTATTTAAATGAAAAAAATTATATAAAATTTATTAATTACATAAAAATAAAAAATAATGAAATTATTTTTAAACTTAATATTTATTTACAATTTAAAAAATATATTTCTAAAAAGTTCATAATTCGAGTTTGGTTGGCTTGCACCAGTCGCTTTTACTAGTGATTATGTCCGGCCAAACAAGTTAATTGAGTTTAATTTTTTGACTAGACCAAACGTTATAAATTTGTATTGGCCAGACCAGGTTATATTAGCCCTGTAGCACACTACATTTTCACAAACAAATCGAAAACTAATCTATCTGAGGATCCAAAAATCAAGCCCGTTTGTTGAAAATACAAAGAAACAAAACAACAATATTATAATCACAATAACCACAACAAAAACTAGCAATAGTAAGGCAACCAAATTATTTGTGAGAACCCCTTAAATTGATGGATAAAATCACAGGATTAAATATCTATATAATTTTACTATAAATTAAGAATTTGAATATACCGACTATAAATACTTCCTTTTGATCACCATAATATTGGTAAACCGAGACAAACACAATAAGAGATAAAAATAGAAGAAGGCCATGGGTAAAAATGTCAAAAAAAAAATATAGGACAACATATACAGACATGTTGAATAACAAAACAATAATTGAATCCCAAAATAATAGCAAGAGTCTTCTCATTCTTTCTTTCTCAAGGTTCCTATTAAAGGATTGTAGAAGTCATATAATAATTGACCTAAATTTGAAGCAAATTATCTATAGCCATGTAGACCGATTAAGGGGTCAGTTTGCAGTCATCAAATAGATACTAAAAATTTGGTTCAAACAAGCACTCAAATTGCTGTCACATAGACTTTCTGAAAAATCCTTGCCCCATAGGTTTGCACAAGCAAAAGTTGCATGGATGTAACGTGGAGGCTCAGTTTCCTAGGTTCTCTCGAACGAACTTTGTGTGGACATCTCATGGCCACCTAGTGTTTCTAATTATCAGGTAAATTAAATAGTAAGTATTTATAACGAATAGAAGACTTACAAGGAGTTACCCATCCTAACAAACTTACTCTCTCAATCTTGTGGGGGCCATTACCATCCCAACTATCCCTTGACATATTTCAAACTTTTCTCTTTGCGTCGTCTTAGTCATTATATCCAATCTATTGTCATCAGTCTTAACTTTAACAAGTATAAACAACTTCGAGTCAATGACATTCCTCATCTAATAATATCAAATATCAATGTACTTCAATCTAAAAAGAATGATGAATTCTAATAAAGATAAATAGAGTTTTGATTGTTATAAAGCAACACAAAATGTTCTTACTTGAAGTAAAGAGCACAATGTATTTTTGCAATCTCGACTAACAGTTTCACCCACAAATAAAATCAAGTATTATAAAGTAGACCTTTGAGAGTTAACGTCACCATCCATGTTCACATTCGTGAACCCTACCCGAAAATGACTTACCCCAAAATGATTGGAAAGTATCCTAAATTGATTGCAAACTAATGCTACTTTTTGAGATTGGAAAGAAATTGACTAACGGCTCCAATTGCATGAGTTATGTCTTACTTCGTACATGCCATCGCATATATCAAACTCCCGGTGGCCAAAGAATAATAAACATGTCTCATGCCATCCTTCTCATCTTTCATAGAAGGATTTTGTGGAATGATCAACTTGAAATGATTTACAATAGGAGTGTTTATTGGTTTGAACTTCTCTATATTTAAGCGTAGTAGCTCCTTTTCTATGTAATTTTTGGGGTATCTAAACTTTTTTTTTTTTCTTTGTGGTCATGAAAACTTCTCATGCCTAAAATTTGCTTCATCAAACTTATGTCTTTCATAGTAAAAGATTTTCCAAGTTATTTTTTTAACTTACCAATCTCGAAGGCATTCTACTTTATAATAAGCATGTCTTTCATATAGAGTAAAATAAAATTGCTTGAAAACCTTTATACAAAAATGTAATGGTCTAGAGTATTCTTTCGATAGATCTACTCTACTATCACTGATTTGAATTTCTTGTACCATTGTCTATGAGCTTGCTTTAGCTCATAAAACCCTTTTTCAAGTGGTATACAAGATACTCCTTCCCCTTAAACACAAATTTCTCATATTGTTTTATATAGATCTCCTCCTCCAAGTCACTATAGAGGAATACTATCGGTATATCAAATTGTTCCACTTTGATATTAAGACATGCTACCAAACCTAGCATAACACAAATGGAGGATATTTTTTTACTATGAAAAAGAGGACATTATCAAAATCAATACCCTTTCATTGATTGAAATCCTTTACAACAAATCTTACTTTATCCTTAGCTGTGGATAGCCATCTTCATACTTTAATGGGTACACCAATTTATTTTTGAGTGCCTACTTGCCTTAGGCAATTTCATTACATCGAGCGCTTGATATTCATATAATGACATTATAGCATCTTGCATAGTATCTATCAACTCATTGTACTCATCCTCTATTATATCATCAAAGCATTTGGGATTTTCATCATTGATAAGTAACATATACTTATTAATCAATAGATGAGTAGAAGAATATCGTAATCTCACGGATTGTCCGAGTAGAATGGTCAGTGTAGACTTAGAGACATCATTGTAAGTATCATCATAGGTATCATCATGCTTGTCTTCTTGCTCCTCATGGGTAGAGACATCAACCACATCTCCACCATTTTCAATCTCAATGGGCAGTGGGAATGTTGGTGTTGGTTTAATATCGCATAGGCGATCGTTGTCATAAGAAACCACCTTCTTGGCCTCGGACTCTCCATGAACATGTCTCTTGATCTCACAAATTTCTTTTCTACCAAATAATAAAGTTGGCAGTCAAACTTATCTTCCCAATAATCAAGGAAGATGTACTTAGTTCTCTTGGTATCAAGCTTGTTCCTCTTATCCATTGGCATATGAATGTAAGCTTTGCATACAAACACTTTCAAATGATCATAAAGTGACCTCCTTTCCTAACCATATCTTGTTGGGAACATTCCTGTTCAATAGAACGCTTGGCAAAAGATTGATCGTATGGGCCACATCATTTAAAGCTTCCCTGAAAGGTATCAAGTAGCTTTGCCTCTGATAGGATACACCATATTGTCTCAATCAATATTTGGTTTATTCTTTTAGCCATTCCGTTCAATTGAGGAGTCTTAGGTAAAGTCCTTTGGTGTCGGACGCCTTATGGATGACAATATGCATTAAAGGGGCCAAGGTACTCTACTTTATTATCACTTTGGATGCACTTCAATTTTTTTTTTTAAATTTTCTTTGGATCAATGCATGAAATTTCTTGAAGACCTCAAAATCTTGGTTCTTTACTTTTAAGGGATACACCAATAATTTTCTTAAACAATTGTCAATAAAAGTAATCTAGTAGGGTACACTACTAAGAGTTTTTACCTTCATTAAGCCACATATGTCAGTGTGCACAATCTCTAAAAGGCTTGCCTTCTTTGTGGACAAGTTTCTACAAAAGAAACTCTCCTTTACTTCCTTACCATGTAGTGACAAATTAATGCAAGTAAAATACTAAAAGGGGGTACTATTGCCTATCATCTTAGCAAGTTTCAAAAAAGTTTGACCAATTGAGAAATATTGGCATTAGATTAGATGATAAGCTACTAGGTTTGTGGTTATTGAGCACATTACCAGATTCGTAGAAGGTTATCTACATGATCATTGCAAGCATCACCTCAAATTGTGTAATGACCATGGAGATGGTCAAGGGTGCAGCTCCAAACAAGGAGATGAGGAGATCTCAAAGCTTCACATCCTCACATTCAGTAGTAGTTGTCACAGATTTATGAAAAAAAAAAATAAAGGGAGAGGTCTCAAATCAAGTAAAAAGAGTTGAAGCAAATCAAGATTAAGGTATCGAAACTTTAAATGTCACTATTGTAAAAGGAAAGGTCACATCAATAAACACTACTATAAATGAAAGCTTGAGAATGGTGAGAGCAGTGTAAAGAGGATTGAGAAGTCCTAAGATGATAAGAGAGCATCGATTGTCAACATGTCCTATTTTTTTATTGTGTGTGAAGAAGAAGAGGTTGTCAACATCACTAACTCTAAGATAAGTTGGGTGATTGATAAAAGTACATTACTTCACCAGACTTGTGGAGAGAGTTTTTCACATCTTATATGCTCAACAATTTTAGGGTACTAAAGATGGGTACCAACAGCTTGTCATGGATCATAAGATATGGCAATGTGTGTTGGACCACTAACATTGGCACAAGATTGACTTTAATGGACATTCAATACATTTTGGGTATCCAATATAATCTTATATTTGCTAAAAACCTTCACGATGAAGATTTTTAATATCTTCTATAAGGGTTTATGGAAACTCATTAAAGGGTCTCTAGTAATGGCACATGGTAAGAATTTGTCAAATTTATATATGTTGCATGCCTCGGTGACAAATGATAACGTGAACATAGCTAACATGGGTGAATTCTTTAAGTTATGGTATAAAAGGATAAGTTACATGAGTGAGAATGGATTAAATTGTCTTGTAAAAAAAAAAAAAACTTAATTTAAAAGTGAAGGAGGCTAAATTAAAGACTTATTGTCAAATATACCTATAAACTTGTTTGTGTTAAAAATCTCAGTTGTCATTGGATTAAGACTTTAGCTTTTGTATAGTGAATATTAGAAGATACAAGGTCTTTACAAACAAAAGATCCTTGATGTAGCTTCTTCACGTATCATAATTAGTACAATTCAAACAAATTATTTTATTTAAGCCTTCCATCAATTCAACCAATAAACAACAAAAGTAACCTAATTCTCTAATACAATTTTGTTAGGCTCAAGATATACCAAAGCTTTACAAATAAGTTGAAAACTAATTTCTTCAAAAATAAAAAACCAGGCCAGTTGATTAAAGATGTGAGACCAAATGAAAATATGCAAAATCATAATAGCCACAATAAAAACTAGCAAAAGTAAGGTATATTAAAATTTTCATGGGAATTCTTTAAATCAAAGGATAAAATCATCGAACCAAATACCAATATAACTTTACTATAAGTTATGAGTTTTTGTCCATCTACTACAAACACTTCCTTTGGAATTACCACAATTCTAATAAATCAAGGCAAATATAATAAGAGGAAAATGAGAGAAAACGACTGATAAAAATATGCAAAATAACAATGAAGGACAATATATCCACACATGTTGAATGCCAAAACAAGAATTAAAGCTTCAAAGGATAGCAAGAATTTTCTCATTCTTCTTCCCTCACTTTTTCTCTCAAATTAGTCATTGAAGGACTGCAAAAGTCACATAATAACCTAAATATGAAACAAGTTATTTATAACCCATTAAGTGGTCGACTTACTATCATTTAGCGAATACCAACTAAAAATTTGCTCTAAATGGATGCTCAAGCTACTGTTGCATGGACCTTGCATGGAGGCCTTGTTCTACAAGTTCGTTCGAGCAAAAGTTGCACAAACGTAGTATGGAGGTCCAGCCTCTCATGTTCAATTAAGTGAGCTTCACCTAGACATGTTGCAACCACCCACTTTTTTCCAAAAATTAGGTAAAATAAATAATAAGTATTTATAATGGGTATTAGACTTATAAGGGGATGACCTATCTCAATAGGTCAATTAGGCAAATTAATTTTAATCAGATTTATTCCAACATTTCTAGTATATATTAAAATATTATTTCTTTAAGTAATATTAAAAGAGTTATTTTATACAAAATGTTTGATTATTTTTTATCCTATTACTAAATATTAAATATTAATAAATGACTATTTTAACTATATATTAGTGAATATATTTTATTTTAATTTTACTTATTTTAAATAAATAACTAAATAAAAATATTAATTTTTAATTCTATCATCACCCTATTTTATTATATGAAAATGACTATTTTATTCTTATTTGATTTCTTTTTGGTAATCAAACTTATCGTAATATCAAAAGGAAAAGTCATTCTTGTTTCTACATATATGGTTAAGGATTTGGTTTTTTTTATTTATTATTGGTTCATGTTTGTTAGGCGTATTTTATATTGGCATATTCCGTGATGGTATCGGGTTGTTCATTGGCAATGATTTTTTTATTATTCAAAAGATTTGCATTAGATTTATGCTCGAAGATCGTTAGCACACATTTTTGGTATCTATACTTGCCTTTTGCCTAACCAGGCGCTCAAGTGTTGATTCTAGAGAAGTCGGAGCTTGAGGCACACTTGACCTAGACTCAAGCGCTGATTCCGAAGTAACCCATGCTTGATGCTTGCACAACCAATGCTTGAGCACCAATTCTAGTGAGCCTAATGCTTGAGTCATGCTCATCATGTGTTTGAGCGCCACTACAAGTATACAATGTAACCTTGCCGAGTGTTTGAGCAGAGCTCGAGTATCACAAACCTGCATATTTTTAATGATTATATTTTTAACCTTATTTCCGGATCTCTCATTGATGGGCTGCCTTCTTCTTAAAAATGATGACTTTCTAACCTAATTCCTAAGGTTGCCTTGTGCTACTTTCTCTCATTTTTAAGCTTCAAATAATGCCCATTATAGAAAACTCTCATCTACTTCATGTGCTAAAGTTTCAAAGTTTTCTCTTCTTCTCCATTTGATTAGTTACACTTTTTCCCACTGGTAACCCTCATGAGCGACGTTGATGGCGTGAAAATAGAGATCCAGTGATATACGGTGATTCGACGACTCGTAAAGGAATATTGACAAGAAGATCGAAAGGTATCTAATTCCATTGTTGTGGATAAATCTAAGGAATTCCTTAGTAAGAATTATAAGATGGGAGTAAGCCGGTAAGATTAGCATATCTGTATAACTCAGTCTGTAAGTTAATTTTCTTAGTACATATCTTTCTTGGTTATTGAACCCGGAAGGTTTTACTGATAGTCATGATTATCGAGGTTTCTCTTTGTCACCAAAAAATACGTTTTTATTACTTCTTCATATTGATTTGCATGTTTTATTCTTTTTGATTCATCTATATCAGAATATATTTTACGTGTATTATATATTCTTATAATTTATATTTCACAAAAAGAAAAGGAGGTCAAAACATTATTGTGCTTTGGATGAATAGTCATTTTCAATTGATATCAAAGACTTAGCCCGATTTGTAACCCCTAATTTAGATGTATACGAGTAGATCTCTATCTATTTTCTCCTATTTTGATTGGAACAATTATATTTATTAAAAAATTTATATGAGAGCATTCCTAAAATTCATGGATGAGTGAGTGTGGGCCAATACTCATTTTGGGTGGATACTACCCAAAAGTATTATAGACTATGAACCAAAAGTTTTATCATTGTGGATAAACGAATTTGATGCTTGCAAGTGGAATAATAAGGAATTACATACTATTTTTATGGTTATCCCCTAAATAATTTAAATGTATTTTTATATGTGAGACCTTGAAAGATACAAGAGATATTCTCAAAATCACACACGAAGGAACAAAATTAGTGAAGAACTTGAAATTGCAAATGCTAACAAGCCAATTTGAGGAAATTAGAATGAAGGATGATGAAACTTGATGAATTCTACACCCAATTAAATGATATTGTGAACTCCATATTTAACTTAGGAGGAAGAATTTTTAAAAATTGAATTGTTAGAAAAGTTTTACGATCGATCCCTAAGTGATTTACACCCAAAGTTATAGGTATTGAAGAGAGTAAGGATCTTGACAAAGTAAAGATTGAAGAACTTGTCGGTTCTCTACAAACTTATAAGCACACTCATTCTCAATGAAAAAGAAACAAATCAATTGCCCTGAAACCGTAAAGGAAAAGAAAGATTGCAATTCAAATGAAGAGTTGCGTAGTGACGAGGATTTTACATGTTCGTTAAAAATTTTTTAAAAAATAAAAAAATAAATGAATATTCAAAGGAAATGACTTGTCTCATAATTCGATCAAGAATAATAAAAAGAAAAATAAAGATATAAAAAATAAGAACACTCAAGAGGTGCAGTGTCATGAATATCAAGGTTTTAGCCATTTTAGTATTGAATATTTAAATTTTAAACGCCAATAAGGTCTAACTATGAAAGCTAGTGCTACCTTGAGAGTAATGATAAAGAGGATGAGAATGAAAGATGTTTTGAAGGAGGCCAAGCAAAATATATGGCTTTCATGATCTCCATGTGTAAAAAATATGAGAATTTAGAAGAACTCTTGGATCAAACTGATAACTTTGAGAATGAGCTTGAAGCTCATTTTTGTGACTTTTAGGAGGGCAAGCAAAATATATAGCTTTCATGATCTCCATGTGTAAAAAAGATGAGAATTTAGAAGAACTCTTGGATCAAACTGATAACTTTAAGAATGAGCTTGAAGCTCATTTTTGTGACTTTTAGGATACATATAATAAACTATTTAAGGAATATCTAAATGTTAAAAAAACTAATGCATTCCTAAAGCACAAATTGTCCGTACTCGAAAATAAAAAATTTGCTCTTAGAACCGTATTGGACATAAAAACTCAAGAATTTGATAAATTAAATAAGTCATTTACAGAAAAAGTCAAGACCCTTGAATTGGATCTTAAAGCTGCGCAAAAGGATCTAAAATAATTTTTAAGTGCGTCTAAACAATTAGACCGTATGCTTAGTCTTTGAAAAGACGGTGGAAACAAAATAGCGTTGAGATATTCTAAAAATTTCTTGAAAGCTAATATTAACCCCAAAGTTGTCTTTATCCAAGCTATTTTCATTTCAAAACAAGGCAATATATTATCCGCCCATGTTGATCAGCCGTTGAGTTCTCTAAAGATACATGCTAATGTACCAAGTATTCTACTCTCAAAAAGTGAACATAACCTTAGTTTTAATTATACTAGGAATCAAAGTTACAAATCTAACGTCTCGACTAATTTCATTTCGATATGCCATAGTTGTAGCAGAATTGGATGTATTCACCCCCATTGTTCAGCTACATATGTTTGGAACAATTTTAATCAAAGCCCTAAAGTGGACACTAATCAATCATGTCAAACTTTTGAATAATAAAGTGATAAATCTATGCAAAATAATAAAGTTTGGAAAGAAAATTTGGATCAAGAAGAGTAAGTTCCATTGCCCTAAAATTGTTCATGCTTCCTAATCAATTTAATTGAAAAATAATAATTGAAATTGAATAATTATAATAAAAAATATTAAGGAGGAGTGTATATTTTTAGGGAGAGCTTGGGTTATTTCTCTTTAGGGGAGTTAGGGGGAGATTCTTGTGCTGTCTCCCATATTTGCTGTCTAGTGCCTCGTCATTTTTTATGTGTATACACTTGATGATTTGGTACATTTGATATATATGTATATGTGTGTCCCTATTTGTTTCCTGCTCGTTTCTTTTCAACGCAGTAGTCCCTTCGGTGGGCTCATTGGGTTTTCTTCGACTCTAATTGATATCCTTTGATCATTCATGACAACAATGGGGAGATATAGTTCTCTTTCTTAGGGGGAGGCTTCTCTTTTTGTTTCATTGGTTTCATTTGTTAGGGGGGTTTGATTGTGATTGCTATTTTACATGTATTATATATATTTTGACTGTGATTGCTAAATCAGAATATATTTTACGTGTATTATATATTCTTGTAATTTATATTTTTCAAAAAGAAAAAAGGGGTTGAAACATTATTATACTTTGGACGGAAAGTCCTTTTCAATGTTAAAGGCAGCACTACATCATCTAAAGAATTCCATCTATGTCGTACTACAATTTTCTACTGAGTACACATTAATCTCCATAGCTAGAAACTCAATCCAGTTGGTTGTGAGGGAGAAAGAGATAAAGAAAGAGAAAGGGAGGGACGGAAAAAAGACCAAGTAAGGCAAAGAAGGAATAAACCTGAGATGCTAGGAGTGAGGATGCCATCTCCAATCATCAAAGAAGTTCCAAGCATCGTCACTATCAACAGCAGGTACTTCGCAAATCGGCTGCCTTCTAGTCCATATTTCACCTTTGAAGACAACGCATTTGGCAACTCAAGTTCATAATTTGATACGTGCCGGTCCTCCGCCTGTTGGCTTGGCAGTAAACTTACTTTTGCCGATCGACAGATAAGTGAATACAAAGCAAATATCCCACCTGATTTTCTCCCCCAAAATTCAGAAAGAAAGAAGCCTTATGAGTGACTCAGAAAAAAGTTAAAAGTGATAAAAGACTAAACCCAGTTGAAAGGATCCTTACCATTGCCATTGTCGTCGGCTTTCAAGACAATGAAGACGTACTTAATGAGAGGGAGCAATGTGATGGTATAGTAAATGAGGGAAAGAACTCCGATTATGTCGTCCTCATCTTTGATGCCATTCGGGAACGTGCTCGCATATACGTAGAGAGGCGATGTTCCGATGTCCCCATACACCACTCCAATGCTTTGGAACGCCAAATTCAATATTGTTCCCCAACTTGCATTCTAGACGATGTATATATATAAAGTAATTAGTAGCTTAGATTATAGTAGATGGATAACATTAGACATTTCGTTGTCGCGGGGGCACATGCACCCCATGACCTAGCTCGAGGGCCCTGTGCCGGTTGTTAATTGGATGGTCGCAATTTGCAAAAATTTTTTTCGTTTTTATTTTAAAAAAAATTTAAAAGCTGTCCGGCCATTGGATTTGCAGCCAAACGGCCGCAATTACGAGACAGGGCCCTTGGCTCCCATGACCGATACGAGTTTGACGTCAAAAAACACAACCGAAATGGGAAATGACATATCATATCAAACAACACACAGCCAAAAGATAAAAATAGAAATAATGATAAGAATCATCATCATCTAATGGGGAGAGGTTTTTCTAAATTCCGGTGAATTAAAAATCTGAGGAAATGAATCATGGAGAATTTGAAAGATCCATAGATGTAGAACAGGCGATGGTAATTTGGCTGTCAAACCTGATTTTCATGGCCGTGATGGCCAAGAACATTACTAGACTCAATGTCAAGAGAATCGTATCGCAGTAACGGGCGAGGTGCCTGTCCATCTTGTTCTGAGAGACGTCTTCTGCATCGCTAGTTTCCTCTTCACGGGAAGCCATTTTCATAAAATTTCAAACAAACAGAAGAGTGGCGGTTAAAGCAGCGATTACTATGTTTATATATTAACTTCCAGATATCTATGTATTATTATCAGGGATGAGTTTTTTTTCTGTTCAAAATTTCAACTTATGAAAGAGAGAGTTTTGAGGGAGGTTGTTAGGGAGAGGTTACTATAAATTCTTAACGCCATTTATTTTTTGGAACAAAACACGTACACCGTTGATTTATATCGAATGGTTCCCGATCACGAAATCCTCTGAACAGTGAACTCTAAAAATTCGTACCAATATAGTAAAAAAAAAAAAAAACATCTTTTTGGAAGTACAGAAAATAAAAAAAAAAAATAAAAATTGTGATCTTTTCCGAATGCACTAATTGTGAGGACCCGTTTGGCATAATTAATTAAAAATCAATTAAAATATGGGTATATATTTTTTTAAATATGAATATTTCTAGAAGGTGTGTGAAGTTCGGCGTCAAGCGAAGAGGAAGAAGGATGGTTGAGCGTCGGCACAGACGAGCTTAGAGAGAGAGGACAATGAAATGATGAAGGAGGCGGATGCCAGAAATTTTATTCATTCTGCTTCATGTGTTACACAGCCCTCAAGGCATGCATTTATACAATGTACATGGCAAATACGGAAAGAAATTAAAAAAAAATAATACAGAAGGAATACAGGAAAAGGAAAATATTTTACAAGGTAAACAATATTTGGCAAATATTACTTATGTAATGTTTCTTAATAAGGTGGGATTACTCTTAAATTATTAACCTTGTTATTTATTGACCCGGGACGAAGATCCGACTAAGTATCTGCGGCTATCTCAAAGGAGTGAGTTCTCCCAGAAAGACATTTTTTTTTTTCCTTGGGAAAAACACTTGTCATCTAATAGATGAGAACGCGTCGTCGCGGTAAAACAAAAACATAATGGAAGATGTACCATCATTGTTTTCAATTGTGGACGAGAGTTTACAACAATAAATGTTTAATTTCAATACTTATTAACTCGGATTGTCAGATAACAAGTGCTGATTAATTAGTAATAAAATAGTAAGATTTGAGCTTTAGATTGGAGTAGAGAAATTAGTGATTGGATTGTCAGGGATTTGAAGTTTCATAGATTTAGGTTGTCGGAAAGAAAGAATTGTATGTCAAAAGACAGAAATTTTAGAGATATTTAAGGAATAACTACGGTATTCAAGATGTTAGATTGTTAGAAAGGCAAAAATTGTTCACTAAGAATACTTGTTTGTGAATAAAGTATTTTTCAACAATTGGTACACCACATTAACGTAACTGAGAAAAATATAAATTTAAAGCTAACTTATTAACTCGAAGTTCACATTCTTTCCACTAAGCTTGCTATTATTGAAGTGGCGTTCAGGCATTGGAAATCTAAAGAACATAGCATCAGTTAATCGTTGTATGAAATTCACATTTGGTTAGTTAAAAAAGCTACCCTGATGCCCCCATGATCTCACATTAGTGTGCTTACTTGACCCTTTTTAGGATAAATCTAGTACCTCAATAAACATAAAGTTTCTCCTGTCACAACTCTAACTCAAAAATATTAAAATAGTCATAGTTCAAAATTCATAATTGGGTTGCGATAGCACACAAATTGTTGATAAATTTCAAACACAACCATAAATAATTTATATCCAACCTCAGATGTTGTCAAATTCTCTAGACCAACTTGACCTTTTATACAAGCTCATATTTATCAAAATATTATAGAGAACATTTAATTATCTGATGTCCTAACAATCACAAAACATCCTAAAATTAGGGCCCACGAGAGTCTCATCAATATATTGAATATACCAACAGTAAAGTATTTAAAGTTGTATCTTCTACGATTATACATGCTTACAAGTTGATAAGCTAAACAACTTATTATAAAACATTTTGAAAAACACCACCGGTCCAACTCCCTGCCAAGTGGATTTTATACTCGCTAATCTAACATGTGATAAATTTTACATAAATGAGCTAAAAGCTCAACAAAATATGTATGTATATGAATACATGATAAAATATAAATGATAATAATAATTCACTACGTATATGTATAAAGAAAATAAATTTTATTTAACATATGTAAATATGCAAAAAGCTAAGTATCAACAGCTAATAATAAATTTCATTGATAAGATTAAAATATTGAAGGTTGGGTTACATATTTTACCCCATGGACGAGGTCATATACAATTATTTGAAATTTGTGGTAGGTTGAGTATATATTATACTCGTTAGGATTATTTTGTATTGGCACATTTCGTAATTAGGCCTAGTTAGACATTAAGTACTATTGTACACCGTGAAGACCTATGCTTGATTCATGCTAGATGTTTACAAATGTATAACTCCTAGTATCCACACCTACCTTGCGCTTGACTAACCTATAAGTGCACATTGTCTAAATTGTATATACTTGATGTGCACCTGAGTTGCGTACAAGCATATTTTGTCCAGATTGGACGTGCCGGACATACGTTTGAGTCGTGCACAAACATACTTTTCACATATTGTCCACATTTGATGTGCGCTTTGCTCACACTTGATGTGCATCTAAGTTGTGCATGTGTGCACTTTATACAAATTGCCTGTGCTTACACTAGAATCGTGCACGAGCGCTCTTTATATAGATTGCTTGCGCTTGATGAGCATCCAAGCAGCGCATGAGCACAGGATTGTGACCCCTTGTATTACAATTTATTTCTAACGTGTGCTTGAGTTGCGCTCGAACACTAGGTACGGAACTTTTCTTTTCTACATCTATTTGCCTAATGTTCTACCCTCTTTATAAATACCTCCTTTCACAACATAAAGGACATTGAAAAACAATTGAAAAAGTGGCTGTTATCAAAATCCTCTCCTTTAATACTCGTGAAAGGTTTCTTTTGATAAAACCTTTCATTTATTATTGTGCTTTAACATCAAAGTTTTCTATTATACTTTCACTAAATTATATCTTGCTGTACATATCTCTTCCTGTCTAATAGCCTCCATTCAAGACATAGGTAGCATGAAAAGTGGGATATAGTGGTGTAAGAAAATTCTACTGCTCGTGAAATAAGATCAACAAGAAGACCGAGAGATACTGGTTTTACAGTTGAAGGCAAATCTAAAAAATTTCTTGATAGGGGTTACAAGTTGAAAGTAAATTAGTTAAAATTTAGTGTGTCTATATCACTCAAATTATAAGTTAATTTTTTTAATATATTACTTTCACTGACTATAGAGGCTCAGAAGGTTTTATTCAATAACTATGGTTATTAAAATTTTTCTTCGTTACTAAAAATTTTGACTTATTTGTTTATTATTCTCTATCCTTATTTATTTGATATTTATATACACTTAGGTTCAAGTATATTTTACTTGTATTGTATATTCGTATACATTTTAATTCTATAATTATAAAACGGGTTAAAACATGTTGGAATTAGAAATACCCTAATTTTTTTTATTACCTTTTAGTGGGAGATAAATGCTACTATTCTAACCCGTGGATGTAAGAAAATACAACCTTTACTTGTAAATTAATATACTACAATATATTTAAATATATTTTGTTAATTATCTATAAAATTTTTTACTCAATTAAAAAAATCTATACATAAATAAACATATTTCAAGAATTTGTATCATGGCTCCATAACAAAGTAGATCTAAATGATTATAACTTACAAAATTTAAATCCCTAAATAAATTAACAATGATCAAATCAAATCTTAAACCTAGGCATAATCTGACGACAAATCATATAATTTCAACATTTAATAATAATAATAATAATATTGAACACAAAATAAATCATAGGATTTCATCGGATAACCTATCCGAATAATAAAATATATGCAACCTAGTCTACAATGTCGTAAAGGAGGAACAAATCAACCACATACGTTTTTTTTTTTATCAATATAGGGACCTAACCGTTTTCATACAAAACTAAAAGCCAACATCCAATTAACCCTCAATTCCTAAATAAAACTAATATAAATACAATCTAATCTATGGGCTAATACTCACTAAAATAGATAAAATTTCAGCTAAATTATGTCTAAATTTTTACAATATATCCAAACCTACTAACTTAAAGAGGATAAAAAGATAAAAATATGAGCCGAAAACTCAACAAATATCAGTATATATATAATATAACACATATGCATCCAAAATCAAGATGAAGGGCGATAAATACATTTACAAAACATGTAAAATCACAATTCTAAATACCTGTCAATGAAAGTCCGAATGTAGTCCATATTCAAAGTATAATCCAAATGAAACTATATATCCAAACTTATGAGATCGACCGAATCTCAATTGTGGACAAAATTTATGAATATCAAATGAAGTCTCATTATAAATTAATACAGGAAAACATATCAAAATTTAAAATATGTACAAATCAGAGAATCAAAATCTAAAAGACAAACTTGAGAAAATGTTATATATACTTTCAAAAACTTTGAGCCATATTAACCATTATTTACATCTATGGGTAGGGCCGTCTATATACTATCTTCTATAGATAGGTAACAAAATCATTATATTTTGTCACCCGCAGAGTTGGTTGAACTCATCAAGCCTGTTTGATATATTAGAACATCCAAGTATATTAATTTCGTTTAATTCCTTATGATAGTTCATAATTGGGAGAGTCTATATCACATGCTACAAAACTTTTTCTAATTGGTGGAAAAGGTTGAAGCTTTACATCGGGAATGTCACATAGAACAAAGCTTATCCCATCAGAAAATTTCACATATTAAACACATAACAAAGATAGATCTCGACCTAGAGTAGCAAAACATGGATACCATATGTACTACCCATATATAGGTTTTCATGACTTTTTTTTTATTTAAATATATTAATATATAAACATTATATGTCAAAGTATTGACCTATTTTTTATAAAATAAATAAAATCTTCAAATATTAGTACAATTGAAACTAAACCCCCAAAACAATTGGTAAAAGGGACATGCATGTGCTAGGGAAGCAAATAGGATAAGTAAACCAACATATATGTATATTAAAAGCCCCAAATACAAGCAAAAATAATAAAAAATAAAAACAGAGTAAGAATTGAAATAAGAATACTTGTCTCAATTTCAAACTAAGTAAATCTGACAGAAAAATACATTAAACTATCTCTTCTCTTTTTCTCTATCCTCCTCCTCATCTCTCTCTTTCTCTTTCTTTCCCACGCAGATTGCTAAACAGTAGCGCACTATACCTTATATAGGCAATCGGCGTATGAGCACTACTAGGGAGCGCATCAAGTGCCACACCTGAGTGCCGCCTCAGCCGCCCCTTGAGCATAAACCTTATTGCTTTCCACACTTGAGTATCAACTCAGGCACTCCTTGGGAGTGCCAATTTTGAAAAATTCGCTCAGGCATGCGTCGGGCATACTTTAGGCGCCAATCTACTTCATTACTCGAATTATTTTTCAAGTTTAATTTATATAAATATTTTTTAATATATCCAAATTAATCTAAATTAATTAATCATATCAATTTAAATTAAATAGAAATTGGACATTACAATTTAGAATCAAAATAATTTGACTTAAACATTATTTTAGAGCTTTCTTAAAATTTTTACATAAGAATTGACATTAAAGATGATATAATCAATAAATTTTAAGATTTCCTAACAAATTTAATGAACTTAAGAATAAACCTTCAAATTTTCAATAGTTATTAACAAATGTGTCATGCATACAAGCTCAATTCAAAGAAGCATCAAAATACATGTATGAGATGATATATTCAACAAATTTTAAGATTTCCTAACAAATTTAATGAACTTAAGTATGAACCTTTAAAATTTCAATAGTTATCAACAAATGTGTCATGCATACAAGCTCAATTCAAAGAAGCATCAAGAATACATATATGAGACTTTAGAATATGAATCCCAATATCAAATCAAGAATATAAAACTTTAGAAAATCTCATAGTTAAATAAAAGACTGAGCTTGGAATACATTGACCTTAAATAATTTACTAAACTTTAGCTTAGAAACACTTTAAATCCTCTTCCTCCTCATTTCTCCTCCTCTTTTTATCTCTTTTCCCTAGAAATTTACATAAATGAGTTAAATAAGCTAAAATGTCTTATTTATCGGACTGATATACGTGCATCAATTGTACACCTTTCAGGCATGAAGGTCAAAATTGACTTAAGCACTTGTGCCCTTTAAGGATGATCTTACATGTTTTGATCTAAAATCGGCATATAAGCTTTCTTCATATGGTCATTAGGTGTGGAGATATTGGCTCACATACGATCATGCTTGGCTTATTTCCCCTCATGTGCCAAATGTACTACTAGGTGTGCACGAGAGCAAAACATGCACCTAGCTCAATTTATTTAATAAGCAGAGTTTTACCTGAACCTATAATTATTTCTAATAATTTACTTAATTAATTTAATTTTTTTAATATCATTAATATATCATAATTAATATTCAAATATTACATTTCTTACATTCTTATACAATTTTGTCCTCAAAATTTATAGACTTTAAATGGAGAATAAGTGTAGATACTTCTTTTGAACATGATCTTCTTACTCCCATGTGGCTATTTTGAAAGAGTGATTGCTGTCCTAGGATTTCAAAAGAGTGATTACTTCAGTAAAGGAATGACCTTGATTTGAAGCACTTGATTTTGCTATCCAAGGATTTGAACTAGTTCTTTTATGTTAGTCAAATCTTCATTAATTCTTAAAAGTTTGTATTTAATAATATAAAAAGGGCCATATGTCACATTCAGGCATAAAACATACATAATAATACCATTATAAACACTTTACACAAAAGCAAAACATGATCCTGCATACAAAGATAGGTAAACTATGTAGATATAATTGCAAAGTCTTAGAAAAAAATCATGATTAATACACCGATAGTCGACCCAAAAAATTCTACTGTTCAGCAACTCAATTCAAATGAATAAGGATTAGCATTTATGAACTTATACAATTGTGGAAACATAAAATCTAGACTCATAAACACCAGGGCAGCCAAAAAAAATGAGTCTCAAGAAAAATTGTTTTGAAATGTAATTTAACATAATTACATTAAAAATACAACAACATCTACCCTTTACTAATCCTCTAGAAGTTCCGGAGGCTAGACTCTTGAAAGTGACATCCAAACTTGCCAATATGAATATTTAGAAAATAAGACAAAAGTGACCCTAAAGTTTATCAAAATATAAATATATACAATTTATATGTAAATATACATGATGAATTTATAAAAAAAGATCATAATAAACATGTGAGAAAATAATATAAAATGATAATAAAGTAACAACTAATGGCCAATATAACCTTTGAGTTCGGTCAAATATTGACGATTAGTCTACAAATTTTTCCTTATAACCTAAGACATATGTTACTATTCAATATCCATGAATGAGTCAATACATATTATTCTTTATAAATATGGTCAAATACCATTTTTGAACCACTGGATGTTAGATAACGATATTAGCTTACAAATTAATATATTAAGATATGCCTGAATATATTCTATCAATTCTCTATTATATTTTTTATTTAGACAAATGAATGACTCCACACAAATAAATAAACTATAAAAAATTAAAAAAAATAATATAAACAAAATTCAAAGTGGATCTTTCATTAAATTCTTATACAAAAGAGACATGTAAGACCCATTTATCAAGAGATAAGAATTTCAAAGTAATATGCTTGATTTAAGTTATAAACCTTGAAAATATTATGACATGGAAACAAATCTAACATGCATGCAATACAATTTTAAAACAAGTTGGAAAGTACTATATAAATGAGTATTTGAACAATAAATAATAATAGTATTTTAAAATATTATGTAGTAAAAGAAAAAATAGGCTTATATGTACTTAACTTAAATTTACCAAAAACGATTATTTGAAATCACTTCAAATTAACTTGCTCCTTTTTCTTTCTTCTTTTCTCTCATTTTTTCTTCTCATTCTCTCTCTTCTCTCAAACTTTAAAAGAAATAAGTTGAAAAAAGCTAAAATTTATTTAAATTAGAGATTGATGCAATTGTGCTAGTTATGCACGAATTAGGCGTAAAAATCTAATTTTAACTTATTAATGAGTGCTTATCAAGTACACATTACGTGCCATGATATTGAAACAAACATGCACGAGCATTTTTATGCATATATCAAGTTGAAGTTCTATTTCAAATACATTATGCATGGTTTTTGTACCTACTAGACATCCTTTGAAGTTAGTCCATATTTAGTTTTTTTAACCGAACCAAAATTTTTTCCTTAAAAATTAACTAAATTATATTAATTCATAACACCATATATCATGTCAAGCATTTGGGTGTCAAATTTCTTCTCTCATTATAAAAATTTGTCCTTAAAATTTACGTAACTTAATGAATGAATAAATGTGGGTACTTCTCTTAGATTTCACCTTATCATTCTCAATTGATTGGGGAGTAATATTTTATTCCATAAAGTGTTTCAAAAAAGTACTATACTAATACTTTTCTGATAGTTCTTATTATAGGCAAACTTGGTTGTGATAAATAGTTAATTCATTTTCCTTTTATCTCCATGACTGTAATATGTCTTTCAAAATTTGAATTGTCTTCTTTGACTATCATTATACTTGCGAATGATATACCATATTGAGCTTTAACTTCGTGCCTAATTCTTGATGTCAACTCTCCTAATCTTGGATAAAAATCTCAAATATCGATCTAATACAATCAAAGATAAAATTTCATGAAATTCGATCACTTCACTTATATACATTTTTGCTAAACAATCTCTTAAAAATGTTATTCTTATGGCAAAAAAGAAAAACAAAAAAGAGCCAATTTTCTCAACCAATTTGTAGTCACCTACATTGCATCATATTTTCTCGACATCCTGTCAAACCCATTACAAAATCATCAATATGTCCTCCTATTTTCATATGGGAATTGATATAGATTGTAAAAGATTAGCCAGCTTATTATGTTTACCTTTTACTTTTTAACATATATCTTTTCACAAATGTCGCAGTTTTTCTCTTCATATTCCTCCATCAAAAGATCTTTTGCAGATCTTAATATATCTTATTATCCCTGGATAAATTGTATACTTAAATAGATGTGCTTCATCAAGGATTTTTTTATTTAGTTTTACAATATTTTGGTACACAAATGTGATCCCGGAACCTTAAAATACAATCAGCCCAAATATTAAAATCAACTCTTGATTCTCATCCATTTGATTCTTAGCAATATCAACTAAAAATGGTCATCCATTTGTATTTTCTTAATCATTTTAAAGATTTTTCGTTGTACTTGAAATATGCTAGCATCATACACATTCTTTGAGAGTGAAATCTAATGTTACATTATTTCATGTCATCCAACATCTCTACCTCCATGACCATCAAATGAACCATTACACTGGCTGACTTTTGGCTTAAAGAATCAACCATTACATTGGCCTTTTTCGACTAATATTAGATCTCATGACTATTATTTTCCTATAGGTCCATCTACTGTTTTTGTCTTTTATTCAAATCCATTTGGGAGAATAAATATTTTAAACTTTTATAGTCTAAATATATCATAAACTTCTCTCTATATAGTTAATATTTCCAAATCTTTAATGCGAAAAACAATGGTTGCTAAATCCAAATCATAAATAGGATAATTCTTCTTGTAAACTTTGAGTTGCCTCTATCCATAGACAATCACTTTTCTATATTCTATCAACACATAGTCTAGCCTTTCTTAGATGCATCATAAAAAATATGTAAATTCATATCTTTCTTGAATAGCTAGAATTTGGGTGGCATCAAACATTTCTTTGACTTTGAAAATTTCTTTCACAAATCTCATTCTAATTGAATGCCACTTTTTTTTGTTTACATTGGGTGAGGTACCACAATCATTGAGAAATTCTCTACAGACCTCGAATGGTACCTAGCCAAATCAAAAGAATTTCATACTATGTTACACTTGCTGGTTGGCCCCAACATGTGGCCACATTAATGTTATTTGGATCAATTGAAACAACTCCTTTTGATATCACATGACTTAGAAAAACTATTTTCTCAAGCAAAAATTCATATCTATTTAACTTGGTATACAATCGTCATTCCTTTAGTGTTTGCCAAAAAAAAAAAATCATCAAATGAATTTTATGCTTTTTATAGCTCCTCAAACAAATCAAAATATCATTGATGAAAAAAATACAAATTGATCTAGATAGTATTGAAACACTTGATTCATTAGGTCTAAAAGCACTATAGGAGTATTGGTTAATTCAAATAGTATAACTAAAAACTCCTAATGGTTATATATCATTTAAAAAGTCATTTTTGCCATATCTTTTTTGTTCTTGATTGTTGTCTTATTTAGCTCTCAATAATCTATACATAATCTTATAGACTGTTACATGCCCTGCAATTTTCATTTTTTTGTTTTTAATTTGTCCGGTTTTCCCTTTTGTGGTTTTCGATTTTTGCCCCATGATGTGTTACTGTTTTAGTTGGGCCCCACTATTTTGGTTCTTCATTGGGTTCCAACAGATTTAATTAGATTGTGATGTTATATATTGGGTAATGGTTACAGTAATGAGAGGAAGAAACATTTACTCTCTTATTCTCTCTCTCACCGTCACCCCTGTCCTCCTTTCTCTGCTTTTCCCTCTCCCTCTCTCTCTCTCATTGTCCTTTCCCTGCTTTCTACTTTTCACTTTTCTCTACTTTTTCTTCTATTCTCTGTTTCCCCTGCTACCCTCCTCTGCCAGAACTGCCCTCTGCTTATCACTCTCACCTTCTCACCGGCGATTACCACGATTAGACCATGGAACACGTATCAAACAGTGCTCTCATTGAGATAAAGCTGAAGGAGGAGCTGGTCGAAGAATGAGCACTCGATGCACTCAAAGAGGCCATGGCTGAGCTTGCCAACGCGATGAAGGACCTCTGGCAGGCTATCAACATACTTGTTGCCACCTTGTCCATCATGGCTTCCACCATAGCACTACTCCAGTTGTCCGTGGTGGAGCTCAGCCAATCCCTCCACGGATTCGAGTAAAATCCTAACTGGTCAGTGAACCTTTTACCTTCTGTTGCTTCTTCTATTGTTGCTTTCCCTCCTTTAGTTCTACCAAACACTCACATCGCTCCACACCTTCACTTTCCCCAACCTAAAATGCATTCCATCTCTGGTTCCGTATAACCACCTGTACCTCAAATTGTCATTTATGCTCCCACCTTAGAACAAATTCGGCCATCCTACTCAAACCGCATCGACTGACTACCCTTGCCAACTACAAATTCCTCTTTGTCTTCAACTCCATCATCGTTCACGGCTCCAACTTCCGAAACTTTACTCCAAATTTCTAAAAATTTATGCACCGATGATTCTGAAGGCTTGTATTTTCACAACCTGTAGCACTCAAAGCAGTTTTTTCACTCCCTGGAGGTACCACTACAATCTCCTGCTTCCTCCAGTTTCCCTCTTAAACATCCCACTGAAATGGCGATCCACCGTGATCCCCTATTATTGCCGACTGTATCGTTAGTTGACGCCACCGGCCTGGCAAAATTAGGGAAGGAAACGCCAGATGCGAGTCGATAGCTAACCACTCACACCAACTCTACTTTGTCTAACAAAACCTCTCCTCAAAGGATGCCTCTCCAGCTCTTAGGTTTGATAGCTAATGAAGACAGGTTTGTCCAAAAGATGGCCCAAGTTGTCGCTATTATAGCTCCATTTGAACCGAACTCTCCATCAGCACTTCTCCACCTCATTCCACTCCGACTCGTAGAACCACAATCAATTCCTCCACCGAAGAACAAAATTGGTTGGTTTATTCATGCTTCCATCATTTCTTTACCATTGGGGAACCATGTTAGCTACAAGATCCATAGGCTTAACGATGGAGAAATTGTGCTTTGAAAATTGACAAATGGTGTGGCTGCCTCAAGATTTTCTTCATTATTTCAGTAGCCTAATTACGAAAACAAATTGGTTCAGGATGCAATATGGCATCCAGCACCAATTAATATGACTTAGTGGTGTAATGAAGCGAAGGATGATCATTGTTGTGCAACTAAAGACCCCAGGAGTTGCAGTTGTCCAGCACACAGTGTGTTGCATACAGTGTCTTGTGAACATGTATTCTTGTGTAGGGAGAGCAGTCAATGGTATGACATTTGCCCCATTGTTAGAATTCCAACCCCACAGATTGGTAATAGACTTTGGTGTGTTGAGGTCGGATTTATATACCTGGCAAATGTTTCTATGGATGAAAACAGTGGAAGGGAAGGAATTCTCCCCAGTATTTGTCAATGGGAGAGTGATGGTGTGGGTGTGAATATTTCCAGTACTATTGTATTTAGGCAATTGAGGGAGCTATTTCTATTAGATCTTGTTGATTATATGATGGCTAATTGTGAAACTAATGTTCTTTTTTGGGAGTTTCCCTCACCTTGGACCTTAGAGCTGCAATTTATCATTTGCTGCATCGGTATCCTGTTGAAGCTTCAACAAGAGTTAGGTTTCAGGCTGGTCTTGGATCATGTTTGGGTGTTATGGTGGACTGCCCTCAGTGTTGCTTCATCTATTGGTCTTGGATTACGTTTGTCCACTTTTGTTCAGCATCTGAAACCTCATATTTCCCAATTCACCATAAAGGGCCATCAGTTGGCTGATGTCTGGTCATCTTCCTAGCCACACCTCATCTTCACGTTGGCAATCCAATGTAGCCGAAGTAATGTGAAACTTGTTCTATACGATACCATACAATTGAATCACAGTCGTTCATGGCTTGATGAGGATTGCTCTAATATTGGACCTCCATTGTTTAACGCACTTCATAGGACGACGCTAGAGGCGGCGGCAGCATATGAAATTGTAACTCGGCATTATCAGCCGCATCAAACTAGACATCCAGCTACTTGGATTACTCTCCTTCAGCGGGCTAACACAAACCAACACCCATTTAGGGGTTTCGCACCCACGTTAGCAGAAGGGGAGGGTTACCTTGAGATCTTAGAGACCTGGGTTGGAGCTAGAGCATTTCAACCAACCTATGAGGAGTCCCGATCAGAGGCAAGCTATAATGATCATGCAGGATTTGCGAAACTACTCCGGGGTCTTGTTTTCATTCGGCCCCAAGTGTCGGTGCAAGCTCTTGTCATAGTACACTATAGAGGATTCAAAGAGGTAGTTTATATGTTATGGAGGTATGGATTGGATACAAACTCTACTGATTATGTGCTACTGCAATCAAATACACCTTTTCTTTATACAAATGTGGACTACATTGTACTTGTTGCTGCCATTGTTGATTTCATGTTGCTAGAGACTGCCCTGGAGATGGAACACATATCCTTGTGCATGCAGATTGAGGACAAGGACCCCAAGATCTCCACTCCTTTCCCGATCCTCCTTCCATGGATGCCATTCAAACTGAGAACACTTTAGAAAAGCTGGTAGAAGGCTACTAAGGTTAAACAACGCAAGCATGACATTGGTAAATATGTAGTTGCAGATTACTGTGGGCTTGAGTCTTGTTGGTGCTGGCTTGCTTCTGGAGATGGATAGTAGCTCTGCCGGAGAGTTCTGTGCCCAGCACAGTGCAGCACGATGTGGAAACTTGGCAGCAATGAGGTTGTTAATGAGTGTAGATGGTGACGTCTATGTCCCTGACTGAGATGATAGCACACTGCTCTTGCTAGCAGCAAGAGGTGACCATGGGCGGGTTTGTGAGCTCTTCAATGTGCACGGCGCTCGAAGCAATGCTGAGAATTCAAAGGAGGAAATTGCTCTTCTACTTGCAAGGCGCTCTGGAGGGCAGAGAAGTTACAACGAATGCGTGATTCTAGATGAGTTTTCGCTGAAGTTGGAGTTCATTGGTTTAACAGTGGCAACATTTTACTAAGCTTTTCTTTCATTCAACATTGAGGACAAGATTTTTGATAGGGGCAGCAGTGTTACATGCTCTCCAATTTTCATTTTCTTGTTTTTAATTTGTCTGGTTTCCCCTTTTATGGTTTTTGGTTTTTACCCCATGTGTTGCTGTTTTAGTTGGGCCCCACTATTTTGGTTCTTCATTGGGTTCCAACAGATTTAGTTAGATTGTGATGTTATATATTGGGCAATGGCTACAATAATGGGAGGAATGAACATTTACTCTCTTATTCTCTCCCTCTCTCTCTTTGTCACCCTTGCCCCCTTTCTCTACTTTTCCCTCTCCCCTCTCTCTCTCCCTGTCCTTTTCCTGCTTTCTACTTTTCACTTTTCTCTACTTTTCCTTCTCTTTTCTATTTACTCTACTGCCCTCCTCTGCCAAAACTCTCATCTCCTCATCACTCTGACCTTCTCACCGGCGATTACCATGATTAGGCCATGGAGCATGTATTATAGACTCATACTTCATTTTCATAAATAAAGTGGTGCACCCCATGATGACATGGTTGGTTGAAGAAAACCTTTTTTTTTTTTTTCTAATAATTCTTATTTTTCTTCAACTCCTTTAACTTCGATGGAGCCATCCTATATGGTTTCTTAGAAATCGATGTAGATCTTTGCACCAAGGTTTGTAGGCTCTACAGTATTTGGTCACTCCTTTAACAAAGAGCCAGACTGATTAGGGACTTTATGCATCAGTGTGTGTCAAAGTTCACAGGTGTATTAGACCCCTATGGTGGTGGATGTTTGGC
The DNA here is from genome assembly GCA_033239525.1 of Nepenthes gracilis. NCBI lineage: Eukaryota > Viridiplantae > Streptophyta > Magnoliopsida > Caryophyllales > Nepenthaceae > Nepenthes > Nepenthes gracilis. Next base: position 8,591,292 of record BSYO01000033.1, read on the forward strand.
TCACGAGACTGGTGAAAACATTCATGGTGATTGGATGAGGGTAAGAGCATAAGGTCCACATTGCTATTAGTCATTTAGTGGGAAAGGTTGGCTACTTGTGAGGCGTGGCATAGAGAGAGATAGGCATGACAATAGAGATGATCTCTTGGGAGGAGTTCATGCGGTTGTTCAATAACGAGTATTTTCTTGCATGCATCCGACTAGCAATGAGGCAACGTTCATGGCTTTGAGGCAGGGGAGCATGACTGTGGCATAGTGTGAAGCAAACTTTATAGAGCTGTCCCAATTTTGCCATGTACTCATCTTAGAGGAGTAATGCATGGCTAGATGATTTCTGAACGACCTTAATAATATTATTCAGATGCAGCTAATTCATTTTGACTTGATAGAGTGTGGTGACATTCTAAGATGCTCCATAATGATTGAGCAGGCACTTTTAAGGAGAATCTAGTTGTATCTGACTAACACATGCTCTTAGCAGACCTTTGCACTTCCCTCCAAACAAAAGATAGAATACAGATAGTCAAAACAGCTAGAGACCTAGTTTCAATTATGGGAAGTCTAGCCACATAGCCAAAATAAGGTGCCTACATTGACGACTACTCTAGGGACTCCTTCGAGTTGGGTAGACTTAGGCTCTATCTTAATTATGACAAGTTAGGACTTCTCACAAAATATTGTCATGCATCAAACATAGAGATACTAGCTTAGCCAGTCAACATCGACTTTAGGTTCTAGGGAGGGTTTTTTCCATTATTGAGTAAGAGGCTCAAACTTCACCCATGGTGGTCAAAGGCATATTATTCACATCTCTGACTACCCCGCTCATGCTTAATTTGATTATGTTACTACACATTCCTTTGTCTCTCCCTGATTTGTGCCATGCTTGGAGGCTATTTTGAGGTCTTTGGGCTTCCCACCGGTGGTGACCACTCCAGCAGGTGAGAGCGTTGCTATTGATATCATATTTGCTAGTTGTATTGAACAAGTAGAAGACCATAGCTTGCTTATAGGCTTATCCCATTTGATATGCTTGAGTTTGATGTAATCTTTGGTATGGACAAGTTGATGGTTTGCCACGCCATTATCAACTATGCTAGGAAGACTATGTGTCTTGCTTTGCCTAAGCATTCATCTTTCAAGTTCAAAGGAATTGGAGTCAAGGGTATCTTTTCTATGATGTAAGCATTGCACACTAGGCATTTATTGCAAAGTGATTGCAAATGCTTCCTAGCCTTTGTATCGGTGATGGAATTAAGGGAGGTATGACCTAAGAACATCTTGGTAGTTTGAGATTTTTTAAACATTTTTCCTGAGGAGTTTTTAAGCCTAGCACCCAAGTGGGAGATTTATTTTACTATGCAGTTGGTTTTAGGGATGACAATAATTTTCAAGGCACCTTATCGGATGGCACTAGCGAAACTTACGGAGCTAAGCTCTCATTTGTAGGAGCTTTTGGATTTAGACTTCACTAGGCCCACTTGTATTGTTCATTAAGGAGGATGGCTCCTCGAAACCCTACATTGACTACAAGGAGCTAACCAAAATGACAGCAAAGAACAAGTATCCACTTGCTAGAATCAATTACTTGTTTAACTATCCCGAGGGAGTACAAGTATTATTAAGATAGATATTTGTTCAAGCTATTACTAGTTATGTGATACGTGCTCCATGGCCGTATCATACTCTAGTGCCGGAGAGAAGGTGAGAGGAACGAGGAAAGGAAAATTCTGGCAGAGGAGATAAGGTAAATGAGGGGAAAACGGGGAGCACGAGAGCAAGAGAGTTCGAGAGAGATCGAGAGAGAGAGAGAGGCGAGGAAAAGAATAGAGAGAGATATATATATATATATATATAACAGAGAGGAGAGCAGAAAAAAATAAAGCAACGTAATTCCTTCTTGCCTTTCACTGTAGCATTCCAGTAGAAATAGTGGGAAATCAACCGAATAGAAATTAATCCACAAAGCCCCAATAAAATAACAACTAATAACCCATTACTTTAACTAATTACCTAATAACAAACTAATTATTATTTAATTGAGGGTAGTATGAATTTAGGTTTGTAATATTACCCTCTCCATCTAGAAAATCTTGCCCTCAATGTTGCATGATGGATAATCTTGATGAGATTCAGCGATGGACTCATGTAGCTGTCGCCACAGATTGAGACTGTCATGGAACAAGTATTCTTTTAACTTTCCATTGGTCTGAAGTTCATCCAATTTCTTCGAATGAGCAGTATGAACATTGCTCTCTAAAAAATCCTTTTGGGAACGAGCCTCTCCTCTACCGAGATTATTGCACTTGGCCATTAATTCTTTGTAACTCAACTGCAGAGCTGCAAGTTCTTTAGCCAATGCACTCCAAAGCTCTCCAAAGCAACCTAGAGCTACCACGAGAACTGCCCAATGCAATCCAATGCAGCGAGAACTGCAGAGATTTTTGTCTCGCAACCTAGAGCACTCCAAAGCAAACTGCCCAATCTTGCCAGTCGCTGTTTGAAGCATTTGCTGAATGGATTCCTTTTGTTTGAGGCCTTGTTCTTCAACATTATTTCTTTTAACAATGGTTCTTTACAAATGAGCAGCTCCTTGACATGATCATGGCCTACTTTTATGTGACAATACACAGCTAATTTGAAATCCATCGTCATCGTTTCTAGTTTTGTGACTAATCTCCAAAGTTCCTATAATAGGATTCGCCAATTGTCATCATTCTTTCAACATTCATGAATGCTTCTTCCCATTTGAGCAGACTCAAACCATAATTGAAGGATAGTGTAGCGCCTCGAGCCCGAGTCACCCGGGATCGCTACGCTGAAACCCAAAATCATAAATGATCTCATAAATACATCACTAAATAATAATGATTTCTTTATTCTCATATTAAATGTTCTAAATACAATAATTGCTTATAAAAATCAAATAGAGCCATCTCGATCAATAAAACATTCTTTGGCGAACAAATCTGTTTGCAAACCAGACAAAGAAATAATGAATGCTTCTTCCCATTTATGCAGTACTCAAACCATTGACAACAAGACTGAAGGATACAGTTTCCACCGAAAGACATGACATCGAACCCATCACAAATGAGGAAATCAAGACTTGAAAGTCTCTGACCTTATACATTCTATTGGCTTTAAGTACTTGTAGCAGATGGAGTTATCCCATCGGATAACTTTCACATAGAGTCTTCATCGTACATGTTCCACCGCCGACCATTCCACGTTGCTGTTTTTGCAAAGCCTCCCATTCGACCCGATACCTAAGGTTTTCAGCCTCTCATTCGACTTAGCCATATGTATTTAGCAGTGAAATACCGCAGGAACTCATCAAAGAGCTTTGAAACTCCATGTTATTCTTTTGCAGGATCATCTAAGAAAACATGCACACTTGGCACATCCCATCCTGTATCCTCAGAGAAGAATTTACCCACAATACCAACTTCATGAGGGTTAAAATGTTCTCTGGTAGCCGGCCACGAAAAAGCAGCCAACTTCTTCTTCCATTTCCCCAAATTAATTTATATAACTCAATTTCAAGAGTGGAATAAAGATTAGCAAGAAGAACAGGAAAGCTCTGGCGAGGGATTCCAAGTTGGCAATGGCTTTTGAAAGTGCAGTTTGCGATGGTGGCGGTAGCAAGAAAGTAGCTAGGACCAGCTTGTCACTTGCGCAATTTATTCCATATCTGATTAAATGAGGGCAAACGGAAACGCTTAGAAAGGGAAACAAAAGAGAAAGAGAGAGAGAGAGACAGAGAGAGCTCGAGAGGGAGAGGCGAGAAATGGGAAGAAGAATCAATAAGGAAGTGGTAATAATGGTGGAAATTATATTAATTATAATTATTGAAACGTTTATAATATTTATTATATTAATTACTTATACGTTTTGTTAAATTTATTATTTATCATTTATAATATTATATTTATTACTAAAAACGTTATACGTTATATTATTATTATTATTATTAATTATTATATTTTCATATTATTATGATTATTTATTTAATACAATTAATTACCTATTATTAATTACTAATTATTTAATAAATATTAACAATACTTATTAATATCAAAAACATATATTATTATTTATTATTATCAAATTTATTTAATCCGAGTCGAAATACCGGGTATTACAATCCTCCCCCTTAAAGAATTTCGTCCTCGAAATACTCACCTTATGCTCTATCTGGAGAATCTTGAACCATCGCATAAACACGACTTGAAACTTGTGATTTGTTGTTGTCTGTCCCGTTTTGATTTGGAATTCCGCCTTTGAGCACGACAATCTTTAGCAAAATGACCAGGCTTTCCACAATTATAACATGACAGTGGTCCTCGTCCCGCGGCCGCATCTCAAGTGGGAACAAGTAGGAGCATTTGCGGTCTTCTCCGCAAACTGCAGTCCTCGCCACATGCCCAATCTTCTTACATACATAACATTGTCGACGCTCTTTGAATTCATCCGTCTTTTGTCGCTTGTTAGAATATTCCTGCTGTGATTTGGATTCTTGTCTTGCAATCCACCACCTTGAGCCGATCTTGCAAAATTGGCTGAATTTGCTTCGCCTGTTTATTGCCTCGCTCAATCATCAACGCTTAAGCATCACCATATTCAACAAGATCAAATGGGATTAATTTGAATTGCATCTTTAAGACCGGCTTGAAATCGTTGTGCCTTCCGTTCCGTTAGATACGAGATAAGGAGCGAAACGTGAGAGTGCTATAAATTGGGCCTCATAGATCATATCACCCGCACTAGGGAACTCTTTTGCCCTCTTTACGCATGAAGGAAAGTATTTATCAAAAACGTTGTTGAAAATCTTCCCAAGGCATCGACCGTAGTTCCAAGCTCCTTTTTAGCATTTTCCACCATTGATCCGCTTCTCCCACAAAACGATGAATAGCCCGAACTTTATCATCGCATCGCATCGACCTCAAAAGCTTTCTCAAGTCGAGCCATCCATGCTTCAGCTAACATACCGTAATCCCGCAAATTCAGAACTCTTTGGTCCATAAAGTCCCGCATCAATCGACGTTCGTTTTCCCGAACACGAGGGCCATTACCGTAGTAGGGGAGTTGCCGCTCCGGACCCATAACTTGAGCACTAAGAGCTTGATTAACTAAATGCGCCATCTCGGAGTGCTCCGCGCACCTCGGCTATCTCAAAGATTGTTGCTAGGAGGAGGAGACCTTCCAAGATTAACACTATTTTGTTCGACATCCTGCAATAAAATAAAATCTTAAAATTTTAACTTACACTAAACATTTGACTCCCATGCCTAATTTAGAATACCCTAAAATATCCTAAATCCACAATTACTTAAGAATCCTAATACGCTTCAAATATTTATAATTCTTAAGTCCCCAAGTATCTGTATAGAATCAAACCTCTACGATACCAGGTCGAGCCCGAGTCACCCGAGCAATGAGAAACCCAAAATCATAAATGATCTCATAAATACATCACTAAATAATACATATTGATTTCTTTATTCTCATATTAAATGTTCTAAATACAATAATTGCTTATAAAAATCTAAACTCGGGGAATAACCAACAATAAAACCTCGATCAATAAAATTAACTTTAATGCTTCCAAATACAAGCTTCTCATCCCAAGATAGTCTCTATTCTCAAATTCTTCAGCCACAACTGATTCCTTCTAATCATAACTTTTGGAGCCAATAAAACGCAAGGTGAGCATAAGGCCCAGCAAGTAAATAACCAAAGAAATAATGGAATACAATAACGCGTCTCGGAGCATAGTTACATAGACAATTATCCGAGATTTAACAACATGTCGTATCTACGACTCAAAGCCATATGACAACAAGACTCAAGGATACAAATTGGATTGAAGTAACAATCACGGCATAGGTTCCATCGAACCCATCACAAATGAGGTCCCAAATACAAGATATTACGAAAGTCTCCTTGACCTTATACATCCACGTGAACAAAACCACACACCCGACCCACGGCGGGTAACCTCAAGGTTCGGTGCTCGCAAGTTTGACAAGCGACCCCAAAATACTTGCCCCATGGAACATCAACATGTTATCCCATCGGGGTGCCTCGTGATCCTTGATCCGAGAATATTCACATCATTATCAAGTCAAAAACACCATGATATCTCACAATCTTGGATTATAATCATCCATCCAAACGACCTCAACCTCCTAATATGGATTCAAGATTGGAAAAGTGCAGACCACTACACTAAGGTTTCGTAGCCTCCCATTCGACCCGATACCTTAGTGTTTCACGTTCTCCTCAACTTAGCCATAGAGTGCCAATAATTATACGCACACCAACGAAGTTGACACAAAGAAACATTTACCGGAACTCATCAAAGAGATACGTAAATAATAAGCAGTCCCACTATTGTTATTCTTACCCATGCACACAACATATACAACCAAACACACACACACACACACACACACACACATATATATATATATAACCGCAATCCAAGCCAAACAAAGATACGCCACACACACCCTCACACACTGGCAGCAAACTCCGCCTACCTCAACAGAGCACAAAGCTCTTTCCCCAATTTCATTTATTTTTACCATTTTGTTGCATTAACGAAAGGAAGGATACAGAGAAGAATTTACTTTGCAAAAGGAACGTTTTACTTGCAAACGAGAGAGATGTTTTACTTGCAAACGAGAGAGATGTTTTACTTGCGTAACATGGAATAATACTTACCAGCCACACACATAACACCGTATTCACACACACAGCCGGCCACACCTCCCCCGGGTACTACACACGCACTACCGGTTCGGCCACGAAAACAGAGCAAGAGGCTCTGTTCTCTCTCATCCATTTCCCCAAATTAATTTATATAACTCATAATTTCAAGAGTGGAATAAAGATTAGCAAGAAGAACAGGAAAGCTAATTGCAAACGAGAGAGGAGTCTTTACTTGCACGATTTGAATAGAACGATTAGGGTTAATGGTGGCGAGGGATTAACGGCGGACGAGGGTTTGCGGTGACGGCACGTAAACTCGGCGACGCGGCGGCAATGGCAATGGCAATGGGCGTACGGTCGGCAACAACGGGCGGTTTGATCGCAGCAAGGGTTTGCGATGGTGGCTCCGGAACCGATTGACAACGGCGACACTTCCTCCGGCAACGACAACTACGGCTCCAGAAGACGACGACTCTGGAAACTTCAATTGCAGAGGCTCGGACGACCCACACCACTACTGCACGCCTCAATTTATAACCCTCCTCAACGGTATACTGATTAAATGAGGGCAAACGGAAACGCTAGAAAGGGAAACAAAAGAGAAAGAGAGAGAGAGAGACAGAGAGAGCGAGAGAAGCTGAGAGGGAGAGGCGAGAAATGGGAAGAAGAATCAATAAGGAAGTGGTAATAATGGTGGAAATTATATTAATTATAATTATTGAAACGTTTATAATATTTATTATATTAATTACTTATACGTTTTGTTAAATTTATTATTTATCATTTATAATATTATATTTATTACTAAAAAACGTTATACGTTATATTATTATTATTATTATTAATTATTATATTTTCATATTATTATGATTATTTATTTAATACAATTAATTACCTATTATTAATTACTAATTATTTAATAAATATTAACAATACTTATTAATATCAAAAACATATATTATTATTTATTATTATCAAATTTATTTAATAATTCGAGTCGAAATACCGGGGTATTACACATAGTTTGTGAAAGACATGACCGCATAGAGAAATCACTTGGAGGTCTCCTTGTATTGGCTTTAAGTACTTGTAGCAGATGGAGCATAGAGTCTTCACGTACATGTTACCGCCGACCATTCCACGTTGCTGTTTTTGCAAAGCACATATGTATTTAGCAGTGAAATCTTTACTATGAGCTTTGAAACTCCATGTTTTTGCAGGATCATCTAAAAAACATGCACACTTGGCATCCCATCCTGTATCCTCGCCCACAATACCAACTTCATGAGGGTTCAAATGTTCTCTGGTAGAAGCAGCCAACTTCTTTTTCAATTTCTCAATCTCTGGCTCCAAGTTAACTTTGAAAGTGCAGTTGTGCGGTAGCAAGAAAGTAGCAAGGACCAGCTTGTCACTTGCGCAATTGTTCCATATCTTTGTGGAATTCTTCCCTCTCATGGCCCAGTTGCTGAATGAGAGCAATTGAGAACTCTCTCCCTGTTGTAATTTCCACCATAACACCCTAACTTGATCCAAGACCAGCCACACACCTAACTCTTGCTGGAGCTTCACAAGGATACTGATGCAGCAATTGATAAATTGCAATTCTAAGGTCCAAGGTGAGGAAAACTTCTGAAAAAGAACATCAGTTTCACAAGTAGCCATCATATAATTAACAAGATCTAATATAAATAACTCCCTCAAATGCCTAAGCATAGTAGTACCGGAAAGATTCACAGCCACTTTCTGCTCAACTTCGAGCATGATACCAGATTGACTTTGTTCGGGGAATGCCAAGCCAGTGCCAATCCCAACTCCAATGGATAAGAATGCAAACATGGGAAGTATTCTCTCGACACTCACTTCAAATAAACTTGGCAAAGCAGAAGTGTAAGCCAATCCATATAAAAAAATGGTCTAGCAATGAGCTCGATATATTTCATACCCTCTCTCCATAACGATCCCATGTGTATTGGCTACTATAATTGCTGGATCACCTTCAATGCAAGGAGAGGGCTGAGATTGGACCATAGTCCTTAGCCAATTGCACGGCAATGAAGATGGCATCCATTCCCTAACTGTGTCCACCACAAAATGTCCCCAGGGGTCGTGCCCATCAAAAATCCCACGGAACATCATGTCTGGGTGCCATTTGATTTCCTTTAAAACAATGCAACAATCTTGGTTTACACCTTTATTGCCTGAAGCCCTTAAGATCAATTCATTCCTCATTGCTTCTGTGGCCATAGCTTCTATAACTTCTCCACCACCATCACCCATCATGGAAAAAAATTAGGAGGCCCAAGTTGAAACACAATTACTGGAAACCGCGGTGAATAAGAGGTGAGGATAATTTACTCAGCTGGCTTCTACTTTTTCTTCCACCCAGTCTACCATGCCAGGAGCGTCCGGTATCACCACAGGCTTCAACAATAGGAGCTCACGGCTCGGTGGTCTCACCAAGGAGTGTTCGGGTAGCTTGGTCAGCAGCCGGCAGTGGGAAGTTGAACATCCATCACCTTCGATTTTGTTAATTAGAGATGCAACAGAAGTAATTATTTGGACATTGGTTAAGGTCTGTGGTAGTAAGGGTTGAATCTGAGCAGTTTGGGGTAAATGTTCGGAGGTAAGAGCCATGAACTATGAGAGAGTTGGAAAAACAGGGAGAATTGAGGATGGCAAAATCTTTCATTTGATTTGACTTAGGGGTTGAAAGGTTTCAGTGAGGGCTTTCTGGGCTGGTGCCATGGTGGAGGTAGAACTGGTAATGGCAGTTTGAAAAAAATTGTCAGAAGTGGAAGCTGTGAACAATGACGAAGTCAAAGACCAAGAGGAATTTACAGTCGGTAAGGGTAGTTGATCGATGTGGGTAGTGCGGGAGTGCCGAATTTGTTCTGTGATGGTGAAAACAGAAATGACGATTTAAGGTATATGTGGTTGTACGGAACTAGTGAAGGAAGGGATCACAGGTTGGGAAAAGTGAAGATGTGGAGCAATTGGAACTTGAAGATGAGAAGTAATAGTAGATGAAACTACAGAAGGTGGGAAGGTCATTGATCGGTTAAGGTGGTGCTTGATTCTATGGAGCGATTGGCTGATTTCAGTGATGGACGGCCGGATTTGTGCTGTGATTGAAGCCCTGGTGGACGAGTTGGCGACAAATCGGTCGGTAGCCTGCCGCAAGTCCTTCATTGCGTTGGCAAGCTTGGCCATGGCTGCTTCGAGTTAGTCGAGTGCTCGTTCTTCGATCTCCTATACTTTTGTCTCAATGAAAGCACCATTTGATATGTGCTCCATGGCCGTATCGTGCTTTGGCGCTGGCAAGAAGGTGAGAGGAATGAGGAGAGGGGAGTTCTGGCAGAGGAGATAAGGTAAATGAGGGGAAAATAGGGAGCACGAGAGCAAGAGAGCTCGAGAGAAATCGAGAGAGAGAGAGCGAGGTAAGGAAAAGAACCGAGAGAGAGAGAGAACAGAGAGGAGAGCAGAAATAAACAAAGCAACGTAATTCCTTCTTGCCTTTCACTGTAGCATTCCAGTACAAATAGTGGGAAATCAACTGAACAGAAATTAATCCACAAAGCTCCAATAAAATAACAACTAACAACCCATTACTTTAACTAATTACCTAATAACAAACTAATTATTATTTAATTGAGGGTATACTGAATTTAGGCACGTAACACTATGATTCAAGGGAGCAGACATTGGAGAAACTATATTCAGATTGAGATGTAAGCACTACAAATTCATACTTATTCCCTTTGGTTGATGAATGCACTCATGGCATTTATGGATATGATGTACCAAGTCTTCAAACTATTTTTGGTTTAGTTTGCAAAGGTTTTCATCAATGATATGCTAATGTAGTGAAAGGATACTGCAGAGCACTAGGTGCACCTATGGATGGTTTTGGAAAAGTTAAGAGAAGCCAAACTATATGGAAAGTTCAAGAAATATGGATTCTTGATGGAGGCGGTGGCATTTAATGGCCACATCATTTCTACAGTAGAGATATTTGTGAACCCAACAAAGATTCAAGTAGTTAGAGATTAGGTGAGGTCAACAGCACCAACTGAGGTGCAGAGCTTCTTTAGATTCCAAGTTGTTACCAAAGATTTGTTGAATGATATTTAGACATTTCTGTATCGTTGACAAAATTAACATAAAATGATTCCAAGTTCATTTGGACGGCGCAAGGCAAGTTTTTAAGAGCTGCAGTAGAGATGGACTTTGATGCTTGTCTTGGTCATTTCTAAAAGGTCCGATGGACACAATGTATATTGTGATACATCTTTGAAGGGCTTGGGATTATGTTTTGATGCTATATAGGAAGGTCATGGCATATAGATGCAGGTAGCTAAAGATTTATAAGACTTGATACTCGAGTCGTGACATCAAGTTGGCAGCCATTGTTTTCACTTTGAAGATTTGGCATCACTATTTCTATGGTAAGATGTCTATAATCTATATTAGTAATAAAAGTTTAAAGTATTTGTTTTTTGAGGAGTTCAACATAAGAAGTGGAGATGGTTGGATTTATTGGAGGACTATGATTATGATCAATAATATAAACCGAGGTGACATAACTATTTGGCATCATTATCACTGTTAAATAAATCAGATTGGAGCCATCTTGGCCAAGGTGGCAACCACCTGTGGTTTAAGGACCTGGGCATTGATAACCTAATCCACTAGTTGCACCACATAACATAGGGCTTCTCGAACCTCCTCTGTCTCCCTAGCATTGGTGTCATCAGAAGTATCAAACAATCATTTAGCATTAACACTGTCGTTCCAAAATCTTGCAAAAATGAAATCACTTTGAACTTCCACGTATTCCAAGTCTTACATTTATCATTTAGACGGAGGATATCTCAACTTTTCAAAACCTTAAGTTATTTAGTGGATCCTGATGGGTATTGATACTCAGGACCCAGTTGGAAGGCCCAAAAGAGGACTTTTTATCCCAAATTATACAATAATATTTTGATCCCGTAATAAATTAGCGGAAGTAGTATAAATCAAATATTTAATACACGTAAAGAATATTTATATCTAAATGTTACGAGTAATATAAGTATAAAAATAAAATAATAGTAATAATAGAAAAGATAATTTTTTTGGTGACGAAGGAAAAAGACGATACTCATGGTAAATGAGAAAAACCCTCCGAGTTTCAACGACCAGGGAAGAAATGCAGTATGAAAATCAACTTACAGATTGGGTAATAACGACGAGCTAACCTAGTCGACTTAGTCTCGTCTTATTATTTCTACCAAGGAACTCCTTAGATTTGCCTATGGTAACGGAATTGGACATCTTCTGGTCTTTACGTCAATCTTCCATCTCGTGCCATTTGAATTGCCAAACACAACTGGATCCCTTTCTTCAACGTACTGATGTCACCAACAAAGATAGAAGGGTAGAGGTGATGGATTGATAAAGATAAAGTGGTGAGAAAACCGCTAGTACATGAAACACAATGATGAAATATCCGTTTTCTCAATTTGGAGCAAGATTAAAGAGTGGTAAATGATTTTCTCTCAAGTGGGACGGCTCCAAATGTATCAATCAAGTTAGGGCAACTGAAAAAAGGAGAATATTTACAGAGGGCTCGAAAAAATTGGTTTAAAAATTTGCTCATTGCAGCGGCGCTCGAGCCGAGCAAACGGTGAGTGCATCGAGGGTTTCATGAGAAACCCTATGTGCGCTCAAGCGGGACAAAGGCGAGCAACAAGTGGGGGGCTTCTAGATTTTGTTCTTGAGCTCGTGGCGAGTTCAAGGCAAGTGCAGAGCTTTGAAATTTTGGGCTCGAGCGGGTGGAGAGCTCACGACGAGTACAGGGTTTCGGGATTTCAGACTCGAGTAGGTGGAGAGCTCACGTCAGGTATGCTATTCTTGAAAGTCAGAACGGATAGTTATGAAAATATATTGATGCAGCACTTCGACGAAACACAATCTGATATCGACACAAGATTACATATGGTCACGGAATATGCCAATCATAAAAATTACCCTAACAATCTCCCCCTTTGCTAATTTCATAACAAAACACATCAAGTAAAAAAATATAAATGAAGTATGGGTTCAGATACCAACGAGATAGAACCTGTATACATAAAAATCTACATCTAGTAAGAAATAAAAATAATACAAATAAACATAAAAATCTACACTAGCATTGCTTGTGATGTCGTGTCGATACTACAACTGTGGTGCCTGATCAAATATGATTAGTACAAACAGGCATAATACAATATGATATACTATGGCGGTAGCAATAAATAAGGAAGAAAACACGTAGCAACAAATTGAATGAAGATAAGGTAGTAACAAAAAAAATAAAAGAAGAACTCCCCCTCACAAAAATAACAATATCTTCCCCTCATAAAAATAACAATATCTCCCCCTAATAAAAATAACAAACATGGTCTCCCCCTTTGAAAAAATAATTTCTTTAACTCCCCCTAAATAGGAGCAATCTCCATGAAGAATAGAAATCTACTCCCCTTTTTGTCATCAATGGTTAAAGGGTAATGGAGCTCGCTCTTCTTGATCTACATTTTCTTACCACATTTTATCATTTTGATTAAATGTTTCACTTGATCTTTTAGAAGGTGAATATGATTGACAAGATTTTCTATCGTTACATTTTGCTGAAAATTATTTCAAAAAGATGTTACAGGGCAATAGGGACGAATATGGCCAATAATGTCGCACCCATGGCAAGTAGGTGTAAATTTGGTGAGTTTGTTCATAACTTTTTGGTTATATGGATTAAATAAATGATTTGAGCCAAATCTTTTCTTTACATGTTGAGGCATCGATTGAGAAATGTTAAATGTGTTCATATTATTGTGTGGAATTTTCATGGTGGGAACAAAGAAAGTCTTAAGTTGCGGACCGTGTTAGGAAATTTTCTCAACATATTCCAAACCATTTTTATTTTCGACACCTTTTCCAAGCCCCAATATGCGATCAAATTTTTGGGTTCCATTTGAAAATTTTTTCATATCATTTTTAGTGTTTTCAAGCTCCACTTTAAGGGATTTAATTTTTGTGATTAAGAAGTTGTGTTCCATTTCTAGTTCATGATGTACAAAAGTAGCGCTCTTTAATTTGGTTATAATTTCTACCTTTTCTTTTTCCAAATCTATGAGCTTATTGTTTAATGTTTTATTTATTTTATTTACTTTTAAGTATTCCCTAAACAGTTTATCATATGTTTCTTGAAACCCAACAAATTTAGCTTCTGACTCATCTTTAGAGTCATCAGATTAATTAAAATTTTCTACTAGATATTCATCATTGCCATACAATGAGATTATAAAAGCCATATATTTGGCTTGACCTTCATCAGTACATATTTCACCATCATCTTTTTTTTCATCACTTAATATTGTATTCGTTTTTAAGGCGTGACCTTATTGACGCTTTAAAATTTGGACATTCAGCTTGATAATGGCTAAAACCTTTACACTCGTAGTATTGAACTCATTGGATATTTTTCAATTTGAAGTCCTTAATTTCCCATCGCTCTACCTTGTTAGGTTTAAGAAATCTTTTTAAATTTTCACTTTGTGTGTCAGATGAAAATTTATGTTTCTTCAAGAATTTTTAAAATTTTGAACAAATAAGGTAAAATCTTCATCGCTAGTCAATTCTTCGTCGGAGTCACAATCTCTCTCTTCCCTAATGAATTTTAGAGTAATCGATTTATTTTTTCTTGACTGTGGAAGTGTGTGCTCATAAGTTTAGAGGGATCCTATAAGTTCTTCGATTTTTATTTTATTAAGGTCTTTATTTTCTTTGATAGCGGTGACCTTAGGTCTAAATTGTTCAGGGAGTAATCTAAAAACTTTTCTAACAATTTAATTTTCAGGAATCCGTTCTCCTAAATTAAACGTGAAATTCATAATATCATTTAACTGAGTATAGAATTTATCAAAAGTTTCATCATCTTTAATACAAATTTCTTCAAATCTAATAGTTAGTATTTACAATTTTGAGTTTTTTATAAGTTTGGTTCCTTCATGAGTGATTTTAAGTATATCCCATGCATCTTTTGTAATCTCACATATAGATATGCGTTTAAACTATTTGGGAGATATTACCATAAAAATAGCATGTAATCTCTTATTATTCAAATTACAAGTATCAAGTTCTTCTTTTGACCACAAAGACAGAACTTTTGGTTTATTACCACTTTTGGGTGGAGTCTACCCAATTTGGGTATTAACCCATACGCGCTCATCCATCAATTTAAGGAAGGTTCTCATCCGAATCTTCCAATAGTCATAGTTGCTCCATCAAAGAAGGGATGTATAGAGAGCGATCCATTCGTATACATCTAGATTGGGGGTCGCAAATCAGGGAAAGTCTTTGATACAAATTAAAAAAGGACGTTTTGTCCCAAATTATATAATAATATTTCGACCCCGTAATAAATTAGCGGAAACAGTATAAAATTAAATATTCAATACACGTAAAGAATATTTGTATCTAATGTTACGAGTAATATGAGTATAAAAATAAAGTAATAGTAATAATAAAAAGATAATATTTTTGGTGACAAATGAAAAACTCGATACCCACGGTAATTGAGAAAAACTCTCTGGGTTTCAACGGCA
Source organism: Nepenthes gracilis (assembly GCA_033239525.1). NCBI lineage: Eukaryota > Viridiplantae > Streptophyta > Magnoliopsida > Caryophyllales > Nepenthaceae > Nepenthes > Nepenthes gracilis. Next base: position 8,606,636 of record BSYO01000033.1, read on the forward strand.
AAGAAGAAATGCATTATGAAAATCAACTTATAGATCGAGCAGTAATGATACGCTAACATAACCGATTTATTCCCGTATTATGATCCCTAATAAGAAACTCCTTAAATTTACCAACGGCAATAGAACCGGACGCCTTTTGATTTTCATGTCAATCTTTTCTCTCGTGCCACTTGAAGTGTCAAACATGACCGAATCTCCTTCTTCAATGTACCGACATCATCAACAAAGATAGAAGGGGTAGAGGTGATGGATTGATAAAGAGAAACTGGTGAGAAAATCTCGAGTGGAACGGAGGCAAGCAGCGAGTAGGGGGTTTCTGGAATTTGCATTCGAGCTTGTGGTAAGCTCACGGCGAGCGCAAGGCTTCGAAATTTTGGGCTCGAATAGCTGGAGAGCTCATGGTGAGCATAGGGTTTCAGAATTTTGGGCTCGAGCTGGTGGTGAGCTCACGTCAAATGTGGTATTCCTGTAAGTCGGAATGGACAATTAAGGAAATATGTTGATGTAGCACTTCGACAAAACATAACCTGACATCGACACAATATTACATATGGTCACGAAATATACAAATCATAAAAATTATCCTAACAAGGTCCATTTTCGTAAGTTGAGCCATTGCGCTATAAAGGCCTAGGAGGTTAATTTGGTCCAAGAAAAGTAGCGGCCTTAGACTCCATTAAGGCCCAAGGATTTATGGAAACGGCCGAGGACTCTGCTTAATCTATAAAGTCGGTATGCCAGAGTTGGTGGCTGACTCTGTCAGCTGTAAGAAGGAATGAAGGCGACGTCTCAAGCAAGATGGAAACTTTTGTAGAGCACGTATGTCCTAAAAATGGCAGTTGACGTTAAAGTCAGTAGGCTTTACAAAGCAGCATGATGAGTTTTGTAGGGTTGGTGGCAGGCTTTCCTGCACACGCCAGCTCCTTGCTGGGTAGGTGGCTGCCGATTAATATATATATGTACAGAGCGAGCTCCAATAAGGAGGAGGCAAAAAAAAAAAGTAACAAGGCAAAAAGAAGAGAAAAACATGGAGAACGAAAGAAGACGTTGTTCTACTCTTGAGCCCTATTCTTACTCTTTTCTGTAACTTGAATCCTTTGTAATTAAAAATTTTCATAGTGAAATTATTTATGGATCAATTGTCCCATAAATTTTTTCTCTCATTCAAGAGAGGGTTTTCTACGTAAAATATTGTGTGTCATTGCTATTCTCTCTCACACTCCCTCAAAATAGGATCTTCATTTTTTTGTGTTGCACGGGATTCGGATTCAATTATACGGAAAATGGGTCCGAGGATGCATTTGGATCCCCTGTCCATATAACGATTAGGATCCAATGACGTAATAGATCCTAGTATTCTTTAAATATCACCAATTTCTAAATCCTTAAATTTTCTCATAAAACTATCACACTATCTCAAAAAATCACAACACAACAATAATATCTCCTAACTTTACATATTAAGTAAAATCATAAATTCTCCTTGCAAACTTTGAGGTAAAAATACTACCATCGTAAATTCAAAATATTAGGAGAACACAACCCTAAAACACAAAGTTTCCATAATATCCATATCCAATAATGTAAATAAAACTCTACCAAAAATTTAAAAAGGCATCTTGGTTGTGGGACTCTCAACTTGAAAGTACTACAACTTAAATGATTGTTGGCTAGTCCTACAAGTCTTATACTAATCTGGAGTTAAAAAAATATAATAAGTGAGTCACATACTTAATAAGTAATAATACTTAATGGCATGATTGTAACAACAATAATTAACATATTGAGTTAGTGAACTCAAATAGGCATAAATAATAGCATTAACAATGATACTTACCAATAATATGACCTAAAACTTAGCAACTAGTCATAACATGACTCGACCACGATCTTATAAATCATCAATAGATTAATTTTACTGAATCCAAAAATCAATAAGAATATGAATTTTATCAAATCTAAATCTTGATAATAATATAGGTTTCATCAAATCTATCACAATAGAAATTTACATAATATCATGATATCCCAACAATCTCCTCGAATTTTATTCTAAAGCGGTGACTTAAATGTAGACATGTTTATGCTCCTATTATTAGGTCAATACCATAAGGTATCCTAATACTAGCAAATTTGACATGTGACCACATAAAATCTCCAAGACTATTGCTTCAAGTGATATGAGCATGGGAATCTTAGACTCTCCCAACAAGCATCCAAAGCACGAGAATCTCATACTCTCCCTATAAGCGTCCAAGGCACATAAAACTCAGAATTCATCCTACCATTGTAAAGTGCAAGAATTCCTTAGTATACTATATCTCAAACTGAGTATTACTTGTCATAATATTTCTTGATATCATACTCTAAAATAGTCATACAACTATAGATATCCTTTTATAAAAATAATGCACATCAATCCACTGAGACATGGAATACATATCAGGCAATTATAAATTGTACTAAAATTTTACATATTTTATACGTTAAGATCTTAGTAATTTTATATAATATCATTTATCTAACAATAAATATCAAGAAAGTATACTCATATAATTAAAGACAATGCAATAAAAAAACTCATCAATGGAAAAAAAAAAAGAGAAAATTACTGAAATACCTAACTAATTGATGCAGATCACCTCACATTGAATCCAATAAAATCCTCTAAATTTATCTTAACATTAGAAATCATCATCCTATATCTCACATGTAAGATCTGGAGCAAACTCTTGTCTCTGCCACAATGGCATTTGACATAAGCTCACACACTGCCTCATATTCCAAACTCCACTAAAATGATATCAAGCCCATTTGGACCATGGTCCCCACAATGAAGGACATTAAACATATATAATAAAACCTAATTATATTGTGGCTAGTCAAAATCTACAAGATTTCTAAAATTGTCTTGAACCAAGCTTGTTGTTTGAACAATGCCTCATGCGACACTCAAATGTCAACTATAATTGTCATCAAAATGAAGTGTAACTATGATATTATTTATACTATATGCTACTAAGGTTGTCTATAATATGCTAATTGCTAAATATCCACAAAATAAAATAATCAAGCATGTAAATCTATATTTCTATTCAAAGCAAGCCTTGGTATTCAAATGTAGCTCTCACGCTGATTAAACACCAAATTAAATCAAGTCATAAATAAAAATAACAACATAACACAATAGCAATTAAATATATAATGTATTTCTACCTTGGACTAATTAATATAAATGCCATTCAAATGTCAGTCAAAAGTTATATTAAAACTAGTTTAAATCATTATAAAATTTTGTTAAACATTTATATATCTTATTCATTTAACTGATTTTATGATTTCTCATAAAAACATGGAATAATTAATATGAAAGGATGATAAATGAATTAATCATGAGAAGTTTTGATGATTGGGTTTGGATTACTTGCCTCAAATGGTAATCTCCTTCTTCAAATCTTCTCCCATGCACAATCCCCTCTTCTCTCTCCTCTCTTTTATTCAAGGTGATGGCACAAAATGGAGAATGAAAGACAAAAGTGAAATCTTCCTTAGGCTTTTATGAAATAAGAGGCTAGGGTTAGGAAGGTTGCTAGGATTTTTCTCTTATTTTTCTCTTTTAAAATTTCAACGATGTCTCCTAACTTTTATTTCCACACATGGATGTCATTTTTTTCTTCTGCTAAAATTAAAAATTCAAAATTTTATGTTAACAATTCATACAATAGGGCTGGCAAGATTGGTGAATTGTTCTTCCCAGTTCAAATTTTTCAAAACATTTCCCTGTGGAGCTCGATCCTCTCACAAATCAAAAGACATTTTTTTTTAATTGGTATTATAATTCTCTAATAAAACAAGATTTGATTACTCTAAGTGTGGCAGCTAGGTTATAACAAGAAGCACCTAGGCTTGTAGAAACTAGGGTTAGGGTTTTACCAAGGAAATTTAGGATTTTAAATATTCACACCCGAATAAAATTTGTTTAAGTTATAATGGTACATCACACAAAAATGAATATTAATAGCCAAAGTTAATCAAACTTTGTATACTATTTTTATGCAAATATTTAATTATAATTGTATTTTATGGAAAGAAACAAAAATTTTAGTTTTCTTATGATTTAAAAAAGTTTCAAATATTATATATGTAATTTAGAGTTTTTATTTTAACTACATAAAAGCTATTGTAAGATATGAATAAATTATATTTGGATATATCTTAATATATTATATATCATTTAAAAATCATATATCATAATTCATGAGTAGTAAAAAGAAAGTGACAATCGCCGTTGTCTATAAAATATTACAAATAACCCCACTTATGAGTTTTAAATATTAATATATCGGCCGCAAATTATCAAAAATACTCATAGTCTGATATTCAAAATTTGCCATTTAATTCGGTTAGCATATGAGTTATCAACCTTTAATTTTTAGATTTTTACATATTTTATATTATTCTTCAGTTTTTTAATTTTAAATATACTTTTTCATGCTTTTTAGTCTTCCTACATTTCTTGGTCAATTAGATTAGAAACTAGATTTACTTCTGGATTATATTCATTTTTTCCACTATAGGTAAGATCAGAAAAATACAAGAAAGGAGTGAATATATTATATTATTATATATGCCATTACATTACGTTATTCTATTTCAGAAATTTCATAGGTACCTTCAAATTATATTAATACTAAAATAAAAAAATGAAAACTATATTCCAAATTTTAAATTATATCAAAATTAAAATAAGATGAATTAAGACTATTTCATTTTATAATTTTTAATATATAAATGCAGCTGGAGTGAATTTTATGAGATTTCGATAAGAATGCGTCAGACGAAATTTTCTCGTCTCTGTTTCGCGGACTCTGAACTGATCACAAACCAAACCCTAGCCTGAGGAACGAACGCCGTGTCACCTCTGTTTGCTAGCGGGCCACCGCTCGGCTCTCTGCGGCAGCTCTGCTGGTGAATTGTCGGATCATTTTTTACAAGCGGTTGGATGGTTTATGTAATTTTCAAGGGCCCTATTTTATTCTGTTGATGAAAGCATGTACCCAGAGAGGATCAAAAGCCCTATTTTATAATATGATGAAAGCATATTTAAGCATTAACATTAGTAAATCCAACACATCCTCATGCGGTACATAGAAAAATTCGCAGAATTGAGCACCCGTCAAATGTTCAAATTTTGATGCTTTTTTTAATTTGTTGCTTATGCTATTCATGCTTTCTTTATTCTTGTTCTGCGTTGGATAAATGATTGTTATGCTTTGTTGCTGTTCTTTCATTTGACGAAATGTAATTCGGAGTTTTGACAATATTAAATGATTTTTCCTTTTTTATTCTTTTATACTTGATTGATGCTCGTTTTTAGTTGTTTCATTATAATTTTGATGGATTCTCCTTTCGTTTGGATACACGGGAAATCCGATAGTTATGAACTTCTTAAACCGGTCTAGTGGTCAGAATATCATTTAAGATTTCCAAACCGGGATTTTTAACTGTTTCGTTAAGCTGTTGAAATATAACCGCTCATTTGCAGCCTAATGTGTTTATTTTCTGTAAGCGTAGGATTTGTGTTAAATTTTGGTTTCCTCTTCAACACAGTAATACTTATTGGACGACATGAGTAACTCAGAACCTGACATCGAAGAGTTCTTCGAGGAGAAGCAGCGGGTTAGGAACCCTCTAGTTCCTGTCGGTAATTACTCTTTCAAAGCTCTCAATTTCATTTTTTCAGTTTTCTCTGTTTTGAATGTTTTTATTCAGGGCTTGGAATTTACTCAAGTTTCTGAAATTGACTTTATAAAGTTGCTTGGATTACATCTAATGGGGTCTTATCTAATGTTAGTGAGAAAATGAGGTTTAGATCCACTTACTCCTATAGTTGGTGATAGGGTTAAATACAACAAAACTGAAGTTTTAACCGATAAGCCAATATAGTCTCAGTAGATGAAATATTTACAATGCAACAATGTCATGAACACACACAACAAGATCATAATCATCACAAAATACTAAGGTAAAACAAGATCTTATTAATGGAGGAAATATTCATGAACCAACTATTCAAAAGAAAACCCTCCAAGTTGTTAGCCGCTGAAAATCTCCTATTCGAGAAAAATTAACTTACAAATTGGTGGCTTAGGTGCACTGGATTTTAGCTGACTGACCCCAAACTAGTGACTATCTGAAGAATTCTTCAGATTTGCACTCTAGCATCAAAAGCAAAATGTCTGGCTTTCTACACATGGATCTTCTTGGATGAACACATTCATTGATGTTGAAACTAACAGGCTTGGATTAAATGTTTGCGAGTTGTGGAATGAAAGAATGTTGTCATCTAAGATCAAATCATTTCTAAAGAGTGAAATCTGTAAAATGGTGGTTTTTCTGTAAGGAAAGTTCTCTTAATAGACATTGTATGCTCTTTAACCTCTCTTATGTTAGTTCTTTTGGATATGGGTATATGTATGAGTGGGCAAAAGATGGTTGCAGCCATAATCGATAAACAATTGCCTTACTACTTGAGCACTGACTGAATATTTTGGCAATATGTCTCTCAATTGTTAAGTGAGCGTGAGCATTCTTCCAATTTACCGTTCAAGGTAATGTCAAGCATTGATCAAGCGCGAGCTTTCTTCCAATCTAGTTTGAGCTCCCTCATGTTGATCATGTGACACCCCTTGGGCAACTGAGTGCTTGAGTGTCAAGTGTAGGTTGAGTGCTGATTGACTTTCAAATAAACTAGGGTCCAAAAAACTGGCGACTCAAATATAACTCAATTGGCTCATCCTTTGACATAGAAATTGCCTACTCCAAAAGACTCAAATTCCCTATTTGACAATTCCATGACAAAATATTTTACTGATGAAATTGACAAGGTTTAGACCAACTTTTAAAAACAATTGACTAGAGTAGGATAGTCACACCCACGATAAGATATTTAAAAACTTGCGAAAATGTAAAAGACATACGATCTTTTTGATGAATGAAAATTCAATAATCAACCAACTTGAGATAAAGATCCTTTGGATTTCTTAAGCTAATAAAGATGATTCTATTAACAAGTTAATTTACAAACTCAAGTCATAAAGATGATTGGACCCTTAGCCGACTGCCTATGACATAGGACCATTGCTAAAGTATTCCCTCTTCGGAATAACCCTTTAAGCCATGGATTCAGACTCATTTTGAACCTTGTGGATCTTCCTTCACTGACTCATAAATTTTCAAACTAACTCTTGTAGTTGAAAATGCCTCAAATCTATGTATGAAACACATATCAAAACTCTTTAAGATTGTAGGCTAAAAAATGTGTTCAAAAGTTGTGGGTGAGAATTTTTCTTAAGTTTGAAGTGTAAACCATTATGAAAATATGAAAACTCTTAAAATGCTGATGATTCTCCAAAACATTAAGCTCTCAACAAGTCTTAAAAATCCGAGTCACACTTTAAGTGGTGGTTAATAAATAAAATTAATGGTCAAAGCATAATTAGAGAAGTGGTTAGCGTGGGTACTGGTTAAACATCAACCATTCAAAGTAATTACAAAAGCATGCATGGTAGGAGATAATTGTTTAATAGTGGACACAGTTAACCGTTGGTTGGTTGAAGAGTTTCAAAGATATGCATAGTGAAAAATAATTGTTTTTCAATTGGGCCAAATTTTGAATATATCTTGAGAAAAGTCCTTTGTCAAAATTTTGATGTGTGAACTAATTTCGAGTCAACTTGAAGCAACACCTAGACTCTTAAGGTTTGACTAAAATATAAGTTTGCCAACAAAAAATTGTAATACTTACAACATAATAAAGAAAAAAAATTTCAAGTTCTGAGAACTACCAAATCAGAACCGAAACACATGGAATACAACATCCTAGACAATGTACGCTTAACTGTGATGTGAAATGGAGCATTTGTATTCTGCACAAAACAACTCAACATACCAAGTGAGGTATGCAGGAATAATAGACATTTCAATAAAAATTATTATTAAAAATTAGAAACATGACTTAGATCATCAATTGACTATAATAATTCAAAATATACATGATCATGTATACCAGGAATCTCCTTAACAATTAAAATACAATTGTAGGCTATCATGTACCATACTTCTATATCAAACACTCCCTATGAAGTACCTATGGTTCCATGATCAAATACCTACTCCCCTAGTTGTACACACCTGCCTGTTTTCGTCACTAATTGGCAAAGGAATCACTCCTTTGACCAATCTGAATCGGCATCCTCAGTGTCATGCTACATGACCTCTCCTTCTGTGCAACTGTGTTCTGAAGAGTTTGCATATAAGATTTAAGACCATGCCCTCAAACTATTAGCAGGAATTGTTGCTGAGTAAGTTGGGAGGGCTGCTCTACGATAACAACTGATACTGTTGGTTCAGTAGTAGAGGCAGTGAAGGACAGGCATCAGAAACTTCAGGATGAAGAGCATCCTCAGGGATAGGATCAACAAAGGAGTCAGTAGAGTTGGAGTGGAAGAGCTTCAGTATGTGATCAACTTTGAGAAACAGTGGTAGAATCAATAGGTTTTTGACATTTTCTTTAAACGCTAAGTCTCTTCGATTACCAGCAGCCTTGTCTAGACCTAACATTTCATCCAGCCTTTTGGTGCTGTTAGTGAAGTTGAGTCGTTCAGCCTTGGACTTCTGGAGGTCACTTTCAAGAGAATTCGGTTTTCACTCTGGAGATCCATTTGCTCCCTTAAGCTCTTCCGCCTTACTTATTGGCTGCTTAAATTTACCACAAAGACATTCTTTATCACTTTTTACTTCTCTCAACTTCCAGGAGACAGACTTATTTGCATATTTCAGATTCCAAAATTCCTCAAACAACTTATTATAGACTTCCTGGAGTCCATCGGCATCATTGACTGACTCATCCAGAGAATCTGACAAGGTCAAGAGCCTAATGGAACCTTCCTGAGAAATTCTTTCACAACAAATAGGAGAAACAAAAGCCATATGGTTCACCTGCTCATCCCCCAAGGACTTCTCATTTCCACTTGCATTATCCTCATCAAGTATCGATTTTCTTTCCCTTGTATTTTTTGTTATTATGACATTCATTTCTAATATGATTAAACGCTTTAGGAGATATAGCCATAAAAATGGCATTATGCCTAACAACACTTGCAGAAGCTCTTCGGATTGAAGTTCCTCAGCCCATAATATTGTACCAGAATCTAGTGGTTGCATTTTAGCCTATCATAAAGTATATATGCTGCTTTTTCTCTTCCTTAAAAATATGCCTCTTCCTTAAAGTATTTATGCTGTTTACCATTGCCTATCATAAAGGCAATAGTAAACAAATAATTTTTTATGATGATATTTAAATAATACTGATTAAAATTTATTAGTATGCCAGTTGCATGTAAGAGTTTTGATATTAATTTAGTGTGTAATATTGCTCTGTCGATTATGTTCACTTCATCTTCACAAAAAAAGAACTCTAATTTTTATGGTAGTGTCCATATCATGTCCTATCATATTTTATTATAAAAATGTGTCCAAGTCCATGCTTTGTGGTTTCTCTTTCAAATAAAGAAAAGGTTTTATTATAGAAAATGTGTCCATGTCCATGCTTCTTGGTTTCTCTTTCAAATAAAGAAAAGGTTAAAGTTTTATGGGATTTTTGGGTTCTATGTTTTTTTTTTAAATCATAATTTTGGTACAATTTGTTTCAGGGGTTCCTACCGCCTCTTCTGATGTGTTTGCTTTCTTGGGGTCTAGTGTTCTTTTTTGTCCTTTGATTTGGATGGCATTTGGCATTCTTGGAGTTTTAATGTTTATTAATAGTTTGTAAATTTTCAATTATCTGCCATATGATAGAAATTATTTATTGATAACTTGATAAATTTGCTAAGTATATTTATTTATAATAACCTAACTAATTAGAATCATTTTATAATAGTTTGCTTCAAAATCACTAAAAATTATATAAAAAAAAGCTTATCTATTATATAATAGCAAATCTTGTATCGAATGTGGTTCTTAATTATGATTTATTATATAAAATGACATATTCATGCAATACATGTACATAATATCTAATCATTAACTGTTTCTTTGTTGGAATTATAGGTTTAACTCATTTGAGCAAAACTCAATAAGCTATTGAGTCAAACTTGAATTTAAATTTATCATCGCAAAATTAATTACTCAAGCTGAAGTTTACTAATATATAACTTTCTATGGCCTAACCTATGTATTTAATTATCATTAAGTCAAAAATATATATTAATGGTACATTAACAAGGATGATACTTTAGTTTATTGTTATATGGTTAGTTTAATTTTTTCATAAAATAGCAATATACAATATTTTGTTAAGTCATGAAAAATATCAAATAATAATCTAAATATTGTCATTATTAAATAACCTAAATATTGATTAAAAGACCTATTTTTAAATTTTTATATTAATAATTGTGTTTTTGATGTGTCAATATAATTCATATTAATGTAATAATTCTTATAAAAATGTTAACTCAAATGAAAAAAATTAAACAATACAAATAATTTTGGTTATGAATTAGATGAAAATTTTATTATTTGTTAAATGTACATATTTATATTTTCTGAACATATGAAATAATATTTTCATGATCATATATTCTTAAAATATTATTGTATAAGTAAGAAACTTGTACAAATTTTGCCTTATACCTAGTGAAAAATTCTAGAAAATATTTTTTTTTGGATATTTTTTGAGTTTTTCTAACTTTAGTTCAAAATTTTAAAATTAGGAAACTTAATTTTCTAATTTTCTATATCGAAAATTGATAAATTTGAACACATTTTTTTTTTTTAGAAATGTCATAGTCTTTCTGTTACTAAACAGGTCCAATTTTCCAATTTCAAATTAAAATTGGGCAAATTTCGGAAAACATCTTTTGTAGAATTTGCCACTCGCTATAAAGCAAAAAGTTCTACAGTTTTTCAACTTCTACAATAATATTTTATAAATGTGTGATTTTGAAAATATTATTACTGAGTTTATAAAATATAAATATCTGCAATTAATAAATAAAAAAATTTAATTCAATTCATTTCTAAATTTATTTGTATTTTTTAATTTTTATTTATTAGAGTTAATATTTTTGTAAGAATTATTAAATTAATTTGAATTATACTTGCACATTAGAAAATACAATTATTAATAGTAAACAATTAAAAATACTGTCTTTAATTAACATTTAGGTTATCTGATAATGGCAATATTTCAATTATTGTTCGTTTTTTATGACCAAATAAAATTTATGTATTGTTAATTTAATGTAAAAATTAAACTACCTATATTATAATAATTTAAAGGATTATCATTATTAAAAATAATTTATTCAACATATGTATGATTTATTGACAATTAAATATATAGGTGAGATCATAAAAAGTTAAGTATTGGTCGATTTATGCTTGAGTAATTAAATTTGCTAAATTATAAGTAATTCAAGTTTGGTTTTATAGTTTATTGAGTTTAACTCAAATGAGTTGAACCTATGCTTCTAATAGAGTAATTAATTATGCATATTATATTATATAAAATATGTAGACATGTGCCATGTTATATAATAGGTCATAATTAAGAATATAGGTTTTTTTGGCAACTATTAGTAATTTTAAAGCGAAGTATCACAAAATAAATTCAATTAGTTAGTTTATTATAAATAAATATATTTAGTAAGTTTATTATGTATTTTGTGAATTAATAATTTTTATTGTATGTTGGATGACTAAAAATTCGCTAACAACTATTAATAAATAATATCTTGTAAAATATTTATGTTTTTAATAGAAATAAATGGACTTGGTTTCAAATAAAACTTTGAAAATAGAAAAGTGAAAAAAAGAAAAGAAAACTAAAAATAGAAAATTATTTTCTCAACTAAATGGGACCTTAGTATTCTGTATAGAATGTTGGATGTTGCCTGATGCTTTGTTGTCTTTTGGTTGATCCGGAGTTGGTATTGGATTATGCTTTTTATATAATGGTTATTCCTTCTTAAGATTAAAAAATTTTGATATACATTGATTTCTATAGTTTAAGCTTGCTTAACCGGGTTATCCTACCCCTCTGAAACTTGAGTAATTTTTATCCAGGAATTATTATAAACTACAGTAGCTGAGAATAACCATTATAAAGTTGGGTTTCTACTGTATGTTATGCAGTGCTATCCATGTGCACAAAAATGGTTGATATAAAAATTATGATGCATATACCAATTTTGCTAAAAAATTATGATGAATTTACTATTTGCTCGGAAAAGTAACTTCCCGTGAATATCAGTTTCCAAGTACTGTAATGTTTATCTTTGTTAGTGAAGAGTTCTTTTTAAACCACACTGGACTCGTAGCATGGGCTAAAAAGTTAGGTTTGGTTTTCCAATTTCCTTGATTGTGATTATTGTTGTCTGTCAAATTATATAGGAAATTGCATAATCTCTATCCACTTTCACTATACTCAGATCCATGGATACATGAGCTCGATAACAAAAGATTGCTTTGGGAATAACCCCACTACACTCTTGAAAACATATATTCGTCATCTCTGGTCAAATTTTCAGGTGCATTGGTGACTGCTGGAGTTCTTACAGCTGGCTTAATAAGTTTCCGACAAGGGAATTCGCAATTGGGTCAGAAGCTAATGAGAGCTCGTGTGGTTGCCCAAGGTGCTACAGTTGCAATTATGGTTGGTACTGCATACTATTATGGAGAGCCATTGCCAAAATTCCCCGGCCTTTGAATTAGACAGTACAAGTTCTTTTGTGAGAACTGTGGATGAGTTTTAGACGGCAGTTTTATTTTTTTTTCTTTCAATCAAACTTTCATAGCGCCCTTTGTTAGTCCATTCCTATTGTTGATGAACTGAAGCCGTCCACAGTATATTCTTGTTTTAAATCCTTGAATTATGTTTTCAATAATTGTGATGTAGTAAACAGTGGTGGGTGGAGGATGGCTACCATGGTAGCAATTAACTAGTTGCTGCATGGTTTTGTTCTTCCCAACGATCGGACCTCTGGATTGAATGCTGAATTGAAGCAACTGAGCTATATTTTAATGCCTTAAGAATTTTTTGTGTTGAAATCCACCTGTTGGTAAATGTTATCCGTGGCACCATTTCAGAAAGTTCTTTCTTCATATTTTCTGGTGAATGAGGAAGTTTGAAGTTCGAAAGAGGGATTCTTGCAGATGTGGATTGTTGAAGCTGCTTGATTTCACTAAATATTTTTGGTGCAGAGCAAGAAACATAAAACAACGGTATTTGGGAAGGAAGACCAGATAGGAGGTGCCGTTGATGCGGGGTAAAAGAGTATGGTGGTGCAATGTATGAGGCTAATGAATCATGGGATTTGGAAATCATTACATTTGCGCGAGTTTATTTCTGCATTGTAGATGGGTTCCTGGTTTGAACATATTACTTCTAAGTGGCAGTTAAACAGTATGATTTTTATGTTCTTATCCACCGTTTGTTACACTTACTCGAGTACAAAGGTGTGGTACCTGTGGTACTGGCCATGATCGAGGAAATGTGTTACTCTGTCCCGGTTGAGTTAATAAGTCAGTCTTAGGGCTGACTCAGATGGTCGAGGTTGGCTGAACTATGGGGCATTGTTCCAATGAGATGTGTGACTTGCCTAGCGGCATGATGTTTGTCCTGAAGAGGGCCATCTACCGAAAGCAACTTCAGGCATCGTGGAATTGGCTTCATCTCTTGGTCGGAAACACAAAACAGCTTAATTCAGATGAGTTGGGGGGCATGGATGACACCGCATAGATCTTTAATGCATCTCTCTCTGTCCATATTATATATAAATTGGAAAACGCTAAATGTTTTTCTAACTTACAATTTATTTTTGATTCTCTATTTTAAATCTAATGAGCTCCTCTGCATATAATAGAGAGTGAGATTGTATGTGGGTTGTAAGTGAATAAGACAAGTGACATTACTCGTATAAATTACGTATAACAGGGACATGCTCGAGCTATACCATACGCTCTTGAGGAAATGATATAAGATTAAAGGAAAGTTTACTGTTGAAGGCCCTCAGGGCATGGAATATGCCCACAATACATTAAATTGATACTATGTGTATCATTATGTTGCATACCGAATGTAGATATTAATGACAATGTATATATTTTATATTGTACTATATATACCGGTTAAATTGATATTTATAACTCTGATAGAAGGAGAAACTTCTTAATCAAAATATTATTACTTAACCAATTAATCTTCAAGTTAATTTCTAAATGTAAACTCTGCGTTAATATCTCAATTGACTACAATTAAATTATTATAATTTTATATATAGGATCCAAATTAAGTGCCACATCACATGTGACTTTGACACCGACCTAATCGTGACGTTAGACCCTACGTAAGGAGTATTGTTTGCTCAATATATAATCAGAGTATACAAATATGAAAAGATAAATCATAAACATCGCTATTGGACAATTAACACACATGCCAACAAACCATACATATAACATTAGAATTGACATTTGTTGCGTCATCGAATCCTAACTCTGATAATGACGAGGATCCGATAGCAATACCAAATAATGATCATGTGAAGTAGAGAGAGGGAGTACGCGAACTAATACGCAGAGAGTTTTTATGTGATAAACCTTCTCTTGAATGAGAAGGAAAAACCACGAGACTTTTTTCTGAGAATCGTTTTACTATATTGTATTTGTTTACAGGATACGCTCAAGTACAGAAGGCTGAGGATTAAGCGTATCGAGACTCTAAAGAGTCACTCTTACAACACTAATCCTCATTTTCTCTCTTTATTCTCTCTCTATTATGGGTTGCAATAGTAAATGCTCAATCCTTTATTTGGTAAATAATTAAGATATTTATAATGGTTAAACTTCCCATTGAAAGGTGTCCACGTGGGGTTGGCGTACGTAGGAGATCCTGCCACAAACTTTATAAACCCCTTTTACTGTGTCAGAAAGATTGCGTGCACGCTTGCCTGGTGTGACGTTTTCTCTGCAGGGCCACATGCTCTACCATCCATTATTCTTCTTACAGTCTCATACAATCAGCCACCGAATCTCTGCCATGCCGTTTTTATAGGTTGGGAGCATTCGAGACCCATATTGGGTCCACAGGCCATAACGAACTTTGAGCCCACTGTCTCACGGGTCAGCGTTGGCACCTAGACCTTTTGGGCCACCGTGGCATTAGGGCCCAATTCCAGGGAAATGGATTTTTGATGTGGGCCTTGAGTATCAATACCCATCACTAGCCCCCCATGCCAAAGATTCAAAAGTTTCAATCTTTGACATGTCTTCTGTTCGCGGAAATACTCCAAGCAACAATTGAAAGCGTTCTTTGTTGATATCTACCCGTGTCCTTTGCTCTCTGCGAATGTCTGCGGGAATCGTGGGAACCAAAAGTTCGAGGACAAGCAACTAAAACATCCAAGAACACACTAAAGCTCATACTTTGTCTAAAGCGTCTGGGAGACTTTTGGGTCTATGGCATGACCATGGAGTTCGAGGACTTTTTGGGTTTTTTAAGTAGTGCTAGGTGTTCACAAATGATCTCCATCTTCACATATTTGCTCAAGACCCAAAGATGTCCTCAGATTATTCTTTCCTTGATGCAGGGACGTCCGAGTATGCTAACGCACGTTTGCATCTGAGAATTTCCTTTGAGTTTGAGAGCTTGACTTGCACCGCCATTTCTGCCATTAAATCACAATAAAGCGCAATCAATGAGACTGACGTTGCCTTGAAAAATCAAAACCCACAATCTCTAGCAGCATACGGGTGATTGACGAGTGGTAAGGGCAATGATGAACGTGCTTTTTTGATTTTGAAACATTTTTAGCCATTTCAAATACGATTTTCATCCTTTATTTTCACTTCGCTACTCTTAGAGTTCTCTCAAACTTCTTCGCTGCCATTTTCTCAAGTGTTTTTCCTTCTCATTTCCAACGTGCTTCTTCTTTGATTCCCATGGCTCCCGACATTAGAGATATTGTTTCTTCCCTGTCTCTGGACAACATTGATTATATTCGTATGAAGTACGATATCCCTGATACGATGACGATGGTGGTTCTTGAGCCTGGTGATAGGGCGTGTAGCCCACCTGATGGATTTATTACCGTATACGAAGTTCACCTCAAGGGTGGGCTTCGTTTTTCTGTCCCGTTGGAGTTGTACCACATCATGATGGAGCTGGGCATTCCGTTTGCGAGGTTTTAGTCTAACACCATCAGGTATCTTGTTTCACTTTGTGTTTTTGCTCGCTGCCACCAAAAGGTGCCTAAGGTAGTTATGGTAAAGGTTATGTTTCGCTTTACCCATAACCTAGATTGGATTGTCATGACCCTACACCCCAAGTTTGCCGTTATGAGTGGTAGAAATCTTGATTCCACCAAGAGGTGAAAAAATAAATTTTTCTTTTTAGGTGTCCGAGAGAACTGGGCTCTCTCCCTTATTTAAAGAAATGTGGTGAGCAATCACTACTCGGACGCCTCCAAGGAAGAGAGAGAGATTGCCAAGAGGGTCATAGATTTAGCGATGGCCAACCTTGGCACCTTTAATGAGAATAAGAAGAATATTTGGTTAAGGCCTAAGAACTTGGCGAAAGCCAAGTGAGGGACTCAGTTCGAGGGCTCTGGCGCTGTTGCTGCTCAGAAGAAGAAGAAGAAATTGAGAAAAAAGGAGGTGACCCGAAGGATCGAGGAGCCAACCGAGCGCCCAAAGAAGAGTCATCGGACTGTGGCTTTGAAGGAATCGGCGGCCATTGTTGAGTATTCCTCGTCTGATGACGACACTACTATGATAGCACCCCGGGTAATGAGGTCGAGACCTCTACAGGTAGTGCCAGTCCGAGAGGCTGAAGGTCTTGGACCTTTGCCCACATTTGAGTCCTCAGGGGAGCCATCTCAGTCTATGATCCAGCCTGTGAAGCCAATCGTTTCCTAGCCTTCTCCTAAGGAGTCAATGCCTTACATTCCTTGCGAGTTCACTGGCGATGCCTCGGACTTGATTGATAGTCCATCCAAGGTCGCTGTTGAGGGACAGGCTTTGAGGAGGCTGTGGTAGCTCAGGCCGAGGAAGCAGCGATGACAACGATTACGATAATTTCTGCTGATACTGCTAAAGATGAGGAGTGCATATCGCGGAGCAACTCGTCGCAGAGGCTTATGAGCCCCCATGCTTGGCGATCCAAATTTACAGTCCAGTGATGACGTCGCCGGCAGCCTTGAGGACCTCTTATTCAAGGACAGCGCAAGGGCACCACCTGCTACTGGAGTTGATGTTGGGGCTGAGATTTCTGTGGTACAGGAGACCATGGCCACAGGACCCAGAGAGCTAGAACCCTCAAAGAGGAGAGTTCTTCTAGGAGCTCTTTTGTGACTCTGGTATTCCTTTGTCCTCACCCTGATTTTGTCATCATTTCTTCATACTTTACTAACTTATTTTGCTTTTGCAGCTTCAGGATATGGCTTATGGCTTTAGCGCAATCATTAGTGAGGCTTCCCAGGCTTACGTAGAGTTAGAGGCTTCCAGGTCATTGGGGGGACACGTCCAAAGTTTAGAGCTTAAGCTTGCCGAAGTTGAGAGCTGCATTTCCACCCTGAAGGGCCAGCTCAAGAGCAAGAGAGGTTGCATGTTGTCCTTTGAGGGAGAAATATCTTGCTGGAATAGGAGCTCAAGACTTCATTGAAGCCTGCAGACATCGCACCAGCTCTTCAGCGCGAGTACTAGGATGCCATTGATATGTGCCGTTGGGCTATGAGGCTTTTGGTTCCAAGGTTCCCAATCACTGTCTTTGACCAGATGAGCTTCAGTGCTCAGCATAAGAATGACCTGATTGGCCTCTTGGACAGTTGGAGATCTTCTGAGGCTTCACAGTTGGGGCCGTCCGACCAGCCAGAGTCCTCAGAGTAGGTCGGACCATTAGCCCCTTGGTGTGTCCTATTGTACATATATATATATAGATATATGCATACTACTGTACACATATCGATTTTATGAATAAGATTCAAATTGTTTAAGTGCAAACGTCCTGTTGGTTTTTGTGGTTCTCTCTTAGACTTAGGCTCTCAGAAAATTTTGCCCTTTCTAAGAAAAAATGTCTGAGAACTTTGACCATTGTTGACTGAAGGTGTGACCTCTTGAGCCTTTGCACACTTATCATTTCTAAGCCCCATAAGTTTTAAGTTCAATTTCTAGGGTTGCTTGGCATCGTGGCTAAGTATTAGTATGACCTCTTTGGCCGCTCGGATTTAGCCGAGTTTTACTACAATCTGTTCGGCTGATTAGACTTAACTGAGTTTTTGGGCAATTGAAAGGAGTCTTATCCACTTAACCTAGGGGCAGCCTAGGTCTTATTACTTTATGAGATGGTGTGTGATCACTTAGCAGAACACAAGATGATAATTTAAACAAAAACTATTGTTTTATTAATGACACGTGGTACAAGCATGCAACATAAACAATATACTTGCATGTTTTACAAGCTTATTGATAATATCTTTTGAGGTGATCAATGTTCAATATTCGTGGGACAAGCCTTCTCTCCTGGGTACGTAGCTTGTACGCCCCATTTTGTAGGATCATCGAGACTAGGAACGACCTTTCTCAATTTAGGGAGAGCTTATTCCGGCCAGTGTTTTTCCGGGAGGCTTCTATTCTTCTCATCACCAAGTCTTCTGCCTCAAACCGGCGTACTTTCATCTTCTTATTGTAATACTGGGTGACCCTTTGTTGGTATGGCGCAGTCTGCAGTCTTGCTGTGTCTCAAACTTCTTCAAGAAGGTCAAGGTTCTTTCGAATTCTTTGTATATTATTGAGGGGATTGAACCTTTTCACGTGGAGGCTTGGCAGCCCGACCTCCACTGGGACGACCTCCTCGACCTCGTAACACAGGCTAAAAGGAGTTTCTCGCGTTGGCTTCCTCGGAGTTGTCCTGTAAGACCACAAGATAGATAGTAGCTCTTCAACCCATAAGCCCCCAGCATGCTCCAACTTCGTTTTCAACTCATGTAGTATCGTGCGGTTTGTGACCTTTACTTAGCCATTGTATTGCGGGTATGCTACCGATGTGTGCAGCAACCCTATTCTCAGGCTGGTGCAATACTTGGTGAACATTTTTCGGAGAATTAAGTCCCATTATTAGTCACAATGTATTTTAGAATCCTGAACCTGCACACAATGTTCTGCTTGATGAGGTTTGTAGCGTTCTGCTCGGTTATCTGAGCCAATGGCATGGCCTTAACTCACTTTGTGAAGTAGTCGATCCTGATGATTAAGAACTTCCTTTATCCGGATGCTATCGGCAGTGGCCCAAGTATGTTCAGCCCCTATTTCACGAAGGGCCCAGGTGACTGTAGAGTTCTGAATTCCGTATGTGGCTGGTGGGAAAGGTTGCCGTGGACTTGACAATTCTCGCATTTTTGTACGAACTCCATGGCGTCATGCTTCATGGTTGGCCAGTAGTACCTTTAGTTCATTAGCTTGAACGCGAGATTTTTGCATCCAATGTGAGATCCGTAAACCCCAAGATGCACCTCTCCGAGGGCGTAATCAACCTCTTCTGGGGTAAGGCACCTCAAGTAGGGGGTAGAGAATCCTCGACGATACAATCAGCTTTCCATGATAGTATACCACTCGACCGTCTTCTTCACCTTCTTAGCCTCTTCAGCATCATCGGGCAATGTCCCATCAGACAAATACCTGAGGTAGGGGGTTATCCAGTTATTGGCCTCGGATATCTACATAACTTCTGTCTCGGAGTCTTCTATACTAGATTTGTTGAGGACCTCACGCATTCTTCGGGTATATTGCTCTCGATTTCCTAAGGCTGCCACTTTTGCCAACTGGTTAGCCTTTTTGTTCTCTTTTCGTAGGATGTGGACTATTTTTACCTTCTTAAAGGCTGTCACAAGCTCTCGGACCTTTGAGAGGTATTTGGACAGTTATGGGCTGTTGGTTTCAAAGTTTCCACTAATTTGATTGACGACCATCTCGAAATCACTGTAGACAATCAAGTCCTTGGTAGAGCACTCCTTTGCCAATTGTAGTCCCGCAAGTAGGACCTCGTACTCTACCTCGTTGTTGGTTGCTGGGAATCTAAGGACCATTGAATATTTAATCTCTGATCTTTCGGGCGTCTTCAGCACAATGCTAGCTCCCCAACCATCCTTCATTGATGAGCTGTCCACGTGCAGAGTCCATGCTACTGGGCTGTATAAGTCTTTGGCATCGAAAGTGTTCGAGGAGTCTTGAGTTGCTGTCGCGGTTATGTCAAACTCACCCAACTCAATGGCCCACTTGACCAACCGTCCTGACGTTTTTAGCTTTTCCAAAATCGCTCTTAAGGGCTGGTCGGTTAAGATGACTACTTTGTGTGCTTGGAAGTATGGTCTCAATTTTCGAGCGAAATACATGAGCGTCAGAGCCATCTTTTCCGCATGGGAATACATTGTCTTAGCGTTAGCCAAGATCATGCTGATGTAGTACAAGGGTTACTGCCTGCCATTCTACTGACTTACGAAGGTTGAGCCCAAGGTTTTGTTTGAAACTGAAAGGTACAGGTACAACTCCTCGCCTATTTGGAGAGAAGTCAACAGAGTGGGTTTGATTAAGTTCTCAAAAGGATTCTTTGCAGTCGACCGTCCATTGGAAGCCGTTATTCTTTGTCCCTTTCAGGGCCTTGAAGAACGGCAAATATTTCTCGGAAGACTTGGCCAAGAAACGTGACAGTGCTGCTAACCTTCCGGTGAGCCTCTGGACCTCCTTCACTATTTGAGGGGATTTCATTTCAAGGATGGCCTTGATCTTTTCTGAATTTGTTTCAATCCTTTGACGCAAAACAATGCAGCCTAAGAATTTCTCAGATGTCACTCCAAATGTGCACTTGGTTGGATTGAGTCTCATCTGATACATTCTTAAGACGTTGAAGGCCTCATCCAGATCTTGGATTTGGTGGTTAGTTATTTTACTTTTGACAAGAATGTCGTTCACATAGACCTCCACGTTCCTTCCAATCTGGCATTCGAATATTTTATTTACGAGTCTTTGGTAAGTAGCACCTGCATTCTTGAGGCCGAAGAGCATGACTTTGTAACAGTATGTCCCCTGGTCCATCATGAATGACGTGTGCTCCTCGTCTTCGGGACTCATCCTTATTTGATTGTAGGTTGAGTAAGCATCCATGAAGCTTAGAAGCTTGTGGCTGGATGTCGAGTTTACAAGTGAATCAATCCTCACGAGTGAGAAGCTGTCCTTTGGGCATGCTTTATTGACGTCTATGAAATCTACGCACATCCTCCACTTCCTATTATTCTTTTTCACCATCACAACGTTAGATAGCTAATCTAGGTAGTGCACCTCCCTTATGAATCCTGTGTCTAGAAGCTTCTTTACCACCACCCGGATTGCCACTAGCTTCTCCATGGAATAATTCATCCTTTTTTGCCTAACGGGCTTACGATTGGGATCTAGGCCCAACTTTTAGACCGTTACTCTAGTCGATATCCCTAGCATGTCGCTTGGAGTCTAAGTAAAGACGTTCGAGTTCTTCCGCGGGAAGCTGATAAGCTGGTCTCAGAAGGCTTGAGATAGAGAACTTCTTATCTGGATGGCTTTTTTTTAGATCTCTGAGATCTAAAAAGATTCGGTCGATAGCTTCTTCAAACTCGGCTTGTTGCAATGTCATCTCATCATGGAAGTCTAAGTCTTCCATGGGCTGAAGAAGAGGAGTTTGGGTGATCTGGGACAGGTAGCACATCCGTCCAGTAGCCTAGTCCCCGAGGACTTCCCCAATCCCGTATAATGTTGGAAACTTTATCTTTAAGTATGGGATTGAGGTTATGGCCCCGAAGGCGGTCAAGCAAGGGTGTCCGAGGATCGCGTTATAGACCGAGGGTAGGTCTACCACCAGAAAGGAAAGGGTCTTTGATGATATCCTCGGATGGGTTCCTAGTGTGATCTCAAGTTGGATGATTCCCTACACTGGCACTGGCTCGTTGCCCAGTCCATAGAGGGGTCCCTCAGTTGTGGTCATTTGGCTTCTTCCGAGCCCCAATTTAAAGAAAGTATCAAGATTGAGAATATTTCATGAGCTTTTATTATCAATCAATACTCGTTTCATTTGGTAGTCTAAGCTACCATCCGAAATGAGTGCCGTTACAACTAGGGGTTTAGAATGGGGGATGTTACATGGGCCATATCTTCGTGACAAAAAATAATGACATTATCCCTAGATTCTATCCTCGATTTCTTATTCTTCGTCGCTGGATCCTCCTGAGCGCCACTTCTGGCCGGGCAGGTGGAAATCATGTTGATCACCCCCGTGGCCACTCTACCTCTTGGTTGGTCAGCCTCACCTGCTTTTGCTATTCTGGATGAATACTCGGGTCTTTATAGGAAGCGGTTGAGGTGACCTCTCTTGATCAGCTCATCGATCTCCTTCTGTAATGTCCTGCAGTCCTCGGTATCATGGCTTCCACAACGGGGATCATGATAGTATTTGGACTGGTCACCACCTTTTGGGTTCTTTATTACCTTAGGTCATTTCAGAAACTTTTCATCCTGAATCTACATTAGGATGTTGGTATGCGAGTCGTTTAAGGGTGTAAGGTTGATGGGCCTGTACTGCCTATGAACGTTCTGCTCGGACTTTTGCTGCTTCCTGGGTACTCGAAAGTCTTGTCGGCCTTCGTGCCTCCTTTTCCCCTCCATTGTCCTCGGAGGGTGGCACTCCACCTGTACGGGTCTCTTTGCATTGTTTGCTTCTTCCACCGTGATGTAAGCTCTAATTATGCTCTCGGCCTCCCTAAACGTCTGCGGACCCTTGTGCACGAGGTGCTTGAAGAAGTTAGCTCTTTCTAGTGCGGACAGGAAAGTGGTCAGCTTGACCCCATTAGTCAGCTTTGGGATCTGCCTGGCCTCAGATATGAAGTGGGATAGAAAACTCTTCACACTTTCCCTGGCTCTTTGCTTTATACGAGTGAGGTGCTATGGTTGCTTCTTGATCCGCTAGCTGGAAGCAAATTAGGAGAGAAAAGCTTCTGTCAACTCGTTGAATGCATGGATGCAGTCCACAGGCAGCCCATAGAACCAGATCCTTGCGTCGCCCTTGAGTGTCACGGGGAAGAATTGGCACATTGTCATTTTATCTAAGCCTTAAAGGCTCAGATGCTCGCGGAAGTGGTCCAAGTGATCCATTGGATCCACACTTCCATCATAAGCGTCGAGGTTTGGTATTTTGAACTTTGGGGGAAGCGGCCTTGTCCTAACCTCCATTGTGGATGGAGACCTACGGAGGTTAGCAGCTCCTCCCTCAGCATCGCCAAAAACTTGGCAAAATACCCTATCGAGCTTCTCCTCCACCTGAGGCATGGCCGTCATCTTCTTTTCGTTGAGGTAAGTTCTCAACTCATAGGGGTCTTGTGCAGTTTGCTGCCCTAGACGACTCTTAGTCCTCGGAGGGACCTCTTCGACAGGAGCCGCGTCCTGAATGGTGCACTCCTGATCGTCATAGGCATAGTGAAGATTTTGCTTCTTTGGGCTTTCCTCTTGTATCCGAGGGCCTAAACGCCCTTGGAGGCATGACGGGGCCCTACTACTGGGGCAACCTGCATCTGAGGGTCATTGTGTTGTGTAGCTCGTTTACTGGGGTGTTTCTTCCATTTTCTCCTCTTCTGAGATGTTGTGGTTTGAGAGGCCTTGGACGGGGCCTCCCTCATCCGTGCGTCTATCTTGAGCAAAGGCCTTGGACAGTGGTGGACAAATCGTCTATTCTCAGTGCCAACGCTCATTCATAGGGATCAGGATGATCCTCTACTCTGACGCAGGATGTAGGGCCGTTGGTCCCTAAGCATGCCTCTCAGATAGGAGTATTGGTTTGTCCTTGGGTGTTCATCATTTTTGAGTTTATTAGAAAATACATTGAGTTGACTTTTTGTTATGTTTCTCATAGATGGTGCCAACTGTTGCGTCCTCAGATCCTTACTTTGATAATGACAAGGATCCGACAGCAACACCAAATAATGATCATGTGAAGCAGAAAGAGAGAGAGAGTATGCGGATTGATACACAAAGAGTTTTTACGTCGAAAACTTTCTCTTGAATGAGAAGCAAAAACTATGAAACTTTTGTCCGAGAACTGTTTCACTATCTTGTGTTTGTTTACAGGATGCGCTCAAGTACAGAAGGCTGAGGACTAAGCGTATGGAGACTCTAGAGAGTCACTTTTACAACACTAATCCTCTTTTTCTCTCTCTATTCTCTCTATATTACAAGTTGCAATATTAAATGTTCGATCATTTATTTGGTAAACAATTAAGGTATTTATAGTGGTCAAGCTTCCCATTAAAATGTGTCCACGTGGGGTTGGCATACGCAAGGATCCTACCACCAACTCTGTAAACCTCTTTTACTTTGTTAGGAAGATTACGTGCACGCTCGCCTGGTGTGATGTTTTCTCTACAGGACTGTGTGCTCTGTTGGCCATCATTCTTCTTACAGTCTAGCAAGATCAGCCACCAAATCTCTGCCACACAGCATTCGAGGCCTATGTTAGGTCCACGGGCCATAATGGACTTTGAGCCCACTGTGTCTCACGAGCCAGTTCTGGCGCTTAGACCTTTTGGGCCGCCGTGGCATCAGGGCCCAACTCGAGGGAAATGGATATTTGATGTCGGCATTGGGTATCAGTACCCATCAACATCTAATCATCGAACAATCGACAATCATTAAAGTAAATTATAACCTATTTTTAGAATTAGAAACATCAACTTATTATATTAATCAACACGTTCTAAAACTGTTCAAATTTAACAAGACACATTAACAGATATTGAATACCATAATACAACATGTTAGACATGTAAATGTTGTCTGAAAACTAACTATATCACAAACATATGTCCAAAACTAAAATTTAAGTTAAAATTATAACATTAGCTACTGTCTAAAAATATAAAACAACAATAAACATTGTTCAAAATAATATTATAATCCATAAACATAACAATCTAAACTCTTTGTATCAGCCCATCCTCCAATCCTATTCATCTATTAAGAACTTGTATATTTTATTTAAGAGAGTTAAAAAACAACAAGGAGTAAGTTAAGAGCTTAGCAATGCACTATAATATATCAATGAACATTTATACTTTGTATTAAAATATAATAGACGAACTATATAATATGATTGGATACAATGACTTGACATTTTTATAATACTTATACAGGAAATTTAGTTTATACATTTGTAGATTTCTTATCAAATTTTTATTTAATTTATATATCAAAATATATTTAATTCTTATTTTTCTTAGAGATTAGAATCAATAGGCCTTACCAACTAAATAAGCAGACAATCAAAACTCGGGTTGTGTATGCTCCCACACAATTAAAGACTATACGCTTTTATTTAAAATATAAAGGTGAGCCGTCTACATATAATCCCATAGGCGGTATAGACGGGATCGGACATTGCTTCTTAATCTACAATTATATAGGTTTCAATATCGATATACTATTATAATATATTAAGATGTGTCATAATATACTACCTACTAAATTATAACCATAGTCCAATATAATATTTTACGAAAATTCTATACCTTTCTTTTTAATTCATAATTTTCTCACTCATGAAAAAAAAATTATATTTGTTAATTTAATTGTATAATTTTTCTTCAATCAATTTTTAATTTCATGCATAATATTCTGTAAAATTTAGTCATAATAAATTTTAAAATATGAAATACTAAATTAACCAATTAATGTAAAAAATTTAGCAGGCATGTATAATTCAGCATATGTGTAGAATTTTATAGAAATTTAAAACATATAGGTTCAACTATGTGTATTATTTAGTTCATATAACTCATATGTTTGATATTTTCAAGTATGTGAAATTTTATGTATGAATTTAAGGCATGTAAGGATTAAAGTTCAACAATATGATAGAAAAATCAGCAACATGTAGAATTTTAGCTTAATAACATACATGCAGAGTAATTTACATAAATTTTTAGAACATATACTAGCATTTTCTAAACATACAAAAGTGTTATCTATAAAATTAAACATGCAGGATTAGTAATCTAGAAACTCAGACCATGCACGAGGATGATTTGTAGTATTTAGAATACATATACATTATGTTTAATTTAGGCATGAGTTGTCATAAAAGTTTGCTAAAATATCATTATAAATTGACATGCATGCTCAATACAAATATATTAACTTCAAAATTTTAATCTGGATGAGTATTAGAACTAAAATGCTCAAGAGATTTGACAAAGAACATCAACAATAGAAGGAGGAGCTTGAGTGCATTTACCTTCACTCCAATTTACCCAAAATCTTACTAGAATCACTTCAATTTCGTGTTCCTTGGGTTCCCTTCTCTTCCTCTCTCTCTTCTCCCTAGTTGCTTCTCTCTCAATGTTCAAAAAGCTCGGAAAAAATGACAAAAATGGCTTAGGTGCTATATTTATATAGCAGTGTGCCCAAGTGCTGAATCAGGTGTGCGTCGGGCGCTGGGTCATGGGTTCATTGTGCTCGAGCGTGGCTGGGGCGTGCATCAAGCACGAAGTTATTACCAACGATTGCTCGAGCATCTCTCAGGCATGTATCAAGCGTGACCAATCTGCTAATCAAGTGGTCGTGCACCGGTTAGGCGCCCCTCAGGTGTTGACCCATGGGTTTTGGTGCTCAAGCACGGGTTGAGCCACTGTTAGATGCCGAGTCGACTCATCCAATTTTGACTATTTAATCCAATTATTCACATTATTTAACATCAATTTTAATTATATTAATTTAATCATTTAAGATTATCATTAATCAAAGATTTGGGCCTTACATTTCCCCTATCTACATTACCTAGAAGCTCCACCAGATTCCAATGATCAATCTTCTGACAGAATTTGTACTTTTCCATTGAATTTTGCTAAATCAAAGTGTTCCTATGTCAAAATTAAGTCAATATATCACAGTTTATCCAATGAATATAACAACTTGGAAGAGTAAAACAAGAAGCTCGAAAGGAAATGCTTATCATAAGGATTTAACTTCAATAATTTTTCATGGTTAAACAGCAAACTCATACTAAAGGTGCAGTATATCAAGTCTCAAATTTTCTTCTAAAGAACATTTTCCATGGCAAAAACATAGAACATATGAAATAGAAAATGAGTATATTTACAAATCAGAAAAAAATTAGATTGTGTTCCACATTCAATCAACCCATCTTCATATGACAGAAATATGAATTGTAATTTTAATCTTTCAAGTATTTAAACTTTATCATTTTTTATGGTTCATATGAGAGAAATCCTACCTTGAATTAGTAAAGACTAGTAGAGCCTCAGAATTCTTGAAGAGCAAGCCACCATGGGTGGCAAAGAAGGGAGAAAATACGAGTGACTCAACCGCCATAGAAGCTTATGGTGGATCATTGATGGTGTCGCCGGTCAATGCAACCTTGTATGTCTAATCCTTTTGTACCTAGCAATCTTGCATGGTCCAACGGTCCTGTCTGCATTGAGAAATCTTTTGTAGACACCCAATTAACACAATTGTAAAATCCTCTTTCATAAATAAAATATCAACCAAGATATATCAGTATTAGGCTTCAAATACTAATATTTCTTAATACAAAATCATGATATGATGCCTTATCAATTAAATGTCAACCAAAATATCCGATATTTAGCTAATATTTTATATAATATTTATTTATCAACTTACAATTCTCATAATTCTTTTTTTAGATATGCTATATATTCATGTGTGTTATATATTATATCTGATATTAATATAACTGCTACTAATATCTATAACGATATCGATTCCTATTATGACCATTCATGTCCTCATTTATAGTGGTGAAGTCGAATTAATAGTCACAAGCTCATGACAATCACAAAATTCAGTTGTTTTCTTGATGTATTTATTAGTATTGTCCTAAGCACCTCTGGTGGTCGACGTAGAAATGGCAATCTACTGATTAAAACCAATTGTCAATTAAGGAGAATTGAAATATTTAAATATAATCCTTGTAGAATGTTCTATTTATACAGTTTAATCACAAATTATCATGGCAGTCATAGTTTAATCATAGTATTAGCTTAAAATATAATATATGCAAGTTAGAAAACATGTATTACATGATTAGAAAAAGGTTTGGATCGTTTTTTTAAAACTATAATTGTAAGATATGGATCCTGAATTTTAAAATTTAATCATGATTTATTAAATTAAAATAAGAAATTTTGATAAAAAAAAAGGATTATGAGTGTCAAATACATGATTAGAAATAGATTTGGATCAGTTTTTTAAGACTATAATTGTAAGGTATGGATCCTGAATTTTAAAATTTAATCATGATTTATTAAATTAAAATAAGAAATTTTGATCAAAGAAAAAGGATTATGAGGGTCAAATTCAAAGTTAGATAGGTTACATTGAGTTGATGGATATTTAATTGGCACCTGACGTTCGTACATGCTTGTTCTCGATAGAGAATTACACTTGATGGACTCCTACTGGATCTTGAGCACACTTTCTAGTGTATTCGCATTTGATACACGCATGAGAGAAACTTAAGTGCGCTGAGGTAGAATACCAGTACCTGATGCGTGCTCGAAGTAGAGCTCGTGCGCTACTATGATTGGCCGTGGCGTCTAATACCTGGTCGTATGCTAGTTTGATAGTTAAGTCATGCCTATTTGATTTTCGATCATTTCTTTCCATATTTTGAGAGAGGAGAGAGCAGGAAAATAGGAGAAGAAAGAGAAAAGGGGGACAAGAAGTTAGAGAAGCTATGTTCAAATGAATCAAACTAAAATTTTGGTAATTTGAAGTTAGGGCAAGTGTATTCCAAATCTTCCTTTTATTTGTTGCTGATTTCTTTCTACTTTTGAGTATTTATTATTTTGAGTGCTCATACATAACATATTTTCGTAATTGAGATAGTATTGTTTTATATGTATGAACTTTCACTCCCATTCTTTATAATTTTTATAAAAATCATATTCTTAATTCATATACTTTGGATTAATAAATTATTTTTCTATAATTTTCTTACATACATGTGTTAAATTCATGGTTAAATTACTCTCATATACTTTAAATTTGTGCATAATATTTTGTATATTTAAATTTATTAAATATATGATTTATGTACTCTAAAATTTCTTAAAATTTACCTAGCATGTTTGCTTATAGAAGTGAATTACTGTTTTTTTACACTAACTTGCTAAGAGCAATTCCACATGTTTAAAAACCTTATAATTTTACTTTTCATGTTTTAAATTAAGCTTCATAAAGTTTTTGAAGAACATTAAAGTATGGCAGGATAAGGAATTGAAGAAATTTGATGAAAAATTTTATAATTTGTTAAATGATGAAGAATCTTTTCTTCATATTGAGAAAATACAAAAATTATATGAAATTGTATAAAGCTTTTATTTACTTAAATGTTAGACTAATGTAATAAGTTTAGTGGTAATATATTATGATTGCCTTAGTATATTGTAGTAGTGATTGGGGTTTGAACCTATCATTTGTGCCTAAAAGTGATGTTTGGCTTTATCTATAGGTGATATATATAACGGTTCACCTATAAGTCTTAAATAGTAGTTTAACGCCTTTAGTTATGTGAAAATAAATATAAGCCGAGTTTTGATTATTTACTCATTTAGTTGGTATGACCCTATTGGCCATTAGTCATTAAGAATTTATATAATTGAATATAAATTGTATAGCACAATTTGACTAAGATTAGAAAAAAAATTTAAAAAGATATACACATTTATCATGAAAATTTCTGACATTTCATTTGAATTTGATTCATTACTACTTCCAGCATGTTTTTATGTAAATTGTATGTTTAATTATAGAATTATATGCCTTACTAAACTTTAAACTTTAAACTCACTCGTGTTTTTTTTTTTTTTGCTTGCCCTATTCAGATTAACAGTTTTGACACTTGTAAGATGAGTTAGATTGAAGGAATAGATATCCAAAGAGATTAGGATTATAAATATTGCTTATTTGATGATATATTTAGTTTCTGATCAACAACTTATAATGTTTATATTATTTGAATTATGGTATATAATTAAACAAATAGACGTTAGTTTATCTAGTATTAGTCTATTATGGATGTAATTTATTTTATTTTTTAGATTAGATATGACTCCTTACATAAGATCCGATATCATGGTATGGTTGATATTTGGAACCATTTCTCAGTGTGACAAATTTATGTCATGTGGTTTGATCAATTAATATTTTTGGGTCAGTTGAAATATCGATTTGTAGGTTGTATTTGAAAAT
This sequence comes from Nepenthes gracilis, assembly GCA_033239525.1. NCBI lineage: Eukaryota > Viridiplantae > Streptophyta > Magnoliopsida > Caryophyllales > Nepenthaceae > Nepenthes > Nepenthes gracilis. Next base: position 8,636,999 of record BSYO01000033.1, read on the forward strand.
TAATTGGATCTATTAATTGTTAATGGCTAATCTAGCTAATTGTTGCTGTTGGGATCGGGTTTTGGGACATGACAAGTGATATCAGAGAAGTCAGAAGGAGGATACCTTATTTGGTTTAAGGATCTAATTTGGTTAAATATTTTATGATAGGATCAGAAATATCATTAGGACAAGGTGGCATTGGATCAAACTCTTGCCCTGATCAGAAAGAACAATATTTAGCTATTATAGTTAGGATGGTGGACGTAATGGCGTCCATGGTTGGAGGATCTTGGAACCCTGAATCACAATGGTTAACCCACCAGCAACAACCTATGATCAAATCACAAATGTGAGTGTGCTAGACGATCTAGATCTTACCAAAGTTGAGATTTGGATTTAGGGAATTGAAAAGGTTTTCGAAGTTATTCACTATCAAGAGGAGGATAAGGTTGTGTTTATCTCCTATAAGTTGGAAAGAGAGACGGACCATTGGTGGTCAATTAGAAAGCAAGTTATTGGATTGGAGAATGAGCAGACCTCCTAGGAGATATTTGTGGAGGCTTTCATGGATAAGATTTTTAAATGAGCTTGAGGGAACATAAGGAGGATAATTTTTTTCATCTATGGCAAGGAAACTTAACTGTAGTAGAGTATGATATCAAGTTTACCGAGTTATCTCACTATATCCCAAACATTATCCACAATAATGCGAGCAAAGTAAGAAAATTTTTACAATGATTAAATGATATTATAAAGAAGCAGCTTGTGATGTTAAAGTTAAGGACATGTGGAGAAGTATTGGATCAAAGTCTCCTATAAGAACAAGAGTTGGAAAAGAAAAATTTTTTTGAGAAGAAGTCAGTTGGTCGAGGAGGCTAAAGTTTGGGATTGGGAGAATCCCACAAGAGGTCGAAATTAATGGAGAAAGGAAAGAAAGGAGCTAAACTCCAAGATGTACCGGGCCCTCAACAAGAAAAGCCTGCGTGCCCTAATTGTAGGAAGTCTCATAGAGGAAGATCATGTCATAAGGTATTGAGAGTGTGTTTTAACTATAGCCAATTTGGCCATATGATCAAGGATTGCCGACATCCCTTGAGGAAAACGATGATGAAGCTAAGCACTTTTGTAATGACCCAGCTTCTGAAGCATAGAAAGTCTCAGTCATCGAGTCAAAATAATCAAAGGATCAAGGAAAAACTAAATGTTATCCGGTCAACTGCATTAAGAAGTTCCAAACCGGCCTTAGAGCATTAAGGCCGGAGTGCATTGTGTGAAGTGAGCCCGAAGTGGCCTTGAAGACCAGAGTGGCTTTGTGTGTTGGTAAAGCCGGAGTAGAATTGTGGATACAAGAAAAAGAAATCCGAAGTTTGCGAAAATGTGATGGACGGAGGGAATAATAAGAAGAAGTTGACCGGATTGGAAGAATTGACTGGATTTGGAGATGTTGACCGGATGTGAAGGAGTTGGCTGGATTTGAGGGTATTACGTTGACCGGTTTTAAGTACGAAAGTGGACCGCTTAGGCTGGAGCACTTCATAAAGGTGCAGGAGGCCGTAGTGAATTATAAGTGGACGACAGGAGTGAACGTTGGCAGCTAAAGAGAACAACAGATTTTAGTTAAAACCCAACTAGGAGGCGCCCGAATGGAGTGGGTAAAACTAATCTGGTAACCCCACCTACTCTCTGAGAAAAAGTATGAAAGTAAGTTACCTGCTCCACTTACTCCACCTAACTCCTTCTCTATAAATACTGGCAACAAGTGTTGAAGCTGGGGCAAAATACAAGCCGAGAAAAGGGAGTGAAGGAGAAACTTCAAAACGGTGGTACTGGGCAACTCTCAGGCAAGTGTACCTCGGACGTTGATTTTTAAGTTATGCTTTAAGAATATTGTAAGTATACGCCTTTCCCCCTGCTTTTAAGATCATGATTTAATGCAAATATGTGCATGTTTCATTGCAAGTATATCTGATTCCGGATAAGTATATGTTATGATATGTACGATGTTTGTTCTGATCATTAATTAAAGAAGAATCTCTATTAACCGCATGCTTGAAAGAAGTTCAGTTTTCCCGTAATGAAAATTAAGTTCGGTTTTTCCTTGATAAAGAATCAATTCGGTTTTCCCGTAATAAAAAAGCACTCCGTCCTTCAGTAAATAGCACTCCGAATTTATGAAACTTCGGCTTTTTAAAAGCACTTCATCCAAAAAGAGCTTCGTCATTTTGAAAGTACTCCATCCAAAATGAGCCCCGTCCTTTTGAAAGTACTCCGTCCAAAAAGAGCTCCGTCCTTTTTAAAAGTACTCTGTCCAAGCATTCTGAAGTCCGGCATTTTGAAGAAAAAGAACTTCGGCTTTTCTTGAACTCTGGCTTTTGTCGATAAAGAACTCCGGTTTCTGTCAAAAATGAACTCCGACTTCGTAACTGGAAATGAATCCCTGGCTTTATTGAAAATGGTTTTTCAAGAAGGAAGTATTTCTGTTTCTGTTATTTTAGGACCCGAAACTGACTACAATTCGGATAGGTTCTCCAACATGCCTTAGGACTTTATGGTGGTAATCGAGGATAACTCTGTCCATGGAGTCATTTATGGTCCGCCCTGCCCTCGGGGCATTACGGACAGGAAGGATACTGTTACCGGCCTACCTTCGGGAGGCACCTTGTTCTGATCCCTCGAGATGGGATACTTCTTTTATCGACCTACCTTCGGGAGGCATCCTACTCTGATCCCTCGAGATGGGATACTTCTGTTACCAGCCTACCTTCAGGAGGCACCCTGTTCTGATCCCTCGAGATGGGATACTTCTGTTACTGGCCTTAGATTGTGTGGAGTGAACACAATCTATCCTCGATTATTCGCTCCCGCAGCTAGTAGGGATACCGGCAGGGTCTATACTGTTCTGTTAAGATACCGTTCTGTTCTGATTCTATTCTGTTCTGTACCGTGTTCTATACCGTTTTTATTTACTGATTTCTATTCCATACCGATTACTGTACCGTTTTGAATAAAAGAGAAGTTTCTGATTCCGCTTTCTGGATTATAATGATTACTGATCACCGATTTCTGTCTACCGAATTTCCGATCTTAGGGAATGATTTCTGTCTAGTGAATTCTGATTTCTGATTTATGAAGTACATTACTGTCAAGTATGATTTTTCTGCTTTTTGAATTGCTTTCTGTTTGAACCGTTCTATTCTACACCGTTACATAACTGTTTTGCATCATGGTTTTACAGTTCATATGCATGTACCTTGTTGGACCTCAGCTCACTGTTTTATGTTTTCCCCCTTATAGATGAAGCTTTAGAGCTTGTGCCTGACGAGTTGGAGTGATTAGAGCTTGTCTGAAGGATTATTAAAGACGTCGGAAGCTTATTTTGGAGAAATATTATTGTAATGACTTGATGGACTTCAATGGTTAAACATTTTTGGCTATGTACTCGGAAATGAATATTTTGGAATGAATATGAATGCTTTCGCAAGTGTTAGAATAACTTTCGCTATACTTATTACGGTCAAAAGTACAAGGGTCCTAGATGGCATCTATGATCCTGTATTGCACCCAATTAGTTTAGTTGGATTTTCAATTGTATTATGAATGACGGAATCAAAAAAAAATCCGTTCCGTCACAACTTTGGGAAGAGCTTTAAGATGCCTTAGGAATTGATCGATCGAAAAACGAAAACATAGGTTTGAATCTCTGAGTAAAATACCTGTAGGAATAGGTAAAGGAAGCTAAGACAGTTGGGACCCTTAAGAGATTGGTTCTTAGGCTTGGTTAGAAATTTCTCAAAGTTATTGAATACTTCTTTCTTATTCATTGGATCCTTGTCCTTATATACATGTGTTTATTATAGGATGGCAAATAGAAGAGGTGGGAGAAATGGTCGCGGTGGCATTAACACGCCCTATGATAGACTGGCGGCCTACATCAATTTACTGGAGAGGATGGCTAATGTAGTAGAACATGTCGAGCCAAAGCACATGGCCCCGAATCCTGCACCCTAGCTAGCTCTAGCACCTCCTGGACCTACAACTTATGATAGGTTTACAGCTGAACGAGCACCGGGCTTCCTCGAAAAGCCTGACCCGGCTGAGGTGAACGTGTGGATGAAAAGAATGAAGAAGATATTCGATGTGCTTGGCTGTACTGACCGAGAAAAGGTCACTTTTGCTGCATATAAATTAAAGGGTGAAGCGGATAGTTGGTGGGACATGCAGAAAAGAGCGATGGGAGTGCCTACTGAAGCTATCACCTGGGAGATGTTTGAGGAGGCATTTCTGAAAAAGTATTTTCCGTCCAGTCTTCGAGATCAGAAAGAGCAAGAGTTCATGAGGCTGAGACAAGGGAACATGACCGTCAAAGAATATGATGCCAAGTTCACAGAGTTGTCCCGTTTTGTACCTTTTTATGTAGAGGATGAGCAGAGGAAAGCAAAAAAGTTCCTGCAAGGGCTACGAGATGATATTAGGAAGTTGTTGTCTGTTTTGAAGTTTCAAACTTATACTGATATCCTGGACAGAGCAGTGATCTATGAGAAGGAGTTGGAGATAGAAAGATTTTATACAAAGAGAACCGCCAGCCGAGCAGGAGTAAGTACCAGCTCAGCTGTAGGGTCTTCTGAACCATTTAAGTGGACTAAAACGGCTGACAAAAGAAAGAGTATTGCGGCTCAGTCAGTAACCAGTACTAGAGCGTCGACTGAAGACTGTACCTTCTGTGGAAAGAAACATCCGATACATGAATGCCGCAGGTTGTCGGGAGCATGTTTCAGATGTGGGCAGCAGGGCCACATTTTCAGGAACTGCCCACTACCTCCAAGGATGGAAGGAGAGAAGCCTGCTGTATCGGCAAGAGCCTTTACGGTAGCTGTTCAAAATTCGGAGGCCTCTTCGAATGTTGTGGAAGGTACTCTTTCTATTTGTGGAGTTTCTGCATCCATATTATTTGACTCGGGGTCTACCCATTCTTTCGTTTCCCTGAAAATTACATGTTGTATCGTATCTGCCCCGTGTGTTTTGGATTGTGAATTATCTGTGTATACGCCTACCGGATCATCTATGGTTACTGATGTGATGTATCCAGAATGTATGGTTGAGGTGAACGGGAACCATTTGGTTATGAATTTAGTGTTGTTAGACATGGGTGATTTTGATGTGATCCTTGGGATCAGAATTTGGTGGTGATGATGTATGAAGGAAATGTGCGACCACATCTAGAAGTTATTTTGTAGTCATCAAGGGATTTTGGCTGTGTGGCTGTCTGAGAGGAGATTATCAAGAATGATTAGGTTGATGTATCTGTTGGTCAAGAATTCGAGGTTGTTAAGTGACCTGACAAGTATTCCTTGAGGAGTTTAGTGTCAGTGAGACGTTCAGCATGAGTGAGATTTGTAATCGTTAGAATAAAAGATACAAGATAGCTTCCCGAGACCGAATAGGGGTAATTGACGTTTATGTCATTTAGGTTGGCCCCTGATGGGTCTGGTGAGACATTGTAGAATGTAATACTTTTGAGGAAGGTTAAGATTATGTTACCCTCACGCCATGATGGGTGAATACCTTTGATTTAAGTGGGGGAGGAGTTCAGGATTAGTGTTACCCCATTCGTAAGTCAGAATCAGTCGTTGAAGACCGTGAGAGCTTATGGATATCGTTTTGAAGATAGCCATTATTTAAATTTTAAGAGTTAGAATGATTGTATCGTTAAGAAGTGAAAGATAAATCACGAGTAAGTCCAAACGGTTGGATGACAGGATGCCATGTTCTTAAATTGGGATATTAAGATTCTTGGTAATGATTAAAAGTGATGTTGACTCTCTGGGTGATCGTTATGACTGTAGCTCGGAATATGGCAGTAGTCTAAGAATTTGTTTTATGATAAGAATTAGGATGATTCAAATGCTTGAGGGTTCCTAGAGTAATCCTAGTCTGAGGGAATAACTTCTGAATGAAAGAATATGTGTGATTATAAGATCGTAAGGATCATCAAATTTCGAGGACGAAATTTTTATAAGTTGGGGAGATTGTAACGACCCAGCTTCTGAAGCATGGCAAGTCCCAGTCATCGAGTCAAAATAATCAAAGGATCGAGAAAAAACTAAAGGTTATCCGGTCAACTGCGTTAAGAAGTTCCAAACCGACCTTAGAGCATTAAGGCCAGAGTGCATTGTGTGAAGTGAGGCCGAAGTGGCCTTGAAGACCGGAGTGGCTTTGTGTGTTGGTAAAGCTGGAGTAGAATTGTGGATGCAAGGAAAAGAAATCCGAAGTTTGTAAAAAGGTGATGGACGGAGTGAATAATAAGAAGAAGTTGACCGGATTGGAAGAATTGACCGGATTTGGAGATGTTGGCCGGATTTGAAGGAGTTGGCTGGATTTGAGGGTATTACGTTGACCGGCTTTAAGTAGAAAAGTGGACCGCTTAGGCCGGAGCACTTCATAAAGGTGCAGGAGGCCGGAGTGAATTATAAGTGGACGGCAGGAGTGAACGTTGGCAGCTAAAGAGAACAGCAGATTTTAGTTAAAACCCAACTAGGCAGCGCCCGAATGTAGTGGGTAAAACTAATCTGGTTATCCTAGCTACCCTCTGAGAAAAAGCACGGAAGTAAGTTACCTGCCCCACTTACTCTATCTAACTCCTCCTCTATAAATACTGGCAACAACCGTTGAAGTTGGGGAAAAATACAAGCCGAGAAAAGGGAGTGAAGGAGAAACTTCAAAACGGTGATACTGGGCAACTCTCAGGCAAGTGTACCTCGGACGTTGATTTTTAAATCATGCTTTAAGAATATTGTAAGTATACGCCTTTCCCCCTGCTTTTAAGATCATGATTTAACGCAAATATGTGCATGTTTTATTGCAAGTATATCTGATTCCGGATAAGTATATGTTATGATATGTACGATGTTTATTCTGATCATTAATTAAAGAAGAATCTCTATTAACCGCATGCTTGAAAGAAGTTCAGTTTTCCCGTAATGAAAATTAAGTTCGGTTTTTCCTTGATAAAGAATCAATTCGGTTTTCCCGTAATGAAAAAGTACTCCGTCCTTCAGTAAATAGCACTCCGGATTTATGAAATTTTGGCTTTTTAAAAGCACTCCGTCCAAAAAGAGCTTCGTCCTTTTGAAAGTACTCCGTCCAAAAAGAGCCCCGTCCTTTTGAATGAACTCCGTCCAAAAAGAGCTCCGTCCTTTTTAAAAGTACTCCGTCCAAGCTTTCTGAAGTCCGGCATTTTGAAGAAAAAGAACTTCGACTTTTCTTGAACTCCGGCTTTTGTTGATAAAGAACTCCGACTTCGTAACTGGAAATGAATCCCTGGCTTTATTGAAAATGGTTTTTCAAGAAGGAAGTATTTCTGTTTCTGTTATTTTAGGACCTGAGACTGACTACAGTTCGGATAGGTTCTCCGGCATGCCTTAGGACTTTATGGTGGTAATCGAGGGTAACTCTGTCCATAGAGTCATTTATGGTCCGCCCTGCCCTCGGGGCATTACGGACAGGAGGGATACTGTTACCGGCCTACCTTCGGGAGGCACCTTGTTCTGATCCCTCGAGATGGGATACTTCTGTTATCGACCTACCTTCGGGAGGCATCCTATTCTGATCCCTCGAGTTGGGATACTTCTGTTGCCAGCCTACCTTCGGGAGGCACCCTGTTCTGATCCCTCGAAATGGGATACTTCTGTTACTGGCCTTAGATTGTGTGGAGTGAATACAATCTATCATCGATTATTCGCTCCCGTAGCTAGTAGGGATACCGGCAGGGTCTATACTTGTGACGGACCGAGTTATTCTCCATTGAATAACCTCCGTCAATGCCTAAACACACCCTAGAGCCCATAATTAACCTATGGACTCTACCGAAAATCCGGCAGAGTTTCCTCTACAACTGGACGAAAACCAAAAATACAACCTGCTTAAAATATCCTGCAACAAGCACACATCTAAACAAAAGGCTTAACTCAAAGCCTACAACACGCCACACAGGATCACAATACTGCCATATCATCCATGGCTCAAACACAGTACATAACCTACAGTACTGGATCTAGAGAGATGCCATCTAATGAAACAAAACTCAAAATATTTATACAGACACGGAAGCATAACTAAATCATCAATATCTGCGGAAGCATACAAAATCATAAAACAACAATAAGCCACATCCATCCAGTGGCTGTCCACAATCCGATCCAACTCTGAGTCCAATTCTTCTGATAACCCACCGTCCAGCCAGACTCATCCAGCAAGCCTTTCCTTGCTCAGACTACCTGCGCCAGCTAAGTGTTCTCATCTGAAAGGAAAAACATCAACAGCAAGGGTGAGCTAACAGCTCAGCAAATATAATCATACACACCCCTCCAAGACACGTACAAGAACTGAAACCGGAGGGAATACACACACTCTCCACAATCAAAGAACAGGACAGGGAATAGAAAGCAACTGGAATCACTCGATCCCTACAGTTCTCACGATTACACTGATTGGTCATCATTTGGATTCACAAGATTCTCATTACAGTTCACGGTTCTGTCTCGAATCATTTGATTCACGGGTTCATCAATTGGACATTATTCATTTTCTTTATTACATCATATTTGCGGACCCCGGCTAGTAGATCGTACTAACCAACGATGCGAGAGAACGAGGACAGGAATGTGTTCGCTACACATTCTAAAGCCACGGCTACTACTTTCGGTCGGTAGCACACGACCCTCGGTTGCATCCATGCAACAATCATCACTGACAACTACATCTCAATATGTAGTGTCGACACACCCCACACACCCCGGGGTCCAGTGGCAATCCTCGTTCTTCCACGGTAGTTTCCTAAAGCGTACCACGAGACATCACCCGCTCACACGAGCGGCCGGAATACGTGGCCAAGTATCCCTCGGGTTCCCACCACGATGGATATGGTACACTAAAGAATACTACCCATATGACTCGGGGTCCTAGTTTGAGGTTAGGTTCGACACTTGGAGAGGGGAAATCCACATTTGCCATACACAATCGAATCTCGGGAAACCTCATTCCCATCACAATCATCTCCAACCGGGAGATTACATCATCAATCACATCTCCATCCAGGAGATTACATCATCTCAAGCACAATGTGGACTCCCTTCCATGCACGTCAAGGATCTCAATATCCAATGGGACTCAATTCCCTTAATCCAAGTCATCACAAGTTCGCTTCCACTATCTACGGGATCCAGTCCCTTAGTCACAATAAATCACTCCAAGATCACAATATAGATTAGTTCTCACACCTCAAGTGATCACAAGTCCTTTTGGAACCTCCGAGACTCATTCCTTTGCCTCCAGCACAAGGATTCACATTCGGGGTTTACGTTTACGTTTAATCATTTAAGCGTTCTTTCATTACAATTAGGATCACATTTCACTTTGCATTTTCGTCTCGTTTTGGGTAAACATTATCGATTTCTCTTTGAACACCCGGACGCCGTGACACGGTTCGATACTTGGAAATCGGACGTCCGGTGGATTCGTACGTACAATTCTTACACGATATTTCACATTCGGGTTCGATTTATCTTAACACGAGGGTGGAAGTATGCAACTTCCCATTTACTTTCGGATTAATCATTACGGAAGTCTTTCAAGGCTCCCGGATGCCACGAACGGGTCAAATCTTGCGAGATTCGGCATCCGGTCGATATATACACACAATTGGGACACGGGTATTCATATTCTAGGGTTCTTTCATCATCTCACGAAGGTGGAAACACGCAAAATCCACCTCCGGTCTCGGGTGAACAGTAACAGCGCCCCTTTAATGGGCTCGGACGCCGCGAACGGGTCCAAACGTGCGAAATCGAACCCGCGGCCGACATATGTTCATATTTGGGACGTGGGCTTTCCAATTTTGGGGTCAATTTCATGATACGGGGCCGGAAACGGAAATCCCCAAAATCCCGTAGGTTAGGGTTCAGCGCAAATCACCGGGCGAATCGGACCCAGTTCGGACAACTAACTACATTTTCCCTACCCCATACTCATGGGTTTCAAGATTCAAACATCCACCGTGGGTATCGACACAAAATACCCAACGAAAATACATAAAACAACGAAAGAGAACGAGAAGTGGGTATGAGAACACTTGCCTCTCGCGTGCTTTCACCTTTATACTGGCTCTCGGGCGGAATCGGACTCTCGGGCTCGATCTCCTTCCTTCTCTCTCTAGTCGCGCCCCTCTCTCTCTCCTCAAAACCCTCGGGCACCGGAAAAATGAGGGAGACGAACTTGTGGCGCAAATATATCTTTGCGCCGCCGCTGAAAGGGCCGGGCGAGCGGCAGCGGCCGGCGGCCGTGGCACGCGGCCACCGCTCGGCGCCCCATCGGCGGCTGGCGAGTGGCCAGCCACGGGCGGTTCTGTTCATCCGCTCGAGCCTCGGCTCGGCGCCGGCGCGAGCTCACGGGGCAGTGGCTCCAGCGAGCCGGACCGAGTAATTTCCCGATTTTTCTTCCGATACCAAACCTTAATCATCCCATAAGATTAGTATTGATCATTAACATACTAATCACCTCATAATTGTCGGGTTCACAAATCCGGAACCTCACAACTCTCCCCCACTTATAAAATTTCGTCCTCGAAATTTAACGAGCCTCAAATTCCCAAATCTGAGGTGAACTCCTCAAAAACTGAAATCATTCGTCGGACAGCGCCTATTTTAGAACCTCAAGCATTGGAATCGTCCTAGTTCTCGTCACAAAACAAATCCTTAGCCTTTCAAAACGGCCCAATCCGGTCACTTATCGATTCTCTCATCCATCGATACGAGGAAGACCTCATAACGATCCTCCAAATTCCAAAAGTGACCCACAATCATGCCAGACATCTCCCAACCCAAACCGACACTTCGAACGGGCCAATGGACTTTTCCTTCAATTCATTCCAAGCTTCGAAAGAAATCGGTCATCGGGACCTCAACCTTATTTAGAAATCTCTAGGCCACGGGCCCACAACGCTTACCCTGCGCACTCTGATCATTCCTCAAACCATTAAATTACGTCACAATCAACATTCTAATCATGACAATTACCCAAGGAGTTGACAGGACTTCAATCCTTACCCAAAATTCTCAAAATTCCGGTTACCTAGTAACCTCAATGGCCAATTTTCGACATACTTGTGGGGGTAACACTAATCCTGAACTCCTCCCCCACTTATCTCAAAGATATTACTTTCCACGAGAACTCGTCGGACCCATTAGGGGTCAACCCAAATGTCACGAACGCCAGTCACCCTATCTGGTCGGATCCAAGATGACTGAACACTTTCACGACACTAATTGGTCTCCCCGATCAGCCACTACTTAAAATCTTGAGTCCTCAAAATTACGTCATCATAAAGCCACAAGCTTAGGAAGGCATTTTCTTCTACTCAATTCGCATTCTTTTCTCAACGGGACATGCGAATTATCAATTATCTACAGATCATGACTCAATCCTTAAGCAATTGCACACACCATCGATATCTTTGAATTCCTTGATTATCTCATGAAGTAACCTCAACATTGACCCAGACGTGGTCAAAAGATCATCCCATAAAACTTCATGAAACGCCAACGATCCTACAAAACCCAAACGGCGTTTTCGGGCTTCATAGTGGCCATATCCTTAACCTGGATACCATCGGGGCTACAACTTCTATTCATCCACAAATGTCCCGCTACGGACCCAGATCCATTTTAAAATTACTCAAGTCTTCACAACGGCCCACAAATTATGCCTGACCATTCACGAAATCTGGTTATCAAACCATCAATCTCCTAGGCAATCCCATTCCAAAATTCACGAACAACCTGATCGGTCCATCTTATTTACCTCGAATGTTCTGGAGTATTTCACATGATACAAAACTGATATTTCCTCAGCTCTACATGGAATCCTCAACAATCGGCGTCAATTTTTGACATAACCTCGAATTCTTGACCAATGGATACATCAACAAGATCTTCCTTTGATGACGTCCTCGGTCCAATGATCTACAAGAAAAACGATATCAATTTCTTGATACCTCGATCAATTTAAACTCGTGCTTCAAATCTCACCACTTGACTGCAAGATGCTATCCTTAATCCATGACTTAATTCCACGAACTCCAAAAATATCACAACCGTGACACCACTTGCAACGAACTTAGATCCTTAATCCTTAGAATCACAAAACCATAAACATACTCGGGGCCCCCAAGATGCAAGTGCTGTGACATCACGCTTGAGAAATTTCATTTCCAACCTCGGCAATCCACAAATTTCCTCATGCACCATCACCGCCGAACTCTGATCCTACGGTGCTGGATTTCTTCACCTCAAGATCAGAGGATACAAACCATCCTCAATCCAACACCCGTACTATCTATAACTTAGATCCTAGTTTCAAAATCTCTTCGAAAAAGCATTCATCCAAGATTCATCCATGACCAGCCACTTTAATATTTCCTTGCCCTTCCGAATACTAGGTCGCCTTTGACATTACTGCCAAGACTAGATCCTCCCAATTACACAACACGAAACACAATCGCGGCCTGGGTCTGGAATTCCCAAAATAACATCAGATCACAATGCTAAACCCAAAAACCTTATCTCATGTCACGACAAGTGACATTAACACCTCGAGCTCAAACCTTAGAATCCTGATATAGAACACCAAACCTATGGACTTCAACCAAGAGCCGATCAACTTAATCCTCAAACCGAGATTAATTAACTTAAGCCTCGAATCAACACTGATCAGTCCAAGGACCCAATTGATACTAATCACATTCAATTACTCAGGTGTCTCGACACACCATCTTCTCTTGGCCCTACAACCAACCACAATTATTAGTAGTCCCCAACAAGGAGCCACTACTAATACTTTCGGCGAGACCGAATCAATTCGGATCAAGCCAATCCTAGAACACAATCTAGGACGTATAGGCTAGACATCCGAACTAAGTCACCGCTTCTAACTTAGTACTAGCCTAAGTTCTGGGATCGGGGTAACCAAAACTACCCGGACTAACTTAGTCCTCACCTACCTTCATTGGCGAAAACAATCAATCTTAATCAAACCTAAGCTTCCGCATATGATTCAGATCAAACCTAGGCATCTCTCTTCTTTCTCTGATACCAACTGTGACGGACCGAGTTATTCTCCATTGAATAACCTCCGTCAATGCCTAAACACACCCTAGAGCCCATAATTAACCTATGGACTCTACCGAAAATCCGGCAGAGTTTCCTCTGCAACTGGACGAAAACCAAAAATACAACCTGCTTAAAATATCCTGCAACAAGCACACATCTAAACAAAAGGCTTAACTCAAAGCCTACAACACGCCACACAGGATGACAATACTGCCATATCATCCATGGCTCCAACACAGTACACAACCTACAGTACTCGATCTAGAGAGATGCCATCTAATGAAACAAAACTCAAAATATTTATACAGACACAGAAGCATAACTAAATCATCAATATCTGCGGAAGCATACAAAATCATAAAACAACAATAAGCCACATCCATCCAGTGGCTGTCCACAATCCGATCCAACTCTGAGTCCAATTCTTCTGATAACCCATCGTCCAGCCAGACTCATCCAGCAAGCCTTTCCTTGCTCGGACTACTGCGCCGACTAAGTGTTCTCATCGAAAGGAAAAACATCAACAGCAAGGGTGAGCTAACGGCTCGGCAAATATAATCATACACACCCCTCCAAGACACGTACAAGAACCAAACCGGAGGAATACACACACTCTCCACAATCAAAGAACAGGAGGGGAATAGAAAGCAACTGAATCACTCGATCCCTACGATTCTCACGATTACACTCGATTGGTCATCATTTGGATTCACAAGATTCTCATTACTGAGTTTCACGGTTCTGTCTCGAATCATTTGATTCACGGGTTCATCAATTGGACATTATTCATTTTCTTTATTACATCATATTTGCGGACCCGGCTAGTAGATCGTACTAACCAACGATGCGAGAGAACGAGGACAGGAATGTGTTCGCTACACATTCTAAAGCCCGCGGCTACTACTTCGGGTCGGTAGCACACGACCCTCGGTTGCATCCATGCAACAATCATCACCGACAACTACATCTCAATATGTAGTGTCGACACACCCCACACCCCGGGGTCCGTGGCAATCCTCGTTCTTTCACGGTAGTTTCCTAAAGCGTACCTGAGACATCACCCGCTCACACGAGCGGCCGAATACGTGGCCAAGTATCCCTCGGGTTCCCACCACGATGGATATGGTACACTAAAGAATACTACCCATATGACTCAGGGTCCTAGTTTCAAGGTTAGGTTCGACACTTGGAGAGGGAAAATCCACATTTGCCATACACAATCGAATCTCGGGAAACCTCATTCCCATCACAATCATCTCCAACCGGGAGATTACATCATCAATCACATCTCCATCCAGGAGATTACATCATCTCAAGCACAATGTGGACTCCCTTCCATGCACGTCAAGGATCTCAATATCCAATGGGACTCAATTCCCTTAATCCAAGTCATCACAAGTTCGCTTCCACTATCTACGGGATCCAGTTCCCTTAGTCACAATAAATCACTCCAAGATCACAATATAGATTAGTTCTCACACCTCAAGTGATCACAAGTCCTTTTGGAACCTCCGAGACTCATTCCTTTGCCTCCAGCACAAGGATTCACATTCGGGGTTTACGTTTACGTTTAATCATTTAAACGTTCTTTCATTACAATTAGGATCACATTTCACTTTGCATTTCTCGTCTCGTTTTGGGTAAACATTATCAGATTTCTCTTTGAACACCCGGACGCCGTACACGGTTCGATACTTGGAAATCGGACGTCCGGTGGATTCGTACGTACAATTCTTACACGATATTTCACATTCGGGTTCGATTTATCTTAACACGAGGGTGGAAGTATGCAACTTCCCATTTACTTTCGGATTAATCATTACGGAAGTCTTTCAAGGCTCCCGGATGCCACGAACGGGTCAAATCTTGCGAGATTCGGCATCCGGTCGATATATACACACAATTGGGACACGGGTATTCATATTCTAGGGTTCTTTCATCATCTCACGAAGGTGGAAACACGCAAAATCCACCTCCGGTCTCGGGTGAACAGTAACAGCGCCCCTTTAATGGGCTCGGACGCCGCGAACGGGTCCAAACGTGCGAAATCGAACCCGCGGCCGACATATGTTCATATTTGGGACGTGGGCTTTCCAATTTTGGGGTCAATTTCATGATACGGGGCCGGGAAATGGGAAATCCCCAAAATCCCGTAGGTTAGGGTTCCGGCGCAAATCACCCGGGCGAATCGGACCCGGTTCGGACAACTAACTACATTTTCCCTACCCCATACTCATGGGTTTCAAGATTCAAACATCCACCGTGGGTATCGACACAAAATACCCAACGAAAATACATAAAACAACGAAAGAGAACGAGAAGTGGGTATGAGAACACTTGCCTCGACGCGTGCTTTCACCTTTATACCTGGCTCTCGGGCGGAATCGGACTCTCGGGCTCGATCTCCTTCCTTCCCTCTCTAGTCGTGCCCCTCTCTCTCTCCTCAAAACCCTCGGGCACCAGAAAAATGAGGGAGACGAGCGCGCGGCGCAAATATATGCGCGGGCCGCTCGGCCGGGCGAGCGGCGGCGGAGCGGCCGTAGCACTGCCGGCCACCGCTCGAGCGCCCCATCGAGCCCGGCGAGCGGGGCGGCTGGCGGCGGCCAGCCACGGGCAGTTTGGTTCATCCGCTCGAGCCTCGGCGAGCGCCAGAAGAGCGCGAGTCACTGGCGTGGCTCCAGCGGCCGGACCCGAGTAATTTCTCGATTTTTCTTCCGATACCAAACCTTAATCATCCCATAAGATTAGTATTGATCATTAACATACTAATCACCTCATAATTGTCGGGTTCACAAATCCGGAACCTCACAATACTATTATGTTCTGATACCGTTACATTACGATTACATTGCATCGCATCACCGTGTTCGCACCGTTATTATTGTCTTGATTTATGTTCGCATCGATTCTTATCTTGTTTTGAATAAAAGAGAAGTTTCTGATTTTGCTTTCTGGATTATAATGATTACTGATCACCGATTTCTAACTACCGATTTCTGTCTACAGAATTTTCGATCTTAGGGAATGATTTCTGTCTAGTGATTTCTGATTTCTGATTTATGAAGTACATTATTGTCAAGTATGATTTTCTGCTTTTTGAATTGTTTTCTGTCTGAACCGTTATGTTTTGCACCGTTACATGACTGTTCTGCATCATGATTTTACAGTTCATATGCATGTACCTTGTTGGGCCTCGGCTCACTGTTTTATATTTTTTCCCCTTACAGATGAAGCTTTAGAGCTTGTGCCTGATGAGTTGGAGTGATTAGAGCTTGTCTGAAGGATTATTAAAGACCTCGAAAGCTTATTTTTGAGAAATATTATTGTAATGACTTGATGGACTTCTATGGTTAAACATTTTTGGTTATGTGCTCGGAAATGAATATTTTAGAATGAATATGAATGCTTTCGCAAGTGTTAGAATAACTTCCGCTATATTATTACGATTAAAAGTATATGGGTCCTAGATAGCATCTGTGATCCTGTGTTGCACCCAATTGGTTTAGTTGGATTTTTAATTGTGTTATGAATGACGGAATCAAAAAAAAAATTTGTTCCGTCACAACTTTGGGAAGAGCTTTTGTAGTGACTGCTCAAGATTTGGATGCATTGCCCACAGTGGTTGAAGATAAATTTATAATTTTTAAAATTTCAGTTTATGTGCTTTTGGATTTAGGGTCGACTCATTCATTCATATCCCCTAAATTTTTTTGTTATTTATTATTACCTCCGAAGATTATAAATTTTTTATTAGTAGTGTGAACACCTTCAGGATCTTTCTTAGTAATAGACATTGTGTACCCTAAGTGTATTATTTGGGTCAATATGTTAGAATTGGTGGTAAATTTAATCTTATTAGACATGCACGATTTTGATATAATCTTAGGCATGGATTGATTAGCTAGTTATCATTCTAACATAGATTGTTTTCATAAGAGGGTGTATTTTTCAGTTTCGACTTGTGAACCATTTTATTTTTAAGAAGCAATGCAAAACAATTCCTGTATATGATTTCGGCATTGCATGCTTGTCATTTGATGAGAATTAGATTTCAAGCCTATTTGGCTTATGTGATTACTATTGGGAGTCATAGTGTTCTAATAAGGGATATACCAACGGTATGTGAATTTGAATATATTTTTTCAGAAGATCTTTTAGGATTACCACCAAATCTAGAGATTGAGTTTCAATTTGAGACTATGCTTAGAGCGGAGCCTATAGCAGAAGCTTCCTATAGAATATCCCCATCGGAGTTTAAGGAATTGAAACAACAATTATAAGAGTTGTTACAGAAAGGCTTTATTAGGCCAAGTATGTCTCCATGGGGTGCTCCAGTGTTATTTGTGAAGAGGAAGGATTGGTATATATGACTGTGTATAGATTACCAAGAGCTGAACAAGATCACTATTAAAAAAAAGAACCTGTTGCCAAGATTGATCTTTATTCTATTTATGATTAGTTGAGGACTAAAAAGGAAGATTTGATGAAGATAGCTATCTAAATGAGGTATGGGTATTATCAGTGTTTGGTTATACCTTTTGGGTTGACTAATACCCCTTCATCTTTCATGGACTTGATGAACCCGTTATTCTAACTCTATCTTGACAAGTTCATTGTGGTATTTATTGATAATATTTTGATATACTCGAGTAGTTATGAAGAATATGAATCATACTTAAGGATTGCACTCTAGATGCTTTAGGAGAGGAGTTTGTAAGCCAAATTGAAAAAATATGAATTTTGGCTTGAAAAACTTATATTTTTGGGTCATGTAATTTTTAAAGGAGGTATTTTGATCGATCCTAAGAAAGTCAAAGCAGTAATTTATTAGAGCCAACCATCAACGGTGATAAAGTCAAAAGCTTTTTGAGAATGACGGGTTATTATTGAAGATTTGTGGAGAACTTTTTTAGGATTGCTATACTCCTAACTAGGCTGACACGAAAGGAACTAAAGTTTAATTGGATTGAGGATTATGAAAATAGTTTCCATGACTTGAAGGACTGTTTAAAGATAGCCCCAATTTTGATGATTTCCAAAGGATCTGAAGAATTTGTGATCTATTGTGATACATCTAAGACTGAACTAGGGTGTGTCCTCATGTAGCATAGAGAAGTGATTGCAAATGGATTGTAGTAATTGAAGATGTACGAAAGGAATTATCGGATGCACGACCTAAAATTAGCAGAATTGATCTTTACGTCGAAAATGTGGAGACATATTTATAGAGAAACATTTTTGGTGTATTCTAATCACAAGAGTTTCAAGTATTTATTCTCTCAAAAAGAATTAAATATGAGTTAGAGAATAAAGATAGATTTCTTGAAAACTTATAATTGTGAGATTCAATATCAATTGGGAATGGCTAATGTGGTAGCGGATGCCTTGAGTCATCGAATGGTAAATTTTGTGACATATTTGAGGATTAAAAAAATGGAGATGATACACTGTATAAAGTAATGTGATATTAAAATATACTCCCAAGGTACGTGAATGATATTATTTTATTTTCAAGTACAACCAAAAATTTTGAAAAGCAATAAGAGAGCTCAAATGGACGGTCTATTCTTAGTGGACATCACCGGTGATTTAAACAATGAATCAAGGATGGGTTGTGGCATACGTGTGATGGAGTTTTGAAGTTTTGGGAATGGATATGTGTATTGGATATTGGGGAGTTAAAAGGAAAAAATCATGAATGAAGCTCATCAATTAAAGTACACTATCCACCTGAGAATTAATAAAATATATTAAGATTTTAATAATATATTTTGGTGGCAAAACATAAAAAAAAGAAATTACAACTTATGCGGGAAGGTGTTTAATGTGACGGCCCGTACTTAAATACACATATAAAGTCGCCGTCAAGACTATAATAATTAATAAATATTTATTGGACATAAAAATTTCGTTTTCTTTCTTACACAGGATTGACTGAGGCCGAACTGTATGAACTGACATTCCGGTTTTAATTTCAAACCTGATATGCATACTAGAATTATTAATTTAATTTATCCAAAAAGAAATCATGGAAACATGCTAACATCCATCTTACACAACGGAATACTTTACGAGTCTTCTCAAAACATCAAAAGGAAATAAAATTAAGCTCTTCATTGATTAGCTCCGGCCCGCTAGCTATATCATATGGTTCTACTCAATTTCGTCCTCCATAAGCCATTCATCATCTGAAAAGTGGCAAGAATGAGCTACAAAGCTCGGCAAAATACTCACATGCAGAAAACAGAAAACATATACATATATATAAGCGAATTAAAACAGAGATTCATAACTTAATTTAGCATACGAAAATCATCATGTCTTTTCTTCAAAATTTCCTTAGTCTTTTTCTTATTATCTTGTCTTCTGAAAACTCATAAAAACATTAAAAATTCTTATCATCTTTAGGGATCAGACGGGAGCGGACAACATCAAGGACGGATTGTGTGTAACTCCACAACCTAAGGCCGTATCCCCTCATTATGCTCCACCGGGTGGGAGGTAATGCCTTTAACCTGGCATACGGGGCCGTAGTCCAAAAGTCTTATACCACGAGAAATTTCCTTCCTGTGGCCCAGGAGGCAATCCTCGAGTGTCACTCCAATATCCTTCATCCATCTTAACAGCAAGTTTAATGGAGACTCGGTTCATAGTTCTTGTCTTTTAATGGCCATCATTCATATTTCAAAAGTTGAAAGTCATAGTTCGAAAGTCAAAAGTCGTACAGTTCCACTTGCTGTCCGTATTACATGCATTTTCCATGTTCATAAAAATAGGCCGGAGTTCTTTTTCATACAGAGGGCTGGAGTTCTTAAAGTTAGAGTTCTTTTGTCTAAGCCGGAGTTCTTTACAAGGCCGGAGTTCTTGACAAAGCCGGAGTTCTTTTACATAAAAAGCCAAAGTTCTTTTCAAAAGGTGGAGTTCTTTTCTGAAATCCGAAGTTCTTAAAACTGGAGTAATCTTTCTTTAAAATCCAGAGCTCTAAAATCGGAGTGTCTTTTCTTTAAAATTCGGAGTGCTTTTTCATCAAAGGACGGAGCTCTCTTTTTCGTAAAAGGACGGAGTGTTTTTTCTTCAAAAGACGGAGCTCTTTTTCGTAAAAGGATGGAGTGCTTTTTCTTCAAAAGACGGACCTCTTTTTTCGTAAAAGGACGGAGTGCTTTTTCTTCAAAAATATACAATTATCAAAGTTCATATAAATTGACAGATAATCATACAAAACCGAACATCATGAAGTCTTTTCCTTAAACATGCAATTAACGACAATAATCATACTTTAAGAAAAGAACAGAATAAACATCATATAAGTTCATACAATATCAAATATACTAGCATAAAAATCATGCATAATCATGAACTTGGAAAATAGGGGTGAGTATCTTGCCTGGGTTTCTTCTACTTTACCTTGATCTTTTTACTCTTGCCTGGGTTTCTTCCACTTTGCCTTGATCTTTACTATTGCCTGGGTTTCTACTACCTTGCCTTGATCTTTTGGCCTTCCTTTACTAGAAACTCTATTGTGTGCCTCTTTCTCACCATTCTAGTTCTTATTTATAGGCATTGGGTCTGATGACAGTAATAAATGATTGGCCGTCATTAATGATTGGCAGGAAAAATGTTTCTTATTTATAATTCTCCCTTATTCATGATTGGCAGGGGGAATGTTTCTTATTTATGTTTTTCCCTTATTAATGATTGGCAGGAGGAATATTTCATCATTAATGATTGGCAAATCCAAGGGGAATGTTTCATCATTTGGCAAATCCAAGGGGCTAAAAGTTCCCTTATTAATTAGATCATTTATGGTTTCACATTTTCAAGGAGTTCATTAATTCCTAGTTAACTAAACTTAACGGAATTTGGATTTCTTAATTAATTTCTAGTTTACTGAACTTGGCAGGATTTAACTTTCTCATATAAACACATTAAATTCCTGGTTAACTGAACTTAGCGGGATTTAGCTTTTTCATATAAACACATTAAATTCCTGGTTAACTGAATTTAGAAGGATTTAGCTTTCTCATGTAAACATTAAATTCCTGGTTAACTGAACTTAGCCGGATTTAGCTTTATCATTTAATTACATTCCGGTCAACTATCGGCGTTGACCGAACACTTGTTGACCGGATCATCAACTTCAGCTTTCTTGCCACAATTCCACTTTGACCTTACCAACCCCAAAGCTACTCCGGCCTCCAGTACACAAAGCTACTCCGGTCTTCAAGTCACTTCGGCCTTACATAGTTGGACTTGATTTTCATCAAGGAAATCCAGACTTCTTTTCATCAAGGAAATTCGGATTAGATTTTCATCAAGGAAATCCGGACTGGATTTTTATTAAAGAAATTCTGACTTCTTTTCATCAAGGAATATTCCGTACTTCTTTTCATCAAGAAAATCCAGACTTCTTTTCATCAAGGAAATTCAGACTTCTTTTCATCAAGGAAATTCAGACTTCTTTTCATCAAGGAAATCTGGACTGGATTTTTATTAAGGAAACTCAGACTTCTTTTGATCAAGGAATAGTCCCGACTTCTTTTCATCAAGGAAATCCGAATAGATTTTCATCATGAAGTATTCCGGACTTCTTTTTATCAAGGAATATTCCGGACTAGATTTTCATCAAGTAAGGACCGAAGTTGATTTCATCTTAAGGCTGATTTACTTTTCTTATTACATTTTTTGGTCAACTGGCATTGACCGAATTATAAGGACTTAATGTCTGGAATTTCCTATGTTCTAGAATCTGGGTCGTTACATTTAATCTGACAATAATTAAAGGCTAAGCATAAGAAATAGCTAAATCTCCTACAACCTATATCATCAACCCCCAGTTGAAAGTGAAAATATATAATAATGGATTTTGAGTGATTATAGATCGACTCACTAAGTCGGCTAACTTTACAATCATTTGAATGATGTTTTCTAGGGATCGATTGGTAATATTATACATTAATGAGGTAGTCAGATTGCACAGAGTACTAGTGTATGGTACTGGTTTTTGAAACATAGTATGTATGAGTAATTAAGTTACTATAAGTGGATCGAGATTCAAGGACACGGGAGAAATTGGATTGAAAGGCCCAATGACTCAAGAATTGACCAAATTGAAACCAGCATTATAAATTTTGAAAATTTAATCCGTAAATAACATTTAAGTTTTAAATCATGATAATCATGACTTACTAAGCTAATATAATCAAAATTAGGGTCCAAGAATGTAAAATATTGGGTTAGAAGGGTTAAATGGGTCCTTGTTGGCCCGTGTGTGAAGCTGGCATGCTGCAGGTCGGCACCGGGGATGACCCACACCTAACGTGCGCTCGAGCCAAAGATTGAGCACTGATTCCAGCATGTGTGCCCCCGAGGTGCACTGTCTGCGAGCTTGAGTGTCAGGCCCAGCTCACCCGTGCCCGATGGGCATCGCGGGAGGTTCTTTAGTGCCAGTATGCGTATAAAGCTGTGTGCGAACTTTCTTCCTATTATTTTACACACAGATTTGAGAGAGAGAGAGGGAGAGAGTGTAGAGAAGAGAGAGAGGAGGTGAAAATCAAGGCCCTTGTGTTTGATTCCAGTTTTCAGCTAGTTGGAGAAATCGTAAATCGGGTTGAGGCAAATGCACCAATACCCTTTTCTTTCATTTTTTTAAATTTTTATTTGATCTCCTTCAAGTATTATTTTTTTGATACCTGACCCATGCATGTATTTATGTTACCCATGACTTGATTATACATATATATGAATTTCATGTCCTAATTTGTATATATCAACCGATTTTCGTACTGAAACCCTAACTCTACGCCCCGATGATTTCGGGCTTCGATTTTTGAAGCTTTTGCAATAATTTGCTCTAGAATATTATTACCCATGTCATATATATGTTAATTTATCAATTGAGTATCTAATTTGATAGTTTTAAGTGAAAATCCGTTCACAGGAATCCTAAGTTGCCTCCGAATCATGTTTAACTAATTATTTCAAGTCTAATGCATGATTTGGTTTTAATTATAAATTACACATGCCTTAAATATAAATATATATTGGTTGGGTGCTCGATTTTTAAGTTTTGATCTGTTTGGCATGTTTGGGAGCCCTAACCAGTGCGCCGACACTATTCACCCGAAATTAATTAGGGCTTTTGCATGATCCAATCTTGTTAAATTGGTAATTAATCATATAGAATTATATATGTTCAGTTATATATTTTAGAAATTACGTTATGTGTATTTGTGAAGGAATTATCGTCTGGACGTTCCAAAGCTACGTTTGACCAATGTAGTAAGAGTTTCCTAATTGTTCCAAAGCATTCTATTGAATTATGCACATGTGTAAAGGCACATGAAGACGTGAACCGACAAGAAATGATAATCCGTGTTTGATCAGAATTAAGTATGAGATATAATAATACGGAGGGAATGCCACAATTTGTTATGTGAATGATCCGTTCTCTCAGTGTGAGAACTATGTGAAAGAAGTTTGGTGAACCTTCTCTCAGAATAAGAAATCATGAAATTAGGACCACGGATTTATGTTAAGAGGATAGATCCCCTAACATACCATTTATATTACAGTAGAGACTCAAGGATTATCCTGACCGCGTATTCTTCCTGCTTATTAGAGATGTGATGTCCTTGGCACACCTTAGGATACTATTGTGGAAGAACGAGGACTGCCTCTGGGTTTCAGGGGACATGGGGGCATATGTAATTTGTTTGGCCCACCTCTGAGTAGATAATAGGAGCGTGTGACCTTAGACATGAGGTTATTATGATCGTTTCCTCGTTCTCCTGCACCGTTAGCTAGTATGGCCTATTGTCCTTGATCCGCAAAGATAAGAAATTACACATGATGTAGAACCCTAAGAGAAGAAAGATAAAACACGGAATGTTATTTAAATTCTAGAAATGCAATTATTTGTGCATCATGTTCATGCATTGTTATTCTTCTCTTACTTCTCTCCTTTGCTTCATTTCGCTTATATTATTTATTTCCGTTACTTATATTGCACTTGTTGAGCATTTGGCTCACCCTTACTGCTTTCCTTGCCTCCGGATTAGAACAGCCTGTTTTACCGATAGAATAGAGTAGAAACTAGAAGTGAGTTAGGCTCTGGACTTGGAAGATCATATCGAAGATCTCTGTCTTGTAATTTTGTATATGTCATGAAAGATTTTATAAATTTATATATTTCTATTGGAATTATTAATGTATATTGTACATAAGGCTGATGAGTAGATAGTTTAGTTTTCGTTGTATTTGGATTTATTTATACTTTCGCAGGTTATTGTGGTTTGTTACAGACACCTAGTGACATTTCTCTTTGGTCGATGTTGTATTTAGATACATAGCGTTGGCGCTACGAATAATATGTGGCAATTGGATTTTGTGAGGAGTTGATGTTGCACTGTGTGATGCTGTATGTTGTCAAATTTTGGGATTATTTGGATGTATTGTGTTTTGTATAGGGGAATGTACAGGTCTTGTATCATCCACTTGACAGTCATATTACAAATGAAACTCTGTCAAATTTTTGATAAAAAATACGGTCTGTCATAATCGATATCAGAGAAAAGAGATGCCTTAAGTTTGATTTGAATTTTATGTGAAAGTTTAGGATAGATTAAGATTGATTGGATAAGTAGAAATAGGCGTAGAACAATTAAGTTAGATTTGACAGTTCTAGTTATCTTGGTCGGCTAGCTTAGGCTTGAACTAAGTTAGAATTAGAGAATGAGTTTGGTCGTCCAACTTATGCATCCTTGTTAGTGTCCTAAGGGCAAGCTAACTTGAATTGTTCCTATTTTGGAAGGAGTGTTAGCATTGGCTCCTAGTCGAGGGTTTGCTCATGGTGATGGCCTACCGCGAGGTTAACAAGAGAAGTCGTAGGGAGGCACCTTGATGTTTAAATTTGATGGTGCCAATTCGGTGCTTGAATTGATCGATATTGATTCAAGGCCTAGGATAATGATTTTGGTTCGAAGTTTAGATATCGCTTTGGGTTGAGGTCCTCTGGTTAGAAATTTGCTAAGAAGGAATGCTTGATTGACGGATCAAGCATGATGGATGAAGTGGGATTGATGTCTTGAGGTTAGTATAACTTGGAGTTAATTTCTGATGTTAACGATTCCAAGGATATCGATTTATAATCAATTCGGAGATGTTTAAGTGGCTAAACTTTTCGGTAGTTCAGATCCTATAGAGGATGAGATATGGATTCTGAGAATTAAGATGATGTTGCGGTCATACAATATTCAGAAAAAGATAAGGTAAAATTGCCCCATGTTAGATAGGAGCTGAAGTCGACCTCGGGTGGTTGATGTAAAAAGAACCATGGGCCTTGAGGATAAGGAGATATCGTAGGATTTGTTCATGGATGCTCTATGGATAACTATTATGTTTTGATTGGATTTTTGGAAGCAGGTTTCAATTATGGACAGTTCGACCGCATGATTAGGGATTGCTTTTATCCAATGAGTCAGACAGTTAAGGATCCTAGTACCTTAAATTGAGGCTTCGCGGTAATGGCACAAAACATAGAAGTATTGTCCATCGTAGCGGGAGATAAGGTTTCTAGATGTTGATGCTTGGTATATGTGTGTTATTTTGGGAATTTTGAGCCTATACTTTTATTTGTATTTCCTAAGTTTATTCGTTTATTTGAGAATCATGGACTTGTGATAGTTGCATCAAGGTCCACAATATTTTCTCGGGTCTGTAGATTTGATTGGTTGGGCTGGTTTAATTGTCTTGTGATACTAATATTTGATATGTTATTGAGGATGTCTTGGTTGGTAAGTTGCCATGCTAGCATAAATCGTGGCCGTAGGATATGATACTTGCCATCAAGATTGTGAAATTTTGAATATGAAGCATAATTGATGGAGTGGCAACAAACTAGTGTCATCTTGCCTACAAGTTGCCTAAGGAACATAAATGCCAAATTTAGTTAGCATGTAAGACCACACTTGGGCATCGTTTTGTGGACACTAAGGCGATTGGGCTGTGTAAGTATTTGAGGATAGTTCTTAGAGGACAAGATTAGCAGAATTATCTCCTGGTCGTTAAATTGATGGTTACTGTAGAGTTGTGCCAGGATTGACACCAAATTTTGAGGACTCTGTACAGAACCGATGAGGTATCAATTGAGTATTTAGCCGTAAGGTGCTTCAATGCTTTTGGGATGACCTCATTGATGAATTTTTAGAATCAATAGGATGTGTGAACCCTCCTTGAGGATCGTATCATAAATTGAAAAAGATGCTCAAGTATGGAAGGAATAAGGAGAAGTGTTATGTTGGGCATGTGATTTCTCCGATAGCAGGAATGCGATTCCTTAGAGTTTGGAGCAATGACTAAGGTGGGAAAAGATTGATTGATGTCTCAAAGGTGTATGGTTCTTGGCTTTAACTGAACCCGAAAGGGTAATCTGATAAGTATTTCTCGAGGATTATAATGCCGTGAGGCATTTGGCTTAAGACAATCAGTATCTATCGGAATAGGTCATGCGAGGGTTGTCTTCAAGGGATTAAGGATTAGTTGTTGACCTTATTGCTCGGTTGACCCCTGATGGGTTTAGTAAGTTACAATAGAATGTGATCCTTTTGAGGAAGCTCTAGGAATGTGTTTCTCGTAACTTGTATGAGTGGAAAGCCTATAATCAGAATTATTCCACCCAAAGTTTGGGATTAGCCAATGAGATCCTTGCTTAGTTCGAGCAAGGGAATCTGTTAAGGACTATAAGGGTGAATCTTGAGCAACTCCTGATGTCCAAACAAAAAGGAGAGCCCTGCCTTTGGTTCCAGGAGGGAGAGTTGCCTCCTAAGTAATGAGGCCATGGAATTATGAGATGAGAAACCCTTACCGTTTTAGTTTTGAGGATATTAGGGAAGTAAGAATTATGGTACTATTTGGATAATTGTGGATTTGGCTGGCAAAGATAGCCCATTTATTGTGAATTTGAGGGATATGACCGAAATGTATTACTTGGCTCATTGGTAGGCCAACAAGACGATAAGTTTGATAAGTATTCAAGTTCAACGATTTTGGGTGATTGCTCAATTGTGTTACCTAGGAGTCTGATTTGAATTAATGGTCATGAGTTGTAAGAGGATTCTTAGTGTGATGAGCCAAGTTTTGGAATATGATAATTAGGGTGAAACTGAATTAATAATGATGACGGATTAGGTTTAGAATGTGAGAAATTGAGTTCGGAAGTAGAAAGAGGAAGTTGGGCCCTATAAGGTATTGGTTTCCAATATATGGTTAATATGGGTGGTGAGGTTTTGGAATTCTAAAATATGGTAATGAAAGGTAATTAAGTTGAGATAGGTGAATTGTGGTCAAAAGGTATGGGAGGAATCGGATTGAAAAGCCCAAAGTTTCAGAATTAGTAAATCGGGAACAAAAGTTGTAAATCGAGAAACATTGATTCGTAAATAAGATTTCAAGCTTCAAGTTATGATAATCATGGCCTATTAAGGTTATATAATCAAAATTAGAGTCCAAGGATGTGAAAAATTAGATTAGAAGGGATAAAATGGGTCTCGAATGGTGAAAACACGAAGTATGCTTGCTACAGGCTCGATGCGTACTTGACGTGTGCCCGACCTACGCCCGAGTAGCACTCGAGTACTGGTGAGGTGCCATTTTACGAATATGAATGCCCGAGGAGAGACAGGAGCAATGCATGGGTATGATGAGGGAGCTTGATGGGCACTTAAGCGCCCCCTCGAGCGAAAATTTGCTAGAGGAGCCGCATAATAGGCGCTCAACTGGTGCTCGAGCGCTAGTCATGCTTCCCTCACGTGTTCCTTCTCACTTCATTTTTAAAAGGTGAATTTGAGGTGAAAGGGAGAAGAACGAGCAGCAGAGGAACGAAGGGGAGAAGGAGGAAGAGGAAAAAGAGAAAGAAAAGGGGAAAATTCACCCGCTCCGATTCGATTCGGGTAAAAATAATTATAGACCGACCTTAGACAAGTATATTTCGGATGTTTTTTGCTATTTTTATCATGTTTTAATACCTCTGCAACTATATTTATGTTCTAAAAGTATGTTTTTCCATGTTTTGTATAAATAAAGCCTATTTTTCCTGATTAATCAGACAGATTTCATGTTTACATATATATACTTCAATATCTGCCTTCGATTTCACATAAATGCATGTGTTTGGTATCCGTTTTATATCTGGAATATTTATCGAAACTCTAAGCAGGAAAATGAATGGATTTAATGGTTTTAATCCAAATTTTTTATATGTAAAAGTTAATCTGCAACGAGATAATACCCATGTTATGATTTGTAATTAAAAATTTTACATGGAACTACACTATTGAGTTTTTGAGAATTTTTGAAGCTAAATAGAAGGATTACAAACTATTATTGTATGTTTTGAAGCAAAACTGCAGGTTTACAAACTATTACTATATATTTTGAAACTAACTGAAGAGTTATTGTGAAACTCTAACCGACTAAAATTGAAAAGATTTTCAGTTAAGAAATAAGAAAAAAAATATTTCTAATACTGTTAATTAGAACCCAGACTGATATACAGTCAAGTTAGGTTCTGCAATATGCCTTAGAATATTATGGTGGTAATCAAGGATAACTCTATCTGTAGAATTATTTGTGGTCTGCCCTTCTTGAGGGCGTTAACCTAGTGGGTAGTTACTGTTACTAGTCGGCGTTACCATATTGAATACCACGAGAAGGGATGTCCCATGGGAAGGGACAACTGCTACTGGCCTTAGATTGTGTGGAGTGAATATAATCTATCATTAATTATTCGCCCCCTATACTAGTAGGGTCTACTTGTTGGGTCCTTTACAGATAGAAAAAGAGATTTTTTATAGTTCATATATTTTGTATCGATTTTTGACTTCTAATTTATGTTTACTGATTTATGACTATCAAAGTATGATCATACTGATTTATGATTTTTGATTCATATTTAAATAGAATTATGCTCTATTTCTGTTTCCATCGATGCCTCCGTTCTTTTTATTATCGTGGTTTCTATCTTAGAATACTTATGTTTTGCATAAAAGCATGAATTATGGTCATTGAGACCTGTTTATATGGAATTATACCTTTCTCATGATATATGTACATGTTTATGTTTTCTGGCTTCTCTGGATCTTCTACATTCATATTCCGTTATTATTTCCGTAATCGCTATGATTATCACTGATTTACATGTTACCATTCATCTGTACTTATATTTTGCATGAACATTATATATTCTGTATGTTTTGGTACCTTATTGGGTTTTGACTCACTGTTTTATTTTTTCTCCTCTAGATAAGGATGTAGAGAAGATATTGGATGACCAGACCTAGATAGAGATTAGTCAGGAAGGTTCTGGAGTCTCGATGAATCATCAAAGATTATCTTAAAGTATTTTTAAATATTGATAGTTCTACATATTCCATAGAGTTTTATAAAGGGAATTATGTGTACATAACTGTAGCTTGTTTTGTAAATTGTCAGAACTGTATTTATACTTTCGTAAATTTCTGTTAAGGATATAGATGCTTCTGCTATATGTATTCTGGTTTTGTACAAGTTTGAAACGACATCTCTTATATGATCTCTGATATAGTAGATAGAATAGTTGATCTAAAGCCATGGATGTCATTTGAGATTTTGTGAATGCGTGTTATAGGAGAATTGTGATATTTTGGATAGTTACGTATTTGTACAAGTTAAATATATTCAGGTTGTACATTTGGTTCTGGTCTAGATACAGAGAAAACTCTGCCAAAATTTTTATAGGTTCTGCCGAAATTTTTGCATATGTTAAATATTTTAAATAATAAAATCTGTTCTGTATCTATTTGAAGGAGGTTCCTATGAGGATTAGGATCCGTTCCATCACTATTGGTATCAGAGATACCTTAGGAATGATCTAAATCACATATAAAAGCTTAGAAAATGATCTTGACTGACCGAATAGGTAGGGGTAGACCTAAACTGATTAAGCTAGGTTAGGAAATCCTAGGTGTTCTAACTTGCATAAGATAGGATTGATTTGAGCTAGGACTTAGTGATTAAACTGAATGTTTAAATTGATTTACGGTGGCCTCAGGTCTAGGTTGATCAGTTTGGATCTTAGGCTTAAGTTTAAGGTAATTTGATCTAAGGCCAAGATAATTTAGTATAGAAATAGACCGCGACTTAGTGATTAAGCAGAATCTAAGTAGGTTGAATATTCAGGTGGAACTGTTTTGAGATGAGGTAAGGTATTTTGGCTCGTTCTGGTTTAGGATTAAGTCGGAAGAACAGTCAATGAATTGAGCTTGAGGTATTAAAGAAAGTAATCAAGGTTCTTAATTTGTTCCAATAAAGCTTAGCTAGTTAAGGAAAGGCGGGGCAGATAATGGG
This sequence comes from Nepenthes gracilis, assembly GCA_033239525.1. NCBI lineage: Eukaryota > Viridiplantae > Streptophyta > Magnoliopsida > Caryophyllales > Nepenthaceae > Nepenthes > Nepenthes gracilis. Next base: position 8,667,520 of record BSYO01000033.1, read on the forward strand.
TTACTTGGTATCACACCTCATCTTTTCGGATATCTTTGGGAGCAATTGATTTTAAAAGAGCCCATCTCTTTATGTCACGTTTTTGGATGGCCGGAAGATGAAGTCGGTTAATGATGACAATGGATTAAGTTTACGTGTATTCCAAATTTTAAGGATAATACCTAGTGATATCAATCCCTAAGGAGTAACTTTTATCTGAAGGAGTTATGATTTTGATATTTGGTTTGGGTTTATGAATAAATTAACTTTGATGGAATATTAAGTTAATCTAGTTGGCAAATTTGAGGTGTGTACTAAGTATAAATGATGTATTAGGCCATACCTGGAAGTACTTAGTAGGATTAGAAAATTTGAGGAAATTGTTAAAGAGAAGATTTGCCTATTTTATTTTTCAACCACCAAATAAAGTTGCCATTGAGGTTGTGCTGAGACTAGCAATGATCTTGAGGATTCGAATAGCATCGATGAAGATATTTGACAAACTTTGAAAATGTGGTTAACTAAAGAGTTATAATTTGATATTAGGAGTCTTTGAGATTAAGATATCCTTTTTTTTTGGGTAAGTAAAGTTGTATTAAAGAAAAGAAATTTTATAAAGAATAACACTATATTCGAATTTTAAGTGTTTTGCCGACTTAAAATTAGAATATAGTCGCTCGGGCAAACCCAGAGCACGACCATGGAACATGCCATGAAAGAAGGATAAAAAGATCAAAGAAAGTAACATACGGGAACCAACCAAAAAAAGAAAACAATCCCGATTAAGATATTCATGAGGCAGGTGAAGGGTCACCGCGAACCAGTCCTACTATCGGAAAAAGTATGGTTATGAAAACCTGAAAGGAGAACCATTGTGATTTTGTTTAAGGTTGGTCGAATGGTAAGGTCCCTGGGTTTTAGCCAGATAATAGTGAAAAATGGAATTGTCTGACTTGGGAAGAATAAATTAACTTGACAAAGGAACATTAAGTTACTAAATGTTAAGGTTTCAATGATAATTAGAGACTGTGCTGAAATTTTTAGAATGATTGTCTTAGTAGTGTTTTTGTGCCAGTTAAATGTCCAAAATTTATGGATTTTGCTTTCGTGATGTTAATCTCTTTAGGATCTTTAGGATTATGCAGATACTTTTAGAAATTAAGATAGAACTTGAGGATGCTTATGTAAATTTTCCTGAGAGAATACGATACCCTGTCAAGGTGCATTTCAAATTAATCAAATTAATTCGAATTAGAAATTCTAAGTAAGAGGCAAAGCTAATTGAATTAAGAATAAGCACTAAGTTTAATTAGAAAATAAGACTGCCTTTTTATGAAGTCATTAGGTGACTGTTCGAGAATATATGTGTTTGGAGGAAAAGACCAAGCCGATACATTTTAATGGGTGATTCAGAGATGGATTGAACTCGATATTGGTTTCTATGGAAATGTGTAAATTGAAAGAGTATCGGCTAGATACTGTTGAGGAAACCGTATAGCCTTCGAAAAGTAGAATTAATTAATGACCAGGTAAGTTAGCATAAATGATATGCTCTTAAGAAGGATTGGGATTCTGTTAGTCTATATTAGTAGGTAATCACCCACAAGCAAAGTGGGGTAGAAGTTTGTGGTTTAAAATGATTTCACCCGTAACTGAAATTTGGTGATGAGGCCCTTGCCTTGGAAAAAATTACGGATGATGTCTTGGGAGGAAATCAATGCCTTGCGAATTTGAGAGATGAGAACTATAATAGGTGAATGTAATATTGATAAATTGATATTTGAAGGAATTTCCTCGGAGGTAGCTCTGATTTAATAATCTTGAGGATTAACGTGGTTATGTTATGAGGAAGAGGTAACCTTAGGAGATCCCGAGTGGATTAATCTATTTAAGGATTATATTTTCCTATACCGCTTAGAGATCGATGCCTTTGGGTTAAGTGAGCAAGTAATCCATAATTACGACTGAAGTTGTGTTCTTCCATTATTTGAAATCAGCAATTGGAAGTCTCTATTTGAGAAAATTTGTGGTTATGTTATAATTGAAGTCGAGCTTGGGATTTTGCAAGTGGATAGCTTTGTCTAAGGATTATGTAAAGGAACATTGGTATCTTGACGAAAAGTGAGTATCAGTACTAGCAATGAATGTTAAGGTTTATAGACTCGGTGTGCTAAATTGTATCGGAAATGTGGAAGATATAAAGTTGGAAATAAGAAGTCTTATGATCTTGTTTTAAGAAAATCAAAATGATTCGAGTTGATCTAATTGGCACATCGGTGTATCGACAAGAATGTCAAGGTCATTAAGTATTAAGGTCTTGAGGTCTTGAGCAACGGCAAGAGACTGTATCGAATCCATGGCGACTATTACATTTAGGTTTTCTTATTCTGTGGTAAATTGAGGATCTGTGAGAATTATTTCTGTGGCATAGATATCTTAGAATTGGTTTTAATCAAGGCTATTGCATAAGTTGGATGTTCGGAAGGGAATATGTACCTTAAGAAAACATCAATTTGATGACATACAAATGAAATAAAGAAGATGTAAAGTATCCTACTTTTGAAGTCTAATGGTACTTTGAATTTTATGTTGAGATTTTAGCTGAGCTCGGTAAAAGAACTAAGAAGTTAGGTTGTGATAGTGACTGTAAGTCCTAATCGAACAATTCAAAGCTAAATGATTGATCAGAGCGCACAGTGAAAGAGTGACAAACCTGTGTATATGACAAGGTTTAAGCTAAGGTTTAGAAGAAATACTCAATTTTGAGGTGTGGTATGAAATGAAATGTGGCATTTTGGTTATTTAAGGTCCGGAATTTAGTTAGAAAAGTGGTTAATGAAATAATTTTGTCTTCGGATTTAGTAAATTTGGATCTGGAAAGGACGCACCAAATGAATAAGGATCAAGGCAATTATGATATTTATGGTTTTCTAGGATAACCATCTTGATTTAGAATGAATTGGAGACATTAAAAAGGATCTTTGATTCTGAAAATTTAAGGATCGTTAAATTTCGAGGATGAAATTTCTATAAGTGAGAAAGAGTGTGATGACCCAAGTTCCGAAATATGATAATTAGGGTGAAACTGAATTAATAATGATGAAGGATTAGGTTTAGAATGTGGAAACTTAAGTTCAGAAATAGAAAGAGGAAGTTGGGCCCTATAAGGTATTGGCTTCCAAGATATGGTTAATATGGGTGGTGAGATTTCAGAATTTTAAAATATGATAATTGGAAGATAATTAAGTTGAGATAGGTGAATTGTATCAAAAGGTATGGAAGGAATCAGATTGAAAAGCCCAAAGTTTCGAAATTGGTAAATCGGAAACAAAAGTTGTAAACCAAGAAGCATTGATTCGTAAATAAGATTTTGGGTTTTAAATTATGATAATAAAATTAGGGTCTAGGGATGCAAAAAATTGGATTAGAAGGGTCAAACGGGTCTCGGATGGCGAAAGCACGAAGTAGGTTTGCAGCAGCTCGATGTGTGCTTGACGTGCGCCCGACCTACGCTCGAGTAGCACTCAAGCTCTGGTGAGGCGCCATTTTACGAATATGACTGTCCAATGACCGCCCGAGGTGAGACAGGAGCGGTGCATGGATATGTGAAGAGCGCTCGATGAGCGCTCGAGCACCCCCTTGAGCACAAATCTGCAAGAGGAGCCGCCTGATGGGCGCTCGACTGGCACTCGAGCGCCAGTCATGCTCCTCTCATGTGGTCCTTCTCCCTTTGTTTTTAAAAGGAAAATTTGAGGTGAGAGGGAGAAGAAGGAGCAGCAGAGGCACGAAGGGGAGGAGGAAGAGGAAAAAGAGAAGGAAAAGGGAAAAACCCACCTGCTCCAATCCGATCCTGGTAAAAATAATTGTAGACCGACCTCAAGCAAGTGTATTTCGGATGTTATTTACTATTTTTACAGTGTTTTAATACCTCTGCAACTGTATTTATACTCTAAAAGTATGTTTATCCATATTATGTATAAATAAAGCCTGTTTTTCTTGATTAATCAGACAGATTTCATGTTTATATATATATACTGCAATATCTGCCTTCGATTTCATGTAAATGCATATATTTGGTTTCTGTTTTATGTCCGAAATTTTTATTAAAACCCTAAGCACGGAAATGAAGGGATTTAACGGTTTCAATCCAAATTTTTTATATGTAAAAGTTAATCTGTAACGAGATAATACCCATGTTATGATTTTTAACTGAGAATTTTACATGGAACTATACTATTGAGCTTTTGAGAATTTTTGAAGCTAAATAGAAGGATTACAAACTATTACCGTATGTTTTGAAGCAAAACTGAAGGTTTATAAACTATTACTATATATTTTGAAACTAACTGAAGAGTTATTATGAAACTTTGACTAATGAAACTGAAATTTGAAAAATTTTTTAATTAAGAAATAAGAAAAAAAATATTTCTGATATTGTTAATTAGGACCCGTGACTAATATACAGTCAGGTTAGGTTTTTCGATATGCCTTATAATGTTATGGTAGTAATCGAGGATAACTTTATCCATGAAATTATATGTGGTTTGCCCTTCCTCAGGGCGTTAACATAGGGGGTAGTTACTGTTACTAGTCAGTGTTACCATACTGAATCCCGTGAGATGGGATGTCCCATGGGAAGGGACAACTGCTACTGGCATTGGATTGTGTGGAGTGAATATAATCTATCCTTAATTATTCGCCCCCTATACTAGTAGGGTCTACTGGTTGGGTCCTTTACAGATAGAAAAAGAGATTTTTTATAATTCATAGATTTTGTATCGACTTCTAACTTCTAATTTATGTTTTCCGATTTATGACTATCAATGTATGATCATACTGATTTATGATTTTTGATTCATATTTAAATAGAATTATGCTCTATTTCTGTTTCCATGGATGCCTCTATTCTTCTGATTACCGTGGTTTCTATCTTAGAATACTTACTTTTTGCATGAAAGCATAAATTATGGTTATCGTGGCCTATTTATACGGAATTATACCTTTCTCATGATTTATGTACGTGTTTCTGTTTCCCAACTTCTTTGTGATCTTTTGCATTTATGTTCTGTTATCATTTTTGTGATTACTATGATTATCATTGATTTACATGTTACTATTTAGTTGTAATTATGTTCTACATGAATATTGTATATTCTGTATGTTTTAGTACCTTATTGGATTTTGACTCATTGTTTTATTATTTTTTTCTCTAGATAAAGATGTACATAAGATACTAAATGATCAGGTGTAACTAGAGATTAGTAAGGAAGGTTCTGGAGCCTCAGTGAAGTCTCGAAGATTATCTTGAAGTATTTTAAAAAATCTAATAGTTTTACATATTCCATGGAGTTTTGTAAAGAAAATTATGTATAAATAACTGTAGCCTATTCTGTAAACTGTCAGAACTGTATTTATGCTTCCGCAGGTTTCTGTTAAGGATATAGATACTTTTGCTATATATATTTTTTATTTTGTACAGGTCCTAGATGGTATCTCTTATATGATTTCTGATATAGTAGATAAAATAGTTAATCTAAAGCCATGGATGGCATTTGAGATCCTATGAATGCATGTTGTAGGAGAATTGTGGTATTTTAGATAGTTGTGTACTTGTATAGGTTATATATATTCAGGTTGTACATCTTGTTTTGATCTGGATATATAGAAAACTCTGTCCAACTTTTTATAGGCACTGCTGAAATTTTTGAATACGTGAAATGTTTTAAATAATGAATTCTATTTTGTATATGTTTAACGGATGGTCCTATGAGGACTACGATCCATTCCATTATACTTAGTATCCTGATAAATAGTTAATCAGAGTAGCGCAGTAGAAGCATATGGGCCCTTGGTTCAAAAGTTTAAAATAGGGTTAAGGTTCCAAGTGAAAGATCATTCTTGAGACATAGGAGGTATCAAGGTGAGTGTCTATTTGTTCGTTTGAGATTTTATATTAAGTCAAAAAATTAATCAACAATTAGACTTACCTTTGAATTTGGGTAGATTATCATGATGCCCCCCTATGTACCAATGAAAGAGGAGGTAGGTTTATGATCAGGATTAACCGTTGTGGAAGATTAAGGATTCGTCTTATAGCGAGATTTCAATCTTAGTCTTAGATAAAAAAGCATTAGACGTTGAGGATCAGGATGATTCAATTGATTATGGTTCTCTAGAAACAATCGTCTCACCAAGAAAGTGAATTGGGAGTATGGAGGCGGATCTGGAAGGACTATTCCCTATTCTTAAGTTTTGAGATTCGTTAAATTTCGAGGACAAAAGTCCGATAAGGGGAGAGAGTTGTAAGGTCTGATTTTTAGAACATAGTATGTATAAATAATTAAGTTAATATAAGTGGATCAAGGTCTAAAGACATGGAATAAATTGGATTGAAAGGTCTGAAGACCTAGATTGACCCAATCAAGAACCGGCATTATAAACCTTGACAAGTTAATCCATAAATACGATTTATGTTTTAAATCATCATAATCATGACTTATTAAGTTAATATAATCAAAATTAGGTCCCAAGGATGTGACATATTTAGTTAGAAGGGTCGAAAAGGGTCCCGAATGGCGCGTGTGCGAAGCTGGCATGTTGCAGGTCAGCATCGGGCATGACCCAAGCCTAACGTGCACTCGAGCCCATGATCGAGCACCGATTCTAGCATGTGTGGGCCTAAGGCGTGCTGGCTGCGAGCTCAAGCACCGAGCCGAGCTCACCCACACTCAATGGGCGCCACAAAAGATGCTCGAGCGCCAGAACACGTATAAACCCCCGTGCGGGCTTTCTACCTGTTATTTTTCGCGTAGATTTGAGAGAGAGGAAGGGAGAGAGTGTGGATAAGAGAGAGAGAAGGAAATCAATGCCCACGGGTTCAATTCCGGCTTGGAGCTAGTTAGAGAAATCGTAGATTGGGTCGAGACAAGTGCACCTATACCCTTTTCTTTTATTCTTTTTGATTTTTGTTCAATCTTCTTCAGGTATTTATGATACAAATGACTTGATTATGCATATATATGAATTTCGTGTCCTAATTTATGGATTTCAATTGATTTTTGCACCGAAAGCCTAACCTCGTGCCTAGATGATTTTGGGCTCTGATTTTTCATACTTTTGCAATAATTTACTCTAAAATATCATTACCCATATCCAATATATGTTAATTTATTAATTGGGTATCCAATTTGATAGTTTTATGTGAAAATCTATTCGCCGGAACCTTAAGATGTCCCCGGACCATGTTTAACTAATTATTTCAAGTTTAATGCATGATTTGGCTTTAATTATAAATTGCTCATGCCTTAAATATGAATCACTATTGGTTGAGTGATCAATTTCAAAGTTTTGATCCATTTGGCACGTCCGGGAGCCCTAACCAGTGCCCCGGCACTGTTCATGCGAAATTAATTGGGGTTTTTATATGATCTAATCTGGTTAAATTGGTAATTAATCATATGGAATTGTATATACTCAATTATATATTTCAAAAATTACGTTATGTGTATTTGTGAAGGAATTATCGTCTAGAAGTTCCAAAGCTACGTTTGGCCGGTGTGGTAAGAATTTTCTAATTATTCCAAAGCGTTCTATTGAGTTATGCACATGTGTAAAGCCACATGAAGACGTGAATCCACAAGAAATGATAATTCATATCTGTATATCAGAATTAAGCACAAGATGTAAGAATACAGAGGGAATGCTACAATTTGTTATGTGAATGATCCATTCTCTTAGTGTGAGAAATATGTGAAAGATGTTTGGTGGACCTTTCCTCAAAGATTAAGAAATCATGAAATCAGAACCATAAATTTGTGTTTATAGGGTAGTATCCTTCAACATGCTATTGATATTACAGTGGAGACTCGAAAATTACCCTAGTCGCATATCCTAGCCGCTTATTAGAGTAGGTGATATCCTTGACACGACTTAGTTTACTACTACTGTAAAAGAACGAGGACTATCTCTGGGCCCCGGGGGACATGTGGGCATATGTGATTTGTTTGCTCCACCTTTGGATAGATAATAGGAGTGTATGACTTTAGATCATGAGATTATCATGATCCTTTCTTCGTTTTCCCACACTGTTAGCTAGTACGGCCTGCTGGCCTTGGTCTGTAAAGATAAAGAAATTATGCATGATATAGAACCCTAAGAGAAGAAAGATAAAATACATAAAGTTATTTAAATTTTAGAAATGCAATTATTTGTGCATTATGTTCATGCATTGTTATTCTTCTCTTACTTCTCTCCATTACTTCATTTCGCTTATATTATTTATTTTTGTTACTTATATTGTACCTGTTGAGCATTTGGCTCATACTTGCTGCTTACCTTGCCTCCAGATTAGTACAAGCTTGTTTTACTGATACGATAGAGTAGAGACCAGAAGTGAGCTAGGCACTGGACTTGGAAGATCATATTGAAGATCTCTATCTTGAAATTTTGTATATGTCATGGAAGATTGTATATATTTATATATTTCTATTGGGCTTATTAATGTATATTGTAAATGAGGCTAATTAGCAGATAGTTTAGTTTTCGCTATATTTGAATTTATTTATACTTCCGTAGGTTATTTGGTCTGTAACAAGTACCTAGTGGAATCTTTCTTTGACTGATATTGTATTTAGATACATAGCGTTGAAGCTATGAATAATATGTGGTAGCTGGATCTTGTGAGAAGTTGATGTTGTACTATGTGATGTTATTGTATGTTGTCGGATTTTGGGTTTATTTGGATGTATTGTGTTTTGTATAGGGGATTGTATAGGTCTTGTATTAGCTTGACGGCCGTATTACAGACATAATTCTATCAATTTTTTGGTAGAAAATACGGTCCGTTACAACTAGCTTCAATTATATTAGATTGAAACCCAATGTTTGTCTCAAAATTTTAAAAATGTTTACATCGAAAGTTGGGAACCAATTTAAAATTTAGTATAGTATATTATCTTCAAAAGGATAGATAATCAGAGCGGACGATTTAAATTGTGGAAGACATGTTGAGAGTTTCAATTCTAGAAATAAAATGCAATTAGGACGACTATTTGTTATTGGTTAAATTTGCATACAATAGTAACTACCAAGCAAGCATCAATATAGCCCCATTAAAACTATATTTGGAAGAAAATATTATTTCCCAATTCATTGGGAGGAGACCAGAGATAGAAGATTTTTGGGAGTAGAAGTTATTCCAATGACGTCTAACAAGATTCATTTGTTCCATGATCGGTTGAAAGTTACCTAGAATCGATAGAAGAGTTATACTGATCAAAGGAGATCAAAGTTGAGTTTTAATATTAGAGACCACGTATTTTTAAAGATATCTCCATCGAAAGAAATTTTTAGAGTTGGTATAAAAGAAAAATTAAAGTTAAGGTTTATTGGATCATTTGAAATTCTCGAGAGAATTGGTGAGATAACTTATAGATTTGCTTTACCACCGAATTTGGGGGACATTTACAATATATTCAACGTGTCAATGCTTCGAAAGTATTTTCATGATCCATCACTATAAGGGACCATATTTTTCTATCAAAAACCCAGCAGAGTTTTCTTTATAATACGACCATCTAACTATATAAATACCTATGAAATATCATGTATAATATATATAAACCCTTCCAAAATGCCACAACATCTCAACAACTCACACATATACATTCCAATAGCTCTAAGTTCTAACAACATATAAAAATCAGTACACAAACTATAAAGGATCCGAATGCCACTACTTAGATGTGGCTCCAATGTGGTATATCTATACATAACGTGGGCTAAAGAGATACCGTAGGTGCATGTTATAAACCACAAATAAATCCAAATAATAACAAAAATTAAATTATCTGACCATCAGCCTTATGTACAATATATATTAAGATTCCAAAAGAAATATAAACATATATACAATTTCCCATGACATAAATAAAATTATAATTTCTAAGTTTTCAACATGATCTTCCAAATTCAAGCCTAGACTACTTCGAATCTCTGTGCTGTCCTATTGGGTATATCAGACCTATACTAAATTGGAGAAATAAAGGTAAGCTAATAGCTTAACAAGTGCATCATATTCCAAAGCAGTAGACAATATAAGCGAAGTGAAGTAGAAAAAAGACATATAATCATGAAGGAGATGCATAAGTAGGAACATGATTAATTATGCTTTGGAGCGTAATTTATTTCTCATTGAAATATAATTTATGCATGATTATTCATCTTTACGGACCAGAGTCAGTAAGTATTACTAACTAATGGTGCGGGAGGATGAGGAAGGATCATGATTCCCCTCATAATCTAAGGCCTAACGACGTACTCAATGTCCAATAATAAATTTTTGTCTAGAAAAGACCTAACATCACGGGCATAGTGGTATGCCTATCACCCAATCATATAGGGCCACTAAAACGCTACCCTAACCTCCTATAATCTAGAGGTAGTCCTTATTCTTCTACGGCAATATTCTAAGGCTTACAAATAGTATTACCCACTATAATATACGGTCGGAGTAATCCTCGAATCTCTATTATAACACCAATGGCTGGCCAAGGGATATTACCCTTCATAACATAAATCGTGGTTCTAGTTTCCACAGTTTCTTATTCATTTGAGGGTAGGTCAGCCATAATTCAATTTATAATATCTCCATCTGGGAGAACAATTTGATCACATAATACATTGTGGACTTTCATCTGAACATATATGCAATTATTATATTTCCTCTGGATTTAAACTTTTTCACAAGTTAATTGGATGCATGGTCATCATAATTCATAGGAAAGATTAGGATTTCTTACCATCATTAGTCACTTATTACTTTGGGAGCTTCCAGAACACATTTCCTTCGTAAAAGAACACAAATAGATTTTTTTGGGGCTTACAATTGGACATATACAATTAGACATAACTTACATAACAATTAATTACGAGGGGAGCATGCAAAAATTTCAATTGTCCTCAGGTGAACAAAAACGGGGCAGTTTTAGAGCGTCCGGATGTTGCGAACGGGTTGATACTTGTGAAATCAGACGTTCAGCCAAGGTACATGCATAATTAGGACATGATAATTCATAATTTGGGGTCAATTAAGTATATAATCAAAGGAAAATGGGAGAATCCTGAGCTGGGTGCGAGCTAGGATTTGGCAAGGCCAAACCTGACAAATTGGATGAAAAATCAGGTATCAAATGATAAACAAATTATACTAGGATATGGGTAATGATATTTCAGTCTCAAATTATGTAAAAACCCCAAAAATCAAGGCCCAAACTACCCGGGCGCAGGGTTAAGGTTTGAATGAGAAAATCGATCAATTTCTACAAATTTGGATATGGAATTCACATATATGCATAATTAAGTTATGAGTATCATATATACATGCATCAGTCGGGTATCAGGATAATAATATCCGAAGGGGATCAAATAAAAATAAAAAAGAACGGAAGAGAATGGTATGGATGCACTTACCTTGACCCAATTTTTGATTTCTTTAACTAGCTCGATGTCAGAATCAAACCTGAAAGCCTTCGTTTGCCTATTTCTCTCTCTACCTGAAGCCTCTACTTCTTAAACCCCTCTCCCGAACTATCCCCCTTTCCCTCCTCTATATGCTATTGTTATTATTATATATATATATTATTATATATATATATATATATATATATATATATATATATATATATATATATATATATATATATATATTTTCCATTACTTAAATTTTAAAACCCAAATTGATACTCGGCGACGGCACGGGCCCACTTTGGGTGCCGACCCAACTAGTCCAAATATCCTTCAAAATTTTTATAATATTTAACTAATTTTTATCACACCCAAATTATCAAAAATAATAATAACTAATCCCAATTAAATCGGATAAAAATTTGGGATATTATATTCTCCACTTTTTATAAAAATTTTGTCTTCAAAATTTAACGAATCTCAAAATTTAACAATAAAGATATAGTTCTTCTAGATTTTGCCTCCGTACTCCCAAATCACTTTCTTGGAGAGACGATTATTTTTAACGAACCTTAATCATTTGAATCATTTTGATCCTCAACGTCTAATAACTTTTTATCTAAAATTGAGATGAAAACCTTGTTATAAGACAATTCCTAATCTCCCACAATGGTTAAACGCAATCATAACCTACTTCCTCAATTATAGATACCTTGGAGACATCACGATAATCTACCCAGATTCAAATATATGCCTAATTTTTGGCTAACCCTCTGATTTAATACAAAATTCCAAACGAACCAACAGGCTCTCACCCCAACACCTCCTATGCCTCGTGAAGGATCTTCCACTTGGGACCTTAATCGTATTCTGAAGTTTCTGAGCCAAGGGCCCACAGGCTTCCACACACTACTCTGATTAACCATTTATGAGGATACTAGGAATCCTCTTGCAATTTATATTCATTAATTCAAATCAGACTCCTAGGTTTCCTTGCAACTATAATTCTAAGGATATCAATATGACTAAGACAAAGCCCGAAATTTGTAGATTATAATCAACTTAGGTGACACAATTGAAGTAATCACCCAAAAACCTTGAACTCGAACACTTACCAAACTTAGCGAGCCAACCTATCCTATCTTAACGTATCATCTAAATCACAAGGAGTGAGCTATCCTAGTCTTCCAATTTCACAATTACCCACACACTATCCATAATTCTTGCTACCCTAACATCCCCAAAACTGAAATGGCGAGGGCTTCTTAGCTCATAATTATATGACCTCACTACATAGGAGCCCACTCTCTCTTCTAAAATCAAAGGCAGAGCACCCCATTCGCTTAAATATAAGAAGCCACTTGAGATTCATCCTAGTACACCTCTTATGGAGCATCGAGACATTTCCCAACCGAAATTCCTGGCGTCCGATTATAGCAATATTGTTTACCTTTCTTGAAGGACATTGAAACATACATTCTAATCCTTAATCAAATTAATCCGTTTGCACGGTCGCATGACCATCTCTTCTGGCGAGACAATCTTCTAGTCCTTTAGGATCATTTAGACAATGGCTATTTCTACCAGTGACACCTACCAATCCTCAAAGCAAGGACCTCAATGGCTAACTCCAAACTATTGGTGGGGTAATTTTGGTCATAGGCTTTACACCCTCTTAACCAAGGGTAATCACCTATACAAAGTTACACAAAACACAATTTTATCACTTTCTCAAAAGGATCACATTCTATTGTGACTTATTAGACCCATTAGGGGTCTACCCAAACAATAAGTCGACAACTATTCCTTTATCCCTTGAAGACGACCCTTGCACGACTCATTCCGATGGACGCTGATCATCTCACGCCAAACGTCTCACGGTGCTGCAATCCTTGAGAAATACTTATCGGATTACCCTTTCAGGTTTAGGTAAACCCAAGAAGCCACACACTTTTGAGACATCAGCCAATCCTTCCTGAATAAGCCATCACTCTAGACTCTAAGGAATTGCATTCCTGCTATCAGAGAAACCTCACGTCTGACATAACATTTCTCCCAAGCGTACATCTCTTTCATAAATGAGCACACGGCTAACTGTTTTCATAGTCTAGGATACAATCCTCAAACAGAATCCGTACGTCCTATGATTCCTTGAATTTATCGATGAGGCCATCACGTCCTTGACCTAAACATGACCGAAAAAATCCAATTCATACAATCATGAAAATGCCAATGAACCTATAAAACCCAAATGGCATTATCAAAACTCGTAATGGCTATATCTTAATTCTGAAAGCTATCCTAAGAATAATTCTTGATTATCCACAATTTATAATATCATGGATATAGATCAACCTTAAGAAACATCAAGCCCTCGACAATAGATCAAAGAAATCACTCATTAATTTACAATTCCTGGTCATTAAATCATTTGTCTCCTGTGCAACTAGATTTCAGTTATCTACAAATAGCCTCATTAAATCACCTTTCTCTTCCCAAAAGTACTGAAGCACCTTACGACAAAACACTTAACTGATGTCTCCATCGGTTCTATGCATGGTCCTCAAAATTAGTGCCAATCCTGGCACAACCTCTGTAGCAACCTCAATTTAACAATTTGCACGCAAACGATACTAACCTTGTTGCCTCCCAAACAACTAAGCCCCAAATTCAAAGTTCCACTATTAGATTGCGGAGTATAATGTCCTACTGATACATTTTCCACTTGTATGGCGACTCATCAACCAAATCATCCTCAATATCATATCAAACCTTAACACCACAACGCAATCAATTTATCCCAACTAACCATATCTACAGACCTAAGAAAATATTACAGATCTCAATACAACTAGTACAAGTCTATGATCCTCAAATAAACAATAAGCTTAGGAAGTACAAATAGAAATATAGGTTCTTGATCCCAATGTAGCACATATACCGAAGTATCAAGATTTGGGAACCTTATCTCCTACTACAATGGACGACACTTCTATACTTTGTGTCATCACTGCGAAACTTTGATTTAAAGTACTATGCTCCTTAATTGCCCGACCCAGGGGATAAGACCAATCCCTTATCACATGATTGAACTATCCACACTTGAAATATGCTCTTAAAAATCTCGTTGAAACAAGATATTCATCCATGAAGTATCCATGAATATATCCTATGATATTTCTTTATCCTCAAGGCCCATGACTCTTTTCACGTCAACCACCCGAGGTCGATTTCACCTCCTATTTGACAGGGGACAACATTACCTTATCTTCTTCTGAACATTGGATTACCACAACATAATCATAATTTTCAGGATCCACATCTCAACCTCTATAGAATCCGAGCCACCCAAAAGTTTAGGTACTAAAGCATCAATAAGTTGATTATAAGTCAACATCCTGAACTTGTTACACTAGGATTAACTTTAAGTTATCTTGTCCTCAAGCCATTGATTTTACCCAATCCATCATGATTGATCATTTTACTCAAACATCCATTCTTAATAAATTACTACCCTAATACCTCAATCCAAAGCCGATGAAGCCTAAACTTCGAAACAAACCAATTAACCTAGGCCTTGGATCAACACCGATCAATTTGAGCACTATGTCAGCGCTAATCAAATTAAAACCTCAAGATGCCTCCCTACAGCTCCTCCCGACCTCACGGTTGACCACTACCATGAGTAAACCCTTGTCTTGGAGCCATTACGGTTACTTATACCCTATCCAAAGGCAACGCAATCGGGTTAGATCACGTTTCAGACACTAACTAGAACCTTATAAGCTAGACAACTGAACTCATTTTTCTTTATTTGACTTAGTTCAAGTTTAAGCTGTCCAATCAGGATAACTAGAACTATCCAATCAAACTGAATATGTCCTATATCTACGTCCACTTATTTGATCAATCTTAATCTATCTTAAGTTTTTACATGCGACTCAATTCAAACATAAAGTACCTTTTTTTCTTTGATATCAATTGTAACGGATCGTATTTTTTTACCAAAAGTTTGGCAGAGTTTTCTCTGTAATATGGTCGTCCAGTTATACAAATACCTGTGAAATATCTTGTACAACATATATAAATCCTTCCAAAATACCACAACATTGCAACAACTCATACATATACATCCCAATAGCTCCAAGTTCCAGCAACATACAAAAATCAAGACAAAAACTACACAGGATCTAAATTCCACTACTTAGATGTGGCTCCAATGTGGTGTATCTATACACAATGTCGGCCAAAGTGAGATGCCACTAGATACCTGTTATAAACCACAATATCCTACAGAAGCATAAATAAATCTAAATGATAGTGAAAATTAAACTATCTGACCATCAACCTTAAGTACAATATACATTAAGATTTTAAAAGAACTATAAACATATATACAATTTTCCATAACATAAATAAAACTACAATTTCTAAATCATCGACTTAATCTTCCAAATCCAAATTTTGACCGCTTCGAATCTCTACGTTGTTCCATCAAGTATATTAGACTTGTGCAAAATTGGAGACAAGGAGAAATAATGGTGAGCTAATAGCTCAATAAGTGTATCATATTCAAAAGCAGTAGACAATATAAGTGAAATGAAGACATGTAATCATGAAGGAGATGTATAAGTAAGAACATGATCAATTATACTTTGGAACGCAATTTACTTCTCCTTGAAATATAATTTACGCATTGTTATTCATCTTTGCGGATTAGGGTTAGTAAGCCTTATTAACTAAAGATGCAGGAAAATAAGGAAAGATCATGATATCCCTTATAGGGCCGAATGATGCACTCAATATCCAATAACAAACTTTTGCCTAGAAAGGGCCAAACACCACATGGTATAGCGGTATGCCTATCACCCGGTCATACAGGGCTAATAAAACGCTACTCTAGCCTCCCGCGGTCCAGAGGCAGTCCTCATCTATCCACAGTAATATCTTTTTTTGGTAAGTAAGTAAAATGGAATTAAAATAACAAAACGGTACATAAGTGAAGTTTTAACTTCAAGTGTTTTGCCAACTTAGAGGTAGAACAGAGCCGTTGGGGTATACCTCGAACACAAAATCCACAGTAATATCCTAAAACTTGTCAATAGTATTATCCGCTATAATATGCGGTTGGAGTAATCCTCGAGTCTCTATTGTAACACTAATAGTGGGCCAAGGGATATTACCCTTCATAACATAAATTTGTAGTCCTAGTTTTGTAGTTTCTAATTCATTTGAGGGTAGGTCTACCACAATTTGATTCACAATATCCTATCGAGAAGAATAATTTGATCACATAACACATTGTAGATTTTCCTCTGAATGTATATGTGATTATTATCTTTCCTTCAGACTTAAACCTTTTCATAAGTTAATTGAATGCATGATCATCATAATTCATAGGAAAGATTAGGATTTCTTACTATCATTAGTTAGTTATCACTTTGGGGGCCTCTAAAATACACTTCCTTTACAACGGAATACAAACACATTTTTTTGGGGCTTACAATTGGCCATATACAATTAGACATAGTTTACATAACAATTAATTATGAGGGGAGCATGCAAAATTTCCAATTGTCCTCAGGTGAATAGTAACAGGGCCGTTTTAGAGCGGTCGGACATCACGAATGGATTGATACTTGTGAAATTGGACACCCGGCCAAGGTATATGTATAATTAGGACATGATAATTTATAATTTAGGGTCAATAAAATATATAATCGAAGGAAAAGGAGAGAATCCTGAGCTAAGCACAGGTTAGGGCTTGGCGAGGTCAAACCGGACAAATCGGAGGGAAAATCGGGTAACAAATCATAAATAAATTATACTAGGATATGGATAATGATATTTTAGTCTCAATTTATATAAAAGTCTCAAAAAGTGGGGCCCGAAACTACCTGGGCGTGGGGTTAGGAGTTGAATGCAAAAATCGGTTAATTTTTACAAATTTGGACATAGAATTCACATATATACATAATTAAGTTATGGGTATCATATATACGTGCATGAGTCGGATATCAAGATAATAATACTCGAAAGGAATCGAACGAAAATAAAAAAAAAAAATGAAAGATAAGGGCATGGATGCACCTGTCTTGCCCGATCTTTGATTTCTTCAACTAGCTTGAAGCAGAAATCGAACACGAAAGCCTCCGTTTTCCCGTTTCTCTCTCTTCTCCCTCCCTCTTTCTCTCTCTACCTAAAGCCTCTGTTTCTGAAACCCCTCTCCCAAGCTGCCCCCCTTTCCCCCTCTACATGCTATTATTATTATTATTATTATTATTATTATTATTATTATTATTATTATTATTATTATTATATATTCATTACTTAAATTTTAAAACCCAGATCGATACTTGACGATAGCATGGGTACACTTCGGGCACCAGCCAAATTAATCCAAATATTCTCCAAAATTTTTATAATATTTAATTAATTTTTATTATACATAAATTATCCAAAATAATAATAAATAATTTTAATTAAATCAGATAAAAATTTGGGATATTACAATCACACATTATTGAATATGAGCTATTGTGGATAAATAAAAATTTGATATACATTAAGAAATTGGTTTAGATTTTGGATAGAAGAGATCCAATGTTTTAAACAAAAGCTATTCTATTAGTGAAAGTTTTGTACAGAAACCATTCATATGAAAAAGTCACATGGAAAAAAGAACATGAGGTTTGGGAGAAATATCCACTTTTGTTTCTTTGATAAGGCATGTTAAATTTTGAGGATGAAATTTTTATACGGAGAAAAGAAATGTAAGGTATGGATTCTGAGTTTTAAAATTTAATTATAATTTATTAAGTTAAGATAAGAAGTTGAGATCAAAGAAGATGGTTTATGAGGATCAAAGTCAAAGTTTGACCGGATCATATCGGGTTGATAGATACTTAATCGGTGCCTAATGCATGCATATATGTGTTTTAAGTAGAGAGGTTACATCTGATAGACTCTTAATTAGAGTTCGAGTCACTTTTTAATATATTCATGCTCGATACATACCTGAGAGATACTTAAGACCACTGAAGTAGAATGCCAGTGTTTGACACCTGCTTGAAACAGTGCACGTGTGCTATTGTGTTTGGCCACAGTGCTTGTTACGAAAAGCATTTGTGTGCTAGTCTGCTATATAAGTCATATTCAGTTAATTTTTGATCATTTTCTGTCAAATTTTGAGAGAGGTGAAAGGAGAAGAGAGAGAAAAGGGAGAGAAGAAGCTAGAAAAGCCAAATTCAAGTAAATCAAAGTAAAATTTCGGTAAGTTGAAGTTAAGAAAAGTGCATCACAAGCCTTCCTTTACTTTGTTGCTGATTTCTTTCCACTTCTTGAGTATTTATTGTTTCAAATGTTTATACATGATATGTTTTTGTAGCTAAGATAATAGTATTTTACATGTATGAACTGTCACTCCCATTCTTTATAATTTTTTAAAAATTATATTCTTAATTCATATACTTTGGTTTATTAAGTTATTTTCCTATAATTTCTTTACATACATATATTGAATTCAGAATTTCTTTACTTACCAAAAAAAAAAAAGAATTCAAAATTAAATGACTCTCTTATACTTTAAATTCATACATAATATTCTAATTGTTTAAATTTACTAAATATATGATTTGTATGTTATGAAATTTCTTAATAATTGCCCTACATGTTTGCTTATAGAGGTGAATTATTGATTTTTTGCACTAACTTGCCAAGAGAAATTATGTTTAAAAACCTTATAATTTTTCTTTCCACATTTTAAATTAAGTGTGATGAAGTTTCTGCATAACATTAAAGTATGGAATGATAAGGAATTGAAGGAATTTGATAAAAAAAACTCTATAATTTGTTAAAGAATTAAGAATTTTTTTTCATATTGAGAAAATATAAGAATTATATAAAATTGTATAAAATTTTTATTTGTTTAAATATCACACCATTATAATAAGTTCAACGGTGGTATATTATAGTATACCTTAATATATTATAGTGGTGATCGATATTCAAACCTGTCATTCGTGGATAAAAGTGGCGTTTGGCCCCATCTATATGGTGATATGTATAACGGTTCTCCTATAAATCTTGAATAGTAGCATAAGGCTTTTGGTGGTATAGAAATAGATATAACTCAATTTTTGATTATTCACTCATTTAGTCGGTCAGGCCCTAATGACCCTTGGTTCCTAAGATTTATATAATTAAATATAAATTTTATGACACAATCTGAATAAGATAAGAAAAAAAATTTAAAAAATTGCACACATTTGTTATGGAAATTTTATGGCATTTTATCTGAATTTGATTCATTACTCCTACGAGCATATTTTTATGTAAATCATATGTTTAACTATAAAATTATATACTTTATTAAACTTTTGGCTCACTAATATTTTATTTTTCACTAACCTCATTCAGATTTGAAGCTCAGGTACTTGTAGGATGATTAAGATTGAAGAAAGAGATATCCAAAGAGATTATAATTAGAAATGTTTGTTATTTAATGATGTATTAAGTTTTCAATCAGTAGCTTATAATATTTATATAATTCAAACTATGGCCTGTAATTAAATAATGGATGTTAGTTTATCTAGTATCAATCTATTGTGTATGTAATTTACTCTAATTTTTAGATCAAATATGACTCTTACGTAGGGTCCGACGTCATAGTATGGTCGATATTCAGAGTCATTTTTTGGTATGACAAATTTGAATTATATGGTTTAATCAATTAATATTTTTAAGTCTGTTAAAATATTAACTTGTAGGTCACATCTAAAAGTTAATTATGTCTATTAATTGTTAATGAATAATCTCACTAATTATCTCTATTAGGATTGAAATTTGAAATATGACAATAATTGACCTCATAGAAAAATTACTCTTTGATTTGGTCTTAGAAATAGGCTTTGAAAAGGTTGAGCAAACCTAATTGTCAACATAATTATAAAAATGCTTTAAAAATATTTTTAGGTAATATAGTATCTCTCAATTTATCTAATTTTTTTGTAAGTTTGTATTATAAATAGATAGATAATATATCAGGTCACTTAAAAATATTCACCCTAAAACCACTCATATTATCATTTTGTAGGCATTACCTACACACCTAAGAGGAGAGACCTAGCAAGGACACTAGAGAGGGTGTCGGCACCAAATAAAATACCGACCATTAGAGATGTCATGTCAACATCACAAAGGTGCCCAAAGTAAATCATCTCCATGATTGAGTCTCTAGTCAATATCTTGACGTAGGTTGCCTAGTTAGGCTTGGCACTACCTTTCATAAGGCCTTGGATGGTGTCAAATTGCCGACACACTTCTTCAACCATCTTCAAAGTGGCACTTCCCACATTCTTCATTGTCATGGCCGAGAACTAATATGGATGCATAGCTTCTAATGTCTGGATTTCCTTCAATTTATTTTGGCATTATATGTTATTTTAGGTATATGGGATGCATTGAAAATTATTATATATTGTAAAATTTTAAAAAATTTAGGAGCAAGCGAGTGCCACCTAAGGCCCACCCGAGTAGCGTCTGAAGCATAGAATGCCATGGGCTAGCGTCCGAGGCTTCGAATAGAAAGATTGATTATTTGGCTATGATGGGTCGTCTGAGTGACATAATGCATGGTATGATCTAGCAGCTAGATGAAAGTTCGGTTACTATGTGAAGGATGTTCGGTTAGGGGCAAGATGGAGCGCCATTCGAATGATTAAGAGTGGGCCAGTTTGAAATTTTTTGAAAAATTTTGATCTAATTAAAGCTTAAATTGAGCTTTAGAAAGTGGAGAAAGTGTTTAAGATTTTTGATTATTCAGATGAAATACAGACTATTATCCCTAAGTTGGAGAGTAAGGTAAGTTAGTGGTGAGCTTCTCAGTGCTGCGTTTCACTTCTTGGGATGTTTTGCGGAGGCAATTTTTAGAAGAGTCTATCTCTGTTTGGTATTTAGGAAAGTATGGAAGGTGAATTTAGTTGGTAAAGGTAAAGAAATAAGTCTATGGCCCCTAAAATTCTATACAATTTTGTATATTTTTCTAATTTCTAGAACAAGCTTTGATGATACTATCCCTGATGGGTAAACCCTTGACTGCTAAGATTGTGGACTTTAGTGTCTAGTCCCGATCTGTAGATATGAATGGTTGGTTGATCAGATTTTACTTGATGTGCTGGACTTTGATATGATATTAGGAGTAATTTTGGTTAGCAAGTCGCCATACTAGTGTAGATGATTTTGGTAAGAATATCTTGAATTGCAATTTGGGTTATGAGTTTTGAGTATGAGGAAAAGAGGTAATAAAGTGATGTGGCTGAGTTTATTTGGCATATTTGAGCACATTTGGTGTCATTCTGTAGTTATTAAGAATTTTTTAGTTGTATGGTAATTCAATGCTATCTCTTAGACGAGAGGATTAGACTGGATTATGTTCTAATCAGTAATTGAGATTGTTGTTGAGATTTTGTCGGGATTGGCACAAATTTTGAGGATCTTGCATAGAATAGATGAGGCATCGATCGAGTGTTTTGCTGTTGGGTGCTCTAGTGCCTTTGGAATGAGTAAGATGAATTGATGAGGTTACCAATTGATTATTAAAATGTTAATTTATTTGGAAAATGAATTCTTTGATTAGTGAGTAACGGGAATTGATAGGTGATTTGTTTGATTAATAGAAGAAGCTTGATATTTTCTAAAATTGATCTACATTCAGAATATTATTTGTGAGGTTTCAGGTCAAAAAACTTGATAATGATGAGGTGATTAGTATGCTAATGATCAATACTAGGCCTGTGGAACGAATAAGGTTGGGTATCAGAAGAAAAATCGAGAAGAATTCGGGTTCGTGTTGCTGAAGCGCTGCCAGAAGGCTTGTGCCTGTTGCCAGAAGGCTTGAACATGTTTTCCAGAATTGCGCCCGCTTGCTGGCCGCTCGAGCGGGAATCCCAGAATTGCAGCCACCTGATGCTCGCTCGAGGCACGCTCGAGTGGTGGCGCCTTTTTAAGTCGCGTCTGCTTCTCTTTTCCTCATTTTTCCCACGAGCCGGAAGCTTCTAGAGAGAGAGGGAGTGCCGATTTTAGTGAGAGAAAGGTGGAGATAGAGGCCGTGGAGTCCGAATCCGTCCGAGAGCTAGTTATAAAGGTGAAAGCATGCATCGAGGCAAGTGTTCTCACACTCACTTCTCGTTCTCTTTCGATGTTTTGCTTGATTTTGTTGGGTATTTTGTATCGATACCCACCGTGAACGTTAAAATCATGAAGCCCATGCCTTGAGGTCCAAGAATATTTAGTTATTTGTTCGAATAATGTCCAATTCACTCGGTTCGGTTTCACCGAAACCCTAACCCACAAAATTGGGGATTTCTCATTTTCCTTCTACGTATCATGAAATTGACCTCAAAATGTAAATCCCCATGTCCTAAATATGTATATATGTTGGCCGCGAGTTTGATCTCGCACGTTTCGACCCAATCGCGGTGTCCGGGCTCTCTAAATCGGCCTTGACACTGTTTATCCGAGTATAAAGGGGGAAATTGCATGTTTCTACCCTCGTTGTATGTTAAATCAACCCCAAAAGATGAATCACCATGTCCCAATTGTGCATATGTATCAATTGGATGCCCGATTTCACAAGTATCGAACCGTTCGCGGCGTTCGGATGCTCTAAAAGAAGCTTGACACTGTTCATCCAAAAATAAATGGGAAATTTACATGCATTGCCCTCGTTTAATTATTATGAAAGTGATGTCTAAATATTGTGTTAAAGTGTAAGCCCCGAAAATGTGTATTTAGGCACCAGAAGCAATGAAATGAGTCCAGGAGGCTTCTAAAATGATACATGATTATCAAAGGTATAAAATTCGGAATTCTCTTGTGAACATGAATTGAATTGTAATAACGGGATTGAGTCCCACAGAAAGTTGTGAATCAAGCAAGTAAATGGAAGAGAATCAACATTATACTTTGTGATGGAATGATCTCCCGGATGGAGATGTGAGTGATGGGAATGGGATTTCCCGAGTTGTAAATGTGTATGGCAAATGTGGATATCCCTCTCCAAGTGTTGGAACTAATCTTGAAACTAGGACCATGATTCGTAGGGGTAGTAACATTTGGCTTACCTTATCCATCGCGGTGTGAACCCGAGGAATACTTAGCCACATATTCTAGCCGCTTGTGGGAGCTGGTGATGTTCATAGTACTCCTTAGGATACTACTGTGGAAGAACGAGGAACTGCCTGGTCCCCGGGGGATATGGGGAGTGTTGAGATGGCCGAGTGCTGCAGGCCTAAAATGTAGCCGTTTGGTTAAATGTTGTATAGTGGAGATACAATCGATGGTCGAGTGCTGTAGACCTAAAATGTAGCCATGGCTTTAGAATGTGTAGCGAACACATTCCTTTCCTCATTCTCTCGCATCGTTGGTTAGTACAGCCTACTAGCCCGGGTTCGCAAAAATGATATAATGATAAAAATGAATAATGCCTAATAAATGTAACCATGAGAATCTAGTGATTCCATATGTTTCTTGTTCCCTCTCCTGATTCATGATTATTGAGATTGCTCGTATTCCCCAAAACCTATTGTTCTATTATTTGCCTACGAGTATTGAGTTATGATTACATTTGCTGAGCTGTACGCTCACCCTTATTGTTTTCCTTCCAAATGAGAACACTTAGCCGGTACCAGATTAGTCAGAGTAAGGAGAGAGACTTGCTTGAAGATATTAGCTGGATGTCGAAGATTGAAGATTGGGTTATGTTTATCATATTAGAATATAAACAGCCACTGATGGATGGTTATGGCTTGATGTTGTATTATGGTTTTGTTGTACTTCCGCAGGTTTTATTGATTTAGTTGTACTCCCGCATTTATGTTATGTTAATGTTCTTAGATTTTGAGTTTTGTTAGATAGCATCTCTCTAGACCCAGTATAGTAGATAGGGTTAATGTACTGGAGCCATGGATGATATGGCAGTTATATAATCTTGTGTTGTGTGTTGTAGGCCAAACATTTAATAATGATTAGTTGTGTGCTTGTGCAGGATGTTTTTAAACATGTTGTATTTTTAGTTTTCGTCTAGTTGTAGAGAAAACTCTGTCAAAATTTCTGTAGAATCCATAATTGCTAATTGTGGACTTTAGTTTTGTTACCATTGATGGATGTTATTTATTGGAAAAATAATTCGGTCCGTCACAGTTGGTATCAGAGAGACAAAGAGATGCCATAGGTTTGATCTGAATCGTATGAAGAAGCCTAGGTTAGATTAAAATTGATTGAATAAGTAATCAAAGGCATGTGATGACTAAGTTAGCCCAGGTAGTTTTGGTTACCCTAGTCCCAATAACTTAGGCTAGCGCTAAGTTAGAAGCGGTGACTTAGTTCAAGTGGCTAGCTTATATGTCCTAGCTTGTGTTCTAGGAGTGGCTTAATCCGAATTGCTTCTGTCTCAATCAAGTATTAGTAGTGGCTCCAAGATGATGACTACTAGTATTGGTGACTGACTGTAGGGAAGAGAGAAAAATAGTGTGTAGAGGCACCTTAATGTTGAAATTTGATTGGTATCAATTGGGTTCTTGAATTAATCAGTGTTGATTCGAGGCCTAAGTTAATTAATCTCGGTTTGAGGTTTAAATTTGATTGGCTCTTGGTTGAAGTTCTTAGGTTGGTATTTTGTTACGAAGGGTTGCTAGGTCAACCTAGGGAACGTGATGAATAGGGTGGAGCTAAGTTCGGGCATATGAAGTTCTAGGTTGACAATTCATAATTGTTTTGAAAATACTAAAGTGTCTGGACTTCTGGGCAGTCCAGATCTTATTGAGGTCAAAATGTGGATTTTGAGACTTAATATGATGTTGCGGTGACCCCATGTATTGTAAAAGATATGGCATGTTGCCCCATGCTAGATAGGAAGTGAAGTTGACCTCGGTTGGTCGCTGTGAGAAAGATCATGGGTCTCGGGGATTAAGAGATATTGTCCCATGTGTTATAGAAGTTTCATGGATTAATACTTTGTGTCGATGAGACTCTTGGGAGCGTGTTTCAATAGTGGTTAGTTCGATCGCAAGATTTAAGGATATCCTTATCCATGGATAGGTGGCAAAGAGGTCCAGTGTTTTAAGTCAAGATTCTAAGGTATTAACTTAAAGTATTAAATTCCATCTGTCACGATAAGAGGTAGGGCCCTTGGGCTTAATATTATAATTTGCTGTCATTTTGGGGATTCCAAACCCATATTTGCATTGTGTTTTGAGTTATGTGTAATTGGGAGACCTAAACTTTGTAATGGTGGCAAGGGTGACCTAGTACTTGGAAGGACAAAAGATATATCAAAGTGGATGTTTATGTACAAATCTTCGATAAATGTTTTCCTGAAGGGATTTGGGGACTATGATCTAAGTTATAGGTAGTACGATTGTTGGATTAAGGATAGTTTGTATTCTCTGACCTTGAGGTGAAGAAATCCAGTGCCTTAAAATCAGAGTTTTGGTGGTGATGAAGCATGAGAGAAATATGTGGATTGCCTAGATAGGAGATGAAATTTCTCAATTTTAATGTCACAACACTTGCATCTTTGGGATCCCGATTATATATATATATGGTTTTGTGATTCCTAGGTTTATTTAATTAAGGATCTAAGTTTGATGTAAGTGGTGTCGAGGTTGTGATATTTTTAGAGTTCGCGGATACGATTGGTTGGGTTAACTTGAACCATCTTGTGGTGCCAATCTTGACGTGACGTTTGAATGATTTGGTCAGTAAGTTATCGGGTCAATCTGAATTGTGTTGGTAAATATATCGTGCCTTGTAATTAAATTGTGCGATTTTGGATATGAATTTGAGATATTTAAAGTATTAAGTATTAATCTGATCTTAATAGTAGTTCGGTCGGCAAACAGCAGTGCTAATATAGTTGGCTTGGTAAAGGATAGCATCTTGCAATCAGGTTGTAGGATTTGAAGCATGCGTTTGAATCGATCGAGGTATCAAGAAATTTATATCGTCTTTCTTGTAGATCATTTGATCGAGGATGTTATCAAAAGGAGGATTCGGCTGAGTTATCTTTTGATTGGTAATTTGAGGTCATGTCGAATCGATGCTAATCGTTGAGGATCTTAAGCAGGGCCGTGGAAGTATCGGCTTTGGTATCGTGGTAAAATATTCCAGAACTTTCGAGGTAAATAGATGGACCGATAAGGTGGTTCACGAATTTCAAAAATGGCTAGGAGATTAATGATTGGATGAGCAGACTTTGTGGATGGATAGGCGTAGTCCGTGGGCCGTCGTGAAGGCTTGATGAATTCTAAGATCGATTTGGGTTCATAGCGTGTTAATTGTGGATCAATGGAAGTTGTAGCCCCGGCGGTATTCAGGATAAGGATACGGCCACTATAAAGTCCAAGAACGTCGTTTGGGTTTTGTAGACTCGTTGGCGTTTCATGAAATTTTATGGGTTTGATCTTCTGGCCATATTCAGGTCCATGTTGGGGTAACTTTATTGATGAATTCAAAGAAATAATGGGGTGTACGTAATTATTTGACGATTATGTCATAAGTTCTGACGGCTGATAATCCGTATGCCCCCATTGGGAAGGGAGTGCGAATTTTGTTAAGGAAACGCCTTGTAACGACCCAGCTTCTGAAGCATAGAAAGTCCCAATCATCGAGTCAAAATAATCAAAGGATCGAGGAAAACTAAAGGTTATCCGGTCAACTGCGTTGACCAAAAAATGTAATAAGAAGTTCCAAACCGGCCTTAGAGCATGTTCTAAAATCAAAAAAATTTTTAAGGCCGGAGTGCATTGCGTGAAGTGAGGCCGAAGTAGCCTTGAAGACCGGAGTGGCTTTGTGTGTTGGTAAAGCCGGAGTAGATTTATGGGTGCAAGGAGAATAAAATCCGAAGTTTATGAAAAGGTGATGAAGGAGTGAAAAATAAGGAGTTGACCGGCTTCGAAGATATTGACTGGATTGGAAGAGTTGACTGGATTTGAAAATGTTGACCGAAATTGAAGAGTTGACCGAATTTGAAGATATTGACCGGCTTTAAGTAGGAAAGTTGACCGGAATAAACTAATGGCAACTAAAGAAAAATGTAAACTTTATTATTAGTTAGAATCCAACTGGGCCTCGACCAAATGGGATAGGTAAAAACTACCTCGTTACACCCTGAGAAAAAGTACCACAGTAAGTAGCCTAACCCACTTGCTCCCACCTACCCTCTGAAAAGAGGTACCGAAGTGGGTTACTTACTCCACTTACCTCACCTAACCCTTCCTCTATAAATACCGGCAACGAGTGTTAAAGCTGGGGCAAAATACAAGACGAGAGAAGGGAGTGAAGGAGAGAGCTCCAAGATGGTAAAAACCGACAGTCAGGTAAGGAGAGAAGAATTTTGAGACAGCCCGTCAGGCAAGTGTACCTCGGACGCTGATTTTTAAGTCATGTTTTAAGAATATTGCAAGTATACGAAAGAATCAGTTCTAGATATTTGATTTTAAGATCATGATTTAATGCAAGTATATGCATGTTTCATTGCAAGTATATCTGATTCTGGATAAGTATATGTTATATGTACGATGTTTGTCCTGATCATTGAGTAAAGAGGAATTTCTGTTAACCGCATGCTTAAAAGAAGTTCAGTTTTCCATTAATGAAAATTAAGTTCGATTTTTCCTTGATAAAGAATCAGTTCGGTTTTTCCATAATGAAAAAGCACTCTGTCCTTCAGTAAAAAGTACACCGGATTTATGATCTTCGACTTTTAAAAGTACTCCGGACTTATGAAACTTCAGCTTTTAAAAGTACGCCGTCCTTTGCGTAAAAAGCACTCCCTCCGTTTGAACGAAAAGCACTCCGACCGAAAAGAACTCCAGCCTCTGTCAAAAATAGCTCCAGCCTCTGTCAAAAAGAACTCTGATTTTTTAAAAAGAACTCCGGCCTTAATATGAAATGAACTCCGGCTTTAAAGGGGAATGAACTCCAGCCTTTGAACTCTGCCTTTTGTCAAAAAGAACTCCGTCCTTTTGTTGGAACGATCTAAAATGAACACCGGCTTTCTAAGCACTCCGGCTTCTTGAGCACTCCGTCCTTTGAGTAAAAAGCAGTCCGTCTGAAAAGTACTCCGTCCTTTGAGTAAAAAGCAATCCATCTGAAAAGTACTCTGTCTTTTGAGTAAAAAGTACTCCATCCGAAAAGCACTCCATCCAAAAGTACTCCGTCCTTTGAGAAAATGAGCTCCATCCTTTAAAATAAGCTCCGTCCTTCGAGAAAATGAACTCCGTCCCCTTGAGTAAAAAGAACTCCGTCCCCTTGAGTAAAAAGCACTCCGTCCCCTTGAGTGAAAAGCACTCTGTCCCCTTGAGCGAAAAGTACTCCGTTAGTTAGTGAAAAGCACTCCGCCCCTTTGAGTAAAAAGGCACTCTATCCAAAAGGCACTCCATCCAAAATGCACTCCGTCCAAAAAGCATTCCGGCCTCTTTTAAAAAGAACTCCGGCCGTAATTTGAAAATGAATTCTGGCTTTATTGAAAATAGCTTTTCAAGAAGGAAGTATTTCGATTTCTGACCCTGGACTGACTACAGTCCGAATAGGTTCTCCGGCATGCCTTAGGACTTTTCGGTGGTAATCGAGGATAGCTCTGTCCATGGAGCCATTCATGGTCCGCCCTGTCCTCATGGGCGTTAAGCGATGAGGAACATAGGCCGACCTTCGGGTGGCACACAGTACAGATATCCCTCGGGATGGGATATATATGACATGATAAGCCTTAGATTGTGTGCACTGAACATAATATTTTCTCGATCATTCGCCCCCTCAGCTAGTAGGGTATACTGGCAGGGTCTGAAATTGTTAAGATATGTCACAATAAAAGATGAAAATGTATGATATAGTGAAAAGATGATGATGAATCGTATACAGTGAAAAGATGATAATGAATCGTTTACAGTAATGAGTCGTATACAGTGAAAAGATGATAATGAATCGTATACAGTGAAAAGATGACAGTGAACAGTATGGAGTATTATTTTCAGTTTTACCATGCATCAGTTTAGTTTATAGTTATTGTTTTACAGTCTATAGTATAATAATTTATGAAGCATGAGATTTAATATCGTTATAGTATGTCTTTACTGTTTTTCCAGATGATGTTTGATTAAACATTCTGGTTCTGCATGGTTATATGATCGTTTTGGTATAACTGTTTTACAGTTTATATGCATGTACCTTGCTGGGCCTCAACTCACTGTTTTTGTTTTTCCCCTACAGATGAAGTTTTAGAGCTTGTTCCTGACAAGTTGGAGTGATTAAAGCTATCTGAAGGATTATTAAAGACCTCGGAAGCTTATTTTGAATAAATATTATTGTAACGACTTGATGGATTTCTATGGTTAAACATTTTTTGCTATATACTCGAAAATGAATATTTTGGAATGAATATAAATGCTTCCACAAGTGTTAGAATAACTTTCGCTATACTTTTTATGGTTAAAAGTATATGGGTCCTAGATGGCATCTGTGATCCTGTGTTATACCTAATTGGTTTAGTTTAGATTTTTCATTGTATTATGAATGACAGAATCAAAAAAAAAAATCCGTTCCATCACACGCCTTGTTAAGCTTGTGGTTCTTTTTGGTAACATGATTTTGAGATCAACAAGATTGTAAGTGATAGATAATTAGGGAGACCAAATAGTATCGTGAAAGTGTACGGTCATCTTGGATCTAACCGAAGCTGTTAAGTGACCTGACAAGTATTCCTTCGGGGATTTCTGTGTCGGTAAGATGATCAGCGTGGGAGAGATTTGTAATTGTTAGAACGAAAGATAAACGGTAGTTTTCAGAGATCGGATAGGGGCAATTGACATTCATGTCATTTGGGTTGACCCCTAATGGGTCTGATAAGTTATCGTGGAATGTAATGCCTTTGAGAAACGTTAAGGTCATGTGACTCTCACGTCATGATAGGTGGATACCTTCGATTTAAGTGGTGGAAAAGTTTATGATCAGTGTTACCCCCTTTGCAAGTCGGATTTAACCATTGAAGTTCCATTTAGAGAACTTCTGATGTCGTCCTTGAAGATAACCCTTATCAAAAATTTTAAGAGCCGGAATGATTGTGTCATTGAGGAATATGATCTTATGATACTGCATGTAGATAGATCTGTTTAAAGATTGGGAAGGTGAACGTCGGTGTTTTCTAGTGGGGGAAAACAGACATCAATGCTGACAATTGATGTTGGGAGCTTTAATATGTCTTCGAAGTTTCCTAGAAGATGTGAAAGGTAAATTGCGAGTAAGTCCAACAGTTGGGCAATAGAATATCATGTCCTTAGTTTGGGGGACATAATCGTAATCGATGAATGGGAACTAGGAGTTCATGAAATACGAAGTTCTTATGGTTTGTTCAGGATGGTTAGAGCAACCCACTTATCATAATTGTGGAAGACGTGTTTGGGTTGGATCTGTTGGCCCATTGGTATGCCAACGGGATCTTGAGGTTACTCAGTTATTAGATTTTGAGGCTATAGGATGAATGACCGAAAGTTATGTCGAATCTTGGGATGATCGTTACAATTGTAGTTTCGAAGGTGGCTGTAGTTGATGATTGTGGGACTTGTCTTCACGGTATGTTTATTCTAGGATCGTGTTAATCGGAGTAGCGCAGCAAAATCATTGTGAGCCTATGGACCTGAGAATGAACTGAAGTGGAAGTTCATTGGATTTGTTTGAAGTATCGAATTAAGTTAGAGGAATAGCCAGCATTATTGTAAGTCGCTTTTGGAGTTCGGCGAAATCATTGTGGAGTCCTCCGTGTATTGTCAGTTGAGAACACCAATAGGAGTGGGTTAACCCATTCTAGGAGACCAAGAATTTGTCTTGTGATAAAGATTAGAACGATTCAATGCTTGAGATTCCTAAAATAGGCATTGTCCAAGGAAATGAGGTTAGCAATTAAGAAGTTCACCTCGGATTTGGAAATTCGAGACTTGTTAAATTTCGAGGATGAAATTTTCATAAGTGGGGGAGAATTGTGAGGTTTTGGGTCTAAAAACTTGATAATGATGAGGTGATTAGCATACTAATGATCAATACTAAGCCTGTGGAACGAATAAGGTTGGGTATCGGAAGAAAAATCGAGAAGAATTCGGGTTCGTGTTGCTGAAGCGCTGCCAGTAGGCTTGTGCCTGCTGCTCGCCGAGCCGTGGGTCGAGCACGTTTTCCAGAATCGCGCCCGCTTGTTGGCCGCTAGAGCTCCGCTCGAGCAGGAATCCCAGAATTGCGACCGCCTGATGCTCGCTCGAGGCACGCTCGAGCAGTGGCGCCTTTTTAAGTCGCGGCTGCTTCTCTTTTCCTCATTTTTCCCACTAGCCAAAAGCTTCTAGAGAGAGAGGGAGCACCGATTTTAGTGAGAGAAAGGTGGAGATCGAGGCCGTGGAGTCCGAATCCGTCCGGGAGATAGTTATAAAGGTGAAAGCACGCGTCGAGGCAAGTGTTCTTATACTCACTTCTCGTTCTCTTTTGATATTTTGCTTGATTTTGTTGGGTATTTTGTATCGATACCCACCGTGAACGTTAGAATCATGAAGCCCATGCCTTGAGGTCCAAGAATATGTAGTTATTTGTTCGAATTGTGTCCGATTCACTCGGTTTGGTTTCACTGAAATCCTAACCCACAAAATTGGGGATTTCTCATTTTCCTTCCGCGTATCGTGAAATTGACCTCAAAATGTAAATCCCCACGTCCTAAATATGTATATATGTCGGCCGCGAGTCCAATCTCGCACATTTTGACCCAATCGCGGTGTCTAGGCCCTCTAAATCAGCCTTGACACTGTTCATCTGAGTATAAAGGGAAAAATTGTATGTTTTCACCCGCGTTGTATATTGAATCGACCCCAAAAGAGGAATCACCATGTCCCAATTGTGCATATATATTAACTGGATGCCCGATTTCACAAGTACCGAACCGTTCGTAGCGTCCGAATGCTCTAAAAGAGGCTTGACAATGTTAATCCGAAAATAATGGAAAATTTACATGTGTTGCCCTCGTTTAATTATTATGAAAGTGATGTCTAAAAGTTGTGTTAAAGTGTAAGCCCCGAAAATATGTATTTGGGCACCGGAAGCAAGGAAATGAGTCCAGGAGGCTTCTAAAATGATACGTGATTATCAAAGGTATGAAATTCAGAATTCTCTTGTGAACATGAATTGAATTGTAATAACGGGATTGAATCCCACAGAAATTTGTGAACCGAGCAAGTAAATGGAAGGGAATCCACATTGTACTTTGTGATGGAATGATCTCCCGGATGGAGATATGTGTGATGGGAATGAGATTTCCCGAGTTGTGAATGTGTATGGCAAATGTGGATTTTCCCCTCCAAGTGTTGGAACTAATCTTGAAACTAGGACCATGATTCATAGGGGTAGTAACCTTTGGCTTACCATATCCATCGCGGTGTGAACCCAAGGAATACTTGGCCACATATTCTAGCCACTCGTGGGAGCGGGTGATGTTTATAGTACGTCTTAGGATACTACGGTGGAAGAACGAGGAACTGTCTGGTCCCCGGGAGATATGGGGCGTGTTGAGATGGCCGAGTGCTGCAGGTCTAAAATGTAGCCGTTTGGTTAATGTTGCATAGTGGAGATGCAACCGATGGTTGATTGCTGCAGACCTAAAATATAGGCATGGCTTTAGAATGTGTAGTGAACACATTCCTTTCCTTGTTCTCTCGCATTGTTGGTTAGTACGGCCTACTAGCCCGGGTCCGCAAAGATGATATAATGATGAAAATGAATAATGCCTAATCGATGTAACCGTGAGAATCCAGTGATTCCATATGTTTCCTGTTCCCTCTCCTGATTCATGATTATTGAGATTGCTCGTATTTCCCCCAATCCTGTTGTTCTATTACTTGCCTACGAGTATTGAGTTATGATTACATTTGTTGAGTTGTACGCTCACCCTTGTTGTTTTCCTTCTAGATAAGAACACTTAGTCGGCACCAGATTAGTCAGAGTAAGGAGAGAGACTTGCTTGAAGATATTAGCTGGATGTCAAAGATTGAAAATTGGGTTATGTTTATCATATTAGAATATAAACAGCCACTGATGGATGGTTATGGCTTGTTGTTGTATTATGGTTTTGTTATGTTTTCGCAGGTTTTGATGATTTAATTGTACTTTCTCATTTATGTTATGTTAATGTTCTTAGATTTTGAATTTTGTTAGATGACATCTCTCTAGACCCAGTATAGTAGATAGGGTTACTGTACTGGAGCCATGGATGATATGGCAGTTATATGATCCTGTGTTGTGTGTTGTAGGCTAAATATTCAATAATGATTAGTTGTGTGCTTGTGCAGGATGTTTTTAAACAGGTTGTACTTTTTATTTTCGTCCAGTTGTAAAGGAAATTCTGTCAAAATTTTTGTAGAATCCATAATTGCTAATTGTGGACTTTAGTTATGTTACCATTGACAGAGGTTATTTATTGAAAAAATAATTCGATCTGTCACATTATTAATTAAGAATGATTGGGAGGATATGCCTGAGACACCTTTAGGATAAAGGTACGACCATTATGAGCTTCGATGGTGACTTTTAGGGTAGTGATTTTGTCGGTGCCTTTTATGGATCTTAGAAATTGAATCTCTTGGCCATGTTTGGGTCAAATTTTGTGATGGTTTCATTATTGATATTTTAATTTGTTCGAAGAATTGTTAGGGGTATGAGGTCTATCTGAGGACTATGTCATAGTTATCAGGGGTAGTCAGCTCTTTGCCATTTGAGGAGATGTGAGTTTGGTTGAAGGAAGTGTTATTTTAGGGAGTATTGTATTTTTGGTGCCATATTTGTGGATCTATAGAAGATTAAAGTGGTGGCCAATTGGAAAAGGCCATTGTTTGTCGTAAGGGTGTGCGGTTTCTTCGGTCCAATTGAATTTGTTAAGTGATTTGTTGAGGATTCCATGAGAATTATAGTATCTATGGGGGTGTTTGGCTTAGAAGCAATTAGTGTCTATTAAAACGATAGTTGTGAGGAAAGTTTTCAAGAAGTGAGGGTCGGATTGTCGACCATGTCAATTTGGTCTATTCTTGATGGATCAAGTGAATTTATGGTAGGTTATCATGCTTTCGAAGAAGATTTGGAGTTGTGTTCAGTGGCAGTGTATTTGGGTGGTCGCCTATGGGTTAAGACAGTTGAAAATCTACAATCAGAATTACTCTACCTATGATTTGAAGTTAGCATTTAAGGCCTTGGCTTTGAGGAATTATGGGTGTGTTTGTATGGAGAGAGAGTTATGGTTTCATTTGATTATAAAAGGCTTGGAGAAATTATTTTGCAAAAAGAGTCAATCATGTGATAGTGTAAACAGTTGGATTCATTTAAGGGCTGTAATGGTGAGTTTCAGTGTTAGTTAGAAGAAGTTGACCAAGTGGTAACGTAGGTTGGTGCGGTTGTTAAAAGATTATACTTATGAGATTTATCATTAGTCAAGAAGGCGAATATTATTACTGATGTTTTGGGTTGAAAGTCTTTGGATTTGATGTGTCTCTGATACTTCATTAAAAATGTCAGATAGAATAAAGAGCTACCCTATGTGATTGCTCTCAGGAGGATTGAGAATGGCATTACTATGTGTCCAAGTGGCAATCTGTAATTTTAGAAGAAATAAATTCGGGTGATGAGCTATAATTGATGGGTGTTTCATTTTGAGGGAGTTGCTAAACTTTTGGGTAGTGAGTTGTGGGCAAATCTTAATGTTTGAGTAAGTGGGATGCTTTGCTTGTGGGAAAAGGATTTGTATTTTGAATATGGAAGAGCTAAAGGAAGAAATGCAAGAGTCAAAGAGAGAAATTGCCGCTGCCGCCGTTGCCGAAAGAAATGCTAGAAATTTAGGCAATTAACTTCTTCCCTTCTCATTGTTGATGTTAATTTTCTTGCTTGCATGCTGTGATTTCATGAAAATTGGTTGTGTTCTTGGTCGAGAAGTTGGAAATTGAAGAATAGAGCCTATGGCTTGATTGGTAAATGTCTCCAACTTTAAGAGCTCTTTGTTAAATTGGGGCTTTATAAATTGATCAATGGAGTTATAAATTATTTGTTTTACATGTTATACCTTATGATTATGGAAATCGGCTGCATTTCAATTAAAAAGGGAAAAATTAGGAAGGCAGAGCATTGGCTCTGAACTATGGAATCCATTGCAATTTAAAGGAATTTATGCTGAATTTGGCCATAATTATTAGTGGATTTATACTACAAAATTTATTAATTTACATGCTAAATGATAAGAATTGAATTTTCTTATTTATCCATGGGAATCAGAATATGGGTAAGAGAACAGAGCATCACGCTCTGTTGTGCCACTGTGTTTTCTATGATGGAAATAGTGAGAAGTCAATTTAGAACTCTGGTCCATTAATGGGTAATATGGAAAACCTTGGGTGCAAGGATTTACGCTCGTAAATATGGTTGTGTATATATTTATACATATACGGAGGTGTGCGTGTGTGTGTGTAATGTGTAGTGGGTGTATATATATATATATATATTCAATTATATTTACATACAACTAGCATGTGTGTCTCTTTATGTGTATATATTTGGGTGTGTTTGGCATAGTTAGATGTGCGTGAGTGGATTCTTACAGTTTAATAGAAAGATTGAGATTAAATGTAATTCAAAAGATCATTGGGACTTGAGATATTAAATCAAGACTAGTTTGATATTCCAAGGTTTTACCTAAATATACCAAGTGAGTATTTAGTTTTGGCCTTAGTGATGGAATTTATATGTTTTCGATCAGATGATTAGGTGAATATTCAATGTTTGGTTAGTTAATTAATTATTTATGTATTTCCTTGGTAAATTCTAGTTATCTATTCATTGCATTAACTCTGTTAGCGTGTGTATATTTTATTGATACTATATATAGATAAGTAACGGAGAATGTACGAAGACTCTACGATATTTAAACGAATGAAAGTATGTGAGACCTTAGAATAGTTTATACTTTTCCAATATCTATTCCATTCCAAAAATTGAAGTCATGGATATTAAGGAGAGATGCTTATAACCTAATGACCATCATAGAGTATGATATTAGGGATATCATTGGTGAAGAGTATCAGAGATGATATGAGCTTGCTATGGGTACAACTTCTGGGAGGACTATAGGGGGTGGGGACATCATAGATACCGAGTAATCTTATTATACTTACCCAACCGTTGGGACGTAAATACATGGCCTTTTGTTCATTGTGGCAGAATAAGGTCCACAAAGATTATTGTTATCTTGTACAATAAAAATTATTGTTATCTTGTACAGTTATTGCCTTGTATTGAGCTGATGATCGGATTCGTTAGAATCCATATTGTTTTCCTGATATTCAGTTATGTATATGGCATTTGGATCGTAGACACAATATATTATTGAGTCTGAGATGGTGGTTGCTATATCGAATGTTATTATTAATTTTGTGCATTTGATATTATTATCCAAGAGAGTTATTTGTATTTTTATATTGTTAATTGTATTTATTTGTTAGGCATTCAGCTCACTATTATATTTCTTGACTCTAGATTGAAGAAGTATTGTAAGTGCTAGTCAGAATTTATGGGATTATTGTTGAGCACTGGATAGAAGCAATTCTAGAATTAGCGACATATGAGCGATAGTAAAAAAAATGTTTCTTTCATTTTGAGTAATTTATGATTATAAATATTATATTAATTGATACATTTATGAGGATTATTATGGTATGATAATTTTTATAATTTGATGATTTTGAGTTTATCTATATTGATGGATTATAGAATTTATGTTAGATAATTGATAAATTCAGATGATTTGAGATGTTTTTACAGGGACAGTCCAGGCCGAGTCTGGGAACTTGGGCTTGGATCATCACTACTAAGATAGTATCAAAGAATTAAGGTTCTATGTGAATAGTTGAAGATTGTGGGAGCTAATAATATTTGAGGATATTAGGTGATTCAATAATATTTGAGTATTTAGATCTATTTCGAATAAATCAAATCTGGGTAGAGAATAGTATGTATTTTGAAGGACTTTCAAGACTTGGTATTTTGAAGTTGATTCGCTAAGTGGTTCGAGAACATAATATATCAATGACTATTTTAGGTCGAGGAAATTTTTATAGTGCTTCGTTGAAGACTTAGAAGATTGTCGGCGATTCTAAGTCAAAATATATCATATATTTTGGGCTTAGGGTTGGAGATTTTTGAGATTAAGAGGAAATTAGTAGACTAGAGTATTAGTAAAGGTTAGGTTCTAAATTTTCTTATTTTACAGGGTGTTGAGACAATAAAATACGAGTATGGAAGACTCCTGTAAAACTTATAATGGCATTCATACGAAATAGCTCAGCTCATAACACGAGGTCTCAACACCTTGACTTGCAAATCTCAGGCAGTGAATATGCAAACTTCGATCATTCAGCTATTCGGAAGAAGAGGACCACCAAAGCCTATTACTATAGATTTTGGGATTGGACCATCACTTTTCTTAACGTATAAGAAACAAAAGATTAGCGGATTCCTCATATCCGAGAGCTATACATCATGCATTGTCATATGCCAAAGAACAAGATGCCAACTCCGTTTAATTGACGATAATCTTAGAGTCGAGTAGAACATCCACCATTCTCGATCAAGAGGGTTTTGACCCTTACTACTGAAGTATTGCACATGTAAAGACCGCAATCCCGAAAACCAGGAAAGTAATTCGGGATGACTTATGTAACTCAGATTATGATAGTCTTTGATGACAAATATACTAACCCCCTATGTCTTAGTTTTCTTGTATACTCAAGCCCGATTCCTTTAATTTAAGTTTTAAACCTAAAAGCCAGGAATTCATTCGGGATGTGTTAGATAATTTGAATTTTAGGTAATAATCCCAATTGGTCATTGACAAGTAGACGAACTTCCCATATATTCGTTTCCCAAAACCCCGACGCCCGATCTTTTAAATTTCTATTCAAATCCGAAAGCCAGGGATATGAATCGAGAGATGATAAGAAATTTGATTTAGGACTAAATTAATACTAGACGATCTTTAGCGCCTATACTAAGCTTCCATGTCCTAAATTTCCACAAACACATGACCAAACACCTTGAAATAAATCCTTCAAGATAATCGGCAAAATGAGAAAAATTCAACAACCAAGGGGGCCTTATACTTAGCTGAATCCTAAGAATTCAGCATGAAATTTGTTACAGCACAAAGTAGAAGCCCAATTCAGCAAGGAAGGGTCCACGTTAGCCTCATTTCACCACCCAATTAACAGGATATATATATATTTTAGTAAAAGATATACAGCTGTTTGCTTCCCTAATATTTGGACTATTAAATTAGGGGAAGGGTATGGTGGTAGCAGCCTGCTTGGGACAGCAGCTGCTTTAGTAAAGAAGAGTCAGCAGCAAACGTGGGAAGAGGAGGAATAAACAACAAGGATGATATGACAAGACTTGATGACTTAGCCACTTAATTCTCATACTATAAGAAACATATGAGTAAGAGAGAAGAAGAAAAGAGAGGAAAACGTGGGAGAGATGAAGGAAAAATAGAAAGGAAAACAGAGAGAAAAATCAGAAGGGAGAAAGAAAACCAAAGACAGCAAGGGTGTATCTTAATTTTTGCTGGCAAGTGTACTTCGATACTTTCCTTGATTTTAGAGCAAATTTTGGCTACTTTCTCTTGAGTATTGTTGATCCAATACTTGTATATGTTTCCTTAGTTACCATAAATTCATGAGGAGTTGCAAGAAAAAAATTAAAAATGGGTGAACCGTCCCTAGACAATGATAGTGTCCAAAATCGGATTCTGTTGTGGCAGTTCCTGATGTTTGCTTCATATCGACCACTAAATGGCCGAATTAGCCAACGACTAAAACTGGTCAAATGATCCTTATTTAATGAAGTAAAAGTGGGAAAAAAATGAGCCTCTAAAGCGTTCAGGGGTTCAAAATCGTACCGAAACTCGACTGCAGAATCAACTTACTGGCTCGGCTAATGCTAAATTTCAGTTTCTGAAATTTATCCAAACACGCCCCAAAATAGATTGATCCAGAGTCCAACCAGACTAGATTTGCTAGAATTTGGTGTGGACTGTCACCACGTAAACCGGCGACCCACGAAAATATGGGTCGGATACTGAACCGGACCCATGAAAAGCAAGGGTCTTATTGAACTGCTTCTTTGAGCAGTTGGGGAAATAATTTTAAATAAAATACACCCCGAACCCAAAATGGGCCAAATAGATGCCAGAAGTTAGCTAAGGCCTTGGAGTTGATATTCAAGTATCGCCTCATAAAAATCGGATCCAAATTAAATATAATTCGGACCCTCAAATTTGGAACAAAATCTGTCTGCATCAGCTGATGCTGATGCAAAATTTGTTCTAGGAATTTGGCTCGAACCAGTCAATATTTTGAATTGGACCTGCCC
Source organism: Nepenthes gracilis (assembly GCA_033239525.1). Taxonomy (NCBI): domain Eukaryota; kingdom Viridiplantae; phylum Streptophyta; class Magnoliopsida; order Caryophyllales; family Nepenthaceae; genus Nepenthes; species Nepenthes gracilis. Next base: position 8,707,444 of record BSYO01000033.1, read on the forward strand.
TAAACCAAATTTATTCTCAAACTTAAGTCCCTTGGCTACAAGGGGAATCCCAGAACCGATCAAAAATAGGCCCGATTGAACCATAAAAAAATTAGGGAAGCAGAACTATCCTAGATAGTTCTGCTAAAACCCGAATGGGCAGACTGTGTTGGCAGAACTGAACTGGCCACCATCCGATCACCAAACTGGCTCAAAGTTTGGCACGAAATAGCTAAGACCCATGTTCATGTTGTATAAAAATTTCTTGTGAAAATGGGCTATATAACTCAATGAACCGGTCCCTCAAAGTCTTTCCTGAACCGGTTCGCATGAACCGGGAAATTCTAGAATATGAATAAAATATTCTAGACCTTTCCCGACTTGACTTACTAACATTAATAAGTATTGAATTAAATTATTTAAGCTCTGGTAAATTAATTTGCCACCAAGTAGATTGAAAGACACTAAGCATGGAATAAAGTTTCCTATGCATTTTTCTGCATGTTCAAGGCCTATAAAATATTATATTTGGATATCGTTTACTATATTAAACTATATTCATCAAAGTTTTGAAGGGACTCTATGAAAATATGAAAACATTCAGTTACATCCAGTGACGTTCAGTTAAGTTCTGTTAAAGTTCGGTTATATGAGAACCCTTCAAAGTTGAAAAAGAAAAATTGGACCATGGATCTTTTTCAGATGGTGATATTCCCTGGCATGCCTTAGGGTATTACAGTAAAAAATCAAAAAATTGCTTTTATACTGTCTGTCTATTTCAGCCCCGTCTACCGGGATTATAGGTAGTACCGCCCGCCTCGGGGTGTAAGAAGGAGGACAAGAATTGGATTGTGGAATTAAGCACAATCTCGATTGTGGAAGTAAGCACAATCTATCTTATTGCTAGGATATTTGCCTTAGATTGTGTGGGTTAACACAATCATTTCTTCGATTTATCTACTTCGTTAGCTAGTGAGGCCCACTGGCCCTGATCCCTAAAGATAAGAGAAAATAAATACAATCAATAAAAGCTGAGAAATAAAGAAAGGTAAATGCATTGCACTTCATGTATATGCTCCTATTTATATATGTTAATGTATCTTCTATATAAAATGCATGCCTTTGTATGTTATGTATACTGTTGAGTATTTGGCTCACTCGCTTGTTGTTTTCACTTCCCTTCAGACGAGTCTCAAGAAATGATGAAGGATGAACATGATTAGGAAAGAAGTTGAGGTGGCCATAATTTTGTTATGACATATATGTTGTATTTTGGGATGATGAAAAGAAGAAAAAAAAATATGTGTACTATATAATGTTGTATTTTAGACATGTTGTATTTTGATGATAATGGAATTGCTTCCGTTATGATATAGAATATATGCTTCTGTCAGATTTAAATTCTTATGGATATTTAGTAAGCATCTTCTTTAATTTAGACTAATATCATGAATGACTAATGTGATATTAGAGCCAGTATAAATTATGGCTAATGTTAGGATCCTGTCTATGATAATAATAATATTAATGATAAGTACAACGACGTATGACGTGGGACGTCACAGCACATTAGTCATATAGTTTTGGATGATCTAGAGCTTTCATATCTACAATGGAGTGAGATGAATTACCAATTAGAGACATTATTATCAACTTGGAGATTTTCAAATGCGTTACGAACATATTGCTGGTACAAACAATATATAGAAGATCAACTTTTCTATCGAGCTAACGTGAATAATCTCATCGATTTCAAAGACTTTAAGAGATGGGATTTGCGAAACTTAAAGAGTTAAAGTTGCAATCAAAATGGCAATCATGTTTTGTCGTCATCAAGCCTAATCATCTACCATGGAAGAATTTAGGGTCTATGGTCAAGGTAGAAAAACAACTACAAAAAAAGTTAAAGACCAACTATTGGAATATAAGTATCTTTGAAAATCGGCACATGATTAATGATCACCAATCGTTAAATAATAATATAAATAAATAAATAAATAAAATTAAAGAGATGGCTAGCCTAAACAATATTACTTGGGGACCAAGCATACTTATGAATTTTTAAATGATTGAAACAGTTATTGATTGGGTTAGACCCAATATAACCTAAAATTTAAATTTTATGGACATTGGTAATATTTTTTAATGATGAAAAAAAATCACTTTGCCAGGAGCTTTGTTTTCTCTTGGCACTCACTATTGGAAGTATTGCTCTTCTATTATTTTTTATCTATCTCACATAGCTTTTAGAGTTAAATTTCAGATGTGATATCTTTTACAGTGTCTTTGATTGAGAATATATCTTTGTTTTCTTTTTCATCTCGAAGTAGTTCAATAAGAGGCTGCTCAAATTACTATCCTATTTATCAAATTGGGAAAACCTGTTGAACTACAATCTTATTTCTTTTTTATTTGACTATGCAATACTTTGATACTTTTGACAATGTTATTTGAATTTATTTTTCTATAAATATGACCTCTACAGATTTAAATGCGGTCACAAGAACTCCTTGTATTTCTTAAGTTTGGTTGAATTTTCTCTAATTATATTCTCATTCATATTCTATGGTTAAAAGATTAGAAATTGAGGTTTGGATTCTTTGGTTCTTGTGTCCCATTTACCCTTTCCATTGTAGCATCAGATTTCTTCTTTTAGTGAGTCTTCCATAAACTTTATCTTTTTAATTATTATTACTGTTGTATATTTGCTATTAAACTTACTATCATCATGAATTATTGTTCTAAGACCTCTTGATGATTTGTTTTAATATTTCATGCACTTTGCTAAAACTTTTAAGTTTTAAGCTTTTTCTATCAATATCGTTCAACTTTTTTTTATATTTACTGCAACATCTACCTATATTTCATTATGGAACCTTTCATTCAATTTCGAGTATATTATCTCGATTTTCTTGTTTAAATTTATTCCTTGGGATGTCAGGATGGATTTTTCTCTCGCATCAATTGCTTGTCCATTAATTCTTATAATTATAAAAAAAATCAACTTCTACCCTAAGAATACATATAGAACTATCATGGCAATTTCATATAAAAATAAATAAGAGGCGACAACTAATATCAAATATCTACTGACAATAACTTGAAGATAAATAGTAGGAAATTCAATATATTGAGTATTGGCATAGAATCAATTAACCTAAATTACTAAAATACAGCAGCAATATTTTAGAGAAAATTATTTGGAGCAAAGTACAAACGTTATATATAGAATTTATTCTCAGGATTTATTATAATATAGGTTTAAATTAATTAAGAAATTTCATGGATTGTAGGAAAGATGTCAAATTAGAGAATCATTCTACAAGATTTGAATAAGCATATTTTTGATCAATTTTAAGAGTTGTTTATTGGGGATGATGATATTTTAAAACTGTTCTACTCAGGAGAAAGCATTTTATAACTTTGAGAAGTTAAAATTGACAATTAAGGAGACCGATTTATACTGGAAAACAAATTAAGTGGATACGTGGGTCATATTACAACTTGGGTTTGAAGACTGATATTGATAATTAAGTTCAAATATTTATTGATCGGCTTATAAAAAATTTTATTTTTGAGTGATGATATGGTTCAAATTTTTATAATGCTCGATGAGTGTTCAAGTATAGTATCAAAGTTTTGTTCGAGTAATATTAAGAATTAAAGTTCTGGTTGCACGTATAGTAATAAAGATATTGGTGGACTGTGTGATTGTTAGTAAAAAAAAATTTATTATAGATCTAATTAATACTAGGAGTTGTCCAATGTCAAAGTGTTGGAAATTAGGCACTCTTTATTTTGAAAGGATTGAAATTTAAAGAGCAAAAATTATTTCGATGAAGTTAAAATTTTATCAAAGGTTTCAAGGATGAAAAATTTTTGAGGATGAAAATCTTTTAAGGGAGATAGATTGTAACATCTAAAATATTCATAATTTTATTATTTTATAAGAATAAATTATTAGATTAGTTGCAAGAATTATCTGACTATTTTAGTGACTGTTTTGGGTACAAAATTTAATATTTGTGCCCATTAAATTTTGAGTATTTGGATCGATAGATTGTGTTTAAATACTTGGGTCATTAATTTAAACTTAGATTGATTATTAAATTAATTTAATTATGAACCGAACTAGTTAAATAAATATTTTTCATGTGGGTTTCAGTATATTATGATTTATTGATTGTAAATATTATTAAATTTAAAGAAGTTAAAATATTAGAAATTGATATGAAAATTTTAAATTTATTATAAGGGTAATTAGATAATTAATTAATTACTATTTTAATTAGAGATAAATAAATATATAAATATGTATATAATAATATGTGTAATAAAATAATTATTTATAATAAAAATTCATAATCTTTATATAATAATAATAATAATAATAATAATAATAATAATAATATACCGTAAAGAAAAGAAAAAAAATAAAAGAAAATAAAGAATCAGAAAGGTGGAAAAAGGAGAAAGAAAGAAGGAAGAAGAAAAAGAGAAGAGAGAGAAAGGAGCGGCGCGATTCTGCAGCGGCAAAGAAGGAAGAAATCGACGCCAAAAATGGAGACTCGATAACCCTAACACAATTTACCCTCAATTATTTAAGTATTACAATGGTATGAATTGAAGGGAGGTAGAATGCAAGCTGAAAAGGGGAGCCGCACACTAGTCGAAGAAAGAAGCTGCTTCGTCACCGTCATCGAAAGAAATGCAAGAAATTGAGGCAAGCCACTTCTTTCCTTCTCATTGTTGATGTTAATTTTCTTGCTTGCATACTGTGATTTCGTGAAAATTAGTTGTATTCTCGGTTGATAAGTTGGAAATGGAAGAATAGAGCCTACGGCTCAATTGGTGAAAGTCTCAAATTTTAAGGGTTCTATGTTAAATTAGGGCTTGATAAATTGATCAATGGTGTTATAAAGTATTTATTTTACATCTTACACCTTTTGATTATGGAAATCAGCTGTATTTCGGTTAAAAAGGAAAAAATCAGGAAGGCAGAGCCTTGGCTCTAAACCGTGAAACCCATTGCATTTCGAAGGATTTATGCTGAATTGGGCCATAATTATTAGTGGATTTATGTTACAAAATTTATTAATTTACATATTAAATAATGAGAGTTGAATTTTCTTATTTATCCGTGGGAATTGGAATATGGGTGAGACAACAGAGCACCTCGCTTTGTTGTGCCACTATGTGTTTTCTATGATGGAAATAGGGAGAAGTCGATTTGGAACTCAAGTCCATTAATGGGTAATATGGAAAACCTTGGGTGTGAGGATTTACGCTCATGAATATGGTTGTGTATATATTTATACATATACAGAGGCGTGCGTGTGTGCAGTGTACGGTGGGTGTGTATATATATATATATATATATATATATAGCACTAGCATGTGTATGTGTTTGTATGTATACATGTGGGTCTGTTTGGCATGGTTAGATGTGCGTGAGTGGATTCTTACAGTTTAATAGAAAAATTGAGATTAAATGTAATATAAAAGATCGTTGGGACTTGAGATATTAAATCAGGACTAGTTTGATATTTCTAGGTTTTACTTGAATATACCAAGTGAGTACTTAGTTATGGCTTTAGTAATGAAATTTATATGTTATAATTCGATCAAAGAATTAGGTGAATATTCAATGTTCGGTCAGATAATTAATTATTTATGTATTTCTTTGGTAAATTCTTGTATCTATTCATTGCGTTAACTTTGATAGCGTGTGTATATTTTATTGGTACTCTATGAATAAGTAACGAAGAGTGTACGAAGACTCTATGGTATCTGAATAAATGGGAGTTCGTGAGACTTTATGGTAGTCTATACTTTTCCAATACCTATTTCATTTCAGAGGTTAAGATCATCAATATTAAAGAGGGATATTTATAACCTAGTAACCATCATAGAGGATGATATCAGGGATATCATTGGCGATAGGTATCAGAGATGGTATGAGTATGATATGGATACAGCCTTTCGGAGGATTATAAGGGTAGTGGAGATATCATAGATATCGGATAATCTTATGGTACTTACCCAATCGTTAGAGACATAAATACACGACCTTTAGTTTACTATGATAGAATAAGATCCATGGAGATTATTATTATCTCGTACAGGAAGATTATTATTATTTTATACAGTTGTAACCAGAAATTGAGCTGATGATTAGATTCAGTAGAATCCATATTGTATTCCTGATATTTAGTTATTTATATGGCTTTTAGATTGTAGACACGATATATTATTGAGTTTGGGATGGTAGTTGGTGTATTGTATGTTATTATTAGTTTTATGCATTTGATATTATTATCCAAGAAAGTTATTTGAATTCCTATATTGTTGATTATATTTATTTACTGGGTATTGGCTCACTTTTATATTTTTTTGACTCTAGATTGAATAAATATCATAGGTGTTAGCTGGGATTTATGAGATTATGGTTGAGCACTGGATAGAGGTGATTCTAAAGTTAGCGACATATGAGCAATAGTGAAAAATATTTCTTTCATTTTGAATAATTTATGATTATGAATGTTATATTAATTGATATATTTATAAGGATCATTATGGTATGATTATTTTAATAATTTGATGATTTTGAGTTTATCTATATTGGTGGATTATAAAATTTATGTTTGATAATTGATAAATTCAGATGATTTGAGATGTTTCCATTGGGACGGTCCAAGCTAGGTCTAGGGACTTGGGCTCGGGTCATCACAAGGTCGGCCCCTTTCTTTCCGATTCGGATAATGTGTTCGAGGGAAATGTTGGCTCCTCGATAAGTCATTGAGATGATGAAATTGCAAAGTATTCTGATTTCGTGATTTCAATTGTGATCTAAGGCTTGTGCCGAAATGTTGGGACTAGTTTGTGTATGAAATTTGGATGCTTGGATTAGGATTTGTTTTGGCATTGGGTTTGATGTTAGATGATCAATTCGAGTAGCGTAGCGAAAGTATATGGGCCCGTATCCCTAGGTTATAAGATTTAATCTGGAATTTGAAGTAGGAAATCTAACCTGAAATCTAATTTGAGTTCATTAGTTTTGGGGGATGATAGGCAGTTGGGATGGCTCTTTTTGAGGCTATATATGGTTGAACTTGTAGGTCTCCTGTTAATTGGGAGGGAATTGGTTGATTGAAGTTCAGAGTCACTAGAAAAGTTATGTTGATAAGAGAAGATTGAAGTTGAGGTTAATGTGGGCAACCATATGTCTCTTAAAGTGTCTCTATGGAAAACAATTTTGAGTTTTGGGGACGAAGGGTAAATTGAGACTAGGATTCATTAGGCCATTCGAGGTTTTTTAGTGGGTCGGAGAGATGACATATGGATTATGTAACATCCCGAAATCCTGAAATATTTTTATTGGATTAAATTGAAATTGTTTATTATTTTTGGTGATTTTGGGTAATTCGGATGTGAGAAAAAATTAATTTAACATTACAAAATTTTGAGAGAATATTCGGAATTGTTGGGTCGGTGCCGGAGTGTGCCCATTTTATTGTTCGAGTGTCGAATTAAAGTTTGGGATTAAAAAAAATGTAATATATATATATATATATATATAATAATAATAATAATAATAATAATAATAATAATAGTAATAAAAAGAATGATAACAAGCAGGGAGAGGGGAAAAGCGGGAGCAGAACAGGGGGGAAAAGGGGTCACGCGAGGGTTTCGGCAAAGGAGAGAAAGAGAGAGGGAGGAGGGCAGCGCCGGTAGAGGCGGCGTCGGCGTCGGCGGCGACGGCGACGGCGACGGCGGCTGGCGACGGCTGTGCAAGGCGGTGGCCAGCCGGGCGTCACGGTGGAGCAGCGGCAGCGTCCGCTGGAGCCCGTGAGGGAAGGAGCACGCGAAGGAAAAGAGGGAAAAATGGAGGCCTTCGGGTCCGATTCCGAGCTCGAGCTAGTTGGGAAAGTTGTAGAGCACGTCGAGGCAAGAAACCTCATACCCTCGTTTTTCATTTTCGTGCACTTTTGCTTTATTTTCTTCGGGTACCCTTGTTCCGATACCCGATTAAATTTGTGTTTATTGTTTCCTATAATCTAAGCATGAATATATGTTAATTTGGAGACCTAATTTATAGTCTAAGTTCGGTTTTGGAAGACGCAAACCCTCACCCACGCACGTGTACTGTTCACGTACAATCGGGTGTATTTCGGCCCTCGATATTTGGGGCTTTTGTATAAATTGAGACTAGAATACCAATACCCACACCCTAGGTAAGTTATTTTGTCGATTGGGCACCCGATTTGGTGAAATTATGTGAATTCCCGTTCGCGAAGCCTAAACCCGCGCCCGGGTGGTTTCGGGCTCTGATTCTTGGGGCTTTTGATTTAATTAAGACTAGATTATGATTATGTATGACTTGGGTAAGTTAATTTATTGGTTGGGTATTCAAAATTGTGGTTATTTAGGGATTTTCGTTCGTGAAGCCCGTGACCCGCGCCCGGACACCGTTTGATCTTCGATTTGGGGTTTAATGTGTAAATTGACTTGGGATTGTAGTTACCCATGCCTTGGGTTTGATAAATTACCTGTTAGATGTCTGAAATTTCGAGAATCAACCGATTCATGCATATGTGCATTGTTCATGTGCACTGTACACGGGTGTTTGCTCGTCCGAAAACTTCGGACGATATTTTGTGTAATACTTCCTTGTTTAAATGCCGATTAAGTGATATGTCTTTGCAGAGAGAGGAAGTTAAGACACAACAAGCAAGCACGAAGAGGATGAAGGGGAGAGACCACCGCTCCGATCCGATCCGGGTAAAATAATGGTAGAACAAGCTCAGTAAGTGTACTTTGACGTTTTTCACCGCACCGATTTTCATGCTTTAAAACCGTTGAAAATGCTCTAAAATGTTGATGTTGCATGATTGGAGTACATGAAGTATACTTCCTTCGCTTTAGTCTCGTTAGATTTCATGATTATCCATGGTTATTGCAAGTTTTGGTTTCGATTTCGTGAATAAACATGAAAATAGTATTCAATTTGTCTTGAAAAGTATGTGATGAAACCCTAGCTCAAAAATGTGGTGTAGTTTGAGTAAATTGCATGATTTAATGTATATGCATGGCATCTATGATATTAAGTTCATGAAATATGTACATGTAAGAGACCGATTTGAGTCCGAAGGTTTTGGCGAAGCCCTATGTACGAAAATGAAGAGGTTTTGATGAGCTTTAACCGTAGCTTCGTTATATGAAAGTTAATTGATATGAAATGTGGCTTCCAAAGATAATTTGTTTCAAAATATGTACGGACCCGCACCGAGGAAATTTCCATGTATGTTTCAAGTTAGCTGAAAGTGTTTTGAGAAAAGCCGATTTCAAAAAGGGGTTTTCGATAAAGAGATGTTTACATTAGATTATTTTAGGACCCGGATCATTCTGACCAGGATAGGTTCTCCGGCATGCCTTAGGACTTTTCGGTGGTAATCGAGGATAACTCTGTCCATGGAGTTATTTGTGGTCCGCCCGCCCTCGGGCGTTACTGCCCGGGAGGATACTGTTCACGGCCTACCTTCGGGTGGCATACTGCACCGATCCCATGAGATGGGATATTACCATTACTGAGCCTTAGATGTGTGGAGTGAACACAATCTATCCTCGATTATTCGCCCACGGCTAGTAGGGTATACTAGCGGTGGTCCTGCCGATATGTTATGATGTACCGCTTCTTGTTTTTACCGATATGATATGTTACCGCACCGACACCGAATATGAAGTACCGACATCGATGACTTATGATGTACTGCCATCGCTTTTTTACCGATATGATATGTTACCGTACCGATTACCGAATATGAACTACCAATTACCGATGGCTGTTTATGGTTTACGGAATACTGTACTCTGCCTACTGTTCACCGATTTTCGATTTATGGAATTTAATACCGTCATAGCATGATTTCTTTGTTTCATGGACTATATCCTGATTAACCGTTCTATTTATGCATAGTTACATGACCGTTCTGCATCATGGTTTTACTGCTCACGTGCATGTACCTTGCTGGGCCTCGGCTCACTGTTTTAGTATTTTCCCCCCTCCAGATGAGACAGTAGAGCTACTGCCTGATGAGAAAGAGTAAACAGAGAGGAGTTGCTTGAAGACTTTTGAGGACCGCCGCATATTAGAGCTATTTTGGAGGAGCCTGTTGATGTAAAGGCTTAGCTAGAAACATGATCTTTATATATTGCTCTTTTGGTCCCTGATGTTATAGAACATGTGGAATTTTGTATAACAAGCATATGAAATGTATGTCTATAAAAGAAAAAGAAAAAGCTATGCTTCTGCAGGTTCTTAGCTACTTCCGCTTATACTCTGGATTTATTGTGCAGGTCCTAGATGGCATCTCGTTAATAAACCGTTAGAGTAGTAAATGTTTTATGGGTTTGTGCCATGGATGGCACATGTGATCCTGTGAATGTTTGTTGTAGGAATTGTGAATGATGGATAGTTGTGTGGTTGTTATGGATGAATATTATAGGTTTGTATTTTTGGGTTTTCATCCAGTTACAAAGGAGGCTCTGCCAAAATTTCTGCAGAAGTCTTGCCTTAATTAGATCGTTAATTATGTTATCTGTTTGACGGAAGCTTTTGAGGAAAAAAAAAAAAATCCGTTCCGTCACAGATTAGCTTTGCCCTAAGTTTGGTGTATCAATATGATGTGTTTTATGTATGTATGTTGAGAAAAATATGTGGATGATCCTTCATGCATGGTCGAGTGTGAGCTGTTGCTGATTCAAGGAGCCATTTTATGTTGGGATTTCAGTTCTGATTCTCAGGTTAGGTAGGGGTCTGGTGCTGAGTGGTAAGGTGATCCCTTTTGCTTATAGTATTTTCGAAGAACCATTCGGTTTAGGTAGTGGTATGGGAACACTACAATAAGTCTGGGAGAAGTATCCTTATTTGTTTGAGGATTAATATACATAAATTTTAGGGATAAAATTTTTGTTAGTGGGGTGGGGTTGTAATACCCAGATCCCCATTTAATATATCTCTGATACATTTATTAATTTTGGAATTTATTGGATAAATCGTGTGACGAACCACGTCTTAAAACTCGTCATTTATCATAATCATAATTAGTTATTTTTTAATTATTAATTTTACTAACAAATAAGTCAATTTATAAATTGAATGTGAGTTTTTCCTGTTGATACCCTAATCGACCATACATAACAACACAACAATATATACAGGATCCAATTACATTGCCATATCATCTGTGGCTCTGACACTAACTCAAAAATAATATGATGTCAGCTTTTATTAAGAAAAGATGTCTGTTTATTATCAAAATCAATCATATACTAATTTGTGAAAATAATAAATATCCATAAAACCTGTCTATTCGAAATTAAAATCGTTTACTAAGATACATTGTTTCTTACATTCATCAACTATTATACATATTTAGCATAATAACTAATATCAAACCATACAAAATCATCTTATACATTGAAAACTATCCAAAACTCTACATCATTTCCACCACAGTCCCCAACTAAAATCAAATTAAAAGATAACAACCAAATACAGTACATATTATCCAAAAATATAGATTAGTAAAAAAATATCTCCAGAAGTATAAACTTAATACTTCGTTCTTTACTCCTACTTTCAGGTAGAAACTCAGACGATTCATCCAAAAGGTTAGTAAAATAGTAAGCAAGTGACCCAAATGATTAATAAAACACAGTATATAACAAAGGACATGCAATCTTTATATTTAAAACATAATAATAGGAATAGAGATCATAATAAAATATAATAACATAAGACATGAATAGAATATTTATGCAAAGCTTTTTCAGATTTCTTATATTTTTCTTAATCCTCGGATTATGCTAAAAAACTTATTTTATTTAGTGACTAGGGCCAACAGGCCTTATTAGTTAAAGGAGCGGTCAATTGAAACCTGGATTGTGCTTATTTCTGCACAATCAAAAGTCATAAGCTCTTATTTAAGACCCGGAGGTAGATCATCCACATATAACCTTATAGATAGAGTTCGATATTACTTCTTAACCCTACGGATTAGACGATAATCTTCTACTATAATATAGTAAAGCATGTCAAAATGTACTACCCGTTGGACTCATAATCTTGGTCCATTTTCTTTATTTTATTTACTATGAAAAAACTCTATACTTTGTTTCTTAGTTCTTAGTTCTCACACTTTTAGAGAATGGTTCATTTTTTTATTAACATAATTGTGGAGTTTCCTTTTTTTTATAATGTCATATACATTTTTATTATAACAATTTCATAAATATGAAATTTGACAATAAAATATGCAGAAGAAAATTAGAAATTTAATATAAATCTAAATAAGCATGCAACATATAATTAAATATGCACTATATTTTAAGCATAAATGAATAATATGTAATAATTTAAAATTAACAACTTCAAAGCACAAACATGTAGGAACTATTTTTACACTTCTAAATATGAAGAGAACTCTAAAATAATACAAATAATTAAACGTGAGTTCTTAGTAAATTTTATTATAAAATCATAAAAAACCAACAAATATGTATATATTTTTCATTTTTTTTACTTTAAAATCTTAGCTTGGACGAGTATTACAATAATAATACTAAAAAAAATAGGAATAAATAACAATAAAAGAAAGAAGGAGTTTAGGGTACACTTACCACGACCTGATTTATCCAAATCTTTACTCCGATCATCCTAACTTGAGCTACAAGAAGCCTTCTTTCTCTTCTCTATCTTCTCCTTTCTATTCTCCTCAGCTCTCTCTCTCTCTCTCTCTTACACTACTAAAAAATGACGGTCACTGAATGCTTGGTGCTATTTATATTCAAATCCAGTACTTGAGCACTGGTTGAGCGTGCATTGAGCGCCACAATTTGGCATTTGGTGCTCAAGTGCCCCTTGAACACTATTTGAGTGCAAACTCTTTTGGAATTTAGGCTCGAGCGTACCTCAGGCATGCTTCAGATGCAATGCTACTGTTTTTGGGGCTTAAGCATGCATCTGGCCGAATTCAGGCTCAAGTCCAACTTTTTACTTATTAACCTAATTTTTTATATCATTTAATCTCAATTTTAATTATATTAATTTAATTAATCATGGTTAACATAATTATAAAAATTTGGACCTCACAATCTTTCCCTCCATATAAAGATTTCGTCCTCAAAATTTGAAGAAAATTACAAACCTTAATGAGGAAATAAGTGAGGGTACTTGTCATGAATTTTATCTTCTCGTTCCCATGTAGCCTCCTCTTATGAGTGATTCCTCTATAAAATTTTAACTAATGAAATGCTCTTCATTTAAAGCCCCTGATTTTTATGACCTAAAATTTGAATTGGTTCCTTGACGTATGTTAGATCCTCGTTAATTGTTAATGGCTCATATTCGATAACGTGGGTTGGATCATAAATATATTTTCGGAGCATCAATACATGGAAAAAATTATACACTTCCCCTAAATTCGGTGGTAACGCTAACCGATAGCCACTTCACCAATTTTTTTAAAAATTTCAAATGGTCCAATAAATCTCAGTTTTAATGTATCTTGTACCCCAAATCTTGATATACCCTTTGATGGTGATACCTTTAAAATAACATAATTTCTAATTTCAAATTTCAACTTTGATCTTCTCGGATTTGCATAATTCTTTTGTCTACATTAGGCCACCTTCAACTTCTCATAGATCAATTTAATTTTGTTGGACATCTCCTTAATAACTTCTAGTCCCAAAACAGTTTGTCTCCTGTTTCTTCCTAATAAATAGAAGGGCACTTCTTCCCATATAATGCTTCAAAAGGGACCATTCCAATACTTGATAACTATTATTGTAGGAAAATTTTGCTAATACTAAATGATCATTTCAGTTTCCTTTTATCTCTAGTGTTGAAGCCCTTAGCATATCTTCCAAGATCTAGATAGTCCTCTCCAATTGCCCATCTATTCGCGGTTGAAAAGCCAAGCTAAATTTTAAATTTATCCCTAATTTACGATGCAAACTTTTTCAAAACATAGAAACAAATCTTTGGTCTCGATCAGACACAATAGATACTGGTACTCCATGCAATCTAACGATTTCATTAATATATAATTGAGCCAACTGATCCCTTAAATAAGTCACTCGTATGGATAGGAAATGCACTGATTTTGTAAGCCGATCAATAATTACCAGCACAAAATCCCACTTGGTGATCTTGGCAATCCCAGCACAAAATCCATCGATATATTCTCTCATTTCTAGCTAGGAGTAGGCGTCGATTGCAATAGGCCAAGTGGCTTCATGCGCTCAGCCTTCAACTGCTGACAAATCAAGTATCTTCTCACATAAGCTACAATTTCTCTCATCATGTTTCTCCACCAAAATATTTTTCTCAAATCTTGATACATTTTATTGATTCTCAGATGAATGATATACTTGGATCGATGGGCTTCATTCATGATTTTCTCCTTCAATTCTCTAACGTCTAGCACATTTACCCGATTTTAAAATCTCAAAACTCCATCAGTCTGAACATTATAATCAATCCACTAAGAATGGATCAATCATTTGAGTTCCTTTAGTCTTTTCTAATATCTTCAGTTGAATTTGGAAATATGATAAAATCATCTAGTTTCCTTGAACATATCTCTTAATATCACATTGTTTCATCAATTCAAGCATTTTCATTTCTTTGATCCTCAAATTGGCCTCAAAACTCATTTGATGACTCAAAGCATCTTCTACAACATTGTCCTTCCTAAGTTGATACTAGATTTCGTAGTCATAATCCTTTAAAAAATCTGACCATCTCCTTTGTCACGTATTCAACTCTTTCCAGGAGAATAAATATTTAAGAATTTTATGATTTGAGTACACCAAAAATATCTTAATTACAAATAGTACCTCTAAATCATTAGTGTAAAAATTACCGATGCCAACTCTAACTCATGAGTTGGGTCGTTCTTTTCGTGAACCTTTAGTTGCCTCGACCCATATGCTACCACTTTCCCATATTGCACGAACACACAATCCAATCCCGTCCTAAACGCATCACAATAGACTACGAGCCCACCATGTCCTTCTGGGATAGTCAAAATCAGGGCGGTAGTCAACTGATTTTTTAATTCTTGAAAACTCTACTCAGACTAATCTGTCCAAACAAACTTAACTTACTTATTTGTCAACTGAGTTTGCGGTATAGCAATTCTTGAGAAATTCTCCACAAATCTCGATAATAACCTGCCATCCCAACAAAACTCTAAGCCTCAGTTACCATTGTAGGCCGACTCCAACTAGTAACAACCTCAATCATTTTTGGGTCCACTGAGATGCCTTTCTTCAATATAACATGGCCCAAGAATGTTACTTCCTCAACCCAAAATTCATACTTCTTTAACTTGGCATGTAACTTCCTTTCTCATAATGTCTAGAGTACAATTCTCAAATGTGCTTCATCCTCATCATAATATTTTGAGTAGATCAGTATATCATCAATAAATACTATCACAAATTTATTCAAAAAAGTTTAAAATACTTGATTTATCAAATTCATAGAAGTGGTATGAGCAATGGTTAGCCCAAATGATATAACTAAAAATTCATAGTGCCCATACCTCGTTTGAAATATAGTCTTCGTTATATTCTCCTTCTTAATCCTCAATTGATGGCATTCAAAACAAGATCGATATTGGAATATACTTGTGCCTTTTTCAATTGATAAAATAAATCATCGATCATTGGCAATGGATACTTGTTCTTAATAGTAATCTTATTCAATTCCCGGCAATTAATACACAACCATAAGGATCCATCTTTGTTCTTCACAAATAACACCAGGGCACCCTAAGAGGTACACTCGGCCGAATAAATCCCTTACCTAGGAGTTCTTGCAATTGCTGCTTTAATTCTTTTAATTCTACCGGTGCCATTCTATATGGTGCCTTTAAAATTGGTGCCGACGAAGGAATAATTTTAATTTCAAATTCAATCTCCCGATATAATGGTAAACTAGGTAAATCTTTAGAAAAAAACATCTTCAAATTCATTAACTATTAGTATATCGCTTGCCAACACATTATAACTCCCAATCATGTTGACATAAGCTAAGTAAGCTTGATATCCACCTTCCATCAAGTGACGAACATGTAAAGCCGAGATCAAACAAGGTAATTTCTTCTAGACTATCCCTTGAAAATAAAACGGTTCACATCCTAAAATGGCAAAATGAACCCTTTTATGGAAGCAATCAACGTTAGTATGATAAATTGATAACCAGTCCATGTCCAACATCACGTCAAAATAGCACATACCTAGTAGGATTAGATCTACTACCAGTTGTAATCCATTAACCCAAACCTCGCACCTCGAGTACCTAATATCTGCAATTATAGCTGATCTCGTAGGTGTCGACACAACTAGTGTATGTTCTAAAATTCTCAGGGGCAATAATAAATGATACACGAATCTCAAGAATACAAATAAATGTGTGGAACTTGAATCCAAAAGTACATAAGTAAGAGTATTAAAAATAGTAAGGGTACCTTCCATAATATTTAGGGATGCCTCTATATCTTGAACTGTAACAGTAGAAGCTTTACCCGAAACATTGGGATTCTTTGCCAATGGTCTCTTTGGTTTAGACAATCCTTGATTCTATGGTCATGCTATCCACATTTAAAATAAGCCCCTGAAATTTTAGAGTAAGGCCTTTCTCCATGCCACTTTCCACATTATGAACAAGCTACTGTTGCTACTACTGCTGCTACTAGAGGACATAGTGTCACCAGGGATTCCACAATCTTCTTTCCTTTTTCAGCCAATCTTGCCCTCTTATGGGATCCTCTTGACTCTGAGCTTTGTCCTGAAGCCATACCTCAATGACTTCATATCCTCTTACTGAAATATTGTTCTTTTTTAAGCTCCTTTCCAAACAAAAGGGCTCAATCTAAAATTTCTCCATAATCCTGGAGTTTGTTCGTCACCAACTATTTTCAAATTTCATCATTCAATTGGGATTGGAATTTTCTTTCATTCCTAGCCTCATCATTAACTATATGTGGAGCATAATGCGACAACTCCATGAATTTAGCTTTATACTCTACTACAAATCAATTTCCTTTCCATAACCATGAAAACTTGTCTTCCTTCTGTTTTCAAAAACTTGTCAAGAAATATTTTTTCATAAATGCCTCCTAAAACATATTCCAAGTAATATCATGATCAACAAGACCCATAGCCCTCTTTTCTTTCGACCACCAGTGGTCTACTTCACCATCCAACTTTTATGTTGCAAAAGTTACCTTATCTTCTTTTAGACAGCATATTACCATAAAGACTTTCTCAATTCTACTGATCTACGTTTCTTCTTTTGTTACGTCCAGATCTCCCATAAATTCTGGTACTCATTCATTTGTAAATTGATTGTAAGCCATCATCCCTGGATTTGCAAGGGCTGGAACTATGGCTAGCTCCGGGTTACACTATTATTGTGTTATCCATTCCATAATGTCCGCCATTTCTTCCATAATATTCAAATATTCCTCATCCCGATCTAGTCGAGAGTTAACTCCAACACCTTTTCCTCAACCTGCCATTTATTCAATCTAATCACCAAAACATTAACATTTAGCTTAGATTATCCTTAAACAATTTAGAACCTCAACCAAAAGTTACTGAAATCTAGACCTCCAGTTCAACTCAATCAAACTTAAACCTCAAACAAAAATCAATCAGTCTAAACCCTAAGGCATCTTCCCTAACCATTCTCTAATTTCAACTGTGACAGACTACATTCTAAAATTCATTATTAATCATAATCATAAGTAGTGATTTTTTAATTATTAATTTTATCAATAAATAAATCAGTTGATTAATTGGACATGAGTTTTTCTCGTTGATACCCTGATCGATTGTATATAAACAATACAATAATATATACAGGATCTAATTACATTGCCATATCTTTTGTGGCTCTAACACTAGTCCAAAAATAACATGATGTCATCTTTTATTAAAGAAAGATGCTTGTTCATTACCAAAATCAATCATATACCAAACTATGGAAGCAATAAATATCCATAAAATTTATCCATCTGAAATTAAAATCATTTATTGAGATTCATTGTTTTTTACATTCATCAATTACTATACATATTTAACATAACAATTGATACCAAACTATACAATATCATCCTAGACATTGAAAATTGTCCAAAACTCTATATCATTTTCATAGTCCCTGATTGAAATCAAATTAGAAGATAACAACTAAGTACAATATATATTATTTAGAAACATAGATTAGCAAAATAATAACTTCAAAAGTATAAACTAAATACTTCAATCTTCACTGCTACTCATCAGGCAAAAAACTCGTGTATTCATCTAAAGGATTAGTAAAACAATAAGCAAGTGAATCAAATATTTAGTAAGGTACAGTGTATAATAAAGAACATACAATCTTTATACTTAAAATATAATAATAGGAATAGAGATCATAATAAAATACAATGATATAAGATATGAACAAAATACTTATTAAAAGCCTTTTTAAATATCTTACCTTTTCCTTAATCCTCAAAATATGCTGAAAAGCTTATTCTTTTTAGATATCCGGGCCAGTAGGCCTTACAAGTTAAAGGAGTGGTTAATATAATCTAGATTATATTCTGTTCTTACACAATCAAAAGCCATAAGCTCCTATTCAAGACCCGAACGTGGGATGTCTATATATAACTCTATAAATGGGATTAGACGCCGCTTCTTAATCCTACCAATAATAGAGTCAGACAACGATTTTTTACTATAATATATTATATTAAGGTATGTTAAAATATACCACCCATTGGAATCATAATCCTGGTCTAGTTTCTTTACTTAGATGGGATTAGATGCCACTTCTTAATCCCATGAATAATAGGATCAGATGACGATCTTCCATTATAATGTACTAAGGTATGCCAAAATATACCACCCATTGAAATCATAATCCTGGTCTAGCTACTTTACTTTCTTTACTTGGGAAAAACTCTACACTTTATTTCTTAATTCCTGATTCTCACACTTTTGGAGAATGGTTCATCTTTTCTTAACATAATTGTAGAATTTTTTTATAATATAGTATATATTTTTATCATAATAATTTCACAATCATGTAATTTTACTGTAAAATATGCAAAATAAAATTAAAATTTTAATACAAATTTAATAAATATGCAACATATAATTAAATATGCAGTATATTTTAAATATATATGAATAACTTGTAATAATTTAAAATTGACAATTTGAAAGCATAAGCATGTAAGAACTATTTTTATTCTTCTAAATATGAAGAAGATTCCAAAATAATACACATATTTATGATACAGATAATTAAAGATGAACTCGTGATAAATTTTATTATAAAAACATGAAAAACCAATAAATATGCATATTTTTCATATTTTTACTTTAAATTCTTGGTTTGGACAAGTATTAGAATAATAATACTCAAAAAGAATGAAAATAAATAACAAAAAAAAAGAAAGAGAAAGTTTAGGGTACACATGTCTCAATCTAATTTACCTAAATCTTTACTCCGATCATCCTACCTTGAGCTACCCAAAGCCTTCTCTTTCTTCTCTCTCTTCACTTCTCTCTTCTCCTCAGTTTTCTCTCTCTCACTCTCTCACTACTCAAAAAGGGTGGTCACCAAATGCTTGGTGCTATTTATACCCGAACCCAATGCTTGAGCCTTAGTCGAGCGTGCATTGAACGCTGCAATTTGGCATTCAGCACTCAAGTGCCCCTCGAGTGCTAATTAGGTACAAACTCTTCTGAAATTCAGGCTCGAGCATGCTTCAGGTACAATGCTACTATTTTTGGGGCTCAGAGTACATCAGGCCTGCATCAGGCACAATTCAGGCTTAAGCCAAAATTCAGGCACGCATCAGGTACAGATTCAATCCAATCCAATTTTTAACTCTTTGACCCAATTTCTGGTATCATTGATCTTATTTTAATTATATTAATTTAATTAATCATGATTAATATAATGGTAGAAATTCAAACCTTACAAGTCGGATTAATAATATATATATTGTAAAATTTTGGAGGATATTCAGATTAATTGGGCTAGCGCCCAAGTATCAATTAGATTATAAAATGAGAGTAAATGAAAAATAAAATAAAATAGTAATAATAATAATAATAATAATAATAATAATAATAATAATAATAATAATAATAATAATAATAATAATATATTAAATGGGAAAGAAGAGCTACTGTAGGCAACAGGAAAAGAAAGAAAGAACAAGATAGACAAATGAAAGGAGAGAGATTGTAAGGCATGGCTGCTGGTCATCGATGAACGGGGAGGCGGCAAGAGAGTGCAGTGGTGAGGAGGCGCTAGCATCGCCGCCATCACCAGTCAAGAAATGCGGCGGTGTGAGTGGAGGAAGGAAACTACAAGCTAAATGAGGAAGCCGTCGCCATTGCTGGAGGAGATGCATGAATTGAGGCAAACAACTTATGACGACCCGACTTTTATTACCATCAAAAGCCATCGTCAAATCTAAATCATATAATTTATGATAAGGATAAATAGGTGAACATAAAAATTTTTCTTTTCTTCCTTCAAATCTGAGATGCATTCTAAAGATTCATGATTTCATTAATCCCAAAATATCACGGAAACAAATTATCATTCATAAGCAGCAGACTAAATTTTACAAGTTTCCACAAAAATAAAATAAACAAAACTCCCAAAATTCCGCTCCCAAGAAACTTAAACATTCAGCTACACCATAGGATTCTACTCAACTTTATCCTCCATAAGCTTGTCATCTGAAAAGTTGCAAGAATGAGCTTACAAAGCCCAGCAGGATACTCACATGCAGAAAACATAAGCATACATGTAATTTCATCAAAATATAGATTCATAATATAGCATAGCAAAAGAAAAATCATCATGTCGTTTCTTCTTTAGTTCATGTTTATTCATCTTGTCTTCAGAAAATTCATCAAAATCATTCGGAATTCATATCATCTTTAGGGACCGGACGGGAGCGGACAACATCGAGGACGGGTTGTGTGCTACCCCACAACCTAAAGCCGTATCCCCTCATTATGCTCCCCGGGGCGGGAGGTAATGCCTTTAACCCGACATACGGGGCCATAGTCCATAGTTCTTATGCCACCAAAAGGTCCCCTCCCGTGGCCCAGGGGGCATCCTCGAGTGTCACTCCAATATCCTTCATCCATCTTTAACAGCAAGTTTAATGGAAACTCGGTTCTTGGTTCGTGTTCTTTAATGGCCAATCATAGTTCGAAAGTCAAAAGTCGTGGAGTTCCACTTGCTGTCCGTAATTACAAGCCAATTTTCATATTCATAAATACATAGGCCGGAGTTCATTTCATGCTGAGGACCGGAGTTCTTAAAGCCGGACTTCTTTTATAAATGCCGGAGTGCCTTTCAAAGCAAAAATTCTTTTACATAAAAAGCCGGAGTTCTCTTTTTCTACAGTAGGCAATAGTTCTTTTTCAAACAGAATGCCAGAGTTCTTTTTCATAACAGAACGGAGTACTTTTCTTTTCGGAGTGCTTTTCTTTTCAAAATCCGAAGTGTTTTTCTTTTTAAAAATCTGAAGCTCTTAAATCCTAAGTGTATTTTGTCTTAAATCCGAAGTTCATAAATCCGGAGTTCACTTCTTATAAAATCCGAAGTTCAATATTCGAAGTTCTTTTCAAACGGAAGGCCGAAGTTCCCGAAGCCAAAGTTCTTTTATTATTGCCGGAGTTCTTTTCTTACAAAGTCGGAGTTCATAAAGGACGGAGTACATTTTTTTTTAGCAAAATCCGAAGTTCTTTTTCTTAAGGGGACGGAGTGCCTTTCTTTCCCAAAAATCCGGAGTGCTTAAAAGGGACGGAGTGCTTTATTTAAAATGGATGGAGTACTTTTCTTTTCCATAATCCGGAGTGCTTAAAGGGACGGAGTGTTTCATGGACGAAGTACTTTTCTTTCAAAATCCGAAGTGCTTAAAGGGACGGAGTGCTTCATGGACGGAGTACTTTTCTTTCAAAATCCGGAGTGCTTAAAGGGACGGAGTGCTTCATGGACGGAGTACTTTTCTTTCAAAATCCGGAGTGCTTAAAATCTGGAGTGTGTTTCTGTTTAAAAATCCGAAGCTCTTAATCCGGAGTGCTTTCTGTTAAAGTCCGAAGTTCTTAAATTCAAAGTGTATTTTCTTTTAAAATCCAAAGTTCTAAATTCGAAATGCTTTCTGTCAAAATCTGAAGTTCTTAATTCCGAAGTTCATTTACTGTTAATCAAGGCTTCTAATCCGAAGTTCATTTTTCAATTTGCCGGAGCTCTAAATCTGACGTTATTCTCTAGAATGCCGGAGCTCTAAATCATTTTCTGTAAAACGCCGGAGATCTTTTATCTTAAATTCAGAGAAACAGAGTTCATTAGCAGGAATTCTTGTTTCATCTTAAGGCCTAAAATTCCTTTCCGTGATCATGAAATTATCAAAATTCATAACAATTGACAATTAATCATAAACAGAATAAGTCTAACATTATGCACAACAGAATTTCCTTTAAACATGCATTTCAGTCAGCAAAAGCATACTTCATACAGAATATCATATACTTTCATAGCAATATAAATAAACATGAGTTTTAGAAATAGGGGTGAGTATCTTGCCTGAATTCTTTTCTACTTTTTCCTTAGTCATTCTTCTTCTTTCGAGAGTTTCTAGTGGTGCCTTATCCTGATGCTCTTAAGCCCTTATTTATAGCCCTAAAGTTAGGTGGCCATCATTTATGATTTTCCTATTTTTCAAAGGTATCATTTATGACTTTACACTTTCCAAAGAGAGTAATTTATGACTTTGCATTTTCAAGACTTTGGAATTAGCTAGTTTATTTATGTCGCGTGTTCCCAACGTCATGAGTCATCACTCTGGCTCCTTCATTTTCTTAAACAACTTTTGATTTAAAAATCTGCTCCAAGGCCGGACCTGTTTTCTAATGGCAAATCCGGAGTAGGTTTTAGTGTCAAATGCCGGAGCTCTTTATTCACAGGGAATCTGGATTGTTTTTAACAAGGAAATTCCGGAGTAGTTTTTCGTATTAGAAGCCGGAGCTCTTAATTCACAGGAAATCCGGACTTCTATTTCCTACGGAATCCGGAGTTTTTTTACCAAGGGAAATCCGGACTTCATTTTATCAATCAAATCCGGACTTCTTAGAAATCCGGACTAGAATTTTACCAATGCAATCCGGACTTCTTCTTATCCCGAAAATCCGGAGTTCTTAAGGCCTTACTTGATTACATCACAATCCGAAGTACTTTTCTTATTTTGTTTTCCGGTCAACAAACGCAAGTTGACCGGACTTGATGATTAAAATTTTCCTTTTTAAAATTTTGGGTCGTTACACAAATTCTTCATTTCTCTTCATTGATATCGAATCCTTGCTTGCATGTACCAATTTTGAGAGAATCGGTCAAAATTTGGGCGAAGTGTAAATCGGGTTGGTGCAGCCGAAGGAGGAGAAAGTGGTAGCGACACGTGAGAGAAGAGGAGAAGAAGACGAAAAGGAGAGGGAGCTAGGGGAGCTAGGTCAAAGAAGAAGAGAGAGAAGAAGTGGGGGAGTGCGAAGAAGAGAAAAGGAGAACCAAGGGGTGCAAAGAGGGAGAGAGAGAGGGAGAAGTAGAGGCGAGGGTGCGAAGAGGAGAGAAGAGGAGGAAGCCACAGAAGAGGAGGAGGCTAAGCTGCGCGAGAAGAGAGAGAAAGGACGCATGTGGTTGAGGAGAGAGAAAAGTACAATTTGGGTACTTCATAGCATCCTTTTCTTGATCTTACAGAATATAAGATTGAGGCAAACATCCGTAAGTTAAATCCTTGGTCTATTTTTATGCCTAGTAATGTTTGAGTATATTTTGAAGATTACCTTTACATACATGTTATTTTTGTCCACCCTATTTATTTATTGTGTACATGCATGTATTTTTACCTGTTATTCGGTGGTTTTACATTGCTCTTTGTGATTTCGGAGGGTTCTGTGATTTATGAAAATTCGAATGGTATACGTATATGTATTTTGTGTATTCATATATTATGAAACCATATATCAAACCTTACATTAGTCCACATGCATGTTGCCGAGGGACAAGGTCGCTACTTGTGAGACCTCGACCGTCTGAGACCCTAGGAGTTAAAATTTGTGATCTGAGGCATGTGATATATAATATTTGTGGCACTTCTCCCGACAGGAAGATGGTGGTCCTGACGGGGATATATGTGATACATGCGATCTCCCTTCCACCGACAGGAAGGTGAGTTCTGATATAGTTGACCTGCCCTATACGTTTTAATTAGAATCATTGTAAGAAATTAATAAAAATTATTATATAAACTAAATTTGAGTTTGCATACAAAACTACAAGTGGCAAAACATAGTGAGTAAGTTCTTAATCTATGAGAGACAGAGAACATAGATGGCCTAGCCTGCTAGACTAAACTGCAGTTGATATGTCTCAAGGCTATCGGGAGTAGGTGTAACCCTTCTTTAAGTTAGTACTGTGAATCCTTAGTTTTTGATTTCATATATACTTTGTATTTCTACTTGTATTTATATAGACTATGATTTGAGATGCATAGATTGGCTTACGGATGGATAATAGAAATGTCTCGCATGTATAGATATGTGTTATGCTCCAAAATATGTTTTATATTTGTATGTTTCTGTTCTAACCCTTGATTTCAGCATATGAGATTATGAGATTTCGATCCGAACTATGATATGTGTCCCACGTGGATATGGTGATGGTTACGACTAATATATTGTGACCTTAGATCATAATATGTTATGATACGATATGATATTGTTTATGAGATTTGATCGGATCATTATTTATTATGATTATGTCTTGAAGCGATTATTTGACATGGATGATACTTTTGTACTGAGATCTCCTTGATTTTTAGTGAATTTGACAAACTTTGTGGTCTGTTTTATATGTTTACATGGAATATCTAATTTCGTTTGATTTATATATATTGTTTTATGTGATGATACTTATTGAATTTTAGGTTTATATCTTCATGTTTTATCCCTTCAGATTGGTGGCATGGATATGTCTCTAGGAGTTCAGTCATGATCTTTCTTGGTGCTATCTATTTGGTGAGTATAGATATTTTTATTGGTTATATTTTAGGTATCGGAGTTGCATTATGATTGTTGTTTAAGGCCGAATAAAAGTCTTGGTCAATCTATGAGGCATCTCTGAGTTGTTATATTATATTAATGAGTTGTAATTATTTGGATACCTCCCTTATGATATATAGACAACAGGTCTCCTTTTATAATGTCTGAATTTATATCCGATGAGTTTCTGTGCGGGTTGTATTGTGTTGAGTCTTGTGTATATATGAAATATGATGCCTGGGTTGGGTTTTGTTATTTTGATAAATTTATTAGGTTATTATTATTATGAATTATTATTGTTGACCAACATATTTTGTATCGGGGACATAACAATTTCGGTAATTTAATTGCTCATTTTCATGCTCTATGAAAAGAGATGTAACATATCGCCTATCATATTTATAAAAATATTTTTTTAAAAATTATTATTTATTTAAGATAAAAAATATATTTATAAAAAAACATAAGCTCGACCACACTTTGCCAATGATCGTGCTTTCCCTAAAAAATTGATTAAGCTCAATTTTATTATTATATTTGTCTATAATGATTTTATAAATTGATCAAATGTTATAAAATTTTGAGTCAATCGAATTAGGCCAGTCAAGTAGCTCAATTACGAATACTTATTAAAAATTAAATTATTTAGTCAATATAATTTATTAAAATAATAAGAATTGGACACGTACGAGTAAAAGGGCGTAGCCATGATAAATCCACCAATTATTAATTCTATATAAATAAATTTACATTTTGTCGAACTTCTTTTTTAATTATTATTATAGTGAAAGGTTATCTACTTACCATCTTTTATAAATTTTTTCTATTAAATTTATATTAATTTATTGAGATTCAATAGATGCGTAAAGCTTTTCAGTCATTATAAGCCAAGATTTGGGAGAAAAATTTTCTTTACCCCTATTATTAGGAAACAACAATATATATATATACTGAGGTAATGAAAAATAGTGTATTTATCTATTTTTGTAAAATATAAATATCCAAAGAAAATAATTATACCAAATTAATTGAATAACACCAATATATATTTATTTTATTATTTATCATGATTGGTTCTACAACACAATAAAAGATTTGAATATGAATGGATTGTTTGCACCTAGGATTTGGACCTAATGTGTACTGCCGTAAATCGGCCTGCCCAGAGGCCAAGCCTATGAACAAGAAGAGGGACCTAGAGGATTGAGGCCCATGGCTCGCACCCGTGAAGGCTTGGGACCATGTTGTTGAACGGTCGACCTGGGACCGACCAACTGAATACAGGCAACAAAGGCCACCTCGTAGCACCTCGCATGTGGAAAGTACTTGCAAAAATTACCTTGGGATAGCTCAGCAAATATTCCCTGAATATTACCTATGATCACACAATCTCTCCCAAAACGGCGATGACAATCTAGCGGATCTCTTCCAATGGCAATTGTTGTGATCCCGGCTCCAGCATTGCCACGAAGAAGGAAGGAATCTTTTTAGCCGGCCACGGTTGCCATAATGGATACCTGCAATCCCCGTAATAGTTCACTGAATCTGCACAAATAGCCATTAGCCTGCCTTGGCACCCAAACAGGATTGAGCTAGCTCAACCACTATAAATACCCCATTGATCCCATGGGTAGGGGATATGCGCACTTGCAAGCCTACAGAAGAACAACTCTCTCTGTGCCCAAAAAAGCCTCAAAGAAGTCTCTCGCTGTCCTCACTCTTTCTCTCTCTAAGCTACTCCCTGTCGAGTGCACCACCATCTCTTGAAGCCGTCCCTCAGCCGAACACATCCAAGCACTCAACCCCCAAACTTGCGCATCATCCATGCATATACTCTTATATCCTCACATCTTTTTATCCGTTTGAGAAAGATTTCTAACTTGAGCATCGAAAGACATACCGGAGAGTGAGTTCCATCAATCCTCTAACTTCTCATTTATTTAGTTATGTTGTATAAGACCCAGTTTATCAAAGATGGAGATCGTACTTGCCTTAGTTCAACCCAATATGAAAAACCAAACGGTTTTCTAATCCTTACGACAATCCAGATCCGAAGGATGTATCATTGGCACCATTTGTGGGAAATGATGGAAAAGTCTAACAACCATCATCATAGAAGCAAATATGGTCAATACCCGGGATTAAGTTACACTCTCCCCCACTTATAGAAATTTCATCCTTGAAATTTAACGAACCTTGAAACCTGCAAATCAAAGATAATCTTCCAAGCGCTCCCAAATCATCTCCTCTGTTAAATGATTATCCCAGAAAGCCTCAAGCATTTTAATCATTCTGGTTCTTATTACCTGATTCGTTATATCAAAACCTAAATTGAAACCTCCTTAGGAGTCAAATTCTTAATTTCTTGACGACAACCCAATACGATCCCAGATACACTTCCACTCTTAATGATACATGGAAGATCTCATGCTAAACTACTCAGTTCGAGGGCAACCTAATCTATTAACTCCGATTCGACTTAGGTCAAAAACTTGATCGGCTGAAAATTCTTACTTTAGTTTATGCTAAGCCTTGAAAATGAGCATTTTTCCCAAACCTCAATTTAACCTTAAAATATAGGGGTTCACCACATGTCCGTTGTGCAACTTTGATTAATTACCTAACTACGAATCGTCTGGTTATGATTAGCTGCTGTACCAAATTTAACTTAACACCCAAAACTCTCTGGATCAAGTTTTGTTAAGATCCTGGCACAAACCTCAAATCACAAACAAACCTCAAGATCGAAACACTTTATGTCCTCATTATTTTATTTGTATGTCATCAAACTGATATTTTTCCTAAAATACACAATCCATTTGAAACACTTTGATTACACGGCAGTATAATTAGAACAAATTTTAAGGTATCCATATCATGCAGACAATTCCCTCAAATCCTCAAGTGACAACCAATTTAGAAGCTACCATCATAACAGTTTCCTAGGGATTCGATATAGCTTTAGGCCATCACCCAAATTTCAAAATCCAAACATCTAACAACCTAGCATCTCGTTGGCATACCATAAGCCAACCGATTCAATCCAAGCACATCCTCCATAATCTCAAGGAGGGGGGGGGGGTCGTCTTAATCATCCTGAAACAAAACCATAAGAACTTCTTATTCCACAATTTTCATAACTTCAATATTTCGAATGCCATTTTGTCTCCCAACTTAAGAATACGATATCCTATTTTCCAAGTGTTAAAATCCTACTCACAATTACCTTTTACATCTCCTATGAGGCACCGAAAGCACATTGAGCTTAAGGACTCCCATCATCCTTTGTCAACACTAAAGTTCACTTTCCTTGTGACACCGAGGTTCATCTTCACAATTCTTAAATAGATCTATCCATTTGCAATATCTTAATATCATCTTTCTTTAATGACAGGCCTTTAAAATTATTAGATAATAGCTATCTCCAAAGGCAATACCCACGAGTTCTCAAAGTAGAGACTTTAATTACTAATTTTGACTTATGGGTGGAGTAACTCTAACTATAAAATTCTACCACACTTAATTTGAGGATAGCCACCTATCACGATGCAAGAATAACAAAATTCTAACCTTTCCTTAAAAGCATTATATTCTATGATAATTCATCGGACCGATCAGGGTTCAACCCAAATGACATGAACATTAACTTTATTCTTAATTCCTTGAAAGCTACCTTCACATGTCCCATTCTTATGAATATAAATCGCTCCGAAGCCTAAATGGCTTATGGCTCTACTAGCCTTCATGATATTAATCAGCCTTTCCAATAAACTGCTATTATCGAAGAGGCTTCACACCCACATAACATTCTTCCTTATTCCTCAAAAACTATCTTTTTATATTTTGTTCTAATAACTACAGATCCCTTCTAGGCCAAACGTCTCACTGACACTGTAATCCTTAAGGAATTCTTACCGAATCGTTCATCAGATTCAGTTAAATCCAAGAAAACTATACCCATTCATAACATTAGTCGGTCTTCCCCATTTAGTCATCGCTTAAGGTCCTACGGATCCAAAATCATACTATCAAAGATGTCATATGCTCAACAAGGCATTTTTTTAGACTAAACTCGCATTCCTTTCTTGATCGGGCATTCGGTTAACAATTGTTCTCAATCTATGACATAATTTCCAAATAGTGTACATATTTTCTACGTTCCTTTGAACCCATCAATGAGGTCATCTCAATATTGACCTGAATATGGCTAAAAGATCCAACACATAAAATTTATGAAACACCAACGGACCTTCAATACCCAAACAGTGTTCCCGAACTTCGTAGCAGCCATATCCTAACCCAAATGCTACCGCGGACACAATTTCCAATTATTCACAATCTACACGCTATGGACATAGATCGATCATAGAAGTCACCTATCCATACACTGTGCCCTTTATCGATTGATTAATCTTTCGGCTCCAAGGTATCCTTAACGGTACCTAACCGAAACTCCTTCAATTCCATACGAGATCAACAAAAATTAGTGTTGATTCCAACACAACCTCAAATCACTCATCAAAGGCAATCAGCTTAATCTTTTCCTCCAAATGTATATTCTTAAGACTTACACAACTAAATTCCTTAGCGACCACCAAATGACTTCAAAGGAGTGGTCTTATTTACTAATTAGACTCAATGCCTATCCCTAATTGGATCAATTATACCTCTTATTCAGAATTTATAGTCTGATTGCAAGGTATAATATCCTATCAATGCAATTCACACGGACACCCACGAACACCTTTTTAATTCCTACAGAATTCGCATCACCTAGAATTCAAACACCCAATCGCTACAAAAATGATCATAAATCGGCATCTCTTCTTAATGAAATACTAGTCTAAGGGCCTCAACCAATAATTGATCAAGCCTAAACTTCAAACCCAAACCGATTAACCAAGACCTCGAATCAAATCCAATCAACTTAAGCACTAAATTGGCACCAATCAAATTTGAACATCAATGTGCCTCCCTATAGCTCCTCTCGATCTCATGGTTGACCACTATCACGAATAGACATTCGCCTAGAAGTTATAGCGGCTACTAATATCCTATCTAAATGCAACAATACGGTTAAACTATTCTTAGGACACGATCTAGGATGCAGGAGCTCGACAATGAAACTCATCCCCTATTTCTAACTTAGTTTAAGTTTAAACGAGCCAACCGAAGTAACTAGGACTATCCAATCGAACTTTATTTTCCATATGCCTACATTTACTTATCCAATCGATTTTAATTGATCTTAAACTTTCGCATACGATTCAAATTAAATATAAGATATTTCTTTTCTCTGATACCAACTATAATGGAATAGGTTATTTTTTCTGAATAACATCCGCCAATAATTACATAAAACTGATACTCATAATTTAAATAATATAAATTTTTGTAGAAAATTGGACAGAATTTTCTTTATAATTGGACAAAAATTATTTATACAACCTGCTTATTTAAACCTGTACAAGCATATAAATATCCAAATTTCAAAATTTACTCCACAATACACACATAGGACCATCAAATGTCATATCATCTATGACTCCAACACAGTCTTCCTTAATTATTACGTTGGATCTAAATAGAGATACCATTTAAGCTTAAACAAATCTAAAGTCCAATTGAATGCATAAACAGAACTAGATCGATAAACAACCTGTGGAAGTATAATAATAATCTATAATAATAACAAAATGCCACAATTTAATATACAATATTAATCTAACTTGACTATTTACATTTCAATACATTAGATATATTCAAAACTCTAAGCCTTCGAAATCTAGCAAATCTTCTTAAGCAATCCCTCTCTTTACTCTAACTAATTGAACGTCAGCTCGTGACTTTAATCTGGAAGGAAGAAAAAATAAGGGTGAGTTAACAAGTCAACAAATACAATCATATCCAAAAGCAGTAAATAATATAAGCAAGGTTATACAGAAGAAGAATATATGAGCATGAAGGAGATGTATGAATATGAACTTAAGCAGATATACTTGGAATACAATTTACTTCTTTCTTATGCTCTTATTTTCTTTAAAAAATATATTAAGCATAATTATTCATCTTTACGGACCAAGGCCAGTAGACCCTACGTGCCAAGGGAGCAAATGATCGAAGATAAATTATATTTACTCCACACAATCAAAGGTCAAAAGTTCAAAAGTTCTCATTAATTTCTCATTTTTCCAAATCTCCACCCCAAGGGCAGGATCATCCAAAATTTCTATCCTCCAAAATTAACGCACTGAGGACGGGCGGTCCACATATCATTCTATGGACAGAACTATCCTCGATCACAACTGTAACGTTCTAAGGCATGTCCATAGTATTACCCGCTACAATATGCGGTTAGGACAATTCCTTGAGTCTCCACTGTCATACTAGTGACATACCTGGGAACATTACCCATCAAAACATAAATCTGAGTCATAGTTTCATAATTACTTATTCTTTTGAGGGAGAATTCACCAAACGTATTCCATAAATGTCTCCATCTGGGAGATCAAATCCATCACATTCCTAAATGTGGAATTTTCCTCCAAATGTTTGTTTATTTATTACCTTACTTGCGGATCTAAGTCTTTTTATGACTTAACTTATATACGAATATCATATGTACAGAGTAGATTCAAAATTCTTACCATCAAAAAGCAGATTGATTTGAAGGGCTTTCGGATATAAATTTCCTTTGCAATGTACATGTTGAAGCTTCCGAATTATTCCATTAAATTTATACAAATATACATATCATTTAATCAATATTAAACATGAAAAAATTATGCAAAATATCATTCAAAGTCCTCGGATGAACAGTAACTGTGTGAACAGTGCGTGTGAATAGTGTCTAGATACACATATTTGTTAATTCTCAAAATTTCAGACATCCAATGGGTAAATTATCAAATCCAAGGCATGGATAATTATAATCCTAAGTCATTTTATGCATCAAACTCCAAATTGAAGCTTAACCGGGGTCCAAGCGGGGGTTAGGGTTTCCTCGAATGAAATCCCACATAAAACCACAAATTTTGATACTCAAATGATAATTTAACATGCCCAAATCATGGGTAATCATATTCTAAACCCAAATTAAACAAAATCTCCAAAATTTCATGGGTAAATCATTCGAGCACGAGTTAGGGTTTGTCTAGTTTGAAAACGGATCAAATCCATAAATTTGGGCACCAAATTTACATATATGCATGCATATGTTCTAGGTAATACAAAATATAACTTTAATCGAGTATTAGAACAAAGATACCCAACAAAAATAAGACAAAAATGTAAGAAAATGAAAGAGGAGGGTATGAATGCACTTACCTCAACCCAATTTATCATTTTTCTAACTGGCTCTCAAATGGATTCAAACTCATGGGCCTCAATCTCCTCCTTCTCTCTCTAAGTCTTCATCCCTATCTCTCTCTAAAAATCGAAAATGGTTGAAGAATAATGTGGGAAAAACCCTCGAACAAATAAATACCCTGATTGGTGCCCGGGCAATCATCAGGCGATCCCTTCTATTTTTCACGCCCGGGTGGCACCTCAGGCGCTCATCAGGTGCAGGATTCTATTTTTTGCACCTGAGTGGCACCTCGGGTACTGGTCGGGCATGGGTCAAGTCTGTGTCAAGCCTGCAGCAAGCCTACTTTGTTTTTTCATCGTTTGGGATCCGTTTTAACCCTTCTAACCCAATTTTTCACATCCTTAGACCCTAATTTTGATTATATAACCTTAATAAGCCATGATTATCATAATTTAAAATTTGGAATCTTATTTATAAATTAACATTTCATGGTTTTACAACTTCGGTTCCCAATTTATCAATTCTGGATCTTTAGGCTTTTTAATATGATTTTTTCCATACCCTATGACTTTAATTCACCTATTTTAATTTAATTACTCATCTTTTATTATATTTTGGAAACTGGTACCCTTACGGAGCCCAACGCCCTCTTAATTATCATGTTTTGAACTCATCACACTTTACCTCTTTTTTCTGTTGTGAGTAGGTGAAGCTTTCGATTGTTGCCCCCTTCGCTGTGGGGTGGTTGTTAAACAGACCACTATGGCTGCTGATGGCATGGTTTTTTTGGCAATCTTAACACACTATGGTCCATCTCGGGCACCAAGTCTAGACATTGGCCGATCGGATTGGACTCTTGTCCATTCGAATCACGCATTTCAGTCTGTCATTTTAGGAAGCGGAGCATCCTGGTCTTGGAACTTGTGCCGCTCCATCATTTGGTCTGTCCAATCTTGCCAGGGGTCAGCTATCTGTGCAAGAAAACACAGCATCAAGCCATCAACCATAACGCTAGGCGACTGCATGCCTCAACACTTCGTGGAATGGGCATGTGTCGTGGCCATTATGGTGTGGTTCCTTATGATGTTTCCCCAACAACATCATTTTCATGTGTAGGCACTCGCTACATAAGCATTGGACCTTCTCCATTTTCCTGCATTTTTCATTTACGATTTGAATCACTTTCCCCTTGGTTTGCCTCCATGGCTCCTCCTAGTGTTGGCGCTACTTGGTCGGTACTTAATATGGATAACATTGCTACCCTATATGCACAATATGGAATCCCAAGCATGATTCCGTTTGGGGTGCCAGCAGAGGTCGATAGGGCCTGCTCTCTCCCATGTGGGTTCATCACCATCTACAAGACCCACCTGAGTAGCGGCCTTCGCACCCCCTTCTCACAGGACATGTACAAGGTTTTGGTGTCACTAGGCATCCCAATTGCACAATTCCATGCCAACAATGTGCTGTATCTATACTATCTTTGCATCTTTTCCCGCTACCATAGTCGGACCTTGGATGCCATGACAATGAAGGTGATAATTTGGTTTTGCTAGAACGCAGATTGGATTTCACAGTCCCCTCGCTCAGCTTTCCAAATAAGTGAGGGTTCCCTGACTTTGTGAAGAATTAGAAGGATCAATGCTTCTTTTCAGAGGTCCCCACCAACTGGGCCCTTTCCAATGAGTGGGGCAATGTGTCGGTGTCCTTTGCCGATAAAGTTTCGTGTTAGGAGGAGGACTTGGCAAGGTTGCTGATGGAGCTAGTCCAAGCAAATGTTGATTTGTTCAATAAGAGAGATCACTTGCTGTTCGTTGTGGCTCTCGCAAGTGTCAAGTGAGAGCCTCTCTTGGAGAAAGCGGGAGCGACCACTTTGTTGCACATTCAGCCCAAAATAAAGCCTAGATCGCTATACATCTGTGGTTCTCCTAAAAATGTGTCCCAGTGGTGGACCAGTTTGCTTGAGATCTTTTCTTCTTCCTCTACCGAGTCGTTCCTAACCATGGATGAGAGGATGCGAGGGATCGGTAGTAGTCTAGGGGGCTGGCCTCTACCCTGTCTTCCTCAATCAAGCATGTCTTGGAGGATGGTGTCAATGCAGGCAATGAGCCCCTGCCCCCCTGCTAGAGCCTCGAGGGAACTTGAGGCCGAGGAGCCAATTGAGCAAGTCTTCACGCCAACTTCGGTCCAACATGGGGTCCTCTTTGTGACCAGGGCATTGTTTGAGGAGCTAGTGTCAGGCCCTTCTGCAGCTCTAGTTGAGGTGACCCCTGATGATATGTGACCGATAGAGAGTGTGACGGACCGGCCACATTCCACCGCATGCAGTTGTCCGTCGATCGAAACCGATCATAACTCTGGTTAAAAAGGGTGGGCTCAAAAATTTTTCTTTCTTTTATATAAATTTTACATCGCGTGCACAGGATCGCATAAGGTCCAACTTCATGAGTTGGCGGCCAAGGGTCGTGGTTTCTCTCTCGACCGGCCAAGATGAGGTTGGTCAGTCATGAAGGTCCCGAGGACAAACTGAGATACCACTAGGAATTACAAATTACTCAAACCATAATATCATACAGAAGCATACTGATATTCATTAACGTTCAGCAAAAAGGTAATTTACAATCTCTTCCCAAAATATCAAAAGTGAAGGCATCAATTTTGTTTCGCTGCTTAATACTCCGGCCAGCTATCCTGCTTATCTAGTCCCTCGAACTTCATTCTTTGTCGTCAGGCATAAACTCATCATCGTCGTCATCTGAAAATATAAGGGGTGAGCTACAAGGCCCAGCAAGGTAGTCTCATGCAGAAATCATGCATAGTCATAAACCGTGAGGCAAACGGGCATAATGCAATAGAGGCATATATACGTGCATTTTCATAAAACATGGCCGGAAAACAGATTCCAAAGTCATTTTCATGCAAATTTTACTTCCAAAAAACATGCTTCTGTTTTCAATTTATTTTCGTCAAAAACCGGCTACATTTAAGGTCTACAGCTACTCGACCATAATGCTACATTTAATGTTCGTAGTCATGACCAAATCAAACGGCTACATTTAAGGCCTGCAGCTACTCGGCCCTCTGAATCAAATAACGCTACATTTAAGATCCGTAGTCATGACCCAATCAAACGGCTACATTTAAGGCCTGCAGCTACTCGGCCATCATATTTCAATAACGGCTACATTTAAGGTCTGCAGTTACTCGGCCATCATATCTCAATAACGGCTACATTTAAGGTCTGCAGCTACTCGACCATCATATCTCAATAACAGCTAAATTTAAGGCCTGTAGCTACTCGGCCATCAAACACTTAGATCCGCAAATCATGCTTTTCCAAAAACCACCGTCAAATATGCAATTAGCCGGAGGTCTTTTTAACAAAGTCGGAGTTGTTTTTCTCAAAAAGCCAGAGTTCAAAAAGCCGGTGTTAAATGCAGAAGGCCGAGTTCAATTGTACACAAATACCGAGTTCATTTAACATACTGGAAGCCAAATTCATTTTTCATATAGGAAATCAAATTCAGTTTTCATTTTGCAATGCAGAAGGTCGATATTCAATGCAAAATGCAGGAACTTTAAAACAAAGTACACTTGTAGTAAAACATGAACCTTAAAACAAAGCATGAACTTCAAAACAGAGTACACTTGCAGTATTCTTAAAAATAGAATTCAAAGAGCAGCGTCCGAAGTAACTTGCATTTCAAACATGAGCTTTAAAATCAGGGAGTACACTTGCCTGGATTGGATCTATGAACCCCTTACTTGATTTTGGCTCGAAATTCTTAACGCCTTCACCTGGTCGTTTGCTTAGCTTCCTATCGCAACTTATGGGGAGGGTCATTACTTATAGACGTTGGGGTTAATGGTAGTAGGTAGGGTAGGTCAACTGCTTGTACTTCTTTGCTTGTTCCCCTTGCCTTTCTAGAAGGTCAGCAAAACGGTTGGGAGTAGGTTACCTACTCAGCATGGTCATCCAGACTTTAATTTAGTCATCTCCAATCAATCGGGTGGTCAACACTTTCTAGATTTCTCTTCACATTTTCCGATCTCCTTCTCACCTCCACGTTTTTCCTTCATCCTTTCCGGTCAACATGCGTTGACCGGATTACGCTTCTCTCCTCACTTCGGCCATTATTCTTTCTCTAACTACTCCGTCCATCATGCCTTGGCCATCAATCATCAACTTCGGCTTCCATTTCTTCATCAATTTCGGATTTCTTCTCCCTGTACCCACAATTCTACTCCGACCTCACCATTACACAAAGTCACTCTGGCCTTCAAGGCCACTTCGGCCTCATTTCACACAATGCACTCCGGCTTCAAGGCCACTTCTGCCTCCTCATTATTTCCAGTCAACGTTATGTCTCATTTTTCCATTCACGCATTCCAGTCTCCTTTTTCCCTTCATGCTTTCCGGTCAACATGCGTTGACCGGATTACATTTTCCCTTCATGCTTTCCGGTCAACTACATTTTCCCTTCATGCTTTCTGGTCAACATGCGTTGACTGGGTAACCTTCGATTCCCCTTGACTCATTGATTGGGATTTTCTATGTCTTAGAATCTGGGACATTACAGAGAGCCCAGCAGAGAGTGGTGCAGAAGCGGCCGCAACAATAGAGGTGCCTCATCCGAATGTCCTAGAATCTGAAGCTACAGAGGGCCCGATAGCTCCCTCATCACATTTGGGCTCTGAGGTTCCTCCCATTTGCCATGGGATGCCTCTGCTGGAGCGGGAGCCCCAAGTTACTTCCTCATCTAGGGTTTCCTTGAGTTCTACTACTGAGGAATTGCCTTATATCACAGTATGCTTCAGATGCCCCCTTGTTTTCATTGATGATGGACTTGCCTGGTCATCCTCCATCCTTTTTCTACTTGCAAGACTATTCGATGGTGGGCCTTTTGCAGACCTGCTTGTGCCAATGAGAAAATAGGATCTATTAGCACGTCGAGGAGATTCATCAGTGGACCCAAACGTGGGTCGACCAGGGAGTGCTCTAGGAGATGCAAGGTTGGTTGGATGCCACTGTCGCTGAGGCCCAGCTATGTTGGGAATGGGCCACCAGCCTCAAGCTCAAGTTGTCTGAGATTTGGGGTTCCTAAGAACTAAGGGATGTGCTCCAGGCAGGCGAGCAACATCTTGTGGACCTCCATTATGAGAATGTTCAACTGGAGGTGGAGCGAAGGATTTGATTTTTCCCGGATGAAGCAGGCTAAGCTCTCAATACCAGATTTTTGGATGGCATTTGCCTATATTGCCAGATTGCTTTCCTGGTTGCCCCAGACTTCCTTGTTGACTTCTTTGACCTAAGGAATGTTGGTGCCTCACATTAGTCCAACCTAACTAATTTCCATGATGGAGGGGGGAGCACTTGCCGCATTCAATTGGGGGATTTTGTTAATTTTGAGGCATCCATTTTGTTAACTTTCTAGGTCCAGCCAATAGTCGTGCCTTGTAGTGTATTTTTTGATTTCATAATGAGTTAGTAGAGCCTTTCTTTCTCGAGCATTGTTGCTAGCATTTTTGCATCTCGGTGGAATTTCTTTGGCCAATGCTTCGTTATCGACTAGTTGGTTTCTATCACCATCGTCATTAGGTTTGGTGGAGAGGCTTGGGTTTGGTTGGACTTGTTCTCGCAGGGAGGTGTCTTAGCACTTCAGGTGCTTGTACCTGTGAGAGGACATCGCCGCATGTCTTTGTTGAGCCTTACTAGGGTTGGCCAGGCCCTATAGCCATTTCCACCTGGCTTTGGTGAAGTCAGGACTATCATTTGCATGATACCATTGGAGCTTTTTCCTCTAGGGAGACGTTGCCTTCGCACATCTGATCCTTGTTTGCTCACCATTGTTGACTGATGGTGCTCATCCCTGTTGGATGAGTCGCCAAACACATGCTAAAAAGCCCTCTAAGGTTTTGGTGTTTGACTACACATGGGCCCTCGGTGATAGGATTGAGGTTTAAATTCAACCACATATGGACCCTCGATATGGGACCGAGGTTCAAATTTGACCGCATATGGGCTGCTCGGAATGAAGCCAAGGTTCTTTGACTGTTTATTGCCCGAGTGATAGATGAAGAGAAGTTCACCTGACTTAGGGGCAGTTTAGGTCATTTGATTTTATATAATGTCACACAAATATTCACATGAATAAGCAAACGTTAAGTCATCATTTTATTAATTACATGTGCTATATTTGGCAAGCAAACCTAATGATACATACTCTACTTACCTAGGTCTGGCGTGAAGTCATTGGTAATATCTCTTGAGGTGGATGGCATTCCATGTCCTTGTGATCAATTTTCCATCCTAGGTAAGTAGCTTGTATGGACCGTTTCGGAGAATTTACAAGACGAGGAATGAGCCTTCCTAGTTTAGGGAGAGCTTGCTTTTATTGTCATTCTTGCCTGTGGCCTCTATGCTTAGTAGAACTAGATCCCCAACCTCAAATTGGTACAGTTTCACCCGTTTGTTGTAGTATTGGACAACCCATTGCTAATAGGCCACCGTGCGCATCTTGGCCACGTCTTAGGCTTCTTTGAGCAGGTCAAGATTCTCTTTGAGCCATTAGAAGTCACTGAGCAGATCAAAGCCCTCGACTTGAAGGTTGGGTAGTCTGATTTCCACAGGGATAACCGCTTTAGTCTTACAATATAAACTGAAGGGTGTCTCACGGGCTGGCTCCTTGGGCGTCATCTGGCATGACCATAACACGAAAGGTAGCTCGTCTGGCCAAGAGCCCTTAGCGTCTGCCAACTTGGTCTTTAGCCCATGTAGTAGGGTTCGTTTGGTGACTTCTACTTGTCCGTTTTCTTATGGATATATGACGGAGGTGTGGACTAATCGGATGCCCAAACTTGTGCAATATTTGATGAAGTATTTATTGGTGAATTAGGTTCCATTATCGATCACAATGACCACAAGAGTCCCAAACCTGCAGATGATTTTCTATCAAATGAACCCCGTCGCATTTTGTTTGGTGATTCGAACCATCAGGGAGGCTTCAACCCACTTCGTGGAGTAGTCGATGCTGACTATGACAAACAAAATCAACGCAATGGAAAAGGGGTCAAGCATGTCAAGCCCCTATTGCACGAATAGCCATGGGGCCTAAAGGTTTTTCAACTCCATGGGCGGTTGATGGAACACGTTATTGTGGAGCTGGCAATTCTCATATTTCTTCACTAAGTTCATGATGTCCTTCTTTATCGTTGGCCAATAGCAGCCCTGGCGCATTATCATGAAGGTGAGGTTTCTGCCTCCAATCTGCGATCCAAAAATTTTAAGGTGCAAATTGCTCAGTGCGTAGTCGGCTTCCTTTAGCGTGAGACATCGTATGTACAGAGTGAAATACCCTTGACGGTATCACCACCTATCCATAATGGTGTACTAGCCAACTATCTTTTTCACGTACTTAGCGTCCTCTAGATTTTCTAGCAGGGTGGTGCCATTGGTGATATATCTTCAATAGGGGGACATCCAACATTTATCGTTAGAAACTTATAGCACTTCTTGCTTAAACTTTTCTATACTTAAAGAGGTCAAAACTTCCTGCATGTCTCTCAAGTATTTATTTGGGTTTTCAGTTGTCGTGGCTTTCGCCAACTGATTGGCCTTCCAATTGTCTGCCATTGGGATGTGCACTATCTCGACCTTATCAAACTTCTAGTCCATGCCCCTTGCTCTAGTGAGGTATTTCATTAGCAAAAGGCTCATCACTGTGAAGCTTTTGTGGACCTGGTTGACAATCAGCTCTTAGTCATTAGAGACAGTCAAACACCTCGCTGAGCATTCCTTTGCCAATTGGACTTCTGCGAGCAAGGCCTCGTATTCGGTGACATTGTTGGTGGTCCAAAATTTTATTTTCAACAAGCATCTTATCTCTAGCCAGCCCATTGGAGATCTTTAGGGCCACTCCGACTCTGCTACCAGTTTGCGTTGATGACACATCTATGTGTATGGTCTAGGCCGGCACCACCTCTCGCTGGTGGATAGCTTCGTCCGGACCAAAGGTGCCTGGAATAAGGGTTGCAGTCTTAACAATGAAGTCCACCAGGACCTACCCTCTAATGGCTAGCCTCGGCTTGAATTCCTTGTCAAACTTGCCCAATTTGATGGCCTATTTGACTAGCTGTCCGGGTATGTCGGGTTTTTGTATGATTCCCTTCAAGGGTTGATCGATCAAGACGATGATTTTGTACACTTGGAAGTAGGGCCGCAATTTTCTGGCTAAATAGATAAGCACCAGTGCGATCTTTTCAGCATGTGTGTAACAGATTTTAGTGTTCACCTAAGTCTTACTGATGTATTAGATCAGTCGTTGTATGTTTGATTGCTACCAGATCAAGACTGAGCTTAACGCCAAGTCTGAAACTGTTATGTACAAGTATAGCTCCTCACCTTCCTTTGGCGACAACAAGACAGGGGGACCGGCCAGACATTCCTTCAACTCTTGGAAGGCAACCTGGTAGTCGGTTGTCCATTGAAAGTGGTTAGCTTTCATTCCTCTCAAGACCTTGAAGAAGGGGAGGTATTTTTGCATGAATTTTGCTACAAAGAGGGAGAGCACTACAAGTCTCCCGATGAGACTCTGGACGTCCTTTATGATCCGCGACAGGCTCATATCTATGATTGCATTTATTTTCTTGGGGTTTACCTCAATCCCCATTGAGAGACGATGAAACCCAAGAATTTTCCGAATGATACTTCGAAAATGTAGTTAGCTATGTTTAACTTCATCTGGTGTGCTCGAAGCACTCCGAAGGCCTCACCAAGGTCACAAATATGGTCGTCAGTGGTTTTGCTTTTGATGAGTGTATCGTCAATGTACCTCTCCATTTTCCAACCAATTTGGACTTCAAACATTTTATTCATGAGCCATTGGTACATAGCACCCAGCGCCCATATTCTTCAGGCTGAAGGGTATAACCCTATAGTAATATGTCCCCTAGTCCGTCATGAAAGAAGTGTGTTTTTCATTCTCATGACCCATTTGGATCTGGTTATAACCAGAGTAGGCATCCATGAAGTTTTGCAGCTCATATCCGGATGTGGAGTCCACTAGCAAGTCGATCTTGGACAATGGGAAGCTATTCTTTAGGCACGCCTTGTTCACATCAGTGAAGTTGATACACATCTGCCACTTTTCACTGCTCTTCTTAATGAAGACCACATTGGTGAGCTAGTCTGAGTACTAAACTTCCCTGATGAAGCTTGTATCAAGCAACTTCTTTACTTCCTTGCATATGGCAATAAGTTTTTCGATGGAGTGGTTTCTCCACTTCTACCTGATGGGCTTGTGAGTGAGGTCAAGGTCTAACTCATGGACTATTACTCTGATCAGAATTCATGGCGTGTCGGCGGGAGTCCATGTGAAAACATTAGAATTCCATCGGAGGAACGTGATCAGTTGATCATGCAGGGGTCTAGCAAGTGATCTCCCGATTTGTACACATCTCTTCTGGTCACTAGGGTCCAAAGGGATGTGGTCAGTTGTCTCATTGGACTAAGCTTACTGCAAAGTCATCTCATCTCGGTAATCAAAGTCCTCAGTCGATCGATTCGAAGTGGCTTGAGTGACTTAGGACGGGTAGCATGTCCAGCTGGTCACTTGATTACCCATAACTTCTCTAACACCGCATGCCATAGGAAACTTCACCTTTAGGTGTGAGATTGATGCTATGGCCCATAATGTAGTTAGGCAGAGTTATCCCAAGATGGCGTAGTAGACCGAAAATAGATCGACCATTAGGGACGTCAGCATGTGGGATGTCGTCTTGGGGTATGTTCCCAAGGTAACCTCCAGTTGGATGGTTCCCTAGATGGCACTGGCTTATTTCTAGTTCGTAGAGGGTCCCTTGGTAAGTTTCAGTTGAATCATTTTTAGCCCCAACTTAAAATATGTGTCAAGGTAAAGAAAATCACAAAAACTTCTATTATCAATAAAGGTCCATTTTAACTGATAGTCAACTGTACGATCTAAAACAAGTGCAAATACAACCAGAGGGTTAGAATAGGGAGTTATTATATATACCATAACATCGTTGCTAAAACTAATGACATCATTCCTAACTCTTACCCTCGGCTTCTTATTATCAGTAGCCGTCTTAAGGCAGTATGGGATGTGGTTCTTGGATGGCCAGGTTACCATCATGTTGACCACCCCAGCAGCGACTCGGTTCCTCGACTGTTGTTGCTTAGACCCTTCTTCACATGTTTCATCGAAGGTCTGCCTTGAGCTTTGTAGGAATTTAGTAAGGTATCCTCTTTGGATGAGGTCCTCAATTTCTCTTTGTAGAGTCAGGCAGTACTCAGTGCTATGACCCAAAGATCGATGGTAGTGATAGTATTTTGTCTAATCTCCTCCTCTGGGTTCTTGGTCAACTTTGGCCACTTCAAGAATTTTTCAGCCCAAATCTGCATGAGAATGTTGGTTCAGAAGTCATTCAGAGGGGTCAAGTTTACAGGCCTAAACTCTCTTCGGGCTCCCAGCCCAATTCTGGGTTGCTTTCTTGAACCACGGGAGTTAATGTGGTCCTCGTTCCTTTTCCCATTTGTGTACACTTGGCAGAAGCGATTCATGTGCTGTGGTTACTTTACTTCGTCAACCTCCTCGGCAGTTATGTAAGTGTGGGTGATGGCCTCAACCTCACAGAAAGTCTTTGGGTCCATGTGGGATGATGTTTGATGAACTTGCTTGGCACCGTAGTCGATATAAAAGTGCTTAGCTTTACTTTGTTAGTGAGCCTAGGAATCCACCAGTCCTCGATGGTGAACCAAGCCAAAAAACCCTTTAATTTTCATTTGGCCCCCGCTTAATGTGGGTGAGGTGCCAAGATTGTTTCTCTTCCCTTTAGCTAGAGGCAAACTGTGACAAGAAGTTATCAACCAACTCCTATAACATCCAAATTGAATTTGGTTGTAGGTAGTAAAATCAGATCTGAGCATCTCCCTTAAGAGTTAGTGGGAGGAAGAGGCATATGGCGGCCTCGTCCAGGCCCTGGAAGCTTAGAGGGGTGCGAAAGTAGTCCAGATAGTCCATCAGATCAGTACTCCCGTCGTAGGGTTCTAGGTCAACATCTTGAACTTGTGAGGGAGAGGTCATGTTCGGATTTCCATTATAAATGGCGATCTCCTTAAGTCTATGAAGTGTCCATCAGTGCTTCCTTTGAACACGTGCTACCACATTTTTCTATTTTTTTTCCTCCATTCGATGAGGGGCCTCCATCCTTTTTGCGTTCGGTGAGTGGCACTAGGCTGGACAGCTACTGGCGCTCACCGGCTTGATGTTGTATGAATTTTCCTCTTGGAATGGAGGCCTTTGGTCTTCACAGGAATAATGGGGATTTCATTGCTTCAGCTCTCATCCTATGTCCTGTGACCCAGCTGACCCTCTAGTAATGACCGAGCCCTATCACTCGAAGTTGTTTGGGTTTTGAGGTTGTCAAGCCTCTGTGTCTTCCTGGCTAGACACTTCTTCTTTTGGCTCTTTGTTTTTGAAGCCAAGGTGTGGGTGGTGGAGGAAGGAGCCCCGGCCTCATAAGAACCCTGGTGTGCCTAGAGGGTCTTGAGAACTTAGGAGATGTTATCCATCTGGGAAGCGAGCGCTTGCATGAAAGGCATTGGATGCTCGTCCATATGGTTACCTGCAGGGGGTCATCGCCATGGTTGGCGATGTCTTTTGCCAGAGTGCGACCCAAGTTCCAAAATATGATAATTAAAAAAAATTTGGGCTCTGTAAGGGTACCGGTTCCCAAAATATAATAAAAGATGAGTAATTGAGTTAAAATAGGTGAATTGAAGTCATAGGGTACGGGAGGAATCAGATTAAAAAGCCCAAAGATTCGAAATTGGTAAATCGGGAATCGAAGTTGTAAAACCGTGAATTGTGAATCTATAAATAAGATTCTGAGTTTTAAATTATGATAATCATTGTTTATTGAGGTTATATAATCAAAATTAGGGTCCAAAGATGTAAAAAATTGGGTTAGAATGGTCAAAACAGGTCCCAATGACAAAAAAACGAAGTAGGCTTGCTGCAGGCCTGACCCGTACTCGACCAGTGCCCGGGGCGCCACTTGGGCATAAAAAAAGAACCCCACGCTCGAAAAGCATTTGAGGCGCCACCCGGGCACGAAAAAGAGAAGGGATCGCCCGATGATCACCCGACCGGTGCTCTAGCACCAATCGAGGTATTTATTTGAGTGAGGGTTTCTCCCATGTTATTCTTCATCCATTTTTTTATTTTTAGAGATGGAGGGATGAAGACTTAGAGAGAGAAGGAGGAGATCAAGGCTCACAAGTCCGAATCTGTCCAAAAGCCAATTAGAAAGGTGATAGATCGGATCGAGGCAAGTGCACTCATACCCTCTTTTATTTTTTACACTTTTATCTTAATTTTGTCAGGAATCCTCGTTCTAATACCC
Source organism: Nepenthes gracilis (assembly GCA_033239525.1). Classification (NCBI taxonomy): domain Eukaryota; kingdom Viridiplantae; phylum Streptophyta; class Magnoliopsida; order Caryophyllales; family Nepenthaceae; genus Nepenthes; species Nepenthes gracilis. Next base: position 8,752,358 of record BSYO01000033.1, read on the forward strand.
GATTAATGTTATATTTTGTATTACCTAGGACCTAAGCATACATATATGTAAATTTGGTGTCCAAATTTATGGATTTGATCGGTTTTCAAACTAGGCAAACCCTAACCCGCGCTCGAACGATTTACCCATGAAATGTTCAGGATTTTACTTAATTTAGGTTTAGAATATGATTACCCATGATTTGGGCATGTTAAATTATCGTTTTGGTATCCAAATTTGTGGTTTTATGTGGGACTTCGTTCGAGAAAACCCTAACCTTGTGCCTGGACCCGTTTAAGCTTCGATTTGGAGTTTGATACATAAAATGACTTAGGATTATGATTACCCATACCTTGGATTTGATAATTTATCCATTGGATATTCAAAATTTTGAGAATTAACCATTTGTATATCCAGATACTATTCACGTGCACTGTTCACATGTGTACTGTTTATTTGAGGATTTTGAATGACATTTTGTATAATTTAATATGTATACTTGTATAAGTTCAATCAAATAATCCAGAAGCTTCAAAATGTTCATTGCAAAGGAAATTTGTATTCGAAAGCCCTTTAAATCAATTTGCTTTTTGATGGTAAGAATTCTGAATCTACTCTGTACATATGATATTTGTATACAAGTTAAGTAATGAAAAGATTTAGATCGGCAAGAAGGATAATAAATATACGATCATTTGGAAAAAAATTTCACATTTGAAAATTTAATGGATTTGATATCCCAGATAGAGACATTTGTGGAATAAGTTTGGTGGATCCTCCCTTAAAAGAATAAGTAATCATAAAATTATGACCCAGGTTTATGCTTTGATGGGTAATATTTTCTGACATGTCACTAGTATGACAGTGGAGACTTAAGGAATTGTCCTGACTATGTGTTGTAGTGGGTTATACTATGGACATTCCTTAAGACGTTACAGTGATGATCGAGGATAATTTCGTCCATAGAGTGATATGTGGACTGCCTTTCCTTGGGGTATTAATTTTGAAGGATAGAAATTTTGGATGTTCCTACCCTCGGGATGAAGATTTTGGAAAATGATAAATTAATAAGAATTTTTAAACTTTTGGCTTTTGATTGTGTGGAGTAAATATAATCTATTCTTGATCATTCGCTTCCTTAACTGATAGGGTCTAATAGTCTGAGTCCACAAAAATAAATAATTATACTTAATCTATATCTTAAAAAAATAAGAGCATAAGAAAGAAGTAAATTATATTCCAAGCATATCTGCTCAAGTTCATATTCATGCATCTCCTTCGTGCTCATAAATTCTTCTTCTGCATTACCATGCTTATATTGTTTACTGCTTTTGAATATGATTACATTTGTTGAGCTGTTAGCTCACTATTGTTTCTTCTTCTTTCCAAATGAGAGCCATGAGTTGACATCCGATTAGTTAGAGCAAGAAGAGGGATTGCTTAAGGAAATTTGCTAAACTTCGGAGGTTTAGAGTTTTGGATATATCTAATGTATCGAAATGTAAATAGTCAAGTTATATTAATATTGTGTATAAAATTGTGACATTTTGCTATTATTATAGATTATTGTTATACTTTCACAGGTTGTTTATGGATCTTATTCTGTTTCCGTATTCTATTGAACTTTGGATTTGTTTAGGCCTAGATGGCATCTCTATGTAGATCCAACGTAGTACTTAAGGAGTACTGTGTTGGAACCATAGATAATATAAAATTTGACGGTCCTGTTTATGTTTTGAAGTAAATTTTAAAATCTGGATATTTATATGCTTGTACAAGATTAATTAAGTAGGTTGTATAAATAATTTTTATCCAATTATAAAAGAAACTCTGTCCAATTTTCTACAGAATTTGATACTTTAAATTGATTGCATAATAGTCTGATTGGTTAAGTAAGTTTATTGGCGGAGGTTATTGGTAGAATATGACCCAGTCCGTCACAAGAAGCCAAGTGATAAAAACAAAACTGCTTGGTAGTTTCATTCACTAATTCCTTTCATGAGATACAAAAGTCTACAACAACGAACATATAGTAAAAATAAAATAAATATATATGGAACGACGACCCAATTGTAAAAACTCTACTCCACTTGAATAAGCTCTCAAAGGTAAACAAGCGTGCTTATCCTTAGAAAGAAGGCTCAAACGAGAGGCCGGTGCGCACCTTACGAGTGGCAAGGTGAGGCTTTTGTGCGCTGCCGGTCTCAAGGAGCCATAGCAGAAGACCGATCATCCTGGAAACAGACTATTGCCCGGTGGGCCACAATGATAGGAAAGCCTTTACCCCCTACGGCCAGGAGATGGAATCGACACCAAGACAAATATGAAAAGGGATAACCAAAGTGGTTTCCCATGTGAAAAGGAGTAACCGAACTAGACCTCCCATGCATCTCAAGATATCGCCTCCAAATAGTGGAGGTGAGCTTCCTTCAATCCTGGCCACAGGTAACACAAGCTCCACGCTGACTTCAAACCCTCATGCCACTTGACTGATGTAAGCAAGGCGTGATACAAGGTACAGTGAGCCCTTCCATTTATAGTACGTAAGAGGACCGACAGGCCATTAAATGTTGAAGATTTTCCCCGCCAGCAAATTCGCAGAAAATCATCTAGTGTAAAAAATCAAGTCAGGACCGACTAGACAACAAATCAAAAGGCCAACTAGGGAATGAGCAAATCAGAAAAATGACAAATGGTGTCCTATCAATGAATATGCTAGGGGTTTAAAAATTCAAAACACCCGGCATGGGAGGCTAGTGATGGATACCATCGTAAATGGGGCTACCCAAAGGCCAGATCCACCAACGAGCGGAGGGACCTAGAGGATTGCGGCCCACAGCGTGCTCCCACGATGGCCTAGGACCAAGCTGCAGAATGGTCGAACCTGTTGGGTTGACCCAGGACCAACCAGCTAAAAATAGGCAACGAAGGCCACATCATAGCACCTTGCACGTGGGAAGAACTTTCAAAATCGTCCTAGGATAGCTCAATGAATATTCCTTGAATATTGCCTACAATCACACAATCTCTCCCAAAGCAGCAACCACAATCCAGCAGATCTCCTCCAATGGCAACTGCCATGACCACTGCCTCCAGCATCGCTACGGAGAAGGAAGGAATCTTCTCACCCAGCCATGGTTGCCATAATAGGTACCCGTAATTTTCGTGACAGCTTGCCGAACCTGTACAGACAGTCATTAGCCAGCCTTAGCACCCAATCAAGGTTGAGTTGGCTTAAGCACTATAAATACCCCATCGCTCCCACCAACAGGGGATATGTGCACTTGTAGGCCTATAGAACAGCTCTGTCTGCCCAAAACAGTCTCGAAGAAGTTTCTCACTATCCTCACACTCTCTCTCCCAGTTGCTCCCTATTGAGCGCACCGCTGTCTCTCGAAGCCGTCCCTCAGCCGGATACATCTAAGCACTCAACCCCCAAACCCATGTATCATCCATGCATATTTTCTTGTATCCTCACATTTTTCTATCCATTTGAGAAAAATTCATAATTTGAGTATCGGAGGACTTACCGATGAGTAAGTCAAGTCAATCATCTGACCTATTGTTTATTTAATTGTGTTGTGTAGGACTCAGGTTTCCAAGGATAGAGACCGGACCCACTTTAGTTCAACCTGACGTGGAAGGCCAAACAGCTCTCTAATTCGTATGACAACTAGAATCCAGAGGATGCATCAAGACCAAATTGCTAGAGATCCAAAGTGTCAAAAAACTCCAAATTGTTAGAAGACCTAGTTATCAATTGTTTGAGGTGTTTAATATGTAGAAATTATTAGATTATCAAAAATAGTAAAAACGTTCTACTAAGAGATCATTATCTGTAAACATATATCCTCTATAACTAACAAACTGTTGTAGTATCCGTAAGGTTATTGCAAATCAGGAGTTAGTCATTTGACTAGTTGTTTATTATCTTTCCACTCAATCCGTGATTATTATCATGACAATTAAGCCCTGAAAATCAAGAAAAGACAATGCCAGTTGATCAAGGTATGAAAGTCACATTTCATTAGTAAGAGAAAATATTTTTACGCTTACTAATCTCATTCTAATGTATTTATTTAGACATTTTTAACATTGGCTTTCCAAAAGTATGTGGCTACTCTACACACAAAAGGAAAAACAAGGGCTAGACCAAGCCAACAACTGCTTAAATTTGAACTTAAGCAAAAATACAAATCCACTAGGTTTAAGAACCTTCCAAAAATGTCATGCAGAAAAAGACTTCCTTTCTTTTTCCTTTTTATTTTCCTTGTTTTTTCTCCTTAAGAGAAAAAATATGTGTCGTCGGTTTTGAGATACTTAAATTAAGATAACATTATTCTCCTTCCTAGAAAAGTATTCAAAAACTACATTTCTTTTTTTTCTTGAACCTCCTTTTAAAGCACAAAACTTGTCCTTTAAAACCCCTACGCCATCTTTTCAAAGCCTCTTTTCATTTTCTAGTTTGAAGAGTATGATAATAGTATAAATATTGAAAGATAAATTAGAGAGCCATCCTATCCTGTGACCTCTTGTTAGTATTTATAGTATGCAAGAGCATGATTCTTCAGTCTCGAGCCCATAGAGGAATATCTCAAATCTTTTGTTTTCAAAGTACATCACCATATGAAAACAACTTAGGTTGACCTCATTATGGAGAAAATTACATATTTAATAATTAATATATTACGTAAAAATATATACATATATTTATATAGGTAAGAGTTTTATAAGATTAAAAATTTTATATAAATTATTAGAATTATCATATTATTTTATAATAAAAAATATTAAATTAAATATTATAATATACTTATGAGTTTTCTTACTTTAATATTATAATATTAAATTCGCCTTTCTCAATTTTCTTTTATGAGAATTACAAAATTTATAAGAGGAAAGATCACGCTCAGGTATCCTAATGACAGCTTAAATTCATTAATCAAAGGAAATTTTTTAAACCCCCTTTGATGAAACTGGCCATAATCCTCTAATAACTTCTGTCAGTGTTTATACTAAATGTGACAGATCAGAGCTCTACTGGTTTATCCCACTTATCCATCCATAACACAAGGAAAATGAGTAATGAGACGAATATGAATAATCATACATAGTTTAAACATAATAGCGTACACAGGATCCAAATGGCCAGACTTCTTAAGTTGTCCACAACTTGGCCGACCAAGATTCTTAGTCGGCCTTATCCAGGTTGGTCGGCTATAAGAAGGAGCCTTTAATGAATGAGATGCCACTAGGAACCAAAATTACTCAAATCATAAAATTCAATGGAAACATACAAGTATCCATTGATTTATACAACGGAATCATTATACAAAGTCCCTAAAATGACCAAAAATACATCAAGTCGACCAAAAACTGCTACATGAATTGAGATTGGTCTTCCTACCTAGCTAGTCTATTTGACTCTACTCTTTCTCATCCGGCATGAATTCTTGCTCGTTTGAAGGTAAAAAAACAGCAATGAGTGAGCATATTTCACAATAATGTACAAATAAACAAAGACATGCATAAGTATAGCTTCAAAACGAAATTGAAAGAAACGGAATGAGAGTATTATGCATACAGAAATATAAAACATGGGCCAAAGATAATTTCGTGAGAACAAATTTCCGAACCGAACTTAAGTCCAAGACCAATTTTCCTTTTTCAAAACCGGCTACATTTTAGACCTGCAGCTACTCACCATCATGGATCAAAACAGCTACATTTTAAGCCTGTAACTAGTCGGCTATCATAGATTGAAAACGGCTATATTTTAGGCTTATAACTACTCAGCCATCATAGATCGAAAATGGCTACATTTTAGACCTGTAGCTACTCAGCTATCATATGTCAAAAACGGCTACATTTTAGGCCAGTAACTACTTGACCATTATTTATTAGAAATGGTTACATTTTAGGCCTACAACTACTCGACATCAAATATTAAATTCCAATTTTCTTAAATCTTGAACTTCAAATGACCAAAGTTCTTAAAGAGCAAATCTTATCTTTATAAACTGTGAGCAAGCATGCAAATGGGTGAGATAAGCAAACTGATATGGGTTGACAGTAATTAAACTTGCAAAATAACTTTTCGTGCACCATGGGTTAAACTTTACCAAATCTTGCTACAATACAAAACTTAATAAGCAGAAGGAATTCTAACAATAATAAAGTACGAACCGTGGAACAAAATCCCACATGTAAAACAGAATACATGCATTGAACATAAACTTCCTTCGTAAAACATGAGAAAACAATCATCATGACATGCATTACGTATAAATATAGCGAAAAAGGGTATTAGAACAATAATACCTGAAAGATTCAAATGAGAATTAGCAACAGCCAAAGACGAAGTATAGAGTACACTTGCCTGATTCACGAATCCCCTTGCTTAAATCTGGCATAAGACTCTTCTCATCTCCATCTTCTCCTTCATGCTTCTTCTAGATTTTCTAACTCCTTTCCTAACTCCCAAGTCCAGTATTTATAGACGATGGAATTGGTGGGAGCAAGTAGGGGTAGGTGTACTTAGTACTTCTTTTCTTACTCCATTTTTCCTTCTAGAAGGTCAGCGGAGTAGGTTGAATAGGTTGAATGTCACACTATCTCTTCGTTCTTATTTCCTAAGTCCTCGGTCTCATTCTAATTCCCAAACAAGCTCAGTCTCTACCTAACGACCTCGGTCTTTTTTTGATTGTTTACAGACCACGGTCTTATGATTATTCTGGTTAACTCCTTAATTCCAGTCAACGACTATAATTTCGATCAACTATCCTAGCTCCAGTGAACTCTCTAATCCGATCAACATTACATTCCTATCATCTATCTACTCTAGTCAACAATCTACTCCGGTCGTTTATCTAATCTGATCAACTATCTTAATCGGCCTACTTTCTAATACGGGCAACCATCTATTCCAATCAGCTATTCAATCCGGTCCATGATTCAATCTGGTAAATGATTCAATCTAGCCAGTCAACAATTCTATCCGGCCTGTCAAAAATTCTTAACTTATCGGTCAGCATTTCTTAACCAGCTGTCTAGCTATCGAGGCCGATTTTCCCATTAAGGTCGCAAGAGACTAAGTTCTAGGAACCCAATCCTTACAATTTTGTCCAACTTATAAAACTTTATCCTCGAAATTTAACGAACTACAAGAATTTATTAATCGGGGTAAACTTTCCCGATTCTTCCTTTCGTTCCCAAGTCATTTCCTCATTTGAGTGATATATCTTAAAAAGTCTTAACCCTGTGAATTATCCTATCTCCCAATATCTAATGCACCCTATCTAATTTTACGTTGGAAATCTTACCTCAAGGCAACATCCTTAATCTTCCACCAGGCTTAAACCAATCACATGCACATTCCTTGATCATCGATGCAAGGGGAACTTCATGACAATCCACAAATTTTAGAGGCCACCAACCTACTGGCTATTTCCTTGACTTAATTCAGAACCTCAGGCGAACTTACGAATTTCTAATTTAGTTCTTCCTAAGCTTCTAAACGATCAATCACTTTAAACTTCAAACTAAGCTTTAAAATACAAGGACCATTTGCTTCACTGCGCAACTCAGATTGACCATTCACTAGCGCGCTAAAAATTCTCTTGTAACTCGAATTCAATTTATCCATATTGAACTCCTTGGTTACATGACAGCTATAGGTCTAAGTAAAATTCCGACAGTGTCAATACCACTAAGGAAAGGTCCTTAATCCTTATATTTGATTAACTTAGAAAACTCAATTGAGACGATCATCTAAAAATTTTAGCACGGCCTCAAATTACTACCCAGGCCTTAAAGCCTAACTGGTAAACATCCTTATGATCTCGTAGGCATGCCAACGAACCCACCTATTTGACCCTCACGCATTACCCAAATTTGTAATAAATGGGCCATCCTCAAAAGCCAATTCCACAATTATTCAAACACCCAAAACTCTTGCCGTGCAGACAACCCCGAAGAATGACCACAAAGACTTCTCATCTCACAAAGCATAGTTGCAATACTTCGATACCATTTCGTCTCCCAAGTCAAGAATATGACATCCTATTAACCCAAGCATTGGAACCTACTTGCAGTTCACCTTCCATATATCTTATGAAACACCAATAGACCTCAAATTCAAAAATTTCCAATTATCATATTATTAGTGCTAATATTCGCCTTCTTCAAAAGCACCGAAATTCATCTTTAGAATTATTAAACAAGTTTCCCACATGCACTAATGCATGCTCATATCCTCCGCACGACATGAGTACACAAACTTTTAGGATTAGCTAGACAATAACAACATCCCTAAGCAAAGCCTATTAACCTTCAAAGCAATGACCTTAATGGTGAACTTCCAACCACGGTAGACAACACCTCTATACTTGTGTTATCATCATGAAACCTCGATCCCAGGCACCAAACTTCTTCACTATCCAACCTTTGAAACATGGACAATCCTTAATCATGCGGTCGAATCTTCCACAATTGAAACATGCTCCGAAAATTCCTGTTGAAGCAAAATATTTATCCATAGAACATCTACGATCATATCCTATGATATCTCTTTATCCCAATGCTCTATCCTCATCAATCCCGAACATGGTTCGCTGCAGACACCATTTTAATTCTCAGGATCTACATTCATGCTACGGAAGAATCCGCATGCCCAAAATAACACCTTCCCTTATCGAGCTTCACACTCTAGATTTAATTAAACACAAAGCTAGCAGCCTTCCTAAACTATGATATAGTCTTCAAACAAAGTTTACACTCCCTATGATTCCTTGAATTCATCGTTGAGGCCATCATAATATTGGCCGGAATATAGCCGAAAGATTCAACCCTTAAAATTCACAGATATGCTAATAAATTTACAAACCCAAACGGCATTACTTGAAATTATAACGGCCGTTTCTTAATTCCCAAATGATGGTAATAGCATAACTCTTATTTATCTCCAATCAACAATATTCTGGTTATATATCAACCTCCAAAAGCTTCACACCTTGGCAAAAGGTCAAATGATTCACCTATTCGTTCACAATGGTCGCTTATCAAACTATTAACCTTCCGAACACCCTATTTTTCCAAGAATCCATAGTAACCTCAACGGTTTATCTTACACACCTAAGATGTTCTAAAGCATTCCAGAGCATCACCTGATCAATGTTTTCTTGATTCTATTTAGAATCTTGAAGAATATCGGTACCGTCTCTGGCACACCCATGAATTGCAGATCAAAGACAAGTCAACCAAATCTTCTCCTCTAAGAAACATCCTCAATATTATATCAAATTCTAATACCCCAAAGTAGTCAATTCGTTCCAACAAATTATATCTACAAACCCAAAAAGAATGTTGTAGATCTCAATGCAACTAGTTTAAAATCCATGATCCTTAAATAAATGAATAGACTCAGGAAATACAATTGAAATATAGATTCGAAATCCCCAAAATAACACACACTCTAACATGTTAAGATTCAAAAATCTTACCTTTCATCATGTCTACTGAAATTTCGGCCACCTCTACGGAGACTGCGAACACCTTGGCTGGGATAGTTGGTTTGGACACTGGGGTTCTCTTTCAATGAGGGCAGTTCCTTATGATGCGCCCTACCTGACCACAGGTGTAGCAAACTCCCATCTTCTTAAAACAAGGCTTGCTCAAATGTACTTTTTGCAATGAGGACATGGGTTGGTTGACACTCTTTAGGTCAGCACTGATTGGCCGAACTCCTTCCTTAACTCTGATTTCTTTGCTTTCTTTGGTGGTCTCCTAGATCCCACACTGGAGCTGACCCCAGAACTACTCCGGCGAGATATTCTCTTCCTAAAAAACTTCTCTTTCTCAAGTTCCTTTTCATAAATTATGACTCTATCCAACACTTTTCTATAAGTCAGCAGCTTCAACGTCGATATATGCCTCCTAATATCATCCCTCAAGTCCTGAGAAAACCTCCTTGCCTTCCTTTCTTCATCCTCTACCATATCCGAGTATTAACAGAATAACTCTATAAACTTGGCATCGTACTCAACCACCGTACGATTGTCCTACCTTAATCATAAAAACTCATCTTCCTTCTGTCCATGAATACTGGCAGGAAAATATTTCTCCAAAAAGGCTACCTTAAACATAACTCAAGTGATTTCATTCTCTGGCACCTCAAATACTCTCTTCTGTATTTTCCACCAATGATGGGTTTCTCTCTTTAACTTATGAGTGGCAAACAAGACTCTATCATCGGCCGGATATCTAAAAATCGTAAACACTTTTCTAAGCTGCTGGATCCATGTGTCTGCCTTCACTGGATCCGGTTCTCCCGAGAATTCTAGAACGCACTCATTGGTGAAATGATCATACACCGATGTTCCCTCATTAACAAGAGCTAGAGTCGAAATTGGAGCCAAATTTTGTTGCTCCCATAGCTTCCATCACATCGGTCATCCTTCCTAATAGGTTCAAATACTCTGCCTCCCAGTCCTGAAAATTACCAGTACGAGCAGCCCTTCGTCCTCCATTTACCATTCTTTCAACTGGAGCTTTAGCTTCTGAAATAAGAGCAACCCGGTCAGATTATAATCCGGCCTAAGCAGTAACTAGGACACGATACTTCCTAAACACAATATCCTGTTCCTACTTAGTGCTAGCCTAATTTTCTAGACTAGGATAACTAAGTCTAACCGATCTCACTTAGTTATCCTATGCCTTCATCTTTTTCATTTGATCAACCTAAATCTATCCTAAACTTTTGCAAAAATTTAGATCAACCTAAGGCATCTCTTTCTCTGATGCCATCCATGATGGAACCGGTTATAATCCTCTAATGAACTCCATTAGTGTTCATACTAAGTGTGACAGACTAGAACTCTACTGGGTTAACCCACTCGTCCGTTCATAACACAAGAAAAATGAGTAATGAGATGAATATGAATAATTATATATAATTTAAACATAATAGCATACACAGTATCCAAATGGCTGGACTTCTTAAGTCGGCCACAACTTGGCTGGCTAAGATTCTCGGTCAGCCTTATCTAGGTCGGTACGCTATAGCAAGGAGCCTTTAACGAATAAGATGTCACTAGGAACCAAAATTCCTCAAACTATAAAATTTTACGGATGTATACAATTATCAATAGATTTATACAACATAATCATTATACAAAGTCCCCAAAATGACCAAAAATACATTAAGTCGACCAAAAACTGCTACATGAATTCAGATCGGTCTTCCTGCCTAACTAGTCCGTTTGGCTCTACTCTTTCTCATCGGGCATGAATTCTTACTCATCTGAAAATAAAAAAACAGCAATGAGTGAGCAGATTTCTCAGTAATATATAAATAAACAAAGACATGTATAGATATAGCTTCGAAACGAAATTGAAAGAAACGGAATGAGAGTATTATGCATACAGAAACATAAAACATGGGCCAAAGATAACTTCATGAGAACGGATTTCCAAACTAAACTTAAGTCCAAGACCAATTTTTCTTTTTCAAAACCGGCTATATTTTAGGCCTGCAGCTACTCGGCTCTTATGGATCGAGAATAGCTACATTTTAGGCCTATAACTACTCGGCCATCATAGATTGAAAATAGCTATATTTTAAGCATGTAACTACTCAGCCATTATATATAAAAAAATTGCTATATTTTAGACCTACAACTACTCGGCCATCATATGTCGAAAACGGCTATATTTTAGGCCTACAACTACTCGGCCGTCAAATATCAAAATCCAATTTTCTTAAATCTTGAGCTTCAAATGACCGAAGTTATTAAAGAGCAAATCTTACTTTTATAAACGGTGAGCAAACATACAAATAGATGAGATAAGTAAACTGATATGAGTTGACAGTCATTAAATATGCAAGATAATTTTTCCATGCACCATAGCTTAAACTTTACCAAATCTTGCTGCAATACCAAACATAATAAATAGAAGGAATTCTAATAATATTCAAGCACAAACCGTGGAACAAAATTCCACATGTAAAACATAATACATGCACTGAACATGAACTTCCTTCATAAAATATGAGAAAACAATCACCATGACATGGATTATATATAAATATAGCAAAGAAGGGTATTAGAATAACAATACCCGAAGGATTCAGACAAGAATTAGCAACAGTCAAAGAGAAAGTATAGAGTAGACTTGCCTAATTCATGAATCCCCTTACTCAAATTTGGCCTAAGACTCCTCGTGCTTCTTCCAGATTTTCGATCTCCTTTTCTAATTTCCAAGTCCAGTATTTATAGATGATGGAGTTGGTAAGAGTAGATGGGGGTAGGTCACATAATTGGTACTTCTTTTCTTACACCATTTTTCCTTCTAAAAGGTCAGCGGAGTAGGTGGAGCAGGTTAAATGTCACGCTATCTCTTTGTTCTTATTTCCTGAGTACTCGGTCTCTATGTGTCCTCGGTCTCATTCTAATTCCCAAACAACCTCGGTCTCTACCTAATGACCTTGGTCTTTTTCTGATCATTTACAGACCATAGTTTTATGGTTATTCCGGTTAACTCCTTAATTTCGGTTAGCTATCCTAACTCTCGTCAACTCTCTTATCCGATTAACATTTCATTCCTATCATCTATCTACTCTGGTCAATAATCTAGTTCGGTCATCTATCTAATCTGATCAACTATCTTATTCGGTCTACTTTCTAATACGAGCAACCATCTATTCCGATCAACTATTCAATCTGGTCAACGATTCAATTTGGTCAACAATTCAATCTGGCCGGTCAATAATTTTATCCAGCCAGTCAAAAATTCTAAACCGGTCAGTCAACATTTCTTAACTAGCCATCTAACTACCTAGGCCAATTTTTCCATGAAGGCTGCGAGAGACTAAGTTCTAGGAACCCAATCCTCACACCCCCTTCAAACTCAAATTAGAAAAACTATTAACATATTATCCTAAAAACCAACTGTCATTATCCACAACTAAATATGAGTAATTCTACTATTTATATAGTAAAAAAGATAAATTTCTTAATTATATAAATATTCTTCTTTTCATCAATTATTGAGCTAATAAAATAAAATAACTTTTATAATAAAATATAATAAAACTATATATTATCATAATATTTAATTATTTTAATAAATTACTAATTATATAACACATTATATAAGATAATTTTAACAATGTAATCATAAAAGAATAGCAATTATAAGTTACATATTTGTATCTTAAATATTATGACTTTCATATTATATAATTCGTACTATTAACAACTATTTAAGTGTGATGGATTTAGTACTGTGGGCTGGCCCAGAGTTTAGATTATAGTAGATTGATGACCCGATGGCGATTTCTCTAGGCCCACAAACGCATTCCAATGGCTCTAACGCATCAGCCAACAAGCGGCATGACACCCCATGAATATGCGGGCGATAGTTGCCATAACCGTTCTGTGCAACACAGAAAATATTTTTAAAATATTCTACTCAAAATCGTGCGATCCTTAGGATGGCAGTCACAATTCAGTAAATCTGCCCAAAACAGCAATCACCACGCAGTGTGCTCCGTAATTGCCTCAACAAATTAAAGAATATCTCGTAACTAACCTTGGCACCTAAGTAAGGTTGAATTAACTCCAACACTATAAATAATCCTTCTTCCCTACTAGTTAGGACAATTTTCCTATTAAGATTGTGAGAGACTAAGTCCTAGAAACTCGATCCTTATACCCCTTTCAAACTCAAATTAGAAAAACTATTAACATATTATCCTGAAAACCAACCGTCATTATCCACAACTAAATATGAGTAATTCTACTATTTATATAGTAAAAAAGACTAATTTCTTAATTATATAAATATTCTTCTTTTCATTAATTATTGTGCTAATAAAATAAAATAACTTTTATAATAAAATATAATAAAACTATACATTATCATAATATTTAATTATTTTAATAAGTTACTAATTATATAATGTATTATATAAGATAATTTTAACAATGTGATCATAAAAGAATATCAGTCATAAGTTACATATTTATATCTTAAATATTATGACTTTCATATTATATAATTCATACTATTAACAACTATTTAAGTGTGATGGGTTCAGTACCGTGGGCTGGCCAAAAATTCAGATTATAGCAAATTGACGACCGATGTGAATTTCTCTAGGCCCACAAGCACATCCCAACGACTCTAACACATCAGCCAACAAGCGGCACGACAACCCGTAAATGCGTGGGCAATAGTTGCCATAACTGTTATGTGCAACACAATAAATATTTTTTAAAATATTCTACTCAAGATCGCGCGATCCCTTGGATGGTGGTCATAATTTAGCAAATCTCCCTAAAATGACAATCGCCACGCAGTGATCTCCATAATTGCCTCAACAAAGGAAAGGATATCTCGTAGCTAACCTTGGCAGCCAAGCAATGTTGAATCAACTCCAACATTATAAATAATCCTTCATCCCTACGGGTAAGGAAGTTTCGACAAGACAGAAGTAGAGAGAGAAAAGAAAGGAAAAAAAGAAAGAATGAGCATACAAAGAGAAGACCCAGAAGACATACCCACTCTCTTCTTATCCCGTGAGAGGTCTCACTCTCCTGCTCCGACCAACGGTTGTGTAGGCCTCCAACCAGCTCCAAGTCCTCATGCTGTAAGGCTGATGAAGGTGACTCGTAGACCGTGACACAGAGAATCCCTCAATCTGTAATCAGAGAGGAGACCGACGAGTGTTCCTCTCTTCATCAGCAATGCTCAGGGATATTTTTCTTCTCCAATTAGCCACCCGCCTACGAGTGCATTCATCCACTAGCCATTACTCAACAAGTGCAAAACTCTCTCCCTTTAGTAAGCCTCTCCCTGATCAGACGCACTCAACGGAACCCAATTCCCCATCTCTCTAGCTTGCCCTTCGGTCGAGTGCATTCAGCGGAACTCTGTCAATCTCTCTAAGTCACCCATTGATTAGGCGTACTCGGTGGAGTCCAATCCTCCATCTCTCTAAACCACCCCATGACTGAGCGTACTCAATAGAGCTAAATCCTCCATCTCTCTAAACTGTCCCTCAATCAAGCACACTTAATGGAGCTCAATCCTCCATCCCTCTAAGCCACCCCCTCGGGCGAGCACATTTAACGAAACTCAATCCTCCATCCCTCTAAGCCGCCCCTTAGTCAAGTGCACCCAATAGAATTCGATCCTCCATCTTTTAAGCTGCCCTTCGGTTGCGCGCACTCAGATAAACTCAGTGCTCCTTTTCTCTAAGCTACCCCATGACCGGGGGCACTCAACGGAACCCAATCCTCCTTTTCTCAAAGCCGCCCCCCATGGCCAAGCATATTAATTGGAACTCTATCCTCCATCTCCTAAAGTCACTCCCCAACCAAGCGCATTCAAGCACTCAATCCTCCATTACATGCATCTACACATTATTCACTTACTCTTATCTTTCTATCCATCTAAGAAAGATTTTTTATCTAAACATCAAAGGATATACCGAGAAGCGAGTTCCCGTCACCTCTAACCTCTTGTTTGTTAATTATGATGTGTAGGATTCATGTTTAAAATAACAAAGATCGAATCCACTTCAATTTGGCTGTCCATTAAAGATCAAGCGGCTTCCTAATTCATACAATTATTCAAATTTATGGATGCATCAAAGTGTACACTAAAATAGTATATCAAGATATGAATATTATTAGAAATATTTATAATTTTTTTATAGTTAATATTTAGAATAAAATCCTTCATAATTATGTAATAATGAAAAATACTAAACAATATAAGAGTATGTTCAACCAAATTAGATCAGTTCTTACCTAAAAAAGCAGTGTATAGTACGCACTGTGCCACATGTATTATACTCATTCCGGTCTCTTCACCTACTTCATGGCAATATTACCAGATCGTGCGATGGAAATTTGGATTCTAGTTTGCTCTCTCGCGGACATCGTCTTCGCTTTTGTCAAGTGATTTTTGGTTTCACAAGTGAAACTCCTTCTAAAGAGAGATGCTCTGGAGAATATTGAAGCAAACAGTTTAGTTAAACTGCAAATGGTTGAGTAGTTAACCAAAAAAGGAAATAGGACGAAATATAAGTGAAATTTGAATATAACTGAGTTATTATTAGATATATATATATATATATAAATTTGAATATAACTGAGTTATTATTATTAGATATATATATATATATATATATATATATAATATAAAATTAAAAATATTTGATAAAATAAATAAAATATGATGTATTTTTAGACTATTTTGAATAATTTTATTTTTTAATATTTTTAATTTGTTATCAAAAATATTCTATATTGATATATTTTATAATTATATAATATTGATATTTTTATTGAAAATATTTTATATTATTAGAAATATATATGGCGGACTTGAGCTATGGACGTATTTTAACAACAATTTTATCCATGTGTTTTAATAATATGAATTTGGCCTTAATTTAAAATATGAGCCGCGCGGCTCCACGGATTTAGATTAGAGCCTACAAGTCAGAAAATTCGTTGTGATTTGTCTTGTTGGGTCCATTTCCAGTATCTTCACTATCCTCCACGTCCATCCAATTTTCCAAATGTATTTAGATATTAGTGTTTTTGGCGCTAGATTTAGGCCTTGTTGGGCATAGATGTTAAAATAAAAAATTTAAAATTATAACTAACCATGTTTTTAAAGCTTCTAATAACTGATTGGACTTTTCTTTATAATTTAATATATGTCTTTAACAATTTTTAAAATCAGATATCTTAGAAAATCCGAAAGGAAGATAATTGAAGAAGACATATTTTTAAGAAAATAAATTTAAAAAAGTAAAATAAAAGTTTAGAATATAAAATATTTTTACAATCTTTTTAATAATATTGCTTCCATACTCCATTTAAAACTACTTAACAAACTGTAAGGATCAGGCTACTAGGACATAGCAACCGGCCTTAACGGAAATGGCTGAGGAAGTTATTAAGATAATAACCGGGGAAGTTATTATAATAATGACTAGACTAGTAGGATAGTCGGATAAAAAGAGTTGACCGAATTTGCAAATAGTTGACCGGCTTTAATGGAAATAAGTCGAAATAGTAAGAAGGGCAGCTAGGAAAAAAAGTTGACCAGATTAACCTATTTAAAGAATTAGCTTGTTAACCGAACAGAAAAAATTGTTGACCGGCCAGAGAATTAGCCAGAAATAGAACAGTTGACCATAATTAGCATAGTTGACCAGATTTGGCGTATAGTTGACCGGCTCTAATGGCAAAATTTTCGGAGAGGATTGAGTGAATTTTCAGGTGAGGATTTTGAAGAGGATTTCCAGATATGATTGAGTGAATTTTCAAGGAGGATTTCTGTAGAGAATTAAGTGAATTTTCGGAGAGAATTGAGTGAATTTTTAGAGAAGATAGATGACAAGAATAAAATATTGTTCAATTAAGAGAATTGACCGAACTAAAATAGTTGATCAGAACTAAAGAAATCATAGAGATAACCAAAATAACCACAAAAATACGGCCTTAAAATAAATAGTAACAACCGAGGACTTAGAAAGGATTAGCTGATTGAAATAGAATGATGGCAAGAATAAGCAGGTTGACCAGATTGGCTCGATTGGTCAAAGATCGAAGGGGCCAAACCAGAGTAGATAAACTGCTCTTACCCACTCCTATCTGCTCCAATTAATTTGGAACTCTCTAGATAGGAGGATCTGAGCAAAATATCTAAAGTAGGTGACCTACTTCCATCTACTCTTACTTACCCCATTGCCTAAGAAAAAGAGTTTAGAAAAAAATCTGAGAAGAGGCACGAGGGAGACAAAGGACAAGTGGAGGAAGAAACCTAAGGCCAGGTCTAGTAAGGAGATTTGTAAGCAAGTGTACCCCATGTTTTATCCTTGACTTGTTTATCGTTTGAAAATCGATATTATTCTAATGTTCTTCTTCGTTATATTCTACGTGATGCATATTATGATAATTACGTCTCATATTTTATGAAGGAATTTCATGATCGGCACATGTGTTATGTTTTACATGTAAGATTTTGTTCCACGTTTCATGCTCAAAAATTTTGCACATAAAAGTTATCTTACATATTTAATTACTGTTAACAAATCAATTTGCATGTTCAAGATCTCATCCACTTGCATGTTGTTTGCCGCTTGTAAAAATAAGATTGCATTTTTTTAAGGACTTCGATAATTTGAAACTCAAGACAGTTTTGACAGCCGAGTAGCTATAGGCTTAAAATATAGCAAATTCTGACGGTCGAGTAGTTGCAGACCTTAAATGTAACCAGTTTCGTTATATGACCACCAAGTAGCTACAAGCCTGAAATGTAACCAGTTCTGACGGTCAAATGGTTGTAGACCTTAAATATTGCCAGTTTTGATAAATGATGACCGAGTAGCTATAGGTCTAAAATGTAACCAATTTTCAGCACTTGGTTTTGGATTTGCATTCTTTTTGGAAACTAGTTTCACATGAAAATGTCTTATTCTCATGTATGATGCTTCTGTATGCAAAATGCTTTTATTCCATTTAATGCTATAATTATATATGTTTTTCGCATTGGTACCTTACTGAGTTGTCACTCACTCATTACTATTTTCTTACCCTCAGATGACCAAGAACTTATGCAGGACGAGAAAAAGTGAAGTCGGACTGTCTAGCTAGGCAGGAAGGCCGATTAGAATTTTTGTAGCAGTGCATGACTGACCTTGATGTATTTTTTGGATATTCTAGAAACTTTTGTATAATGATTCTGCTATGTAAATAAAAAAGATATTTAGATACTTCCGCTAAATTTTTATAATTTGAGTAATTTTGGTTCCTAATGGCATCTTGTACATCTTTTGTTATGTTCTCTAACCGACTGACCGACCTTGAACCTCGAACGGTCACATTTTGACCGACCTTAATGAGGTCAACTTGATGAAAGGCCATTTGCAATCCTATGCACACGAACAAAAATTTTAAGTTCACCTAATTATATGCCACTTATGCCGAGTTGATTATCCCAGCTTTTTACGTGACCGAGGTCATATAGTGGACTATGACCCGTTCTTTCACAAATGGTATTGGAGAAAAAGAGATACCTTAGGTTGATCTGAATTTATGTGAAAGTTTAGGATAGGTTAAGAGTGATTGGATGAATAAATGAAGGTATGGGACAACTATGTTAGACCGGTTAGACTTAGTTATCCTAGTCCGGTCAACCAAGTTAGCACCAAAGTAGGACCAAGACATTGTGTTTAGGAAGCGTCGTGTCCTAGTTACTAATTAAGTTGAATTATAATCTGACGGAGTTGTTCTTGTTTCAGAAGTTGAAGTGTTAGCTGAAAAAATGGCAAATAGAGGAAGACAAACCAGGCTAGCACTAATCATGACTTTTATACTAGTTGCCTCAAGGCTAGCGATATTTTGCTTGGGTCTGTAGATAAGATTGGCTGGGCTGAATCAGTTTGATTTGAGGTACTAAGTTTTGATCTGATTTTGAGTATGAGTATGAGTAAGGAAAAATGTTATGTTGGGTATATGATTTCTTCAATAACTTGAATATGGTATTATTGGATATTGAGCGATGGCGCATTTGGGTAGTACTGATCTTTCATAAGGTTGATTAGAGTCCATAGTGGGCAGTTTCCCTTTTATTAAGTGGGGGAAATGCCCATAATCAAAATTACTCCAACCGTTGTTGGAGTGAGCCATTGGAATCATTGCTTTGAGGATTTATGGGTTTTACCTTAGAAATATTGACATCCTTGGGATTTTCTTGGGTCTATAGTAATCGTGTAATCTAAGTATCTGATATGAACTAATGGATAAGATTTACAAATTAATTTTAGCATGCAAGTAAATGATAAATCAGAGTAGCGTAATGGTAGTATGTGGGCCCATGGCCTAGTGATCTCAGAATAAGATTGAGGATCCAAGTAAACAATAAATTTTGAGGTTCATCAAATTTTAAAGACGAAATTTTTATAAGTAAGGGAGAATTGTAAGGATCAGGCTACTAAAACATGGCAGCCGGCCTCAACGGAAATGGTCGAGGAAGTTATTATAATAATGATCGGACTATTAAGATAACTGGATAAAAAGAGTTGACCAGATTTCTAAAAAGTTGACTGACTTTAATGGAAATCTGCTGAAATAGTAAGAAGGGAGGCTAGGAAAAGAGTTTGACCAGATTGACTTGCATAAAGAATTAGCTTGTTAACTGGACAGATTGATTTGCTGACCGGCTAGAGAGTTAGCCAGAAATAGAATAATTAACCAGAATTAGCATGGTTAATCAGATTTAGCATATAGTTGACTGGCTCTAACGGCAAAATTTTTGGAAAGGATTTTCAGAGAGGATTTCTGGAGTGGATTTCCAGAGAGGATTGAGTGAATTTCTAGAAAGGATTTTCGGAGATGATTGAGTGAATTTTCAGAGAGGATTTTTGGAAAGGATTGAGTAAATTTTCGAAGAGGATTTTCGGAGAGGATTGAGTGAATTTTTGGAGAGGATTGAGTAAATTTTTGGAGAGGATTTTTGGAGAAGAAAGATGACAAGAATAAAATGTTGTCTGATTAAGATAATTGACCGAACTAAAATAGTTGACCAGAACTAAAATAGTGAGATAACCAAAATAACCACAAAAATATGGCCTAAAAATAAACAATAACAAACGATGACTTAGAAAGAATTAGCTGACCGAAATAGAATGATGGCAAGAATAAGAAGGTTGCTCGGATTGGCTCAGTTGGCCAAAGATCAAAGGGGTCAAATCAGAGTAGGTAAACTACTCTTACCCACTCCTATCTGCTCTAATTAATTTGGAACTCTCTAGATAGGAGAATTTGAGCAAAATATCTAAAGTAGGTGACCTGCTTCCACCTACTCTCACCTACCCCATTGCCTATAAATATTGGATTTGGGGGTCAGGGAGAGAAGTTTAGAAAAAAATTTGAGAAGGGGCACGAGGGAGACGAAGGAGAAGTGGAGGAAGAAACCTAAGGTCAAGTCGAGTAAGCAGATTTGTAAGCAAGTGTACCCCACGTTTTGTCCTTGACTGTTTTTCGTCTGAAAATTTGATATTATTCTAACGTTCTTCTTTGTTATGTTCTATGTGATGCATATTAGGGTAATTACTTCTCATATTTTATAAAGGAATTTCATGATCAAGCCTAAAATGTTGCCAATTCTGACGGTCAAGTAGCTACAGACCTTAAATGTAGCCAATTTTGATATGTGATGATCGAGTAGCTACGAGCCTAAAATATAACCAATTTTCAACACTTGGTTTTGGATTTGCATTCATTTTGGAAACCAGTTTTGTATGAAGATGTCTTATTCCCATGTATGATACTTCTGTATGCAAAATGCTTTCATTCCATTCAATACTATAACTCTACATGTTTTCTGCATTGGTATTTTGCTGAGCTATCGTTCACTCTTTGTTATTTTCTTACTTTCAGATGACTAAGAACTTATGCAGGACAAAAAAGAGTAAAGTCGGATGGTCTAGCTAGGCAGGAAGGCCAATCGAAATTTTTGTAGCAATGCATCACCGACCTTAATATATTTTTTTGAAATTCTAGAAACTTTTGTATAATAATTCTGCTATGTAAACAAAAAGGATATTTAGATGCTTCCGCTAAATTTTTATAGTTTGAATAATTTTGATTCCTAGTGACAACTCATATGTCTTTGGTTTTGTTCTCTAACCGACTGACCTAGAACGTCGGACGGTCACATTGTGACCGACCTTGATGAGGTGGACTAGATGACCAGCCATTTGTGATCCTATGCATGCAAACAAAAATTTTAAGTCCACCTAATCATATACCACTTGTGCCGAGTTGATTATCCTGGCTATAGGTATGTTTATGTGACCGAGATCATATGGTGGACTACAACCCATTCCGTCACAAATGGTATCAAAGAAGAAGAGATGCCTTAAATTAATCTGAATTTATGTGGAAGCTTAAGATAGGTTAAGAGTGGTCAGATGAATAAATAACGGTACAGGACAATTAAGTTAGACCAGTTAGACTTACTTATCCTAGTCCAGTCAACCAAGTTAGCAACAAAGTAGGACCAGGACATTTTGTTTAGGAAGTGTCGTGTCCTAGTTATTCATTAGGCCGAATTATAATTTGACCGAGTTGCTCTTATTTCAGAAGTTAAAGTGTTAGCTGAAAAAATGAAAAATAGAGGAAGACAAACCAAGCTAGCACTAATCGTGGATTTTATACTAGTTGCCTTGAGGCTAGTGATATTTTTCTTAGGTCTGTAGATAAGATTGGTTGGCCAGAATCAGTTTGATTTGAGGTACCATGCTTTAATCTAATTTTGAGTATGGGCATGAGTAAGGAAAAATGTTATATAGGGTATATGATTTCTTCAATAGCTTGAATATGGCATTATTTGATATCGAGTGATGGTGCATTTGGGCAGTACTAATCTTTCCTAAATTTGATTAGAGTCCATAGTGGGTGGTTGCCCTTTTATTAAGTGGGGGAGAAACCCATGATCAAAATTACTCTAACCGTGGTTGGAGTGATCCATTGGGATTGTTGCCTTGAGGATTTATGGGTTTTGCCTTAGAAATATTGATATCCTTGTGATTTTCTTGGGTTTATAGTAACTGTAAAACCTAATTGTCCAATATGAACCAATTGATGCGACTTGCAAGTTGATTTTAGCTTGTAAGTAAATGATAAATCAGAGTAGCATAATGGTAGCATGTGGGTCCATGGCCCAGTGATCTCAAAATAAGATTGAGGATCCAAGTAAATGATAAATTTTAGAGTTTATCAAATTTTGAGGATGAAGTTTCTATATGTGGGAGAGAATTGTAAGGATCAGGCTACTAGAACATAGTAGCCGACCTTAACAGAAATGGCCGAGGAAGTTATTAAGTTAATAACCGAGGAAATTATTATAATAATGACCGGACTAGTAAGATGTCCGAATAAAAAGAGTTGATCGAATTTACAAATAGTTGACTGGCTTTAATGGAAATCGGCCAAAGTATTAAGAAGGGAGGCTAGGAAAAAAGATGACCAGATTGACCTACTTAAAGAATTAGCTTGCTAACTAGACAGATTGAATTGTTGACCGGTCAGAGAATTAGTTGAAAATAGAATAGTTGACCAGAATTAGTATAGTTGACCGAATTTGGCATATAGTTGATCGGGTCTAATGGCAAAAGTTTCAGAGAGGATTTCCGGAGAGGATTGAGTGAATTTCCGGTGAGGATTTTTAGAGAGAATTAAGTGAATTTTCGGAGAGGATTTGGTGAATTTCCTAAGAGGATTGAATAAATTTCTTGAGAGGATTTTCGGATAAAATAGATGGCAAGAATAAATTGTTGTCCGATTAAGAGAATTGACCAGACTAAAATAATTGGCTAGAACAAAAGTAATCAGGAAGATAACCAAAATAATCACAAAAATGCGGCCTAAAAATAATCAATAATAACCAAGGACTTAGAAAGGATTAGCTGACCAGAATAGAATGATGGCAAGAATCACAAGGTTGACCCGATTGGCTCGATTGGCCAGAGATCAAATGGGTCAAACCAGAGTCGGTAAACTGCTCTTACCCACTCCCATCTGCTCCGTTTAATCTAGAACTCTCTAGATAAGAGGATCTGAGCAAAATATTTGAAGTAGGTGACCTGCTTTCATCTACTCTTACCTACTCCATTGCCTATAAATACTGAATTTAGAGGTTAGGGAGAAGACTTTAGAAAAAAATCTGAGAAGGGGCACGAGGAAGACGAAGAAGTGGAGGAAGAAACCTAAGGCTAGGTTGAGTAAGGAGATTTGTAGGCAAGTGTACCCCACGTTTTGTCCATGACTGTTTCTCATCTGAAAATCCGATATTATTCTAATGTTCTTTTTCGTTCTGTTCTATGTGATGCATATTGTGATAATTACTTCTCATATTTTATGAAAGAATTTCATAATCAGTGCATGTGTTATGTTTTACTTGTGAGATTCTATTCCACGATTCATACTCGAAGGTTGAGCACAGAAAAATTATCTCACATGTTTAATTACTGTTAACGAATCAAATTGCATGTTTAAAATCTTATCTGATTGCATGTTGTTTGCCATTTGTAAAAGTAAAATTGCATGTTTTTAAGGACTTTGGTCATTTGAAACTCAAAATAATTTTGACGGTCGAATAGTTACAGGCCTAAAATGTTACCAATTCTGACGGTTGAGTAGCTGCAGATCTTAAGTGTAGCCAGTTCCGTTATATAATAGTTTAGTAGCTGTAAGCCTAAAATATAGCTAATTCTGACAGTCGAGTAATTGCAGACCTTAAATGTAGCCAGTTTCGATATGTGATGGTTGAGTAGTTGTAGGCCTAAAATATAGCCGATTTTCAGCACTTGGTTTTGGATTTGCATTCCTTTTGGAAACCAGCTTCGCATGAAAATGTCTTATTTCCATAAATGATGCTTTTGTATGCAAAATGCTTTCATTTCATTTAATACTATAATTATGCATATTTTCTGTATTAATATCTTGCTGAGCTGTCGCTCACTCCTTACTGTTTTTTTACCCTCAAATGACCAAGATCTTATACCGAACAAGAAAGAGTGAAGTCGGACGGTCTAGTTAGGTAGGAAGGTTGATCGGGATTTTTGTAGCAGTGCATGACCAACCTTGATGTATTTTTGGAATATTTTTAAAACTTTTGTATAATGATTCTGCTATGTAAATAAAAAAGATATTTAGATACTTCCGCTAAATTTTTATTGTTTGAATAATTTTGATTCCTAGTCGCATCTCGTACGTCTTTGGTTTTGTTCTCTAACCGACTGACCTTGAATCTCAGACGGTCACATTGTGACTGACCTTAATGAGGCCGACTTGATGACTAGCCATTTGCGATCCTGTGCATGAGAATGAAAATTTTACATCCATCTAATTATATGCCATTTGTGCCAAGTTGATTATCCCGGCTATAGGTATGTTTACATAACGGAAGTCATATGATGGATTATGACCCGTTCTATCACACAAACTTCATGATAAAGCCTCTGAGGATTGGGTTTGAAGTCTCTACCTCTCTAAAAGAAGGTTAATTTAACCCTATTCAATACAAGTCGTCTAATTAAGCTTGACGAGTGAAATTTAAAAACAAACTAAAAAGCATTATTTTTTTTTAATGAAAAGTATAGTCATTCGATCAATATTAGATGATTCTGATTTGAAGAAGTTAAATTAACCACTTTTTTAAAATGTTAGAGTCTCCGAAGGTCCTAGAGTCATCCATATTATAAGAGAAAAAGTATTTTTTTTTTATTTTTATCATTTTAAAAAAAACTAATACGATTTATATTATGCATAAATATAAATTTCGTATCAATACAATAACTTCCATATTTTGAATTATGGAACATGTTATGATTATTATAATATTTTATATTATTGATTAGTTACCAAAAATACAAAACTTCTATATATCTCAAAATCAATCAAATTCCAACAGTAATTGAAAAATGTGATATGCCTTTTGTTAGATGATTATATTTTAAAGTAATATGATATTAATAATACAGGGAGTAAGTCACGAATATTACCATCAGCGATAGCGTTCTGAATTTTTTGCACTCTTAATAATGACGTCGCCTTTGTTGAGGCCTTCCTCCTCAACAAGCCACAAAGTTAAACCATTTGCTTCAACATTCTTCAGAGCATCTCTCTCCGGTGAAAGTTTCATTCATGAAACCAAGAACCACTTGACAGGAGCAAAGACGATGCTGGCTAGACAGCAAATTGGGATCAAAATTTCCATCATACGATCGGGTAATACAGCCAATCCCATGTCTTCTTCAAAGAAACAAATTCACAAGAAATTACAAAAATGCAAATCGTGAGCTTCAGCATTCTCTAAATTCTTCTCCTAATAGTAGGGATAATGAAAATTCCTCTCCCAAATACTTGGGCTCGTGTTGACTAAAAAGCTTTACGCTTTTAGTGGATTTCAACAAACTAACATAAATTCAATAAAATTTAATTTATAAAAAAATAGAAAATGCTAACCTTTCGCTATAATAATTCAAAATGAAGTTTGAGAAAATATAAATCCATTTCTATAGAATTAATAGTGGATGTATTTATCATGGCTACACCCATGTATTCGTATTTGTCTAGTTGTTATTATTTTAATAAAATATATTGACCAAATAATTTAAAAATTAATAAGTATTCCAAAAACAATTATATATTGGATATTAAACTTTATATTTTGAGATTTCACTATGCCCGATCAAAATCGGGCAATTTGATTAGAGCACTTCCATCCACTTCAAATTTTATATGGTTTGATCAATATATTAAAATATTATGGACATATATGATCATAAAATTATACTCACTTAAATGTTTAGGCTAGGCACGGTCATTGGTAAAGTGTCACATTTGGCTCTGATGGGTATGCCAGTAATGGGCTGGCCCAAAAAGGAGGAACGGCCCAGATACACAATGACCCATTAGCGCCTGGACGGTCAACGTTAGTCATTAACCGGTCAAAAGGTTAATGAGCGAGGAGAAACCTAAGTACAGGACGTCCCACTTAGGCACAAGACGGTTAACACTTCCATTAACCAGAATCATGCAAGACGGTCAACGTTTTCATTCACCTGAAGCATGACCAGTCAACCGTCTGAAGGACATGCCTCAAGTGGGCCAAGCCGAGTTTGGCTCACACAACCGTCTTCGATCAGCAACAGTCTTTTCCCCTGATTTCACACTCTTCATAGAAAGCAATCTCCATTATAATAGTCATCAGCAGATTTAATGTGCATCTCTAAAAGAATGTGTCAGAATCTCTTCCCTATCTGCTGGAAATCATAACGGTTCTAGAACATAGAAGGAAAGTAATCAATCCAATGACCGTTACTGCCATAAAAGCTCCATGCCAGAAAAGACAACAATCTCAATAGAGTGTGGGAATCAAACTCTTCTGTGCAAGGAAGGCAGCCCAAAGCAGTGCCTATAAAAAGCCATGGAGTCCTCACTCCAAGGCATGCGCTCATTGGCCCACAAACGATTAAGGTCACCCGGCAAATGCTCTCAAAAAGCTCTCTTCTAAAAAGCTCACACGCTTTCAGAATACAGATGCCCTTTCTCTTTCTCTCTGCCACTACGTTCCCGGTGAACTCAGTGTTTAGAGCTAACACTCCTCATGAGCCTTCAAAGCCACTCCCAACGAAAGCAATACAGGATCAGAGTTCTAAAATGAAGGGATTATGGGCCGATCAGCCTGACGCCCCTGACCAACACTCGCTCCAACGTCCTCATGCAGATCCACGGGGAGAAGTTTCTTAAGTGGCCAAAACCATTTAAGAAAGCAAAGGGAGGAAATCTAGCCAAGTACTACGATTTCCATCGATCTTCGAACACTCCACGAAAGATTACAAAACGTTTTAGTGGGAGATCGAGGAGCTCATTCGAAGGGGCCACCTCACCATGTTCATTAAAGACCCCAGGTGGAGCTCTGGTGCCCCAAGAGGGGAAGAACTAGAACATTCCCCACCATGAAATCGGGTTGCAGCTGGAGTGGTCAATATGATCACAATCCGGCCGATCAAGACCCCAACGGATCACAAGGAGTAGCAGGCTAGGTGGAAGAAACAGCACATAAAAGACAACATCATTAGCTTTAGTGACAATGACATGAGCCATGTAATCTCCACCCATGCAAATCCTCTTGTTGTATCCATGCTCGTTTCGGACGGTAGCGTCGACTATTGACTGAAACAAGTTTTTATTGATAATGGAAGTTCCATGAGTTGCTTTACCTTGACACGTTTTTTAGATTTGGTTTAAGAAAGAGTCTGTTGAAGCCTGCCGAAGGCCCACTCTATGGCCTTGACAACAAACGAGTAGCCATCCAAGGAATGATCTAGTTAGAGGTCACCCTGGGCACGTACCCGAGAATGGTGAGTCGAACACTCACCTTCCTAGTCATCGACCTGTCTTCCGTGTATAACGCAATACTAGGCCACCCATGCCTAACTGCGTTCGGGGTCATCCCTTCAATACCACAACTCAAAATGAAGTTTCAGACAGCATATAGTATAAGCGAAATACTCAGTGACCAAGTCACTGGGCAAACATGTTACATGTCCTAGATCGCATTGAGTGGCACCACCAAGATGACAGGAGAACTCGACCATCGAGATAAAATAACTCTGCAACAAGCACAGTCTGGTAAGGATACCAATCTAATCTCACTGAATCAGGGGGACCCGGAGAGGTGCATACAGATCGGATGCTCACTCACTGGGACACTGCGCGATAAACTAATCGCGTTCTTATGACAGAATGCTGACATCTTTGCATGGACCCCTACTGACATACCTGGGATTCCGGTTGGAGTAATGGTCTACAAGTTGAGCCTTAATCCCGACTGCAAGCCCGTCAGGTAGAAATGGAGGAACCACTCTGTAAAGAAACTAATTGCCATCTGGGAGGAGATAAAGAAGTTGCTGGATGCCGGCTTCATCAGAGAAATCCAATACCAGGATTGGCTCTCCAATATCGTCTTGGTAAAGAAGAGCAATGGAAAATGGTGAATGTACATCGACTTCACCGATGTTAACAAAGCCTGCCCAGAAGACAACTTCCTTTCACCCAGGATCGACCTGTTAGTAGACTCAACATCCGGGTATGAGCTGGTAAGTTTTATGGACGCATACACGGGCTACAACCAGATCTAGATGAGCCTAGAGGAGGAGGAGCACACCTCGTTCATGACGGACCAAGGTACTTACTGCTATACGGTAATGCTTATGGTCTAAAGAACGCAGGTGCCACTTACCAATGGCTCGTGAATAAGATGTTTGAAAAGCGGATCAGCCGTAGTATGGAGGTGTACATCGACGACATGCTTGTCAAGAGTAAGACCACCATTGACCATATTCACGATCTGGTTGAGTCCTTCGAGGTGCTTCATGCACATCAGATGAAGTTGAATTCTTCTAAGTGTGTCTTCGAGTATCCTCAAGGAGGTTCTTGGGTTTCATCATTTTTCAACGAGGGATCGAGGCAAACCTAGAGAAAATCCAAGCCCTCATTGACATGACTTCGCCGTGGAGTGTCAAAGATGTCCAAAGGCTAACCAGATGACTAACAGCTTTTTCCCACTTCTTGGCCAAATTAGAGGACAAGTACCAGTCTTTCTTCAAGGCTTTGAGGGGAACAAAAGTAAACAGATTTCAGTAAACTGCAGAATGCCAGTCATCCCTCAATGAATTGAAGTAATACCTGGCCAGTCTATCGTTGTTGACATCACCCAAGCATGGAAAAGAGCTATACCTCTACCTAACAGTATCGAAGATGGCTCTCAACTCTATCCTCATATGCCAGGACTCCGACTCTCAACGGCTGGTCTAGTATGTGAGTAAAACGTTGACCGGCTCAAAGACATGCTATCCACGCGTAGAGAAGTTAGCTTTGGCACTTATCTTTTCCTCCCAAAAACTGAGGCCTTACTTCAAGGCTCATCGCATGGTTGTCCAAACAAACTAGCCTCTGAAGAGCATACTCCAGAAACCCGATATTTTCAGACGGCTAGTTAAGTGGGTTATCGAGTTGAGAGAGTTCGATATTGAATTTCAGCCAAGACTAGCCATCAAATGGTAGATTTTGCCTAACTACATCGTTGAGACCATGACACCAATTCCTGAATAACAACCCACTAAGGACAAAGAACGACACAGGGAAGAGTCAAAGTGGGTCCTCAACAAAGACGGATCATCTATGGAGTCCGACAGCGGTGCCGAAGTGGTCCTGAGGACCACCCCTGATGGGTTTGAGGTAAAGTACTCCCTTAGACTCGACTTCCCAGCACCAACAATATTGTCGAATATGAAACCCTATTAGCTGAACAAAGACAAGCAAAAAAATACTCCGCTAGACGACTGACCATCTACAGCGATTCTGAGTTCGTCGTTAACCAGGTAAACGGAAGCTTCGACGCATGCGACCCTCACCTAGCCAAATACTTAGCTAAAGCGAAGGACGCCCTCCAGAGATTTGATAAACTGGACCTGATCCACATTTCTAGAACTAAAAACTAGAAGGCCGACCAACTCACCAAGATAGCCGAGGCCGAAAATTAAGAACAGTACTCGAGGGACATGCAGGAGGTCCTGAGCACTCCCAGCATGGAGGAACGGGAAGTAATGTAAATCTCCGACGCGGATAGCTGGATGACACCTTACAAGAGATACCTGAAGACAGAACACTGCCAGACAATGCGAACGAAGTTAAGCGGATCAAGAAGACGGCCGATCAGTATACTATGGTCAATAGACGGTTATATCGCCATGGCTACTTGATTCCATACGTCGGGTGCTTAACCCCTGAGGAGGCAGTGTGACGAAACGGATTTTTTTTTGTGTCCTCAAAAGCTTCCGTCAAAACAGCAATACCATTAACGGTCTAAAATATAAGGCAAGACTCCTGCAAAAATTTCGGCAGAGTCTCCTTTGTGATCGGATGAAAAATCCAAAAATACAACCCTGTATAATCATCCATAACAAACACACAACTATCCATCATTCATAATTCCTACAACAAATATTCACAGGATCACATCTGCCATCCATGGCACAAATCCATAAAAATATTTACTACTCTAACAGTTTAATAACGAGATGTCATCTAGGACCTACACAGTAAATCCAGAGTATATAGCGAAAGTAAACTAAGAACCCGCAGAAGCATAGTATTTTCTCTTCTACTATCATACACA
This sequence comes from Nepenthes gracilis, assembly GCA_033239525.1. Classification (NCBI taxonomy): domain Eukaryota; kingdom Viridiplantae; phylum Streptophyta; class Magnoliopsida; order Caryophyllales; family Nepenthaceae; genus Nepenthes; species Nepenthes gracilis. The sequence goes on from BSYO01000033.1 coordinate 8,783,111, forward strand.
TCATGAGCTTGCTATACAAAAATCGGCATATTCTAAGACATCAATAATCACAAGATCAGTATACAAAAATCATGTGCAGCTAGGCCTTTACGTCTACAAGCTCCTCCAAAATAGCTCCAATATGCTATGGTCCTCAAAAGTCTTCAAAAAGCTTCTCTCTGATTACTCTTTTTCGTCAGGTAAAAGCTCTACCGTCTCATCTGGATGGGAAAAAAATACTAAAACAGTGAGCCGAGGCCCAACAAGGTACATGCATATGAACTGTAAAACGGTTATGCCAAAATAATCATATAACCATGCAGAACCAGAATATTTAATCAAACATCATCTACAAAGTAAAGACATACTATAACGATATTAAATCTCATACTTCATAAATCATTACACTATAACTGTAAAATAATAACTATAAACTTTACTAATGCATGGTAAAACTGAAAATAATACTCTATACTGTTCACTGTCATCTTTTCACTGTATACGATTCATTATCATCTTTTTATCTGATGATACTCTATCATCTTTTCATTGTACAATACATTTTCATCTTTTATTGTGACATATCTTAACAATTTCAGACCCTGCCAGTGTATTCTACTAGCGGAAGGGGCGAGTGATCGAGGATAGATTGTGTTCAGTCCACACAATCCAAGACCTATTATGTCATATATATCCCATCCAGAGAGATATCTGTACTGTGTGCCACTCGAAGGTCGGCCTATGTCGCTCCTGGCTTAACGCCCTTGAGGACAGGGCAGACCATGAATCGCTCCATGGACAGAGTTGTCCTTGATTACCACCGTAAGTTCTAAGGCCTCACCCAAGAACTTACCTAGACTGTAGTCAGTCTCGGGTCCCAAAATAACTGCAACGGAAAAAATCTCTTTATCAAAAATTCCATTTTCAAAATCAAACTTTCACAATACAATTTCAGCACTTCTTTAAATTTACATGGAAATTTTGTCGGTATAAGTTTGCACATATTTTCAAAAACAAACTATACAGGAAGCTTCATTTCGATGTCAATTAACTTTCATATAACAGAAACTACGGTTAAAACTCATCAAAACCTCTTCATTTTCGTATTTAGCGCTTCGCCAAAACCTTCGGACTCAAATCGATCACTAAACAAGTCTTATTTCATGAAATCAAAGCCATAAATCCAGATATATATACTCGATCACGCATTTAAACCATAAATCCCCAAAATTTTGAGTTAGGGTTTGGCCATGTTCTTTCAATGTCAAAATAAACACATAACACATGCTCATGCATGAAATCGGAGCCAAATATTTCCATAAATATGAACAAATATGAGATCTAACCGATTAATCGAAGGAAAACATGCTTCATATACTATAAACATGCATCAACATCATTTTCGTCCACTTTAAAGCAAAATAAACGGTAAAAATGAAAAATAACGTCCGAGGTACACTTGCCTTGACGCGTGCTTTAACTTTTATAACTGGCTCACGGATGGATTCGGGCTCCCGGGCCTCGTTCTCCCTTCTTCTCTCTCTAAAATCGGCACACACTCTCTCTCCACAAACCCTAAAGTCGTGCTGAAATGAAAAGGAGAGAGCTGGGCACGTTTTTATACTGCGCCTGCCGCTCGAGCTCCGCTCGAGAGGCCAGCGAGCAGCAGGGATCCGGAACGGCACTGGTTTTTCCGCCCGATAGATCGGATCAAGCGGCCAGCCGGTGGCAGGGATTTGGAATGGATTTGGTTTTTCCGCCCGATAGGTGGGCTCGAGCGCCCAGCGAGCGCCGCTCAGCTGCTTGCTGAACTCGGACATTTTTTCAACTTTTTACTGTTAACTACCACTTTTTCACTACATACTTAGCCTCTTACTTATTTTAATCACCTTAATCACATCTGGTTATTACGTTTTCGGTTTCAGGTCGTTACATTCTCCCCCACTTAAAGAAATTTCTTCCTCGAAATTGAGTAAAGTACATACCTCAGGGGAACAAGTGAGGATACTTGTCTCGGATCTCCACTTTGCACTCCTAAGTGGCCTCCTCCGGTGAATGATTCCTCCAAAGCACTTTCACCAGGGGGATGGACTTCGTTCGCAGCCTTTGATCCTTTCGGTCTAAAATTTACTGCGGTTCCTCAATGTAGGACAAGTCCTTGTCAATGGACAAAGTCCCGTAGTCAATCACATGCGCCGGATCGTGGATGTACTTTCGAAGCATTGATATATGAAATACATTGTGTACGCCTGCAAGAGTAGGCGGTAACGCCAACTTGTAGGCTCCTTCCCCGACCCTTTCCAGAATCTCAAAAGGTCAATGAACCGGGGTTTCAACTTTCCCTTTACTCCAAACCGGAATGTGCCCTTTGACGGTGAGACCTTTAGAAACACAAGATCTCCTATCTCAAAACTCAGCTCTATCCTCCGCTTGTCTGCATAACTCTTCTGTCGGCTCTGGGCAACTTTTAAATTATCGTGAATCATCTTAATCTTCTCTGTTGTTTCTTTCACAATCTCAGGGCCCAAAATTCTTTTGTCTCCTGTTTCCTCCCAATGAATAGGTGACCTACACTTTCTCCCATACAATGCCTCAAACGGTGTCATGCCGATACTAGCTTGGTAACTGTTATTATAAGCGAATTCAGCTAGTGCCAGATGAGTATCCCAAGTTCCTCCCATCTCCAAAACAGAAGCCCTCAACATGTCCTCGAGAATCTAAATGGTACGTTTAGATTGGGCCATCGGTCTGGGGGTGATATGCAGTACTGAACTTTAATTCTGTCCCCAACTCCTTATGCAAGCTCTCCTAGAACCTCGAGACAAAGCGTGGATATCTATCAGACACAATGGAGGCAGGAACTCCATGAAGCCTCACGATCTCATTCATGTACAACTGAGCCAATCTATCATGCGAATAGGTCGTCCTGATCGCCAAAAAGTGGGCTGATTTTATCAGCCGATCAACTATAACCCACATGGCATCATGATTCCTAGGAGTCCTCGGAAACCTTGATACAAAATCCATAGCAATGTCCTCCCATTTTCAACTCGGGATGGGCACTGGCTGTAACAGTCCAGAAGGCTTCTTCCTCTCGACCTTCAGTTGCTGACACGCTAGGCATTTCTCCACATGGGCCATGATATCCCTCTTCATGTTTCTCCACCAGAAAGTCTTTTTCAGATCTTGATACATTTTATTCGTTCTCGGGTGGATTGTATACCGAGACCGGTGAGCCTCCTTCAAGATTTTCTCCTTCAATCATTTATCATCCAGTACACATAATCGATCTCTAACTCTCAACACACCATCAGCCCGAATGTTAAAATTAGCCCGAGACTCCTTACTCAAATCATTAACAATATCCATGATGAACAAATCATTCACCTGTTTCTCCTTGACTTCATCAACTACCTCTGGTTGAATCTGGAAATACTACAGGAGCATCCTATCACCTTTGGCATAGCGTTGGATATCGCACTGCTTCAAATAATCTAACATCTCCATCTATTTGACCTGTAGGTGTGCCACATAGCCCAATCGGCGACTCGAGGCATCTGCTACCACGTTGGCCTTTCCTGGCTTGTACTATATTTTACAATTATAATCTTTCAAGAAATCGAGTCATCTCCTTTGCCTTATGTTGAGTTCCTTTTGTGAGAATAAATACTTCAAACTCTTATGATTGGAATACATAAGAAACTTCTCGCCATATAGATAATGTTTCTAAATTTTCAATGCAAACACCACAGCAGCAAGTTCAAGATCATGGGTAAGATAATTTTTCTCATGCACTTTCAATTGTCTAGATCCGTATGCCATAACTTTACCATGTTGCATCAACACACATCCTAGACCCGCCTTAGAAGCATCGCAGTACACCTCAAAGCCTCCAAAACCCTCTGGAATAATTAGCACCGGAGCGGTGGTCAAACGATCCTTTAGCTCCTGGAAGCTCAGATCGCACTCTTCTGTCCACACAAACTTAACCTCTTTCTTCAGTAACCGAGTCAAAGGTATAGCAATCTGAGAGAAATTCTCTACAAAGCGCCTGTAATATCCCGCCATACCCAGAAAGCTCCTAACCTCAGTCACAAAAGTTGGTCTGCTCCAACTTGTAACAGCCTCTATTTTTTTGGGATCTACAGAAATGTCACAATCAGAAATTACATGTCCCAAGAACATCACCCTTTCGAGCCAGAACTCACACTTACTCAGCTTGGCATACAGTTTCTCATCGTGGAGCACCTGAAGTACCTTCCTCAAATGAATTTCGTGCTCCTCGTGATTCTTTGAGTAGATCAAGATGTCATCAATGAATACCACTACAAATTTGTCCAAGTATGGCCTGAAAACCCTGTTCATCAAGTCCATAAAAGCAGCTAGAGCATTTGTAAGGCCAAAGGGCATGACAAGAAACTCATAATGGCCATAACGTGTCCGAAAAGCAATTTTAGCTACATCCTCCAACTTGATCCTTAGTTGGTAATAACCGGACCTCAAATCAATCTTGGAAAACACTCGAGATCCCTGTAACTGATCAAATAAGTCATCAATGCGCGGTAGAGGGTATTTATTTTTAATCGTGACTTTATTCAATTCACGATAGTCAACACACAAGCGCAAAGACCCGTCTTTCTTCCTTACAAACAACACTGGTGCACCCCAGGGAGATACACTCGGTCTGATAAAACCCTTATCTAACAGCTCCTGTAATTGCAACTTCAACTGCTTCAATTCAACCGAAGCCATACGATAGGGGGATTTCGAAACTGGACTAATACCAGGAACAAGAACAATCTCAAATTCAATTTTCTAGTGTGGAGGCAATCTAGGTAACTCCTCTCGAAATACATCCTCAAAGTCACAAACAATAAGGATATCCTTAGCCGGCACACTATGGCTCCCAGTAGTACAGGCATATGCCAAATAAGCTCTACATCCACTACTCATCAAATGCTTGGCATGTAGAGTAGAGATCAACATAGGTACCCTCTTTTTCTCAATGCCCTGAAAGTAAAAGAGCTCCATCCCAAGAATGTTAAAACAAACCTGCTTCAGGAAACAGTAGATACTAGCATGGTACTTAGCCAGCCAATCCATCCCAAGAATCACATCAAAATCACCCATGTCCAACAACACTAAATCCACAACCAGGATGGTTCCACTCACCTCAACCATACATTCCGAATACGTCACATCAATAACCACAGATGATCTGGTGGGAGTACATACAGATAATCCACAATCCAAAACACATGGGGCAGATACGATACATCATGCAAATCGTGGGAAAATAAAGGAATGGGTAGACCGCGAGTCAAATAATATGGATGCAAAAACTCCACAAACAAAAAGGGTACCTTCCACTACATTCGGGAATGCCTCTGGATCTTGAATAGTCACTGCGAAGGCCTTTGCCGAGACAGTAGGCTTCTTTCCATCTAGCCTCGAAAGTGATGGACAGTTTCTATACAGATGGCCCTTCTTTCCACAATTAAAACACGCTCCCGTCAATTTACGGCATTCTTGTCCCGAATGTCTCCTCCCACAGAAAGTACAATCATCCGTCAACACTTTAGTACCAGTTACTGACTGAGTCGGTACAATACTTTTTCCCTTGTCAGCCACCTTGGTCTTCTTGAACGGTCCAGAAGACCCTGCAGTTGATCCTGTACTTACTCCTACTCGGCTGGCGGATCTCTTTGCATAGAACCTTTCCATTTCTGCCTCCTTCTCGTAGATCGTTGCTCTGTCCAAGATCTCGGCGTAAGTTTGGAACTTCAAAACAGACAACAACTTTCTAATATCATCTCGTAGTCCTTGGAGGAACTTTTTAGCTTTCCTCTGTTCGTCCTCTACATAAAAGAGTGCAAAACGGGACAACTCCGTGGACTTGGCATCATATTCTTTGACGGTCATGCTCCCTTGTCTCAACCTCATAAACTCTTGCTCTTTCTGATCTCGAAAACTGGACGAAAAATACTTTTTCAGAAATGCCTCCTCAAACATCTCCCAGGTGATAGCTTCATTAGGCACTCCCATTGTCCGAATCTGCATGTCCCACCAACTATCCGCTTCACCCTCCAGTTTATATGCAGCAAAAGTGACTTTTTCTCGGCCAGTACAGCCAAGTACATCGAATATCTTCTTCATTATTTTCATCCATACGTCCACCTCGACTGGATCAGGCTTTCCTAGGAAGCCCGGTGCTCATTCAGCTGTGAACTTGTTATAAGTTGTAGGTCAAGGAGGTGCCGGAGCTGGCTCGGGTGTCGGAGCCATGTGCTTTTGCTCGACATGCTATACTACATTAGTCATCCTCTCCAGTAAATTGACGTAGGCCGCCTCTCTATCATAAGGCGTGTTAATGCCACCGCGACCATTTCTCCCACCTCTTCTACTTGCCATCCTATAATCAAGGCAAACACATGTATATAAGGACAATGATCCAATGAATAAGAAAGAAGTATTCAATAACTTTAAGTAATTTCTAACCAAGCCTAAGAACCGATCTCTTAAGGGTCCCAACTGCCTTAGCTTCCTCTACCTATTCCTACAGATATTCTATTCAGAGATTCAAACCTATGCTTCCGCCTTTTGATCGATCAATTCCTAAGGTATCTCAATTCTCTGATACCAATTGTGACGAAACGGATTTTTCTTTTCTGTCCTCAAAAGCTTCCGTCAAAACAGCAATACCATTAATGGTCTAAAACATAAGGCAAGACTCCTACAGAAATTTCGGTAGAGCCTCCTTTGTGATCGGATGAAAAACCCAAAAATACAACCCTGTATAATCATCCATAACAAGCACATAACTATCCATCATTCATAATTCCTACAACAAACATTCACAAGATCACATGTGCCATCCATGGCACAAATCCATAAAAATATTTACTACTCTAACAGTTTAATAACGAGACGTCATCTAGGACTTGCACAGTAAATCCAGAGTATATAGCGGAAGTAAACTAAGAACCTGCAGAAGCATAGCATTTTCTCTTCTACTATCATACACATCATGAGCTTTCTATACAAAAATCGGCATGTTCTAAGACATCAATAATCACAAGATCAGTATACAAAAATCATGTGCAGCTAGGCCTTTACATCGACAGGCTCCTCCAAAATAGCTCTAATGTGCTATGGTCATAAAAAGTCTTCAAAAAGCTTCTCTCTGATTACTCTTTTTCGTCAGGTAAAAGCTCTACTGTCTCATCTGGAGGGAAAAAAATACTAAAATAGTGAGCCGAGGCCCAACAAGGTACATGCATATGAACTGTAAAACGGTTATGCCAAAACAATCATATATCCATGCAGAACCAAAATGTTTAATCAAATATCATCTACAAAGTAAAGACATACTATAACGATATTAAATCTCATGCTTCATAAATCATTATACAATAGACTGTAAAACAATAACTACAAACTTTATTGATGCATGGTAAAACTGAAAATAATACTCTATACTGTTCACTGTCATCTTTTCACTGTACACGATTCATTATCATCTTTTCATCAGAAGATACTCTATCATCTTTTCAATGTACAATATATTTTCATCTTTTATTGTGACATATCTTAATAATTTCAGACCCTGCCAGTGTACCCTACTAGCGGAAGGGGCGAATGATCGAAGATAGATTGTGTTCAGTCTACACAATCCAAGGCTTATCATGTCATATATATCCCATCCAGAGGGATATTTGTACTGTGTGCCACTCGAAGGTCGGCCTATGTCCCTCCTGGCTTAACGCCCTTGAGGACAGCGCGGACCATGAATCGCTCCATGGACAGAGCTAGCCTCGATTACCACCGTAAGTTCTAAGGCCTCACCCAAGAATTTACCTAGAGTGTAGTCAGTTTCGGGTCCCAAAATAACTGTAATGGAAATCATCTCTTTATCGAAAATCTTATTTTCAAAATCAAACTTTCACAACACAATTTTAGCACTTCTTTAAATTTACATGGAAATTTTATCGGTATAAGTTCGTACATATTTTTGAAAATAAACTATACAGGAAGCTTCATTTCGATGTCAATTAACTTTCATATAACAGAAGCTATGGTTAAAACTCATCAAAACCTCTTCATTTTCGTATTTAGCGCTTCGCCAAAACCTTCGGACTCAAATCGATCACTAAACAAGTCTTATTTCATGAAATCAAAGCCATAAATCTAGATATATATATACTCGATCATGCATTTAAACCATAAACCCCCAAAATTTTGAGTTACGGTTTGGCCATGTTCTTTCAATGTCAAAATAAACACATAACACATGCTCATGCATGAAATCGGAGCCAAAGATTTCCATAAATATGAACAAACATGAGATCTAACCGATTAATCGAAGGAAAACATGCTTCATATACTATAAACATGCATCAACATCATTTTCGTCCACTTTAAAGCAAAATAAACGGTAAAAACGAAAAATAACGTCCGAGGTACACTTGCCTTGATGCGTGCTTTAACTTTTATAACTGGCTCACGGATGGATTCGGGCTCCCGGGCCTCATTCTCCCTTCTTCTCTCTCTAAAATCGGCGCTCTCTCTCTCTCCTCAAGCCCTAAAGTCGTGCTGAAATGAAAAGGAGAGAGCTGGGCGCATTTTTATACTGCGCCTGCCGCTCGAGCGGACTCGAGCGATTAGCGAGCGGTAGGGATCCGAAACGGCACTGGTTTTTCCCCCTGATAGATCGGCTTGAGCGGCCAGCGGGCGGCAGGCGGCAGGGATTCGGAATGAATCTGTTTTTTCCGCCTGATAGGTGGGCTCGAGCGCCCAGCGAGTGCCACTCGACTGCTTGCTAAACTCGGACATTTTTCCAACTCTTTACTTTTAACTACCACTTTTTCACTACATACTTAGCCTCTTACTGATTTTAATCACCTTAATCACATCTGGTTATTACGTTTTTGATTTCGGGTCCTCACAGGCAGAGTACACCTTGAGCGAAGTCCACCTTGAGATCTGTGGATCACACATTGATGATAAAAACTTGACATTCAAGATCATGCGTCAAGGCTACTATTGGCCAACTATGAAGAGAGACGCTCCCAACTTCGTTAAGAAGTGTGAAAATTGTGAGCTACACGGTAATCTTCACCATGAACCACCCTATGAGTTGAGGTCACTTCAAGCTCCTTGGCCTTTCGCGCAATGGGAACTCAATATTTTTGGCCCATTTCCCATTGCTACCGGGCAAAGGAAGTTCATCATCGCTGGCATCGATTACTTCACCATGTTAGTCGAAGTCTCCCCATTGGCCAAGATCACCGAGCGCAACGCTTTAGAATTCTTCTGCCAGAATATAGTCAGTAGATTTGGCATTTTCGAGATCGTAGTGACTAATAAAGGAACCCAATTCTCCGAAAAATAGTTCACCAAGTATTGCACCAGTCTAGGCATCGGATTGGTCCACACTTTAGTAGCATACCCGCAAGCCAATGGGTAGGTGGAGGTCACAAATCGCATGCTACTCCACGATCTAAAGACTAGGCTAGAGGATGTAGGGAGCTCCTGGGCTAACGAACTACCCTCCGTCCTATGGTCTTACCGGACGACTCTAAAAAAATCAACTCACAAGATGCCCTTCAGTCTCTGTTATAAGACTAAAGCAGTAATTTCGGTGGAGATTGGGCTTCCTAGTCTTAGGGTTGAGTCTTTCGACCCACAAGGTAACTCACAGAAAATTTGGGAATACCTAGACTAATTGGAGGAAGCCCGCGACGTCGCTAGACTACGGACGTCAGCCTACCAATAATGAGTCACATGCTATTACAACAAGAAGGTAAAAGCGCGACAATTCAAAGTTGGAGACGTGGTCTTACGAAGTATTGAGGCTACGGGTAAGGCCACCAACCGAAACAGACTTTTTCTGAATTGGAAGCCCTTTTCTAGTTTTTGACATTCTGCGGAGTGGAGCATACAAATTTTGGACCCAAAACAGCAAGTTGGTTCCTCAGATGTGAAACTTGGTCCACCACAAGCGCTACTTCCAGTAAGGGCATAGATGGGTCATCCGTATGTGTTCTTACACATATTGTTTATCATTAATAAAAGAAGATATTTTTTTTCTTTCTTATTTGCACCGTTTTCTTTTTCTTTGCCATAAGATGTGTATCTTCTTACAGGGTTATACGACCTAGAATGCCCATAAGTTAGACAAATTTTCACCCGCACGTAACTAAGCCCTGATCATCCAGGCGGACCACAAATGGTCGTAGCTAAACCCTAGTAATTCAGGTAGCCTATTAACAGTCGAATTAAACCCTGATCATCTAGGCAGCTTATTAACAGTCGAATTGATTTGGGATTATAGTTACCCATGCCTCGGGTTCTATAGATTACCTGTTGGATGTCCAAAATTTCGAGAATCAACCGATTCGTGCACGTGTGCTTCATTCACGTGCTTTGTATACATGGGTACTACTCTTCCGAAAATATCGGACGATATTGTGTAATACTTCCTTGTTTAAATGCCGATTAAAGGATATGTGTTTGTAGAGAGAGAAAGTTGAGGCACAACAGCAAGCACAAAGAGGAAAAAAAGGGGAGAGACCACGTGCCCGATCCGATCGGGTAAAATAATTATAGAGCGAGCTCGAGCAAGTGTACTTGATTATTTGTTTTTCATCATCTCTTGATTTCTCGTGCTTTAAAACCGTTGAAAATGCTCTAAATGTTGATGATGCATGTTTAAAGTACATGAAGCATGTTTACTTCGATTACTCGATTAGATTTGTGTATATCCATGTTTATTGTAAAATTTGGCTTCGATTTCGTGAAGGAGCATGAAAATGGTGTTCAATTTCTCTTGAAAAGTATATGATGAAACCCTAGCTCGAAAATGTTGTATAGTTTGAGTAAATTGCATGATTTAATGTATATGCATGGCATCTATGACATTGATTTCATGAAATATGTGCAAGTAAGAGACCGATTTGAGTTCAAAGGTTTTGGCGAAGCCCCATGTACGAAAATGAAGAGGTTCTGATGAGTTTTAACCGTAGCTTCTATTATATGAAAGTTAATTGATATCAAAATGAAGCTTCCCGTATAGTTTGTTTTTGAAAATATGTACGAACGTATACCGGCAAAATTTTCATGTAATTTAAATAAGTGCTGAAATTGTATTGTGAAAGTTTGATTTTGAAAATGGGATTTCTTGATAAAGAGATGATTTCCGTACATTTATTTTAGGACCCGAGACCGACTACAGTCTAGGTAAGTCCTTGGGTGAGGCCCTAGAACTTACGGTGGTAATCGAGGATAGCTCTGTCCATGGAGCGATTCATGGTCCGCCCTGTCCTCAATGGCGTTAAGCTAGGAGGAACATAGGCCGACCTTCTGGTGGCATACAGTACAAATATCCCTCGGGATGGGATATATATGACATGATATGACATGATAGGCCTTGGATTGTGTGAACTGAACACAATCTATCCTCGATCATTCGCCCCTTCCGCTAGTAGGGTACACTGGCAGGGTCTAAAAGTGTTAAGATATGTCACAGAAAAAGATGAAATGTATTGTACAGTGAAAAGATGATAGAGTATCATCTGATGAAAAAATGACAATGAAACGTATACAGTGAAAAGATGACAATGAAATGTATACAGTGAAAAGATGACAGTGAACAGTATAAAGTACAGTTTTCAGTTTTACCATGCATCAGTAAAGTTTATAGTTATAGTTTTACAGCCCATAGTGATATGATTTATGAAGTATGAGATTTAATATCGTTATAGCATGTCTTTACAGTTTCTCTTTTCAGATGATGTTTGATTAAACATTATGGTTTTGCATGGTTATATGATCGTTTTGGTATAATCGTTTTACAGTTCATATGCATGTACCTTGCTCGGCCTCGGCTCACTATTTTAGTGTTTTCCCCCCTCTAGATGAGACAGTAAAGCTTTTACCCGACGAAGAAGAGTAAGCAGAGAGAGAAGCTTCTTGAAGACTTTTGAGGACCATAGCATAGTGGAGCTATTTTGGAGAGGCCTGTCGACGTAAAGGCCTAGTTGCGTATGACTTTGTATACAGATCTTATGATTCTTGATGTCCTAGAACATGTTGATTTTTGTAATGAAAGCATATGATGTGTATGATAGTAGAAGAGAAAATGCTATGTGCGGGTTCTTAGTTTACTTCCGCTATATATACTGGATTTATTGTGCGAGGTCCTAGATGGCATCTCGTTATTTATACGTTAGAATAGTAATTACTTTGATGGATTTGTTCCATGGATGGCACATAGGATCCTGTGAATGTTTGTTGTAGGAAATGTATATGATGGATAGTTGTGTGCTTGTTTTAAATGATTATTACAGGATTTATATTTTTGGGTTTTCATCCAGTTACAAAGGAGACTCTGCCGAAATTTCTGCAGAAGTCTTGCCTTATGTATAGACCGTTAATGGTATTCCTGTTTTGACGGAAGCTTTGAGGAAAAAAAAATCCGTTCCGTCACAATTGGTATCAGAGAATTGAGATGCCTTAGGAATTGATCGATCGAAAAGCGGAAGCATAGGATTGAATCTCTATACAGAATTCCTGTAGGAATAGAAATGGGAAGTTAAGGTAATCTAGTATTCGGAAAGGTAAAAGGATGTACTAAGGTGGATGTTCAAGTAAGAAGTTTGGATAAATGCCTTCCCGAAGAGACTTTGGGACTATGACCTAAGTGTAAAAAGCATGGTCGTTGGCTTAAAGATAGTTTGTATCCTCTGATCTTGAAGTGAAGAAATCAAGTGCCATAGGATCAGAGTTTCGGTGGTGATGGTGTATGAGGGAATATGTGGATTGCCGAGATTGAAGATGAGATTTCTTTATTTTGATGTCACAACACTTGTATCGTTGGGATCCTGATTGTGGATAATTTTGGTGATTCCTAAGTTGTTTCATTAAGGACCTGAATTTGATATAGACGGTATTAAGGTTGTGACGTTTTCCTTGAGTTTGTAGATGCAATTGGTTGAGTCGGCGGAGTTGTATTAGTAAGTGTATTATGCCTTGTAATTGAATTGTGCGATTTGGGGTATGAATTTGAGCCGACTAAGGTATTTAGTCTTGACTCTGATCTTAATAATTGTTCGATGGACAAATTGCGGTGCTAATATAATTAGGCGGGTAAAAGATAATCTCGGCTATTAGGTTGTGGGATTTGAAGCATGAGGTGAATTGATCGAAGTATCAGGACATTGATGTCATCCTTCTTGTAGAGTATTTAATGAGAATCTGCGTTAAGTCTAATTAGTATATGCGGCCACCACTTGAAGTTATTTTGTGGTCATTGAGGAGCTTTGGCCGTGTGACTAATTGAGGATGATTATAGAAGGAAGATTAGGTTGACTTATCTAATGATCGATAATTCGAGGTTGTGTCAAACTCAACGGCGATCGTTGAAAGTTTTAGGCTTTTGTATCATTGTGAAATACCCCAGAACCTTTGAGGTAGATAAGACAGACCGATAAGGTTGTTTTGGGAGGCCTAGGAAATTGATGATTTGTCAAACGGACCTTGTGATTAGATAGGTGAATTACATGGACCGTTGTGAAGGCTTGATGAATTCTAAGATTGATTTGGGCCCATAACGTGTTATTTATGGATCAATGGAAGTTGTAGCCCCGACAGTATTCAGGGTGAGGCTATGGCCACTATAAAGTCCAGAAAACGCTGTTTGGGTTTTGTAAGATCATTGGCGTTTCATGAAATTTTATGGGTTTGATCTTTTGGCCATGTTCGGGTCCATATTAGGATGACTTCATTGATAAATTCAAAGGAATAAAGGGTGTACGTAATTATTTGAGGAATATGTCATGAGTTCTGGCGGCTGATAATCCGTATGCCCTCATTGTGAAGGGAGTGCAAGTTTTGTTAAGGGAATGACCTTGAAATAAGTGGGGGAGAAATTCATGGTTAGTGTTACCCCCACGTGTATGTCGGAATTGGCCATTAAGGTCTTCTTTTGAAAACTCAGGAGTAATGTCTTCAAAGATAGGCATTAAGATTTTTGGAGCCAGTGCAGTTATATTATAATGGAAGATGGTCATATGATATTGTATGTGGTCAGACCTATTTAAAAGTTGAGAAAGTAAACCTCGGTGTTTTCTTTGGGAAAGCAAACATCAATGTGGACAATTTATGTTGTGAGTCTTGGACTAGTATGTCTTCAAAGTTTCCTAGAAGGTGTGAAAAATGAATCGCAAGTAAGTAGAAATGACTGGGTGATAGAATGTCGTGTTCTTAGTCGAGAGATATAATCACATTCGTTTATGGGAGCTATGGGTTTATCAAATGTGAAGTCCTTATGGTTCTGTTTCAGGACACTTAGAATGACCCATTTATCGTAGCCCTGGAAGGCGTATTCGGATTTGGTTCAGTTGCGTGATCGTTATGATTATAGTTTTGAATGTGGCGTAATTGGATGATTGGGGGATTTGTCCTTATGGTATGGCTATCCTAGGATCGTATTAATCAGAGTAGCGCGGAGTAAGCATTGTAGACCCATGGCCCAGAGATTTCTCATTAAGGTTGAGGTTCCAGAGACTGAATTCTTTCGAGGCTTGGAATGAATTAAAGTGAAAGTTCACTGATCCGTTTGAAGTGTCGGATTGGATTGAAAGAATGTCCAGCATGTTTGTAGGTTGCTTTTGGTATATCTAGGAATCATTATAAGGTCTTCCTAGTGTCGATGGTTGAGAGAATCGGTAAGTGTCTGAGTTGAGTCGTTCAAAGAGGCTATGGATTTGATTTGGGATGAGGATTAAAACAATTCAATACTTGAGGTTCCTAAAATAGGCATAGTCCGAGGAAATGATTTCTAAATGTAAGGAGTTCACCTCGGGTTTGGAAATTTGAGGCTCGTTAAATTTCGAGGACGAAATTTCTTTAAGTGGGGGAGAATGTGACGACCCGAGTTCCTGAATATGATAATTGGGAGATAATTAAGTTAAAATAGGTAAATTGTATTCAAAAGGTACGGGAGGAATGGATTGGAAAGCTCAAAGAACCGGAACTAGTAAATCGGGAACCGAAATCGTAAGTGGTGAAATGTTGATTCGTTGACAAGATTCGGGTTTTAAATTGTGATAACCATGACTTATTGAGGTTATATAATCAAAAATAAGGTCCAAGGATGTAAAAGATTGGGTTAGAATGGTCAAAACGGTCCCCGAACGGCAAAAACGCAATGTAGGCTTGCTACATGCTTGACGCGGGCCAGACCAGCGCCCTCCGAGCGCTCGAGCCCTCCTATCGAGCACAAAAACCAGTAGCAAGCCCGCTCGATGCATGCTCGATCTCCGCTCGAGCGGCAGGCTGCCCGAAGCCTTGTCGCCTGCTGGCCGCTCGAGCGGAGCTCGAGCGGCTGCGCGATATATAAAAACCCGCGCGGCTCTCTCTTTCTCATTTCCACGCGATTTTAGGGTTTGAGGAGAGAGAGACGGCGCCGACTTAGAGAGAGAAGAAGGGAGAACGAGACCCGGGAGCCCAAATCCAACCTCGAGCCATTTAAAAAGGTGAAAGCACGCGTCGAGGCAAGTGTTCTCATATCCACTTCTCGTTCTCTTTCGATATTTTGTGTATTTTCGTTGGGTATTTTGTGTCGATACCCACGGGGAACGTTAGAATCTCGAAACCCATGCCTTGAGGTCCAAGAAAATGTGGTTGTTTGTCCGAATCGTGTCCGATTCGTCCGGGTGGGTTTTACCGAAACCCTAACCTACAGGATTTTGGGGGTTTTCCGTTTCCCGGCCGTGTATCATGAAATTGACCTCAAAATTGGAATCCCCACGTCCCAATGATGTATATATGTCGGCTGCAGGTCCGATCTTGCACGTTTGGACCCGTTCGCGGCATCCGAGCCCGTTAAAGGGGCGCTGTTACTGTTCACCCGAGACCGAAGGTGGATTTTGCGTGTTGTCACCTTCGTGAAATAATGAAATGATCCTAGAATATGAATCCCCATATCCCAATTGTATGTATATATCGACCGGATGCCGAATCTTGCAAGATTTGACCCGTTTGTGGCATCCGGGAGCCTTGAAAGAATTCCGTAATTGTTTATCCGAAATTGTGGAATTTAATAGAAATTCATTCGTGAAGCCCTTGACCTGCGCCTGGACACCATTTGAGCTTCTATTTGGAGTTAAATGTATAAATTGATTTGGGATTATAGTTACCCATACCTCGGGTTCTATAGATTACCTGTTGGATGTCCAAAATTTTGAGAATCAACCGATTCGTGCGTGTGCCTTTGTTCACGTGCACTGCTTTGTACATGGGTACTACTCTTCCCGAAAATATCGGACGATATTGTGTAATACTTCCTTGTTTAAATGCCGATTAAAGGATATGTGTTTGTAGAGAGAGAAAGTTGAGGCACAACAGCAAGCACGAAGAGGAAGAAAGGGGAGAGACCACCGTTCCAATCCGATCCGGGTAAAATAATTATAGAGCGAGCTCAGGCAAGTGTACTTGGATTTATTTTTTTCACCATCTTGATTTCTCATGCTTTAAAACAGTTGAAAATGCTCTAAATGTTGATGATGCATGTTTAAAGTACATGAAGCATGTTTACTTCGATTACTCGATTAGATTTGTGTATATCCATGTTTATTGCAAAATTTGGCTTCGATTTCGTGAAGGAGCATGAAAATGGTGTTCAATTTCTCTTGAAAAGTATATGATGAAACCCTAGCTCGAAAATGTTGTATAGTTTGAGTAAATTGCATGATTTAATGTATATGCATGGCATCTATGACATTGATTTCATGAAATATGTGCAAGTAAGAGACCGATTTGAGTTCAAAGGTTTTGACGAAGCCCCATGTACGAAAATGAAGAGGTTCTGATGAGTTTTAACCGTAGCTTCTATTATATGAAAGTTAATTGATATCAAAATGAAGCTTCCCGTATAGTTTGTTTTTGAAAATATGTACGAACGTATACCGGCGAAATTTTCATGTAATTTAAATAAGTGCTGAAATTGTATTGTGAAAGTTTGATTTTGAAAATGAGATTCTTGATAAAGAGATGATTTCCGTACATTTATTTTAGGACCCGAGACCGACTACAGTCTAGGTAAGTCCTTGGGTGAGGCCCTAGAACTTACGGTGGTAATTGAGGATAGTTCTGTCCATGGAGCGATTCATGGTCCGCCCTGTCCTCAATGGCGTTAAGCTAGGAGGAACATAGGCCGACCTTCTGGTGGCATACAGTACAAATATCCCTCGGGATGGGATATATATGACATGATATGACATGATAGGCCTTGGATTGTGTGGACTGAACACAATCTATCCTCGATCATTCGCCCCTTCCGCTAGTAGGGTACACTGGCAGGGTCTGAAAGTGTTAAGATATGTCACAGAAAAAGATGAAATGTATTGTACAGTGAAAAGATGATAGAGTATCATCTGATGAAAAAATGACAATGAAACGTATATAGTGAAAAGATGACAATGAAACGTATACAGTGAAAAGATGACAGTGAACAGTATAAAGTACAGTTTTCAGTTTTACCATGCATCAGTAAAGTTTATAGTTATAGTTTTATAGCCCATAGTGATATGATTTATGAAGTATGAGATTTAATATCGTTATAGCATGTCTTTACAGTTTCTCTTTTCAGATGATGTTTGATTAAACATTATGGTTTTGCATGGTTATATGATCGTTTTGGCATAATCGTTTTACAGTTCATATGCATGTACCTTGCTGGGCCTCGGCTCACTGTTTTAGTATTTTCCCCCCTCCAGATGAGACAGTAAAGCTTTTACCCGATGAAGAAGAGTAAGCAGAGAGAGAAGCTTCTTGAAGACTTTTGAGGACCATAGCATAGTGGAGCTATTTTGGAGAGGCCTGTCGACGTAAAGGCCTAGTTGCATATGACTTTGTATACAGATCTTATGATTCTTGATGTCCTAGAACATATTGATTTTTGTAATGAAAGCATATGATGTGTATGATAGTAGAAGAGAAAATGCTATGCTTCTGCGGGTTCTTAGTTTACTTCCGCTATATACTCTGGATTTATTGTGCAGGTCCTAGATGGCATCTCGTTATTTATCTGTTAGAATAGTAATTACTTTGATGGATTTGTTCCATGGATGGCACATAGGATCCTGTGAATGTTTGTTGTAGGAAATGTATATGATGGATAGTTGTGTGCTTGTTTTAAATGATTATTACAGGATTTATATTTTTGGGTTTTCATCCAGTTACAAAGGAGACTCTGCCGAAATTTCTGCAGAAGTCTTGCCTTATGTATAGACCGTTAATGGTATTCCTGTTTTGACGGAAGCTTTGAGGAAAAAAAAAAAATCTGTTCCGTCACATGGAGATCAAGCCTGCTACTAGCACGGCTGAAGAGGGTGTTGAGGAGGTTGCCAAGGAACCTCACTCCAAGCCCCCTATGCCAGTGATCTTTGAGGAATGTGAGGACATCATGGAGACCTTGGCTTTGGAGGAGCCCATAGCAAGTTGCTTGCCCTCGGAGGGGCCAGCTCTGACTGAGGGGTTTTCTCATGTACCTTCTTGTTCCTTTCATTTATTTTCTTTGTCGCTTTGACTGACTAATTTTTTTCTTCCAATTTTAGGAGCAGATCCACCAACTAGCAACCTTCACTGACTACCTGGCCTAGGCCCACGTCGACCCGAAGGAGCACAAAGCTGCACAAAATGGGCCTCACATTCCAAACATGAGCTATTAAAGGCCAGGGTAACGATCTCCTCCCTCAAGGATTTGTTACGTGAGCAAAAGCAAAACTATGCTTGCCTTTGGGATGAGAACCTTTGACTCGAGAAGAAGCTTTTGACCTCCCTCGGCTCGGATGAGATTAGGGGAGCCTTGGAGCACAGGTATTGGGCTGGCATCAACAAGTGCCATCATATTGTGGATCTAGTGGTTCCTAAATTTTCGATTTCATTTTTTCACCCAAGGAATGCCAACACACAATGGCAGTCGGATCAACTAGACTCTTCCCATGATGTTGCCAAGCCTTCGTCTCACCCGCAAGGGAGTCCTCAACCTCTAGATCATTCCCCCTCTGGGCCATAGGAAAATTTTGTATTCTTTTTGGGTGGATGGCCTTTTGTACATTTTTTAACTTTGCAATAAAATCAGGCAGATCGTTAAGATCTTTGTTGTTGCTTATTTATATTTTTATGTGGTATTACATTCATTTGTTTCGCCAGCTAAGCGTTGTTGCTATCGTTGCTGGGATTATCTTGGACATATTTGTCCAATTGTGCTCATTCCCTCGAGGGAATGTCACGGCACTTTAATTCAGTGGGGTGCTCTATCCTATGAATAGGATGTCATCACATGCCCGTGGGTGAGCCTCACTAGAGCCGGCTGGGTTCCATGGCCGTAGGCCCTAGCAGAGTCGTAGGCCATCAGCCGCACCTAACCATATTAGTGCTCAGTTCTATCAAAGGACATCGTAGCTTATGCACATCTGGTCCTAATCCGTCGGCCATCATCGACTGATGGCACTATTCTCTGTCGGAAGGAGGTCATGGCATCCATGTTATAGAAGCCCCCTAAGGTTTAAGTGGCCATTTGGTGGGGTGCTCTAAGAGCCCCCGAGCCCTGGTGGTCCACCGCAAATAGGATGCTTGGTGACGAGATCGAGGTTCAAGTCTGACCATATATGGACCGCTCGGTACGGCACCAAGGTTCAAATTCGACCATCTTTAGGCTACTCAATTGCTGGGACCGAGGTTTAAATTTGACCATCTTTCGACCGCTCGGTTGTTGGGATTGAGGTTGAAATTTGGCGTCTCTAGGCCGCTTGATATGAGGATAAGGTTTTGTAACAGGTGAATATGAATTCACCAGACTTAGGGGTAGTTTAGATTGTCTGTTTTTATGCATTATTATCCAAGCATGCATTCATATGAGAAGGTGCACATGAATAAACAATAATTATATTAAGTGTAATATGATGCATTTTTAAGCATTCGGGATAATGCATGCCAACCTTACCTAGGCTCAACTGAGATCCACTAGTAGTATTTTTCGAGGTGGGTGGCATTCTAGGTCTTTGGGACTAATTTACCACCCTAGGTGCATAACTTGTATAACTCATTCCGAAGGATTACTGAGACGAGGAATACTCCTTCCCAGTGCGGGAAGAGCTTGCTCCTATGGGTGACCTTTCCCGTTGCCTCTACGCTCCGTAGGACTAAATCCCCTATCTCAAATTGACGAGCTATTACCTTTTTATAGTAGTATTACACAATGCACTACTGATAGGCTACCGTCCTCAGCCATGCTACTCTCGTGCTTCCTCAAGCAGGTCGAGTTGCTCCTTGACCCTTTAGGAGTTGTTGGTCAGGTCAAAGCACTCAACCCGAAAGCTACGCAGAATGTAGTCTCATACTCAAAATATAATCGAAACATGGTCCCATCAGGACATATTCTGAACAAAATATGATCCAGAATGAAATCATATAATCCGAGTTATAACATAATCCAAATGAAATATAATATGAACGGAACATGAATAGAATCAAAATCACATATAAAGAAACATAATTAAAAACAAAATCACATAAGAACGAAATATGTTTTGGAATGAAATTACATATCCAAATATATGAGACTGATCGAATCCCAATTGAGGATAAACTTATGAATCTCAAATGAAGATCAATACAAATCAATGTAGAAAATACAATAAAATCTAAAATATACACAAATTAAAGAATCAAAGACTAAGAAACTAACTTGAGAAAGGGTATAAACATACTCTCTATATAAATTCTTATTTAGACCCATGGGTAAGACCGTCTATATACAAATTCCTATAGACAAGGAACAAGCGACTATGCTTTGTCACCCCAAAGTTGGGTGTAGTTTTCAAGTCTGTCTGTTATATTAGAACATCTAAATATACTAATTTTGTTCAATTATTTTATGATAATTCTTATTAATATACAAATGGGAAGGGTCAATTACATTACAAAGCCTTTTCCTGCCAACAAAAAAGAGTCACAAAGCTTTTACCATTAGGAAAGTGCCACATATCGAATCAAATCACAAAGGTAAAGACCTCAAGTCCCTGGCATCGATATATGTATACCAATGCATAGCCCATGCAAATTTTCATAACTTTTTTCATACAAGTGTACGGATATACAAACATAATATCTCAAATAATTACCTATTTTTTCATAAAATAAATAAAACCCTCAAATATTAGCAAAAATCCAAACAAGATTTCAAAACAACCAATAAATAGGATATGCATATACCAAAAAAAATTAAATATAGTAAATAAAATAGCATACATATATATTAAATCTCTAAATATGAGTAAAGTTTATCAGACATGAAAATAAACCAAAGATAGGGCATAAATATATTTGCTTTAACTTTCAACTAAACAAATCTGACAAAATGATACTCCGAATCACCACTTCTCTTCTTCCTCTTTTCTCTTTCTCCTTCTCTCACTGTAACATTTTAAATATTTTTAATTTTATTATTTTATGAGAATAAATTATCTGATTAGTTGTAATAATTATCTGACTATTCTTAGTAATTATTTAGACACAAAATTTTATAATTAGGCTTAAAATATGAGTTTAAAGTATTTAGATCGTTGAATTGGGTTTAGATATTTGGTCTATTATTTGAGTTTAGTTTAATTAGTAGATTATTTTATTGTGTGAACTTATATATATTTAAATTAGGTAAACATTAATATTTCAATATGTATATATATAAACAAATAAATAAATAATAAATACATGTTATACAATATATAATATGAAAAAATATATATAATGTTATAATAATATTATTATTATTATTAGTAATAATAATAATAATAATAATGAAAGGAAATAAAGGAATAATAATAAATAAATAAATAAATTGGTAAAGAAAAGAAAATAAAGAAATGAAAGAAGGAAAGAAAGAATGAAGGAAGAAGGAAAGGAAATGAGAAGAGAGAGATGAAGGTACCGTGGCAGATTGTCGATAAAGGAGGGAAAAAATCAGTGCTTTAAATGGAAATCCTAGTGATGGGTACAATATACCCTGCCCAGAAAACCGCTCAACCACTTCGTCTAATCCATCGGCTGTTGACTATAGATAAGAATGACCATCCTCCAACTATATAAAGACCCTCATCCCAATAGAAAGGAGGCTCTCTAAAAAAAAAAAAGAAAAATGGGAGAGAGGGAGAAAAGGCCAAAATGGCCAGAGAGCAAGAATCAAGGAGAAAGGCCAGAGAGGAGAATAAAAGAGGAAGATTTGCTGACCAGTCTTCCCAGAGCCATGTGCTTTGTCCAAAAGGTCATACATAAGGAGGCCAATCCTCCATCCCTAGCCCTCTATCCCAGGATGCTTATGCTCTTTCAAGAGGGCTCTCTCTCTCTTCTTAGAAACCTGACTTCCATATTTCTAAGAAACCCCTCAACATTGATCAAATTTAAGACACCCTCAATGGGTGCGCCTCTAATCCATCCATCAATAGGGCGCATCCACACTCAATTCACCATATATGAATCCTCCCTACATATTTTTATACTTTTGGAAAAACATCTGACTTGAGCATCGGAGGATTTATGGTGGGAGCAATCCTTGCCGTCCTCTGACCTCTCGTTTTCAGTTGTATGATGCAGGATTCAGGATCGAGGCTATAGAGACCGAATTCGCATCAAATCAACCAGTATTAAGATCCGATTTGCGGCCCCCAATTCGTAGGACAACCTGAATTCCTAGTACGCAACATTGACGTCGTCTCTGGGAAACGGCCAAAAGGCCAACTTTATTACCAAAAAATACAAAAACAAAACTGATACGAGCACTCTTGTCAAAGAAACCACTTCTGGCTGTCTCACAAATAGCCATGAATGAGACCAACAGACTCAGATATTAATAGCTGAATGTACAGTACATCCACTGCATGCTCTTTGCGCCCGTGATCATCGAAGACTGGGGACTCCTTCAACTGCCCCCTGTGACTTCAAAAAGAAAAAATGAAGAAAGAGCCCGGCTCAAAAAACATACATGCCAAATGTCAAAATCTAGGTGGCTCAAATAATCGGATTTTATTTGAGACAGAAAGTTGAGGGGCAACATCATTGCCACACCTAAGGTGGCCGGCAACCTTTTTAATGATAAAGAGGTTCATACACTATTGCAATACAATCTGCTGTTTAAATCTTATAGGTGAGCCATTTCGTTGGAGCAATAAGTCTGGTCAAAGAACCCGATAGGACTTGTCAAAAGTGGTCATGCTGGGAGCTTCAGTCTAAAGTGGCCATGCTGGGGGATTCTCCTTCATCACCGGTCTCCAACATGCCATTAAAAAAAAAAGAGCCCAAATTTGGCCCCATAATCGATTTGACTTTGACTAAGTCAAACCGGCTGTATCCCAAAAAAAAAAGCCTGAATTCGGCCCCATATCCGGTTTGACTAAGTAAAATCCGCTGCATCCAACATAAAAAAAAGGGAGGAAAAACGATGAAAGGCAGGATTGCGGTGAAGCAGGCAGGAAAGAACTTAAAAGAAGAAGGAGAAAGGAGAGAGGGAAGAGAAGGAAGAAAGGGAATGTCCAGAGCGGCAGCGACTACCGTCTCCCGAGGATACACCACCTAGATTGGACGCCAGCGAAGCCCACTCTATTTTTTCCCCTCCAATTTGTCTCCGATTTGTGTCGTAATGTGAAGAAAGGAAGGAGATCGTGAGCCACGAGAAGCCACAGTCGCTGTTGCTGCCATCACCATTGCAAAATCAACTAACCGAAGCAAGTAAATCTTCCCTTTATCTTTGTGGACACTAGTATTGCATTTGCATGTGGTGGATTTGAGGAAGATCGGCAAAAATTTTTTGTGGGTTCTATGGTGAGGCGCCGTGGAGCAGAACAGAGGACCGCTAACGGCGCTTGCATGTATTGTTGTCGTCGTCATATGGGGGTTATCGCCGTGACCGTTGGTGTCGCTCATACCGCAACCACCCTTCACCGGTGTTCATCATCATCACCTCTTTCCCCAGCAGCCCTCCGCTCCGGCACTCCCTCTCTCACGCAGTTGGCTCATTTTTCACTCCGTCATTCAACATGTGTTCTACTCGTGTGGAAAATCGGCGCCCAAACCAGCGCCACAAGCAACTCACTCCAGCATCAATTTTGTGGGTTTGCTAATTGGGCGTCCAACTGGTTGAAATCTGCTCTGGCGCCCAAAATGGCAATCCGGAAGTTATCTTCAGGCCAATCCTAGCCCACTCTAGCGCCCAAAAAGACACTCCAGATGATTTTCACTCAGGCGCCCAAAAAGCACTCCGGTTGATTTTCACTTCAGCATGCAAAAGCCAGATCCACTCCAGCCAGCTTGGGCCACTCTAGTGCTCAAATTACTCTGGCTCTCCACTTTTCTCTCTGCTGGTCAAATTGACTCTGGCACTTCCCTTCTCAATCAACCGGTCCAGAACCACTCCATCCAGAAGCGTTGCACCCCACTCAAATTCCACTATGTATTTCTGTCTCTCACTCAGTGGGCCAGTCCACTCCGGATCTCGTTCTCACATTCGGCCGGTTCAGATTCTACTCCAGCAATTCCTCTCTCATTTAACTGTTAGGATTCAGTCCGGCGCTCCGTTTCTGAAACAAGCCAGTCAAGATTTACTCCAGCAGCAATTCAACCAACCCAGATTTGCTCTGGCGCAGGGGACCCTTCCAGTGTTCTGTTGAACATAAAACCGGACCAGGTTCCATTCCGGCGACCACAAGACACTTTGACAGACTACCACTCCAGTGCCCAAACTACTCTGGCTCTACACTTCCTCTCACACACAGCCGGTCTAGGTCCACTCTAGCACGCAGATATGAACCGCCGGTACCCACATCTAGTCTACTTGAGAACACTCCGGCCAGATTAAGTCACTCCTGCATTTAACGTGTATTTTGCTGGTTTGGATGATCAAACATCCAAACGGGCGCCAGAAACATCCCCGGTTGGCATCCTGATTTAACTAATCAGGAATCCAAACCGACATCAGGATCCAAACTGGAATCCAGTTCAACGTTCATTCTGGAATTCAATAGAACACACCATTTCGGTATTTAACCGGTTCGAAGTTCATTCTGAAATTTGCGAATGAACAATGGCACTATAGCTGCTTTTATAACCCATTTGTGCTTAAGCGCCACTCAAATGCACTTCAAGCGTGACTCTTACAGGAATTGGCACTCGAGCGCTGCCTCAAGTGCCATCGAATCTATTTTCTGTGCGTAGGAGCACAGTGGGTGCACCTTAGGTGCTAGCTTGCCTGTTCTGAATTTTTTTAAAATTTTACAATATACAATCATTTCAGATACATCCAATTTACCTAAAATAATATATAATACCAAATTAAATTAAATGGGAATTGGGTATTAGACATCATGCGTGAGTCAGATGCAAATCAAGTATGACCATGCATGTATACCCATCAAGCGTGTATTAGGCGCCAAGATAGTGGCTGAACAGCGCATGAGAGTCCCTCAGTTGCGCATTTGGCACTAGCAATTCGCCAAAGCGACGTGCGATCACTTTTCAGGTTTGAATCAAGTATGAGCAATCTGCCAAAAGTATGCTCGAGTTCAGTCATGCGTTATTCTGGTGCAACCCTTTTGCCCAAAATATGCATGTGCTTGTGTCAAGTGCCAATCAGACATCACTTAATACAATGTGAGCCGATTAGAATATTGATTTTGATCTAATTCTTTATTAGACCTCAAAACTTTTATTTTCATAATTTAATTAATCATGATAAAATTATATATTAAAACTTATTCCTTATAATAAGCTAGACTGAATGTCACATGACTCACTCCTAACCCTTACATGAGTGCGTCTTATATAAAATATCTATGCCTAATGTACGTTCAAACAATGTACATATATATTTGGGATAGAATATTAGTGCCTATAACTGATTTTACATCATTCTAAGTTGACTTTGAGAGAAAAGAATGAAAGAAAAGAAGAAAAGAGAGAGAAACAAAGAGAAAGAGAAATTAAAGAAAAATAAAATCTTTTAGAAGACAAGTAAATTCAAACATCTTAATCTATTGTTGCTATTTATTTCTAATTTTTCTGAGTATTTATTATTCTAAATGGTCATGCATATATTATTTTTGTACATAATCTAATTTTATTTTTTATTCATGTGATCTGTGTAACCCAAACCCGAATTGCTTGACCAAACTTGATCTTGCAATGTGAAAATCCAAATTATAAATAATCTTTATAAATATATCATTAAATAAAAACATCCGTAATTAAATTCTACAAATGGGATAATAATAAATATCTATAAAATAAGTATCCCGTGAACAAAATTCCGATAATATGTCCAAAATAAAATACAATTAATAAGTCAACCTCAAAAACTTCTTTTTACGAAACTCCTAATTGTGAGATCATTTCTACTTGAAATTTCTTCAGCAAATATTCAACCTCTTCTGACCTGCTATCAGTTCTTTACTCTAAAACAAATAAAACGAAAGGGCGTGTCAAATATCCATTAAGTAAAAAAGTCAATTCTAATTGAATACAACCCAATATATTGAATAATAATATCAATACAAATAAATAATTAACCTGAGATCAGTTAATAATCATCTAAAATTTAATGATATAACGTATCAATGACTCAAAAGCCACACAACAACAAAATATCAGGTATACAATTACGATTTTATCAAATTTAAATATCAATAAGGGTATAGATTCTATCGAATCAATCTCAATATGGGTCCCAACTATATTAAATATCATAATAATCTCTCTTGAATATTATACATCACTATGAAACAATAACTATGTACCCATTTTTAACAGTTAGGTAAAACCATGAGGTACTAGTACTCACAAGTTTGACATATGATAAATTCTAAGGTCTAAGGATATTTTACCAACTGTAGTGTAATATAAATCTAAATCCGTACATACAATATTCTCGTCATTTTGTTGGAGAAACCTAAAATATGTTACGCATGTATTCCTATTGTCCAACCAGGATTTATGCCCAAACGGGTATAAAATAATCAATCTCAACTCAAATGAATAATATTATCATTGCCTAGTTGGGTAAACCCAATATATGCGGCGCACAAATTCTTGTGGTTCAATTGGAATCTGCATCTAAATGGGCATAAAATACTCAATCTCAACCTATCAAACCTAACACCCCCCTTGATATGATATTTATCAATATTTTACGCATAAATATTCACAATGCTATAAATATTTTTCTAAATAACCTCAATCCTTTAAGGTATACAAATTAATATCATATAATTATAAATATACCACGGTATCATAAGTTATTCCTTGATACTAAGTTATAAAAAACTAAGAAATCTATATAAGCTAACTAAGTTAGCACGAAAAATAGACTACTGAAATTTTATCAAAAGAATCTAATGATAATTAATTATCTAATCGAGTCATAAACATTTGTCTAATCTTTCCGTCTACTCCTGTATACAATTATTATTACTAAGATTATAATTTAACTCTTACTTGACACTTAATAATCTCTTCAACTAGTCCCAGACAATAGTTCAATTGAAATAATAGTGTATCCTTAATTTTTACTGTACACCAACTTTTTTTTTTTGGATAAGTACACTGTACACCAACTTATAATCTAAAAATATATATACATATATTTACATATATAAATATATAAATTAATGGGTTAAGTATATATATTTATTCATACACATACCTTATACAAACTATAATAATACACACACACACATAGCCGTATAACTACAGATATATGTCCGCATTCAAACGCCACATGCTAATATATATTTACATGTATATATCCCTACCAAATATATATATATATATATATGTATGTATTGTCACATCCTAAAACCCCATATCAATATTTATTAATGGAGTTAATCTATCTGATCTTAATTAGTCATATTATTAAGTTAATCTGTAGTCCTAAATCGACCTTGAACGTGAATTATATATCGATAACAACCGACCCAATATATGATAACTAGTCAAAATATAGGATCTAAAATTATCATATCTGAAAGTATCCTGTATACCGACTACAACATGACATTAAATCATACGTAATGAGATATCTCTAAACAAAATCAAAGTAAATAACAACCACGATTAATTGTTGTTAAACAATCCAACATCCCACTACACGGCTGACTATAATATCACAATAAATAGAATAATATAGAACTGTTCAACCAGGGAAAAAGTAAATGTTCTAAAATTACTATTTTAAAATATGATGTAACAACTAATTCTATCAAAATTCTAGTGTAATTTTTCTCAAATTAGCTCATCGACCATAATCTCACCATTAAGTACCCGAATCAATTAATTTGAAGGGGTTAGCAAAAACTAAAAAAAGAAGCAAGTTGAAAGCTCAATAAAACATATAATTTATACAGTTAAATGTACAATTTATATTAAAATATGTCAAAAGAAATAATAAATCAAATTTAGATGCAATATTATAAATTTTTATAACAAATATGTACAGCTTTCACATTTCCATTTCTATTTTTAATCTAAAACATACCATGCAAATTTTATATTTAAACATGTCATTCTTATGGAATAAGGGCCACCAAAGCCTTACCGATTAATGAGCAAATAATCAAAATCCGAATTATATTTATTTTCATATAAATAAAGGCTTTACGCTATTATTTAAGAATCGTAAGTAGGTAGTCGTATATATAACCTTATAAATGATGTTGAACATCGCTTTCACCCTATGGATGATGGGTTAGAATCTCGATGACCACTATAATATATTAATACATACCATAATATACCACTATTGAATTTCTTACAATAGTCATATGCGTACACAAATAAAAATTCTTTACAATTTCGTATAATTCTTATATTTTCTTATTTCGAAGAAAATATTTGTAATCCTTTAATAAATTATAGAGTTTTTCATCAAATTTTTTCAATTTCTTATTATGCAATACTTTCATTTTCTATAGAAATTAAAAAAAAAACTTAATTTAAAACACGTAATCTAATATTATAAAATTTTTAAATAAAGTTGTAGAAAAATCAATAACAATGTGGGATTTCAACATTTCATTTCAAATAGCATACATGTAGGGATAGATTTATGAAATTTTAGAATAAGCAAAACATATAATTAATAGTTTTAAATCTACAAGAACCTTGTATATAAAATTTATAACATATTAAAATATTAAACCAAATTCTCAACACAATTATAAACATATTTACGGAGGACTAACTTAACAAACTAATGTACATTAATTAAGAATATGATTTTTATAAAAATGGAAATGAGTGAGAGTGAGAATTCATATATATAAAACTTAAATATTTTTGCTATCAAATTATAATGTATATAAGTATTTAAAATAATAAATACTCTAAGAAGTGAAAAGAATTTAACAATAAAAAAAAGGAGGCTTGGTATGTACTTGTTTTAACTTTAAATTTATTAAAATTTTGTTTAAAATCACTTTAATTGGCCATGTTTCACTTTCTTCCTCTTTCTCATTCTTCTTCTCTTCTCTCTCTCTCTTCTTTTAAAATTTAACAAAAATGATTGAAAATCAGTTAAATATGACTTATATAGTAGGTTAGCATACGTGCGCTCGTCCGGCATGTAACGGGTGCCATGGCGAAACACTATGACACGCTAGCATCACATCGGATACGTTTTAGGCGTTGACATTTTATTACAACACATTCGAATGTCTCTTGGGCACGCATTAAGGGTGAACACACTGAAAATCATGCTCAAACTTCGATTAGGTGCAACCTCTCTGCTTAGGATACATATGTGCGCACGTTAGGTGTCGGTCAAGCATTCTTCAACTCGATATGACCCAATTTAAAGTTAATTTTTTCTCAATTATTTATCATTTGACTTTAACTTTATTTATCTTAACTTAATAAATTATAATTAAAATTTAAAATTCAAAATTCATTCTTTATATATATATATATATACACATCAATTATATATACACACACACACATGCATCAATTATATTCGTATATTAGCGTACTCTTGTTCATACGCCCAGAGATATGTCCAATACAGTGGCAAGTTGTGCTCAATGAGAAAGTTGAAGGATTAAGAGACGGAAAGAGAGCGTGTTTATTATTGTTATTATTTTTATTATTATTTCATTAATGAAATAACTTCATTTATTATCACATTGGGTCAATAACCCAATAAATTCGAGTTGACATATCTTATTGTTAGATGATCTCATTCTTATTCCATTAAACTTTTTATGAAATTTATCTTAAATCTATATAAACTATGTTTAAATACTAAATTTCTACAACAATACTCACATATGTGTTAAATTTTATTTTATTGCTCTTGTATGTCTTCAAACTCTACATATATGTTTTCGCATTTCCTAATTTCTTATATAGTTGTTCATATATATTTTATATTTAAAATAAATTGATAAATTCACATTAACCATATTGATTTCCTACAATTTCTATAATAAATAAATTTTATATTAACCATATTTTATTCTCTTGTTAGTTTATATATAGGAGGTCATTTAGCTATTGGAATAGATAACAAATGCATTTTCTCTTTAACTCACCTCTCCCTCTCCCCCCCCCCTCTCTCTCTCGATCCCTTTGTTAGAATTTTCCCTCTATTTCCCTTTCCCTTTCCTATTCTCTTCTCTTTGTCTCTCTGATTATCTGTGTAAGTTGTCTTCTAACATCATCAGACCACCGTTGGAGCCGACCAACATCTGAATAAAAATTTTACATAAATTTGATGATAAGCTTATTTTTTCGGTATGAAAAAATCTAAAAATATAGTCATATTTGAATATAGCTTTCTTACAATGGCTATTCCTCCAACTATTACCTTTCAAAGGTTGTATTCAATCTTAGGGATATTCCTATCTGAAATTTTAAGTTATATAGAGTGCTTAGATAGTGAGCAAAAACTGTATAGGCAATCTAGATTATATTTGAAATCAAGATTATGTTTTAATGGTTTCAACAATGATAGATTTGACATGAGAGATACATAGTAAAAATAAATTGTTTTGGTTCAATATTGATTCTAAGTCGTGATTGATGCCACCTAAACAGTAGCTTCTTGTTATTGACTCGAAAAACACTTGAGGGCACTTGGTTGTTTCACCTGACTAGCATCGGAACGGTTTTCATTATGCTGTTTTATTTGGGACCCATAAAAAGATCAAAAACAAAAAGGAAAAAAATTAGACCAAAAGTTTGTTGGGTCTAGTCACTTCCTTGTGGGTAACCCAACAAACTAGTTTGTCATCGAAGGATTTGTGGAGAATAAATCCGGAGCACTGTTTCCGGTCAACAGGACGTTGATCGGAGGAGACCAGTGGACGGTCAATGGAGATTGACCGGCGGACAGCCAACTGAATCCGGTAACAGGAGGTTGACCGTCTAAGAGCTGCAGGAGCACTACTGGACGGCGGATGGGCAACTGGAAATGGTCAAGAGGAAGTTGACCAGATGACAGCAAAAGACGGTCAACGAGGAAGTTGACCGGATGGCATTGAAGACGGTCAATGAGATGAGACTGGCTGAGAAGGCCGAAACTTATCAGTTGGTATTACTGGTATGAAATCGCCCACGAACATGGCTGAGTGCACAGTAGCGTCCGGGGATATAGGTTGTGCACAGTGACGACCGAGGACATGGGATGTCCGAGGTCGTTGTCATTACCTAGAGACCACGGAATGATGGAGGACTCTTGTGATGGCCAAAGGGCACAGAAGATCTGGGAACTTGGCTGCAGCAACAACCGAGGACGTCGTGAAAAGTTGGCAGCAAATTGTGGACAGCTGGCAGCAAGTTGTGGACAGTTGGCTCTGCAGAGCATGTAACAGACCTGCAGTCTGTGTAGGCCGTCTGTGCAGGTGGCAAGTTGTAAAGTTAGTGGGCAGGTTGCAGAGTTAGTGGGCAAAGTAGTGGGTGACAGGTGTTTAACCACACGCAACCTGCCTATTGGTTGAAGGCATCCAGGCAGACTACATTATATATATGCATGCTAGGCATGCTGTGTGGTGCGCGCGCAAGACGCCATGAGAGTGACCATTGGGTGACGGAGAAATCACCATGGGCGAGCGTTCGCCAAGGGCTTGTGTAGCTGGTCGCTGAGTGAGGGGTGAAACGGCGGGCTGCCGTTTCACCGACATTTATAAAATGTAGAGAGGAGTGTACTACCAGTGAGAGGGAGAAGAAAGAAAAACAGAGAGTAAAAGAGAGGAGTGTTTCCTGTTTATTCCGGTGAGGTTTTTCTTTGTTATTCTCAGGTGTGTAGCAGATGCTCCTTCTCGATGGTTTGTAACCCATTTTACATTGTGGATTTTATCGGTGGACTATGTATCCCGTGGTTTTTCCTCTTGGATTTGGGAAGGGGTTTCTACGTAAAAAATATTGTGCATCCCTTATTCTTTGTTCCTACTAAATGGTGGCTGTCGATGATTGGGGGTTCGAGTTTTCTGCTGCTGCCTGATCTGGTGGATCCGGATCTTCCGACCCCAACAAAGTTGAGCAGCTTTCTTACGAAAATAAAAAATGGAAGAGATAAAAGAACAGTAGCATAAAAACACGCATACAGTACAACAGATCTTGAGATTAACATGGTTGCAACACAGTCAACAAGGCAAACGGATGAACCATAAATTGCTAAGTCTTTTTATATAATACACATAATTGTGAAACTATATATACATATATATGTCATTGTAGATTCCACGATTAAAGATGGTCACCAAGTACCGCATTTTGAACTTTTTTAAGGATTGGACATTTTCGTCAGCAGCTCATAAGCTCTCTTCTATGACTTGGGCTTATTCCTGTGGCCCAGATCGGAGAAGAACTGAGCAAGGAAAGCAAAGAGAGCAGCGAGAAAGCTACAGAGCCATGTACCTAGAAAGCAGACGAACCACGAGAGAAAGCAGAATGCTGTGTCTTTGAAAGTATGCTTTGGGAGGTGGCTTCCATCTGAGATGAGCAGCGCCATGTAAACAGCTTCTGCTAAACTGTAAGCAGCAACTGGGTCAAACACCTCTGGTGCTACCCCATATTCAGTGACGCATGAAATGTCATACACTCCCATAGTCTCCGATATGCCGAGAGATTCACAAATTTTCAGACGCCCGTCGATCCTCTCATCTGCCGGTAACTTGTCACCCTGCGTCAAAATTAAGATCGGATTTCCATCTGCAGACAAGTAAACCCTTAATTTAGTGCATATAAATTCAGTAGCTGATTGGCTTTCCTATACATGTTAGTTAAACTCCGACTGTCATTGTTGGCTTCAGCTCCATTAACGAGCAGCGTATGACAAATACTGATTTCCCACACAAAGCCACCAAGGCCGAACTCTAGGTGTATGATCTCATCCTTAAGGACCATATACCAAAGAAATTCAAGCATGGAGCAATATATAGGAAACTCTTGATTGGGTTTCCTATATATGTTAGTTAAACTACAACTGTCATTGTTGGCTTCAGCTCCATTAACGAGCAGCATATGACAAATACTGATTTGCCACACAAACCCACCAAGGCCGAACTCTAGGTGTATGATCTCATCCTTAAGGACCATATACCAAAAAAATTCAAGCATGGAGCAATACGAAGTAAACTCATGACCGTGGACCTAACTGCAATGCCCTTACCAGCAGCATTAACCAATTAACCATGTTGTTTTACTCAAGGGTCGTGGTGGTTACACACTTCTACAAAAAATTTAGTGCAGAAATAAATAGGAGAGTCGACATAATGTTGTCACAAACAGAAAAATTTAAATGATCAAAGATCCGAAAAATTTAAATGATCAAAGATCCACCAAAATATGGAACTCCTATATTATCTATATGGATGTTCATGGACCTGTTAAACTAGTTCATGAGCTCCCTGAAAAACTGGGCCAATATATACTACTGGATTTTTCAAAATATAGTAACAGTGACAGCAGGGCCATTGTGTCTGAGAGGAAGATGCTCAGAAAGCAAAACATTTTTATCTGAGAGGAAGATGCTCCAATGTTTAGTGTTTCTCGCATATTTTCAGTCGTCACATATGAATTCAGACTGTAGAAAATTTTAGGAACCAAAAGATAAGATTTACAAACGAAATCTTATGTTTGCACGCTTTTGCCATGACAGCAAAGCCTGACAGATAGAATAGAGTGTCAAGTCGCAAGGCGTGAATATGCAGCCGACTAATTGTAAATGGAGCTCCCTCTTGGTCCTTTGGCTAATTGTAACAGCCACATAATTATAGATCATTTACATATAGAATGAGAAGGGCGGCCAATGCAGAAAGCTACAATATTGTAAGGTGTGGAATGGGGTAAGATGTACAAAGTATGACTCTCACTTTAACAAGAGATTATTTTTGTCATAGTTTTTAATAACGGTGTCCTTTTGTCGTTGTCTGTAAACGTAAAGGTGGCCTTGTCATAACGTAAAGGCCACCATGCATTCACGAATGTGTTGTCGTAGTTGCAGTGCACATCACTGTTCATACTTAAATATACATTCAGTGGCTCAAACAGAATGGAGTGATCTTACCATTTCCGTAAGGCTCGCCCTCAGTTGACATCTGAATGCTATGTGAAAACTAAAAATGGAAATCAACAAGGATCTAACAAGAAAGCTTACAACTTGTTCTCAGAGAAGAAGAGCAAAACACTTCTCTAATGGCCTCCAATGGCTGGGGATCATCGGCTTGCAGAGCCTTATAAATCTCTGCAACGTTGGCCACTACCATTACGCAATTTACTTTCCTCTTCACAAATTTGGATGATGCTCTCAATAATTGAAAGTCCATAACATCCATACTTTCAACACCATCTCTTGATCTATAGCAAAGCTGGTTATGATGGATTCCGTCATCCATCCACCGTGACAGTTCATCAAGACTCTCAGCTACCTGATCATAGCCGAACCCTTTTGAGTCAAAAATGCAGAACCCACTTCTCATTGACCTCAACACATTGTGCTCTTCCATGAACCTGCAATCTGAAGAGCTTCCTCTTAAGCAACTGAATCTATGATACATCTGGAAATTCATTTACTCATGTTTTTTATGGTAATGAAAATATTCATTGCCCAGTTTCACGGGCTTTCGAAAATTTCTAGGTGTATGACCCCACCTTCTAAGACCATGCATCAGGTAAGTTCAAGTACGTAGTAGCTATAATCGAGCTCGTGATAACGTATCTAATTTCAATGCTGCGAGTAGCATTTAGTTTTCGGCAACATGTTAAAATATTCTCAAGCATTAAAAATTAATGTCCAAACTCACCTAATCAACAGCTTAAACCTTCAAGTCTAGTGATAAATTTAGTATTAGAGTCCATGTTTGAATGATGCTTCCAACTTTGATGGACATTTTTGCATGAAAGGGTGCATGAAAGAATATAAAACCAAAGTAAGCATATTCATCGCATTAAACATTCTGGTCAACCGATAATTTGACAGTGAAAGCATTCAATCATTGCGCGGAGTGACTGATTTCAAGGCTTGGCATTAAAGCCCTTGATCATGGTAGTCACTGATTTCTTACCAATAAATCAAGCTGGAGAGGAGTTATTTCTGGGTATTTTGACCAATCGATGCCAATAGTTATGATCCTATATGGGGAAGCTTATCACCATTGGATAGGAACTATGCATAGAAGACAATCAAGCACATGAATCAGCAGTAGAGGAGAAGAATCATAAGCTAGGCAGCCAAAGACAAAATCCGCAAACTACCTCTAACCAGTCAAGGATTGTATAGAGGCAACCACAAGTTGTAAAGGTTGTTGTAGGTTGAAATCATTGTAAGATCTGTTAGGACTCAGCAATGTGCGTTTAAACTGTCATTTGCTGTAGAATTGAAATGAGATAAATAGAGAATGAAAATTTTTGAAGGAAAACTCAGAATGTTTTCTGCATTCTAGAAAGGCAAGTGTATTCTATATTTTTTATCCTCATTTTAATTGGTTGTTTTAAGAATCCTTCTTTTTTGCCCCAATGAAATTCTGAGATCGTACCTCAAAACCTTCTTGAAGTAAGCTATTTTGCTCTATTTCTCCCTTGATTTGTCAGTAGTTTCATTCCCTGTTTTCTTGAGGGAAATCTGAGATAACATGTACTAAGTCTCCATGGAACCAGGGGCCCTGCGTCGCAGAGCCATAGGGAGGGGGCCGTTGGACCCCGTTTTAATATATATATATTTTGAAATCGAAACTGTGCACGTGCAAATGGGTTCGCACGTGCACAGTTATATATATATTTTTTAATTTGATCTGGAGAAATCGCAGCCGTTGAATTGAAAACAAATCCAACAGCTGCCAGCTTTCACAATTTTAAAACAAAATCCTAGCAGGGTAGAACGAAGAACGAACAAAGAGGGAGAGAGAAAGAGAGAGCAGAACGAAGATAGAGGGAGGGAGAGAAAGAGAGAGAGAGAGAGCATTGCCATCTTCGTCATCTCCCTCCATCTTTGTAATTCTTCTGCAACCTTGTAAGCCAAAACCCTAACCACAAGCAATTTGGAGACTTGCCTCGATTTCAGGGTTTTGCTTCGTTGTGGCTCGCGTTCTACTCTCTTCGGTTCGCGTTCTTCCTCTGCTTGGGGTTAGGGTTTTGGCTCACAAGCAGAAGAAAGACGGAGATGGAGGGAGACAAAGAAGACGCACACTGCTTTTTCTCTCTCGCTCTCTCTTCGTTCGGTCAGCTCTCTCTCTCTCTATTCGTTCTTCCTTGTTCGTCTGGGCAGAACAAAATCAAGCGGTTAGGGTTTTTGATTTGGGGGAGGAATATCCACCATTGGATTTAAAACAAACCCAACGACTGCTATCTCCCTTCTTCAAATTAAAAAAAAATTAACACTATGCGTGCACAGTTGACATTTAAAAATATATATATATTGAAACGGGGGCTGTTGGATAAAATCCAACTGCCCCCATTCCGCTGCATTGGCTCTGCGCCGCAGAGCTGCGGCGCAAGGCCCCTCATTCCAAGTCTCCATACATGTGTTTAATTATGTTCTTTTGTAAGACAAACTTTAAGAGATTACAACAATTTATATAGATTACTAAAATTATTATGTTATTTCATAATTTTATAATACAAAAACAAGCATTATAAATAAATTTGAATTCATGTCAAAAGTGTTTTTTCCTAGAAGAACTAGGATCTGGCTTCTCCACCTTGACCCGCCATGTCTCTCTTTCATCTTGAGAGGGTTGAGAATATTATGAGAGGAAAGTTTTATCATTTATAATTATTTTTTCCTGGTGGAGTCATTTATATTCAAATTTTAAAAGAAAATTTAAAAACCTTCCCCATAAAATAAATCTTAAAAAACTGTCCACTTATAATCTAGAAAAATCAACAATATCATCCTACTATAAATAATGGATAATTCTGTTATTTATAGAATTAAAAAAGAACCAATCACTTAATAATAGAAATATCCTTCTTTTTATCAAAAATCAAACTAATTAAGGAAATAATTTTTCTAAGAAAATATAACTATAACATATGGAATCATATTCTATAATCATTTTAATAAATTACTAATATAAATCACATTATATGGGACAATAATTATAATATTCTCTCACTTAACCTATATGATGATAATATAATTATTAAAATCTCTAGTAAACTTTAAATGCATATCATATCAATCCTTCAACGGTTAAATCATCGTAATACTATGGCCAAACAATCTATATGTGCAAGTCATAAAAGCTTCACATCAAAAGTGATATGGTTCCTTCCATTTACCACAATATTAGTAAACAATTTGACCACAATCTAAAAAAGAGAATAATATCAAATTAATAAAATCCAAAATCTCATTCTAATTTATTGATTTTAACTCATCTTTTAGAGTATCAATTTATTTGGAAGAACATCTATATTCTATGGCCTATCTATGTCAAACCATATCATTAATAATCCATAGATCAAATTCTAATTACTACATAATTATCCAAAATAGTTGATTTCTTTTCACTATGAAATCTCCTTAATTGTATTTCTAGTGATTGTACTACGATTGAATCAACAGCAACAACTTCATTATGGAGTGGCTGATCATTATTTGCTTTTCAATAACAGTTAGAATGATATTCGTCGAAGTATATGTATGGAGTATTGTACCCCAACTTTTCAAATTTTCACTTTATATGAAACAACACTTCCATTGTAGTTACCATTGATGGGTACACCAAAAATGGGCTCGACCCAAAAAGTCAACGGAGGCCCAAGGCAGTGGTCAACACATTGACGACCCAATTGAAAAACAGGCCCAAAAGCTGGAAAGCCCAGGACAATCAACGTTGGCGTTGACTATCCTGGCGGCCAACTCACAAGCAGGCGGTCAACTCAAACGTTGACCGTCTGCTTTACGCGCATTGGGCCCAAAGAGGCTTACCACAGTAATGGGCATGGTATACTCAGGCTCATAGCCCATCAGGTGGTTAATAACTGACGTCCTTCACAAGGGCGGCCAACACGCACGCAGGCAGTCAACTCGAACGTTGATCGTCCATGTTTTGCTTGTTGGGCCCTAATGAGCCCTTCTACAATAACGGGCATGACCCGTTTAGCCCACGAATCATCAAAAGGCCAACAACGGCTTTTCAAGGATATTCCATGATCCCAACTGGCGCTAAAAAGGATATTAGCAATATTGGCGCCTCCCATATAAGGAAGGCGCAAGATTCTCTCCAAATCTTTGCCAGCCCAGGCTTTCCAACGGCAACATGCGCGGAAGGAAAGTGTGCGGTTTGGAAAGCTGTTAGCTGACTCACATGGAAACAATCACGATCAACTTTGCAACTAGCATCTGCCCCAGAAGGCAAGCCAACCACAGAGATCAGGAGGGCGATCACTCCTTCCAAAGAAGAAGGGTCGTCCTTTCAGTTACAAAAAAAGCCATTGAATCATCATTTAAGGCACGCTTTCTTCCATACTTTCAATCGCATACTCCTTCTTGACGGCATCCAATTGCATATGCTTTCTAGGGACGAATTCTGATCTATGCTTTCATTGAGAGCTCTGAGAAATCTGCCTTCACTGCCACCTTCATCCTCCAAAAAACCCTAAGGCAACAAGCGGACCCTGACGGCCGTCTACTGCCTTCCCACCTTCCAAATTCAAGAAAACCTCACGTCTCTCTTACATCTAGATCAAATACTCAAACTTTCTCTCTCTCTCTATTTTCAGTTTCTTCCTTTTGAAAACTGTTTTACTGACTTGAGCGTCGGAGTGTTTTCGGTGGGACAATTTTTCGCCGAACACGCTAACCTTTTATTCTGTTTAGTGGTGTGCAGGATCCAACTCAGGGAACGGAGTCGGAGCTATGACAAAATGATCACCCGAATCTGTTCGAAGTTCGGATCCAGAGACGCATCAACCATTAATAATTAATTTAATATTTTCCAATTTTATGATTTATACCTTTAATATTTCTATAGATAATTTGCAAAGTATCCACTTACAATTTTAAAATTTAATTTCTTTTTATATAGATTATACATTCTAACATTCGCTAGCTAATCTAAACATGTAGGTGTTTTAAACTCAATTTCTTTCTAATTTCTTACTAGGAAATTAATTTAAAATGCATATAGAAGTCTTAAAAATTTTCATTCATAAAACTAGATAATAAAGAATTACTTATCATATTTTAAATAAATAAATGTATAGAGGAATATCAATATGAGTAGTGTCACTATAATCTACATTTTTTAGTATAATTACAACACATAGAAAGACTAATATGGAAAAACATAAATATAAAAAAATATAAATATAAGTAGTATCACTATAATCCATCTTTCGGTATAATTATAATACATTAATAAACCATTATGGTGATTTCACTTTACCTTGGAAGAATTAATAGTATAAATTTTAAATTTAAATAAGTTTATTATCTTGTAATTGATTAATTGTAGCAGTTAAGTTTGAAAATTTTACTTAATACATGGGATATGTATATTTTTATTATACAATTACATATCTACTAAAATATTCTAGTTAGGCCACTTTGGTGAATATTAACCAAATCATAATATAGATGATAATTTGAGTGGCACCTTCAAGTTTCATCATAATATATATCATGATGATAATTTCACAACAATACATACAAACATCTGCATAAAAAGGTTAAGGCATCATACAACATAAAATATTAACATAATAGATAAGTCTGAAACATTAATATTGTTGTAAAGAAAATATTTATCTACAATAATCGGCCCCACTTAAAAGGTGCCACTCAAATGAACATCATAGTGAGATGTTCAAGAAAATGAAAAAAATTTTCAAGACCTCCACACATAAGCAACTATAAGGTACACATTATGCACATGCATATTGCTTAATCAGGGCGTATGTATGCATCATCATGTGCAAGTATCCTATAATCTATACACGTATATGTATCATGTGCGCATTAAGTGTAGTCATTACATAATTAGTACACATGCATACATCATGCGTGCTTCAGGCAGAGGTATATTGTAATCTATGCATGTGTATGCATTGCGTGTGCATTAGGCTCAAGTGTCCTTTATAATTTGCGTATGTGCATGCATCACACGTGACTCTACGTCTTTCACTTTCAGATGAGAATTCAAGGCACAACTCACAAAGGAAATTGGTAGAACAGGATCTAAATTGAAATTATAATTCCATATTAAATAATCCTCTCACAAAAATGGAGAGATTTAGCTTTTAGATTTAGAATGTTATAATCCATATATAAAAATTTAAATAAATTAAAAATAACATAAGTTTATATATGATAATCATGAATCTTTGTTAGGCCCTTTTATGTGTTGGTATATTTCATAACTTTGTCAAATTGTTTGTTGGCGAAGTTACTTTTATTGATTGGAAGCTCTACCTCAAATTCTCGCTTGAAGATCATTACTGCACTCCTCCAGTATCCACGCCTATCCTTCGTTCGAGTTGTGCTCGAGTTTCATATCCAGATGCTTGCGCCGACTGTATGCCCCCTTGTGCTCAAGTAGTATTTTCAGAGGATGTCCGCTTACTGCACGTCAGCCTTGTGCTCGAGCTTTATTTCAAGAGGGTGTCTGTTTATTGTACATCTGCCCTGTGCTCGAGCTCCATTTTCAGAGGGCATGTACTTGCTACTCGCCTGATCTGTGCTTGAGCACTGAGGAACGTTCCGAGTCTAACCCTAATCGCGCATACCTCACGCTCTAGCCACGCTTGAGCGTCGCGGCGCGTATTTTTTCAATGGTCATATTTTTTATTGTATTGTCAGCCACTCTATAAATACTTACATAATTCTTTTTGCCCAAGTTTTTTTGGAACAGCTTTTGAATGGCCATTTCAATGAAAAAGTTCTCACCATTTGTGAATATATTTGCTCCATTTGAGAAAACTTGGCCTCAACTTTTGTACTTCCACTATAAGTTTTCTTATCACATTTTTATATATTCTATACACCTCTTTCCACCTAGTAGCCTTTGTTAGTGACATTAATGGCATGAAAATTGGGCTCCGATGGTGTGTGGTGATTCAATGGCTCATAAAAAAAGATTGACTAGAAGAAAGGGTGGTGTTCAGTTCAGTTGCCGTTGGTAAATTCAATGAGTTTTTTGATAGTGATCACAAGATTGGAATAAGTCGGCAAGATTAGTATGTCTGTACTACCCAATTTGCAAGTTGACTTTTTATACATTCTTTCCTAGCCGTTGAAGGTTGGAGGATTTTACTCAATAGTCATAATTCTCAAGATTTTCCTTCGCTATCAAGAATCTCATCTTGATTATTACTACTTTCATTATTTACTATTCACATATAAACTAGAATATATTTTATATGTTCTATATTCCATAAATTTATTAAGGAGTTGAAACATATTTGTGTTTTGGACATCTAGTCCTTTTTAATGGATATCAAAGACTCACCCCAATCCGTGTCCCCTAATCTAGATGTATATTAGTCAATCACTTTTCGTTCCTCCTTATTTTGATGAACGTATTTGGACCAGCATCCAAATTGGTGGACTCCACTTAGAAACATTATGGGCGATGAACTAAAAGTTCTATCATTGTGGTCAAAGGAAGAATTTGATGCCTACAATAGGAATATTAAGTCGTTGCATGCTATTTTTATGACTATAACCTTCGAAAAGTCTAAATGCATCTTAATGTGTGAGACCTCCAAAGATGCGTAGGATATCCTTAAGATTATCCACGAAAGAACTAAATTAGTTAAAAATTCTAAATTGTAAATGCTTACTACTAGATTTGAGAAAATTAGGATGAAAAATGACGAAGCCTTTAACGACTTCTAAGCTAAATTAAATGACATTGTCAATTCGACATTCAATTTAGGAGAAAAATTTTCTAAGAGTAGAATTATCAGAAAAATCATTCGATTGCTTTTAGAACGTTTTAGACTCAAGGTCACAGTAATTGAAAAGAGTAAAGATCTTGATAAATTAAAGATAGAAGAACCAGGAGGTTCTCTTCAAACATATGAGGACACACACTCCCATAGTAAAAAAAGAATAAATTGATTTCTTTAAAATCTATGAAGGTAGAGAGAGATTGTAACTCTGATGAAGAGTCATACAACGATAAAGACTTTACCATATTTGTCAAAAATGTTTTTAAAAAAGTGAAGAATAAAAATAACAAGTAAATTTTAAAAGGAAATAATATGTTACATAATACAATCAAGAAAGAGAAATAATAAACTAAAGACATTAAAATTAAGAAAGATCAAGAAATTCAATACAATGAATGCCACGATTTTGGTCATATCTGGGCTGAGTGCTCTAATTTTAAGTGTCAAAAAGAAAAAGCCTTAAATATATCTCTAACTAATGATGAAGATGATGAAAACCATGATGAAAAACCCTCGAAATAAGATGAGGTAAATTATATAACCTTTAAAACGTTCATCATTAGTGGTGATGAAGCCATTAGTGTGCAGATGGAATAATTTGATTCTTCTCATGAAGAATCTGATAGTAAATTTGATGGTTTTCAAGAAGTATATAGTAAATTGTTTTGAAAATGTATAAAAGTTAACAAAACTAGTAAATCCTTGAATAGTAAGTTAACCAAAGCTGAAAAGGAAAAAATCAAAAGTTAAAACAAAATTAGAAAGTGCCACTATTAAACATCGTGAATTGAAAATTTTGAATAGTTCTCTAATTCTTAAAATAAAATCCTTAGAGTTGAAACTCAAAAATGTTAATAATGATATTAAAAAGTTCTCTAGTGGTATTGAAAAACTTGATTGCATGTTAGGGTTGGAAAATGTTGTAGGAAATAAAAAAGATTTGGGCTATGTTGAGGATATATTCCAACACGAAACTTCTTCTGAAACAATATTTATTCCCGCCACTAAAATTTCACAGAAAAACTTTAGCATACCTAGAATCACTAAATTTGTACCTAAACATGTGGAGAAAAAAATTGGCTCAAATATTTTACCTAAACTAAATAACCAAACGATCGTAAATAAAACTGCTAAAATTTAATGGCCAACTAAAA
This sequence comes from Nepenthes gracilis, assembly GCA_033239525.1. NCBI lineage: Eukaryota > Viridiplantae > Streptophyta > Magnoliopsida > Caryophyllales > Nepenthaceae > Nepenthes > Nepenthes gracilis. The sequence continues at coordinate 8,826,688 of BSYO01000033.1, forward strand.
CAAAATGCTTATTTTAGTAAGTGATCAAAAAATCTCAGCTCCATGCTTAAATTTGTGCCTACCTGCTATGTATGTAGACAAGTCGGTCATATTCGTCTCCATTGTCATACCATTAATCTGCCATGCCTAAGTTTCTTCACCATGAAGAAAAGCTATTCGGATGTCTATCTGCTCCACTTCCAGCTCTAGGTAGCTGTTAATCCTAGCACATCCCTTATGGAAGACATCCTCACGACTGGAGCAAAGATCTCATCAAAATCAATTCCCTTTCGCTGACTAAAACCTTTCACCACTAGCCGTGCCTGTATCTCGGCTGCTCAGTGTCTTCGGGCATCTTTAGTCGAAAGATCTACCTGTTCTTTAAGGCTCTCTTCCCCTTAGGAAGTTTAACCAAATCAAATGTGTGATTTTTATGGAGAGAACACATCTCATCCTTCATGACTTTTAACCACCTCTCCTTGTTCTCATCCTCCATAGCCTCTTTATAAGTTTCAGGCTTTCCAACATCAGTGAGTATAACATACTCACTAGGCGATAGACGGATGGGCGACCGTCTTTTCATGAGGATCGTTTGACAGGTAGATCCTCGACCGGTTGAGGGATGACTTCATCCTAGCCTTCGTCAGGAGTTATTATTTCCTCTCCATTATGATCGACCGCCTTAGGATCATTGTCCCCGCCTTCCTGAGATGCTGGACGGACAACTTCGACACTTTGTCCGTCCGCTCGTCATCACACTTGGCTTTTTTGCTAATATCCTTGATTGTTTCATCTTCAGCAAATGTTACGTCCCTTGACCAAACAAGTCTTCTTCCAGTTGGGTCATAGAATTTGTACCCTAGCTCATCTTCCCTGTAGCCCAGAAAGACGTACTGCACTGTCTTTGGCTCTAACTTTGTCCTTTCATCTCTTGGGACATGGACAAAGGCTTTACATCCAAACACCCGCAGATGATCATAAGATGGCTCCTTATTCGACCAAATCTTCTCCGGTACTTCACCTTTCAAGGGTTTACTGGGTGACCTATTTATAATGTAGGCCACCGTCTTTAGTGTTTCGACCAAGAAGTGTCCGAGGAGTTCAGCTTCTGAAAGCATATATCGTACTCTTTCTAGAAGTTTGCGGTTTATCCGCTAAACCACTACATTTAACTGTGGCATCTTTGGAAGCGTCTTCTGATGCCTAATACCATATGACTGGCAGTAGACATCAAAGGACCCTATGTATTCACCGTCGTTGTCGCTTCGGACGGTCTTCATTTTCTTGCTCATCTGTTGCTCAATAAGGGTGTAAAATTCCTCAAATACACCAAGGACCTGGTCCTTGGTCTTTACCGGATAGACCCACAGTTTTCTGGAACAGTCATCAATGAAAAAGACAAAATATTGAGCTCCACCAAATGACTTTTCTTTGAATGGTCCACACACATCTGTGTGGATGAGCTCAAGCAGTTCTACCTTTGGGACGGACAAGTCTCCATGAAACGAGACTCTCCTCTATTTGCTGGATAAGCAGTGAGGACACGTCCTTAATCCGTTCTCTTTCACTACGGCAATAAGCTCCTTCCTGGCCAGATGATTCAGTCCGCATTCACTTATGTGGCCAAACCTCCTGTGCTACAAGTCCTCAGTTTCCTTACCGATAGCAGCATTTACATCTCCGGCCGTTGTGAACGCCTTCATGATGTACAGGTCGAAGTACCTTTTTCCTCTTGCCACTTCCAGAGAGCCTCTGGCAAGTTTCCACTCACCTTCACAGAATGTGCTATAATAACCTTCATCATCCAGCCGACTAGCTGAGATGATATTGAGCCTAATGTTAGGAACTTGTCGGACGTCCCTTAATATTAGCTTCGTCTCGTTATTAGTGATTAGCACAACGTCACCTTTGTCGACAATTTGGGATGTTCCTTCATTGCTCATCCTTATCACTCTAAAGTTTCCTGGAGTGTAAAATATGAACAACCCCCTTTTTGACGTGGCATGTAAGGTGGCACCAGAATCAATTACCCATCCGAACTCCTCGTCCGTCAAGTTTGCCACGTTTTCTTCACATGTCACCAGGAGATCGCCTCCTGTGACTATTGAGACGGAGGATTTGTCCTCACTACTTTCCTTTTCTCCTTTCTCTTTTTTGGCGTTCTCACGCTTTCACTTGAAGTACTGCTTCTAGATATGGCCCGTTTTGCCACAATGATGGCACTCAAGGTTTTGATACCTTGAACGAGATTTACTCTGTCCCTTCTCTCCAAGATTTTAGCTTCGACCTTTACTTTGCCCCCTGGACTCGGTCATAAGTACTTCACTATGAGAAGACGTCAAAGCCCCTTATGACCGCCTTGACTCATTCATGAGTAGGGAGGCGATGACCTCGTCCAATTTGAGAGTGTCTGACAATATGGTCATAGGAAGTAGGCAGAGAGGCCAGCGACACCAATACCTTATCCTCTTCCTTGATTACCTCATCAAGGGCAGACATCTGTGTTACAATTCGATTAAAGTCGTCCAAATATTTTTCAAAGATGCCACCTTCTGACAACCGCAGGCCATAGAACTGTTTCTTAATATGAAGCCTGGTTGTCAAGGATTTTAATTTATATCGGCTTTTAAATTTCTCCCACTCCTCCGCCGGATCGGTCAAGCCAAGGATCTCCTGGAGCATGTTGTCCGCCAGGCATAATTTGATAGTGCAATTGGCAAGATCTCGTTTGTCTTGCCAGTCCTCCTCCGATAGGCTTTCCAGCTTATTATCCTTCTTCCTCAGTGCTTTGATTGTTCCTTCTCTAGTCAAGATACTTTTCACCCTCTCTAGCCAGAGGATGAAGTTGCCTTGCCCATTGAAATGTTCTACAATAAATGGCAAGTTCTTTAAGGATAATGATGCCATTCAGTCAGAATTTTCAACCAGTCTCTGATACCACTTGTTAGCGGGTAACGGACGGCCTACTGATCAGAATACGAGAACAGTTTCTTTTGTTGGCCGGAATGGACGGCCAACTTATAAAGCACACGAGTACTGTGAAGTAGAGCCAAGAGAAGTGAAGTAGAGACAAGAGAAGAGAAATGAACACCAAGTTTTATGTGAAAAACTCTTCTGAATTAAAGAAAAATCTACGGGACACTAAGTCCACAAAATTTACTAAATATGAGAAATCTACAAGAGATGAAAATAAGAATAGAGCAAAAGTAAACAAAAGCCCTTACACTTTGTTTTCACTCACAGCTCTCTTTCTTTTCACTTTCTCTCATCTGTTATACTCTTTCTCTTTACTTGACTGGCGTCTTCTTCTTCTTCTTGTTCTTGCCTTATATGTTCTTCAATATACAAAGTGTACATATATAAACGCCCCTTACCATAGCCCAGTTTGGTGGTTGGTGCTCAACTTGTAAAGTCAGCTTGCATGTGCACGCCTTGTCTTGTAGCAAGCGACGCATGTCTACTCCTGCAGACCAATCAACCTTTGGAGTCCCAAGAATAACTTCTACAAACCACACAAAATGGTAGATCAACTGTACACTTTTTGGGTATGACAGTCATTTAGATTTTTTAAATACAGCATGTCAACTCTGTCATCCGTCGCTTCATATTAGTCGGTCAACTACACAGTTGACCAGTCGAAATAGTCCGTCCCACTTCTTCAGGCGACTCACAACTTATGACGATCAATATATTGACCGGAGGAGTTGACCGTCCAGAAGACTTCGGTCAACTTTGTTAACTAGAGTTCCTTCCTTCTAGCACATTTGTGCTCCATTCAAATCATAAGGACTTTCACACGGGAGTGATCTCAACAATCACAAGATTTTAATATTTTACTATGCATTTACACATATTAATGAAAAGCAATAAATTGGGTAATTATGTATTTGCATGTAAAAATTATTACAGCACAGCCAAGGATCAATACATCGTTTTAATTTCTTGTATTGATTTGTGATTAGGGCATGTTTGTCAAATAGTTGTTATGACATTGTGGGTGAGCAGGTTAAGGAAGAGGGATGTTAGATTGGAGAAAATTTTAGTCATATCATCACAACTGTAATTATATAGCAGTATAGAATCACTAACTAAATTTTGTACAATATTACGATCATGAGTTATGTGTTTTATAATATAATTTGTGGTTATTGAAGTGATTTGGAGCATAATATTATCTCTATAAAAGATATAGCTGCCTTTTTTCGCATGGGACCCTTAACCTCATCTGGCAGCTTAATGCTCCTACCTCCCTCCCCGTCAGTTTCTCCTCCCAATTCGGGTTATCTTATACTCCTTTTAAATAGAAGGCCCACTCGTCCTTTTGACTATTATAATTATTTTAAAAATGATGAATAACTGTCACCGAAAAAATATGTTAATATATTATAAAATTCCTTTATCTTATGGTAAAAATAAATCAACGGTTGAGAGGATCCGAAGTATTCCATTTTGGATGACAATGACAAGAAGCCCCACGGCATCCGCTCGCCGACGTCGCCTCTCCGCCCTCCTCTCTTCGGCTGGCTCCCCCTCACCCTTTCTGTACTCCCATGCCTCTTTAATCTAAAATTCTGATTACTTCTCTCACTCTTGACCCAAATCTATATTAAAGACAGTGAAACGTACGGCATCTGGAGATGAGATTTCGCGAAATAGCGATGAGATTTCGAAGAGGATAATGCCAGGAGTAAGATTAAGACAGAGGAGGAAGAGATCGAGACAGGGGCGAAGGGGAATGAGATCCGGAGATAAGCATAGAGACGGTGGGTTGGGAGGGGAGGCCAAGAATAGTTGAAGTTGCCGATGTGAAATAGTTATTGAACTTTTTCTTTTTTGTAAGCAATTGTCGGATCCAATAAAATTTTAATCTTAGCCAATCAACTCAACCCGAGAATAGAGTCAGACGGTTCAAAATTAATTAGCATGAGACGATGAAAATAGAACCAATAGCAGCCTGATTGTTGGAGGCCTAAGAAGTAATTTAATAAGCAAATTTCAACCGTAATTCTGATAATAGTCAATTAGACTATTGGAGGTTTCAAAATTAAAAGGCAAGCCATATTTTACAAGATAGTCAACCGTGAACCAAATGTGTGAATTGAAGGATACTACATCGTTTCACCAAGTAACCGATTGGCTCCATATACTTACTATTCTACGCCCTAAACAATTGCCCGTTAAAAAATCACAATCTACACATTTCAACGCTAAGAGAACTCACAATAATCAATGAATTGGAATTATATTTACATTAAGAGTCTAATCTGACGTTCCCCCGAATTGAAATTCAAATATGTGGTTTGCATCAACAGTAAGAGTTATTGAACTCATAATTTTTATTTACATTTGTTTATGGGAAAAGTATGAAATCTTCTAAATTTTCAACTCTATTTTTTAACATTTATCTTGATTTTGACATTATTATATATAAACATATATATCACTTACATTTGATGGTGATGGGTTTAGTATCGTGAGCTGATGCAGAGTCCGAAGTACAACAAATTGACGGCTAGTCAATGATTCTTCCAAAGCCCAACGTAAAGTCTCGAGAGACCATCGGGAAGTCCATGTAGCTCGCCCCAGATATAGCCCGCAATTCAATGACTCTAACTAGGAAGGCAAGCCCATGTGTCCTTATCGACACATGACTCCCGCAGCCAAGCACAGGCCAATAAGAAGAAATTACCATAATACAGCGACAACAATCGCCATGACAACTCAACAAATATTTCTAAAATATTATCCTTGATCATGCATCGCCTCCAGGCTGGCAGTTATGATTCAGCGAATCTCCAAAGCAGGCACATGCGATCATCGGGACAGCTTAGCGAATCCCCGTTAACAACCATCGCTAGCCTTGTGCCCCAAGCCAGACTTCACAGCCCTCGCTCTATATGTATCACATTTTCTCTACCAGAAAGGGGCGCGAGAGAAAGGAAAAGATTCCAAAGAGTAAAGCTTGAAAAAAAAAGGAGAGAACTGAGCAGAGGAAAAAAGGGGTCGACAAAGTATACTCACCCTATCACTTCCTCACTTAGCTCAAAGGGTTACTTCAATAAAGTAGGAGCATCCTTGGTTTTTGAAACGACCCTCTGATCCAGGGTCGCAACTGCGTAGACATCGCGCCTGCTCTAAACTCTCATGTTGTCGAGATGGCAAAAATGGTTCGTGCAGCGAGATATAAAAAGCTCCCTTGCTGGTAGTCGGAGAGAAGCCCAGCGGGTGTTCTTCTCTCTATTATCATTGCCCAGGAGTTCCTTTTTTACTCCAGACAGCCGCTCTCCTACGAGCGCATCTATTTCAAAGCTATCCTCTAGTCGTGCACACTCAACGGAGATCAATCCTCCATATCTTGAAATCGTTACCTGGCCAAACACATTTTTCGAAGATTAGTCCTCCATATCTCAAAGCCACCATCTAGGCAAGTGCATCCTTTGGAGTCTAGCCCTCCTTCAACACTCAGTTCACTCACTTGTGCACCAGTGTACTTTGCATCATTCATCTTTGTTTTCCTATATAAAGATTTCTGATTTGAGTATCAAAGAATAAATTGGGGAACGAATCTCACAAATTTTCTGACATCTTGTTTGTTTGTTGTGTTGCGTAAAATCGAGGTTTAAATTGATAGAGATTGAACCTGCTTAAATTTGATCCGCTGTGGAAGATGAAGTGGCTCCCTAATCTATATGATAACCCGAATCCAGGGATGCATTAGAGAAACAAAAATCAAAAGTTCACATTTATTTTGATTTTTACAATTTTATAATTTTTTGCATCACTATATGTTTAAAATATGTTTATTTTGATTTAGTTTTTTTTTAATACAATAAAACGGTGTTAAATAAAAAGTTTACAATAAAAATAAAAAAATAAGAATAATTTTTTCAAAAAAAAGTAATACCAATTTATATATTTTTTATCATCACTTTCTTAATTGTAGGGTATTAATACATTATTATGCTGGTTAATCTGAACGATAGTATAAAACAGTGCTTAATTACCTGATGTTTGGGCAAAAGGAAAGAGGCCGGTCCTTCCCAGCACCCTGTACATGAAATTAACGAGAGAAGTCTTGCCGGAACCAGAGAAGCCAACCAACAGAATCGTAATAACCGCTGGAATCTCCATGTCGTCCTTCGTCATTCCCCCGATCGGCGCCCAGAGGTCACCAGCGCGGTATGTAATCAGCCGGCTCCGGACATCGTCGAGTCCTCCGTTGGCTAGCACCGAAAGCCTCTCCATTTCTCTCAGCACCTTGAGCTTCGGTGTCAGCGTCGGAGCAGACATGCTCGAGGGTGAGAGGTCAGCATTCGAATTTTCGATTTCGTCAATCTTCAAAGCCGATTTCCACCAACGAAATTTTGAATTATTTGATGGCTCGTTCTCGTCTTCCTCCTCATTGCAAAATCGCTGCTGCTGCATCTCTCTCTTTCTCTCCAGTTATATTTCTAATTAATTTTCGGAATCAGTGGAACTTTCTCACCCTCACTCCTAGGCCCGAAAGCAGAAACCGACCATAAATTAAGCATGGTCGAGATTCTGAGCTAACGGATTCAGTTCAATGATTCAATCTCCACAGTTAGTACAACATAATTTGGGAGATTATTTTTTTCTTTAAACGAATTGCATATAGGCATTTCATTTTCATGCTTTCAGTGAAGCTTAATAGAAACAAAGTCCTCTGTATATCTTTTGTCGTGTGTCTTTCGTCTTGTCTTTTTGCAATAGAGAACTGGCAAATAGGAAGCTTCCTGGGACTGTATGAGGTACACAATTTGTCTTCAAATATCTTTCACAAAGCCCTTTCCAGGCATTCGTTCGGGGCAAATTTCACCTCCGGGTTATTTTTGTTACCACCACATGTGATCTTTGGAAGACAATCAAAAGAGCCAGGCTTGATGAAAACAAAAAGGTGTAATTTCAAAATAGTATACTCAAATTTACTAAGTTACTCAAAAGTGTGGTGTTTGGTTTTTTTTTTTTTTTTTTTCTTTTGTTCTTTTTACTTGAATGATTTGATGATCAAAATCGTCTCAATGTTGATCTAAAATGTTTATAATCTGATGCATTTGAAGTTACCAATGATAATATCACCAATGAAATAAAATGAATGTTCACCACCTAACTTAGCGGCTAAACTACTGGCTAATAATTACGGGATTTAGAATAATCACCACTAAGAACGTTTTAGCCATTAGACAAAGAGAATGAAAATGAGATGACTACTCCCAAATTTAACTCAAACAATCAGATTTCCCGCATAAAGCCCTTTAAATAGGCTGAAGGAAAGAAGAAAAAAAAAGGAAAATAAACAGGCATTTTGGAAACATAATTACAGCTGCTCAAGCACCTAGGAACTACCCAGCATCTTACTCAGGAAACACAATTTCATCAAATGTTCTCCCAAGAGAAAATCAATAGCTAATATCCTCCAATTATGCTAATCTCGACCATAAGTGTAGTTGGTTTGAAATGATGAGCTGGTGTACCCCATAAATGTTATTATTTATCATGGTTATATTATAGCTGCCACTAAGTAGACTTCTAAAATCGAACATCAATTGCTACATGGGCTGGATTGTGGATTAGGGCTTTGAACCATTGACGCAACATATCCAACATTGTCGAGTCAAAGACCATTAGCCGAATCAGCTCTTGCTCCAACATGATTCTTCTCGAGTTAAGAGGGGATTTGTCCACAATGCACGAGGTTCTTCATCTTCAAGATGAGGCGAAAAATGTCCAACAATCAATGTTGGGAAAACACCATAATCTCTTGTAAGTTTAAGTTTATATGTGTTGTTTGCGGTCCTTTTTAAAGACTTATAAATCAGGATATAAGTTTGAAATTGTATTTTTATAAAAATTTTTCTTTTCTCAAATAGATTCAAATAAAAATACTGGATTAAAAAGATATAGACTTTTTTATATTTATTGGCCTTCCACTTATAGAGATTTTTATCATTTTCAATCATGGCTCGAACTGATCATTGAAGATGTTTCATGATTGTTGTCCTTTTTTTAGCTCTAAAGTTCACTTGCGAATCCTAAGGTAGTGGAATCAATTCAATAGTGTGAAAGGATTGATTCCATATACTACTTCAATGGGTTTAGTAGTGTGCTATGCGATTTCCGCATGAGCTAGTTTCACATCCTAATCCCTCAAATACTTATTCACTATTTCTCTAATGGGAGTTGCAGAGTTGTTGAAGTGCGATTGATGACCTCTGTTTGTCAATCACGCCGGGTGACATGAGCTGCTGAAAAGTAACTTTGTTTCATGCGATTCCCATAGGGTTTTTGCCAGAAATAGGTCAAAAACTTTGCATCCCAACCAAATACGCAGGCTCTTAGACTTCATCAAGTCATATAATTTCCTTGAAAAATATATTAGAATAAGGCTAACGTCATCCGTTTTGTTACAATGAATTAAATGGGTCATCTTGCTGAAAAAATCACCGCCCATCATAATTGAGCAGTATTGTTAAGTGGGCTATATTGCGTCAGTACAACACGGATACTACTCTGGTCGTGCCAAGCACTTCACGAGGAATGAAAACCAGGACCCAACACGTCACACAGCCGATTTAAGGCTGAGTTGTGCCATGCCACGATCCTATAAACAGGATAATTGAAAAATTAAAAAAAAAATTTACTTAGGATTATAAATAAATACCTCTTATTTTATGTTATTGATAAAATATTTAATATCATATTTTATAAAATAAAAAAATACAATGAATAAATTATTGAGATGCGTCACTCCTTTATAAGCTTCATACCCTTTGTATATGATTTTTTTTTTTTATATATGCTGGAGATATACCACGTATGTCATTCACATGTTGGCACAAATGAATGATACATAGAAGGATTTGCGCTTGATGCATATACATGTTGGCGCACATGTGTTTGGAAAACAGTAAGGGGGCATGCCTCATGTGCATATGAAATGTCACACTTAAGTTGTATCCAATGAGGAGCATACCTAATGCAGCATGCATACCTAATGCAGCATGAAGGGCACGTGCAGGTGAAATTTTTTCAAGGAAGTTTTTGTTGGGACAAGGGAATGCCGGTCGGATAACACTAAGCAGACAAAAACGATGGGCACGTAGCAGAAAACCTGAACCCTCCGTCAACCGTCAGTCACCAATTTATTAGGCACAAGGAACAAAGAATGCACAATATTTTTAATGTGAAAACCCTTCTTAATTAATGAAAAAAATTACGAGACAAACTTTGAACAAGCTTCCATGATGTAAAATCAGTTATAAGAACTCTCGAGACAGAGTACCCACTATACACCTAAGACAGAACAAAAAAAAAAAAAAACAATCTCCAGAGTAAGGAAACTCTTATTCCTTCTTATTTCTCTATTTTTCTTCTCTCATTCCTCACACTGGCGATGCAACTGCTCACTGATTTTACAAATGTGGCGGAAAGCAGTAAACGATGAAAGCTCTCTTTTGTACTTTGCTCCGTTCCACTCTCCTCCTGTGTTCCATCGCTGCTATCCTACCACTCACCTTCCTTCAGAAGCACTTGGTGCACTCTTATAAAGCCTCGACTCTAAATCCCATCTGTTCACATGACTTGATCTTACAGATGATTTGTCATATAAATTGTCTTTTTCTGGTGACTTCACCGGTTCCGTGCTTTCCCAGACGGTACATGTTCTGCAGGTTAACGTGCTTTATACAGACGATGCATACTTTGCATGTTAGCTACCTGCTCTGTAAAGTCTGTCAACTTTGAAAAGTCAACTGCCCTGCACAGTCAACTACTAGCTTTCCAAACAAGTTATCCTCGGCCATCATCCAGTATCCTCGGTCTTCACTAGTCTCTTTGGCCATCACCACTTACTATCCGTGGTTGTCACCTAGTATCTTCGATTGTTACTAGTCTCTTTAGCCAATATAGCTTTCTGACCGTCCGGCCTTTATCTATTTCGAAATTTCATTCCGAAATTCCATCTCTGAAATTCCATCCCAGAATTCCATCCCAAAAATTCTTCGACAAACGGTCATTTCGAGATTTGCCTTCTCCAACAAACGGTCTCTCTGAGATTTGCCTACTTAGGCAAATAGTCACTTTGGTTTTTGCTGCAGCCAATTTACAGCATTCCGAATATTGCACAAAGCCTATGAAATTCTCCGATAATGCGTCCGTTTGTTGAGCCACCAATAAGGGAGTTGAGCCATCTATAAGGGAGTGACCAAACACAACAAACTTTCCATCATGACCTTATGGGGAAAACTTTCACCTTTTTTCAGTAACTGTCATCGCTTACCTTTCGATAGCTTCCGTTCAACAGGGATCCCGATGTTGGCCTTTGCAAGTTTAAATGTTACCTTCTTCCGCTCCACTGAACCTTAAGTAGTCTAAACTCCCTTCAGCTCCTTCTCTACGGTCGAATTATTCTCCCTTACACTTCACTTTGGCTACCTCCTCCTGCCTTCTTAACCAATACCGCCGTTGGTCATCTTGGTATCATCATTGACAACTCAAGCCTTCATCAGGTACCGACCTGAACTCTTACTTCCCCTTACAATAACCGATGTGTATTTAGTGAGTTTTCACTGGTTGTTTTCAAGCGTCGTTCTGAAGCCTTTTTCGTCAAGTTTTTCGATTGAAATCACATTCAACATCAAATTCAAGGCATGTTACACACCCTTCAGTACAAGCTTCTTCCCATTGCTTATTCATAAGCAAATATCCCCGATGCCAACAATCCTCAACGAGCCACCATTACCAATCTTTAATACCTTGTGACTTGCTGGCATATAGCTCATGAAGCGGAACTTTCTTGGTGTCACATGGTGTAAGGCACCACTGTCAATCACCCAACTCGTCTCTTGACTTGCTAGGCTCTATGCTTCCCCCGTGTGGACAACCAGGTGGTCTTCGCAGAGAACAATAGTGTTCCAATCATCATCATGATTTCGTCTCTCTTGACAATTGCCTCCGCTTTTCTTCTCCTGCTTCTTCTACAGGTAGTCCCGTTTTATGTGGCCCTTCTTGCCACAATGATAGCACGTCTTCTCCAGAAGCTTAAACTAGCCGTTGCTCCACTCTGATTTGCCGCCACGATCCCTCAATCTCCCTCGTCCTCGACCGTTGGTCGCTACAAGCAAACTCGGCTCTCCTAAGGCCTCACCGCTTCCCCTTCGCCTTGACTCATTCATAAGTAGGGAAGTAATAACCTCATCCAAACTGAGCATGTCTTTCTCGAACACAAGCGTTGTGATAATATGATCGTATGAGACTAGTAAGGATGCCAGCAACACCAATATTTTATCTTCCTCCTTGACCTTTTCATCAAGGGCAAACATCTGTGTCACAATCTAGTTAAACTCGTCCAAATGCTTCTCAAAGCTCCCTTCTTCTGACAGACGCAGGCCATAGAACTGCTTCTTCATATGTAGTCTCATTGTCAAGGATTTAGATTTGTACCGACTCTCAAACTTCTCTCAAACATCTGGTGGGTCTAATAAACCAATGACCTCCTGAAGAGTGTTATCCATAAGATATAACTCGATTATGTAATTAGTAAGATCCCTCTTTTCTTGCTACTCTTCCTCTATCATGTTCTCCGGCTTGTCTTCCTTCATCAAAGTACTTTTATCGTTCCTTTTTGAGTTAAAATATTTCTCACCATTTCTTATTAAAGGATAAAATTATTTTTTTATTAAACTGCTCAATGCTAAATGGCAAATTCCTTAATGATGATGCCATCAAGCCGAAGGTTTACAATATCTCTTTGATATCACTTGTTGGGGTAAGGGAATGCCAGTCGAACAACATCGAGCAGACAAAAAAGATGGGCACGTAGCAGAAAACTCAAACCCCCCATCAACTATTAGTCACTAATTTAGTAGGTATAAGGAATGAAGAATACACAATATTTTTAATGTGGAAACCCTTCTCAATCAAGAGAAAAAAAATCATGAGACAAATTCCGAATAAACTTTCACTATGTAAAATTAATTACAAAAACCCCCGAGATAGAATATTTGCTATACACCCGAGATAGAATAAGAAAAATAATCTCCAGAGTAAGAAAACTCTCATTCCCTCTTATTTCTTTGTTTTTCTTCTCTCCTTCCTCTTACTCATAGTGCAATCTACTAATTGATTTTACAAGTGTGGCAACAAGCGGTGAACGACAAGACCTCCCTTTCGCACTTTGCTTCGTTCCACTCTCCTCCTGCGTTCCACCGCTGCTATCCTACCGCTCACCCTTCTTCTAAAGTGCTTGGTGCAGTCTTATAAAGACCCCAACTTCTTTTTCTGAAGTGCCTGTAAATGGTTTGTCATACCAACTATGTCTTTTTCCATGATTTCACCAGTTCCAGCACTTTTTCAAACGGCATATACTCTGCAAGTCAACCTACTCTACAAAGACGACTTATACCCTATATATCACCTACTTACTCTATAAAGCTTGCCAACTCTAAAACGCCAACTACCCTGCACAGTTAGTTGCCAACTTTCTAGATAAGTTATCCTCTGCCATCACTTACTGTCCTCTTTGACCATTCGACATTTATCCATTCTGAAATTTCATCCCTAGAATTTCACTCCGGAATTTCACCCTTGAAATCTTCACTCTGAAATTTACCTTTTTCGGCAAGCAGTCTCTCTGAGATTCACCTACTCTGTCAAATGATCACTTTGGTCTTTGTTGCAACCAGTTTGCAATACTTCGAATATCGTACAAATTTTGTGCGATCCTCCGATGACACGTTCATTTGTCGAGCCACCCATAAAGAAGTGACCAAGCCCAATAATTTTCTCTGTAGCATTCATATACCAATCCTTGTAATTCAAATAACATACCTATTTTTAACACAGTTCTAATCTATTTTGTAGTTGTTGTTTTAAGTTATCAAAAAACATATATAGGGCAACTACTTGAGAGAGAAGGGAGAGGGGAAGGAGATGATTTTTAGCAATTTCTCGGGTGTTTGATCTTATTTTTTCTTCATCACCTTGAGTATGTGTTCTCGTCTTATTTTAGAATATTTTTATTGGTGAATTTTGTTTTCATTTTTTCTAATTATAATCTTTGCTTGATTTGCCATATTTTGTAATAAATTCGAATGTGTTTTTAAAAAATTTTATTGTAATCAACTTATTTATATTAAATTTTTTTAAACTTTCAATTATTAGGGTTTGCGTAAAATTTGTGTGTTCTTCATTTAAAATTTTGTGATTGTCTCTTATTATTTCCTTCCTCAAGAATTTAGATAAAGGATCCAGTAATTATTTCTTGTAGAGATATGTTCTCAACTTTGTGTTTGATAATGCTTTGATGGTCCATTCTCAAGAAGTGGTATCAAAGACTTCATGTTTCTTACTTTTGTCTAAATTGATGGATGGTGTAAACAATAAATCTTATTTTAATGGCATAATTGTTGACATCTCAAGAAGTAAGATGAAAGACATATTGTTAGTTAAAATAATTCATCTCACAATATTTACTATTCAAAGGTAGGAATCCAAAACTAAGTATAATAAGCTCTTGAATCTTATTTTAACCAGAAAATTAGTGAAGAAAGTTTTTACAACACTTACCAAGATAGTTCTTGAAAATTGATTCGAGGTTCTCTAGTTGTCGCTTATGGGAAGAAACTATCTAACTTGTAAGTATAATAAGCTCCAATTTTCAATGACATTGCAAATGTGATCGATGAAAGTGAGTCTAAAGAGTTGTGGCGAAAAGACTTTATTGTATGAGTGAGGAAACACTCAATTATCTTGTGAAAAAGAGGTTCCATTTGAGAGTGAAGCAGGAAAAGCTAAAGTCATTTTCTCAATATATTGTTGGAAAGCAATAAAAAGTTTCCTTTCATGAAAATTATTCTTTAAGAAGTCGGATCTTCTAGAGCTTATCCATACCAACATATGTGGACCCTCGAAAGTAAAAAACCCTTGGTGTATCACTTTATTTTATTATATTTATTGGTGATTGTTCAATGAAACAATGGGTATACTCTTTGAAATTGAAAAAAATCATGCCCTTAATATCATCAAGGAATTTCATGCCTTGAAAGACAAATATGGAAGAAGTTAATCATAGCTCCAACATATGGGAGTGCATTGGACTATTTAATTCATATTGTCTTTCACTAGGCATTTGATACCAAAAGGCTCCACTACGATGCCACAATTGAATGTGAAGCTAAAACGACAAACCAAACATTGATTAAGAGTATTCAAATAGAGAATCAAATTGAAAAAGGACTTTTTGTCCTAAATTGTACAATCAAGTTTCAACCCAGGTAAAAATAGCGGAAGTAGTAAAAATTAAATATTCAATACACGCAAATAATATTTATTTCTAGATGCCAATGATACTAACTAACATGCAAAATATAAACGAGTATAAACAATAATAAAAAGACACGATTTTTGGTGATGAATGAAAAAACTCGATACCCACGGTAATCGAGAAAAACCCTCTGAGTTTCAACGGCCAGGGAAGCAATGCACTATGAAAATCAACTTACAGACCGGGTGGTAACGACACGCTAACCTAGCTGACTTACTCCCGTCTTGCGATCCTTACCGAGGAACTCCTTGGATTTGCCCACGGCAACAGAACCGGACACCTTCCGGTCTTCACGTCAATCTTCCCTCTTGAGCCACCTGAATTGTCGAACACAATCGGGTCTCCTTCTTTAACGTACCGATATCTCCAACAAAGATAGATGAACGAAAGTGTTTAAACGGTAAAGAGAAATTGTAGAGAAAACTTGTTAAAATATCAATCACAAAGGTGTAACTTTTGATTTTCTCAAAAGGAGTAAGATCAATGGAGTATACACAAGTGGGGGACACGAAACTGATCTGCCCAGAGTCCTAGGGTTTCAAAATTATAAGACAAGTATTTATAGATGGCGTAAAAATTGCATTAAAAAAGTTTCCCGTTGCCGAGGCGCTCGAGCGTGGCTCGAGCGCGTGGTGGGTGCATAGAGGGTTTTTAGAGAAAACCTACGTGCGCTCGAGTGTGGAGGCGGCGAGCAGTGAGCGGGCCATTTCTAGATTTTGCGCTCTAGCGCATGGCGAGCTCACAGCGAGTGCAATGCTTCGAGTTTTTTGGGTCGAGTGGATAGAGAGCGCACGAAGAACACAGGGCTTCGGGATTTTAGGCTCGAGCGGATGGAAAGCTCACGGTAGGCATGGTATCCCTGGAAGTTGGAACGGACAGCAACGGATATATGTTGATGCAGTAGTGATCACAAGGGGTCACAAAATATGCCAATCATAAAAATTATCCTATCAATCTCACCATTTGGCAATTCTGTGACAAAATAAATAAAGAAGAAAAAAATACAAGTGAAGCACAAGTTCAGACACCATCGAGATAGAACCCATGTACATAAAAATTTATGCCTAGTGAGAAATATAAATGATATAATAAAAGATGGAAAAAACTACACTAGTACTGCTGTGTTGATAGTGAAATTGCCGCGTCGATATTATAACTAAGCGCGTTGATATTATAACTGAGTTGCCTGGGCAAACAGGGTTAGTACCAACAAGGTATAATATAATATGATATAATAAAAAATACAAGTGAAGCATAGATTCAGATACTATCGAGATAGAACCCGTGTACATAAAAATCTATGCCTAGTGAGAAATATAAATGATACAATAAAAGATGAAAAAAGCTACACTGGTACTGCTGTGTTGATAGTGAAACTGCCGCATCGATATTATAACTAAGCGCGTCGATATTATAACTGAGTTGCCTGGGCAAATAGGGTTAGTGCTAACAAGGTATAATATTATATAATATAATAAAAATGGTAACACTAGACGAAAACAACCAATATACAGTAGTAAAATGAATGAAATACAAGCAGTACGAAAATCTACGATGGACTCCCCCTCACAAAAATGACAAGGCTCCCCCTAACATAATTAATCACGTCTCCCCTAATCTCCCCTTATCAAAGTGAAACAGGTCTCCCCCTTTTTGTAACGAATGACCAAGGGGTAATAAAGCTCACTTTTCTTGACCCATACTTGTCTCACTGAATTCACTTTCTCATTTAATCTTTTTACTTGTTTATTTAATGTCGGAATGTGATCAATAAGTTTATTTATTTTTAGCTCTTGTCTTTGGTTGTATGGAAAATTCATGGTGTAGCAATGGGGACGAATGTGGCCAATCTTTCCACAAGCTTGACAAGCTGGCAAAAACTTTGTCCGTTTGTTCAAGACTTTTAGGATATATTGATCAGCTAAATGATGTGAGTTATATCTATTATCCACATGTCGAGGCGTTTGCTTAGTGATTTAAGATGTTTTAGTGTTTTGGTGTAGAATTTTTGTGGCGGGAATAAAAATAGTTTTAGGTTTCATACCATTTTGGGAAATATTCTTAACATACCCTAAACCCTGTTTATTTCCACTAATTTTTTTCAACCCGAGCATATGATCTAATTTTTTGGATCCATTTAAAAATTATTTCACATCATTTCTAGTAGCCTCAAGTTCAGATTCTAGAGTTGTGATTTGTTTAATAAATGAGTTTTTCAGATTCTCAACTTCTTGAATATTAGTATCTAACTCAGATTGTTAAGCTAATTTTTCTTTTTCCAAATCTATGACCCTACTGTTTAAGATTCTATTTAGTTTCTTTACTTTTAAGTATTACCTAAACAGTTTATCATATGCTTCTTGAAACCCATCAAATTCAGCTTCTGACTCATCCTCAGAGTCATTAGATTGATTAAAGTTTTCTACCGAGTTGCCACACATTGAGGTCATAAAGGCCATGTACTTGACAGGGCCATCATCAGAATATTTTTTAACCTCTTCTTTTTCGTCATCGTTTAAGGTCACATTAGCTTTAAAAACTTAACCTTATTGGCGTTTAAGGTTTGGGCATTCAGCCCGATAGTGGGCAAACTCTTTATACTCATGGCATTGAACTCCTTGAGTATTTTTTGGTTTGAAGTCCTTAAGTTCACGTCAGTCTTTCTTCTCAAATTTAGGTGAACGTTTTAAATCCACATAAAATTTGTTTGATGAAGATTTATTCTTCTTCAAAAACTTTTTAAAATTTTTAACAAATAAGGAAAAATCATCATCGTTACACGATTCTTCATCGGAAGCTCAGTTTTTCTCTTCCCTACTTGATTTTAGAGCAATTGATTTATTTTTTCTTGATTATGGTAATGTGTGCTCATAAGTTTAAAGGGACCCTACAAGTTCTTCTATTTTCAGTTTATCCAAATCTTTGCTTTTTTTAATCGCAATAACTTTTGGTCTAAATCGTTTAGGCAAAGATCATAAAACTTTTCTAACAATTTTATTTTCAATGATTCGTTCTTCTAAATTAAATGTGAAATTTTCAATATTATTTAATTATGTATAGAATTCATCAAATGTCTCATCATCTTTCATTCGTATTTCTTTGAATCTAGTGGTGAGCATCTGTAATTTTGAATTTTTAACCAATTTAGTACCTTCATGAGTGATTTCAAGAATGTCCCACGCATCTTTAAAGGTTTCGTACATTAAAATTCGTTTAAACTCATCGGGAGATACAGCCATAAAAATAGCATATAACTCCTTACTATTCCAATTACAAGCATTAAGTTCTTCTTTTGACCACAAAGACAGAACTTTTGGTTTATCACCACTCTTGGGTGGAGTCCACCCAATTTGAATACTAGCCCATACGCACTGATCCATTGATTTGAGAAAGGCTCTCATCTGGACCTTCGAATAGGCATAGTTACTCCCATCGAATAAGGAAAGAACAGACAAAGATTGACTAGTATGCATCTAGATTGGGATCGTTGATTGGGGTGAGTCTCTGATATCAATTGAAAAAGGACTTTTTATTCTAAATTGTACAATCAAGTTTTGACCCCGGTAAAAATAGCAGAAGTAGTAAAAATTAAATATTTAATACACGTAAAGAATATTTATTTCTAGATGCCAATGATACTAATTAGCATGCAAAATATAAACGAGTATAAATATAATAAAAAGATACGATTTTTGGTGACAAAGGAAAAACTTGATACCCACGACAATCGAGAAAAACCTTTCGGGGTTCAATGGCCAGGGAAGCAATGCACTATAAAAATCAACTTATAGACCGGGTGATAACGACATGCTAACCTAGCTGACTTACTCCCGTCTTGTGATCCCTACCAAGGAACTCCTTGGATTTGCCGCAGCAACGGAACCAGACACCTTCCGATCTTCACGTCAATCTTCCCTCTTGAGCCACTTGAATTGCAGAACACGATCGGGTCTCCTTCTTCAACGTACCGACATCTCCAATGAATGTAGAAGAACAGAATTGTTTAAATGGTAAAGAGAAAGTGTAGAAAAAACTTGTTAGAACATCAATCACAAAGGTGTAGCTTTTGATTTTCTCAAAGGGAGCAAGATCAATGGAGTATACACAAGTGGGGCACGAAACTGATCTGCCAAGAGTCCTAGGGTTTCAAAATTATAAGACAAGTATTTATAGAGGGCGTAAAAATCGCATTTAAAAAGTTGCCCGTTGCTGCGGCGCTCGAGCACGGCAGGCATACGGAGGTTTCCAAAGAAACCCTATGTGCGCTCGATTATGGAGGCAGCAAGCAGCGAGCGGGCCCTTTCTAAATTTTGTGCTCGAGTGCATGTCGAGCTTACAGCGAGTGCAATGCTTTGGGTTTTTGGAGTCGAGCGGATAGAGAGCGTACGGAGAGCGCGGGGCTTTGGGATTTCGGGCTCGAGTTGATGGAGAGCTCACGGTAGCCATGGTATCCCTGAAAGTTGAAATGGTTAGTAACGGATATATGTTGATACAGTAACGATCACATAGGGTCACGAAATATGCCAATTATAAAAATTGCCTTAACACAAACTAAGGATCAATGATCCAAACATAATGTGAAGACATGGCAATAAATTTTTCTTAGTTGTGGAGAAAACATATTTGGCTACTGATTTTATGATCAAATAGAGAAAAAGTGTAATATCCCGAATATTTTTATTCGATTTAATTGGACTTATTTATTTTTGGGTATTTTGGGTGTGAAAAAAATTAATTAAATGCTATAGAATTTTGAAGGATATTTGGATTAGTTGAGCCGGCATTCAAAGTGTGCCCATCTGGTCACCTGAGTATCGATTTAAATTTTGGGATTAAAACAAATAGGAATTAATATAATAATAATAATAATAATAATAATAATAATAATGGTTGGAGGAGGGAAAAGGGGAATTCGGGAGAGGGTTCGGGAAAAAACAGAAAAGAAGAGAGGAAGGAGAGGAGAGAGAGAGGGTCCATGGGTAGAGAGAGAAGGCGTGAAAGGAAGCCCCTCGGTCCCAATTCCGATCACGAGCCAATTAGAGAAGTGGTAGATCGAGTTGAGGCAAGTATACTCATGCCATTTTTGTTCTTTCTTTCGATTTTTATTCATTTTTTAGGTATTTTCGTTTTGGTACCTACCCAAATCATATAAATCATGGAACCCATGACTCTTACATAAATTATTTGTGGTTTGATATCCATTTTCCCCACGCTTCGCACAAATTTCGCTTCGGAAAAACCCTAGACCTACACCCAACTCATGTACCCCTTCCAATTTGAACTCTATGCATGATTTGTCCTTATTTATAATTTACCCACGTCCTAAATATGTATATTCATCGGTTGGGTATTTGATTTTTTACGTATTGACCCGTTTGGCACGTCCAGAAGCTCTAAATTATGCTCTGACACTGTTCATCTGAGACAACCCAGAATTTTGTATGATTTCACTTTATTTAATTATTATGTAAGTTATATTTATTTGCATATATTTAATTGTATGCTCTAAAAAAATATGTTTATGATCCGTTTGTAAAGAAAATGTTACCGAAAGTCTCTAAAATTATAATTGTCTCTCGGTGGTAAGAATTCCTATTCTGCCCTATACTTATGATATTCGTGTATATAAATTAAGTCATAGGAAGACTTAAATCTGAAAGAAAGATAAAAATCATACAAGTATTCGGAGTGAATTTCATAATTTGTTATATGATTGATTTGTTCTCCTAAATGGAGAAATTTGTGGAAGAAATTTGGTGGACCTTCCATCAAAGAATAAGAAATCATGAAACTAAAACCACGGATTTATAAAACGGAGGGTAATATGTCTTGGCATACCATTAGCATTATAGTAGAGGCTCAAGGATTATCCTAACCACGTATTATAGTGGGTAATACTCATGACAAGTATTAGGATATTACCGTGGAATGACGTTGAACTACCTCTAGGCCTTGGGGGACATGAGGGTATATTGTTATTGGCCCATCTACAGGTATGATATATAGACGGCCCCCCTCTGGGTCTAAAATAAGAGCTCACGATATTAGATTATGTAGGGTATCATGATTATTTTCTCATTCTCCTGTACTTATAGCTAGTAAGACCTCTACGACTCTAGTTTGCAAAGATAAATGTAAATCAATAAGTGTATTAAATCATGTTTCATATCTTCATGCATCCCTACTTATTGCTTCCATCAAATTCCCATTCAGTTTGAATATATATTACTTATTATTTGTTTATATTACACTTGTTGAGTATTTAGCTCATCCTTGCTTTTTTCTTCCTTCCAGATAAGCACACTATTATGCCTGATAGGTCTGAGTAGGCCGTAAGCACAGCATAGGTAGCAAATATAGATTGCAGAGTTTTTTGAGACTTAATTTTATGATTTTGTATGTGATGAAGAACTTGTATTATTTATTTTGATACTCATCGATACTGATGTATGTGATGATGATGATGATAGTTACGTAGTTTAGTTTTTTACTGTATATGATGGATGTTTGTACTTTTGCAGATTATTATGGTTATATTTAGTTATCTAGTTTGCATCTTATCTGATCCGACATCGTACCAGAGTTATGACGTCTGTGTCACCTGTTGTCCATTTATAGCAGTTGAGATCCTGTGTATGTGTAATGTGTATTTTGTGGTTGATCTACAGGGATTTGTATAGGTTTTGTATTAGCGGATGTCTGTATTATAAACAAAACTCTGTCAAATTTCAATAGAAAATACGGTCCATTACAGTTGATATCAAAGAAAGAGATGCCTTAGGTTTCATTTGGATCTTATGTGAAAGCTTAGAGTAGTATAGGCTAAGACTGAATAGGTAGATTTAGGCATAGAATGACTAAGTTAAATTGGGTAGTTCTGGGTACCCTAGTGTGTTTAACTTAGACTAGAACTAAGTTAGAACGATATTCCTGTTTAATTGCGTAGGTTATAATGTCTTAATTAAAGTCCGATCTTTTGACTAATTTGTAATTGTTCCTTTTTCAGAAGTTTCTTCAAAAGTCAAATGCCGCCTAGACGTAGAGGCTCGCGAGGAGGTGGTCAGCCACAAGATTGAGAGGCCGAACATTTGAATTTGTTGGGACGAATGGAAAACATTATTGAGAACATGGAGCAAAGAAATCTCGCTCCTGCCCCTGCTCCAGCTCCTATATAGGCTCCTACTAATTCGGGACCTTCTGGTTATGATCATTTTATCTAGGAGCGAGTCTTAGAATTCTTGGGGGAGCCTAACCCCATCAAAGAAGACACATGGTTTGAACGGTTGAAGAAGGTGTTCGCTGTTATTCAATATCCTAAGGAGGACTGGGTTCTATTTGAGTCTTACTGGCTTGAGGGCGAGACATACCATTTGTGGCAATTGAAGAAGAGAGCTTCTGGGCTGCCTGAGGATGAGATTACTTGGCCGATGTTTGAGGAAGTATTCATGGAGAAATATTTATTTTCAAACCTCCATGTCCAAAAGGAGAAAGAGTTCATCCGTTTGAGGCAGGGTGATTGAACAGTGGCAGAGTATGATGCCAAATTTACTGAGTTGTTACGATTTGCCCCTTATATGGTCGATGACGAGGAGAGGAAGTTGAGGAAGTTTCTGCAAGGCTTGCGAGATGATATTTTCAAGTAGTTGGCAACCCTTAAGTTGACGACTTATGCAGACGTGTTGGATCGTACCCTGTTCTATGAGTAAGAGCTTGCTAAAGAAGAGTTCTTTAAGAAGCGGTCGTCGGGTAAAAGTGGAATTGGTACTAGTTTTGGCGCAAGTTCTGGTAGGCCGTTTAAGAAAACAAGGTAGTCGGATTCTGAAAGGAAGGGTAGTCAGGTCTCATCATCTTCTCAAGCTTCGGTGGGCTCATGTCAGCATTTTGGGAAGATGCATGGAAGTAGGCCTTGTCTTAAATTGATGGACGGCTGTTTCAATTACGGCCAAGTGGGGCACAGGGTCAAGGAATGCCTTCATCCGCCGAAGGTCCGTGCTCCGAAGCCTATAATACAAGGAAAGGCCTTTGCAGAGTCCGCGAGTCAAGCCAAGGCATCAGATAATGTGGTTGAAGGTGTTCTCTCCATTTATGGTATTTATTGTACAGTGCTTTTTAATTTTGGGTTCATGCATTCATTTGTTTCCCCCCGATTTGTCCGTCATATTGTATCCTCTCCCATGACTCTTAATTTCTCTTTGGTTGTATCAACGCCCATGGGATCTTCTGTTATTTGATATTTCTCCTACACTGGGTGTGTTGTTGAGATTAATGGTTTGTCTTTGGTTATTGATTTGATTCTTCTGGAGATGTATGAATTCAATGTTATTCTAGGCATAGATTGGTTGTCAAGATATCATGTAACTATTGATTACTTCCACAATAGAGTTCCTTTTGCAATTCCA
This sequence comes from Nepenthes gracilis, assembly GCA_033239525.1. Lineage (NCBI taxonomy): Eukaryota > Viridiplantae > Streptophyta > Magnoliopsida > Caryophyllales > Nepenthaceae > Nepenthes > Nepenthes gracilis. Next base: position 8,850,406 of record BSYO01000033.1, read on the forward strand.
GAGTGTGAGCCTTTTCACATTCAAGGAATTCGGATATTGAAAGAATCTAGCTTTATTTCGGCGCTTCAAGCTCGCCATTTGTTGAAGAACAGTTGTGAAGCCTTTTTGGCTTATGCTAGTATTGTGGAGAGCCGTGAGCTATTTGCGAAGATATTCCGATTGTATGTGAGTTTGAGGATATATTTCCCAATAAGCTGTCTGCTCTACTGTCACATCGTGAGATCGAGTTCGGAATTGTTCTCGTTCTGGGGTTGGCACCTATGTCGAGGACCCCTTTATCATATGGCCCCTACTGAGTTAAAAGAATTGAAGCAGCAGTTGTAGGATTTGCTTGATATGAGTTTTACTAGACCTAGTGTTTCGCTATGAGGTGCTTCGATCCTATTTGTGAAGAAGAAGATGGGATCTTATGGCTTTGTGTGGATTATCATGAATTGAATAAGGTAATGATAAAGAATAAATACCCATTGTCGCAGATTGATAACCTCTTCGATCAATTGTAGGGAACCTGAGTATTGATCTTCAGTTGGGATATCATCAGCTTCAGATTAAGCTGGAAGATGTAGTGAAGATAGCATTTCGAACGAGATATGACCATTATGAGTTTCTCGTTATGCCGTTCAGATTGACAAATGCTCCTGTAGTATTTATGAATTTGATGAATCAAGTTTTTTAGTCCTATTTGGATAAGTTTGTTGTGGTCTTCATCAATGATATCCTAATCTATTCAAGGAGTGATATGGAGCATTTGAAGATTGTCTTTTAGACCCTAAGGGAATATCGATTATTCATGAAGTTGAAGAAATATGAATTCTGACTTGAAGAGATTGTATTTCTAGGCCATGTCATTTCAAATGGAAGTGTCTTCGTAGATCCGAAAAAGGTTGAAGCTGTGATCAGTTGGAATTGACCGACGACCATGACCGAGGTCCGTAGCTTTTTGGTTATGGACGGTTACTATCATCGATTTATAGAGAATTTCTTTCGTATTGCGTTGCCGCTGACCCAATTGGCGAAGGAGGTCAATTTGAATGGATCGAGGAATGTGATCGTAGTTTCCAAGAGTTAAAAGATCAGTTGACTTTAGCACCGATTCTGACTCTTCCCGATGATTCTGGTTGTTTTGAGGTTTACTACGATGCTGCTAAGGTGGGCTCAGATGTGTTTTAATGCAAAACGGGAAGGTGGTTGCATATGGGTCTTACAATTGAAGGCCCAGGAGAAGAACTACCCGACCCACGATTTGGAGCTACCCGCCATGGTATTTGCATTGAAGATTTGGAAGCACTTTTTGTACGACGAGAATTTTTTGTTGTATTCCGATCAAAAAAGACTCAAGTATCTGTTTTCGTAGAAGGAGTTAAATATGAGGAAGCGGTAATGGATCGAGTTCCTTAAGGATTATGATTATGTGATATAGTATCGGCCAAGGAAGGCAAATGTGGCTGCGGATGCCCTAAGTCACCGGACTAGGTTGGTGGCGATGATGCAGATGGAGCAGATGGAGATGCTGGATTGTCTGAAATCTTGTCACATCCAACATTTTGTCAAGGGTAATCGTATGATGCTATCTTTTCTGCAAGTGCAGCCCAAGATCCTCTAGAGGATTAAGGAATGGCAGGTGAATAATCCATTTTGATGGACATTGTTGGTGATCTTGGTAGGGATTCCTAAGTTGATTTCAGTGTTCGTGCATATGGAATTTTAAGATTCCGGGAGCAATTATGTGTGTATGACAATAAGGAGCTAAATGAAGAAATCATGAAGGAGGTGCACTGAACCAGGTACACTTTTCACCCTAGGATCAACAAAATATACCAAGATTTGAAGAAGATTTTCTGGTGGAGGAACATATCTAGAGAGATAGTTGCTTTTGTTGGGCAATGTTTTATTTGTCAACAGCTTAAGGCTGAGAGGAGGAAGCCTTCGGGTTTGTTGCAGCCATTGTCTATCCCTAGTTGAAAGTGGAAAGACATTTTGATGGACTTTATTTTTGGTCTACCTAGGACTCCGAGGAATCACGATGCAATCTGGGTTATTGTGGATCGGTTGACAAAACATGCACATTTTATAGCCATTCAGACTACGTATTCTGTGATCCGCCTGGCATAGCTATATATTAGCGAGATTGTTAGATTGCACGGTGTACCGACATCTATTGTGTCCAATCATGATTCGGGTTTCATCTCTAAATTTTGGGAGAGCTTGTATCGAAAATTAGGAACGAATTTAAAATTTTGTACGGCATATCATCCCTAGACCAATGGTTAGTTAGAGCGGATCATTTAGATTTTGGGGGATATGTTTCGAGCCTTGGTGATGGAGTTTAAAGGATGTTGGGATGATCACTTGGGGTCAGCAGAGTTCGCGTAGAACAATAGCTTCCTGGCAAGCATTGATATGGCTCTGTTTAAGGCACTATATGGTAGGAAGTGCCGATCTCTGATCCATTAGGAGAAGCCAATGGAGATCTTAGATCGCAAGGATCAAATTTTACACTCGAAGATGATCCATCTCGTGAAGGTTTTATGAAAAAATAATTCCCGTAAGGAGGCGATGTGAGAGAAAAAGGGCAAAATCTGGGCGAAGTATCACCATCTACTCCGAGGTGCATAGGTTTAATTAATTTTTAGGAATCGTTAATTCCGATGATGAAATTTTTATAAGTGGGAGAGAATGTGATATCATAAATATTTTTATTTGATTTAATTGGACTTATTTATTTTTTGATAATTTGGGTGTGAAAAAATTAATTAAATGTTATAAAATTTTAAATGATATTTGGATTAGTTAGGCTGGCACTCAAAATGTACCTGTCTAGTTGCCCGAGTATCAATTTAAATTTTGCGATTAAAAGAAAGAAAAATTAATATATAATAATAATAATAATAATAATAATAATAATAATAATAATAATAATAATAATAATAATAATAATAATAGGAGGGGAAAAAGGGGGTTTGGGAGAGGGTTTTGGGGAAAACAAAGAAGAAGAGAGGAAGGAGAGGAGAGAGAGAGGGTCCACCGGTAGAGTGAGGAGCAAAAGTGAGGTCCCTAGATCCGATTCCGAACACGAGCCAATTATAGAAGTGGTAGATCGGGTCGAGAAAAGTATACTCATACCTTTTTTGTTCTCTCTTTCAATTTTTATTCGTTTTCTCTCGAGTATTTTCGTTTTGATACTCACCTAAATCATATAAATCACGAAACCCATAACTCTTACATAGATTATTTGTAGTTTGATGTCCATTTTCTCCATATTTTGCGCGGATTTCGCTTCGATGAAACCCTAGACCCGCGCCCAACTCATGTACCCCTTCCAATTTGAACTCTATGTATGATTTGTCCTTAATTATAATTAACCCATGTCCTAAATATGTATATTTATTGGTTAGATATTCGATTTTTTAAGTATTGACCCATTTGGTACGTCCGGAAGCTCTAAATTATGCTCTGACATTGTTCATCAGAGACTACCAAAAATTTTGTATGATTCCATCTTATTTAATTGTTATGCAAGCTATGTTTATTTGTATATGTTTAATTGTATACTTCGAAAAAATATGTTTGTGATCCGTTTGTGAAGGAAATATTGTTTAGAAGCCTCTAAAATTATAATTGTCTCTCAGTGGTAAGAATTTCTATTCTTCCTTATACTTATGATATTTGTACATATAAATGATGTCATGAGAAGATTTAAATCAGAAAGAAAGATAAAAAAATGCAAGTATTTGGAGAAAATTTCAAAATTTATTATATGATTGATTTGTTCTCCTAAATAGAGAAATTTACGAAAGAAGTTTGGTAGACCTTCCATCAAAGAATTAGAAATCATGAAATTAGGACCACGAATTTATATTACGGAGGGTAATATCCCTTGGTATGCTATTAGTATTATAGTGGAGACTCAAGAATTATCTTAGTCGTATAATATAGCGAGTGATACTCCTGGCAAGTCTTAGAATATTACTGTGAAATGACGAGGAATTGTCTCTGGGCCCTGAGGGACATGGGGGCATATTATTATTGGCTTGTCTATAGGCATGATATGTAAATAGTCCCCCTTTGAGTCTAAAATAATAGTTCACAACCTTATAATATGTGGGTTATCATAATTCTTTCCTTGTTCTCCCGTACCTTTAGTTAGTAAGGCATACTGGCCTTCGTCCGCAAAGATAAATGTAAATCGGTAAGTGCATTAAATTATTTTCATATCTTTATGCATCCCTACTTATTGCTCCCATCCCATTCCTGTTTAATTTGAATATATATTACTTTTTACTTATTTATGTTATACTTGCTGAATATTTAGCTCACCCTTACTTCTTTTTTCTTTTCAAATTAGCATGCTCTTATACCTGACGACTCTGAGCAGGCCGTAGGTGCAAGATAGGTAGCAGATATTGATTGCAGAGCTTTTAGGGACTTAGTTTTATGATTTTGTATAGGACGAAGAACTTGTATTATTTATTTAAATACTCATGTTTTCTAATATATGTGATGATGATGATGATGGTTACGTAGTTTATTTTCTCACTGTATATGATGGATGTTTGTGCTTTTATAGGTTTTTATGGTTATATTTGGTTATCTAGTTGGCATTTTATTTGAACCGACATCGTACCGGAGTTATGACGTCGGTGCTACCCGTTGTCCATTTGTGGCAGTTGGGATCTTGTGTATGTGTAGTGTGTATTTTGTGGTTAGTGTATAGGGATTTGTACATGTTTTGTATTGGCGAATGCCCGTCTTATAGACGAAATTCTATCGGATTTTTGGTAGAAAATACAGTTCGTTACAAAAGGCTTGTAAGATTTGGAGATGTTGTGTTCATTAGAAATCAAACTAGTGAAGATATTAAACAAATCGATAAGGCTACTACTCATAACAATAATTGCTTATACAATATGGGTTGATGCCATTGAGACTATCACCGATCCATGTTCACCATGGTGTTTGTGAGGATAATGTATTCGACGTTTAATGAGGTGGAACTCGTTCATCAAGAAGTCCACAATATTATACATGTTGACATTCTGGAACCTATACTTGTTGTTCCACTTTGACAATTTATGAGAGATTAATGTCCTTCCTCATAACTGTCAAAAGAAAAGTATGTGTTATTCACCAATGACAGATAGAATGATTGCTATGAAGAAATAATGGAGGGCAATCACAAAAAGTGGATATGAACCATACAAGATAAGAAGTCTTTGCATGAAAGTCATACATTTGATGTGTTGAAGTTGTCTAATGCAAGAGAGCACTCAAAAACAAATAAGTTTTAGATTAAAATCTGAGGAGAACAGTCCAAAGTTAAGGCACAAGGAGAGATTGGTTGTGAATGAATTTAATCAAAGAAAAGGCAATGATTTCGAGGAGATTTTCTCTCTTATGATGAAGATGTCTTCCATTTGGTTTGTCCTTGAATTAGTTGGATGTCTAGATCTTAAAATGGAGTAACTGGACGAGTAGATAGCATTCCTCTATAGTAATCTTGAGGAAAAAATTTATGTAGAGTAACCAGAGAAATTCAAAGTTAAAGAAAAGGAGCACATTGTGTGCTACTTGAAGAATCTTAATAGGTTTATGTACACCTTTAGACAATAGTATAAGAAATTCAAGTCTCTTATTGTGAAGCAAGACTATTGAAAGACTATTTCATATTATAGTGTATTGTAAAAAGGTTCTCGGAAATGGATTTTATTATTTTTTGGCTCTACGTTCATAGAAGCAATGAAGTATTTTTTTTCCTATGAAAGACTTGGGAATGACAAAGTAAATTGTTAGTATAAGAATTTTTTTTATAACTAGAAGGAGAAGAAGGTAATGTTGTTTCAAGAAAATTATATTAAAAAGATACTTCAAATATTCAATATAAAGAAGTCCAAACCAATTAATCATCCACTCAACATTCACTTTAAACTAAGTATCTAGTAGAGAAAGGTGACATGAAGCAAGTTCCTTATGCATTGGCAATAGATTAGTTTGATGCATGCAATGGTTTATATGAGATTGAATATTGCTCACACACTTGTAACCTAAGTCCTTTTAAATCATCGAGATGAGCATTAGTTTGATGTGAAGTGGATTATTAAGCATCTATAAGATGCTTATAGAGTATGCTTGTATTTTGACAATGACAAACCTATTTTCACCGAGTTTACTGGTGCTAACATGGCAGGTGACATCAATTCTCAAACGTCATCTTTGGAGATTTGATCAAGTCTTTAGGTGAAGTTGTATCTTGACAATCTAGGCTATAAAGGTGTGTTGTACTTTCTATCATTGAAGCCAAATTTAATGTGGTGATAGAAGTTAGTAAGTAGATGTTATTGATGAAGAAATTCATTTAAAAACTCAACTTCAAGTGAAATCCATACATATTATTTTGTGATAATTAAAACGTCATCTTTCATCCTTGGAAGAACTCCTCTTTTCATTCACAATAGAGGCATATAGATTCTCTTGAATTGAAGTTGTTAATACTTAATAAAATCATAATCAACGACATTGAGTTGAATATAATGACTACAATGGTGCAAAGATAAAATTTTGAAGCATGTTGAGATATTACCAGGATTGTGCCAGCTTCACAAGGTCATGAGTGGAAGCTTGTTTGGATGGGTCATCCCCTTTTAAATCACCTGCCCTTTTCTTCATGGTTTTTCTATGTTGGAGATGATTCAAGCATGACACACCTACATTGGATGCATCTTGGTAAAAAAACAAAAGAATGTGAGCTTAATCCAACTGAATGGCATATATACTTGGAAAACAATAAGGGGCACACCTAACATGTGCATGAAGTGGTGCTGGTGCATGGTGTCCAACGATGAGTATATAAAGGTCATGCATACGCGGAATTTGTCCAAGAGAGTTTTTTTAATATCACATGTTTGAATTCTAACATCTAGAGTTCAAGTGCTAAATCTATTTTTAAAAACGTTTTGTTCTATTTTATAGTTGTTGTATTAAAATATCCAAGAACACAAATGCAACAATGATTTAAGAGAGAGAAAGAAAGAAGGAGATGATTTTTAGTCATTTCTTGGGCATTTGTTTTATTTCTTTCTTTGTCATCTTGGGTATGTGTACTAGTCTTATTTTATGACATTTGTATTAATGATTTTTTTTCGTTTTCTCTAATTGTAGTAGTTACTTGATTTTCCATACTTTACATTAATTCAAAGGTGTTTTTGAAAAATTTTATTATAATCAACTAACTGAATTTTTTTTTATTCAATTAAAAGAGCTTCCATAAAATTTGTATGTTCTTCATTTTAAATTTTATGATTATTTCTTATTATTTTGCTTCCTCAAAGATTTAGATAAAAGATTCGGTAAGTATTTCTTGTAGAAATTTGTTGTCATGACTCGATATCAAAGCATAAATATAATGACATCATAAACATTAATCAAATCTGGGTTGAGATATTGCACAAACCATTACATAATTCTAAAATATTTTTGAATAAAATATGAATATTATCCTAGGATGTGACCAAAACTCCCATTGTTTGGACCTATGATGGATGTATAGTTAAATTTTCATCAAAGAGTAAAAGAAAATCATCTATACACTGCTAATAATAATCCACATTCCAAGGCCCATTGACCAAAAATATAATTATTCCAACATTTAACATGCTCCAAATAGTTTCTTGATAATTCCAAGGCCCATTGACCAAAAATATATTTATTCCAACATTTAACATGCTCCAAATAGTTTCTTGATATCATAATACAAATTCTAAATACAATAAAATATCTTTGAGCTAATCCTCTCATAAACTTTTACTATCCCAAAAACTATAAGTAATTTATGCCAACTAATCTATAAAGGTGACAAATATGATAAGACTTGGTTTAGAACTCAACAAAGTATATTTATGCGTGGATATACATGACAAAAATGTGAGGAAAACAATGACTATATCATATGTAAAATATCAAAAAGAAAGAACTAATAGTAAGTGAAAAATATTATCGATTATGGTTGAATATCAAAGGTTGTATTATAAATTCTTATCCTATGGTTCAAGCCATATACCACTATTTGAAACTTATGAGTTCGCTAACTATATATTATACTCTATAAAGAGAAACAAATGAAACTTTTCTAACATGTGAATGTTAGCAACAATATTTGCTTACAAATTTAAATATTAGGACATATTCAAATATATTTCTTTAATTCTTTATAATAATTTTTATTTAGACAAAGTAAAGGCACTATGCAAACTAATGAATTTTCAACATGAAAAAACAAATAACTTGGCTTAAATATAGTTATAGATTTTTCATGAAAATCCTTGCATAAAATGAATTTGTAAAGAGGACTTCAATAATTACAACAAATTTCAGAATAATTAACACATCCTTAATGCAAGACTTCAAAATCCAAGAAATCCATGTAGATTATGCCATATTTGTACCCCAAATATCAAGAAGAGTGTAAAAGATCGATGAATGGGTAAACAATCAATAGTTTTATACATATGGAGTTCTAAATGTTTTTTTCTAAAATTTCAGTAACAAAATAAAAAAAATGATGCAAAATATATTCATCTCAAGTAGAAATTACCATGATCTAGCTTAAAACACTTAAAATCCTCTTTCTCACACTCTCTTTTTTCTTCTCTCTCTTATCATTCTCTCTGTTCTCTCACATTTCAAGAAAAATGAATCAAACTCTCATATGAGTTGAATTTTTTTTGACAAGTAATTTTGTATTAAAAAACTTATAAAAAACCTATATTCTATCCCAAGTGTTTTGCCGATTTGGGATAAGAACATAGAGACAAGGGTATACCCCGAGCATCAAAACATATCGTGTAAACAACACAAAAAACACAAAACGCCCATGAGGATAGTCTGCGCCCTCTCCGCCGTAGGCGAACTCCTAGGCCACATGCAAGAAATACGGGCCTCATTAACCACGTTAAACCTATGTCGATCTTCATTGAAAAATCCGCTGGCGTAAAGCTACCCCGGCCAAATGAAGATCTCGGTCGCCCCTTATCCGGAAGCAAATAGCCACGGTCTTTCACATATTCAAGACTCATGCACTACATAGCAATACCTCGACCCTTTGGCAAGAATCTCAGCCAAATGCAATAATCGCCCATAGAGTCACCAGACATTCTAACAAGTAAAGCTACCCATGACAGTTATGAGAAGGTGAGTTCTTCTTCTTATGCCCCTTTTGTTTTTTGATAACAGGCTTCAGCCCCCTGCCGTTTGTGGGGGCAGATCAATCTTTGTTGGAGGGGTCGAATTGTCACCTCTCTAAACCAAGGCTCCCGGTCATCAATAAAGTATTAAACTGAATTCCTTCACCAAGTACTCCCAACGCCTACCTTACATTTAGCCTCAACTTGACAAGCCTGGATTCACCTCTGTCATAGTCCATTGTTTTTGAATGGCTTGATGAAGCCTCATGATCAGCCACCTCCTGAGCTGGATAGGGACAATCACCCCTTTCCCTCCTATCGGTAGGCTCCAGTTTGCTTGTTGAAGATTCTGGTTGCACACGTTCTCTAGGATTGCTCTCTTCTGGGTCAATATCATCAATCATGTGATGTTCCTCCACTATGCCTCCAAGCTGAATAATTCAGCATTTCTGTGATTCAATCTCAGCTTGCAAACAGTTATCCAGAAGACTACACACTTCCTGCCTTCCTTCAGGGTATAATGAAACAATGTATGGTTGAGTAGTCTTTGCATCCACCAACATCTGGATAACATCTATTATTGTACCATGTAAACCCTCCTGATCAGCACTACTCGAGTAGGAGATTTGCAAACAGCCCTCTCTCCACTATCAGCAGAGATTGGCACATCATCAATCAGAGGGGTAACACCTTTGATAGTCCCCTTGACTTGAGGGAGCTCAATATCATTCTTTCCAGTCAAGCCACCATCTGCTCCTAAGAGCAACCCTGAAGAGATGTCTTGATTTGTACCCAGCCTAGCATCCATTAAATGAGGCAATATTGTGCCCAAGTTTGACAAACTCTCAGGGTTGGGAAGAGCATAGTCAGGCTTCAAGAGGGTTTCACCATCCTTGTGATATGAGGTATTAGGACTCAATCTTTGAGGGTTCCTACTCATATGCATTAAATGCATGTTTTCTACATTGGTACCTTGCTGAGTTGTCGATCACCCCTTATTATTTTCTTATCCTCATATAACCAAGAATTTATGTCAAATGAAAAAGAGTGAAGTTAGACGGATGGTCTAGCTAGGCAAGAAAGCTGATCGAAATTTTGTAGCCGTGCATGACCTATCAATATGTTGTATTTTTGGGATATCCTAACAATTTTTATATAATGATTTTGATATGTAAATGAAAAGAATATTTAGATGCTTCCACTAAATGTTTATGGTCTGAGTAATTTTGGTTCCTAGTGGCATCTCATACATATTCGGCCGACCGACCTGGATTCATGGCTGGTCAAGATGTGACCGACCTACTTTATTGCCGACTTAAGTAGTCTGGCCATTTGTGATCCTGTGCGTGCTAGTGAAATTTGAAGTCCACCCATTCATGTCCTTTGTACTATGTCTGTTGTTCAGTTTATACGTATATGTGTTGATTGACAGAGGTCATATGGTGGACTATGAGTCGTTCTGTCATAAATGGTATTTGAGAAAAGAGATGTCTTAAGTTTGATTTGAATTTATTCGGAAGCTTGGGATAGGTTAAGGGTGATCGGATGAATAAATGAAGGTATAGGACAATTAAGTTAGACCGGTTAGACTTAGTTATCGTAGTCCATTCAACCATGTTAGCGCCAAAGTAGGAACCAGATGATGTGTTTACGAAGCGTCATGTCCTAGTTGTTGATTTGGCCGAATTATAATTTGACCGAGTTGCTCTTATTTCAAAAGTTGAAGTGTTAGCTGAAAGAATGACAAATAGAGGAAAATGAACTGTTCGTAATTTTTAGGATCAGGAGGCAGAGTACTTGAATATATTAGGAAGGATCGCCAATGTTATGGAAGCTATGGGACAACATAGTTTGGCTCCAGTTCTTGCAGATCAGGGGACATCGGTGTATGATCGCTTCAACAATGAGCGAGTCCAAGAGTTCATAGGAGAACCAGATCTAGTAAAAGTAGATACATAGATCCAATGACTTAAGAAGGTAATTGTGTTTATTAAATGTCTGATCGAGGATAGAATCCTGTTTGCGACTCATAAATTGAAGGGAGAGGCTCATCACTGGTGAAAAATGCAAAAAAGAATATTTGTGATACCGAAAAATGAGATTACTTAGACCATATTTGAGGCGGCCTTTATGGAAAAATATTTTCCTGACAGTCTCCATAGGCAGAAAGAGGATGAGTTTTTACAGTTAAGATAGGGCAATCGTACTGTGGCCGAATACAACGCCAAGTTCACGAAATTATCCCGTTATGCTCCGTATATGGTGGAGGATGAGAATAGAAAGGCGAGAAGATTCTCTCAGGGCTTGAGAGACAACGTTAGGAAACATATGTCGACGTTAAAGCTGTCAACTAATGGGGAAGTGTTGGACAGGGCCATTATCTATGAGAATGAGCTTGAAAGAGAGAATTTTTACAAAAAGAGGATGTTTAGCCGGAGTGGCTCAGGAGCTAACTCTAGTGTGAGATCAGAGAGGCCCTCGAAGAAGGCAAGGCAGTTGGAATCAGGGAAGGAGTCCGGCCAAGCAGCACCAACTTCTAGGGCATCAACCAACCTGTGTCCTCATTGCGAAAAGCTGCATGAGGGCAAGTCTTGTTCTAAGATAATGGGACTTTGTTATAATTATGGACAGCTAGGACATATGATAAGAAATTGCCCTCAATTGAAGCGAGCCCCAGCGCCAAAACAAACTGCCCCTGCTAAGGTGTTTGCAGTCTCTGTAAAGGAGGCCGACGTCTCAATAGAGGTGGTGGAAGGTAAGATTTTCGAATCTTAACATTTCAGAGCATGTGTTATTTTGGGATTCCAAATCTATATTCTATTTGTATTACCTGAGTTCATTTGTTTATGGATCATGGGTTTTATACTAGTTGCCTCGAGGGCTGCGATATTTTTCTTGGGGCTGTAGATAAGATTGGTTGGGCTGAATCATTTTGATTTGAGGTACCAAGTTTTGATGTAATTTTGAGTATGAGTGTGATTAAGGAAAAAAATGTTATGCTAGGTAAGTGATTTCTATAATAGCTTGAATATGGTATTATAGGGTATCGAGCAATGGCACATTTGTGTAGTGTTGATCTTTCCTAAGGTTGATTAGAGTCCATAGTGGGCGGTTGCCCCTTTTATTAAGTGGAGGAGACACCTATGATTAAAATTACTCTGACCGTGGTTGGAGTGAGCCATTGGGATTGTTGCTTTGAGGATTTATGGGTTCTTCCTTAGAAATATTGACATCCTTGAGATTTTCTTAGGTTTTTAGTAATCATGTAACCCAAGTATCTGATATGAACCAATAGGATGAGACTTGCAAGTTGATTTTAGCATACAAGTTAATGATAAATCAGAGCAGCGTAGCAAAAGTGTGGTAGGCCCATGGCCTAGTGATATCATAATAAGATTGAGTAGCCTAATGGACAATAGTTTTGAGATTTATTGAATTTCGAGGACGAAATTTCTATAAATGGGGGAGAATGTAATATCCCTAACTTTTATGTGATTATTTATTATTTTGGGTGTGAGAACAACTATTTCCATGAGGTGTATAAGTCTTATTAAATTTAAAAAAATAAAATTTCATATATGAGGCAGAGAATTGTTGACCGGCCAAAGAGAAAGTTGACCAGTCGGATTGAATGGCTGACCAACTAGAATAGTTGAACAAAATTTTAGTAGTTGACCGAAATTCTAGTAGTTGACCGGAATTAAGAGTTAACCAGGATAACCATAAAGCTGTGAACTGTAAATGATTAGAAAGAAACCGAAGTCGTCAGAAAGAGGCTAAAGTCATTAGTAAAGATCGAGGACTCATGAAGAGATTAAGGTTGTTTGGGGGTTAGAAAGTGACCGAGGACTCATGGAAACCAATGACTCAGAGGGTGAAAATGAGAGATAGTAACTAGATGGATAGATGGCCAGAGTGGGTTGATGGTAAGAATGAACTGTTGACTGGCCACGATAGTTGACCGGAATTTAAAATCGTTGACTAGAATTATCATATTGACCGAAAATAATGAATTCACTGATTAAGAAATGTTTATCAGATTTGGGATATCGATAGTTGACCAGCATTAATGACAAAACAACTGAAGATGCAGATGGCCAGTTAGGATGGCCGGCTGGACTAAATAAGCTTCCCAAAATTTGAAAAATTAATTAGACGAAAATTGTTGAGCTGTTCGGAATAAAGAAGATTACCGAATTAGATAGTTGACCAATTGAAGTGTGAGGTTTCAGTTTTCAAAACATCCTAATTAGGAGGTAATTAAAATGACAATAATCAAAATTAGGCTTAAAATGTTAAAAAATTAAAACCAGAAGCAAAATGGAGGGAATTGTGCTCGGTGCCTAATTACCGCTTGAGGCGCCACTTGGGTGCAAACAGCAGAACCTCAGCGCCCGAGGGATGCCTGAGGCTAGCCCACGGCAGATATAACAGAAACGCCGTGCTCAATGGCCACTCGAGCGTGGACCAAGGAGGAAAAACCAGTGTGACTTGCACTTGACGACCGCTCGAGCATGGAGTGGGGCGTGAATAATAGAATACCACCACAAACTACCACTCGACTGGCGCTCGAGGAGCCAGCCGGAGTATATGTACGCGCGAGGGTTTCGTTTGGGGTATTTTCGGCCATTTTCTAAGATAGAGAGAGAATGAATAACTAGAGAGAGAAAGGAGGAGATCGAAGTCTTGGAATCTGAATCCGTCTGAGAGCTAGCTATACAGGTTGTAGATTGGGTCGAGGCAAGTGCTGCCATACCATTTTTATCTTCTCTTTCGATTTTTATTTATTTTTTATAGGGTATTATCATTCCGATATCCACCCAAATTATGAAAAATATGTGACCCATGATTAGTACCTAAAACTTTTATGGTTTAATGCCCGAATCCCCCTTCCGATTGGTTCGGTTTGGCTTCGCTAAACCCTAACCCACAACCAGCTTGGGATTCCCTTCTCTCCCTTTGATTATATGCTTAATTGACCCCAAATTATGAATTATTATGTCCTAATTGCATATACCTCAGCCAAGTGTCCGATCTCACAACTATCGACCCATTCGTGACATCCAGAAGCTCTAAAATGGCCTTGGCACTGTGAGAGTTTTGCATGCTTCCACCCAATTTCATTGTTATGAAATTTATGCCTAATTGCAAGTGTCTAATTATAAGCCTTGAGAATGCATGACTGTACTCTGATTGTAAAGGAAATACATCTCGGAGGCCCCCAAAGTGATAATTGCCTAATGTGGTAAGGAATTCTAATCTTTTGTATGCATTGTGACATCCATGCATCAAAATTGACTTATGAAAAGACTTATATCCGAAGGAAAGATAATGATCATATATATAATCGGAGGAAAGTCCACAATGTGATATGTGATCAAATGGTTCACCTAGATGGAGATATTATAAAATGAAATATGGTGGACCTTCCCTCAAAAGAATAAGAAATCATGAAACTAGGACAATAGAATTTGTTACGAGAGATAATACCCATTGGCTTGCCACTAGCATTATAGTAGAGACTCGAGGATTACTCCGACCGTGTATTGTAGCGGATAGTACTCTTGGCAAGCCTTAGGATATTACTATAGAAGGACGAGGAATACCTCTGGACCACAGGAGGTTAGGGTAGCTTTTTATTGGTCCTGTATGATAGGGTGATAGACATACCGCTATGCCACGTAGCGCATCGGCCCATCTATAGGCATGACATGTAGACGGCCGCTCCACATGGTTGAGAATAAGCGCTTACGACCTTAGATCATGTGGGATATCATAATCCTTCCTTATTCTCCCACACCTTTAGTTAGTAAAGCTTACTAATCCTAGTCCGCAAAGATGAATAATCATATATAAGGTATATCCCAAATAAAAGTAAATTGTGTTCCAAAATATATTTGATCACGATCTCGTTTATGCATCTCTTTCATGATTTTGTCTCTTCCCTTACTTATGTTGTCTATTGCTTTTGATTATGATGCACTTGCTGAACTGTTAACTCACCCTTACTTCTTTTTCCTTCCAAATGAGAAAGCCATTATGCCCGACGAGTCCAAATAAGCTATAAATACAGGATAGGCAGTTGATACAGATTGGAAAGATTTCAAAGATTTAGTTTTGTTATTTTGTATAAGGTATGGAAATTGTATTATATCTTTTGATACTCGTGGTCATATATACATGTTTGATGATAATGGATATATAGTTAGTTTTCGCTGTTCATTGATTGATGTAGTAGCTTCCGCAGGTATCTTTTATGGTAGTTAATGATTCCTAGTTGGCATCTTTTCTGAGCCGGCGTCATACCAAAGTTACGACGTCGGCGCCATCCATGTGTTGTTGTGGCGAATGAGATCCTATGTGTATGTTGTATGTATGTATGTTGTGAATTCTTTACAGGATTTTGTACAGGTATTGTTTTTAATGAACATCCGTTTTATAGACGGAACTTTACCGGATTTTCGGTAGATTTTTCGGTCCGTCACATGAAGTAGTTGACTGAATTGTCTCATCGGTCAATTTTGATTAATAGAATGGAGTGGTCAACTCAGAGAAGGTAAACTACTCTTACCTACTCCCATCTGCTCTGATCAATCTGAAACCTTTTAGATAGGGGGATGGAGCAAATATTAGGAGTAGGTAACTTGCCCCGCCTACTCTCACCTACCTCATTGCCTACAAATACTGGGTTTGGGGGTTAGGAGGAAAACGTTTTAGAAGATCTGGAAAAAGGCATAAAGGAGACGAAGAAAGCAAAGGAACCACAGGAGAAGAAGCGACGAAAGAAACCCCAAGCCAGAACAAGGAAAACTGATGAGCAATTTACAGGCAAGTGTACACTATGTTTTTGCTAATCCATGTTTATGAATGAATTTTATGTTCAGTGCATGTCTTATGTTCATAATATGAAATTTTGTGATACGATTCATACTTGGAAATTGTTAAGAACTCTTCTGTTTATTAAGTCTGATTTTATAAGGAAATTGGTAAAGTTTAAGTATGTGCATGGAAGGATTATCAGCATGTTTGAATTCTGTTAGTCTGCTTATTTAAAGATCTTGTCCATTTGTATATTGTTACCATTTATGAAAATATGCATGCCTTTAAAGAACTTCAGCTATTGCATATCTTTAAGAACTCCGACAAAATGCACTTTTAAAGAACTTCGGTGTTTTTCCCCTTAACGAACACCGGTCTGTTGCCCTTAAGGAACTTCAGTTATTTGGACTTTAGACTTTTGCTAATTAAGAACTTCGGACGTTTGCATTTTAAGAACTTTGGTCATTTGAAAATTTAGAACGGTTTTGATGGCCGAATAGCTGCAGGCGTAAATTGTAGCTAGTTTGGATGGTCGAGTAGCTGCAGGCTTTAAATGTAACTAGTTTTGATGACGGTCGAGTAGTTACAGGCTTAAAATTTAGCCAGTTGAACTGTTGAGTAACTGCAGACCTAAATATAGCCAGTTTTAATGATGGACAAGTAGCTGCTGGTCTAAAATGTAGCCAATTTGGATAGTCGAGTAGTTGCAGACCTTAAATGTAGCCAATTTTGATAACAGCTGAGTAGCTGCAGGTATAAAATGTAGCCAGTTTGAATGGTCGAGTCGTTGCAGACCTTAAATGTAACCAGTTTCAACGGTTGAGTAACTGCAAGTCTAAAATGTAACCAGTTATGATGGAGTAACTGCAGACCTTAAAGGTAGCAATGTTTCAAACGGAAAGTTGATTTTAGATTTGGAACTTGTTTCGGAAACTAGCACGCATGAAAATGTATTTGTCCCACATTTTCTACTTCCGTATGTAAAATGTTGTCATTTCATTTCTTTAAATATCATTCAAAGTTATATGTATGCATATTTTCTGTATTGGTATCTTATTGAGCTGTCACTCACCCCTTACTGTTTTCTTACCCTCAGATGACCAAGACTTTATGCAGGACGAGAAAGAGTGAAGTCGGACGGACGGTCTAACTAGGTAGGAAAGCCAACCAGAATTTTATAGTAGTGTGTGACCTATTAAGATGTTGTATTTTTGGGATATTCTGAAAATTTTTATATAATAATTCCGATATGTAAATAAAAAGAATATTCAGATACTTCTGCTAAATTTTTTAGATCTGAGTAATTTTGGTTCCAACTTGCATCTCATACGTATTCGGCTGATCGACCTACATTCATGGCCGGTCAAGATGTGACCGACCTACTTTATGGCCAACTTAAATAGTTCAGCTGTTTGTGATCTGGTGTGTGGTAGTGAAATTTGAAGTCCACGCATTCATGTCCTTTGTACTAAGTCTGTTGTTCAATTTATACATATATGTGTTTATTGATGGAGGTCATATGATGGACTATGAGCCATTCCATCACAATATGCTTCTCCTTTCAACAGGGAACATGCAAAGACTAGAAAAGTCCTAGAATCTTTTGGTCCTCAGTTTTGATTTGCTAACATATTAGACATTTCCACATAACTATCACAATTTATCTCTACATATTTTTTCACCAAAAGGGTTTTCTCAAATATGGGTACAATTTATTAATACTACGGTAGATGGAGTATTTAGCACTTACCAAAAAAAAAAAAGAAAGAAAGAAAGAAAGAAAGATGGTGTATTTAGCTATATTGGCTTCATTATAAATTTCTTTCTTAATCTCCTCACAATCTGACACGTAAATATGATTGTAAAATTTAAGAACTCTATTAGCTCAATTGTTGAGACTTGCCTATGATTCTTTATTCAAATCTTCAACAATATCCATTAAGAATGGTTCTTCTATTTGCATTCTCTTAGTCTTTTCAATTATCACGAGTTGTATAAAGAAAAGAGACAAAGTTATATGAATGGCTTGTGAATGTAGCCAAAAGTTATAATTCTTCATTCAATTCAACACCAGTTGTTTTAGCATCATCGAGGGCGTCCTCATGCAAGCTAATTTTTGACTTATAGAATCTGCAACTACATTCGCACTTTCGGTTGGTATTTAATCTCTTAACTATAGTCTTTAAGTAAATCCATCAAATATTGTTGCCTCTTATTAAACTCCTTCTAAGAGAATAAATATTTCAAATATTTGATATCAAAGTATATCATAAATTTCTCATGTTATAAATATAGTTTCTAAATCTTCAAAGCAAAAATTACCATCACTAACTCCAAACCATATGGGGGATAGTTCTACTTATAGGTTCTAAGCAATCCTAAATCATAAGTAATAACCTTTCCATTTTGCAATAATACATAGTCAAAATGTGACGTACCGTATTTTCAATAGAACATCCAGTAGAGTTTCGGCTATAATACAGATGTCAGTCTAATATAAAAACTTATAAATATCTTGTGAATCATACAAAATATATCCACAAGATCAAAACACAAGATCCAAAAGCCATAATAACCACGTGGCACCAATGTCATAACTCTAGATATGACATTAGCTCAAATAAGATGTCATTAGGTACAAATACAAATCATAATAACTTGTGAATGTATATACATACATCAACACAGTGAAAATTAAATTACAATATATATCATCATCACAAACATATATCAGTATACAATTCCATCTCAAAATATATAAAATACTCCATGAGGAAGGTGCAAACTACTAAACTAAGCCCTTAAAGCTATTCTCCAAGATCTTCATGCCTAGCCGACTTCTAATCTTCTACCCCGCCCTATCGGGTATAAACTCGTACTCATCTGGAGGCAAGAAAAATAGAAAGGATGAGCCAAATGCTCAGTAAGTACAATATAATCAAAGATAATAAATTACATATGCAAAAAAAGCAGAAGAATGAGATAGAGTATAATGAGGATGCGTAAACATAAATCATGATTTGATACGCTTTCTGAAATGCATTTATCTTTCTTGATTTAATCATCTTTTTTTAGGTTCTAAAACATCCATAATTTCTTTACTTTGCGGACTAGAGTTGGTAGATCTTACCAGCTAATGGTGTAAACAAATCGAGGAAAGAAATGTGTATGTCCCCACACATTCTAAGGTACTAACTACCCACGCAATTTTAACGTCCCGCAGCAGACGGTGCCCGATACCTAGGGCCAAATATGCTACTGACATAAATTTAACATCGCATGGGAGACGGTGCTTGATTCCTAGGGCCAGAAATAGATAATAGATACACCACCAGAGCATCTCCCATGGTTCAGGAGCAATTCCTTAATTTGTCACAATAATATTCTAAGGCATGTCAAGGAATATCACCCGTTATAATACACGGTCAGGATAATCCTTAAGTTTTCATTATAATATTAATGGTATGCTAGGGGATACTACCCTCTGAAATATAATCGTGGTCCAGGTTTTACAATTTGTTATTCTTTGAGGAAAAGTCTACCAAATTTCTTTCATAAAGTTCTCATTCCGGGAGAACAAATCATGCATATATCAAATTATGGTATTCCCTTCGTATACTTACATAATTTTTATATTTCTTATACGTTTAAGTCTTTGCATGACTTAAATTATATACATGCACATCATAAAGCATGGATAAAATAGGAACTCTTACCATTAGGAATCAAACGTAACTTTAAAGCTTTCGGATCATTATTTCCTTCACAAATGTACATAACATAATTTTCGGAGCATACACAAGGTCATATATTTAATGTATATGTGAAATAACATCCCGATTCATGTTCGATTATGTTTCGGAATACATAAAATTAATGTATATAAAATAATGTGCATAAATACAATTATATGGTGTACCCGACCTACAAGGCTAGGGTTATGAATTTTTAAAACTAAATCATATATAAATTACAAATAATTCGAATAAAACCAAAAGGAGACACGGGTTAAGGTTCTGACGAACCTAATTTCACATAAAACTACCAAATTTGATATCCAATTGATAAATTATCATATACTAGGTATGAGTAATGATATTCTATAGCCAATTTATATAAAAGTTTCAAAAATCGGTGTGTGAAAATGTCTGGGTGCGGAGTTAGGGTTTCAGTGCAAAATACCAAGCAAAACTAGAAAATTGGGCATGAAATCCACATATGTGCATGATCAAGTCATGGAAAATACAAAATATAAGCTTAATCGGGTATCAGAATGATGATACCTAAAGAAAAATGAAATAAAAGTGCAAGAAAATGAAAGAAGAGGGTATGAGTGTACTTGCCTTGACCTAATCTATCACTTCTCCTACTAGCCCCAAGTCGGATTCGAACCAGAGAGCCTCGATTTATCCTCTTTTCCTCATCTCCCTCGCAATATCTCTCTCCTCTCTCTCCCTTTCCCTGCATGAATTACGCAAAAAAGAGTCGTTGGGTTCTTATATCGCGTGCTGGCGACCAGCGGGCATGACTTCTCGCAGATCAGTGCCTGCCCCAGGCACTCAAGCGCCCGACAGGCACTGCGCTGCTGCTTTGGGTGCTCGCGGCGCTAACCGAGGTGCCTGGCAAGCACCCTAAGCCGGGACCTCCTACCGCCTTCAAAATCTAATTTTTTATATGAATTAAGTCTAATATTGATTACATTAATTTAATTATCAGTAATTATGATATTTGAAAATCGGTATATCACACGAAACTCTTCCTAGATACGTCATTGTAGACAAAAAAGTTTCAAATTTCTTCAAGAAATACTAAAATCAGTGAAAAAGTTAAATGTCATTTAATTCTTAAAAACTCCTTTCACAATGATTGTCCCTAGGAAATACCTCTTTCTTTTAGGTTAAGAGAGTTAATGACACTACGATCCTTGAAAAATTCTTAGCAATGCTACTTCAAGAAAATTACAAACCTTAGTAGCACTTGTTGGTCACTTCTAGCCCTTGACCTTCTATGTTCTTTTGGTCAACCGTAATTCCACCCCTTGAAATAATGTGAAGTAATGATACTTCATCTAGCCAAAACTCATATTTCTTCAATTTGGTGAACAATCATCTATCTCTAAGAGTTTACAAGGCAATCCTTGAGTAAGTCTCGTGTTCCCTGTAATTATTCAATGAAATCAAAATATTTACAATAAAAACTACTACAAAATATCCAAATATAATTAAAATATCTGATTTATCAAATCTATGAAAACTATAGGGTTATTAGTCAAACCAAAAGACATCACTAAAATTTACAGTGGCAATACCATATCTAAAAATTCAGCTTTGGTATGTTCTCCTTCATTCTCAATTGATAGCACCTCAAATGTAGATCAATTTAAAAAAAATCTACACCACTTAATTTTGATAAAATAAGTGATCAATTCTTGGTAAGGAATATTTATTTCTAATCATGATCTTATTTAACTCTTGATAATCATTATATAACCACATTGGTCCATCTTTTTTTTTTTCATAAATAACATGAGAGCATTCCAAAGTGATACATTTGTCAGATAAAATCCTTCTCTAACAACACTTACAATATTGATTCAATTCTTTTAACTCCGAGAGGCCCATTCTATATGAAAATTTGGAGATTGAGATGGATTTTGGCTCCAAGTCAATGGCAAATTCAATCTCCTAGTTCAATTGCAAACCAGGCAAGTCGTTTGAAAACACATCATTAAATTCTCATGCCACTATTATCTCATCATTGGCACAGTACAACTTTCAATGAAGGTAAGTAAGAGAAGTTTGGTATACACCTTTCATTAATTGACATGCATGCAATGTTAAAATCAAATATGCCGACTCTTAACTTACATTTCCTTGACAATTAAAGGGCTAATAAATTGGGATATAAAAATACACCATCTTATAAAAATAATCAACACTTGCACAATAACAACTTATTAATCCATTCCAAAAATGACATTAAAGTCACTCATTTCCAAGAAAGTTAAATCCATGAACAATTCAAATCCATTCTCCCAAATGACTCAATTAGAATATATGATATCCGCTACTTATGACTTACTCATCAGGTGGACACCACTATTGTTCTAATATTTTGGGTAGGGTATGTAAATGACAAATGAATTTAGTAGGTATAAAAGAATGTGTGTCTCAAGATCAATCAATATATGCATTAAAGATTCAAAAATAAACATATTACTTTCAACCACCAATGGGATAAAAGCACTCATTAATCACATTCCTAATTTGGCTACAATTGAACACGCTTTGATTTGTTTATAACATGACCATCCACTATGAGACTTCCCACAATGATCACATAACACCTTAGATTGTTATTGCTTGCCTGAGGCTCCTTGTGCTTCAACAATATTTCCAATTGACTTATGATAGGACTTAGATCTATTGTCTAATTTTCTTGATCCTAAACTCTGGCCTCTTTAGGTTGCATCTCTCTTTTTGAAAAAATTGTATCTCTCTAGCCCCTATTAAATGAGTAAAGTCTGATCAAATAATTTACTATATGTCCTCAAATAAATGGCACCATTGTCTCCACATTGTATCCTTTAAACCTTGTAGAAACTTCTTTTCCCTTATGGTCTTCTCTGTCACTAAATGCAGGACAAAATTAGCAAACTCTATATGTTTGTCATCATACTCCATTAGCGTACGGTTTCCTTGTTTCAATTGTGAGAATTCATCCTCCTACTCATAGAGGCTAACTGGGAAGTATTTGTCAAGAAATAACTCTATGAACATGTTCCATACAATCTCCTTATTTTACAAACCTAAATTTTTTTTTCATGACCCACCAATGGTTGGTCTCATATCCAACTTATAGACAAAAGATTTCACATTCTCCTCCTCGGAAAAATTTATCACTTCAAGTACACTCTCCACCCTATAGATCCATATCATAACCTTTGTTGCATCTGGATCTCCCAACAATTTAAGAACATGCTCATTCATAACTCAATCATAAGTGGTCATTCCACCAGATTTCTGTCTTTCTCCATGTTCAGCCACCTTTTCACCATCTAAACCATGAATTTTATTATTTTTCCCATGACGGCAAGATAATCATCCTTCCAACTAGAGCTAGCACCACTAAGATCACTTGACATTGTGTGCTTATGATACCAATTTTCAAAAAAGTATAGCCTCTCAAATTATTTAGAGATTTTCCTTACAACTTGATTTGACACCACAAGTTATCATGAAACCGATACTGAAACATAAATATAATGCATCATAGACATCAACCAAAACTAAGTCAAAGTGTTATACAAACCATTATATGACCTTGAAATATTTCTAAATAAAACATAAATATTGTGTCAAGATACGGTCAAAACACCCACTGTAATGTGTCAGCTCAATTCTCATTAAAATATTAAGGAAAATCATCTACATTCTATGACTCAACACCGCTAACAATAATCCACATTCTATGACTCACCAATTGAAAAAAACAAATATTCCGACATTTAACATGTTCCAAATAGTTTCTTAAAATATGAATTCGAAATATAATAAAACATCTTCAAACTAATCATAAATATTCATGGCAAAGATGTGAAATGGACAATGACAATAATCATTTACAAAATACCAAAAAGTAAGAATCTAAAGCCAATGAAAAACCTCATTGGTTAGGGTCAAATATTGAAGGTCAGATTATAAATTTTTATCCCATAATCTAAGCCTTATAACACAAATCAAAATACATGGATGGGCTTACTACATATTATACTCTATAGATGATAGCAAATGCCCCATTTCTAACTCTTAAATGTTAAGTAGTAATATTCACTTAAAAATTAATATACTAGGACATGTTCATGTATTTTATTGATTCTTTACAATGATTCTTATTTAGATAAAATGAATAAATTTTTAGCTGGTCAAACAAATATCTTTGCTTAAATATAGTTGTAGAGTTTTTTCTAATCAAATTCCTTGCATAAAATGGACATGGAAAGAAGCATTCCTCAATAATTTTAATAAATTTCATAATAAACATATATTGGACAAAGGACCCCAAAAGCAGAGAGGTTTATGTGGAAAAGACCATGCATGCTAATCAAATATCAAGGACAGCATACAAGATCACATGTATGGGTGTATCAGAAAAAATATAAGACATAAGGAGTTATAACAGTTTTTTCTAAAACTTCAACAATAAAATTAACGAAACAGATTAAAATATACTTGTCTTAAGTAATTATTAAGAAAATCTAGCTCAAAATCATTTAAGATGCTCTTCCTCCTCCATTCTCTTTCTTATTCTTTCTCTTTCCCTATTCTCTTTCTCTCTCTTTTCTTAAATTTTAAGAAAAATAAAGCAAAACAAGTTTAAACCCACATATATATACAGGCTAACTCATATGCACCAGTTATACACAAATCAAACAAGAGGTTATTGATAGGTGGCAAATGTACAACTTATCATGTGTGATATCGGGCGTAGAGTTGATAAAATTGGCACACAAGCACGTAAATCTGTGCATTAGGTGCCCCTATAGTTATCTGCACATGAGAGCTTGGTTGGCATCTAACTTACAGGTGACTACTTAAGTTTCAGACAACATTAATTTTCAACCAAACTCACAAATTATTCTTAACAATTCACTTAATTTATTTAATTTTTGATGTCACATATCATAATTTAGTAATAGGGTGTTACTTCTGTTACGATTTTTTGTTCAAAAAAGTTTTGGAGGTTGTTTTTGACATGATTGTATAATAACTCACTATTTAAGTTTCCCTCGTACTACTACTTTTGAAATCTTCTTCATTGTTCAAAATGATTAGATTTTTTTACGCTCTTTTATATTTAATTAATCCTTACATAGAGTACATATTTCTATTTTTTCATATCATCAAACTTCTTTTTTATCTACAACTCAACCCCCAATGCTGAAGATAAACTTGGATAATATTGTATTTGCAAGTGGGGATAAGAGATTATGTTTGTTGAGACGAGCACGAAAAATGTGTGATCGTTAAACCTTCACCAGTCCAAAATATAAAACTCATACTGATTGCACCTAGAATTAGAAATATAGTCAGATTGTAATTGTTAGGATTGAAATTATGTAAAAAAAACTTATTATGATAATTATGTTATGAACTCGTACATTGGAGATTCACCCTAGGATACAATGACGATGTAAAATTAATCAGTAGAATAAGAATCTAATCCAATTATATTGTAACAAGGCAAAATTGCACTGCGACACTTGAAATTACAATATCGTTAGGACAACAAAATCCGAGCAGCATATAAGTTATCCTATCACTGAACCGGCTAGATATGAATTTTGGCATCTAAAAAATCAGCATATAATGTTGAACCAGGTAAGTAAAATGTTTGAAAATTTTCTTGAACTAGTCCAACATCAAGTGATGATTCTGAAAAAGCAGTCGGTAAAAATTTACATTGTGACCTAGCTGCTGAACCGGTGCAAAAATCGGATAATGGTCCACTGCTGATGTACTAAATTTTTTCTCAGGATTTTAGCCGGTTCAACCCTTGTAAAATTTAGTTTAGAAGTTTTAATGAACTGGCTAGTATTTCATAATATGGGGACTAAAATCCCTTTCCGAAAACTAATCGATTCAGCTTATGTAAATGGCCATGATGGAGAACCGGCCATGTGAGAAATGTGGTATCAGAAAAATTCAACATGTAACGTGCTAATTCTGAAAATGCAGTAGGTAAAAATTTACATGGTGAACTAGCTACTAACCTAGTGTGAAAATCGGATAATTACAAGTGAACCGGCAGTTGCACATATGAACAAGTTGGCAAAATTGGTGATGAACCGGTTAGTAAATCGGTTGATAAACTGATACTAAAGCATTATAATATTTATTTAATTATGCCAACACATATAAAAATTATAAGACCTCATTTTCACACTATGTATTATTATAATTTTAGTATGTATATATATACTGATTTTAAGCATAAATGAAAACATATAGGATATTAAGAAATATGATTATTTCATCGGAAGTGAGAAAAATTTAAAAAAAAATCAAGAGGAAGTATAGAAGTTTCCATAAATAATTTAATGGAACTAAGAAACTTGATCAATAATTTATTCATGGGGTAATATTTTCTAACATACTTTAAAATATTACAGTGATAATTAAAAATTGCTTGTAACATCACGGGGGAATAAAGGCAACTTTATGGCCCTGTCTACCAGGTAAAATAGGTGTGTGCTACCTACATCAGGGTATAATAAGGAGCTTAAGATTAATGTCTTAGATTGTGTGGAATAAATACAATCATTTTCTTGATTTTTTGCTCCATTAGCTGGTAAGGCTTACTAATCTTGGTTCCTCAAGTTATATAAATTTAAAAGTACAGGCAAGTAAATAGAAAAAATGTAAAAAAAATATATTGAATGCATCATGAAAATATTTTCTAAATATATATATGTTTAGACATGCATCATAACTCATATCCCTTACTATGATCTATTTTCAATATAATATGCATATCCTTATATATATTGTATCTTATTGAATATTTGACTCACTTTCTTACTATTTTATTACCCTCCAAATACTTCACAGGAGTTCATACCTAATGAATAAGAATAAAGATCGAAATAATAGTTATGCTATACTTAGATTAAGTGTGGATGTATGTAGTTTCATTTAAGTTATAACGTGTAAACTTGCAAACTTTTCAAGCATCGCAAGAATGTATTATGTTATGGTGATATTAATACTTTCACAAATTCATATAGTTATCGTGAATGCTTTTGTAAATGATTATGAGATGAGTTTGAGTCTTTAGTAGGCATCTTTCCCGACAAAGACCCGACATCGTACCCCTATAGTACGATGTTGGCGCACCGATATTGTGGTATTTCTAAAGATCCTATGAATGTCTATAGAATCTGTTACATATTATTATTATAATAATAAGTAATCATGGAAATGAGAACGTGGGACGTGACAGGTGGTATTAGAGAAAAATTTTCAGGAGACACCTCAGGTTGATCAAATATGATGCAAAAGTTTAGGATTAGTGTGTTGAGAACTATTGTTATAGTTATTCCCAGTTAAGATTTTAGATTGAATTTTTACAAGGCACTAATCTGTATATTAATATTTGACCAAAGGAACTATTAATGGCCAACCAAAGAAGAAATATTCGATCTAACGGACAACCGGACAGGGAGGTAGAATATTTGAATTTGATGGGGTGCATGATTGAGGTGATAGAATCTATTGTGCAATGTAGCTTAGCACTGACCCCAACCTCAGTTCTTGCCCCAACAAATACGAGAGCATTAGCTTATAATCGATTCATCAACGAACGAGTGCCTAAGTTTATGGGGGAGCCGGACCCAGTAAAACTAGACATATGGATTTGAAGACTTAAAAAGGCATTTTCAGTAATATGATATCCTGAGGAAGATAAAGTTCTATTTGCTTCTTAGCGATTAGAAGGCAAGGTTGATCATTAGTGGGAAATAGAGAAGGGAGTTTCAGAGTTCCTGAGAATAAAATCACTTGGGGTATGTTCAAAAAAGCATTCATAGAAAAATATTTTTCCACCAGTCTTCAAAAGCAAAAGGAGGACGAGTTTATGTGTTTGAGGCAAGAAAATTGTACAGTAGCAGAGTACAATGAAAAATTTACCGAATTGTCCTGTTATACCCCTTATTTGGTGGAGGAAGAAATAAGGAATGCATGGAAATTCCAACGGAGACTATGGGATGACATTAGGAAGCAACTGTCGATTCTAAAATTGTGGACCTACGGAGAGGTGCTAGAGTGAGCACTTATATTTCAGAAGGAGTTGGAAAAATAGAAATTTTTTAGGAAAAGGTTTAATCAGGGAGGCCCGAGTATAGGACCGAGCTCAGGAACCGAAGAACCTACTAAGGAAGCCAGAGTCACGAATAGGGGAAAAAGTAGCATTGTTATGCAACTGGTGCCACATCTGCAACCAGCAAAACCTATATGCCCACAGTGCAGGAAGCAGCACCCGAGAAAGCCTTGTTATAAAATAATGGGAGATTTCTTTAATTGTGGACAACAGGGCTATATAATCAAAAGTTGTCCTCTTCCTAAACCAGAAACGAAGAAACCTATTGTTCAAGGTAAAGCCTTTGGAGTAACAATCCGGGAGGCAAAAACAGCTCCCAATGTTGTGGAAGGTATTATCTCTATTTGTGATATTCCAGCACATATATTGTTTGACTCGGGGTCTGCATATTCATTTGTTTCTTTCAAATTTGTACGCCATTTAAAATCATCCCTGAGGATTCTTGATTTTTCTTTACTCATATTAATACCTATGGGTTTATTTATGAAGATTGACATTATGTACCCGAGATGTATAATCTAGGTGAATGGGCTATAGTTGGCCTAGATCTAATTCTTCTTGATATGGGTGACTTTGACGTAATATTAGACATGGATTGGTTAATGAATAGCCATGCCAATATTGATTGTTTTTGTCATGGACCCGATAAAACAAAAATACCACCTGTCCTATCGTCTGTGAATAACTATATACAAACCATTCAAAATTAAAATCATAAATAATACCGAGTATTCACAGGATCCAAAATAGCTACAATATATTCGTGGAACCAATGCCATATCGTTCGAATATGATGTCAGGACAGAAAGATGCCACTAGTTACCAAAAATAAACCATAATGACCTGTAGAAGCATATATAAATATCCATCATTACACAACGGAATCAAAACCATTAGAGTATCATCAAAATAAACAGTATACATCAAAATATTCATTCTGCATAAACAAAGATCCACAAAATCTACCTCCAAGGCCTGGCAACCTCCGTCTTCTAATCATTCTCGACAGGTCTCAACTCCTGCATATCTGAAGGGAGGAAAAATAGCAAGCGAGTGAGCCAAACACTCAGTAATGCACAATAATGAGTAAAGACAAATGCAATATACTTAAAATAAATTGAAGGAGTAGGATAGGATCACAATGCAAATGCATAAACGTAAAAATATGACCAAATACATTTATGAAACACATTTAACTTTCATTTCTTGTTTCTAATTCACTTTGAATATAAATATTACATTTAAATTTCTTATTTTATTTTTGATTCCTTCAATTCTCAAATATGCAGAAATTTCATTCATATTTTGGAACCAGGACTAGTAGGCCATTAACTAACGGAGTAGATATCGAGGAAATGAATTGTGTTCACCCCACACAATTAAAAGGCCTACACATCTAATTCTGTTAGAGGTCAAACGTACAGGATCCATCACATAAACCCCACGGTAGGGCATTTTTTTTTATATCACTGTAATATCCTAAGGTATGTCAGGGAATAATACCCTTTAAAATACAAATCCTTGATCCAATTTCATGATTACGTTTTATGTTTCAATTGAAAACTCTGTACAAACATACTAATACTGAAAACAGACAATGGATAACTGTAACGTCCCCGGACACCCGTGTGTAGATATTGTCCGCTTTGGACCTAGCCCGTACAATTTTGTTCATGGCAGGCCCACGGCCCCCAAAATGCTTCTCCAGAGTGGCGCAGCGGTGGCACAGCGTGGCGAGATATTATCCTCTTTGGCATAGGAGAACATCCGGCGTCTCCAGCCATACACAGGCCTCAAGGTTTTCTCCTAGTGAACCTCCACAGGCTCCCAGGACGCGTCTACAAAGGAAAGGTATCCACGCCCTTATAAGGAACGTTTCGTTACCCTCTCCATCTGATGTGTAACATCACAGTCCACCCCCCTTGGGAGCCCAGCATCCGTACTAACACATCAAATCGGGCCCTATCTTTGATACTATTTGTAAGATCCCCAGGTACCCGCTTATGAATATTGTTCGCTGTGTCACATAGGTGTACGATTTTATTCCTAGCAGACAGCCTCCACCGCCCCAAAAATGTGTCCACAATGGAGAGGTATCCACGCCCGTATAAGGAACGTTTCGTTCCCCTTCCCATCCGTTGTGAGACATCACAATCCACCCCCTTGGGAGCCTAGCGTCCGCGCTGGCACATCAAATTGGGCCCCGTCTCTGATACCATTTAAAATATCCCTGGGCACCTGCTTGTGAATATTATTTGCTTTGCCACACAGGCGCATGGTTTTGTTCCTGACAAATGGCCTCCACCACCCCCAAAACGCGTCCCCCAGAGTGGCGCAGCGGCGGTACAGCGTGGCGAAATATTGTCCTCTTTGGCCACACACAGGCCTCAAAGCTTTTTCCTAACAAACCTCCCACAGGCTCCCAAGACGCGTCTTGGGACCTATGGGGGGTCGCCAGAACAAAACCCTACGGCTTGTGTGGCTAGGAGGGATATATCCACCACGCTGTGTGCCTGTATGACTGCTACGAACTCTGATGGTTGAAAGACTGTTGTTTCTCTGGTGGACACGTCCTGGGAGCCTGTGGGAGGTTTGCCAGGAAAAAGCCTTGAGGCCTGTGTGTGGCCAAAGAGGACAATATCTCACCACGTTGTGCCACCGCTGCGCCAGTCTGGGGGACGCGTTTTAGGCGGTGGTGGCCGTCTGCTAGGAACAAAATCGTACACCTGTGTGGCTAAGCGGACAATATTCACAAGCGGGTGTCCAGGGACATTACAGATAACATATACCAATAATAGATCTCGATACTGACTACAGATAACAAATAACTAATATACAGATAACAGATACCGGTACTGACAATGGATAACAAATTGTAGAGTCCTAATTTCTTGTTGCAAATTCAAATTTCATATTCTTGCAAAAATGGAGACATATTTTATAAACATGGGATACAGATGCATAATTTCATATTCTTACAAATACAGATACATATTTTGTATTCTTATGGACTTATTCGGATACATATTTTCATATTCTTGTGAATTTAAATATTCACATGATTTCAAATACATGCACAAATTAACATAGAGCTTAAAAAAATTAAAAAAATTTTTACCACGTTGAGCCAAATAAAATTTTATGACTTTCGGCCAATAAATCCATTCACAAAAGGTATCCGACATAATTTTCAAAACATGTAAAATGACATATGCAAAATACATATAAACAAACATCAACTAATTAAGATATTAACGTTCACAAAGTTAGGGTTCTAATTGTAGAAAGCCAAATCATGTATAAACTCTAAAATAATCAGGCAAAAAGGTGGGGTATGGGGTTAGGGTTTCCACAAAATACTTTACAAAATTT
This sequence comes from Nepenthes gracilis, assembly GCA_033239525.1. Taxonomy (NCBI): domain Eukaryota; kingdom Viridiplantae; phylum Streptophyta; class Magnoliopsida; order Caryophyllales; family Nepenthaceae; genus Nepenthes; species Nepenthes gracilis. The sequence goes on from BSYO01000033.1 coordinate 8,881,650, forward strand.
TCGAATCGAATACGAAATCAACATATATGTATGTTTAAGAGATGAATATTTTAAAATACATGTTTGGGTGGGAATTTGACCAAAAATATCCAAAAGAAACGAAACAAAAAGAGCAACAAGAGAAAGAAAAGTATATGGGTGCACTTGTCTCGACCCGATCTATAACTTTCTCAGCTAGCTCCATGTTGGAAATGTGCTCAAAAGCCTCGATCTCCTCTTCTCTCTCTTCTCCACGATGCACTCTCTCTCTCCTCTCTCTGTTCTGTCACGAGAAATGGGAGAGAAAAATTGAAAGTGTGCTTGCATACCTGGACTGGTGCTCAAGCGCCAGTCTAGTGGGCTTCGGGTGATGCAACACTAGAAATGGCACTTGAGGGCGCCGCCAGCATGTATCAGGTGGACCTACACTTGAATTTGCACCTTTGGCACACCTTGGGCGTGTTTCAGGCATGACGATGCTAGAATTCGGGCTCCGAGCATGCCACGAGCGTGCTTCGGGCGCGGGTTAGGCCTGTAACAAGCTAGCTTTGTGCACGCACTGTTTAGGATTCATTTCAACCCTTCTAACCTAATTTTTCACATCCTTGGACCATAATTTTGATTATATAAATTTAATAAATCATGATTATCATAATTTAAAACTCGAATCTTATTTACAGATTAATATTTCATGGTTTATAATGCCGGCTCCTAATTTTACCAATTCCGAGTCTTTTGGCTCTTCAATCCAATTTCTCAAACATTCTTTAACTTTGATTCACTTATATTAATTTAATTACTCATATTTACTATATTTTAAAAACTTGTATCTTACAGTTTTCATAAGAAAGTTCGGCTTCGTTATTCGAAATGTGTGGCATTTCACATTTAAGGGGAAAGGTGCAAGAAGATGCCCTATTTAATTTTGGCTCCACATGCTAGACATCTGATCCAAAATGGATATTAAGCTTATTTAGCCTATTCTGGCACCATTGGGGGCGATGATGTGCAAGCGAAAGATGTACAGGTGGTGTGTGATTTTGGAGATGTTTTTTTCGAAAGAATTGCCTAGCTTGCCACCACATCAGGAAACTGAATTTGAAATTGAGCTCATACCAAGATCAATTCTTGTTTTGAAAGCATCATAAAGAATGGCACCTGCAGAATTAAAGGAGTTCAAATAATAACTGCAGGAGCTACTAAAGAAATGTTTCATTAGACCCAATGTGACTCCTTGGGGTGCACCAGTATTATTTGTGAAGAAGAAAGATAAAACTTTGAGGCTATGTATTGATTATCATGAGTTAAATAAAATCATGATCAAGAATAAATATCCGTTGTCATGAATTGATAACCTATTTGACCAGCTGTAGGGAACTCGAATATTTTCAAAGATCGATCTTCGATCGAGATACCATCAACTGCGCAGTTAAGTAGGAGGATGTGCCTAAGAATGCCTTCCGAACAAGGTACGGCCATTATGAATTCTTGGTTATGCCATTCAGATTGACCAATACTCCCACAACTTTCATGGATTTAATGAATCGGATATTCCAGCCTTATTTGGATAAGTTTGTAGTCGTATTTATTGATGATATCCTAATCTACTCCAAGAATTATGAAGAGTATGAAGTGTATTTGAGAATTGTGCTCCAAACACTTTAGCAGAAAAAAAATTATTTACAAAATTGAAGAAATGCAAATTCTGGCTCGAGTAAGTAGTATTTTTGGGACATGTAATATAAAATGGAGGCATTTCAGTTGATCCAAAGAAGGTCAAAGCCGTTACTAGTTTGAGTCAACCTACGACAGTGACTGAAGTCAAAAGTTTCCTTAGCATGGCATATTATTATCAAAGGTTTGTAAAAAATTTTTCTAAAATTACTATACCTTTGACCCAGCTAATGAAAAATGAGGCCAGATTTGAATGGATGGAGGAATATGATTGGAGTTTTCAAAAATTAAAGGATCGATTAACGACCGCTCCAATTTTGACCATTCCTGAAAGGTCTGGTAGATTCAAGGTTTATTGTGATGCATCAAAGACCGGATTAGGCTGTGTCTTAATGTAGCACAAAAAGGTTATTGCCTATGAGTTTAGACAATTAAAAGTTCATGAAAAGAACTATCCAACCCATGATCTTGAGTTAGCTACCGTAGTTTTTGCAATAAAGATCTGGAAACACTACTTATATGGGGAGAAATTATTAGTATATTAGGACGACAAAAGTCTCAAATATTTATTTTTACGGAAAGAGCTAAATATGATGTAGTAGAGATGGATCGATTTTCTAAAGAATTATGACTACGAGATTCAATATCAACCCGAGAAAGCTAACATAGTAACAGATCCCTTAAGCCGCCAAACGAGTTTCATGGTGAGATTGTAGATTAAAAAAATGAAAATGCTAACATAGTATGAAACAATGTCATATCTAACGATATGTTCAGGGCAACTGGATGATATTAGCATATATTCAAATTCAATCAGAAATACTAAAGAAGATTAAGGAGAAACATGTGAACGATCCATTTTTTATGAATATTGCCAGGGATCTAAATTGGGGCTCCAAAACGGATTTTAATATTCGTACTGATAGAGTTGTAAGATTCCGAGATAGATTATGTGTACCTAATGATACAAAGCTAAAGGAAGAAATTTTGAAAGAAGTTCATCACTCCAGGTATACTATTCATCCTAGAATCAACAAAATGTACCAGGGAACTAAAAAGACATTTTGGTGGAAAATATGAGGAAAGAAATTTTGGCTTTTGTAGAAACGTGTCTCATTTGTTAACAATTAAAGGCCGAGTGGAAGAAGCCATCTAGCTTATTACAATCGCTATCCATTCCGAGTTGAAAATGAGAGGATATCATAATAGATTTTGTGATAGGTTTGCCAAGAATCCCAAGGAATCATGATATTGTTTGGGTCATTATTGATCGGCTGACGAAATCAGCATATTTCTTTGCTATTTGGACGACGTACTCCAAAAATTAGTTGGCACAATTATATATCAATAAAATTGTTAGACTTCATATGGTGCCCATATCAATTGTGTCCAATTGAGATCCAAAATTTGTCTCCAAATTTTGGGAGAGTTTACAACAAGAACTAGGGACGAATTTAGAATTTAGTACAGTATGTCACCCATAAACAAATGGGCAATTTGAGCACACCATTCAAATCTTAGAAGATATTCTAAGAGTTTCAGTGCTAAAAATAAAAGGTAGTTGGGATGATTACTTGGCTCTAGCAGAGTTCTCCTACAACAACAGTTACTAAGCAAGTATCGGAATGATATCGTTTGAAGCCTTGTGTGAAAAGAAATGTTGATCCGTAAATCACTGGGAAGAAACCGACGATAGATGACAACTAGGTCCAGAGGTTTTTCGGGAGACATCTAAGAAAATTAGGATGATCCATGGAAAATTAAAAATAACTCAAAACCGACAGAAGAGCTATGCGGATCCAAGAAGGTCAGATTTACATTTCCCAGTTAGTGATTATGCTTTCTTAAAAGTATCACCAACTAAGGGGACAGCTAGATTTGCAATGAAAGGAAAATTAAAACCAAGGTTTATCAATCCTTTTAAAATCTTATAGAAGGTTGGGGAAGTGACCTATCGATTGACATTACCACCAAATCTAGCAGAAGTGCATAACATATTTCATGTGTCAATACTCCAAAAATATGTGCACGACCCAATTCACATCATTGACTATGAGCCCTTGACAATTGAAGAGGATTTGTCATATATGGAAGAGCCTGTACAAATTCTGGGGTGAAGGTATCTGGTGCTTCATACAATGACCATTCCCTTAGTCAAAGTTCTATGGCATAATCACTCATATAAAGAGGCCACGTGGGAATGAGAAGATGAGATTTGCAATAACTATCCCCACTTATTCTCCTAGGGTGTGTAATTTCTTTCAATTTTAAGGGTGAAATTTTTATAAGGGGTGGGATTATAAAGATTGAAATTCCATAAATATACTTATTACGATAATTATGTTATGAACTTGTAAATTGAAGATCCGCCCCATGACACAACGACGAAATAAAATTAATTGGTAGAATGAGAATCTAATCCAATTATATTGTAATAAGACAAAATTGGACTGCGACACTTGAAATTATAATATCGGTTAGGACAATAAAATCCGAGTAGCATATATATATATACATATTAGTATTGTGGCGGACCGCATTTCCAACTAAAAATCAAGCAAAGTTCCAACAAAAAAAGGCCGCTAAACAAATATAAAACCTGTAAATAACGTTTTTTTGGTAATCAAAAAACTTGTAAATAACCTGACAACATACATATAATATAGCCACAACATCTCAACACAGGATCCAAAAGCCACAAGAATCACATGGCGCCAATGTCATAACTCTGGGTATGACGTTGACTCGGACAAAATGCCACTATGTACTTAAATTAACTATAACAACCTGAAGAAGCATTTATAACCATTAAATACAGCGGGAGCTAAACTACTGTATATCATCAGACATACAACTACATCAATATATAAATTCTTCATAAGATATACAAAAGTACCACGTATTGGTACATAAACTACAAAATCAAGTCCTCAAGATACCCTCCAAAATCTTCATGCCTAGCCGACTCCTAACCCTCTATCTCGCCTTATCAGGTATAAGCTCGTACTCATCTAGAGATAAAAAAAAATAGTAAGGATGAGCAAATTCTCAGCAAGTTTAATATAACTAAAGATAATATATAATATAATTTGCACAAAATAGGGAAGGGGATAGGAGCACGATATAACATGCATAACATAAAACGTGAGCAAATATATTTTTGAAATATAAATAATTTTTCATATTTTATCTTTCTTTTCTTAGGGTTCCATAACATGCATCAATTTCTTTATCTTTGCGGATCGGGGCCAATAGACCTTACTAGCTAACAGTGCGGTAGAACAAAGAAATGAATGTGTTTATTTTTACACAATTTATAGCACATAGTCACGTAATTCAACACCATGTGGTGAGTGGTATACCTTTAACCTAATATACGGGGCCATATCACATATGTCAGCATATCCCCCATGGCCAAGAGACAATCTTCGTTCTTCTACAGTAATATTCGAAGGCATGCCAAAGAGTATCATTCGCTACAATATACGGTCAAGATAATCATTGAGTTTTTTACAGTAATATCAATGGTATGTCAAGGGATACTACCATCTAAAATATAAATTCTTGGCCCAGGTTTTATGACTTCTTATTCTTTGAGGAATAGTCCACCAAACTTCTTTCACATGGTTCTCACACCAAGAGAACAAATCATACACATAGCAAATTGTGGCATTCCTTTCATATTCTTTCATATCTTGTTTAATTCTTATATACAGATTCAGATAATCATTTTTTGTGAGTTTAAATCATCACGTAACTTTAAACATATGCATAGATTAATATGATACTTTGGAACAATTAAGAAATCCTGATCACATCGGGTAAAACATAACTTTAGAACTTTCGGACGATAATTCCTTCACAAACGATTCATAATAATATTTTCGGAATATACAATTAAGCATATATACAATTTTACATAAATCAAATATCAAATAAATAAAATGAAATCATGCAAAATTAACAAAGTGGCTCGGGTGAATAGTGCCCGCGTAGGTATAGGGTTCCATATGTGCAAATTCAGATACCCAATTGATAAATTAACATGTTTTTGGTACGGGTGACAAAATTCTAAAGCTAATTTATGCATAAATCCCAATTTAATTGGTGAAATCTTCCAAGGCACGGGATTAGGGTTTCGTGTCCGAAAATCGGTCAAAACTACGAATTCGGGCATGAAATCCACATATGTGTGTGCTCATGTCATGGGTAACAATTATCTAAGGCCAAACATGTATAAAACCCAAAATAACGAGTAAAAATAGTCCGAGCGCGGCTTAGGATTTTCGGGTGTGAAAAACCGAATAAATCTCACAAATCAGATATGAAATTGAAATATTTTCATATTTAGATCATGTGTAACATAAAATATAAATTTAATGGGGTATCAGAAAGTGAATATCAGAATAAAACGAAACAAAAGTATAAGAAAATAAAAGATCAGAGTATGGATGCACTTACCTTGACTCGATCTATCACTTTTCGAACAAGATCGAAGTCAAAATCAGACTCAAGGACCTCGGTTTCCCTCCTTCTACCTCTACCCGCTAGCCCTCTCTCTCCTCTCCTTCTTCATCTCTTCTTCTATTTCCCGAAACTGCTCTCCCCTTTCTACGTTATTATTATTATTATTATTATTATTATTATTATTATTATTATTATTATTATTATTATTATTATTATTATTATTATTATTATTATTATATTTCGTTTCTTATATTTTAAAACCCAAATTTATACTCGAACGATAATATGGGTGTACTTTTAGCGTCTGCCCAACTAATCCAAATATCCATCAAAATTTTATAATATTCAATTAATTTTTATCACACTCAAATTACCCAAAATAATAAATAATCTCAATTAAATCAGATAAAATTTGGGATATTATATTCTACCCCACTCATAAAAATTTCATCCTCGAAATTTAACGAACCTCAAAGTTTAACAATCAGAGTAATCTTTTTAAATTCTTCTTAGCATTCCCAAGTAACTTCCTCGACTAAGTGACTTATCTTAGAGAATCTTAGCCATTTGAATTGTTCTGACCCTTATTACCCGATGTGTTCTATCAAAAATCTAATCTGAAACCTCATTATGAGATGAATTTTTAATCTCCCGACAACAACTCAACTCGATCACATACTTTCACAATCAACGATACATGGGAGATTTCATACTGATCCACCAAATTCAAAAACAAGCCAAATTTATTGACTATCTTTTCAGCTTAGTTCCAAAACCTCAAACGGGCTAACAATTCATACTTTTATTTACTCTAAGCCTCGAAAATGATCATTCATTTTGATCCTCAAATTGAACCTTAAAATATATGGGTTCATACGCTCTACTGTGCAACTCTGATTAATTATCTAACTGTGAATCATCCAATTGTATTTCACCACCATATCTAATTTAACTTGACGTCCAAATTCTCTGATCAAGTTCTTACAGGGAATTGGACTTGACTAAGATTTCGGCATAAACCTTAAATCGGAATCAAACCTCAAAGTCAAGATACTTTATATTTTCATTATTTTATTGGTATGTCGACAATCGACATATCCCTAGAACACATGATCCAAATCGACAATGAATGGGCAACTTATCAGCTAATCAGCAAATACCTGCATTGTAAATATGGTCATTCACTTTAAGCCTCAATCATATCCTAAGACCTATAGAAGTTGCGAGCCCACACACACTTCCGCTATTTTTATTAATCATTTATTTTCGTATCAAAGATCTTCTTACAACTTACATCCATTGATCTCTTTCAGACACTTAGGTTACGAAATAGCTATAGGCCTAAGAAAAATCCCAAAGATATCAATACAACTAAGGCAGGGTCCTTAATCTACAGATTATGATTAACTTAGGAGTCACAATTGAGACGATCACCGAATAATTCGGCACAACCTCAAATCACTACCTAAGCCTTGAAACCTAAATACTCAGCAAACTTATTATTTCATTGGCACACCAACGAGCTATCCTGTTTGACCCACACGCATTACCTAAATTTGCAATAAATAGATTGTCCTCGAAAGCTAATCCACAATTATTCAAACACTCAAAATCTTTGCCATTCTAACAATACCGAAGCAAAACTACAAGGACTTCTCATCTCATAATTTCATAACTCCAATACTTCGAATATAATTCTGTCTCCTAAATCAAGAATATGACATCCCTTTAACCTAAATATTGGAACCTACTCATGGCTTACCCTTCACATCTCCTATGAAATATTGAAAACATCGCAAGTCTAAAGACTCCCAACGTCATATTATCGGTCCTAGTACCCATCTTCCTTAAAATACAAGGGGATTCTTCTCAATTCTTAAACAGGTTTACCCATTTGTACTAATACATGATCATATCCTCTGTATGATATGTCTACTCAGACCTTTAGGATTAGTTAGACAATAACAACATCAATAAGAAAAACTTATAAACTCTCGAAATAATGACCCCAATTGCTAACTCCAAACCACGATTGGAGTAATTTCGATCATGGGTTTCTCCCTTAATCAAAAGGGCAACTACCAACAAACGATGTAGGAAAGCATAATTCTAAATTTTCCTCAAAGGCATTACATATTACTATAAGACACTTGATCCATCATGGATCAATCTAAATGACATGGTCGATAAACTACCATTCAATCCTAGAAGGTCATTCCCAAATATCTTACTTCTAATGGATGCCGATCGCTTCTAAGTCAACGTTCCGCAAATATTGCAAAACCTTGAGGAACACTTAACAGACATCTCCCCAATTTTACCTAGACCCAAAAGAAACGTACTCTTTTGCGACAATAGTCAGCCCTGCCCAAATGAGCCATTGTTCGAAACTCTATAATACTAAATTCATGCTATCGAAGAAACCATATGCCCAGTATAACTTTTTTTCTTAATCAAACTCATATTATCTCCCAGTAGAATTTAAGCCTAACAACCCTTCACAAACCAAGACACAGTCCTCGAACAAAGTTCATACATCTCCCAATATTTATGAATTCATCGATGACGCCATCACCATATTGTCTCAAACATGACCGAAAGATCCAACCCAAAAATTCACAAAAATGCCAATGAACCTGCAACTCAAATGGCATTACCGAAATTTATAACGACGATATCTTATTTTGAATGCTACCACAGGCACTACTCTCAGTCACCTCTAATTAACAATACTATGGATATAAGTTGACTTAAATAAAATACCAAGTCCTTACAAAAGATCAAACAATTCACCCATTTATTTACAGTGCCGCATATCAAACCACTAATCTTCTGATTATCCTAAATTTCATAAATGTACACGTAACCACAACGGTCAATCTTACACACCTAAGATGTTTTAAAGCATCCCATAGTGGCACCTGACTAATGCTTTCTTAATTCTATAAGGAATCCTTAAGAATATTGGTGTCATTTCCGGCATAATCTGAAATTACTGATCAATAACCAATCAACCTAATCTTTTCCCTAAGAAACATCCTCAAATACTTATATAGTCAAAACTTCCTGGTGACCACGAGATGACTCCCAAATGTGGTCTCATTTGTTTAATGATTTAGACACATATTCTCATTAAACGACTCACAAACAAAATGAAACTAACCTCCGGATATCTCAATCAACTCTGACTTATACTCAAAATTCCTACAACCTGATTACAAGATATAACACCCTTACAAATCCCGATCATACAACCAATCCTATCTATAGGCTCTAGAAAAACTCGTAGACCTCTATGCAATAAGTACAAAGTCTAGATCCTCAAATTGCAAATAACTTGGAAACACAAATAAAAATATAGATTCAAAATTCCAAAATAGCATACGTACAGCAATGTCCAAAATCTAGAGATCCTGCCTTCCACCACAGCAAGCGACACCCTGCATCTTGTGCCATCCCACACAACCCTAATTCAAGGCACTGGACTTCTTGACTATCTGGCCAACGGAATAAGGACAATCCTAAATTCTGTAACTGAACTATCCACAATTTGAAACATGCCTCCAAAACTTGTCAGGAAGGACATTTATCCCTAAAATCATCAACGAAGATATACTACGATATATCTTTGTTCTCCCATCTCATGACTCCTTTCTCATCAACCGCCCATGATTGGCTTCACCTTCTAACTCATATGAGGTAGACACTACCTCGTCTTCTCCCGGATATCGGATCACCAAAAATACCATTTCAATTTTTAAGATCTATATTTCAACTTCTGCAGAATCCAAGCCACCCAAAGATTCAAGCACTTGATCATTTTTGTGACGATGATAAATCGACATCCTCGAATTCACTAGCACCAGAAATTGACTCCAAGATATCCCGACCTCGAGCCATCGATTCCACTTTATCCACCTCACTTGCCATGTTATCCAAGTATCGCCATACCTAGTTCTTGGATTAAGATTAACCCGAGATAACTCTTAAGGTATCCCTCTGTAGCTTCTCTATTACGTGGTTGACAACCTCCATGTCTCAACTTTCACCTAGGCGGAAAAATCAACTACTAATATTTGCCTTAGAACAAGATCGAAATGGGTTAGTTCATAATTTAGACATTAACTAGAACGGTGCAAGCTAGACAACCGAACTTATCTACTAATTCATAACTTAATTCAAGCCTAAGTCATACAAATTAGGCTAACTAGAACTATCTGATCGATCTTAATTATCCTATATCTTTCTCTACTTATTCAATATGTCTTACTCTAACCTAAGCTTCTGGATAATATTCAAATCAAACCTAATACATCTTTTTTTCTCTGATACAAATTGTAAAGGACCGCATTTCCTATCAAAAATCCAATAGAGTTTCAGCAAAAAAAAGGGCCACCAAATGAATACAAAATCTATAAATAACCTAACAATATACATAATATAACCCCAACATCTCAACACAATATCCAAAAGCCACAACAATCACATGGCACCAACGTTATAATTTTGGGTATGACATTGGTTCAGACAAGATGCCACTAGATACTCAAATTAACCATAATAACCTATGAAAGTATTTATAACCATCAAATATAGTGGGAGCTAAACTACATGTACATCATCAGACATACAACTACATCAATATATAAATTCTTCACATGATATATAAAGGTACCACATAAAGGTACATAAACTACAAAACAAAGTCCTTAAGATACCCTCCAAAATCTTCATGCCTAGTTGAGTCCTAATCCTCTACCTCGCCCTATCAGGTATAAACTCGTACTCATTTGGAGATAAGAGAAATAGTAAGGATAAGCCAAATTCTTAGTAAGTGTAATATAATCAAGGATAATATATAATATAATTAACAAAGTATAGGGAAGGGGATAGGAGCATGATATAGGATACATAACATGAAATGTGAACAAATATATTTTCAAAATATAAATAACTTTTCATATTTTCGGAATATCCTAATGCACACCAAGGAATATCACCCGCTACAATACACGATTAGGATAATCCTTGAGTTTTTACTATAATATCTATGGCATGCCAAGGGATACTACCTCCGAAAATATAAATCCTCGGTCGAAGTTTCATAATTTTTTATTCTTTGAGGAAAAGTCTACCAAATGTCTTTCACATGGTTCTCACACCAGAAGAACGAATCATACATATAATAAATTGTGGCATTTCCTTCGTATTTTTACATAACTTGCTTAATTCTTATATACAAATTCAGATAATCATTTCTTGTGAGTTTAAATCTTCATGTGACTTTAAACATATATATAGATTAATATGATACTTTGGAACAATTAGGAAATCCTTACCATATTGGGCCAAACGTAACTTTAGAGCTTCCAGACAATAATTCCTCCACAAACGGTTCACAATAATACTTTTGAATATACAATTGAATATATATACAATTATGCATAAATTAGATGCCAATTAAATAAAATAAAATCATGCAAAATTACCAAAGTAGCTTGGATGAATAGTACCCATGCGTGAACGGTGCCCGTGCGTGAGCAGTGCCCACGCAGGTATAATGTTTCGTATGTGTAAATTCGCACACCCAATTGATAAATTAACATGTTCATGGTATGGGTGATAATATTCTAAAGCTAATTTATGTATAAATTCTAATTTAATCAGTAAAATTCTCCAGGGCGCGGGATTAGTGTTTCGCATCCGAAAACGAGTCAAAATTACTAATTCGGACGTAACATTCACATATGTGCGTGCCCATATCATGGGTAACAATTATCTAAGGCCAAATCATACATAAAATCCAAAATAATTGGCAAAAATGGTCCGGGCGTAGGTTAGGATTTTCGAGTGTGAAAAATCATATAAATCTCACAAATTAGATATGAAATCAAAATATTTTCATACTTAGATAATGAGTAATACAAAATATAAATTTAACCAGGGTATCGAATAAGGATACCCGAAGAAAATGAAACAAAAGTGTAAAAAAATAAAATAGGAGAGTATGGATGCACTTATCTCGACCCAATCTATCACTTTTTCAACTAGCTCGAAATCAGAATCGGACTCAATGACCTCGATTTTCCTCTTTCCCTCTCTACCCACCGGCCCTCTCTCTCTCCTCTCCTTCTTCCTCTCTTCTTCTATTTCCCAAAAATGCTCCCCCCTTTTCTAAGTTATTATTATTATTATTATTATTATTATTATTATTATTATATTTTAAAATCTAAATCGATACTTAGTTGACAGTATGAACATATTTTGGGTGCTGACCCAACTAATCTAAATATCTATCAAAATTTTATAATATTTAATTAATTTTTATCACACCTAAATTATCCAAATAATAAATAATTCCAATCAAATCGGATAAAAATTTAGGATATTACAAATATGCTATACATAGCTTACTTAGATAAAATTTAGCAACATTTAGACACTTAAGTATTAGGAGCCCACTAATAATAAATTAAGAAACATTAAGAGAAATTGACACATCACACCTGGGGGCTTAATATATACTGCTCACTCAGACAAAATTCAGCAAACATTCAGACAAAATTTCAGCAACATTTAGACACTAGCCCACTAATAATAAATTAAGAAAAAATAAGAGCAATTGACACACGTCACATTAGGGGCTTAAACAGGTAGCAGCATCTACTAATTTTAGGAACCAATAATACTTTAACATATGGCTAATTCACAAGGCAACAAATTAGTAAACATATGGCTAAATGAAGAGCTAATTTCAACAGCTCAACTACTAAATTTGGGAGCAAAATTGATTTGCTGGCAGTAGCACAATAAGGTAAGTAATGAGCCTGCTGAATTTACCTCATAATATATTAAGTTAAGACTAAGGAAAGAGGAAAAAAACGAAGAAGTAAAGGAGGGAGAAATCGAAAAATGAAGGAGAAGAAAAGCGAGCTATAAGACCCGGTTTTGTTACAATTTAAATTTAACTTATTTCAGGCAAGAACACTACAACTTCCTTCATTTGTTAATTAATTCTTACTATTATCTTCAAGTATTGGTTGAATCCAATACTTAATTGCCTATTGCAACTATGAAAATATCATGTAGAATAGGGGAAAATGCAGATGGAGGACCGGCCAGTAGCATTAGAAGTTATTTTGATTTTTAGGCTACTATTGGCCAATTCATCCCATAAAAAAGTTAATTTAGAAGCTCTATTAACTTGGCAAATTCACCATGTTGCTGCACTGGAATTTTTCTTTATAAATTTGGCATGTTTAATGTGTATAAAAAATTAGTTTGGAGGCTTAAACTAGCTAATTGCCCATTGTTGATGTATTGAATTTTTCTTATGGATTTCAGCTGGTTCAACCACTGTAAAAATTAGTTTAGAAGCTTTAATGAATCGGCAAACATGTCATGACGTTGGTGCGAAAATCCTTTGCCTAAACCTAGCCAGTTCAGTCAACGTAAGTTACCCTATCACTGAATCGACTAAATATGAATTTTGGCATTCGAAAAAATTAGGATATAATGTTGAACCAGGTAAGTAAAATATTTAAAAATTTACCTGAACTGGTCTAACATCAAGTGCTAATTTTGAAAAAGCAGCCAATAAAAATTTACATGGTGAACTGGTTGCTAAACCGGTGCAAAAACCAGATAAATATTTACTAATGATGTACTGAGATTTTCTTCGGGATTTTAGCCGGTTCAACCCTTGTAAAAATTAGCATAGAAATTTTAATGAACTGACTAATATGTCATAACATAGTGACTAAAATTCTTCCCGAAAACTAACCTTATTTTCACTCTATATATCATTGTAATTTTAGTACGTATGTATATGCTGATTTTAAGTATAAATGAAAACTTATAGGATATTAAGAAATACGATCATTTTCTCAGAATTAAAAAAAAATTAATAAGAAAAATCAAGAGTAAGTATATAAGTTTCTATAAAGAATTTAATGGAATTAAGAAACTGAACCAAGGATTTATTAAATGGTGATATTTTCTGGCGTAACTTAGAATATTGTAGTGGTAATCAAGAATTGCCGCAAGCACCGTGGAGGAATAAAGGCAGCTTTATGGCCCTATCTACTAAGTATAATAGGTATGTGGCACCCATAACGGGGTGTAATAATGAGGTTAAAATTAAGGTCTTAGATTGTGTGGAGTGAATGTAATCCTTTTTTAAATTTTTTGCTCAATTAGCTAGTAAGGTCTAATAACCCTGATTGCTCACGTTATGTAAATTTAAAAGTGTTGGTAAGTAAATAAAAAAAGTGTAAGAAAAAGAAAGTTGAATGTATTATGAGATGAGTTTGACCCGACATCGTACCCCTATAATACAATGTTTGTGACACCGACGTTGTGGTATTCCTAAGGATCTTGTGTATGCCTATATAATCTATCACATTTTAATATTATAATAATGATTAATCATGGAAATAAGAACGGGAGATGTGATAGTAGTGAATAAAATAATTCAGTCAATGTTAAATTTTTATTTATTGGCTCAATCCATGTCGACTCCTTATCAAGTACTAAAAGTTTAATTTGACAGGACCACCTCTGTTGGTATTTGCTTGTGCTCCTAGAGTGGAAGATTTTATTGTTGACAGGAGTTCATCATCTTGTACGTTTATGTAGATTATGATGTGCTCATGCCTTTATTGGGTTTTTTTTTTTTTTTTTGCCTTGCCATTCATTCAAAATTTAGCATAGAATTTTTCAAAACAAATGAACACTCTACTTAAGATAACGCGGAAATCTATAATAGTAGCATGACATGTAAAAATTAGTGAATTTATCTGATATTTTTAAAATTCTCCTTTCAATTAACTTTAATGCAACACTATTGATATTTTTAATTTTAGTATCTCTGAATTTTTGTTTAAATTTAATTACTAAATTTTATATTTACCACAATTATCAGTATAATATAATAGAAACTGTAATTTTATTGATAAAATGCAAAGTTGTCAGTAAATTATAAAAGTTAGCTTAATAGTTAATTTAATATTATATAAGAGGTACCTGTAATTTCATTAGTAATAAAATAAAATTTTTTAAAAATATTTAATTATTTCAATTATCTTTCAATCCTTATCCATAATAGGCTCGGTCTTGAAATATTTTTACTATAGAAAATGGTTAAAACAACATGAAGAAGATTTGTAATATTCGACATTAGGTACGTATTGGTCCAACATGTTGCTCAATCAATCTTCGTTTTTTTATAATGGAGGTTTTTTCGTTGACATAACATCTTAAATTGCAGCTCCAAGTAAAAAAAAAAAAATTCTAATAAATAAAATAATATTTTTTAGTTTATTGACATGCAAAAGAAATGAGCTGTTATTGTTGACACAAAGGTTAATAATATGATATGTATATTTTATATGAAATAATTTTCCATTCCAAATTAAATGAATTGTAATTTAAAATAAAGTTACAACAGAATTATCATATTAATAATTGTCAAAATTAATAGAAAAAACCTCATTCAATATTCCATATTCATTTATAGTAATCTTAATTTCTCTAGAAATTATAGAAGTTATGTGTGCTCAAAAATTTTAAAATTGTTAGGTACAGCCTAAATAGGGTTAACTGGATCGATTAACATAATGAGCCCATGATGGTTAAAGAATCAATTGGCCCATTATGGCTAAAGAATATAATTATGCTTTGACTAGAAAGAACTAAAATCAGGAGAATGATCAAGTGACTGAGTGGTTAAATAGCTGAAATGATACAAAAATGATTGAACTATAAATTCGACTAGTAAAAACTCTGAATAATGAATCAGATGATTAATATGATCAACCAATTAATCACATTAGATGGTTAACTAAACTAGGGGTTTACTTAGCCAAAGTGAGAATCTTCTAATTAAAACCAACTATTCAGCATCATCATTGGATGAAATACTTTTAGAAAACCTCTATAAGGCTCGAGATTTTTCGATCAAGTAAATTATAATTAATCGAGGTTAAAGGATGTAGAGAAATTCAAATTGAAGAGTTTTAAATTTCGAAATTACTAAACATTAAAATTAAAATATGTGGATTTGGAGACTTCCACCGACTTAAGGATTTCAGTAAGAATCATAATTCATTATACTGATTATGTTATAAATTTGGAAGCTAGAGATTTATCCCGGAACACAATGGTAATACGAAAAATTATCCAATAAATCCGATTAACAACCGATTTAATTACGGTTAATAAAAGGATAACTCGACCACCGAAATTCCAATTGGCTATTTTAATTGATCTTGGGATAACAAAAAGCTAGCTCAGATACTAAATTTTTAATCAATAGCAACCAAATTAATTTCGGTTAACCAAAAAGACAACCCGACTACCGAATTTATACCTGATTAGTAACCGAATTTAACTTGGCTGATTAAATATAGCCCAAATCAAATTAATTAAATAATATTTAATATACTCCAACACACAAACACACACACGGTAGCCTTATGTCTAGCTGAATTTCTAAGAATTTAGCAGCAAAATACAAAGGGCCCACGGCTACTTGAGCAGCACAAGAACTCAGCTGCCACTTCGCAGCTCCACTTCCAAATTTTCTATAGGAAATATATACACACACCTGATAAACACACACGGAAACACTTGGGCAGTTTAGGAGATAAGAGGCATGGCACTTGGAGGCTAAAGAAATCAGCAAAATTTAGTAAAAGATTAAGCTGCCGCATGGCAGCACTAATACACCAACATTCATCAAGAAAGAAGCTGCCACACGGCAGCATATGTTTCCCCAATACTCAATAGGAAATAAGCAACACATGGCACAAGGAAAATCAACACAGACGACAGCTTCATGCTTCCAAAAAGCTGATGATTCAGCAAGGCCAAACACACGGCAGCTCAGCAAGGAATTCAGCAAAGAAACAATATCATGGCATAAATATTTGGCACACACATAGCAGTATATAGCAGCAACACGTGGCATCATTATTAGCAACAAAACGTAGGAAGAGGAGCGAAGTACACCAAGTATGCATCGTGGCAAGAAATAGGAAAGGGAAGAGCTGATTGTTGAGCTGATTCAGGAAATTATATATAGGAAATCAGTGGAGGAAAAATGAAGGGAGAGAAGAGGGAAGTAAGGGAGAGACACGTGAGAGAAGAGAGGAAGAAAAATAAAGAAAACCGAGAGGGAGAGGAGGCAAAAGCGGAAGGCAGAAGGAGGATGAGCCAAAAGCAAGGGAAGCAAAATTTAATTTTTGGCATGTGTATTTTAATTCCTTTCTTCAATTGTTGCTGATTCTTGTGAATGCTCCTTAAGTATTGTTGCTCCAATACTCAGTTTACTTATTCTTTTTATCATATCAACGTTTTTGCATAAGAAAAGAAACAATGAAAAAAGCTGGAACACCAGTATGAACAAAATCAGAAGCTGAACACCTTGCTATGATTCAGATGAACCGGCCACCATCCGACCTCCAAACTGGCTCCAAATTAGTATCCAACTAGCTAAATTCCTTACTGATATTGTGTAAATTCGGCCTATAAAAATGGGTTGAATGGACCACTGAGCCAAATTTTCAAATAAGTAGCAAAATCCATCCCTATATCTCACCGAAGCTGAGGCTGAATTTGACAGTTCGAAAAAAAAAACTCAATTGGCCCTCAAATGGGCTAAAACAGCAGCCAAACCAGCCAAGCCCTCAAGTGCTAAGATTGAAGTGTCACCTTGTGAACCGGCTGTCAAAAATACCTTGAACCGGTCCCTAAATCGGGATCCTAAATAGCAACAAAATCAGTAGGACAACATCTATGTTGACACTGAATTTTTAGGCCTTGAACCCCGCATAAACCAAACCCCAAATTGACTGAACCAGTAGCTATATTAACCTAAGTGTCTTAAGATGATGTTGAAGTGTCAACCCGTAAATTTGGACCCAAATTGGTCACCGAACTGGACCCCTAAATAGTAACATATCCAACTGACAGCATCCATACTGATGCCGAATTTGCAGTCTCTGAACCGAGCCTGAACCAATCCTTAAATTGGCTGAACCGGAATTCATATTAACCTAAATATATTGTGGCAATGTTAAAATATCAACCCATAAAATTGGATCCAAATTAGCTACTAAACAGAGCCTCAGATCAGTAACAAGTCGGCCCTAGTATTGTGCTGATGTTGAATCTGGCAACTTCGAGAATTAGACTAAACCGGCTGAATCGAAAACCAACCCAGCCAAGTCATCATGTACTAAGACTAAACTATTCAATTGTGAATCAATTGCCAAAGATACCTCGAATTGATCACTGCACTGGGCCCTAAACAGTAACTAAACCAGCTGGACAGCACCCATGCTGATACTGAGATTGCAGCTACAAATCCAGCCTTGAACCGGGCCCTAAATCGGCTGAACCGGTAGCCATATTAGCCTAAATATCCTGAGATAATATTGAAGCATCAGCCTGTAAAATTTTCCACAAATCGGCCTCAAAATCGAGCTTTAAACTAATAGCTAAACCGGCCCAATGTATGCTAAAATTTTCAGCTTATGGAAAATCATTAAACCATTGAATCAGCACATTAGACCGGCCTATTAATAATAAAATTTAGTGGTAAAAATTAGTATGGATCAATCTTTGAACCGGCCATTAAATCGACCATAAACCGGTAACCGAATCATCAAGAAATTGTACTAGAAAAACGCACCGTGCTAGCCCCGAACCAATTGCTGAACTGATGGCTGAATCGACTGAACATACCACATATTAAATCTGAATTTTTGACATATGTAAAATTTTATATTTGAAGCTATTAAACCGAACAATGCATTTTGTTTCTTTTACGACTTACGGTTTCTTACTAATTACCGCATTTTTGGTTCATATGTTCAATATTATGAAAAATTTTAAGGAAAGCTTTATAAGTCTCAAGAAATATGATTATTTTCGTTCAGAGAAAAAAAAATTAAGAAGTATTGAAAACAAGTGTAAAGTTTTCATAAGAGGTTTTGAAAAAAAAAAAAGAATTAAGAAATTAAACTAATGAATTATTTCAAATAGTATTATTCCCTAACATGTCATAAAATATTATAGTAAAAATTAAGAAATTGCCCCTAGCACCAGAGGGAATAAAGATAGTTGTTAGGCCCCCTTTACCAGTATATAATAGGTATGTACCACCAACGTCGGGGTGTAATAAGGAGGTTACAACTTTAGATTATATGGATTGAATATAATCCTTTTTTCGATTGACTGCTCCGTTAGTTGACAAGACCTACTAGCCCTAATTTCTAAAATAAAATGATAAATAAGATTCAGAATATTGATTAAAAAAAAAATTTTCAAAAAGATGAAAGTTTATGCATATTTTATATGATTCCTATTCTTTTAACAAATATATTTCTATTTTAAGTATAAATGTATATGTCTTTATTATATATATACTTTATTGAGTATTTGGCTCACTCTCTTGTTATTTTTTCTAACCCTTCAAATGGTGAGTACGAGTTGGTATCTGGTGAGCAGAATTGAAATCAAAAGTTATTTAGGTTCAAGTGTAGACAAATTATAATGGATAATTTTGTGATCGGGAAATTATGTACTCTATTTTGTGATGAATAAATAAATACAATATTGGTATTGATTATTTAGTTATACTTTCATAAATTGTTATGGTTATTATTTATACTTTCATAAAATTTTATAGTACTAATTTTGGTACATAGTAACATCTCAAAAGAATCTGACGTTATATTCTATTCGCACGGGGTTAAAGCCACTCAATATGGCAATCACATGGATCTTGCATACAATGATTATATATATTGTCGTCTTATATAATATCATGTATCATTAAGTGTAAACAATGACATGAGACGTCACAACCACTCTCTCAAAGTGTGCATAAAGACAAATGAACTATTCAATTTCTAACTATTATAACTACTAAAATTGTGGTCTATTATTCCTTTTTAGGAAACCACCATCAATTGGTAACACGGGTATAAACATACCAACTTTTCTTAAAAAAAGGTGATAGAAATCGAAAAGCAAGTACAGAATAATAACCCTCTATATATTTGATCTTCTGCATATTACAAAATCTAGTCCTCCATTTCTCACTCTTACTTCCTCATTACTTTTATTACTTTCACATTTTAAAGAGAGTTACTAATCTGAGTATCAAAAGTTACACTAGGAAATGAGTATCATCTCCTTTAAACTCTAATTTAACGTAGTGGTATGCAAGATCTAAATAAAAGGTTTGATAATTCAACCTGAATTTATTGAAATCATAATCTAGATTCTAGGTAAGCATCATTGATATCATCTATGAAAAATATATCAAGCAACTCGTTCCAACCTAATTCAAATCACACCCACTCAAAAACCCTATTTACTCACACTCTTTAACAAATCCAAAAAAAAAAAAAAAATAGTGAACAAAAGGGAATATTGACAATCTAGCCAACCAATAAAGGATATACACTCTCATAACATCCTCCTAAAGGAAGGTAGTCATGAGAGCACTCATTTATCGATTATTTTAGATATTAGAACTTTGGCTATTCAAATACAAGATATGTCAAAAATATTAAAGTTCCTTTGGAACAAATTTGAGGACCAAATCTAAAAGGATGAGGTCCTCCAACTGTAAGTCTCTACCTCAAGGATGAGTTCAAAATGAAAGAAAACTGTTACATGTTCGGATCTAGGTCACTTCCGTGTGAAAAGTATTGTTATATTTTGATTACAAACATTTGACCAAAGTAAAAGATTAGCCAGAGTGGAAGATTGACGGGAGTGGAATAAAGGCCAGAGCTGAAATTTTTAGAGTAGAATTTCCAAAGTAAAATTTTCTAAAAGGTTCACAATGCCGGAGAGATAAAATTTGCCGTAGTGGTACCGCCAAGATAAAGTTATAAGGCAAGTCAAATACTAACGACTAAGGACATTGACTAACGGCCGAGGATATTGGCTAATAGCCGAAGACATTCACTAATGGCCGGGGACATTGGATAATGGCCAAGGACTTTGACTGACGGCCGAGGACTCTAATTGAAAAAACCGGTTATCTGCAAAGTTTGCGTAGACGGATTTGTAGAAAGGGGAGTGACTTTCAGAGTTAGTAGTTGACTTTGTAAAGCAGGTCAACTACTCTCGGCAAGAAGATAATTTTGCAAAGTAAGTGGCAGGCTATGTAATGCATGTAACCGCCTTGCAGTGCAAGTGGTCGCCTGGTACTTATATATATATATATATGTGTGTGTGTGTGTGTGTGTATGCAGAGTGCAAAACTTGGGGGGAGCGTGGAAGGAAGAAGTAGAGAAAAATAAGGAGTCATCATTTTTGCTCTTGTACTCTGTTCTCTATTCTCCTGGGGTTTCTCTAACTAAGGAGTTTTTGTAATCAAAATTTTACTTAGTAAAATTTTTGTGAATAAAGTATCCCGTAGCTTTTTTCCTCTTATTCAGAAAACAATTTTCATGTCAATTGTATGTTTCCAGTTTTGCATTATCCTCTATTGTGTGCATGTGTGATCATCGTCATTATCCTCTCGATTTTACTGCCTTACCAGCACCCTTTGCTAACATCACAAAGGGAAGCTATCCTCTAAAAAGGACGTCATCGCTCTCGAGTCACACAACTAAGTTATTCATTTCCAACTCGAAGGATGTCTAAGCTTCGAGACAATGAAGAAAGTCCTGAGTAATGAAATTCTTGGTACACTTAAGATTTTGGACACCCTTCTATCCAATAGGAAGGATTATATAGTAGCATGCATCAACACCTCCTAGCCAGGAAGATACCAATCGTATTTGCTAATTATTCAAAGTTAAAAAAATTCTTCAATGCAAAAAAGAATTGCTTCCAATTCTAAAACTAAAGTAGAGCAACAAATTAAGAGAATAGAACAGCAGGCTTCCGAGGAAGCACTACTAGACAAACAACCTAACTTAGTCAAACACCGTTCACCTCAACGATTAAAAGGTATTAGCACCCTCATAAATTTAAAATACTAATACTGAAACCCTATCGTAAGGATCGAGTTTCCTACTTATATTATTTATAATTTATTAAGCTAATATAATTAAATCAAGGTCAAATGATACAAGAAAATTTGGATTAAAGGGTCCAACATTCAGAACATGTAATCTGCTATTTGCAAAATTGCAGAACTGGAAATTTTATCAGGAAATCCGCAATATTAAATCTGTAATATCCCAAACTTTTATACAATTATTTATTATTTTGGGTGTGACAATAATTATTTCTATGAGGTGTATAAATCTTATTAAATTCCGAAGATAAACATTTCATATATGAGGCAGAGAATTGTTGACCGGCTAGAGAGAAAGTTGACCAGCCCAATTGAATGGTGACCAGCTAGAATAGTTGGATAGAATTCTAGTAGTTGACCGGAATTGAGTTAACCGGATAACTATAATGCCGCGGACCGTAAACGATTAGAAAGAAACTGAAGTCGTCAGAAAGAGGCCGAAGTTATTAGTAAAGATCAAGGACTCATAAAGAGACCAAGGTTGTTTGGGAGTTAAAAAGTGACTGAGGATTCATGGAGACCGAGGACTCATAGGGTGAAAACGAGAGATAGTAACCGAATAGATAGATGGCTAGAGTGGGTGGATGACAGAAATGGATCGTTGACCGACCACGAGAGTTGACCGAAATTTAAAATAGTTGACTAAAATTAGCATAGTTGACCGAAAATAATGAATTTACCAGTTAAGAAATGTTGGCTAAATTTGGGGTATAGATAGTTGACTAGTTTTAATGACAAAACAATTAAAGAAGCAGATGGCCAGTTAGGATGGCAGGCTGGAATAAATAAGTTGCCCAGAATTTGAAGAATTAATTAGACGAAAATTTGTTAAGCTGTCTGGATTAAAGAAGATGACTGGATTAGATAGTTGACCAATTGAAGTAGTTGACCAAATTGGCTCATCGGTCAGTTTTGATTAAGACAACGGAGTGGTCAACTCAGAGCAGGTAAACTACTCTTACCTACTCCAAACTACTCTGATCAATCTGGAACCTTCTAAATAGGGGGATTGAGCAAATATCAGAAGTAGGTTACCTACCCTACCTACTCTTACCTACCTCATTGCCTATAAATATTGAGTTTAGGGATTAAGAGGAAAAAGTTTTAAAAGATCTGGAGAAGGGCACGAAGGAGACGAACAAGGCAAAGAAAACACAGGAGAAGAAGTGACGCAAGAAACCCCAAGCCAAAATGAGTAAGGAAAACTAATGAGCAATTTGTAGGCAAGTGTACCCTATGTTTTTGCTAATCTATGTTTATGAAGAAATTTTATATTCAGTGCATGTGTTATGCCCTATATATGAAATTTTTTTACACGGTTCATGTTTGGAAATTGTTAAGAACTCCTCTGTTTATTAAGTTTGATTTTGTAAGGAAATTGGTAAAGTTTAAGTATGTTACAAAAGGATTGTCTGCATATTTGAATTCTATTAGTCTGCTTATTTAAAGATCTTATCTGTTTGCATATTGTTACCGTTTATGAAAATATGCATGCCTCTAAAGAACTTCGACTATTGTATGCCTTTAAGAACTCCAATAAGATGCTCTTTTAAAGAACTCCGGTATTTTTCCCTTTAAAGAACACCAGTCTTTTGCCCTTAAGGAATTTTGGTTATTTGGACTTCGGAGTTTTGCTAATTAAGAACTTCGGATGTTTGCATTATAAGAACTTCGATCATTTGAAACTTTAGAACGGTTTTGACAGCCAAATAGTTATAAGCCTAAAATGTAACCAGTTTTGGACGGTTGAGTAGTGTAAACCTTAAATGTAGTGAGTTTTGATAATGGCGGAATAGCTGTAAACCAAAAATGTAGCCAGTTTGGATGGTCAAGAAGCTGCATATCTTAAATGTAGCCAATTTTGATGATGGCCGAGTAGTTGCAGGCATCTCACACTTATTTGCATTTTGTTAAGAACGGACATGTGCTGTAGCCCTTAAAGAGCTTTGGTCCGTCCACTTAGTGTGAACATTGATGGAGGTCATATAAAGGAATATGACCAGCCTGTTACAAATGGTATTAGAAAAAAGAGATGCTTTAGGTTTTTTTTTTATTGATTCAGGGCGCAGCAAAGCCAAATCCAATCAAGGTAAGGGGGGCTTACTTTTCCTGACGCTGAGTCATCCTATTCAAATTTCACTATGCTAATGAAATAGGAAAAGTTTTCAGATGATATGGACCCTCAAGAGATGAGCGAGGACCTCCAATTGCTTAGGGGTCGCACTCTGTACTGCTTGGTGGATGAAATCTTCTCTCCTTTTAGAATTCTTTCTCTCATACACCTTTGCCCTCTTTCACTAAAGAGGAAAGAAAATTCTTATCTGGAAAGCGGACAAAGACCTAAATTTTCATAAGATTCATTCCTAAGCTTGCTTTGTTGCAGCAAGATGATCAGTCCAAGAGTGCTGGAGAGAAGAGAAAGCGGTAAAAACCTCTTTAATTCAGTCACCAAGCAGTCGGACAACTCTTCAGTAACCCAGGATGATTCCTTCGATGCTTCTTTTGCTGTATACTCTCTCCATCCTTTGGAGGTGGAAGAAAGGGCACTTATAAACTACTATAAATACTAATATATAGTAGGGCCCTAGAACGCTAAAAGGGTGAGAGAACAAGAGTTGTCACGATAGAAAAGAGAAATGACTATAAGGAACCAACAATTTGATCTAAATTTATTCAAAAGTTTAGGATAGACTAAATTTGACCAAGTAAATAGATGACAGTATAAGTTAGACTGGCTAGGCTTAGCTATTTTAGTCCGGCAGAGTAGGTTGACGTCGCAACGGAGGTGGTGGACTATGAGCCGGTCAGTCACCAAATCATACCCGAAACTGCATTTGCAATCTATAATTTGCTACTACTGAATCTGGAAATTCCAATCAGCACCCGAGACCTGCAAATCAGCTTAAATCTGAACTTACAAACTGAAATCTGCAACCTGGAAAGCCTGCGATCTGAAAACAGACCCGAACCATGAACTGAAAATTGCATAATTAATTGAATTATAATCAGCCCCAGGTTGCTGGAAATTTCCAGAATTATGCCTTATGTCATCCAAGCAATCAGCCCAAGTTGTCGGAAATTTCTATCAGCTTAAGGTGCTGAACCACAAAATAAAAATCTGCACTGTGTTAAAACCTGCCATCTGTCAAGCCAACTCATCTAAATTCCAACAACACCTTAGGATC
Source organism: Nepenthes gracilis (assembly GCA_033239525.1). Lineage (NCBI taxonomy): Eukaryota > Viridiplantae > Streptophyta > Magnoliopsida > Caryophyllales > Nepenthaceae > Nepenthes > Nepenthes gracilis. The sequence goes on from BSYO01000033.1 coordinate 8,907,003, forward strand.
AGATTCAAAGCCATGTCGATTTTGAGATAAGCTTCTAACAATTCAGCTGCCAATTTAGGATAAATCTGACACTAGCTTTAAATCTGGATTTATTCCGGAAAATTTCTACGGTGGAGAGAGAGCTGCTGAAAAGAGTAGAGAGGGAGAAGAACGAGAGAAGAGAGGGGAAAACCAAAGGGGAGAGAGAGGTGAAGAAATGAAGTGTTCCAAGGATTCCAATAGCTAATTTGAGTGGAACTTTTTGATAAATTAGATTAAGGCAAATGCATTCTATGCTTCTTCTTTCTCTTGCTGTAAATTCATGTTGATTCCTTTGGGTATTATCATTATAATACTCGTCTCGGTTAAGATTTTAAAGTAAATATAGCATGAAAATTATTTTTCCATGATTTTTGTGAAGGAAATTTATGTCCTTGTTGGGGTCACTCCCTTTGTGGTATTTTTGTCCACGGACTCAAAAGGAAAAAATGGATACGGACTTTTGGGGTGATCCAAGAAGCCTGTCAAGACGGATGAGGTCTCGTTGAAGGAGACATGTCTGAGAGGTAATTGAGGACATGAACGAGGATTCTGAAAGCCTAGGCGTTTACTCTCTCTTTCTATAGGTCTGCTGTAGCCGCGTTTTACAGGTGAGTAGTTGACCCATTCTGATTGGAGGTTGAGGCGGCTATAACTTCCAAGGGTGTCAGACTTGCCACTCTGACGCGCCGGGCGTGTACCTGCCGTGGCAGACCTAGGAGGCGTGGTCCTGCCACCCTACTGCTAGGGTAGCTGGCCGACCACTAGGCCTCATGTGGATATATATATAGCTTGTGCTCTTGCTGGAGAGGTGTGCGTACCATAAAGTGTGTGAGGCAATCACTTGGAGCATGCTTTGAGAGAGTTGTGGGCAAGTCTTGTTGTAAAGATAGAGAGAGAGACACATTTTTAGAGAGAGATTGAAAGATATACACTTGTGATTGTTTTTTCTTTGCTTGGGCTTTGTGTAGCTAACATTCTTGTAAACAATCAATTGTTTATAGTGTATTTTTTAGTGGTTTTTTCCTTAGTTGAAGAAGGGTCTTTCCACGTTAAAATCTCATGTGTATTTCTCTCGTTTATTCTATCTCTACTTCTGGTTGTCCGTCCAAGAGAGCTCTGTTCTGTTGCTGTCCGAGTGATCTGTCCGTCCGGTCACCGTGTCTTCCGTTTTGCGCCAACAAGTGGTATCAGAGAGTCGTGGTTCTTTGAACGGTAACCTTGTTGCTGGCTGCTATGGAGGTAGGAAGCAAAATAACTTGCTTGAACGGAACCAACTTTGACACTTGACAGAGCAAGATGTCAAACTTGCTCTTTGTGAAGTCCATGTATAATCCGATTTTTGCCACACAAAAGCCAGCGGCAACAACGGACGAGGAGTGGGTGCTGGAGCACAAGCAAGTGTGCCGTTACATCCGACAGTTCGTGGACGACAACATGTACAACCACATTCGGGGAGAAATGAATGCCAAGAGCTTTGGGAGAAATTGCAAAAGCTCTATGCCTCCAAGATCGGCAATAACAAAATCTTTCACTTGATGAAGCTCATGCAGATTCGGTACAAGGACGACTCATCTGTCGCTGACCACCTGAATGAATTTTAGGGCTGTGTTGATCGCCTAAGTGGCATGGGGATTAAATTTGAGGATGAGGTTCTCGGACTCTGGCTCCTGGCAATCCTCCCGGACTCATGGGAGGTCATGAGGATCACCATTGCCAACACAGCTCCTGACAGTGTGGTGACTTTGGAGATGGCCAAGGAGCTGTGCTGAACGAGGAGATGAGACGGCGGTCTCAGAAAACGTCCACCTCTCAGCACTCCGAGGTCCTTATCACCGAATCTAGGGGAAGGAGCCGAGGACGTGGCCCAAAGTCTGAAGACAAAAGGCGAAGTAAGTCACGATCTCGATACCAGAATATAGAGTACCATCATTGTGGTAAGAAGTGCCACATCAAGAGATTTTATTATAAGTGAAAGCGTGAAAATGTTGGAAAAGAAATGGGCAAAAAGAGACGTGGTGAGGAAGAGTCCTCGGTCTCTATTGTCACAGGAGGTGACCTCCTTTTGGCCTGCGAGTTTGAGGACTCTATGAGTGTGGCCGAGCAGGCCTCTGCCTGGGTGATGGATTCTGGTGCATCCATACATATCATCTCCAGGAGAAAGTTGTTATCTACTTACACTCCGAGTGCCCCAGGAGTGTTGAATATGGGCAACATGGAGACGTCCGAGATCATTAGACCCGGCAACATCTCCTTGGTGACAAACAATGGAGCCCGACTGATTTTGAGGGACGCCCGACATGTCCCCGATATTCGTATGAATATCATTTTAGTAGGACGGCTTGATGATGAAGGCTACTGCAGCATCTTTTGTGACAGCGGTTTCAAGCTGACGAAGGGATCCATGGTGGTTGCCCGAGGAGGAAAGGCCTCAGGCCTTTACGCGCTAAAAGCCAAGGGCGAGGTGGCAGAGGTGAATGTCACAAGATGTGTGGAGTCCTCGGGCCTATGGCACAAAAGGCTCAGACACATGAGTGAAAGGGGCATGAGTCATCTGACCAATAAGGGTCTCATCCCAAATATGGATGAAGAAAGGCCAAGGACTTGCCCTCACTACATGGAAGGGAAGCAACGGAGAGTTTCTTTTTAGGAAGACGCATCTTCTAGAATGTCCAAGGTCCTAGAGCTCGTCCACACAGATGTGTGATCCCCTCTTGAAAAGACCTTTTGGAGGAGCGCAGTATTTTATCTCCTTCATTGACGATTGCTCGAGGAAACTGTGGGTGTTCTCGCTCAAGACTAAGGATCAGGTCGTAGGAATTTTTGAGCAGTTCCATGTCCTCATTGAGCGCGAGACCGGAAGGAAGTTAAAAGTCGTCCGGAGCGACAACGGTAGAAAGTACATTGGGACTTTTGATACTTATTGCAGAGCTCACAACATCAAATATCAAATGACTCCACCAAAAACGCCACAGTTGAACGGCGTGGGCAAGAGGATGAATCGCACCCTGATGAAGAGGGTCAGGTGCTTGTTATCCGAGGCCAGGCTTCCGGGATCTTTTTGGGCTGAGGCCTTGAAGGCGGCCGCCCACGTGATCAACTGGTCGCCCAGTAAGCCTTTGGACAGGGAAGTCCTAGAAAGGATCTGGACCGGGAAGGAACTAGCATATAGCCATCTTCGGACATTTAGCTGCAAGGCCTTTGTTCATATTCCAAGAGATGAGAGAAGCAAGCTAGAGCCAAAGACAAAGTAATGCATCTTTTTGGGCTACAGCGAGGACAAACTTGGGTATAAATTCTATGACACAATAGAAAGGAAGCTGGTTCGGTCTCGAGATGTGATCTTTGTTAAGGAAGAGACCATCGAGGACATTGGGAAAGAGAAGAAGTCTCAACCCAATACTTTCCGGACGGATAGAGTTAATGTTGAAGCTGTCCGTCCAGTGCCTCTTGAGTCCGATGTTGGCGGACCAAGAGTGGCTGGCAACCATGTTGAGGCGGTTCCAATGACTCAGGAGAATCAGGTTGGAGATTTGGCTCCTCAATAGGTCGAGGTGGCCCATGTGAGACGGTCATCCACAGAGAGACGTCCATCCGTCCGCCTGCCAGCAAGTGAGTACATCCTCCTCACTGATGCTGGAGAACCTGAAGATTTCGGTGAGGCCATGTGTAGCACTCAGAAGGATAAATAGTTTGAGGCCATGAAGAAAAAAATGGCCTCTCTTCATGAGAACCATACCTTTGAGCTGGCAAAGCTGTCCAAGGGAAAGAAGGCCCTGAAGAACAAGTGGGTCTTCCGGCTGAAGACGACCGAGGACTCTAGGAAGCCAAGACACAAGGCACGGCTTGTGATGAAGGGTTTCAGTCAACGCAAGAGTGTTGACTTTGATGAAATTTTCGCACCTGTTGTGAAGATGTCCTCGGTCCGTGTGGTGCTCGAACTGGCAGCAGCTTTGGATCTAGAGATTGAGCAACTGGATATCCATACAGTATTTCTCCATGTAGATCTTGAGGAAGAGATCTACATGAAACAACCAGAAGGGTTCGAGGTCAAGGGGAAGGAAGGACTGGTTTGTCGTTTAAAGAAGAACTTGTACAGGTTGAAGCATGCTCCGAGACAGTGGTACCGGAAGTTTGAGTCTGTTATAGTCAAACTTGGATACCACAAGACTACTTCCGACCACTTGTGCCTTTGTCAGAGATTTTCAAAAAATGACTTTGTCATCCTCCTCCTTTATGTGGACGACATGCTGGTTATCGGAAAAAACAGTGCTCGGATCAAGGAACTGAAAGAGCAATTGGGGCAGTCTTTTGCCATGAAAGACCTCGGACCGGCGAAGCAGATTCTAGGGATCAGAATATTTCGCGACCAAGGGGATAAGAAGCTCTGGCTATCCCAAGAAGGATATGTTGAAAAGATGCTTTAGCGATTCAATATGGAAAGCTCCAAGCCTGTCAGTACTCCTCTGGCCAACTATTTTAGGCTGAGCAAGCAACAGTGTCCGTCATCGGACACTGAGAAGGCATGCATGAGTAAGATACCTTACTCCTCGACCGTTGATAGTCTGATGTATGCGGGCATGTGTACGTGGCCGAACATTGCTCATGCGGTTGGTCTTGTGAGCCGTTTTCTTTCAAACCCAGGGATGGAGCATTGGTCCGCAGTCAAGTGGATTTTCAGATATCTCCGTGGGACTTCGAAGATGGGTTTGCAGTTTGGAGAAGAGAAGCTTCAATTGGTTGGGTACATGGACGCCGATATGGCCAGGGACGCTGATTCTCGAAAATCAACGTCCGGATACTTGGTGAAATTTGAGGAAAGGGCGGCCTCCTGGCAGTCCAAGTTGCAGAAGTGCGTTGCTCTCTCGACTACGGAGACAGAATTCATTGCCGTGACCGAAGCCTGCAAAGAAATGCTTTGGATGAAAAGGTTCATCCAAAAGTTCGGTCTAAGGCAAGAAACGTACGAGGTCCTCTGTGATAGCCAAAATGTCATTCACTTGTGTAAAAGTTTCTCATTCCATTCCAGGTCGAAACACATTGACGTGCGATATCATTGGGTGAGAGACGTTTTTTATGATGGGCAGCTATCAATTGAAAAGGTCCGGCCGAATAACAATGGCTCGGACATGTTGGCCAAAGTTTTGCCAAAGGGAAAGCTGAAAGCTTGTTGTGATATTGCCGATCTAACTAACTTCACTCCCACTCGGTCATGATGGGAAGTTTGTTGGGGTCACTTCCTTCGTGGTATTTTTGTCCATAGACTCAAAAGGGGAAAATGGATGCAGACTTTTGGAGTGGTCCGAGAAGCCTGTCAAGGTGGACGAGGACTCGTTGAAGGAGACATATCCGAGAGGTAGTTGAGAATATGGACGAGTACTCTGAAAGCCTAGGTGTTGACTCTCTCTTTCCGTAGGCCTGCTGTAGCCGCATTTTGCAAGTGAGCAGTTGACCCACTCTGATTGGAGGTTGAGGCGGCTACAACTTTCAAGAGTGTCAGTCCTGCCACTCTGACACGTCGGGCATGCGCTTGCCGTGGCAAGCCTAGGAGGCGTGATCCTGCCACCCTACTGCTAGGGTAGCTAGCCGACTACTAGACCTCATGTGGATATATATATATGGCTTGTACCCTTGCTAGAAAGGTGTGTGTACCGTAAAGTGTGAGAGGCAATCATTTGGAACATGCTTTGAGAGAGCTGTGGGCAACCTTGTTATAAAGATAAAAAGAAAGACACCTTTTTAAAAAGAAATTGAGAGATATACACTTGTGATTGTTTTTCCTTTGTTTGAGCTTTGTGTAGCTAACATTCTTATAAACAATTAATTATTTATAGTGTATTCTTTGGTGGTTTTTCCCTTAATTGAAGGAGGGTTTTTCCACGTTAAAATATTGTGTGTGTTTCTCTCGTTTATTCTATCTCTACTTTTGGCCGTCCGTCCGAGAGAGCTCTGCTCTGTTACTGTCTGAGTGATCTGTCCGCCTGGTCACCGTGCCTTCCGTTTTGCACCAATAGTCCTTGCTGCTGTAATATGCTTGCTGATTTCTATACATTGCTGTACCGTGTTTACCGATTGTTTACTGATTTTGAAACATGTTTTGCTGTTTTTCTTTACACGTTACTACACCATGCTTACTGACTTTTAAATCTGAGAATATGCGCAGCAGGATGTAATCTGGAAATCTGATTTCTATAGCATGCTGATTTTTATATGTAATGTTCGAATTGCTGATATTAAATTACTGTAACAGGTTTTGATGAATTTCAAATATGAAATTATGTTGCTGAATTATGCTTTGCTGATTTTCTAAAGCTAAAAACAGGATGCTGAAATTATGTTATAATCTGAAAACATGATCTTTAAAGCAGTATGTTGTAAGCTGAAGCTTTAAGTTACTGAATTGTAAAATTGTGTCGTCTGCCGATCCTTGAAGCTGTGTTATATGCTCTGCCTCACGTTGCTTTCTCACGTTTGCTGTAATAATATTGCTGTAAACTGAATTTTTCAGTCACTAATTTTAATCTACTGATATTTGAAGCTGAAAACAGTTTGCTGATCTTCAATCTGCTGTTTGCTGAAATTTTATATTATACTTTTCTGGAAATCTGTTCTATGCTTTGCTGAAAATCTGGGCTGTGCTTTGCTGATTTTCTTTACACGCTGCTGTACTAAGCTTACTAATTTTTGGAGCTGAATATATTATGAAAATATGATGCTGCTGGAATTTGAAGTATTGATTTTGTTGGAATTAATTTAATGATTGAAAAGTCTACAATATGTCATAAATTATGTATATTTTCTCTAGAAGTTGAGAAAATTAAGAAGAGTCAAGAAAAAGTATAGAGTTTTTAAACGGATTTTTTAAAAAAATAAGAAATTAGACCAATGATTTTATTCAGAGTGTAATATTCTCTACCATATCTTAAGATATCATAGTAAAAATCAAGAAATTGTCCCTAGCACCGCAGGAAAATAAAGGTAGATTTTGGCCCTATCTATTAGGTATAAAGGTATGTACCATCTACCTCTGGGTGTGAATAGAATGAAAGGCCTTAGATGGTGTGGATTGAACACCATCCTTTCTTTGATTGTCTACTCTATTAATTAGTAAGACCTATTGGCTCTGATCCCTCAAGATAAGTAAAATGTTCAATGTGTTCAACGGATAAAATAATAAAAAAAATAAGATAAAGAAAATTAAAGGCATCACAAAAATATTTTCTATTCATATTTTATACTCATATATATGCATTATGATTCCTACTCCTTCCAATAATATGCTTTGAGTTAAATATGTGTATTCTTTTCTATATACGTGATTTGCTTAACATTTGGCTCACTCTTTTATTATTTTGTTAACCTTCAGATGATTTACACAAGTTGATGCCAGATGAAAGGGAGTGAAGATGGGAGTTCTTATGTGTAGGATGATGGCTTTTCGTGTTTAGAATATTTATTTTCACTTCTAATGTATTAAAATTATATAAAACTTGGAAGTATGAAATGATGTATTAAATTTTGGTGTTCTTAGTTTAGTATTTCATCCATAAAATATTATGGATATTATGTACACTTTTACAAGAAATTATGAAAATTAATTTTTGTTTTTAGACAGTATTCTTTTTTAATAAGATCCAATGTTGTATTTCTATAGTATAGCATTGGAGCCATTGATGAGATGGAAATTGCACGGATCCTGTGCATGCTTGCTTATATATTTATGTCACAAATATTTGAGTATGATTATGATATATGATGGATAGGAGGACATGGGAAGTCACAACTTGTTCAGAGAAATATTAAGGGGTTGTCGTAGGTTGATCGATCATGATGTGAAAGCTTAGGATTGGTTTAGATTGGGTTAAGTTAGGATTAGTTAGCTATAGTTGTGTTTTAGTTACTGAGTTGAGACCTTAGGTTGACTTTTAATGCGAGGATCTAACATGTATGTTAATATTTGACTAATAGGAACTGCAAATGGCAAGTTGAAGAAGAAATACCCGATCCGGCACTAGCACTGAACTTGACAGAGAAGCGGAATAACTAAATCTGGTGAGATGAATGGCCGATGTGATAGAGTCAATGGTGCAACGTAACTTGGCACCAACCCCAGCTCTAGTTCTGAACCCAAAGAATCCCGGGACGACTACCTATGATCGATTTTCAAATGAACAAGTGCCTAATTTTACGGGGGATCTAGATCCAATGAAAGCGAACACATGGATCCGGAGGCTTAAAAAGGTTTTTACCATTATTCACTGTCCCAAGGGGGATAAGGTAACCTTTGCTTCCTATAGACTAGAAGGCGAAACTGATTACTGGTAGGTTATGAGGAAAAGAGATATAGGAGTGCTAGAAAATAAAATTATTGAGAGATATTTGAGGAAACTTTTATAGATAAATATTTTTCAACTAGTCTCTGAGAGCAAAAAAAAAAAAAAAAGAAGAATTTGCACAATTAAGGTAAGGGAACATATCAATAGCAGAATACAATGTGAAATTTACAGAACTATCCTGCTATGCTCCTTATTTGGTTGATGATGAAGTGAGAAAAATGAAGAAATTTCAGCAAGGACTTAGAGATGAATTCAAAACGCAGTTGGTGACTTTAAAGTTACAGATTTATGGAGATGTGTTAGACCGGGCACTTTTGTTTGAAAAGAAGCTTGAGAAAGAAGAATTTTTCAATAAAAAGGCATCCAATCGAGAAGGCCTAAGTACAGGATCTAGTTTAGGAGTAGGAAGACTCACCAAGAAAGCTAAATTGGCAAATAAGGGAAAGAGCAACACTGCAATTCAACTAGTACCAAGCCTGAAAGTAGCAAAACCCACATGCCCTCAGTGTGGGAGACATCATCTAGGAAAGCCTTCTCATAGATTGACGGGTGCTTGTTTCAACTATAAACAATTGGGCCACTTGATCAAGAATTGTCCCTTTCGTAAGTCGTAAATAAAGAAACCCATTGTTCAAGGCACGGCTTTTACAGTCACAATACAAGATGCGGAGGTATCATCGAATGTTGTAGAAGGTTCTCTTTCCTTTTGTGATATTCCCGCTCATGTGCTATTTGACATAGGGTGTACACACTTGTTTGTTTCTCTTAAATTTGTGTGTCATTTAACATCACCCTCGAGGATCCTAGATTTTTTTTGGTACTATCGACACCTACGAAATCGTCAACGATTACGGATATTATGTACCCGCAATGCGTACTTTGGGTTATTGGGTTACAATTGGCCATAGATTTAATTATGTTAGATATATGTAATTTTGACGTGATTTTGGGCATGGATTAGCTAATAAATTACCATGCCAATGTTGATTGTTTTCATAAATGAATTTACTTCGCTATTCCGGGATGTGAGGCATTTCATATTCAAGGAGTAAGGCGGAAAGAGATACCTTGTCTAATTTCGGCTTTACATGCCTGACATTTGATTAAAAGTAGATGTCAAGCTTGTCTAATATATGCCAGCACAATTGGGAGCTACGATGTACCGACGAAGGATATACCGGTAGTGTGTGAATTTGAAGATGTTGTTTCGAATGAATTGCCTGGTTTGCTACTACACTGAGAAATAAAATTTGAGATTGAAATTTTACTAGGGTGAACATCGATTTCAAAGAAACCGTAAAGGATGGCACCAGCAAAATTAAAAGAATTAAAGAAGAAATTATAGGAACTTTTGGAGAAGGGGTTTATTAGACCCAGTGTCTCTCATGGGGTGCTCCAATATTATTTGTGAAGAAGAATGACAGATCTTTACAGTTGTGTATTGACTACCGTGAATTAGTTAATATCATAATCAATAATAAATATCTGTAGCCAAGAATCGATAATCTATTTGATTAGTTAAAAGAGACATAAGTATTTTCAAATATTTATATTTGTTCTGGATATCATCAATTGAGAATTAAAAAGGAAGGTGTGGCAAAGACGGCGTTCCGAATGAGGTACGGGCATTATCAATTTTTAATTATGCCATTTTGATTAATTAATGTCCCTAAAACCTTTATGAACTTGATAAATCAAGTATTCCAACTGTACTTGGATAAATTTATAGTGGTATTTATTGATAATATACTAATTTAATTGAAAAACTATGATGAGCACGAGATGCATTTGAGAATTGTGCTCTAGACTCTTCGGGAGAAAAAATTATTTACTAAACTAAAGAAATGTGAATTTTGACTTGAAGAGGTAATATTTTTGGGCCATGTTATTTCAAATAGAGGAATTTTAGTTGATCCAAAGAAAGTCAAAACTGTTACCAGTTAGAGTCGACTTACAATGGTGATTGAAGTTCAGAGTTTCCTAGGTATAGCTAGTTATTATTAAAGGTTTGTGGAAAATTTTTTTAGAATTGCTATATCTCTCACTCAATTGACAAAAGATGCTAAATTTGACTGGACAAATGAATGTGAGCAGACTTTTCAAGAATTAAAAAATTGGCTAACATCTGCTCCAATTCTAATAATTTCATAAGGAACTGGTAGATTTGTAGTTTACTGCTATGCATCCAAGACTAGGTTAGGCTGTGTTTTAACACAGTAGGGGAAAGTCATTGCCTATGGGTCAAGGCAACTGAAAGTTTACGATAAAAACTATCTGACCCATGATTTAAAGTTAGTAGCAGTAGTCTTTACATTGAAGATTCGAAGACATTATTTGTATGGCGAAAAATTCTCGGTGTATTCAAACCACATGAGTTTAAAATACTTATTATCGCAAAAAGAGTTAAACATGAGACAAAGGAGATTGATAGATTTCCTAAATGACTATGACTATAAAATTTAGTATCAGCCAAGGAAAGCTAATGTGATGGTTGATACCTTGAGTCGTCAGACGTATTTTGTGCCGAGATTGGAGATTAAGGAAATGAGGATTCTCGAATGCAAAAAGTAATGAATTATTCAGAGATATGCTTAAGACAACCGGATAATTTTATTTTATCTTCAAGTTTAACCAGAAATACTGAAGAAAATTAAGGATGGTCAGATGAATAATCTATTTCTGGTAAATATTGCCAGAGACTTGAGTCAGAACTTTAGGGCTGATTTTAATATCTATGCTGATGGAGTTTTGAAATTTTGGGATAGATTGTGTATACCGGATAATAAGGAATTGAATGAGAAAATCATGAAAGAGGCTTATCGATCTAAATATACCATCCATCTGGGAATTAACAAAATGTACCAAGATATGAAGAAAATATTTTGGCAAAAAAATATCAAGAAGGAAATCGTGGCATACGTGAAAAAATATCTAGTCTGCCAATAGCTAAAGACTGAACGAAAGAATCCATCTGGCCTATTGCAACCATTGTCTATCCTCATTTAGAAGTGGGAAGATATAATGATGGATTTCGTAATGGGTTTGCCGAGAACATTGAAGAATTAAGATGTTATTTGGGTGATTATAGATCGGCTCACGAAATCGACAAACTTCCTAGCTATCCAGACAACTTATTCAAAGGATCGGTTAGTTCGAATATATATTGATGAGATTGTTAGATTATATGGTGTGTCAGCAACCATTATAACGGATCGAGATCTACGGTTTGCTTCAAAATTTTGGAGAAGCCTGCATCATGAATTGGGGACAGAATTGAAACATCCGCAAACCAATGAACAGTCAAAGTGAACTATTCAAAATTTGGAAGATATGCTAAGTGCTTTAGTGTTAGAAATAAAAGGCAATTGGGATGATCATCTGGCGTTGATAGAGTTCACCAATAATAATAGTTATCAAGCAAATATCATAATGCCTCCATTTGAAGCCCTATACGAGAGGAAATATCGATCCCCGTTCCATTGGGAAGAAATAAGTGATAGACGACTCTTGGGACCGGACATCATTAAGGAAACGTTCAAGAAAATCAAACTGATCCATGAAAATTTGAAGATAGCTCAAAGCAAGTAGAAGAGCTACGTGGATCAGAGAAGATCGAACGTATGTTTTGAGATTGGCAACTATGTTTTTTTGAAAGTATCATCATCCAAATGACCAACCATATTCGAGGTAAAAGGAAAACTAAAGCCGAGGTTTCATGATCCCTTTGAATTTTGGGAGAAAGTTAGAGAAGTAGCCTACTAATTGGCATTGTCACCGAATTTAGTGAAGGTGCATAACGTTTTTCATGTGTTGATACTTCGAAGATATGTACATGACCTGACATATGTTATTGACTATGAGCCATTGACCATCGGTGAAGATTTGTCATATGTAGAAGAACCGGTGCAAATTTTGGGACGAAGGGATCAAATACTTCGCACGAAAACCATCATGTTAGCCAAGGTTCTATGGAGAAATCACTCGCATGAGGAGGCCAAATGGGAGTGGAAAGATGGGATTTGGGACAAGTATTCTTACCAGTTTCCTTGAGGTATGTAATTCCTATCAAATTTCGAAGACAAAATGTTATAAGGAGGGGAGGATTGTAAGGATCGAGTTTTCTACTTATATTATTTTTAATTTATTAAGCTAATATAATTAAATTGAGGTCAAAAGATATGAAAAAATTTGGATTAAAGGGTCCAACGTTCCGAAGCTGTAATCTGCGGTTTGCAAAACTGGAAATTTCATCTTCAAATCTGCAATATTAAATCAGACACGAAACTGCATCTGCAATCTATAATTTGCTACTACTGAATCTGGAAATTTCAATCAGCACCCGAGACCTGCAAATCAGCTTAAATCTGAACTTGCAACTGAAATCTGCTGGTGGAATGTCTCGCTGGGTTTCTGAGGTGCAAATATTGCATCTGATACTACTCATTATTGTTTGTGGGCATGCCTGGGGCTGCCATAGTTGGTGTGGTGCGTGATGTGTTGATGAACATTTTGAGCTAGTCTGTTTGCTTCCTAAAGATTGAAACATGGGTTATACTGCCCATGGTTATTACCTTGATTGATGTTCTGTGGAGATGGGTTGCAGGTGTATAATGGTGTGCTGCTGTCCAAATTTTACTGCGATGCTGTTTGGTAACTTTCCGAGCTGATTGTGCTGAGTTGCTGATGCTGATCCTATGCACTGTGTTGCACTGTGATGATGTGGCTGCTCTATGACTGTACCGGATGTTGCTGTTCTGCTTTTTTCTTGACAATTTCTACTAGAAGGCTGTGTGCAGGATGCTGGCTCTGGTTGTGCTGAAACTGGAGCTGACTTGACGGTCTGTATTGATGTTGCTGGAGACGCGGATTTAGTTTTTAGCATCCTTGCTGTCCTGAGGCGGTGTGTTGCTGAAGAATGATAAGACTGCCTAATAAATTTGATGCTGAAGGGTGAGCACTGATATTAGCAGGAATGCTGTCTGCTGCTTGCTGTAGCCTGACGTAAACCAAGAAGGCAAATGGTTGCTGATGGAGCCATTTGTTCGTGTTGGGAGCATTGGAAATCTTGGGGCAGCTCTCGGTCTTGCTGGAGTAGTTGCAGAACAGTGTTAACACTTGCTTTAAATTGTTTGGACTGGGGTTGTGCAGCTGTTCTCGGATATGCTGTCCGGATGCTGCTGGTGTTTAGAAGGTGCTGGCTACTTGGTTTGAAGTATATATCTTGTGGTTGCTGGAGCTGATATTGCTGAAATTTCGGATCAGATTTTTGCACTGATGCTGTTGCAGCCGGCTGTTTTCTTGGTTGCACTGAAATTTTTGCACTGAAATTTCGGATCTGAAATTCTCGGTTGTCTTATCTGGTAGCTGATTGGCTGATCTGATGCTACTTGGCATGCTTGGAGTGGAATGGCAGATTTACAGGACCATGTCTGATGGGTACTCCTGAAAGTGCAACTGCTGCTGTTTTTTATTGTTTGCTGGCGCTGGGGCGGAGGGTTACTGCGGTAGCCTATTGCTTCTTGGACTTGGGGTGCATTTAGTGTGTGGGCAGCCTTGTTATGCTGTAGTAAGTTGCTGCGGGGCGATCAATTATTGTTGAGCCTGTCGTCTCGGGAGTAACTGTTTTTGAATCTGAACTTGTAAAATGACAGTGTTCATTTTCTATTTTTTGTTAGACCGCTCCTCTTAGCGGTTTTTTTTTTGAGGTATTCTCTGATGTACCAGCTGCTCGGGGTATATGTCCTGGCTTCTTTTGTTCTAACTCCCAGTCAAAAAACTTGGAGTTATAACACTATTTTTTGTAAATTTTTTCTCTCATTAATCCAAAATACACACTTACTTACCAAAAAAAAAAAAAAGCAAACTGAAATCTGCAACCTGGAAAGCCTGCGATCTGAAAACAGACCCGAACCATGAACTGAAAACTGCAAAATTAATTGAATTATAATGTGCCCTAGGTTGCTAGAAATTTCAAAACTTATGCCATCTGTCAGCCAAGCAATCAGCCCAAGTTGCTGGAAATTTCCATCGACTTAAGGTGCTGAACCACAAAATAAAAATCAGCACTATGTTAAAACGTGCCATCTGTCAAGCCAAGTCATCTAAATTCCAGCAACACCTCAGGATCAGATTCAAAGCCACGTGGATTTTGAGATAAGCTTCCAACAATTTAGCTGCCAACTTAGGATAAATATAATGCTAGCTTTAAATTTGAATTTATTCCAGAAAATTTCCACGATGGAGAGAGAGCAGCTGAAAAGAGTAGAGAGGGAGAAGAACGAGGGAAGAGAGGGGAAAAACAGAAGGGGAGAGAGAGGTGAAGAAAGGTAGTGCTCCAAGGATTCCAATAGCTGATCTTAGTAAAGCTTTTGGATAAATCAGACTAAGGCAAGTGTATTTTAAGCTTTCTCTTTCTCTTGCTGTCAATTTTTGCGGATTTCTTCTGGTATTATCGTTCTAATACTCGTCTCTGTTAAGATTCTAAAATAAATATGGCACGAAAATTATTTTTCCATGATTTTTGTGAAGGAAATTCACGTTCTTGCTGTTGTAATATGCTTGCTGATTTCTATACCTTGCTGTACCATGTTTACTGATTGTTTACTAATTTTGAAACATGTTTTGCTGATTTTCTTTACACGTTACACGTTACTAAAACGTTGCTTCACGATGTAGCTCTCGTGTAGAGGGAGAAGCTCTGGCTTCTCTCTTGGTGCATTTCAAATTTTAAATTTGAAATGCGTGTGTTGCTCGGCGATCTTTGTCGTCATCGGCTTGGTTCATTCTCTGAGGGCATGACAACCATCTCTGTCTTCCTTTCTCTTCTTCTCGACTCGCCCTTTGGTTCTCTCCGTGCTCTCTTGGTTTCTGTAACTCTTCGAAGGTGGTTCCGGTTGTTTTTCCCACCTTCGTCCGTAATAGACATCTCCTTCCGCTAAATCTGCTTGGGAGGTCGGGTCCTGCATGCGGCCTGTTTCTTTGTTTGAAGGAGCCGTTTCTGACTTGATGACCGGTGCTAGGGTAGGAATTGGGAGGTCGGCTCCTGCAAGTCTTCGTTTGGAGGAGCCGTTCCTGCCTTGGTGCCTAGTGCTAGGGTAGGAGCTGCTGAGGGTTTGGTAGTCGACTTTCTCCCATCAGACGCGGCTGTTCCAGAAATCTGAAATTTCAAATTTCATTTTTCAAAATTTTCAATTTCAAATCTGAAATCTGAATTTTTGAGGGTCTCTCGCTTTCGGCTGTGCCTCCATGCCCCAGGCTGCTTAAGGCTGCTGCGGCTGAGAGTCCCTATTCTGGTTTCGGCGCGAAAGCTACGGCTCAGGTTGCCATTCGGCTGGTGCATCTGGTGGTGTTGTTCGGGTCGAACCCTGATGTTTCTTGCTTTGCTGATGGAGCGGACAATGACGTTGGAGGAATGCCGGTTTCTTGTTGTGGAGTTTTGGTGTCGGCAGTAGGGTGGATCCCATCTCTGTGGCTGCTGTCAGGCTTGCTGAAGCATCTTGGAGTTTAGTGACTGCCTTTTGCGGTTCAGCTTGCTCCATGATTTCTAAAGCTGGCGTTCTTGGTGCTGCCTTGTTGGTGTGTGAGTATGGGCTGAAGTTTGTCTCTGTAGCTGCAATGGCAGCTGGAATAAATCTGAATTTGGGTTTGCAGATCTTTGGATTTGGGTGCGGAAGCCTGGTGCTTTTGTTGGCTCTGGCGTTGCTTGATGTAGCTGTTGCAGCCGAAGGTCTTGCGCAGCTGGATTGTGAGGCAATGGTGTTCTGATTCAGTTTGTGAGGCAAGTTACAATTGCTCTCTGCGCTGGATTGTGACATCGATGCCGATTTCGTTTTGACTCTACTAGGCCATCCGGTTTTTGCTCTCACAAACTCCCGGTTTGAGTAGACTGGAGTTTGGTTGGCCCTGGTGGGCTGCTGGATGGAGCAGTCGTGGTTAAATCAGTTTAGCTGGGCACTCCAGCTCCTCTCTCTCTCGCCCCTGGTTGGTTTTCCGGACTCTGCTCGTGCCTGTTCTAATTCAGTATGGCCCGAATTGGAGATGATAAGCAGCTGTTGCCAGTTTGCCGGATTGAATTCTCCTCCAGGCTGCCTCTTCCCGGTTGAAGCTTTGCTGCTGATGTGCAGATGCTCCCGTGTTTTGTAGAAGCAGGTGTAGATTTTGCTGAAGTTTGGATTTGCTGACGGTCTCCTTTGATGCTGTGTGAACGGCTTATGCCGTTTCCCTGCAGTTGAATGGTGCTGGAAAGCAGATGCTGTGGTTGCTGGCAACATCAAGCTCCACTGCTGAAGGTGTGATTGCTGGAATCAAGGGTTTTGCCTTGGATTAGTTTTTTTGATTAGGAACCGCTTTACCGATGTTAGAGTGGTTTCTTGTGTTGTATGAATATCAGCATTTTTATTTTTCAGTTGGTTTCATCCGTTGTATCAAAGTGCTCGGGGCATGCCCTAGCGTCTATGGGTTATCCCCAAGTCGGAATAACACTTGGCGATAAATCATTACTTGTAAATTTTTTTCTCCCTTTAATCCAAATCACTTACTTACCAAAAAAAAAAAAAAAAGTTACTACGCCATACTTACTGACTTTTAAATCTGAGAATATGTGCAGCAAGACGTAATCTGGAAATCTGATTTCTAAAGCTTGCTGGTTTTTATATGTAATGTCCAAGTTGCTGATATTAAATTACTGTAACAGGTTTTGTTGAATTTCAAATATGAAATTATGTTGCTGAATTATGTTTTGCTGATTTTCTAAAGCTGAAAATAGGATGCTGAAATTATATTGTAATCTGAAAACATGATCTTTAAAGTAGTATGTTGTACGCTGAAACTTTACGTTACTGAATTTTAAAGTTGTATCAAGTCTACCGATCCTTGAAGCTGTGTAATATGCGTTGCTGATTTATACGTTGCTGTCGCATGATTCTGTCTTGTTCTGCCTCACGTTGCTGTCTCACGTTTGCTGTAATAATAGTGCTGTAATCTGAATTTTTAAGTTACTAATTATAATCTGCTGATATTTGAAGCTGAAACCAGGTTGCCGATCTTCAATCTGCTATTTGCTGAAATTTTATATTATACTTTGCCGAAATCTGTTGTATGCTTTGCTGAAAATCTGGATTATGCTTTGCTGATTTTCTTTACATTTTGCTGTACTAGGCTTACTAATTTTTGAAGCTGAATATATTTTTAAAATATGATGCTACTAGAATTTAAAGTACCGATTTTGATAGAATTAATTTCATATTTAAAAACTTTACAATATGTTATGAATTATGTATATTTTTTTCTCGGAGTTGAGAAAATTACGAAAATGAGTAAAGAAAAAGTATAGAGTTTTCACATGGATTTAAAAAAAAAAAAAAAGAGAGAGAGAAATTGAACCAAGAATTTATTCAGATGGTAATATTTTCTAACATATCTTAGAATATTACAATGGTAATTATAATATTACCATTGCCCCTAGCACCGCGGGAGAATAAAGGCGACTTTTAGCCTTATCTACTGAGTATAAATGTATGTACCACCCACCTCTGGGTATGAATAGGAGGGAAGGCCTTAGATAGTGTGGATTGAATACTATCCTTTTATAGATTATCCACTCCATTAGCTGATAAGGTCTATTAACCTTAGTAAGTAAATTTTTAATATATTCGACGGTTAAGATAATAAAAAAAACAAGATAAAGAAAATTAAAGTTATCACGAAAATATTTTCTATTTTTGTTTTATATTTATGTATATACATTATGATTTCTATTCCCTTCGAAAATATATTTTAAGTTTAGTATGCATATTCTTTGTTGTATACGTACTTTGTTGAGTATTTGGTTCACTCTCTTAATATTTTACTAACCTTCAAATGATTCACACGAGCTACTGTCAAATGAAAGGGAGTGAAGAAGATGAGAGTTCTTATGTATAGGATAATGGCTTTTGGTGTTTAGAATGTCTATTTTCACTTTTGATATATTAAAATTATGTAAAACTTGAAAGTATGAAATGATATATTAAATTTTGGTGTTCTTAGTTTAGTTTTGTTTTTGCAGGCTATTATGGATATTATGTATACTTTCGCAAGTAATTATGAAAATTAATTTTAATTTTTAGTCGGCATCTTTCTTTAATAAAATCCGATGCCGTATTCCTATAGTATAATATTGGAGCCAATGATGAGATGACTATTGTATAAATTCTATGCATGTTTGCTTATATATTTATATCATATATATTTGTGTATGATTATGACATATGATGGATAGGAGGACGTGGGACATCACAACGATGATGGAAGCATCAATCTAATGGATCATTTAGACCACTTTCATATGTTACTTTACTTCCTGAATCTACAGAATGCCGAACTTTGCGTTTGTTTTTATTTAACCTTAAAGAGAGATATAAGAATTTGGTTCTATGTGTTATGACCAAATCTCATTTGAACTTTTCACGAACTAGCCAGACAGTTCCTATCCCACTTCGCCTCCAACTGGGAGAAAGTAAAACAACCCTAACAACTTGTTATGATAAGATAGGATCCTAATAAAAACATAAAGCATTTTATGACCAAATTTAATGTTGAACTCGAAAACATTGAGGTGAAATTGAATACCTTTATAATGACAATTTAATTAGGTGATATTTTTAAATCTTTAGTTTAACAAGATTTCAAGACGTTCTTGGAGGCAAGAGTGACCACTTAGGCTTACATTTTAGCGGAGGTGGCAAACGAAATCAAACAGCAAAAACACTTCAATTACGAGCATCATTTAGACATAATGGAGGAAGAAAAAAGACAAATGGTAGCAATCAACCCACTTAGGATCATCACAAGTAACAGAGGATTGAGTCAAGTATTTATAAAGAATACAAGCCACTACACTTCACATCCGTCACCAATATCGAACAAATATTCTAATGTAAATTTGAAATAAGAAATTTCTAAGGTTGCCCAAGCCGATCAAGAACTCAGAGTGACGAAACCAGTCAAAGTAATACCTCTGACATTGATCTGCAGTGCACAATATTGAAGATTGTGAGACACTTTAGAAGAATATTGAGGCCCTGATATGAAAAGAATATCTTAAAAAGTATTTGTAGAATCTTAGATCTACCTCTGGCAAAGACAATGATGCCAAAGAGTCGCTCGAACAACCACAAAATCAAGTAGTTACAAGGGTCATCAACATAGTATCTATCAGAGCCGCTAGCTCAACAACTCTAGATTATCCTGAAAAACGCTTCCTCTAGTAGGAGACAAAAATTAGAGATGGAGAAAAAGGTCATTTATTTTAGTGATGACAATGTAACACATGTAATCTTCCCCCACTCTAATTCTCTTATTATAACCACACTCATTTCAAATGGAATCCAATACTACCAACTGAAATTAGTATTTATTGATAATAAAAATTTAAAATATATTCTGTATTTTGATACATTCATTAAGTTAGAATTTGAAAACAATCAAATAGACTCATCAGATGGACCACCTATATAGACATGATAATGTGCCGGTCCAAGTAAAATGAATTGTATATCTAAAAGTTACGATGGGAATATATCCAAAGATGGCTTCCCACGGGATAACTTCTAGTATTAGATCTTTCCTTAATTTACAATGCTATATTAGGCTGATTATACTTAATAACATTCAAAGTGGTCACCTCCATCCCACATCTGAAAATAAAATTTCTAACTAAATACGAGATTAAAGAAATTAAAGGAGATCAAGTCACTGGGCAAAACTATTACTTAATGCAGATCAATGGCCTAAGTCTTCCAAAACCTATAAAAGAATTTGACCTTCAAGGTGAGGCTTCTCTTCAATAGGTTTCATGAGAAGAGTTAACGCTTCATATTCCTTTAAATCCTACATACCCAGATAAATTGGGTCTTTATTGGATTAAAAACTGAAACAAAAATTAATAGAATTTCTACGACGCAACGCGGACATCTTCACCTGGACACCAGCTGATATGTCAGGTATTCCAATAAAAAAGATAGTTTACAAGTTGAGCCTAGTCTCTAAAAGTAAAACTATTAAACAAAGGAGGCAAAGCTACTTCATGAAAAAACTCATATCTATTCAAGAAGAGGTTAAGAAGCTATCTAATGTTTGATTCATTAACGAAATCAATATCCAGATATAGAGAGAGAAGCTCTCGTCTCTCTCTAGGGTTTCAAATCCGGCGCTGCCGTTTTGGGCGCCGGGTGGCACCGGAGCCGGCCATGGCCGGTCTCTTGGTTGCTCTGCCCGGTTCCCCTCCGATTATCCGTCTCCACCTTTCCGGTTCTCTGCTCCGGATGCGCCGTTCACGGCGCCCTCGGAGCCTTCGACTTTGTCTACGAACTCAATCTGCTTCTCCCGCTTTCAGATTGGGGTGAAGGATCTTACGTTGGTCCTATTCTTCGTCTGTTGGAGATGTTGGTGCTGTCGTAGCTGGGGCTTTGTGTCCTCTCAGGTTTTGGTGGCGCTCATCCTTTGAGGCCTCGTATCTTCTCCTCAGTGCGAGCCTAGGGTTGAGCTCTCGATTCGTTTCTCCCATACAAATTGGGATGAAGGCTTCGGCCTCACTATGGGCTCCTTCCGGTCCTTTCGCCTTCGAAGTCCGTTGGGCCTAGCATCAGCTTTGGTTGCGGGCTGGTGTTAGCCAGCTCTGCCCTCCTGGATTTGGTATTGGGATCTGATATCTGAAGCTTTTGACGGCTCTCGTGCTGCTTGATGGATCTAGTGCATTCGAAGTTCTGTTATGCTGGCTCTGAAGTGCCTCTGCCTGGGTGTTCCCTTCTGGTGGACGGTTTGGGGGATACCGTGCAGTGCTGGTTTGGAGCTATTAGGCCGATGTACTGAAGAGCTGGTCGTGGACCTTTTGGATGCATATAAACCTTCTGGTGCGGTGGGGATCCTTCAGTTTGCTGCCATTTGTGGAGCTTTGCTTGGTTGCAACTGATGTGGGTTGCAGCGAAATGCTAGACTCTCACTGGATTGCTTTTTGACGGCAGATGGTCGGGTATGCAACTGTGTGGCTTGATGTTTGTGAGGAGATATCCTCTGTGTTGCTGAATGCTGAATTGTGGGGCTGTAGAGCCAACGGACTGGTGTTGTGTTTTATTGTGCCTCTGCTAGTGTGTGGGATGGGTAGGGGGCTGCCTGTGCGCTGAATTTGGCCTTTAGAGCTGGCCCCGGACTGTTTGGCTGTAATAGCTCCTTATGTTGTGGGGGTGTTCATTCTGTCTATAGACATTAGTCTGTCTGGATGTTGGCCTTGCCTGCTCGTGGTGGTTTGGATGCTGGATGTGCTGTTTCCTGGATGCTGAGGATGGCGGCTGGACATCTGCAGAGTGAGAGTTGTGTTTTTTAGGCAGGCGCTGCCATCCCTGCCGGCTCCACAGCTTTCACCTCCTGTTACATTTTCCATTTTAGTCCCGTCTCCTGCTTCTTTAGCAGCTGATACTGCCTAATGGCGTTGGGTGGTTCAATGCCCCTGGCATTGATCCATTAATCTGGTTTCGGTTGTGCTTTGAGGGCATTGATTGAAATCTGTGGAATTGCTGAATTGCTGTGATGTGCTGGGTTTCTTGCTGCTGTGCTGGGTATCTTGCGGCCCATGAATTGCTGCTGTTGCCTTACAGATGTCTCCTTAATTTGGGGCATCCGTGCATTATGCATTTTCGGATGTGGTGGCTGGTATTGAGATCTAGGCGTTTCTTTGGTGTAGTTACTCTTTGGGAGGACTTACATCGGTGAAGATTGACCGTGTCTAATGCATCTTGAGCTCCTTCTATTGCTGGCCTTGGTTAAGACACCAAGGTTCCAAAAGGCAGAAAAGCAGAGTCCATTTGCTATAAGCTGATGAAGTACTGGACGTGCTGTCATGGCTTGACTAGAATGCTAATAAGTACTGGATGTGCTGTTTTACAGCATTTGCTGATGTAAGATCCTGGTGCTGAGGACGGGTGTGGGTTCTTGGATGCAGCCCTGGTGCTGAGGAATGCTGTAATCCTAGTTTGAAATTTCCTCTAGAACAGTTGGGTGTAGATGCTGGTCTGGAATATCATTTGTGCTCCTGGGGGCAAGGCTAGCGAGGTTACTTGTTGGGTTTGATACCCTATGCTGGTGCCTCATTTTCTTCCACCATGTTGTCTCAATATTTTTGTGAGCTGATCAAAATGCTCTCCGTTTGTATTTTTATTTTTCATGCTTTGACTATAGTCTTAGATTATGTCATGATCATGAGGTTTGGGGTCACCCCCTTGTCGTCGTTCTAATTCCAAGTCAGAAAAACACTTGGAGTTAGCACAAGATTTTGTAACTTTCTTTTAAATTTAATGCATTTACTTGCCAAAAAAAAAGAAATCAATATCCAGATTAGTTATCCAATATCATTCTCACAAAGAACAGTAATAAGAAATAAAAAATGTGTATTGATTTCACAAATATGAATAAAGCATATTTGAAAAAAGTTGATAGATACAATGTTCGAATACTATCTACTAAACTTTATGGATGCCCATTCAAGATATAACTAAATTCGGATGAATCCAAAAGATGAAGAAATGACCTCATTTATGATAGATTAGGGAATTTACTGCTATAAAGTGATACATTTTTATTTGAAGGATACTAAAGTAACATATTAGAGGATGGTGAATAAAATATTCAAACAACAGATCAAAAGAAATAAAGTGGTGAACATTAACAAGAAGTTTGCCAAAAGTATACTTCCCAATGATCATATTAATGATATGTTAGAGACATTTAACATATTCAAAACATACCAAATGAAATTAAATCTAAACAAGTGAGTATCTAGGGTAACTTCTAGTATATTCTTAAGTTTCATAGTGTCACAATATAGAATAGAGGCCGACATAGAAAATATTAAAGTAATAATAGATATGGAGCCACCTCAAACCATGAAAATGTCCAAAAATTAACCAAATGACTTTCAGTCTTATCTTGATTCATACCAAAACCAGTTGAAAAATATCTACCATTCTTCAAATAGTTTGGTGCATCCACTCTTATTAACTCATCCTAAGGAGGAAGAGAAATTATATATATTTGCCTGACCATTTTTAAAAATAGCTCTTAGTATTGTTCTGGTCAAGGAAAAATTAAGTATACAACAACCTTACTATGTTAACAATATCCTGACAAACTCGAAAACTTGATAAGCACAACAAGAAAAGGCTACTTTTTTACTGCAATGAAAATCCAAGTTATATTTTCATGCCCATAAAATTATAGTTCAGACAAATCAACCTTTGAAAAGGATTTTGTAAAAGTTTGAAGTTTCAAAACAAGTATTCAAATGGTTGATCAAATTGGACAACATAAAGTTTCAGGCTCGATCCTCCATGAAGAGGGACCTTGTGAACTTTATTTTCAAAACGACTCCAATCTTAGAAGAAAAAACCTAAATCTTTAGGGGGCTACACTAGATGCATCGTCACGCTTGTAGGCATTACATGTTAATTGAATATCTTTCCAGACAGGCAGTGGAGCAAGGATATTATCGACCTAAGTTGAATGAACTGAGATGGAAATAAGTTATAGCTCATGCTGTGATGGGTGTTGCATGTACCTTGATGTCTAGTTGAATCTCGTTTAAATCAGCAAGTTTAACAAGGAGGGCTTTTATAAACATTCGGCAAAGACTAATAGAAGCTCATTAAAGACTCCTCAATTGTGGCAAGAAAAAGCAAACATTCAAGCCGATATTTAATAGAGATTTCGATTGCCAAAACATTAATATAACTAATAGGAGATTCGATGAATAGGGCAGAAGCTGAGAAGGAGAGACAAGAAGAGCGACCCTCCTAATATTCAGTATTTGCTTGAGATCTGATTTGAACTTCATTTTTCACCAAACTCAAGTATATTGTTTTAACCTTAATCATAGGATATACTACTAAATTGTTTACTTATTTTTTTATTGTATTCCTCTCTTGTGTGTTGTTTAGTGTTCTAGGTTTATTTTTAATCGGTTATTTATACGGGTTGTTATAAATGGTTATCAGAAGTGGTTATTTGTAATCATATACTATATAGTAGATATTGTTTGGAGTTTATCCCATATTTTTTTCTTATTTGAAAAGATTTTTTCACATTAAATATTATTATGCAACATATATCCTTGATTGCATATTGTTGTTCCTTATGCTTGCATGGAATATTGATAATTAATGATTGACAGGGAATTTAGATTTTATTTTGCTATATTAGTGGTGCGTGTGTTTCAAATCTCAAGACATTAATCTTTTCAACCTTCTTTGCTCACCCTAAAATTTCAACTACACACTACTTAGCAATCACAACTCTCCCCACAATGGCTTCTGCTATCACCTTGGCAAACTCGGCCTAAGCAACCTCCAAGTGGACGGCAACCTCAACCTCAGGCCTAAGAACCAACACCCTACATCTCTTACTTGAAGTGCAGCATCCTATCAATGATAACAAGAGTTTTGATGGTATCTTGAAACATGAAAGGAAATCATTAAGTCCCAACAGACCAGAAAACAATAACGAAGGCAGATGAATCTATAAAGACTTGCCTATTGGGTTTGATCACTCCATTATAGGTGGGTCAACAAATGGACGTATCACCAGAGGATCGTACAGAATTTGTACGATATTCAGAGTACTGCAAACTGACTGTAGCAAAGACCGGAGAGGCCATTTGCCTGAATAGGCAAATCTTAGGGTGTTTGCGCGTGCTCCATGCATACAACAAATAACTAGAAGAGCAGCAAGAATGCTGCTCTTGTGCCGACCAACCAGAAAGCAAAAAGTCGGTTGGCCAGACAGCATGATGGGAAAAGAGACTGGTGACAATCGAGGACCCTAGGTGATGGCCGTGAACAACAAGTGGCGATGGCCAAAGAAACTAGTGATGACCAAGGATACTAGGCAATGGCTAAGAATACTAGTCGATGGCCAAAGAGACTAGTGATGACCGAACACACTAGGGGATGGTCGAGGATAGCTTGTCCTGGAAAGTTGACGCTGACCGTGCAAAGCCATTGACTTTTCAGGGTTGGCAGGCTCTGCAGAGCAAGTAGCGAACCTATAGGGTATGCGATGTCTATGTAGAGTAGGTTGACCTGCAGAGCATGCACCGTTTAGGGTAGCGCAATAATTGGTGAAGGCACAAGAAATGACGGAGTTGGTGTGACAACTCATCTGTAAGATCAAGCCAGGTGAGCAAATGAGATTTGGAGATAGAGTCATTATAAAAATTCACCAAGCGCTTCAGAAGAACGCAGTGGTAGACAGAAGTTGCAGCAGCAATAGTTGTGGTGGACCGTGAAAGGAGAATGAAACAAAGTAGAGTGCAGAAGGGAGCTCTTATCGTTCGCTATCTACCGCCACACTTATAAAATCAGTGAATAAAAAGTATCATCAGTCAGAGGAGTGAGAGAAGAAAAACTAAGAGATAATAAGGAGTAAGAGTTTCATTACTCTGAAAATTATTTTTCTTATATTGTCTCAGGTATGTTGTAGGTATTCTGTCTTAGGGTTCTCTGTAACCGACTTTACATAGTGGATTTATTTTCGGAGTTTATCTCGTGATTTTTCCTTGATTAAGAAAGATTTTCACGTTAAAAATATTGTGCATTCTTTATTCATTGTACCTCCTAAATTAGTGGCTAACAGTCGACTGAGGGATTCGGGTTTTCCTCTATGTGCCTATCGTTTTTGTCCATTCGGTTTTTGACCGACCAACCGACCGGGATTCCCTTACCCCAACATTACCTCCTGATGTAGTCCATATTAGCATCAGCTAAAGGTCAGAAGGCATCTCCTGTAGCTGTGTGGAATCCACTGGCAAAGCCTCCACAACATTTCCTCTGGCTAGCCCAGAGGGCTATGCACAGAGCTCGGGGAATAAGCCTCCACAACTGCGCCAGGCTCAAAGAGAGTTGTGACCACAGGAGCAAAAGGCTCCAAAAAGGCCTTCTCGTTGGTGGACTGAGCAGGAGTGTCAGCCTCTTGAATGATGCACTTCGAAAAAAATCTCTTCAGCAATTGACATAGACTGGACGGGAGTAACAAACTTGTGAGCTGTAGGATCCGGGAACACCTCCTCTGCAGCATCTGCGAGAGCAACGAAGTTAGGACCAATGGGCTCTGAGCAACCTCCTTAGCGGCAGTCACTGCCAGAGAGAGAATCGGAAGCAATGGGCTTCAAGATGACCTCTTCCACAGCAGACCCCATGAGAATAGTGGCCTCGTGAGGAATGGGCATTCCATAGTACTCCGAGAACGGACACTTAGACCTCCATCAGTGAAGCAGACCGATATTTATTGAAGACTCAAATCTCGACATCACCTTCACTGGTTGTAGAAGCAGCAGCGGAAGCTTGGCATCTCTTGGCGGCCATATCATCCCAAAGCAAAGAAGTTGAAGAGATGAAACGATGAAAGCAGGTCAAAGCAAAGGCATGCCGTTCGGAGAACAAAGTAGAGTGAAGCCCAGGGAGAAATGAACCACCCTTTTTCCCACAAAAGCTATCCAAGGTGAAAATTTCATCTCGGGTAGTATGGTGCATTAATGAAACACGTAGCCCCAGTCCTTTCGAGTGGCCAAAACAATCATCTGGCTAAATTTCCAAGTTAGCCGTATAAAAAAAAAAAAAAAAACACAACAAAAATAGTCTCTGCATGGTATCAACGGATATAAAATGAAGTCATCACATCGGTTTTTAACTTAACAGATCGTTCGAAAGGAATAGTTCAGACACCCCACCTATTAAATGTGTTGGGGTTCGACACCCGGATTTGGTGCAGTGAAAACCTGAACCTCCTCGTCAGCTACCAATTTAGTAAGCACAAGGAACAAAAGAGATGCACAATATTTTTTAACATGGAAACCCCTTCTTAATTAAGGGGAAAAAATCACGTGATAAATTCCAAAAATTTTCATTATATAAAATTGATTACAAAAACCCCGAGATAAAATACCAACAACCCACTCTGACTACAAAGCCTCCGAATAACAGACAACAATAAAAACAATCACTAAAAGTAAGGAAACTCTCATTTCCTCTTATCACTCTGTTCTACCCTTCTCCTTCTTCTCACTGTGGTGCTCTTTACTCACAGACATTTTACAAGTGTGGTGAAACGGCAACCTCTGTTTCACCCCTGCACACATGCGGCCTGGCGTACAGCGTCCCTGGTGATTTTTCACACACCAGTACAACCCTTGGTGCCTAGCAGACTGGCTGTTGGTGATTTCTCACACCTTTCATCTGAAACTCCTGGTGCACCTTTATAATGACCCAACTCCACCAAATCCAATCTACTCAATGGGATCGTCCCTGTCATTTTTGTGCCTTCACCAGTTCCCAAACTTCCTGCAAACAGCGTCCTACTCTACTGTTCAGAAGATGTGCCCTGCAAGTCAACTTCCTACTCTAAAAATCCTGCCACTAACTCTACTGCACAGAATCAGCCGGTTAACCTCCTTTTGACCGGTAGGCCATCCTCTAACAGCATTTCCTATGCAAGTGATAAGTCTGCACCATGCTTTCATTAGAGTCCTCAAGTTTATACAGCACAAACGTCCTCAAACATTATCCCATGTCCTTGGGCGTTATTCATAGTCTTCGACCATGAGATGATGTCCTTAGGCGTTACCGCACTCAGCAACCTTGGGTCATCTGCACCTCGATCGTTTTTATACCGGTAAATTCCTAACTTACCACTCCAACAAATTACACTCCAGAAATCACACTCCTGGATTTCCTCTCCGAAAATCCACTCCGGATTTCCCATTCTGGAGAACTTCTCTCCGGAGAAACCACTTCGGATTTTCCTCTCCGGCAATTCACTCCGGAATTTGCCACTCCGAAAATCCTCTCCCACAAATTTCTCTCCTAAATTTGTCACTCCGAGATTTGCCCACCTAGAAAATAGTCACCCTCTGAGATTGGCCTTCTCCGGCAAATAAACTCCTTTGAGATTTGTCTTCTCGGCAAATGGTCGTCCTCCGAGATTTGCATTCTCCGGCAAATGGACTCCTCTGAGATTTGCCTTCTTCGGCAAACAGTCTTCCTAGTCTTTACTACAACCAGTTTGCAGCACTCCAATCATCACACAAAACCCGTGTGATCCAATAACGCGTCCGTTTGTATAGTCACCCATAAGGGAGTGACTAATCACAACAAACTTCCCCTTACTACATTGTGGAAAAAACCTTGCCTTTTCCATGCAACCGTCATCGCTTGCCTTCCGACAGCTTTTCCTCAACTGGAATTTCGGCGTTGGCCTCCGCAAGCCTAAATAATACATTCTTTCGCTCCACTGAATTTGGAGTAGTCCAACTCCCCTTCAACTTCTTCCCCGCAGTCGAATCATTCTTCCTTATATTTTGCCTTGGCCACCTCAGCTCCGCCGTTGGCCCTGCACAACTCCACCATTAGCCCTGCATAACTCCGCCTTTAGCCCTATTTAGCTCCGCCCTTAACCATGCTGCCTTTGTGCTTTTACCATTCCTTTCCTTGCCACACCAAATGGAAAACTCCTCGACAACAACACCAATAAGCCCTGAGACACTATCAACCTGGCCCTCTGATACCATTTGTTGGTATCAAAAGAGGGCTTGACCGTAACCAGTCTCTGATACCACTTGCTAGGGTTTAACACCCAAATTCACCTAATCCGACGCAATGGAAACCCAAACCCTCCGTCATTGTCAGCTACTAATTTAGTCGGCACAAGGAACAAAAGAGATGCACAATATTTTTAATGTGGAAACCCCTTCTCAATTTAGGAAAAAAATCACGGAACAAAATTTAAAAATTTTCACAATATAAGAATAACAATCACCAAGCATAAGAAAACTCTCCTTCCCTATTATCTTTCTATTTTTCTGTTCTTTTTTTTCTCACTGTGGTGCTCTCTACTCATAGACATTTTACAAGTGTGGTAAAATGGTCACATCTGTTTCACCCCCGCATACATACAACCTGACGCATAGCGCCCCTGGTCATTTCTCACATACCAGCACAGCCCTTGGTGCCTAACACACTGGATCTTTGTGATTTCTCATACCTTTCATCTGAAACTCCTAGTACGTCTTTATAATGACCCAACTCTACCAAATCACATCTACTCAACTGGCCATCTTGCAAATGATCTATCACACTGTCTCTATTATTTCTACGCCTTCACCAGTTTTCGAACTTCCTGCAAATGTCGCATGCTCTGCACTGTTTACAAGACGTGCCCCTGCAAGTCAATTTCCGATTTGAAAAGCCTGCCACCAATTTTACTGCACAAACTTAGCCGGTCAACCTCCTGTTGACCGGCTGGCTATCCTCTAATTAACCTCCTGTTGATCGGTAGGCCGTCCTCTAGCAGTCTTTCCTGTGCAAGTGACAAGTCTACACCATGCTTTCATCAGAGTCCTTAGGCTTATACTGCACAAATGTCCTTGGACATTATCCCATGTCCTCGAGCGTTATTCATAGTCTTTGGTCATGAGATAATGTCCTCAGGCGTTACTACACTCAGCAACCTTTGGTTATCTACACCTCAGTCGTTTCCATACCGGTAATACCAACCAGAAAATTCCTAGCTTACCACTCCAGCAAACTGCACTCTGAAAATCGCAATGTTGGATTTCTACTCCGGATTTCCTCTCCGAATTTCCTCTCCGGAGAAATCTACTCCATATTTCCCACTCCGAAGAACTCCTCGGAGAAACCACTCCGGATTTCTCTCTCCTGCAATTCGCTCCGGAATTTGCCACTCCGGAAATCCTCTCTAGATTTTCTCTCCGGCAAATTCTTCTCTGAAATTTTGTACTTTGAGATTTGCCCACCTAGCAAATAGTCACCCTTCGAGATTACCTTCTCCGGTAAGTAGACTCCTCCGAGATTTGCCTTCTCAGCAAACGGTCATCCTCTGAGATTTGCCTTCTCCGACAAATAGACTCCTCCAAGATTTGCCTTCTTCGAAAAATGGTCTTCATGGTCTTTACTGCAGCCAATTTGCAATACTCCAATCATCACACAAAACCCGTGTAATCCGATAACGTGTCCTTTTGTATAGTCACCCACAAGGAAATGATCAATCCCAACAAAATATTCTAGTTAGACCATAATACAACCCCTTAACCCGAGGTTTGGCCTCCAAGGCCGTGGACTTAATGATGAATCAAGAAATAAAATGGAGTCCAAACCTAAAATATTAGAGCTTAGGAAATCAAAAGACCTGATACGCCAGATAATG
Organism: Nepenthes gracilis; assembly: GCA_033239525.1. Classification (NCBI taxonomy): domain Eukaryota; kingdom Viridiplantae; phylum Streptophyta; class Magnoliopsida; order Caryophyllales; family Nepenthaceae; genus Nepenthes; species Nepenthes gracilis. The sequence continues at coordinate 8,937,599 of BSYO01000033.1, forward strand.
GGTTATCAAGTAACCCAGGGTGTCAAAATTTCAAGATATCAGAAGATTTGAAATTCTAGAGACAAAAGACTCGAGATGTTAGGATAGGCTCGCTTGAAAGCTTTAATCTTTACACGAGGGGCTCACCAACTGGCATGCCATAATAATATTAGCAAAGAAACTATACAATAAAAGATGGTTTATTGAGCAATAATTAATATTTATTTTTGCTAATCACATGAACAATATAGTGACAATCAAGACTACGATTATGGAGGTATGGTACCGATAGTTTAATTCATGATGGGAACATTTCTTTAGTCTGTAAATACCTCTCATACTCCCCATGATCCGAGGTAGACATACCTGCACAAATGTTTCCTTAATAGGTCTAGCACTTCAACAAGTACCAAACTTTTTTCGTACAGAATGAGACTAGCCTCAAAGAGGCGAACAAATCCTACAGCAATGAAAAACACAAGTCCAAAATCCGAAAAAGAATTCCAAGTATTTCTACTAAATATTTTAAACCATGAGACGTTCAATCTTTTCCTTATCTTCTTCTCCTTCTCCACGTGAAAGAAATGTACAGATTCAGCTTTAAAAACTTTGATTACAAAATTATTATTGTACCTCTCAAAAAGGGTTATTGAAAAACACTCCAAGGACCCTCTTCTACGACAAGTTAATATTTTTCATAAGGCCCTGTCCTCATTCCTCGGAACTTATGACTACTCTTTCGCTACAAAATGTCACCGACATGTTAATTTGTCTTACTAAAATTATTTCCAACGATGTGACTTTTTTTGTGTTTGCGGTAATCATGATTCAGATGTTTTTAACCTATAGCTTGTTCCATAATATTTTGTTGATTACTAATATCTTGTAGCAAAATTTATTGACTTAAGCTAAGGAAAACACCCTAGAAAAATCATGATACACAAAATAGTAAAAAGCGAACAGGAAACGTTGTTCAAAATTGAAAAATATTTCAGGTTCATTAAAATTTTAAAACATTAAATACAATAGTATCACGACAAGGGGGGAAAAAAGAGTGTAAAAAATATTCTATTACTTACCATCTTCTCCTTATTAAAATATTCGACACTTTCCTGTAATTTCTCAGCCTTTTTTTCTCTCTCTCTCTCTCATTTTATCCGTACTTTTCGTTTTAATATTACTTTTACGGTATGCAAAAATCTTACGAAATTAATCGTATTTCAATGCTAATCAAAATTTGTTAACATTATGTGCAATTACCATATTTGTCAAAATATGACCTATCTAGAATATTTTTTCCACACTAAAAAACTAATACTAAAATCAAAATAAATAAATAAATGGAAAAACTAGAGGGCATAAGCTATAGCGGTAAAGCTCCGTATCAAATAAATCCACAGGGTACTAAAGCTCCATTAACTTTTTGTATTATTTTTTAATATTTGACACATATATAAAAATCAGTCAATAAAAATATTTTTCTGATTTCTAAAAAATTTAAGCATAAACTCTAATAAATAATTTCTAGTTTTTAAAAGAGGAAAGTAATTTTAAAAATTCATCCACTATTTAAAATTGATGGGCCTTGTAATCTTATGGGTTGAACCAGAGAAGAGCCCGTTTGTCGAAATGCCCAATGGGCCGAGGCCCAGCGAGACCCTACGAGGCGAGAGGCCCTAAAGGCTCCACAACTGACCCAGTCATGGCCCAACTCGTAACAAGTAGACAAAGGCAGACAATAAGCAATCCCAGCAGATATCCCAAGTGGTCTAGCCAATCGCGGCACAGGGAGCTCTCTAACCTGATGGTCGACAATCTGGTCACAGCAGTATACGCATGCAGGCGACACCTGCAGCTACCAACGGAATAGTCTAGCAAATGTCCAATAAGGACCACCCATTGTCACATAATCGCCCTAAAACGACAACTGATATCGGCTGCCTCCACAATCATTGGGACAGTCCAACAAATCTTAGTCGGACAGTTATCATCAGTCTTGGCACCAAAGCCACATCGGCACCAGCATTACAAATACTGTTCACCCCTGCCGGTGAAGGGGGAGTGTAAGGATCAAGTTTTTTATGATTTAGTCTCTCAACCCTAATGAAAAAATTAGCCTAGATAGCATGTTGACTGGATTGACTTGTTGACCGGCCTTAATAGAAAAATAGCCAATGATGATATATGATAATGACTGAGAAAGTTAGTAATCGATCGATGTAGATAATAGAGACCGAAATAGTTGTTAATGACTAAGGTAGCTTACAATCGGCTGAAGTAGGAAGTTGAACGAATTTGGCGTATAGTTGATCGGCTTTAATGGAAAAATTTTTGAAGAGGATTTTCAGAGAGGATTGAGTAAATTTCTAAAGAAGATTTTCAGAGAAGATAGAAGACAAGAATAAAACATTGTCCGGATAAGATAATTGACTCGACAAAAATAGTTGACCAAAATTAAAGTAATCAGAGAGCTAACCAAAATAACCACAAAAACACAGCTGAAAATTAAACAGTAACACTCGAGGACTTGGAAAAAAAGACCAAGGTTGTTTGAGAAGAATCCGAGGACATCATAAATAGTCTGATGACTCATAATAAGATCGAAAACTCTAAGTATAAATGGCAGTTAGTAAGGCAATCATCAAAATCAGTGTAAATTATACCCTACTCCCACCTACTCTGTTGACATTCTAAAAGAGAAGATTTAGTGGAAAAAGAAATACCAAATTGGTGACTTGCTCTCACCCACTCACACCTATCCCGTTGCCTATAAATACCGGAGTTAGGAATTAATAAAAAACGCTACAAAACCGAAGAGAAACACGAAGGAGGAGGGAAAGAATTCCATACTAGACTTGGGTAAGGGAGTTCGTAGATCAGGCAAGTGTACCCCATATTTTGTCTTTAGCTGTTTTCTTGTCTACCTGATGTTATTCTAGAGTTCTTTTTTCATGATTTTACGTAATGCATATCATGGTGATTACTGTCATATTTATAAAGAAATTTCATGATCAGCACATGTATTATATTTTATATGTATGATTTAGTTTCATGGCTCATGCTTGAAAATTGTGCACAGAAAAGTTATCTTGCATGTTTAATTACTATTAACGAACCAGTTTGCATGATTAAGATCTCACCCGTTTGCATGATATTTGCTGCTTGTAAAAGTAGAGATTGCATGTTTTAAGGACTCGGTCATTTAAAGCTCATGATTTGAAAGGAAAATCGGTTTTGATACATGATGCCCGAGAGTTACAAGCCTAATATGTAACCGTATTTGAGATATGATGGTCGAGAGTTGTAGACCTAAAATGTAGCCGTATTTGAGATATGATGGCCGAGAGTTATAGGCCTAAAATGTAACCGGTTTTTAGCATTTGGTTTTGGATTTGCATTCACTTTGGAATCTAGTTTCGCATGAAAATGTCTTATTCCCATGTATGATACTTCTGTATGCAAAATGCTTTCATTCCATTTAATGCTATAATTATCGATGTTTTCTACATTGGTACCTTACTGAGCTATCGCTCACTCATTGCTATTTTTTTTATTCTCAAATGACCAAAAACTTATGCCGGACGAGAAAGAGTGAAGTCGAACTATCTAGCTTGGTAGGAAGGCCAATCGAGATTTATGTAGCAATGCATGACCGACCTTGATGTATTTTGAGATATTCTGAAAACTTATGTATAATGATTCTGCTATGTAAATAAAATGGATATTTAGATGCTTCAGCAAAATTGTTATGGTTTAAAAAATTTTGGTTTCTAGTGGCATCTTGTACATCTTTGGTTTTGTTCTCTAACCGACCGACCTTGAACATCAGACGGTCACATTGTGACCGACTTTAATGAGGCCGACTTAATGACCAGCCATTTGCGATCCCATGCATGCAAACGAAAATTTTATGTCCACCTAATTATATGCCATTTGTCCCGAGTTGAATATCCTGACTATAGGTATGTTTATGTGATGGAAGTCATATGGTGGACTATAACCCGTTTCGTCACAAATTATATCAGAAAAATGAGATACCTTAAGGTTGATCGATCTTAAAGCGGAAGTTTAGGTTTAAGCTAAGTGGAAGTGAGATAAGGGTGATTAGGAATAGATGGAAAGTTGAGATGATTAATCCTTTTAAGGCAGAGGTAGATATTAAGGGCCGTGGTGTTACTTTTGGCCAAGATGAAAATTAAGAACCGAGGAAAATATTAATGACCGAGGTGTAAAGTGTATGAAGCTCGGGGTTTTAATCTTTAAATGCATTGAATAATTGTTAACCCCAGATTAAGGCTTTCAGTCGATTAATTAGTTTAGACAGGACAGTCTAACTAAATGATGGGTGATAGGACAGGAAGATGGTAGAACTTGGAAGCCTACGGGTCCATAGCCCTGGGTTATAAGGAATGAATTGTTAGATAAATGAATATTGGGATTCGATAGGCAATTTGTTAAATCAATTATGAGGCTTAATGTTTCTTAAAACCAATCTGCATTTGGAAAAATGTTAAGGATGAATTTGGATATGTGTCTAAGGTAGCCTTCGAATAAAGATGCCAGTTGGTTGGAGGGAGTATTATTTTGCCTTTTATGGATCTATAGAAGATTAAAGCAATGATTAAATTAGGACAGACTTGATTGATGTCGCAAGGGTGCGCAATTTTTCTTAGGAATTTGATAAGCGATCCAATAAATAATTTGTTGAGGGTTCCTCGAGGATAGTAATATCCATAGAAAATTTAGTTGGAAGTTATCAGAATATGTTAAAATAATAAATACAAGAAAAAGTTAAGTTCTTGAAATTGAAGTTTTGCAATGACGGCTCCAGGAATAAACTTTGAAACTTAGCTTGAGCATTATTTCGACATTTGGAGTCTATATCCTAGATGAATTTAAAGATTATAAACTTGGCAGTAATTGTATCAATACCATTAGGACTTTCTTAGGCCAGTTGATACTACGCTAAGTGGCTGATATGGGCTAATAGATATAAATCACAAGTAGATTTTTGAGGTATTAGTAAATGGTTAATCAAAATAGCGAAGCAGAAGTGTCTGGGCCCATAGATCTCAGAATCCGATTTGAGGTTCAAGGTGAATGACCATTTTCAAAATTGGAGAAAAAGCAAGATTGAGGCTCATTAGTTTGTTTGAGATTTCGTAGTAAGTCAGAGAGGTGGCTGATAGGATTGTTTAGTCTCTGAGTATAATGGATTATGAAGATGTTTCTCGCTGCCATGTATCGATAACTGATGAATTAAGTGTGGGATCAAAATAAGTTGTTGGGGATGAATAAAAATTTAGCCTTTTGACGAAGTTCCAGTTTAAAATTTTAGGAAAGTAAATCAAGTGTTGAGGAATGGAATGATTTCATTAGATAACATTCCTCAAATACATCATTAAAAATCAAGGAAGTAATCTGAGAACACGAAGAAGAACTTCAAGAGGAATATCCATAATTGTTGAATTTTGAGGTTTGTCGAATTTCGAGGATGAAATTCCTAAAAGTGAGGAAGAATTGTAAGGATCAAGTTTTTTAAGATTTAGTCTCTCAGCCTTAATGGAAAAATTAGCCTAGATAATATGTTGATCGGATTGACTTGTTGACCGGCCTTAATGGGAAAATGGCCGAGGATGATATATAATAATGACCGAGGAAGTTAGTAATGAACCTATGTAGATAATAGAGACCGAAATAGTTGTTAGTGACCAAGGTAGCTTATAATCGGCCGAAGTAGGAAGTTGACCACATTTGGCATATAGTTGACTGGCTTTAATGGCAAAATTTTCGGAGAGAATTTTCAGAGAATATACACGACAAGAATAAAACGTTGTCCAGATAAGAAAATTAACCGGACTAAAATAGCTGACGAGAATTAAAGTAACCAGGGAGATAACCAAAATAACTATAAAAATGCGGCCAGAAAATAAACAATAACACTCGAGGACTTGGAAAAAAGACCAAGGTTGTTTGAGAAGAGCCCGTGGACATCATAAAGAGCCCGAGGACTTTGAGTATAAATGAGAGTTAGTAAGACGATCATCAGAATTAGTGTAAACCATACCCTACTTTCACCTACTCCGTTGACCTTCTAAAAGGAAAAATTTAGTAGGAAAAGAAGTACTAAGTTGGTGACCTACTCTCATTCACTCATACCTACCCCATTGCCAACAAATACCAGAGTTAGGAGTCAAGAAGAAACACTAGAAAGCCTAAGAGAAGCACGAATGAGAAGGAGGGAAAGAATTCAAGGCTAGACTTGGGTAAGGGAGTTCGTAGATCAGGCAAATGTATCCCATGTTTTGTCCTTAGCTGTTTCCTTATCTACCTGATGTTATTCTAATGTTTTTTTTGATGATTTTATATAATGCATATCATGGTAATTACTGTCATATTTATAAAGAAATTTCTTGATCAATGCATATGTTATGTTTTACATGTGTGATTTAGTTCCATGGCTCATGCTTGAAAATTATTCACAGAAAAGTTATCTTGCATATTTAATTACTGTTAACGAATCAATTTGCATGATTAAGATTTCACCCGTTTGCATGATGTTCGCTGGTTGTAAAAGTAGATATTGCATGTTTTAAGGACTCGATCATTTGAAACTCATGATTTGTAAGGAAAATTGGTTTTGATACATGATGGCCGAAAGTTGTAGGCCTAAAATGTAACCATATTTGAGATATGATTGTCGAGAGTTGTAGGCCTAAAATGTAGTCATATTTGAGATATGATGGCCAAAAGTAACAGGCCTAAAATGTAGTCATATTTGATAAATAATGACCTAAAGTTATAGGTCTAAAATATAGCCGATTTTCAGCATTTGGTTTTGGATTTGCATTCATTTTGGAATACCGTTTCGCATGAAAATGTCTTATTCCAATGAATAATGCTTTTGTATACAAAATACTTTCATTCCATTCAATACTATAATTATGCATGTTTTCTGCATTGATACCTTGTTGAGCTATCGCTCACTCATTACTATTTTATTAGCTTCAGATGACCAAGAACTTATACTAGACGAGAAAGAGTGAAGTCGGACGGTCTAGTTAGGCAGAAAGGCCAATCAGGATTCATGTAGCAGTGTATCACCGACCTTGATATATTTTTGAATATTCTAAAAATTTTTGTATAATGATTCTGCTATATAAATAAAAAGGATATTTAAATACTTCTGCTAAGTTGTTATAGTTTTAGAAATGTTGGTTCCTAGTGGCATCTCGTAAGTCATTGGTTTTGTTTTCTGACTGATCGACCTAAAACCTCGGACTGTCACATTGTGACCGACCTTAATGAGGCCAACTTGATGACTGGTCGTTTCCGATCCTATGCACACGAACGAAGATTTTAAGTTCACCTAATTATATGCCACTTGTGCCGAGTCGATTATCCCAGCTATCAGTATATTTATGTAACGAAGGTCATATGGTGGACTATGACCCGTTCCATCACAGGGAGAGGACAATTCTAACCACCACTTGCCCAAAGAGAACAATCCTTACTCTCGATTGCCCGAAAAGAAAAAGGAGCTCTTTCATTTTCTAAAAAGTTACTCCCTACCGAATGTATCCACTGGAGCCAAGCCCTCTGACACCACTTATAAGTTGCTCTATGATGAGCGCAACTGTTAGAGCCAAGCCCTTCATCATCACTCATAAGTCGCTCCCTATCGAGCGCAAACACCGGAGCTAGGACCTCTGCCATCATTCTCATTCCCTCCACTCGTGCATCACTGCACCTTACATCTTCCATTTTTCTCTTTTTTCAGAAAGATTTCTAATTTGAGTATCAAATGATAAATCAGATAGAAAATCTCACCAATCTCCTGACCTCATATTTATTTGTTGTATTACGTAGGACCCAACTTACCAGAGACTAAGACTGGACCTGCCTGAGCTCGACCTACCATAGAAAATTAGGAGGCTCCCTAATCTGTATAACAACCTGAATCCAATGGTACATCATTAGCACCATCTATGGGAACAACTTGAAAGTCCAACCACCACACTCACAAAAAGAACATGGTCAACATCAAGGCACAAGTAAACATGACGGCAAGGGACACCGTTGCACAAGATGACGACCTCTCAGTGGGTAGACATGCGGGCAAGTGGCCTGAACCTGACATGCACGCACTCGCTACCCGGATGGGAGATGTGCTCAAGATGCTCCAGACAATCAACACGCATTTGGAGGAGCAACAACTGGAGGCTCACGCCTCCGTTACACAAGATTCGATCTCAAAGCAAAGGAATCGGGGAAAGAGGCATCTGGCCGAGAAGACCCCATGGCCCAACAACGCCGAGACCCACGCAGACTCGAGCAGCAGGGCCTAGACATGGCTGGAGGGTCGACTGAGTCACGAGGTGCAAAGGGACAATCCAAAGTAGCGAAATCCACACTACTCCCATAGCAACAAAAGGCCCTTGGCCCAAGGAGAAGCATTTTGCATACGCAACCATCACAGGATAATGGTTGCCAAGACGCACATCCCTCTCCAAACCATTCGGATTCATCAATACCAAGAGGATTGAGTCCTCCCATCAGATGGAGGACAGGGTAGAGAAGATATGGCAGCACCTGTTCAGGGAAGATGCCATCAGACACTCAACGAATCTGAGAAGAACATCGTTCCTGATAGAGACCCAGGTGTAACCACTCCCTTATAAATTCAAAATGCTGGCCCTGGAACCTTACAATGGGAGTTCTCATCCGATGGACCAGTTGGATCACTTCTACAGTCTGTTATGTGTTAGTACATTTCTCTGACCCTCGAAGGGAACGCTTGCATTCACATCTATAACCGTCAACCAAACTCCATCCAATCGTTTGATATACTCACTTATTGCTTTCTATCATAGTTCACCTCCAATCAGAAAGAGAAGCAGTCGTGGCATCTCATTTGCCTCTGACAAAAGCAAGGTGAAAGATTGAAGCGCTTCCTGGCCAAATTCACTATTGAGGCCCGACATATATCTCGACTTATTGAAGAGGTGACGTTGAGCGCCTTCATTGCTATTCAGGAGTTGGGAGACTTCTTTAAGCACCAAACCCATCAAAACCCTAGGGCCTTCCTGGAGGTTGAGACCATCACCCGTGTCTACATAGCGGTGGAGGAAACCAACAAAGCAAAGTGGTCAGAACGTGCAGACTGACCCCCAAAGGGACCAATGAGTAAGAAGAAGAGGAGCAGAGATGATAATTGCTTCTGGAGCCACTGGAAGAAGCCATAGGCAGAGCCTAGTGTCCGAAAGGAGTTCAAACCCCCAAATCTGACTCCTCTGAATGACACCCACACTAATATCTTGATACAGATTCGGGATGAAAAGTTTTTAAAATGGACAAAGGTATCGAAGAACTTGGAGGGAAGAGAGTAGTTAAAGTACTGTCACTACCATCAATATCGGGGTCATAATATTGAAGACCGCTGGGCACTGTAGAAGGATATAGAGGACCTGGTTCGTAAAAGGCACCTCACCAAGTTCTTGCAAAATCTGAGAAAGGCCCCCAGAGGAGCGGGTAAGGACGAACTAGAGCAGTCAAGGAATCGGATCGTGACTAGGGTTGTTAATATGGTGACAGCTCACCTGGCCAAGAACAACGCCCTAGACTACTGGGAGACAACTTCCAGAAACAAAAGGCCGAGAGTAGGAGTTAGGAATGGCGTCATTAGTTTTAGTGACTATGATATGACTCATGTAAAAACTCCCCCATTCGGATCCCCTGGTTGTATCAGCCATTATTTTAGACAGTATAGTTGACAACCTGTTGAAATGAATCTTCATTGATAATAAAAATTGTCAAAATTTGCTTTAGGTCGATACATACTTTAAACTTGGCCTGAAAAAGAATCAAGTGAAATCGACAGAGGGACCCCTGTACAGGCTGGACAATGAGCTGATACCCATCCAAGGGGCTGTCCAACTGAAGGTCACGATGGGGACTTATCCTTGGGTGGCCACCAAAATGCTCACGTTCCTAATGGTGAACCTTTCCTCGGTTTACAACGCCATCTTAGGATGACCCTGCCTGGCCGCCTTCGGGGCAATAATGTTGATACTGCATATGAAGATAAAGTTTTCAACTGAATTCAGCGTCGGAGAGGTCTGAGGTGACCAGATGACTGACCGGACATGCTACCTGTCCCAAATCACTTCAGCAATCCTTGGTCAGTCGATTGAGGACCTCAACTTCCGAGATAAGACCACCCCTGCAACAGTCTAGTTCGGCAAATCCACCAACTAGGTTCCCTTAAAACCCAACAAACCCGAGAAATGTGTGTAAATTGAAAGCTCGTTGACAGGACCTCTATGGGACCAGCTGATAACCTTCATTAGGTAAAATTTTGACGTCTTTGCATAGATGCCAACTGACATGCTGAAGATACCAACCGAAGTAATTATCCATAAGTTGGGCATCGATTCAGATCACAAACCTGTCCAGTAGAAGTGCAAAAAACCAACCCCATCAAAAACCTTTTCACCATTTGTAATGAAGTAAAAAGTTCCTCAATGCAGGGTTCATCAGGAAGGTCTAATACTTGAACTGGCTTTCCAACGTGATCCCCATTAAGAAAAGCAATGGGAAGTGGCAGGTGTGCATCGATTTTACTAACATGAACAAAGCCTATCCCAACCACAGCTTCCCATTATCAAAAATCGACCTGCTGGTAAACTCCCCATTCAACCACGAGCTACTGAGTTTTATGCACGTCTCTACGGAGTTATAACCAGATCAAGATGAGCTCGGACGATAAGGAGCATACTTTAGACCAGGGAACATACTACTATAAGATCATACCCTTCAACCTAAAGAATAACAGAGCAACCTACTAACGACTCGTGAACAAGATATTCGAAGCTCAGATCGATTGGAATATGAAGGTATATGTAGATGGCATGCTCATCAAAAGCAAAGCCACCGTCGATCATGTTTGCGACTTGAGCGAGGCCTTTAAAGTCCTCCTAACACAACAGATGAAGCTAAATCCGGCCAAATATGTGTTCAACGTAACAGTAGAGAAGTTCTTGGGTTTTATCATTTCTCAACAATGAATCAAGGAAAACCCCGAAGAGATAAAAGTTATCCTCGACATGAGACTGCCTTGAACCGTGAAGAAGGTCTAGAAGCTCATCAGAAGACTTGCCACACTCTCTCGATTCCTAGCGAATTCGCTGAGAAGTACTTGCCCTTCTTTAAATTTTTGAGGGGTACCATGGCAACTAGCTTCCAGTGGACAGTCAACTGTAAACTGCCTTCTGAGAACTCAAGAAATATCTTGCCAACACTCCTCTCTTGAGTTCACCTGAGGAGGGTGAAAAGCTATTTCTTTACCTTGCAGTCTCTGATACGGTGCTAAATTTAGTCCTTACCCGGTAGTAGTCTGGCGTGCAGTGACCGGTTGACAAATACCAAGACCCGTTACCCACATATCAAGAGGATCACACTAACCTTTATCTACTCTACTCGAAAGCTATGCCTGTACTTCCAAGCGTACAAGACTGTTGTCTTAACTGGTCAGTTGCTGAAGGAAATCTTACAAAAATCAAATATATCCAGACAACTAATCAAATGAGCTATCGAGTTGGTCGAGTTTGATGTGGAATTTCGACCGCAGCCAACCATGAAGGGTTAGGCCCTTACGAACTTCATTGTTGAAATGGCAACCCCAGTTCCGGACACCCTCAACCTTACCGAAGACACCAACTAGCCAGAGATTCCAAAATGAACCTTACACGTCAACAGGTTATCAATGCAGGTGGGTAGCAGAGTTGGCATGGTTTTGAGGACTTCAAACAAGTCGAAGATAAAGTAATTGATGACCCTCAGATTACCAACCACTAAAAATGTCACTGAGTATGAGACGCTGCTCGTTGGACTCCAACTAGCGAAGGAGTGCTCGACTAGATCCCTAATTGTCTACAGCGACTCTGAATTAGTCATCAACCAGATTCGCAGGAACTTCAAACCTTCAAATCCTCTACTTGCGAAGTACTTTGCCAGAGCGAGGGGCCTGACCCAAGCATTCAATAAAGTTGAAGTGGTCCATGTTTCGAGGGAAGAGAACTAGAAGGTAGACTTGCCTGCAAAGACCATAACAATTGAGAATCCAGAGCAATACGTCAGAGACATGAGGGAAGTCCTTACTACTCCAAGCATAGATGAACACCTTGAGTGTAACGTCCTGATGGTTTGACTCGAGTTATATAGAATTAATATAGTAATAGATAATTTAAAATATTGATATTAATAAATATTATAAATAATAATGAGCATGAAATAATTAATAATAAATGATAAATAAAAATAATAATAAATGGGAGTAAAATATATACTAATAAATATTAATAATAATTAGAAATAAATCATAATCATAATAATTGTTATAAAATAATAATTGTGGATATAATGATAATAAATGTAATAATAAAAATATATAATAATAATAAATATATTAATAAATAATAATAATAATAATAAATAATAATGATAGTAAATATATTAATAAATAATAATGATAAAAATAAATAATAATAATAATGATAAAAATAAAAATGATAATAATAATAATAATAATAATAATAAACAGAAAAAAGAAAAGAAAAGAGGAAAACGGGGAGAGAGAGAGAGGAGGGAAACGAAGGAAGGAGGAGAAGAAGGAAGGAGGAAGAGGAGGGAAAGAAAAAGAAAGGAAAGAAGAACGACGAGCGAGATTTGCGGCAATGAGGAAGGAAAGAATCGATTTTCCTTTCGTTATTTAAGGAGAAGTTGAGGAAGGTAGTGGGAGAACAAAACTCTAGCTGTCGTCGTTGTTCTTCGCCGCTGCCACTGCCGTCGAAGTCGCCGTCGTCGATTCGTGGAGTTGCCGCCGTTTCCAGAAGAAAAGCAAGGATTGAGGCAAGTGAACTCCTCTACTGTCATTTCTACTCAATTTGCAAGTGAATCATCATAATCCCTCTTCCTTCCTCTGTATTTTCCTTGGCTGTTGTGCTGCTCTATGATTCGAATCCTTCATTCGAATCTGTTTCTCTCTCTCTCTAATTTCACCATCGATGATGAAAACCAGGTTGTGTGTGTGTTCTTTGGGAAATTGATGAGAGAGCAGAGTTGTGTACTCTGTTTTCGTGACCGGTTAAAATCGGGTGAGAAAACCGAGCTTCATGCTCTGTTTTGGCCAAAAGAATCAGTGGGCGAAGGAAAGGTAAATTTGGGATTAAATTGTGGGTGAATTGCTACAGGTGGGTGTGTGAGTAGTTGGGGATTCGATCGATCTGTGTGTGTGGGTGTTCTGTGTGTGCTCTGTGTGGGTGGAGGCGTTGACAGTAAAGGGGGTTCTGATTGATGCTGTGCGTGCGTGAGTGTGTGCAGAAGCATACGTGCTGCTGTGATGGGTGTGAACGACTGGGTATAGCCGTGTGTGTATGTATTTGTGTGTATGTGTGTCTACGGTGGTGGGTGTGTATTTATACGTGTATCGGTGTAGGTATTGTGTGGGGGTTTGAAGCAGTGTGTGTATGCAGTGCTGCTGCTGGCAGCTGTGTAAAGTGGGTGTGGAGGAAGCAGCTGAGCTGTTGTGGGCGTGAGCGGCTGTGAGTGGGCCGTGAGTGTTGTTGGTGGAGTGTGTGTGCGTGTGCGTATTTGTGTGCATGTGAGTGGAGGTAGCAGAAGCTGCATAAAGCAATGGGCCGTGAGCTGAGTTGGTGGAGGGCAGCACAGTGGCCCGTGGGTGGAGATTGGTGGATGGTGTACGTGGGTATATGTGTGTTTATGTGTATGGATATATGTATTTATACATATATATATATATATAGTAATGTAATGGGATATATATTTATGTATGCTAAAATGTGTGGTTATATGTGGATGTATGAGAATAAATATGGTAGAGAACATAAAGGATGATTTCAATTGTATATGTTCGGAGTGATACTGTTTGTATGCAGAAATAAATATTGCCGATTAATCTTTAGAATCTTGCAAAATTAATTGGAGATGGAAATTGAAATAAAAATATTGTTGGCCTTAGTCGTAGGCACCGCTCTGAAATAAAATGGAAAAATAGTGAAGTAGTTGAGCCGATCATATCTTAATCCATGTATTCCCTTTGAACGTCCTGAGATATATTCCTTTGTGTTGGATTTGATTGTGTGAGTACGGTCTGGTCAACACCGAACGACGTTCTGTTGTTGATGTTGCAAAGCTTTCTTTGCGTTACACTCAGTGTGTGAATATTTGAATTGTTGGTTTCCTACGGTCAAGGTAAAGGAAAGTGTATGAAAACCCTAAGGTATCTAGTCGAATGGGAGGCTACGACACCTTAGCGTGGTCTACACTTATCCGATACTAATTTCCGTATCATAATGATAATGATGTATATTATTTATTTTAGAGGGATGCTTATAGCCATGTGACCATTGTAGGAGATGATATAAAGGATATCATTTGTCGATGGGTATCACGGATGGTATCGGCATGCAACGGGTACAGCCTCTGGGAGGACTGTAGGGGTAGTTGGATACCATGGATAACCTTGTTGCACTTACCCAATTGCTGGGGGCGTAAATGCGCGGCGTTTGTTTCACGGTGATAGAATAAGATCCAAGGAGATTTTTATTATCTCGTACAGTGGTGACCTCAAAATTGAGTTGATAATCAAATTCTTGATATTTCGTACGATAAGTCAAGCGGGATGCTTTTAACCTAGTGACCATCGTAGAAGATGATATCTGGGATATCATTGACAATGGGTATCGGAGATGATATTGACATGCTACGGGTGCACCTCTGGGAGGACTGTAAGGGTAGTTGGATAACATAGATAACCTCGTTGCACTTACCCAACCGTTGGAGGCGTAAATTCGCAGCCTTTGGTTCGCTATGGTAGAATAAGGTCTAAGGAGATTCATTGTGATGTTTCATCATTATTGATATCTTGTGAGTTTGGGATTCAGTTGAATCTACGAGTTATATTCTGTAGAATCTATGAGTCAGGTTTTACGATATCCGAATTTGGTAAAATCCATGTTTATTGATATCGATATTCAGGTCGTTCACGCTAATATTCGGACTAGGGAATCCCCACTTATTCGTGATATCGGATTCCAGGGGATTACCGTTGTTTATTGGTACTCTTGTTGCTTTTGGATGTGCAGGTCTTGTGGGACCTATTTTGCCTAAAGTCGTATTTATGATATGTTGTAATTTACTTGGATATAATAGATGGTTAGAGTGATGTTGAGACTTTGTAGTTGGTATCCGAGATTGTTATTGTTATATACCATTTTTTATTATTATCGTTTGTTGGGCTTTGGCTCACCCTTGTGTGTTCTTGGCTCCAGAGTAGACAGGCTGACACCATGATAGAAGAGATCGCATGAGTAGACTCCAGGCAGAGGTGATCTCAGAGATTGAGACTCTCCGGACAGAGATTTAAAACTTTTGATTTAGTTGTTGTTCGACTTTTGTTAGATTTTCTTTATGAGAATTGGTATTTTGGGACATCGACATCGTTTATTGAAATTATTATTATTACTATTATGGATATTTAATTTATGATGTATTTATGAGGATCATTGATGATATTTTGATGATGTTGAGTTATTTAATGATGTGTAATGTTTAAAATTGGGAATGATTAGAGATTTTCACCGTGACGGTCCAGGTTGGATTCAGGGATCCGAGTTCGGGTTGTTACATTGAGCATGAAGTATTGCAAGTAGCCGACAACGATAATTTGATGACCCTACATCAGAGGTGCCTAACCGACAGCATCCTATCGGAGAACCCAAAGGAAGCCAAGCATGTGAAGACAGCAAGCTGGTACACCATCATGGATAGAAGACTATACCGCGTGAGTACTCAACCCCTACATGAGGTGTCTCATGTTAGAAGAGGCTGATTACACATTGAATGAGGTGTACCTCAACATCTATGGGTCACACATCAAAAGCAAAAACCTAACCTTCAAGATCATGTTGTAAGGTTTCTAATGGCCCTCAATGAAGTGTGACGCCATGGATTTTGTCAATAAATGCAAGAATTACTAGATTTATGGAAACATGCCTCATTAGCCGCATACGGAATTGTAAGCCCTATAATCACTTTGGCCATTCACATAGGGGGGCTCGATATACTCGGCCCTCCGTCCATAGCGTTCAGGCAAAGGAAATTCATCACAGTGGGTATCAACTACTTCATTAAGTGGGTCGAAGCGTCCCCACTGGCATGGATTACCAAACAGAACACGACAGAGTTCATTCGCCAAAGCATTATATGCTGATTTGGAATTTTTAGGATCATAGTAACAAACAACGGAACCCAAATGACTGGCAAATGGTTCATCAGGTATTGTGCAAATCTGTGGATAAGGTTAGTTCACACTTCCATCATCTATGCATAAGCCAATGGGCAAGTGAAAGTGACGAATTGTACACTACTACATTGACTAAAGATGAAGTTAGAGGATGCTGAGGTCTCTTGGGTGGACGAGTTGCCGTCTGTCCTATGGTCATACAGGACAACTCCAAGGGAGTCGACCTGCGAGACGCCATTCAACCTATGTTATGGGACTAAGACGGTTATCCCAATAGAGGTCAGATTGCCTGGCTTTCGGGTCGAATGATTCAACCCACTTAGCAACTCTCATAAACTCAGGGAACACCTTGACCTGCTCGAAGAAGCCCAAGACATGGCACGCCTTGAACGGTGGCCTATCAACAGCAAATCATATGATACTACAATAAGAAGGTGAAAGTCTGTCAGTTCAAAGTGAGGAACCTAGTCTTACAGAGTATAGAGATAACAAGCAAGATCGCCAATAGGAATGGGCTTTCTCCCAACTGGGAAGGACCATTCCTCGTCTCTACCATCCTATAAAGCAGTGCGTACAAACTGCACACCCAAAACGACAAGATAGTCCCAAGGACTTAGAACACCTCTCACCTTAAGAAGTATTATCAGTGATCTCTCCACCGAACCCAAGTAAGGTAAACATGCATCATTTAAAATGCTTGCAAATGTTTTACATTTTAATTAATAAAATTATTGTTTATTTGCCCCTGCTTGTTCATGTGAATGCTTGTTCGTTTCTCTCACAAAATCGAATGACCTAGACTACCTCTAAGTCGGGTGAGTTCCCTCTCACCTGTCACCCAACCGGCAGTGACTCAGTTAAAACCTCAGTCTTGTCATTTAGCGGCCCATACTTGGTCGATTCTTAAACCTCGATCCCGTAAATTGAGCGGCCTAGCGATGATCAAGTTTGAACCTCGATCCCAACAACTGAGCGGCCCAAGCGCGGTTGAATACCACGGCCTAGGGGATCATGAACCAAGCGTTGGACCTCCCTATTGTATGGCCATTAAAACTTTAGGAGGCATCCACAGCATGCATGTGACAACTTCCTCCAAAAGGGACGAGCACCATCAGTCAACCATGGTTAGCGGGCTAGAACTAGATGCACAAAAGCTATGTCATCCTCTAACAGGAGAGAGCGCCAGGGATTACGTGCAAACGACGGTCTACGACTCCACCCGAGCTCAGCGGTTGCGGCCATGAAACCCGGCAACCCAAGTGAGGCTCACTCACAGACATGCAATGACGTCCTTTTCACGAGAAAGAGCACCACCATGCAAAATCAAATTGCTACGACATTCTCCCAAGGGAAAGAGCATGGTCAGGCTGATACACCCAAAATAAGCTTGGTGACAATAGCAACAACGCTTAACTGGAAAAACCAAAAAAATGAGGGGAATGGATGGAAGAAAAGTTTGCTATGTACACATGAACACCAACAACAATGTCCTCAATGGTCTACTTATTTCATTACAAAAATTAAGATGTACAAAGTGAGCCATCTATCCAAGAACAACAGAAAAGCAGCCTACTGATCAAAGGAAGGATGATCCTGGGGTTGGGGGCTCCCTCGCAGGCGAGATGAAGGTTCGATGGCATCCCTAGTAGATCCCAACAAATCTAATCACTATCAAACACTGGTATTCCTTGGATGAAAAATGGAGACCAGACCTGGGGCCATCAGATTCACTATGTGCTAGCAAAGACTGATGCCGGGCCAATACCTACGGTACAATGCCTACCTGACCTTGTCTAGGCTGAGGAGGTCATAAGCTCACCCTCGAGGCGAAGGTTCTCATTCGGAAGACAAGCGTAATGCCGCTCTGACTCGCGAAGGCAATCCTTAAGGGAGGAAGCCTTTACTCTAGTCTCGGACAGCTCACGTTCGAGACGGGAAGCTCACTTTACCATTACTCTAAACTCCTCCGAGTCGACATGAGTATGAGATAGATAGTCAACGATGGCAACTAATTGGCTGACCCTCTCCTGCAACTACAAATAGAAAACCAGTTAGTTGAATGACAACAAAAGCAAGAGAAGGAGGCAAGAAGGTGCTTGGAAAATACCGCAACAAAGGAGGGCCTCTCCAAGGGCAAACAACTCGATGTGGCCTTGACTGCCTCCAGGAGCCCAAGCACTTGAGGCTCGAAGGGAGACACCTAAGTAGCATCCGTGGCGTGGGCAGACTCCACTGCCCCCCGTACCTCAAGCTCCAGGGGCTCAAAGGAAGGCTCTTCAGTAACTTAAGCAAAATTTCCAACCTCCGTCGCCCCCTAGACCTCAAGTTCCAAGGGCTCAGGGAAAGGCCCTTCAGTAGCCTCTATGGCTCCGACTGCCTCAATCACCTCCAAAACTGCAGGCTCTGAGGGCTCAAAGCTGGGCATCTTAGCAACCACCTCGGTTGGGACATTAGCTACCCAGTCCCAGTCATCGCAAGAAGCCTCTTCAACGACGGCAGCAAGGAGGTGGGGCATGGGCTCCTCGTGTGAGGAGATAGCAATAGCGGGAACACCGTACTGAGTCAGAGTCGACACTGGGATTAGCTCAACCTGAGCATCTACCCCCTAATCGCTTATGACCAATGCAAGAAACCCAGAGGACTCACTGCCCTTGGCCAACCCGACCGCCCTAGATGCCTAGCCCGATGATGAAACGGGAGGGGAACCATCCTCCTTGAAGACCTTCCAAACCTCCGCAGCCATTCCAGCATGGCCCAGTCGTCACCGGAAGAGGAGTTAGATGAGGTCTCTTGCTACTTGGCCACCTTGTCAAAGGGCTCCCGGATGAATAGCACCCCAAGCTTCCTCCAAGACTCGACAAGCAGCGCCGGGGCTACATCAGCCCCCTCAGAGTGAGGCTTCCACTTAGCCTTAGCAAAGGGCTCCGCAGTCAGCCAATGGCCTCTGTCACGGAAGGTATTGGCGTATACACGGATAAGATCCGTCAGCGGCTTCTCCGGGTCCTCCTCCTAGTCTCCCACAATAATGACGAGAGAAGCCCGCACATTGCCCCATTTATTTGAACAGGCCCACTCAGGAGAGACTGCCAAATAAAAGTATCGGTCCTTCCACTTCTTCGTTGAGTTCAGATTCACCCCTCAAAAATGGAACTCCGGGCGCTGGGACTTCAAAATCCAACCCATGCTCTGATTGAAGGGAAAGATTACCTTCAGTGACCTAATACTGAACTTGCAACTATAGTTACGAGCAAAAATGCTCATGGAAACCAGATATCGGACGGCGTTAGGTTGAAGCCTCACCACCAGAGCTCCCAAAACCGTAAGGATCTCATACAGCTCCGGTGCGACCAGAAAACAAAACCCTCCCTTCAGATGGGACTCAAAAACAATGACATACCCCTCCAGCGGGGAGCACACTTTGTTATCTGCGCCCAACTGCTTGTACTCCATGGTACTCGGAATCTGATACCAACCAAACAAGGACTCAACATCGCGAGCGCAGAGAGTAGACCAAAACTTGTAAATGTTCTTGAAATCCATTGATGAAGAAGCAAGAAGAGGATCACAGGCACAAAGCAACTTGAATCAGCAGGAATAGTGTGGGAAGTGGCAAAGACCCAGAGTTTAAATAAGCCTCTCCCGAGATTGAAACGACATGTAAGAGGCACGCCCCATAATGGCCATGACAAGTGTCGCACCATGGAGATGTCATAGCACGTCAATCACACATCGTTGGCAATGATCACCTGACACTGCACCTCCCTACACAGACGGTTGACCTTGACATTTAGTAATGATGGCTTGACAGATTTGAGTCGACCAATCGACAAAACAGCATGCAGGTTCCAAGACCCTAACGCCCTATTTCCCGAAGTGGCAAACTGGCAGCACACTACCCTAGCAAGCCCAAGGCCAATTCGATGGGCCCTCGTCCTAACCCAGTGTTCGGGACATCTCCGTGAGTTTGGATCACCAGAAGGATGCACCATTAGAGGTCCACATGACCCGATTTGACGATTGTCAATAGCATAAAGCAATGCTTGAATACTCAAATCACACACAACATGTGACAATAATCAAAACAGTTTATCATATTTCATTAAAGAATTCAGGACATACATCATAAAGGTATCTATTAGGCTCAAAATGCACAAAACACTACTGCAGCCGAGTAAGAGAGCCATCCTACGGCCGAGGGCCCCTCAGAGGATGCCGCGTGAGCCCTCTACCCTCTAGCTATGAGTGTCTGATCAGTTCAGCACTATGGCTAGCTCTAGCATTCTACGAGTCCAAAAAGTCAACAGGAAAGTCAAGAGCCATCATGGAGACGATCCGCCTACAGAAGCGAACGTCCTCTTGGAACCGCCCCTCTAGTACTAGGGCCAACTCCTCAGGGCATAGTCTAGACCTCCGCTCTTCATCCAGTCAGATGCACACATCCTGCAAATAGCTGGCCCGTCGCCAACTCTCTCAAAGCACATTCTCAAGTGAGGCGATCCGAGCTAGAGCTCGAGCATCAGCCTTCGAGAACTCTTATGCTCTCTCCTTGGACTTGGACAAAGCCGGTCTAAATAATTTGCCAGCTGTTGATTCTGTAGAGCATCACCGACTATGGCATTAACCCAACGTTCCGCTTCCACAACAGCTCGTTCTGCATGCTCAATCAACACGCAAACAGCCTCCCACAGTCGTAGGGAGTTCGAAGATCTAGAGGACTCAAAACTAGGGGGCGCCCTTAGAAACGCTAGGAGTCAAGGATTCAACGCCTCCAAATGGCACCCCTCCTCAGCAACCACCATTCCTACCAAGTCTTCAGCTTCGACTTCCAATGATATCTCCTCGTTGAAGCTCACTTCCTCAGTTGAAGACATGGGTTCAAAGGAAGACGACAATCCAGCTGGCCAAGCCACCAGGTTAAGAATGTCAATCAAGCCTTCGTCAACCATTTAAAGAGCAGGGCAAACCAAAAGGGTGGCAAAGGATTGAAGCAGAAAAGTTCGCAGCGCAAAGCTCCACATAAACGGTAAAGGAGCTAGTACTTAAATAGCCCATGCCCTAGTCTAAAACCGTGCGTTTAAAAATGCTGAAATAGCATGCCCTTTTATCAGTGACATCATAACATGTGATGTGGCACTTTCCATCACAATAAATGCACTTTGACGCTCAGATTGACACAACGGTGACGCAACTAGCTATCGATACCCTGGCGCATCACTCCTCCCTAGATGACGGACTGACAGCACATGGCCCTGGCAGACTTAAGGTTGGTTTGACTGGCCACATCTCGACAAAGTGTCAGGACAAGCCGCCATGAGTCGAACCGCCAGAATACCAAATTTCCAATAGGGCCGAACTATCAAACTGACGATGCCCGAGCAGTCAAAAGCAGCATCGGAAGATTTTAATCATTCAAATTACGCAAGAATATTAGAGCTGTGTGATAGAGACAAAAAAATGCCCGATAGTTCTATTCATTATTTCTTTTACAAAGTAGAAAATTTACATCAGTAGATGTAGAAGGTAATAATAAGTAAAAAATGCACGACGCAACGACCCGGTAAAATTTACTTAAATGGGTTCGGGGAAGACAACCGCATTGGGAAGCGAGACGCAGCTGTGTTCCAAGGGACTATCTTCCCATCAACCGTCCCAACTAGAGAACGGGCGTGGTAGGAGTGAATGGAAAGACATCCCTTGCGAAAAGCGGAGCAAAACCACACCACCCTCGCACAAGAGGCCCCCCTCCCGGAGATCCTTCATCGAGACTAGCCGTGCCGATGGAACCAAGCCAAACCCGATAAGGTGACATAGCCCTATCCCGAGTAAACTCTAGAAGCACCTCCTCCAGCGCATTCAAAAGCAACCCCACCAAGGGCAACCGAAAGTGGCGATGCTCGCCATGGGCTCGAGAGAAAGTCAGTGGGCTGGAGCACCTGGCCTTCAAAGTTCCTCCAACACTGAACAACCAAATGCCAAAAAGAGGAGGGAGATAACGGTGACCCTATGGCCAGACCACCCTTGTTACAGCAAGAGAACAGTCCAAGTGGGGAGATCGCGGCAAGCTGCAAATGCTCCTTTGAATCTCTCAGAGCTCCAGCCGATCCTAGCTAATGGCAGCGCAGGCTTCATGCCCACTCCTATCTCTCGTATCGTTCAATTAATAGATGAGTGGTTGATGAAGCGAAGCGCAACAAGCCCTCCATTTATAGCCAAAAAAGCAGATCGATGAGCCATGATTGTCGGGAATCGCACCTACCAGTGTTATCCATAGAGAATTAATAGCTCTAAAAGATCATTCCAAACAGAGCACCAAATCGCTAAGCACCCGTACAAAAGGACACAGAGCGCCTCAAAAAGAAACACTTGAAGGCGACCATTGCAGTAAACATCCCATCATTAGGCACGTCGGGAACTGGTGATGCCCAACTACCCGGCATGGGGGCTAGTGATTGGTTTTGTAATCTTATGGGCCGACCTAAAGAAGAGCCTGCCCATCGGAATGCCTAGGGGGTCGAGGCCCGACGAGATCCTATGAGGTGTGAGGCCGAGGAGACGCCATGACCAGCCCAGTCACGGCCCAGCTCACGAAGAGTAGACAAAGACAAGCACCAAACAGGCTCAG
Organism: Nepenthes gracilis; assembly: GCA_033239525.1. Taxonomy (NCBI): domain Eukaryota; kingdom Viridiplantae; phylum Streptophyta; class Magnoliopsida; order Caryophyllales; family Nepenthaceae; genus Nepenthes; species Nepenthes gracilis. The sequence goes on from BSYO01000033.1 coordinate 8,960,524, forward strand.
TGGACAGCCCAAGTGGTCTAGCCAATCACGACACAGAGAGCCCTCCAACCTGATCGTCAATAGTCTGGTCGCAGCAGCATGTGCGTACACGCGACACCTATAGCCACCGGCGGAACAGTTTGACAGATATTCGGTGAAGATCACCAATTGTTACACAACTGCCCCAAAACAATAACTGACATCGGCTGCCTCTATTGTCGCTAGGATAGTGCGACGAATCCTGTTGGGACGGCTGTCATCAGCCTTGGCACCAAAGACACAATGACACCAATATTACAAATGCCCTTCACCCCTGCCGGTGAAGGGGGAGAGGATGATTTTAGCCACCACTTGCCCAAGGAGAATGATTATTACTCTTGATTGTCCAAAAAGAGCAATGTGCGTTCTCTCTAAAAAGTTGATTCCTTCTGAATGTATCCACCGTAGCCAAACCCTCTAACACTATTTATAAGCCGCTCCCCGACGAGTGTAACTGCCGGAGCCAAGCTCTCGGTCATCACCCATAAGCCGCTCCTCATCGACCGCAAGCACCAGAGTTAGGACCTCCACCATTATTCTCATTCCCTCCACCTGTGTATCACTATACCCTGCATCCTTCATCTTTCTCTTTTTTTAAAAGGATTTTTTATATAAACGTAAGAGAATAAATAGAAGAATAAATCTCATCAATTCCCTAACCTCTTATTTGTTCATTGTATTACGTAGGACCCAAATTACCAAAGATGAAAACCAAACCCACATAAGTTGAATCACCGTGAAGAATCAGAAGACTCCCTAATCCATACAAATAATTCGAATCAGTGATGCATCAAAAATTAACTACCAACATTCATTAATAAAACTTTTAACCTAAAAATGATATCATTTCTAACCCATGATGCCCCAACTTGTCCTTGGACACCAACAGCCGATGCTTCAAGCTACCACCATCAATCACCAAATGACACACCGACCACTGACGATTATTTATTGACCAGCTGCATCTCAAGCCTCCATTATCATTTGCCGTCTAGGGCACCTCAATCACAAAACAACAATTATTAATTTGACAATGTCATCCACCCCTTCACCAATCGCTAGCCAACAATGCCTCGAGCCTTAGAGTATGTCCCAAACAGCACCCCCCCAACCATAACCACACCATCAATCACCAGCAAACATTCTTAAACCCACCGCTAAAAAAATTTATAAATTAAAAACAAATCAAATATAAACACTTTCTTAATCGTGAAATATCACCATGTGTAAAATCATTACAACTAATAAATGTAAAATATCCACTACAAATGAACTGAGTTGTGATAATTAATATTTTCTTAGACATACCAAACCTTTTAAATATTACAAATCATTTTCTTTAAAAATATTATCCATAAAATATGAAAAGCATTTTCTATGAATATATTTTCTATAAAAAATAATTTCTATTTGGTAAATATTTTCCACAGAGATAGAAAGCCTAAAACAAGCTCCCTCTTCATTGAAACAAGATAAAAATTATATATAAATGATTTGAAGAAATCCTTTAAACACCCTATCGACACCTTTAAATAATGTCATATTTCATTCATTCATTCACATTCACACTAGCTGGACTACATAAAACTAAATTGGTAGATGAGACGACATTATAGTGGATGGCTGAAATGTGACCATATAACATTACTCAAAAAAATAAAGCCAGATCCGAAGCAGTTTGTGAACCATTCATCTGTACCAGCAACGCCAAAAATTGCACAGCCAGCACCTCCACCATACCCAGATTAGGAAGAACAAGTATCCAATGACACCATATATGACAATGACGTACTATCCCAAACCAAGACTTACTGCAGATCCAGCATCCTGCATGTGGACATGTTTTATCAGCCCATGTAGTATGTACTGTCTCTTAAAGATAGCAACTTTGTTGTTCTATTTGATCTTAAAGGTGAGCCTCCACACAATGGTAGAACCATCGTCACATAAGTTGATATTACGGGTTTGAATCGTAAAATCAATCTCTTAATAATATAAGATAAAACCACATATAACAGACTCAAAAATGGTACACAACATTTAATTGGGGTCCCCTTTTTTTTTGGGGGGGGGAGGGGAGAGGGGGATTTAAGGACTTTGATTCAAGTGAGGGACTGCAATGTTCCCTTATCACGCAACCAAGATCAGCTCACTAAAAATACCAGCATTGCAGATCCTCAGCTGATGAACCGGACTAGTGATGTTGCAGCTCATTCCAAATAGTAGCAGAAGCTAACCAGATAAGCAAAGGATGTGACCAATCAACTTAATACAACAAAAAAGCCAAATCAGTAAGTTGCTGATGCAAATGTTCCAGTTCAACGGCAGCAACTGGTTGACACAAACTTCGCAACAGTTCAGATTATGCAATATTAGTTCTATCAGTTAGCATAGTTGTTAGCTCATCAGTTAGTTCATTTGCAGACAACACAGAGCCACATGTATTCTGAAATAACTAAATCATAGCCCGTAGCTTCCTAAAAGGACAACTTCAATGTAATCTGGATATGAATATGAAAATACTGATTTTCCATATGAAATTCTCTTCCAATTCCTGGAATCTCTCTTTCCTCTCTGAAGTCTCCCCAAACTCCCCTAAATTTCTCTTCGGTTTTTCAGAATTCTCTTCCCTTTGTTCTGTAATTTACCAAATTTTACTCAGGTAGATTACAGAGACCCTTACAAAACTTGAACATGAGACTGTTTGCCGGCACAATATAATCCAGGTATCCTGAGTATATTTTATAGCACACATACCCAGACAAACAGTGCTCATATTGTGTGCACAGTACAAATCCCATATTGTCAGACTCGAGTTGAATGTGCACTGAAATAGACACTTCTTGTATTCAAAATTGACTAGGAACAAGAATATGACCTAACTGACTTGTAAAATAGCCATCCCTCATAGAACAAGTGTATTCATGTGTTTTCGGTGAGTTCAAGGTAGGGTGCATACCTTTAGCCAAACTTAAATCCACTGGGTGGAACTGGAAGTTCATTCCCCCCAAATTGAAATCGATTCTGAGAAGCATCAGGAGAAAGCAATGCCTCGTCATTGTCATCCACCCAGTAGGTCTCCAGAATCTTGATAGCCTTCTCATATATCTCATTGTTGTCATGACTCTGAAGGTTTTCTATCTTCTCTAAACCATCAGCTTCCTCAATCATTTGGGCATAAACATTACCATCTCCTGTGGTACTGAAGCTCTTCTCAGCTTCCCCAACCTTTAAGATGTTTTCAAGACCTTCCAAGCAGACTGTAACAATCCTTGGATCAGGGCAAGCCAACAGATCACATAATGGCTTTATGCACCCCTGGCCAACCAAAAACCTGCCACATCAATGAAATGGGTGTCCAATTTTAAACCATTAATTGAATTACAACCAAAACATTAAGAGTTGAAGGAAATTATACTTGATCTGCTCATGGAAACCACCAGAAGTAGCATTTGAAATTGCCCAGGCAGCCTCTTTCTTTATATCAAATTCGCCATTTTGAAGCAGTTGGGCAAGGGGAGTTATAATACCACTTTCGATTACAGCCTGCATTTTCTCTTCAAAAATCAGAAGCATTCACATTTACTACTATGCTTCATCTATCATGATAGCATTTCAAAAATCTCCTTCACAGTCTCGCAAGAAACATTGATTCACATGTAAATCCAGATTTCCTGTCCTACCTGTATCTGCTCTCTGGTTCCTGCTGTGATGTTTGAAATGGTCCAACAAGCTTCCTTCTTGATACTCTTCTTATGATTATGCATCAGTAAGCTCAGAAGGCAAGGAAGAGCTTGATGGTCTATGACACACTATTGAAGGAACAGAGAGAAAATGAATACAACAACTGATAGACAATGAATAACAACTAGACAAATACAAAGAGGCGGTCAGTAACAGAGATAAATAAATTTATAATTTTTTGACCAGGATCCAATTTTCCCTAGAAATTTCCAGGTATCAGTAGCAAACATTAAATCAGAATAACGAACCTATTAGGAACAAACTGTTCAGACATGCCCATGCAAATCAGATATTTGTGTAGATATAGAAAAGAATTAGGGACACTAAGTACTAACAGATTTCAATTGGAAACCAAATATTTTCACTGACAAAGGATCTCCCATCCACCTTGTCATCTAAATATAGCATATGACTCATGACAGTTCACAGAAAACTATGATTCCGTGACCCCTCCTGGAAGAATTATAGATGTAGTAAAACTGGATTGTGTAATTTACGAATCATAGATCCAGTAAGACACAGAAGCGCAATGGAAAAATTGAAAGCTAATGAAAGTATGGCTTTCTTCAAGGAAGTGTCAGTCTTATATTCTATTAGTGAAAAGCAAAACATGTCACTGTAGTGTCATGGAAGTAAATATTGCTAGTATCAAAGAAAACAATTGACACATCTCGGTATTGGGCCACCCCAATACCAAGATCCGATGCCGGTAAAAATATTGCAACATGTCACGCTATATCGCCATATCGATCAATATCAGCAAATAAACTGATACAGGCCAATATATTGGCCGACAAATTTGGTCCTTCAAAAAAAAGAAAAACAAACAGCCATCATGCCCCTTTTTCTCTCTTCACTCACACACTTCACAAGCACAATACACCCTCCTCTTCCCTACGCAAGTTCTTCCTTTGTCACCTAATTCTTCGCATTTTTTTTTCTTTCTTCAAAACAAATACATATTACTCAAACATACAACTTAATCAATTTAAATATATATAATATTTCTAACAAATATCTTGCAAATTTCAGGCTTAAAAATAAGATCTAAGTTTTCACTTTAGAAACCCTAAAATTACATCCGAAGTAAAATTTTAAGATCTACTCAAATTTATATTTAGAATTTATAGATCTATGATATGAGAGCTTAATTTACATGTTCTTACATTGAATGATGGAATTTTTTTTTCTAAAAAGAAAAATATATAAGACTCTTTGTTTAATAAAATTATGATATTGTGTAATATTAGTTGTTCATAAATTTTATTATTTTTTATTTATATTTGGGCTCTTAATACTTTTTCTAAATTGTACATGTTTTTATGTTGAATGATGGAATTTCTATTTTTTTCATAAAAAAATATATTTTTAAGACTATTTGTCAAATAAAGTTATGATGTAGTGTAATATTAGTTGTTCATAAATTTTATTATTTTTCATTTATCTTTGGGCTCTTAATACTTTTTCTAATTTTTTTAAAGAAAGTTTTATTTTCAAATTTGTAATATTCAGTCAAAAATTTATTGGAAAATTTAGTTAGGATATTTCATATCTATTTAGGAAATTTATTTTCAGATTTTTGAGTTTGATACTTGGATAAAAAATGTAATTACTAATTACTAAATAGTAACTACAATTAATTGCTAATTTGATTATTATTAATTGTTGAAACATGATGTATGCTTATTTTTCTTAATAAGCTTTTTCTTATATTTTATGAATTCATATTTTTAAAATTTTTACAGATATTTTAAAATGTGAACATCAAAGATAGGAGGGAGGAGCAATATTGGAGCTAGTGGTGGAGCATAAGATTAACGGGGATATGTATGATGGCAGTTTTGTGATCCTATGCCAGGGGATAGGAACTAGATCTAAATGTAAATATTTGGACCACTAGACTAAAAGAACATTAAAGCCACGTTAGGGGAAATGTTGCTTCATGTACCCATATGTGAACATCAAAGATAGGATGAAGGAGCAATATTTTAGCTAGTGGTGGAGCCTGAGATTAACGGGGACATGTATGATGGCAGTTTTGTGATCCTATGCCAAGGGATAGGAACTAGATCTAAATGTAAATATTTGGATCACTAGACTAAAAGAACATTAAAGTCACGTTAGGGGAAATGTTGCTTCATGTAACCATATGTGGAAAGAAGTTAGGCAGTTCATGCAAAAACATCTAAATTAGCAAAAGCAGCAAAGAGTAGAGAAGAAGAGAATTCAAAGGGTCTTATATGAGGATATCATGGATAACCGACTCAAACTCAATGCAATGGGTGGTTTGGCTTAAGTAGGTTGTGTAGCAGCATTGTGTATTTAGGAGAAATAAGGAGGATGTATAATTTAAGATAGCTAGACAAGAGAGCATTAGGAGCCATAATACATAGGAGAGAAAATTTCATAACTCAACTACTTAGTTTTGAGGAGGGTGGCAGTAATGGTAGAGCAAGGAGGCCAATAGTCGAGGTCCAAGGATGTAGTGATTGTTTATTGTCTGAAGCAGTATCTATATGCCGCTAGCAGCAGGAGGCACTGAATTGACCCCAAGAGTACACATGCTCATTTGGCAAATATTGACACAACTTTGCACGGTAATAACTATCATGGACCGCTTTCCTTCTATTTAATATCCATGAATAACTCAACATAATGATAAGTCATATTATATATAAGTCCATATAATATATAGCCATTATACACAAGATCCATATGATTGCCAAATCATAAGTGGCATCCAACACCGTACGAATGAAATACAGCATTAGACTTTATTTCAGAGATGCTTATTAGGAACCAAAACCATTACCATAAAAACCTATGGAAGTATAAATAATGACCATAATAATTTACGAAAGCATAACTAAATGATCAACATCAAAATTGTATTCATTTCATCATAAGATTAGTACATAGTATCCTAATATCTAAATTAACCATACATCCCCTACATTACATTAAAATACATCATCACTCAAGCCTAAATAACTCCTAGCTTCAATGCTGCTTATCAGGTATCAACTCGTGCTCGGCATTTGAAGGGTCAGTAAAACAGTAAGAGAATGAGCCAAGTGCTCAACAAGGCACATATAACAAAAACTTGCACATTTATATTTAAAATAAAAATATATTAGTCAAAAGAATAGGAATCATATAAAATATGAATGAATTTCTATTTTCTTTAACTTCTTCTTTTCTTAATAAACATGCTAAATGTTATTTATCTTTATGGACTATGGCTAATAGGCCTTACCAGCTAACGGAGCAGAGAATCAAGGAAAGGATTGTGTATGCTTCCACACAATCTAAGGCTAAACCCTCCTATCCAGCACCCGAATGTGGGCAGTATGCCTATAACTTAGTAGACAAGGCCATAAAACTTATGTCGTCAAAAGTTCCCCCATGACAAGGGGCAGCCCTCGAATTTTCACTGTAATATCCTAAAATATGCTAGGAAATATTACCCTCTGAAATAATTCTTAGTCTAGTTTCTTAATTTCTTTTACAAAACTTCTTATGGAAGCTTTACACTTGTTCTTAATACTTCTTTTTAGTTTTCTACACTCAGCTTAGTTTTCTCCACGAGAGTGCTAAAAGCAGACAAAACTGATTGTGCAGCACAATGTATGGACATTATTTTAGAAGATTTAGGGGAAAAAACAAAATATGGAGGATGTGTTGATTGAGGCGAAAACAATAACAAGTTACATCTATAACTCGCATAGTTGATTGATTATATAAGGGTGTTTACTAATAAATGAGCATTGCTACACATTATCATCACATGTTCCGCTATGAACTTCCTTGTTGTGGACTCTATTTACATCTATAGAGAGAGCCTAAAGAATATATTCAAATCAGATGATTACAAGTCCTCCGAATTTGAGAAATGAAAAAAAAAACAAAAGCCTGGCACAAGTAAAGAAGATCATCATGGGGAAAGAATTTCAAGATGGGCCAATGAAGTTATTAAAATTCAAACACCCTAATTAAAATGCTCAAATTAGTTAGTGATGATGAAAAACTGGCAATGAAGGTTTGAATGACAACCATTTATGAAGCTATAGACTGAGCAAAGATGGCCATCAAGAAAGGTTATTGTTCTTATAGTAGCATTTGAATGACGATTAACCACCATTTGAATTTCTGGTTACATTATAAATTGCATATGTAATAAAATTTATTTTAAAAATATTGACAATTCAATTACATTTTCATATATATCCTTATTCCTTATGTAATATTACAGTCCTCAGTTTAGTCCTTGCTGATAACTTATTAATATGTTATTGTCAATTAATATATTTAAATCTCCAATACAATATGGTGGCATGCTTGCCAACCATTTAAAAGTGATAGGAGTAAGAAAGGTTATCCAATAATTAAAACCCAACCAAAATAATTAAATTAGAGTAATAAATTATGTAACTATGCAACTAAAAATGCAATGCAAGTATGCAATTTATTTATAGTTTTTAAAGTTTAAATTCCTAATGTATAAATCAATAGTTCAATTTAAATGATAACATTCATATTTCAAACACATGTTCATTATACTATTGACTATTAACAATTTCCATAGTATTTATCGATAATTGATCTTTTGTGATAAGATTCATTTAGACCACAACTTGCATGGAGTCCTATTTTCAATGAATCCATGTATATAGAAATTTTCAGTTAGTCGTTATAATGCTTATAAGTTAAATAGGTCTTTATTAACCATTTGAAATTTATAAATTTTAATATCAAGTAATGGCTTAATGCAACTGAATGGTGGGATTCATTACAGAACTTTTGTTCCAAAGCTATAAAGAATTATTATCCGGGTTCTGAGCCAAATTACCGCTTCCTCTGGGTGCGAGAAAAATTGCAACACTTCTATCCTTATACACACAGATAGGAAACAGAATAAAGTATGACAGATTAAATAATTAGTTTATATCCACTATAACTTATAGCTAAAATCAAGAAATACCACAATAAACACTCAAGCTGCATTGGAAGATCAATGTAATCCTATGAACTTGGATTATATATTTGAAGAAGATGAACACTCGGATTCATGGTTAAAAAAGAGGGAGAGACCACTTCCTGATGGATAAATTAATTCAGAGTAGCTCACTGCCGAGTTTAAAGAGATGAAGAAGTTGGTGGTGGGATAGATGTTGTTGCTGCAGGGCCCAAAGAAAGGCAACATAATGATAGCACTACATCCCCCAACAAGAGAATTCCATTAGCGATGTTGCAGGGAGTGGATATAAATGTGGTGGTAGTGGTGTTGGTGTTGTCAATTTCCACTAGAGCTATAAAGAACTATCTAGATTGATTCTCTTCTGATAATAAAGGGTCATGATATTGGTGGTGATGATGGTAAGCTTGTATTGTCGATTGTTGAATCAATTGAGTCTCCTCCCTCCCTATATTTTAGAGACCATTCTTGTCCAGCCCTACAAGTGGATGGGATAGGCATTGAATCATAGCATGTGCAAGCACAAACTTATAGAACAAAAGGAAAGGACACCAAAGCAGTTAAAGATTCATCATCTCAAGGGATGACATATAGTTTTAGTGGATTTGTGATTTTTGAATCCCTCAGTGCCCGTGGCGATTCAAGTACACAAAACTATCCTCATGCCCAGAATTTCTTGACTTACGGATATGGACATCCTCCTTCTCCCTATTATATGGATTTTTTTTTTAATAACCTATGGCAAATGCGCGGAGGATATTTAAATCAATTGTCTGATAATCCAAGCAATGAATATGATGTGTATACTCCAAGAAAAAGATCGACATCATTGTGATATCAAGTTGATTTGTGCAACTTCAACTAATATTAATATAGTCATACTTTGTTTATTACTTGTTGCTTGCTAATATCAACATAATTGTTAGATAATGTCACACATTGTCTTATTCTCTTAAGAGTGCATACTGTGTGGTTTGAGAATAAGTTTGCTTATTTGGTCACTTAGCTAAACTAATGTAAAAGATACAAGATTACAAGTATATCAATAGCTCTCATAACTTTTACTTATTAATAACCTCCATGTATGTCATTTAATAGTGAGTGGCAATTTATTCACTTTCTTTGATTTCATTTTCATCATTTTATTATTTGCTAGTGTATAATTTGATATTAAATGTTAATTCAATAAGTAAAAATTATCTAAAATATTTGAAATATATGCAAAATAAATTAAATATGGCTAAATTTCAGTATTTTCTCAATTTTAATGTTGTTACAAAAAAACATTGTGTTAGATCCGGCTGTAATCGAGACCAATATCAATATTTTCGTCCATGCTGTAGACTCAACCAAGTTGCCCCAAATCAACCTTACTGAGTACACTACCTTGTGGAGGTTTTCATTAGGCACTTTTTGACTTTGTCATCCCAAATGTCAGGAGAAAACAATAAACCATGAGCAAAGAAACAGTAAAGTGGGCTAAGGGAGTGAGAATTCACTTAAGTGCATGCTTAGTGATCAAGGAATCAAAGTCCATAGCCTATGCTGGTCCATTGGCAGCATCACTAATGCAAATATATAAAACAATGATTCATATTTAACCAAAACAATGGAAACCTAATCTTCTCTTAAAATGTTATATACTCCCTCCTGTTAACAATGGTCCACAACTCAAGATGTCAACATTGGGAAAATTGTTGTGGAATGGGTCTCTAATTAAGTACTCAGAGGTGAGCATATGATTCAACGGATGTGCAATTGACACAACAAAACATGGCTGACTATGTTGTGTCATGTCAGCACGCGTGTCAGCATAAAGTGACAACACCACCCATTCCCACAATGATGCTAGATGAATGAGTTCTCCCAAGTCAACTAAATATTATCCCTAGCACTAAAAGGGTTGAAGCAAGTTCTAGGTGGGAGGCATAACAAAGTCAGGTCCAAGTGCTAAATCAATTTATAGAGATATTCCATTGAGTTAGTTGGGAGTTCAATACATACTACTGGAAATCCCTAAAAAGCCGTACATCCTTTATAGGGAAAGCCAAGTGTTCAGCTCTCCACCATCCTCAGGAAAGTCATAGTGTGACTATATGCTTAATATCACCTAAGTAAACTATCCCATGCAAGCGGACAGGCTCAAGGGTATATCAATGAAACATCCCAGAGTTTCCACAAGGCTAGGTGATGAATCAACACTCAACTATGAAGGACGAAAGGCTGAACAACGCAGATAGTGCTAGGGGCAGACGTTTAGACCCTTTATTGCATAAAGGATGAACTCAAAATCACCGATACATGTGGAACATTGACAACTGGTGCCACTTTCCAACATATAATAGAACATTTTTTTTTATCTTTGTTTTTCACTCAACTCATTTAAGACCTATATGGCTATTTTATAAATTTTAAAAAATTGAATTCTTGATAAAAATTTAAAAAAAAATGAAACTAATTGGTAATTTAAAATTAATTCAAAGGCCCCTGTTGTCTTCTTTTGTGCATTATGAGGAATGTTATAGCATATGCAATATCTAACTACTAATCTTACAATAATGATGATTATAAAGGATAATTGCGGGTTCAGACGAGGCCGTAAATATTGGACAGTTTGTTGATGGCGCTTGATGGGCACATGAGCCGCACATACGATCACTTTGGTTATGACCATGCACCTGATGCAAGCATAATGAATACAAGAGCTTATTTTAGACAGTATCTCCAGACTTGATGTGCATATAAATGGTGCGAGTAGAAACATGTACCAATATGATCGCGACTAATGTATGCATGAGGGGTAAACATGCACCAGCCAAAACGCATTCTTGCCTGATGGGCACAAAAGTGGTGCACATGAGCCAGTCTCTGCACATAAGAGGTTTTCGACTCTTTTCAGAGCATTTATACAAGATTTTCGAAGAGGAGAGAGAAATAGGAGAGAAGAAAAGAAAGGAGGAAGGGGAAGGGATCTTGAAGCAAAACTTGAAAGAATTTTATGAATTAAGTTAAGTGAATTTCAAGAAGTCCTTCACTCTTTTGTCAAAATTTCTAAAGTTCATTTTTTGTCTAAAATATCAGATTTATGTCCTTCTACTCCATCCATATGTTCATCTATGTCCTATTTGATGTTAATTTGAATGTAAGATCTTTATTTCTTAGGTTTCTTAGATTTTGAACCCATTCGTTCATGTTCATGATAATTGTTTTAAATTCCTGAAAGTAACATAAGAATCCTTCTTGCATATCCTTTATTTTGCCAAAACTTTGAAAAATCATTATAATAAGTTAAGCTACGCTATTTTATTTCCAATTCTAAAAAATAAATTCATTCACCCATTTAACTTCTATTTTGACATGAATCATTGCAAACAAGAATATATACAGTGACATGTCCCCATACATTTTGTGTTTTTAAAGGTTGCAAGTCTATCATCCCCGGGCAAGAAAGTGGCACCCGACCCCTTTTACATGATATAATATGAAGACAGCCCACTCACTGGTTTCAAATAGTGGCTAATGGCCCAAATTACGAGGTATAATATGTAAACCAACCTTCAAAGTTTTAACCCTACTCAAATAGGTTCATCAATAGCCTTTGATTCATATCATCTTCTTATATGATTTGTATCATCTTCATGTGTCCTCCTAAACATTTTCAATCAAGCCAACTCTTGAGCCAAATTTTTCAGACAAAGTGCTGGCCTTATTAGCAAAGCACAAAAGCGATGTTCATCCCATTGGCATTTTGTTCATGATTTTGATATTTGTCCTCTTGCATATTTGTGATGATTCACATGTTATTATTCGCATTCAATTATTTACTTATTAAACTTTGAGCTCACCATGCAATTCACCATCTTCCAAATTAGCAGGCCTACATAACAAACTTGGAATGATGGGTGCTCTTCTAGGAAGATCTTTGCAAAAATGTTGTTATTTATGTATTTCGAAAGATGTCATTGGTAAACAGTTGGAGCAATTGAAACATTTGGCATGTACATGTTGTTCTATTGGGCCGGTGGGGCGTACATCTTTTCAGTCTTAATGTTATCGTTATTTTGCAAGATTTCAATATTGGAGGATTTTAGTATTTGATATCATGTTGAACACGCACAAGACAGCGTTGGTCAAATGGAATAATTTGACCATATCCTGAAGGATTTATTGTATGTATATTGTCATTGGAAGTACTAATGATATTTTACGCAGCATTGTGACTTGAGATCAAATTTTATTAACTTCTATGATAAATTCGAGGCATGACAAGAGTTGATATCAAAGCAAATTATAAAGGGAAACTTTTAAGTGCCTTAAGCGAATCTAGATGCTGTGAACTATGGCATGATAGATACCAAAAATGTCAAGAAGTCATGGACACAAGGATCTACCAGAGCGAATGAGCTCCTTAGGAATTTTTTTGAGGATAGTTAAAGCCATGGACCTGATTGTCTATGGGGGGCTGGACCCAAGACATGGTAGAACGAGTGGGAACCTTGATAGAGAGGTTAGTGCCTATGAAAGATTTACAAATAAATGTGTCCCTGTCTTTTTAGGAGATCGGGATCCGTCGAAGGCTAAAATCTAAATCCGTAGAATGGAAGTTATTTGAAGTAATCAATTGTCCTGAGAATGATAATGTGAGATTGGCCACCTACGAGTTAGATAAACAAACCAATCAATGGTGGGCCATGACAAATAGGATTTTATGCTAAGAAAACGAGTAGATTTCATGAAGGATGTGTTTGTAGAGGCATTTTTTATGACAAATACTTTTTGGTGAGTCTCCGAAAACAGGAAGAATTTTTTAGATACAGACAAAGACGCCACATAGTAGCCAAAACTTGAAGTTTAGCAAGCTAGCCCAATTTGCACCATATTTGGTGTTTGATGAAGCTAAGAGGAGTCGAAAGCTCTTATAGGGCTTAATAACACCATTAGTAGGTAGCTGGTGCCATTTTGTTTAAGGAATTATAAGGAAGTGTCGGATCAAGGATTACTCAGCAAGCAAGAGATCGAGAGGGCAAATTTTTCAAAAAGAAAAATGCAAACTGAGGCGGCCAAAGTTCAAGATTAGAAGGATCCCACAAAAGATCCAAATTCCATGACAAGGGGACCAAGAAGACAGCTAAGGTCCAAGGTATACCAGGGGGGCATCAACAAGCATAGGCACCTTTTGGATTTCGTGGGATGTATCAAAGAACTTGACCATGTTATAGACAATTTAAAGCATGCCTCAGCTGCGACCAAGCTGGCCATGCAATCAAGGAATGCCACCACCCGTTGAGACAAGTGAATTGGAAGCCTAGTGCATCAAGGAAGGCTTATGCCATCACCACCAAGAATGCTAAAGCGTCCCCTTCAGTGGTTGAAGGAGAACTTCCAATTTTTTAAACTTCTGCTCATGTGTTGCTAGATCTGGGTCCTACGCATTCATTTATATCCCCAAAATTCATATATCGTTTGCATTCACCACCAAGAATCTTGAATCATACATTAGTGGCCTATACGTAAGTCCTTAATAGCTGATATAGTATACCCTAGGTGTGTAATTTGGGTTCATAGGTTCGAGTTGTCAACAGATTTGATATTATTAGGCATGCATGATTTCCATGTAATATTAGCCATAGATTGGTTAGCATGCTATCATACTAATATGGATTATTTTCACTAGAGGGTGCATTTTTTCGATTTCAGGGCGTTAACCCTTTTATTTCCAAAGGAGTAAGCATAAGGAGTCAACACACGCAATTTCTGCACTACATGCAAGTCATTTGATACAATGCACGTGTTAGGCCTAACTTGCCTATGTCACTACCACCAGAAGCCACAATGTGCCAAATGAAAATATTCTGGTGGTTAGAGAATTTGAAAATGTATTTCTAAAAGATTTACACAGATTGCCACCTAGCAAAAAAATTGAGTTTGTCATTGATTTGGTACCAAGATCCACTAATTTCCAAAGCACAGTTTATCTGACCAATTTGTTGCTTTAGTGTACTCCTATATTATTTCCAAAGAAAAAAAATGGATCAATAAAATTGTGCATAAACTACCAGGAACAAAATAAGATCACAACCAAGATAAGTATCTCTTTCCGAGGATTGATGATTTGTTTATTCAGTTGCAAGGTGCTCGGGTTTTCTCAAAGATTGATTTTCAATCGGGATATCATCAAATAAGGATTAAGAAGTCTTTCAAATGAAGTATGGCTATTATAAGTTTTGTATGAAATCATTTGGTTTTACTAATCTTGCAGCGTTTATAGATTTGATAAATCAGATTCCAACCCTATTTGGATCAATTTATTGTTGTTCAATGACAACATTCTAATATATTTGAGGAGCTACGAAGAATGCAAAGTTATTCAAGGATTGCACTACAAACACTTGGGGAAAGAAAATTATTAGCGAAATTTTAAAAATGGGAATTTTGGCTAGTGGAAGTGGCATTCTTAGGCCACATCATTTCAAAGGAAGTGTCTCATTATATCTAAAGAAGATTGAAGCAGTCACAGGTTAGAGCGATGGCCAACAAATACAACCGATGTGCAGAGCTTTCTTGGTTTGGCCTCGCATTGTAGAAGATTTGTGAAATTTTTTTCTATGATTGCAATATAGTTGACCCATTTAATACAAAAGAAGGTGAAATTCGTTTGGGATGATAATTGTGAAGAAACGTTTCTGGAATTAAAGGGTTGTTTGACTACACACTGAATTTAACCATTCTAGGATGATCAGGAGGTTTTAGAGTTTATTGTGATACCTCCAACAGAGGCTTAGGTTGTATGTTGATGTAGAATGGAAAGTTGTTGCTAATGGGTCTAGGCAACTCCAAACTCATAAGCAAGCTACCCCACCCATGATTTAGAACAGGCAGTTGTGGTCTTTGCTTTGATGATTTGGAAACAATATAGGTACACAGAGAAATGTGTGTTGTACTCCAACCACAAGTGTTTAAATTAATTGTTCTCACATAAGAAATTGAATATGAGGCAAAGGTGATATATGGAGTTGTTGAAGGATTACAACTATGAGATACAGTACCAACCAGTTGAGTCGAAAATCAATAGGCTAGTGGCCAATTCGATGATAAAGGGATGGGTGATGTTAGATAAAATCAGGGAATGCAATATTCAGCTACACTCAAAAAGTATGCGAACAATTTTGTCTTATTTTCAAGTGCTATGGAGATCTTTGAAAAGATTAAGAAAACGCAAAATAGATGATCTGTTTTTATTAGATGTTGCTTGAGATTTAAACCGAGAATTGAGGATTGAATTCAATGTTCGGGATGATGGGATTGTGTAGGTTTCAAGACAGCCTTTATATGCTCAACATCGAGGAATTAAAGGATAAAATCTTAAATGGGGCTCACAGATCAAGGTACATAATCCAACTGCAATGAATAAGATGTACTAGGACATGCAGAAAATCTTTTTGAAGAGGAACATGATAATAGAAATTTTCGTGGGAAGATGTATAACTTGTCAACAAGTAAAAAGCGAACATCAGAAGCCGCTAAATCTTTTGCAACCAATGCTGGTTCCAGCAGGAAATAGAAACATAAAACCATGGAGTTCGTGATGAGATTACCTAGAATGGCAAGGAATTATCATGCGATTTGGGTAACCATGGATTGATTAATGAAACTAGCCCACTTCATTCGCCTTAGAACAACATTCTCCTAAGATCATTTAGTAAAATTATATATCAATGAGATAGTGAGAATTCATAAAGTTCCAACATCGATTATGTCAGACCAAGATCCAAGATTCATACCTAAGTTTCGGGAAAGTTTGTATCGCAAGTCAGATAAGAATTTGGAATTCAATACAACTTCTCATCTGCAAACGAATGGATAATCTAAGTCGACTATTCAGATTTTGGAGGATATGCTAAGAGTTAAAAATAAAAGAATATTGGGATAATTATTTATCATTAGCCAAGTTTGCCTACAGCAATAGCTTTCAAGCAATTATTAAAATGGCAGCTTTTCAAACTTTATATGGAAGTATCATCGACCCATCATCTGGGAAGAGATTGGAGACCGGAACCTTATGGGGCGAGAGGTGATTCAAGAAATGACGGAAAAGATTCATATTGAGACCAGCTCCAACTAACTCAAAGTCGACCAAAAAGTAGCGCAGATTGCATGATGTCTGAATTGAGTTTCTAAGTGGGCGATGATGTATTCTTGAAGGCTTCTCCATCAAAAGTCTATCAAGGTTAGGATTAAAAGGGAAATTAAAACCGAGGTTCATTGGACCACTTGATATTTTAGAAAAGCTTTCAAGTTAGCCATATCTCTTAATTTGGTGGATTTCCACAATTTGTTTCACGTATCCATGCTCTAAAAGTATATTTATCATCCTTCGCACATCTTTGAGCAAGAATCCTTAAAGATTAATGACGATTTAACATATATTAAGGAATTGGTTCAAATTTTGGGATGACATCTAACAAGTGCTCCATACAAAAGAAATCCCGTTAGTCAATGTGTTATGGAGACACCACTCATTTTAGAAAGTCACATGGGAGCATAAAAATGAGATTCAAGAGATGCATTCATATTTATTTCCAAATTAAGGTACATAAATTTTGAGGATTGAATTTTTATAGGGGGAGAAATAGAATGCCCATAAATTATTAAGAATAATTGCGAGTTCAAACAAGGTCTTAAATACTGGACCATTTATTGATGGCATCTGATTGGAGCATGAGCCACACATGTGCTCGATTGGCTTATGGCCCCGATCTTGTTGCAAGTGTGATGGGTGCATGAGCTTATTTTAGATAGTACCACCATGCTTAAGTGTTTGCGAAAGGGCCTCATGCACATTTGTGTCAATATGATCGTGCCTAATAATACGCACATGATGGGTGCACATGCATCAACCATTTTGGCCTTCAGACCTAGGCTGGCCAAATCGGTAGCCTTTTCTTCAACTCTTGGGAAGGGCCAAGTGCCAGTGAAATGCACATGGCTGGTGCACCTTCGTCAGCCTATGTACATAAGAAGCTTTTTTCTCTTTTCAACTTGTAACTACAAGATTTTCAGAGAGGAGAGAGAACAAGGAGAAAAGAAGAGACGAAAGGGGAAGAGGGAAGAGATCTTGAAGTAAAACTTAAAGGGTGTTTGAGAATTAAATTAAGACGAATAAATTTCAAGCATAGTCCTTCACTCTTTTGCTGAAATTTTTAAATTCATTTTTGTCTAAATTTTGAAATTCATGACCTTTTATTCCATGCATGTATTCATCTATGTCCCCTTTGAAATTTGACTTGCATGCTTGACCTTTTAATTTTGAAGCTATTAGTATATTCATGTTTTGTTTGAAAATCCTAAAAGTTATGAAGTATCCTTCTTGCATGCACTTTATTTTGCAAGAACTTTGGAAAATCTATATAATATGTTAAGCTAAGCTATTTTGTTTCCAATTTTGAAAAATATGTTTGTTTTGTAGAGTTTTCTTCCGTTTTAGAATGAACCACCATAATAAATGGATCGTATATACAACGCCATGTCTCCATATATTTTGTGTTTGTGAATGTCATATGCTTATCATCCACGGGTTAGAAAAGTGATATTTGGCCACATCTATAGGGTATAATATGTACAAAGCCCACATAAGGGTTTAAATAGTGGCTAATGGTCAAGGTTTATAGTGTATAATAAGTAAATAGACCTTCAAATTTCACCTTAGTTAGAGAGATTCATCATTGACCTTTGGTTCATATTTTGTCATCATATATGATTTGTATTGTCTTCGCATGTCCTCTTGAATGGTATTCAGTTGAGCCACCTCTTGAGCTGAGTTTTTTGGGCAAAGTGTTGGCCTCATCAGCAAAGTACGGAACAATGTTCATTTCGTTTGCATTTCGTTCATGATTTCAATATCATCCTCTTACATATTTGTGCTGATTCATAGGTTATTATTTGCATTCGATTGTTTATTTGTTGAACTTTTAACTCACCATATAATTCACCACCTTTAAAATCAGCAAGCGTGGACCACTTAGCAAACTTGGAGCATTGCATGCTCTTTTGAGAAGATCTTGTGCAAATATTTTATTATTTATGTATTTCCGAAGATTTCGTTAGGAAATAGTTTGAGCAGTCGAAATATTGAGCATCTATAAGTTGTTTTATAAGGCCGAAGGGCTTTATATCTCTTCAATTTTATGTTATCGTTATTTTACAGAATTTTGATATTGGATGATATTAGGATTCTAATATTATGTTGAACAGGCACAAGAACTCGATGGTCAAATGAAATAATTTAACTATATCCTGGGACGGATTAATTGTATGCACATTGTCATAGGTAGTACAAGTGATATTTAATTCAATGTCGTGACCTAAGATTAAAGCTTATCAATGTTTATAATAATTCAAGTCGTGACAACATAACCCTTCTTTATTGATTCACTTGCACGTTGATTCTGTGAGAAATTTTTTGGATAATAAAACAAGGAACAAGCATTTTTATTAGTAACTATATAAAATAGTGTTACAAATCAATCACATTCTCATATCTATAAAAATTAACCATAAAATTCAGTTAACATGTCTCTAACACATCAAATGTCCTCATTACAGAAAAGAACATCTCAGAGTGCTAGTGTCATGTCATGCCTATATCTTGTGTTGGTGCCTATGCTTCTAATTGAACTAGATATGATATGTTAGACTTAAGGGAATGGCCTCATTGGGTGCAACGTGAGCTAAGCCTTCAACTGACTGGATGCCGGTGATGGTGGAAGCACAAAATGGGGAGGCACCATGCTACATGAAATTAAAGTCAAAAGTTACCAAGTATGCTACTTGTTAAGATACAGCGCTGGTTTTTGCTTCCACACTTGAGTGAATTAGATACGTTATAAAGCAAATTGCCTTCACGAATGTTGGGACCACTATTGACAAAGGGCTTGGAGAGCCTGTGTGAAGGGGGTAGTGTGAATCATGGACAAGAGAAGCATACAGTGGTGGACTAGTATTTTTCTAGTGATGAATATGAGCAGAAGAACTCCATAAGACAATGTTACACATAATGACCCTATCCAAGCCCCATGTGGGGCATGAGAATGTATCGATGAGATGCATGTCAGCTCAATAGTGAGCCAAATGCCATGAAACAATTGGTATGCAACTATGTACCTAACTAAGAGGTAAGGGCGCCTCAAAATTAATGAGACTGACTTGGGATCTATTAAAAGGGATTTGACTTGCTAGCATTTGGTTAAATATTGGAGATCAGACTATTGGATCCTTAAGTTGTGAAAGGCAACCTTGCTTGGAGAAGTATCGGCACTACACCTATTGTTTTCCATTGAAACAAAATCAGGCAGTGAAAATTATCAAAGCTGAGTTGATAGAGATTTCAATGCTTCACTTGGTTGTTAGAGGATGATATTAGCAACAACTGACAAAGTTGAGTCTTAGCTGATCATAATCGGCCTTGGGGAAGCTTCTGTGGAAACAGAATGCTACATGTCAGCTCTGATCCTTTTTGTGCCTTGTGATAGACATTAGGTACAAAAAGAGAGACACCATTTGCTGCTCAAACCGCAGCAGAAAATGCTATTCGTACAGTCGTTGATCAAGGTATGCAAAGAACTCAATAGATGGCCAAGTTAAGTTTCACATTAGTTATATTGAGATTTGTTTGGAGACACTTCAGAACCGACCAATCGACATTAGAACTCGATTGATGGCTAAGATGGGTTTGACAATGGGTATATTGAAATTTATTCAGGGACACTTCAGAAATGGAGTTGTATTTTGAGACAATATCTGCTTACAATACATTAGTGGATCTAAGGGTCAATTGACTAGATGTGTTGAGTGGTGTTCATGTCAGCCTGCTTAATAGAAACTTTGGGTAGAAGAGCCACATTCAACAATGATATTCAACTTTGTCAAGATTAATATACTTTAAGGATTGCTAAAATTGCAGAGTTGACAATAGATCAATGGTGGCGTGAAAAGGTACAGAAGAGTGCAATTCTACACTAATACAGCTTCATCATATAGGATACAATGGGAGTGTTGTGTCATGATAAACACTGATTTTTATATTTTTATCCCTACTTTTTTACTTTTATTTTCTAGTAATTTTATTTAAATTACATAATCAAATTATATATCTTAATTATGCAGGTTTTATTTCTCAATGAAAAATTTTTGGAATAAAAGTAAGTAAATGGACTATATGGAATCATTATTTTGTCAACCCACTCAGCCAATTGAAGAAACACAAAAAAGAAGAGCAAAGTCGAATTTTTTTTGAATTGTTGAAATATATATTTTTTAAAATGTAATATATATATATATATTGAAAAAACAAAGAAAAAAAAAGAAAATGCGAAAAGAGAGAGAGAGAGAGACACAAGAGAGAGAGACAGAGAAAATCGGTGGAAGTCTCCCACCGCCTCCCTCTCCTCTATAAATAGAGGATAGTGAGGCATTAAGGAGGAAGAGCAATCTGCCAAAAGGCAGAGGGAGAAAGGGGAGAAAAGGAGAGGGGGGAAAGAAAAGAGAGAGAGGGAGAAGAAGTGCAGGCAGGAAGGGAGAAGAAGAAAAGACGAAGATAAGATAGGAGAAAGACAGAGAGAGAGAGAGAGAGCAGCGGCGCGAAGCAAGGGGAAAGGAGAAGAAGAAAAATAGAGAAAGAGAGCGCGCAGGTAGACGAAGCGGAGGAGAGAGGAAAAACAAAGAGGGGGAAAGTTTGGTGAATGTTTAGGATGCTAGTTTTTGCCCCAAAAATTTAGTATTTTGATATAGTAGGTTCTGCTCAAATCTGTTATTTTGTATATTAAAATCACAACTTAATATGAAATTTATTCCCAGATCAATTTAGCTCTACCAATTTAATATTGTACGTCTCTTACTCTCATTTATTTTCTGTGTTTTTAGTTCTAAGCCTTGAATGGCTGAGTCACCACCGTTTTTATAATTTTATATTTCTGTCATTTAATTCTCGCATTTTATTTACTATCTTTTTTTTTTTATTCTGAACCTTGGATGACTAAGCCACCACCGCTCTTTTAATTTTAAATTTTTGTCATTTAATTCTGACACTTTATTTACTATCTTTTTATTTTCTAAGCCTTAGACAGTTGAGCCACCTGCTCTATTAATTTTATATTTATATACTTTAATTTTTTATACTTTAATTTTTGTCCTGTCAGAGAGCATAACCGCCACAAGCATTTTAATTTTCAACAATTTAAAATTTCCTTATTTAATATTTTGTATCGTTTAGTTAATTCCATGGCTGTACCAAAACTGTTACGGTCACCTTGATTATCACCAATTTAATATTTTAATTTTCTATCAATATTTTTGAAATATAAAATAGTTACGAAATTAGTTTCGTGTAGAAAATTAATTTCCTGTGAGTACAATACTCGACCTACCCGAAAAACTACACCAAACCCTCATGCAATTGTGAGGTTAAAAAAGAATCATACCTATTGAGGTTCGGTCATGTCACGAGGAGTAATATTCTGCCATTTTTGTCAACAAACTTATGGTAGCAATAGATGGTGAAACATTACACTTCATGTGAAGTTTTGTTCTAGATGAATTCATAATTGCAACATGTCAGTCAAGTGGGTTGGGTGGTTATGAAAGCCATGCCATCAGAGGATAATCATGTCAAGGTTGCCCACTGGCAAGTAGCATCAACAGATGCACCAAGTGGGTCAAGATGGGTAGAGAGGCACTTGAGTTCCCTAAAGAAGCCTTCATAAAGTATCATCAGATGGGATGCTAGGTGGGACTTCACGTGAAGTCCTGTCCTTGTTGAATCGCAATTCAGCAAGGCAGCTATGTGGGTTAAATAGTAATGAAAACCATGTCATCAGATATTGGTGTCAATGTTGCCACTAGGCTAATGGCATCAACAGATGCAATTATCCTGTGGCATATTGTGTGGGATCCTTCTTGTGGGAAATTCATTCTTGCAAAAGTTTTGCCTTGAGGCCTGGACATAACATTCATCAAGATGGTGGACTGGTAATCCATGAGTTCACAAGACTGCTGTCGGGCCAAGAGAGCCATGAGCTGTTTAGTAACTGAAAGCAAAAGCAGGTTATACAATAAATGGGAGAGTCCACTACCATTGTTATGGGCTAAACATTGCCAAGAGGAAAGCCGCTAATATTACACAGCGACATTATCACATTGTGGATGCATCCAAAGGAAGGCATCAATGACTGTGAGGAGAAGTAAGTCCTACAAATGGTGGCACCACAGGGTTTACTCTAGAGACTAGAGGCATGTTTGACCCTTGTGAGAGTATTGTTCATGTGAAGCAGTTGGATGAATCCAACATCTCAAGAAAGGCTCACTATTATGATGGGTGGTTGGACATTGTCTAGGGGAATGTCATTCATATTACAAAGGTTGCATCGAAGATCCTTCCAGAGGGAGGCATAGTCAAGTCCTTGACATAGTCTAGTCCTCCAGATGGAGTCAATACTTGAAGACCTCTTTTGAGACGCAGAGGTTTTATGGACATAATGATGTCGTGATGCATTTGAGTTCAAGCATAGTTGATGTTTTCACCTATGGCAAGTAGTTCTCACTAGAGAGAAAAGCCAACATTTTTGCCAAAGGATGGGAAGGATGCGGTTCAAAGAGGGTGCTAATATCCACAGCTAAGCAAGCAAGCTTGAGAACCACAGGCACCATCATTTTGTGGTAAAAGGAGCTTGAGTCTGTCTTTTTCAATGGAGCTTATATTTTCATGGGGTTGAAAGTGATCAATATCTCATTCTAGGCCAAGTCCTAGGGGCCACACAACAAATTTTGTCAATTGTGCATGCTGATTTTAACAAAGATCTTTGGGACCACTACACCAAGGTAAAGTTGGGGCTTTGAAATCACGATAATGAGTTGCATATATTGTCCAAAGTGTAGGAAGAATTTCCCAAGTAGAACAAGTTAAAGATCATCTGAACCTCTATACTGTACAATTGAAGATGATAAATCTACGAAGTAGATTCTGCTGAAGATCATCTAAACTACTTTACAGAGGTAAGGTTGGGCACAATTCTCACTTTAGAGAATTTGTAAGCGCATGTAAGAATTCTTAAGGTAGTCACCAAGGTAGTGGGACAGAGGTAATCACAACCGATGCTCTCAGTGCTAGCAGGCAAGTCAAATAGGAAATCAACCAGACAAGTGAGGGAAGATGTACGTTGCATGAGTCAGGTGTTGACAAGACAAGCACTAGATTTATTGCTGGGGGATGGATCTCTAACTTGTACTCAGTGTGCCAATGACTTGATGGACATGGGCATCGACACGAAGATGACATGGGTGGAAGGCAGTCAGCATGATTGCCGCTCCAGGCAGTCGGCATGACTATCAACATGAAGCGATGACTACCAATTCCAATGACATATTTTCCCAAGCACCAGTGTCAGGTGGAAAATGGCAACATTACCAAGTAAGCTATTGTGGAATATAGCTAAGACATTTTAATGTATATTCCTGAAAATCCATAAAAAGCCTAATATCCGCTACAGGGGAAAGTTGGCATTCTAACTCTCCATCACCCCAAGGGATGGCGTAGTGCAATAAGGCACAATATATAACCTACGTGAGCTACCATGTGAAGAGAGATGGGCTCTAGGATATATCACAAGACAATCTAGAGTTTCTATGAGGCCAAGTGCCAAATGGACACTGTGCAATGAGGGCTAAAGGGCTCGGTGTAACAGATAGTGTTGAGGAGGAGATTTGGAAACTCGGTGATATTTGGGACAATATCATATGTTATACTTCAGGGGATAGCATACCAAGCAAGAAGCAAGCTAGGAGCATCAAGCAAACTAGATGCACACAAATCAACAAGCACAAAATGGGACAACATCATACTAGATGGGATCAAACGAAAGGTTACCACATATACTACTTGTTGTGATACAGGCTAGTTCATGCAAACATGCTCGAGTGACTAAGATACATCACAAAGTGGGTTGCTTTTCACGAGTGTTAGAACTACTACATGACATAGGGCTTAAATAGTAAGTCGTGAACAAATGGTGTACACAGATGGAATCGTATTTTCTAGTGATGGATAGATGCAAGTGTTTCATGTGATGCAATGCTATATATTGATCCTATGTGTACAAGCATTGAGTAAGGAATGACAAACTTATTGATGGGACTGGCTACGGATCAATAGTAAGCATGATGCTGTGAACCAATCAATATACGACCAATAGGTTAACTAAGAGGTGTATAAGCCTCAAAACTGAGGTAAATGAATGGGAACTTGTTGAGAGAGGTTCGACTTGCTAGTCTCATATGACCAGATATTAGAAATGTGATTATTGGGTCCTAGAGTTGAGAAAAATTGGCCTTTACTTGAAAAGGTCTCTGCAACGCATCTTTGATCTCTACTACATCAAAGTAAGATTGGCATGGTGCGAGTGTTTATTGTCCACTTTTCAGACTATCATCACATCAAAGTCCACCACAAAACAATAAAATCATTAGCAATCACAAACTAAAGTGGACTACAAGGGAATTTCATTTATGTTCATGCTTAGTGAACAAGGAATCAAAACCCATCACTTATGCTGGTTCATTAGCAGCATTGCAAGTGAAAAAACATGAAACAATTACCTACAAATATATAAAATAAAGGAAACCTAGTCCATTGATATAAGTACGTGTTCGCTCATTTGCTAGGTTATAATGTATTTGTTTATCACTTCCTTGGAATACATTATGCCTGCATGGACAAACAGACCCATCAAACTTAGTAGAATATCCAGTTAACTGGTATGCACAAATGCCCCAATATCAAACTATTAGTCCTCCTTTTTACACTTCTACTCATGCTAGCAATACTGGGGTTGAAGGAAACAAACTTGGAACTCTACCACTTTAGAGGAGGACAACCAATTATTCACAAGCTAAGAAGTACGAAATAAAGCTTGCACAACTACTACAGCAAGACATCAATATAGAGGACAATATTCATCTGAAAATTAGGACACTACACATTTGGGACAAGTTCACTAAAATTCATAGTTTTTCATAGGTAAAAGAATATAATTTATCAAACATTTGTATTTTACACAAATTAGAAATCAATACTCCACTTGCACCAACCAATTGCCACAAGATATATAGTTATAACCAAGGATCCTAAAGCAATTTGCAAAAGGAAAAAGAGGGAAGGCATTCTAAAAAAGTGATTGTTACCGTTGATGAGAGAGAGAGAGAGAGAGAGAGAACAAAAAATAAATACATAGTCAAGGTAACAATCACTTGACTATGGCGTTGTCTCATGATAAAAAGGAGAACCAATCAACCAAGCACCTAACTATAATTCACCAAAGAGAGTTGTCTAATGATATGGGGTACAGCTAGAGTAGAAAGAGCAAGATCAAGGCAAGACAAGCAAACATAGGAAGTTATTCAAACAAAATTTAAAAATAGAATTAGGGGATAAACTACTTAGCAAAGTTTTAACATCCACAAAGCCACAATATGCACAAAAAATATACAACAAAATAGAAAAAAAGAAAGAACAAACAAGAGATATGACAACATTCTCACACAAAGATTGAATATTAAGAAAACAAATACAGTGCTAGGCAAGTAATGAATCTTTGCCATCTGCAACCCCCCCCTCTTTTTGGTCAAGTGGTTCTCTCTCTTCGATTGATCTTGACTGGAAATATGTAATATTTGTTTATCTTATTTCAACCTCATGTTTTGACCAATTTTAGTAATTATGAAGTAGCCCAAATATTTATTTAATTTTTGCCAAATATCCCATTTTCGGTTTTCAAAATTAAAAAAAAAAAAAATTAGCCAAAAGTGTCCTTAAGGTGTCCTAAATGTGACCAATGGTCTCTCTAGCGTGTCCAAAATATGTCTAGAGCATCGAAGTTTGGTACATTTGAGCCACCAACATGTCACAACATGGGAGTTAGTGCCTCTTGACTTGCAGGTGTTTAATTTATCTCAAGTTGTTGTTTCATCACTTATTTTGCTGCATAAATCATGCTTTAACCTCTTAGTCTTACTTGAAAATGCTAATCTCAAGTACAAGATATTGATTGATTTTCATCTAAAGGACTTTAGTAAGTATGGACCAAATGACAATATATGACATAATTAACTCACTAGAAAACGAAACAGAAGATAAAGGTTATCTCATTTTTCAAAACAACTATTTTCACCACATCACTCAAGCCACATTTCCCCTACTTCAAAATGTTGATTTAATATAAGGTCAATCATTAGAAAAATGAGATTTATTAACTTCTACAGCTAATAGCTAAAACAAGCAACATTAGGAGTTAAATTATGTAAATAATAAGAAAACTTGAAAGTCGAAGGAGAAAAAGAAAGACCAAGCTTTAAAGGAAACTTGCAACCAATCCACAACTCCTTGAATTAGACATTGTATGGCTCTATATACCAACCACAAGAAACCTAAGGAAATAAAACCAAAATGAGAAAAAGGTTCGCAGTCCATGCCTACACACACAAGGGGCCAGGGCAATTGGATAACAATAATGCAAAAATACATATACAATACTTTCCATTGGCCTTAACCCAAATTACGGTATGTATAAAGTATAAACACATCCACCGAATCAAAATCCAGAGACTTAAGTCAACAGAAATAAAATTATATTATTCTATTCAAATTTTCAGTTAAATGGTATGGCAAAGGCAGTTTCTTCAATTCTTGTCGAATTCAAGAAACTCATTATTAATTATATTTATAAGAATGTTACTTCAAAAGATGACTTGACATTTTTTATCCTTGAATTCCTCCCATCATAGCCTTACTCAAACAAAGTTTTACCAGATAATACCCATTTCAATTTCAAAGTAAATAAGGCCAGAATGAAGAGTTGCTAGGTTCAAGTGTATATAAAAATCTTACTTTACTGGAAATAATTGAGGAAATCACAGTTATATATTAAGACAGGACCATGATCCATATACTACTAACCTGAGTCTGACTATCATCACCAGTCACAATATTTCCAACAGTGCGCAGAGCAGGAACGAGCACAGATGGAGATGGATGACTGAAGTAAAAATTTTACTGGTTAGCCAGAGGTCCCATATCATATGACATGACAATGAGATACTAAACACAAGAAAAGCCAACAAATAACTCATTAGAGATCATATGCCGATTACAGTACTCACAGTAGCAGCTCAACAAGCCTAGGGCAAACCCCTGCCTCAATGACAGCCTGAATCTTGTCATTGGTACCATCAGAAAGATATGACAATCCCCAGCAAGCATCAGTAAGGATTTCCTCATCATTTGAATGAATGAGCCGCGCAAGAGTTGGAAGTGAAGGTTTTGTCTGCACAACAAAACAATTTGCTGAATACATATGATTAACCATGTGAATGAAGTCATGTGAACATAGCAAT
Source organism: Nepenthes gracilis (assembly GCA_033239525.1). NCBI lineage: Eukaryota > Viridiplantae > Streptophyta > Magnoliopsida > Caryophyllales > Nepenthaceae > Nepenthes > Nepenthes gracilis. The sequence continues at coordinate 8,988,698 of BSYO01000033.1, forward strand.
GCCAACCACTTGATAGAATTACATTTCAAACCTGCTCAAATGATGGCTGTGGTTTGCCTCTGCAGAAGTTTGATAAAGTCCAAGTAGCATTTCTCAACATAGATAGCTTAGAATGTTCGTTAAATTGAGCCAATAACGGTGTCAAAGCCCCATGAGCAAGAACAAGATCCCGACATTTTGGGGAGTCACCAGCAATGTTTCCCAATGCCCAGACAGCCTTCATTTAACAGTTTTAACATTAATCATAAAATAGCATCAAACAAGAGGTTGAAAGGAAAATAGGATGGGGGGAGAAAATTGCAAGCAGCTAGGATGCAAGTTTTATTTGGTCCCAGTGATAGTGGTATTCTGGATGATATACAAAAAATATCATTTAGTTAAACATAACACTATTATGTGCAGGGCATATTCACCTGTTCACGAACATCATCACTCAGAGAAGCAAGGAGTTCTATAAAAATAGGAATAGCTCCATGATCAATCACAACCTTGGTGTTCTCTGATGTCCCAGAAGCAATATTCGTAAGAGCCCAAGCAGCTTCAAACTAAAACAAATCAAAATAGGAGATATTAACCATCATAACACCTAATCAAAGAAACTAATTGCAATAGAGATGTTAAACAAAAACAAACCTGAATTTGCGGGAAATCATTCCTTCCAAGGAACTCAACAAAGCGAGGAACAACACCAGATTGTACAACTTCCTCAATAGGAGGACTACGTTCTGCGAAGATTAACGGGTCAAGCTCATCTCTCAGGGCAAATTTAGCTCCAGAGGATATGTGAGTGATTTTTTGTGAAGCAAATGTAGTTGTAGTGAAGAGAATATTTACTTGATCTTCAGCATACTTCTATAATTAGAGGCTTTGTTCACTCTTTTCCTTGCCAACCTCATATAGGGATTTTAAGGAGTTGTTATATTCACTCTTCTTCTACACTAATACCAACTGGAATTCATCAAAGATTCCAGTATTCAAGGTTGGTATTGCACTTCAATTGTATTAATATAGGCATCTTTATGCGAGGTGAAAATGCTGACCAGAAAACAATAGTCATAATTGGACTTCAGTTTCTAGCTGCTCAAGTAAAGCGGCTTTGATATCCATTTGCAAGAACTAAAACCCCAGATTCCACATGGCGGACATTTTCAAACTTTCCGCTTTGAAAATAAAAGCACACGAATAAATAAAAGTAGGACCAGAACCTATAGAAAGAAGCTTCCGAAAATGAGTAATAGCTTCAAGTTGAGCGTCAGGAATATCTGAGTAAACACCGGCAACCATCGACGGCAGACTGTCTATCTGCATGTTATGAAACATAATAAACATAAAAAATCCTTCACAAACTAAATCATTCAATCAAGACAGCACGAAATACCCTAATTGTCGATTAATTGATAATGACAATAAACTGATTAAGATCGAAAGACCACATATCCAAGAGAGAGGGACTAATCATGGATATGAAAAGCAACCTTTTTGTCGAAATCAGAGGGACTAGACACAGTAAGGAATTGCTGGGCGTTCTGAAGGCCTTCACGACGCTTCTTCTGCAAGCTCTCTTCTCTTCGATTCTTTCTAATCTCCACCATATTGTCCTCTCTCCTTCTTCGGCCATCCTCTGCATCGACGGCCACCTTGTAACGGCTTCGGCGTACCTCAGTCCTCGCGCTTGGCCTCAGCGACATGGTCGGAGTTTCTAGATCGATTGATGAGGAAACGGGAAAATAACACGGATTGCAAAGGAGAGAGACGAAGGTTCAGAAGAAGCAGAGGAGAGTAGAAGCAGAAAAGGAATACTTGGAATTAAAACAAAGACGTGGCTTGCAATCAAAATTACATCGGACTACGGGGTTTACAATTACAGCAATAATGAGGTAAAATTATAAGAATTATTATTGTAAAATTTAGTTAGCATAAAACAGAGAATAATAAAAAATGCATAAAATTTAGGTTTAACTAGATTGAATTTGAACAAAAAAAAAATTTAACAAATGGAGTATAAGGTGGTTTAATATTGGTCGGTTATAAATATCAGTCGAGTTAGTGATAATAATGTTATAAATTGGAGAAAAAATATAAGAAAAACAATAGAGAAAAGATGTTGAAAAAACAAAGAGGAAGAAAAGATTGGGTAACAAATTTTAAGTGAGTAATTTTTAAATCTTTTTATTATTCCATGATTTTATATATCTCTATAATCCCAAATGATTGATTGTTTGAGTCAAATATTTATCATATGGTTAAATTTGACAGAAATTTAAAAATGATAAAAAGATAGAGGTTTAAGAAAATTTTATAAAATTAATGATCAATTTAAAATTATTGATTCATAATTTCAATTCTAATAATTCTATAATAATTATATATAATGATTATGATAAGTTGTTTATGTCAAAAATTCATAAACAATTCAAATTTGAGCAAAATTGAAAATCGGGCATCGTGGAGGCAAAATAGGGGCTCAAGTTTGCTCTCAGTGTGCTTGAGCTCTTTTTGCAATCTAGGGGAACGGCTCTTGTTATGTCCCAGATTCTCAGTTGTCATACGGATTAAGAAAATTTTTGAATTTTTAGCCGTTCTAAAGCGTTCGTGGAGGGATCCAGTCTACGTCTCTGTTAACCTGAGACCTGCACAACACAATCAATGAATAAGTGGTTAGAGATTCGGCGGGATTTCTCCTACTAAAGCCACTTCGACGCTCAAGTCAGTAAATTTCCGCAATGAACAGAAATTGGGCGCACGCTAAGAGGTACGCGGAGGTATGCTGTAAATGCATGGATGGTACGTGTTTGTTTATGTGATAGAGAATAATAAGCGGGTGGTGAGAGGCCTGACTCCCTAGGTGCACCGCTGCGGGTGGCAAGAGGCATGGCTCCCTAGGTGCACCGCTACGAGTAGCTGACTTCCTGTCGCCTGAGTAGGCTCAAGAGTTTGGATCCGAAGGATAGTTGGTAAGCTTAAGGCTTGCGACACTAAGTCGGTTATCTCGGATCTGATCCCCCATTCTCTTCGTTGAAGAAGAGAGATTTTATAGGTCCCCTAATGATGGGCCTTTGGGCACGAGAACTCCTGTTGCTGGGGTTCGTTGGCCGCTGCTTGCTGTCGATGGTTGCCGGTGTGTCGACTGTCGTTTTACGGTGGAAGACAAACTACCGAGTGTTGCCGGCCATGCTTGGTCTCCCCCTTGAGCTGGGATTAGCGGGTTGCCTGTGGGCGGCCGCTTGAATCGCAGATGGTAGCATTGACTATTTCTCCATTGGCTAGCTTCTCCTACTCTTTTACCATCTTTCGGCAGCCGTATTAATGAGTTGTAGGAGGCGCTCGTTGGCTGTTGACGGTGGGCTGCCACGTAGGCATCCCGTGTAGTTGGGCTGGGCTTCGGATCTTCTTGGGCTTTAACATTGGACCCAACACTAGCTCCCTATACCTGAGCTGACCAGTGGTCATGCCCTGGCATGTCCCTTGGGTACAATCCGTGGTCCGCTGGTTTCCCTCGAGATGCTCCAACACTTGTCGTCTTCTGGGTTCGCGCCTTCCCCAGGCATCCGCGCAGGCCTTTCTGATGCTGCAGCTATCCAGTGCCTGGATTGGGAGAATTTGCATGCTTGGGGTTGCGTCTGATTTGAAGGCTTTTCCTATTCTATAAAAGACGTCCGCCGGGAAGCATGCCTCGCCGAGCATGAGAAGGATGCCTGTTTCACTCAAAAATAGGAGGGCTCCTTAGTGAGTGTAGTGCATCCTTTGGCTGTCTTTGAGGGAGTAATGAGAAGGTTTTGGCTTGCTCCACCTTCGATGGGGATCTGCGAAGGAGTTGGATGGACTAGTTAGAGATTCGAAATTCTTGGAGAAGACCGCCTTCACACCCTCGATGCGGTCGATTCCTCATGCCAATGAGGGTGGCTCGGCCACTTTGCTGTTGTCACATGCTTCCCCTCCATGGTGCGACTCGTCTAGAGCGCTATGGGATCGAGGCGGAACTTTCATGGGGATGTTTCCTGCCGATGAAGTGCGTCGCTCGCGGTTTCCACTTCACTTGGCTCGTGCGCGGGCCGTGTAGGAGGAAGAGAGGAGAGCCTTGGGTGAGGAACTGCAGGGTTTTCCCTTTTGGTCCCTGCGGAGGCTCCTAAGCTGGGTGCTGGTTTTGCCTCGGTGGATAACACTAGGACCATCTCTACCGTGGGCTGGCCAACACGCGATTGCCCCCTGGTGGCTTGTTGGGTAACCAGCGATGATACCGTGATGATCTCATGTAGATCACGCTTCCCAAGCTCACTGGGCATCCGGTGCAGTCACGTGGGGCCTAGACCCCGTGCCGTATCTCCTTTTCCTTTCTTGTTCCTTTGTTACTGCAAATCTTGTACTTTGTAAGGAAAGCCTTGATTAATAAAAAAAAGTAATCCTTTTGTTTTTATTCTTCCATCTTGTAGCGCGTGCTTTCTCTTACTGATTGCTTTCCCCTGACGTGTCCCACCCTGTCTCGTGCGCTTGAGGATCTTCGGATGCTCACGATTAGTTTTGCTAGTTTCGCCCCTTGAGCCCTATATGACCGTCATTGGGATGACGCGGTTCAAGGGCGGCCTCTGACGTCTGGGGCCGCAGAGGCTAGAATGCCATTGATGGCGGTCACATCCATCTATCTATCTGGCGCATTAAGTGCACAAGAGATCGAGGGGCGCTATGTCATGATGACTTGCATTGGAAACGAGCGAGGCTTCAGGGATTCCCCACGTGGAGCGCGCTCGTTGGCATTGTTTTGGCACTCCTTGCTTTCAGAGCGCAGCTGTTTTTGGGGAGAACTCCGCCTATTTAAATGCACAAACCCCTTCTCAGATAACGCGCTTTACTACTCCTTTGGCGGGGTGAAGTTTTGTGTTGCTTGCGATCTTTCTCTCGTTTGCCTGCTCTTATTGCAATCCGGATGGAAGAGTCGTCTTCGTCGTTCAGATCAGGATATTCTTCCGAAGGGTCCAAAGCTGGGACCCATGCTTCTAGGGTCCCGAGTGTCACCGCATCAGAGCGGGGCACTTGGAGGATACTGTCGTGGGCCCTGTGCGATTCCCATAGGTGCCTCTAGGCTTTGAGAGGGTGGAGAGGTCCGCCGTCTCGCAGGAGCGTGGCCTAGGGAGGGTGGATTTCTCGCTCTAACGAGTTACCAGGGCAGTCGAAGACTTCGAAGCCCGGATGTAAGCTGCGGTAGCGGAGATAGAGCAGTTGAGGGCCCACACCACACACTTTGAGAAAGCATGGGCGGAATCGGAGGCCAGGGTGTCTAGGCTCACCAGTGCTAACATGGGGGCTCGAGCCCGCATTTTGGCTCTTTAAGAAGAGCTTGAGCAGCTACGGCGACAGTTTGGTACAGAGGTCAGTGGATGGGGACTGAGCTGAGGTTAAGGTTCCTGCCGGAGGAAGTTGGTCCTACACTGGAAAGGAACTTCCAGGACGACATCCGTCTCAGCCGAAGACTAGTTTCACCAGAGGACCTGAACTTCTGCATCAGCATTTTGGATTCTCGAAACTCCAGCACCCGGATATGCGTGGACCTGGTGGAGTATCCGGCACTAGGTTCATCTGCGGCACATGAGGGATGTTAAATGTATCCCCTATCGTAAGCTGCTGTAACAAGCTTTTAATGAGTATCATAATAAAATTTAACACTTAGCTGTGCCGTTTCATTTTCCGTGGTTTGTTGTGGTTGAATGGTTTGTTTTCATTCCCGTGCACTCTTTTTTTTTAAGAGTCCCGCTGTCATCCTTTCTGGCGATTGAAACCCCTACATTAAATGCGAGTGTGTCAGTAGGATCTTCGCTAGGCAGCTAAAGCAACGTCGATCTGCAGCCTGACGAATGGTCATGATTGTTGACTGCTCTGGGCCCCGTGACGCTTCCACGAGGCAGGCATACGGCCCAACCACTCTGTGGAGGTGTCGTTTGGGTTTCCTGCTCGTTGGCACTTCGTTGCCTATTTAAACCAGCCTTCTGGAAAATTTCCTTCGTTTGTTTCCTTGTGCTAAAGGTTTTCCGATCTTGTCCCACACGGTGAGAGAGAAAGATGCCAAAGAAGAGAGAGTCTCCTTCCTCCTCACGTACTTCTAGGGTGAGTCGGCATAGGGTCAACAACATAGGCCCTGTCTTGACAACCAGCACCATCGCTGCTCTGACGGTAGATTATGAGATCCCCAACGGTAGGGGTTACCGTGCTCTGGCTCCCTCAGATAGAGCCAACGCTCTACCAAATGGTTTCGTCACAGTTTACGAGCATCATCTGAGAGGGGGGCTACGTTATTCCATGCCATGCACTCTGTATGTGCTGGTGGAGGCGTTGGGCATTCCTGTGGCAAGGCTTCACCCTAACGCCCACTGTTATCTGGTCTTGCGGTGTATCTTCGCTTGCCTTCACGGTGGCTCCTTCGATGCCAAGGCGACTAGGCTGATTTTTCGCTTCTCGAAGTAGGAAGACTGGATCTCCATGTCGTCAAAGACCGGCTTCCACTTTCGGGGATCAATCCTGACTCGGTAAAAAACTGGAACAGCCGATTCTTCTTCTTGCAGGAGCCCCCAAACTCTGAGCTTCAGCATGAGTGGGGCCCAATTTCGGAGTTCTTCCATGAGAAAACGTTGACGGATGATGCCAAGGAAGCGGCGGAGTTAGTCACCGCCATTGAGTCCCAAATGGCGAAGTTCTCCATCCAGGGCTACTTTTTGACATCAATTATGTTTGAGGCCGCTAAGTGGGGGCCTTCGTAGGGCTGGCGCGTCGTCGGTCCTACCTAAAAGGATCCCAGGGAAGTCGCCATTCCCCCACCGTCCAGAGGGGACAAGCTGGAGAGTTGTTCGCTACTAGAATCATCTTCGGATGAGGACGAGATTGAGACTCCCTTGAAGAGGTTGAGGGAGGTCGGAAGTACCTCCATGCGGAGGTTGCAGAGGTTGGCTGTTGGCTCTGCTGTGTGGGTTTGGGCTCCACTCCTAGAGGCAGCGTCAAGTGCCGGGCTTCAGGAGGAGGCCGATGAACCCGTTCCTATTCTGGCAGCTGCGTTAGCTGAGTACGGTGTCCCTGAAGTGGGGCTTCATTCTGGTGAGGAGTCTCCTGCGCGCTCCTTCGTCGATCTGGTCATGGAGGCAGTTCCAGGCACAGTGGGCGGCGCATTAGTCCTCGATGACCAGAAGGAAGCATGCGCACCAGCGTCGGAGTTAGAGGGATCTTTGGAGCTGGCTGTGATCTTTGCAGAGCCAATTTCGGAGGGGGGGATAATGGAGGACATCCCCGTGGCGTTGGAGGCGAAAGTCGTATTGGAAGCTGGCCCTCCGGGCGCTGAGACGGCCGTGGGAGAGATGGCTCCAGAGTCAGAACCCCAAGCGTTCCTTTGCCTTCAATGCTTCCGATCCATCCGAGACCCGCAGGAGTCATGGTTGAACTTGAGGAGCCCTTGGGCGTGTCTATGTTAGGGATTTAGCACGTCCTTCGGACGTCGCTTCCGCTCAGGTACAATCGCTATGAACTGGTCATTCTTTCGCAGTCATAATTTTTGGAAATTCTTCTGATTTCTGCATTTTCCACACATATTCCTGAGGATGCCGACCCTCTTGATGAGCTAGCCGCCCTTCTACACGGGAGCTTTCACCGTGGGCTGCACGTTGTCCAGCGCATAAGAGCCAAGGTCGCTTCCCTTCAAGAGGACAGCGAGCGGGCGCAAGAGGAAGTTAGGTGCTTGTAGTTGAAGGTGGAACGACTAGAGGTGGCCCTCACCGTTCTTGAAGATGACAATTCACGCTTGTTTAGGAATCTGAGGGGTTGGCTCACCCCATCGGAGGCGGATCTCATGATGGAGACTCGGTTTTGGGACGGCATTTACCTGTGCTATAGGATTGCTTCTCTTGCGGCTCTTGACGTACCGAAAGGAGTCTTCCACCCTGGTAACGCTGCGGTCCGGGACGGGTTTTGCCTAAGGAATTTCCTTGAGGAGGCCGGCCCGTCTGACCCTCCACAGTAATCTTATCTGTATACATTGCTTTTCTTTCATCTTTTCTACTTCCCCTTTTTTTTTTCTTTTTGTCCCTTGTACAAGTGAATGAAAAGCAGCTCCATTCTCTATTGTATACATTGTCTCCCAATGCTATCCGTGAGGTCGTATCTCGCGTTCAATGGCTAAGCTTGCAAAGCTATTGTTGTCAAGGCTCCAATCCGGTGCCTTCTTGCACTGTAGTTGTCCTTCGTCAAAGGATGTCGTCGCATATCATGCGTTTAATGGGAAGCACGATCCAGTAAAGTGGACGTCGTCGCAAATTCTGTGGAGCCGCACTGAGGGCCAGCCGGGTTTTTAGGTCGCGGCAGTCGGGCTCCGGGTCTAGGCCATTCATTGTGCGGTATCCGCGTTAGGTGCGTGCCCCCCGCTCAAGGCATGATCGCTACCATGTACAAGGTCCTAGCCCTCGACCATCGTAGACTGATGGTGCTCTTTTATTCGTGAGAAGGTCGCTGCACACTTGCATTTCTTACTCCCTAAGGTTTTAGTGGCCGCAAGTTGGGAAGCTTTAAAAGCCCCCAGGCCTAATGTCTTGACCACCTGGGTCGTTTGGTGCGAAGCCAAGGCAGCGGGTCGCTGGGACCCTTCCGACGTGGAGTTGAAGTTCGGATGCGTCCGCCTCCGGACTGCTCGATGCATAGTCAAGGCTTGAACGAGACTGCCGATGGGCCACTTGGCGCGGGGCCAAGGTTTCTGTACCGCTTTGGGCCACCCGACGGAAAGTCGAGGTTTTGAGGTGGCCGTTCGCTTGGCATGGTGCCAAGGCCTTGTTTTACAGACGGATGATGGTCCTCCCGACTTAGGGACAGTCTAGGTTATATTATTTTTGGAATGCTATGCATGCTAACACTTTACACGAATGGAGATGCAGGCTAACAGGAAGAATTAAATTTATTGAGCAACAACTTGATGCTTGTACAAGCACTCTTCATGATGCGTGTGCGTGCCTTACCTGGGCCGGTACTGCGTCACTGGTAGTATTTCCTTAGGTTGGTGGCATTCCAAGTTCGGGGAACCAGTTTACCGTTCTGGGGGTGTAGCTTGTACGCTCCAGTCCAGAGGATTGCGGAGACGGGGAATGGGCCTTCCCACTCAGGGAAGAGTTTGTTCCTACTCGCAGCTTTTCCCACCGCCTCTACCCTCCAGAGGACCAGATCCCCAACCTCAAGTGGGCGAGCTTTCACCCGCTTGTTGTAGTACCGTGCGACACGTTGTTGATAGGCCACGGTCCGCAGGAGGGCTGTGTCTCAAACTTTTGGAAGCAGGTAAGGCTTTCCCGAAGTCTGTGAGAGTTGGTGGTTGGATTGGAACATTCGACCCGCAAGTAGGGTAATCCCACTTCAACGGGGACTATGGCCTCAGCCCTGTAGCACAGGCTGAAGGGTGTCTCTCTTGTTGGTTCCCGCAGGGTCGTCCGATACATTAGAGTACGAAAGGTAGCTCTTCGACCCACGAGCCCCTTGTGTCCTCCAGCTTGGTCTTTAGCCCGTACAGTAGCATGTAGTTGGTGACTTCAACCTGTCCGTCAGCCTGAGGGTACGCCACGGACATGTGGACCAGCCTGATGCGCAAATTAGTGCAGTATCTTGTGAACCGTTTGCCAGTAAATTGGGTTCCGTTATCGATCACTATGACCTTGGGAATCCCAAAGCGGCAAACGATGTTTTGACAGAGGAATTCCGTTGCATTCTGCTTCATAATTCGAGCCAGAGGGGCTGCTTCTACTCACTTGGTGAAGTAGTCAATGCCAACGATTAGAAACTTCCTTTGCCTGGAGGCCAAAGGTAACGGTCCAAGGATGTGGAGCCCCCTTTGCGCAAATGGCCATGGCGATTGAAGGCTGCGCAACTCTGTGTGCGGTAGGTGCGTCACGGAACTGTGGACTTGGCAGCTCTCGCACTTTCTGACGAATTCTATGGCACCTTGCTTCAGGGTGGATCAATAGAGACCCTGTTGCATGATTTTGAATGCAATGTTCTTTCCCCAAATGTGTGAGCTCCATATGCTGAGCTGTACTTCGCTTAGAGCATGCTCGGCTTCCTCTGGGGTAAGGCATTTCAGGAAGGGAGTAGAATATCCCTGCCTGTACAGCCTCCTGTCGAGGGGCATGTATCAGCCTGCTGTCTTCTTGATCCGTTTGGCTTCGTCGATATTGCGAGCAGAGTTCCGTCGGTCACGTGCTTTATGTACGGAGTCATCTAGTTCTCCCTTACATCGACCCGCAGCACTTCTTGGTCCGAGTAGTCGATGCTGGGCATGGCCAGGGTCTCCCTCAGCTCCCTGGCATACTACTCTAGGGATCTCGCAGCCACATCCCTAGCCAGCCGGTCAGCTTTCCAGTTATCGGACCTAGGGACGTGTTTGATTAGGAAGCGATTGAACCCCTGGATCAGGGTCTTTGCCTTCGCCAGGTATTTCTCAAGCTGAGGGTTTGATGCTTCGAAGTTTCCTTGGATCTGGTTGACCACGAGCTCAGAGTCACTATGTACGACCAATGATTTTGCGAAACATTCCTTGGGCAGGGGAAGTCTTGCGAGAAGGGCTTCGTCCTCTACCATGTTGTTGGTAGCTAGGAAGGTTAGTGCGACAGAGTAAGTCCACGCCGTCCGTAGTCTTCAATACGACTCCAACTCTGCTACTCGCTCGAGTGGATGATCAATCCATGCTCAGGGCCCACACCGGGACATCGAGGTCTCCCAGGATCCCTAGCCTACCAGGGTCATCCAGAGCTGGGGTCGCCACCTCGACAATGAAGTCCGCTAGGGCCTGACCCTTGATGGCTGGTCGAGGTCGGAACTCCACGTCGAACTCTCCCAGCTCCACAACCCACTTAACCAGCCGTCCGAAAGTCTTTGGTTTCTACAGGATCGACTTCAGAGGTTGATCCGTTAGTACGATGATCCGGTGTGCTTGGAAGTAGGGCCGCAGTTTCCACGCCGAATAGATGAGAGTCAACATGATTCTTCTGGCATGCAGATAGCGGGCCTCTACGTCTATCAGTACCCATCTTACATAGTATACTGGCCACTGCGCTCTCTCATGCTCTCTGACAAACACGGAGCTGAAGGTCGTTCCTGACGTAGCCAAGAGAGATACAAGTCCTCGCCCATGCACGGCGAGCTCAGGAGAGGTGGGTGGGCAAGGTAGGTTTTCAGCTCTTTAAAGGCTTCGCCACATTCCTCGGTCTATCGGAATCCTAACGATTTTGTACCCCTAAGTGCCCTGAAAAAGGGAAAGTACTTCTCCGCGGACCTAGAGAGGAATCGCGAGAGGGTCGCCAGCCGCCCGGTGAGTTTCTGTACTTCACCGTCCGCGGAGGATTCAAGTCAAGGATAGTCTTGATCTTTTCTGGGTTGGCCTCGATGCCACGTTGGGATACAATGAAGCCTAGGAACTTCTCCGAGGTTACCCCGAACGCACATTTGGCTTTGTTGAGCTTCATCCTGTACACCCAGATGATTTGGAAGGCCTCCTCTAGGTCGCGGATGTGGTTGCTGGTAACCCTGCTTTTCATAAGCATGTCGTTGATGTACACTTCCACGTTTTTCTCGATCTGAGTCTCAAACATTTTGTTCACCATGCGTTGATCGGTTACCCCGGCATTCTTGAGGCCAAAGGGCATCACCTTATAGCAGTATGTCCCCTGGTCGGTCATGAAAGATGTATGTTTCTCGTCCTCAGGGTGCATCTGGATCTGGTTGTAACCGGAGTAGGCATCCATGAAGCTTAAAAGCTCGTGCCCGGATGTAGAGTCCACAAGTTGATCGATCCTAGGGAGAGGGAAGCTATCCTTTTGGCAAGCCTTATTCACGACGATGAAGTCTACGCATATTCGCCATTTGCCGTTGCTCTTTTTCACCAACACGACGTTGGATTACCATTCTGGGTACTGGACCTCTCGAGCAAATCTGGCGTCCAGGAGTCTTTTCACTTCTTCCCTTATGGTAATCAGTTTCTCGACGGAATGGTTCTTACACTTCTACTGCACGTGCTTGTGGCCAGAATCGAGGCCCAACTTGTAGTCCATCACTTCGGTCGGTATCCTAAGCATGTCAGCAGGAACCCAAGCAAACACGTCAGAGTTTATCTTTAGGAAGGTGATTAATCGATCGCATTCAGCAGGCAGGAGAGAGCTGCCCACATGGACGCACTTCTCTGGCTCTGCGGGATTCAGAGGTATCGCTTCGGTAGCTTCTCCCAACTTGGCCTGCTGTAACAGGGCTTCGTCACAGAGGTCAAGATCTTCATCCGGGCGGCTCGATGCTGCGGGAGCGACCTGAGACAAGTAGTACATCCGTCCCATCACCTGGTCCCCAAGTACTTCCCCCACGCCACACAGGGTGGGAAACTTAACCTTCAGATAATGGATCGACGTTACGGCCCCGAAAGCTGTGAGGAAAGGTCTGCCGAATATAGCATTGTAAATAGATGGTAGGTCGATGACGAGGAATGCCAGCTCTTGCGTTGCGGCGCACGGGTAAGTTCCCATTGTGACCTCTAGCCGGATTATCCTCTGTATGGGCACTGGCTCGTAGTCTAGGCCGTACAAAGGGCTATTGACCGCTCTCATCTGACCTCGCCTCAATCTGAGCTTAAAAAAGGCACTGAAATACAACAAATTCTGTGAGCTTTTATTATCAATGAAGACTCGTTTTAGCTGGTAGTCAGTCTTACCGTCTGAAACGAGGACGAATATAATAAGGGGATCAGTATGGAGGAAGGTTACATGAGCCATATCGTTGCTACTAAAGCTAATGATATCACTCCTATCTCATATCTTCACTCTCTTGTTGCTGGAATTTAACTCCTGCTCCTTCAGCTTGATGCCCCCCGCAGATGCGGTAGAGATCATGTTGATCACGCCGGCGGCCGTACGGCTCAGGGGAGGCTCACTGGCCTCGCCCTTCGAGGTTGTGGGGGCTTGCCCCGAACCTTTCACGAACTGTTTAAGATGCTCGCGACGGATCAGGTCATCTATCTATTGCTGCAAGGTCCTGCAGTTCTCTGTAGAATGTCCGAGGCAGCGGTGATGCTTATAGCATTTCGTCTAGTCGCTACCGCTCGAGCCCTTTGGCGCTTTTGGCCATTTGAAGAACTTCTCATCCTAGATCTGCATCAGGATGCTCGCGCGGGTATCGTCCAGGGGAGTCAGGGACGTCTGTCCATGATCCTTCTTAGATCCCGGCGAAGGGCGTGGCTACTTACGGCGCTCCGGGAAGCAGTTACCGTTGTCGTTCCTCTTCTGTCCACTGGCAGGCCGGGTAGCTTCCGGGGGCAGCCTATGCTTTCAGGGCGCTTCGCCTCGTTCTCCTCCTCTAATATGATGTAGGATTAGGCGATGATTTCAGCCTCTCGGAAGGACTGAGGGCGCTGGTGTGACAAGTGTTTGAAGAAATTCCTTGTTGCCAACGTAGCAACGAAGGCACTGAGCTTCATCTCGTCGGAGAGCTGAGGAATCCAACGTGCATCGGTGATCAAGCGGTTGAGAAATCGGTTCAATCTTTCATCTGACCTCTGACGGAGGCGGACTAGGTGCCACAGCTGCCTTTCTTCTCTTCGGCTGGAGGCGAACTAACTTAAGAAGCTGTCTGCTAGCTCATCGAATGAGCGAATGGAATTTGGCAGGACGTCGTGCAACCAGAGCAGCGCATCCCCCCTGAGGGTGACGGGAAAGCATTGGCACATCATTGCCTCACTTGCTCCCCACAGGGACAATGGGTACGGAAGCAGTTGAGGTGGTCTATCGAGTCCTTGCTTCTGTCGTACCTTTTCAGAACGGGCATCTTGAACTTGCGGGGTAGTGGCTGAGTCCACAGGTCCATGGCGAAAGATGACCTTCGAAGGTCGACGGAGGATCGTGCGGGTCTCTCCTTATGCAGGAGATTTCACAGTACCTTGACCTTCTCCTCCATTGGCGGGTCGGATGTCCCTCTCTACGCGTTAATAATGTCACGGAGCTTCGTGTAATCCTGAGGGCGTGGCTGGACTTCTCGGTGGTGGTGGCTTTTCGTACGGGGGGCCACTCACTGTTGGAGTTTGCGGCGGTTGGCCTCCCATGGCTGCGGGAGTTGTGGGGGTTACGCCGCTCAGGGCTCTCCATTCGATCATCCCGACTGGGATGGCTTTTAGCCGCGGATTGGACCCTACTGTCAGAGGCCGCCTAGGCCCCAGCGTCGTCAGGTCGGTCGGATCTTCTCCTGAAGACTGTCGCGTGACGCCTCCTTCTCCTGGAGGAGGACGCCTAGGCTGCTGGAGGGGTAGCCCCCATCCAAGGGGTACCCGTCCGGTTACAAAGGGCCTGGAGTACTAGCCTCATGTCGCCCATGTCCGCGGCCAGGCGGTGGACGTCGGGCTCTGGACAGGTGTCTGCATGGCTTCCCACGAAGGGGTCTTCGCTGTGAGCGACAACGTTTATTGCTGGGGCACTAGCTTGTGCCCTAGTATTCACCATTCTTGATGCTTTGGAATGAAGGTGAGAAGGAGACGCTAGGCTTCTCGTCCCGTTCCCACAGACGGGGCCAATGTTGTATCTCGAGTCCTCGGTTATCGTACGGATTAGGGAGCCTTCGGATTCCTAACCGTTCTGAAGCATTTGTGGAAGGGTCTGGTCTCCATCTCTGTTACTTGAGACCTGCACAACACAATCAACAAATAAGAGGTCAAGAGGTCAGCGGAATTTTCCCCACCAAGGCCACTCCGATGATCAAGTCAGCAAATTCCCACAATGAACGGAAATAGGGTGCACGCTAAGAGATGCACGGAGGTATGCTGTAAATGCGTGGATTGTGCGCGTTTGTTTATGTGAGAGAGAGTAATGAGCGGGTGATGGGAGGCCTGACTCCCTAGGTGTATTGTTGCGGGTGGCTGACTTCCTGTCGGCTGAGTAAGCTCAGGAGTTTGGATCCGGATGATAGTTGGTAAGCTTAAGGCTTGCGACACTGAGTTAGTTATCTAGGATCTGATCCCCCCTTCTCTTCGTTGAAAAAGAGGGATTTTATAGGTCCCCTGATGAGGGGCCTTTGGGCACGAGAACTCCTGTCGCTAGGTTTCATTGGCCGCTAATCACTATTGATGATTGCCGGCGTGTCGGCTGTCATTTTGCGGTGGAAGGTAGACTAACGGGTATTGCCGACCACACTTGGTCTCCCCCTTGAGCCAGGATTGGCGGGTCGCTTGTGGGCGGTCGCTTGAATCGTAGCTGGCAGCGTTGACTGTTTCTCCATTGGTTGGCTTCTCCTGCTCTTTCACCATTTTTCGGCAGCTACATTAATGAACTGCAGGAGGTGCTCGTTGGCTACTGATGGTGGGCTGCCACGTAGGCATCCCATGTAGTTGGGTTGGGTTACGAATCTTCCTTGACTTTAGCATTGGACCCAACAGCTCCTATGCAGGGGAGCAAGGAAAAATGATAGTTTCAGCATATTAATATATTATTTAAATATGATAATTAATTATTTAGTAGTAAAAAATATGTTAAGTAATTATTGATAATACAGAATATATCAATAATTTTCTATAGATATATTTTGGGTGATTTAATATAATAAATTGATTTTTATTTGTTTCATAGTTATTTTAATAAATAATAGCATGTTAAGTGTTATAATGAATTTTAAATAATAAATTCAAAAGACATTCAATTTTAATGACTAAAAAAAATAAACAATATGTTAGGCTATATTGAAATATTTTCTTAATTTTTCATCAAACACAAATATGGTACATTATTTGTCACAGACTGCTTCTCTTCTACTTAATATCCATGAATAATTTAAACATAATGATAATCCACATTACACATAAGTCAATACAATATTTAATAATTATACACATGATTTATATGATTATCATATCATAAGTAGCATCCAACATTATACAAATGGAATACGATGTTCGACTTTACTTCAGACATTATACAAATGGAATACAAATGGAATACTTTACGAATGGAATAGGAATCAAAATAATTACCATTAAAATTTGCGAAAGTATAAATAATGACTATAATAATCTGTGAAAATATAATTAATGATCGTTACCAAAATTGTATTCATTTCATCAGAAAATAAGTACATAGTTTCCTGATGTCAACATTAACCATACATTCACTACATTAAATTAAAATTCATCATCACTCAAGCCTAAATAATTTATAACTTTAATTCTGTTCATCAGGTTTCAACTTGTACTCACATCTGAAGGGTTAGTAAAAAATAAAAGAATGAGTCAAATACTCAGTAAAATATATATAACAAAGACATGTACATTTATACTTAAAATATATTAATCAAAGGAATAGGAATCATATAAAATATGAATGAACTTATGTTTTTCTTTTTTAACTTATTCTTTTCTAAATAAAATATACTGAATCTTATTTATCTTTAGAGATTATGGCTAATAGGTCTTACCAGCTAACAGAACGAATAATCGAGAAAACGGTTGTGTATACTTCCACACAATATAAATCTAGACCCTCTTATTTAGTATTCGGAGGTATGCAGTATACCTATAACCCAGTATGCATGGGCATAAAATTTATGCTGCCAAATGTTCTCCCATGGTAAGGGACAGTCCTCGAATTTATACTGTAATATCCTAAAATATGTCAAAGAATATTACCATCTGAAATAATTTCCTAGTTTGGTTTCTTAATTCCCTTTTCAAAACTTTTTAAGGAATTTCTATACTTGCTCTTAATACTTCTTCTTAATTTTCTCCTCTCCGGAAGAAAAATAATCGTACTTCTTGGTACTTTATAGAGCTTCCATTTAAACTTTTAATAATATCGGAGCATATGAATTGTAAGATGTAATAATTAATAATGAACCGTAAGTCTAAAAAGAAATAAAATGCATATGCTAAAACTTTAGAACCAACATATGGTATATTCGGCCAATTCGGCCGCGATTCGGTAGTTGGTTCAAGGCCGGTTCAAGTTAATTTTTACAGTATAATTTCAGTATAATTACCTGATAATTCACCCGATTCGACTGTCAATTTAAGGTTAATTCAATGGCCGATCGAAAGGGTTGTTAATTTTGCTTTTTACCACTAAAGCTTTTAGCATCAACAACAATATTCTTCCATCTGGTTGTGCTAATTTAAAGGCTAGTTCATGCTGGCTTAGTAGCTGGTCCTATCAGCTGAACTCATCATCAACACTTGATGAATTCTGTTGCCAGTTCAATACTAGTTTAGGGCCGGTTCATACTCAATTTTTACAGCTGAAAAATGTTGGGGTAAGGGAATGCCGATCGGATAAAATCGAGCGGACAAAATGGTATGCACGCAGCGAAAAACCCAAACCCCCCATCAACCGTCAACCACCAATTTAGTAGGAATAAGGAACAATGAATGTACAACTTTTTTAATGTGAAAACCCTTTTAACTAAGGAAAAAACCACAAGATAAATTTCGAACAAGCTTTCACTATGTAAAATCGGTTATAAGAACCCCCGAGACAGAATACTCACAACACATTAGAGATAGAATAAGAAAAATAATTTTTAGAGTAAGGAAACTCTCATTTCCTTTTATCTTTTCATTTTTATTCTCTCATTCCTCTAACTAGTGGTACACTCATTGATTTTATAAGTGTGGTGGCAAACGGTGAACGACGAGAGCTCCCTTCCACACTTTGCTCCATTCCAATCTCCTTCTGCGTTCCACCACTGCTATGCTGCCACTCTTATTCTATATCGTCTGGTGTGCTCTTATAAAGACTCCATCTCCAAATCCTTTCTGTTCACCTAACTGATCTTGCAAATGATTTGTTATACCAACTTTATCTTTTTTTGTAACTTTATTAGTTCTCGTGCTTTCCCATACTACGCATGCTCTGCAGGTCAACCTACTCTACACAGACGGCGCATGCTCTATATAACAGCTACTTGCTCTGCAAAACTTACCAACTATGTAAAGTCAATTGCCCAACACAATCAGCTGCCAGCTTTCTAGATAAGCTATCCTCGGTTATCATCAATGTCCTTAGTTGTCACTAGTATCTTTGATCAACACAACTTTTTGACCATCCAACTTTTATCCATTCCAAAATTTCATTACAGAATTTCACTTCAGAATTCCTCTCCAAGAATTCCATTCCAGCCTATTTTATTCCGGAATGCCCATTTCAAAATTTCATTCCGGAATACCCATTCTAGCCATTTCATTCTGGAATGGATTACCAGCAAATGCCATATCAGAATTCTATACCGACAAATGCCACTCCGGCATTTTTCATTCCGGCAAATGCCATTTCGACATTTGCCATTCCGAAATTTCACTCTGAAATTTACCCCCTTTAGCAAATGGTCTCTCAGAGACTTTCCCACTCTGGCAAATGGTCACTCTGAGATTTGCCAACTTTGGCAAATGGTCATTTGCTGTAACTAGTTTGCACCACTCCAAACTTCACACAATCCCTATGCGATCTTCAAAAACGTGTCTATTTGTTGAATTATCCACAAGGGAGTGACCAAATCCAACAAATTTTTCCACACGACCTTATGGAAAAATCTTTCCCTTTTTTCTGGCAATCGTCATCGCCTGCCTTTTGACAGCTTCCCATTAACTAGGATCCCAACGTCGACCTCCATAAGCCTGAATGATACATTTTTCCGCTCCACTGAACCTGCTATGAGATCCAATATAAGCCAGGGAAGGAATTGATCAAGTAGTAAGAGATGTTGGAGAAAATGAAGAGTTGCACAATTCAGTTGCACTCCCAAGGATCGTAGATGATATTTTCATACCTTGAGGTACAGTTGGAGATTTTGAAGAAGATTAAGTAGAATCAAATGAGTGACACATATCTGATGAAGATTGCAAGAGATTTGGATAGCAAGTCGTGAGCAGATTTTTATTTTCGATCTAACGAGATTCTTTATCTTTAGAATCGGATTTGTGTCGATTAGTGAGGAGTTGAAGGAGGAACTTCTGAATGCAACTCACAGGTCACGGTATACGATTCATCTTAACACGAACATGATGTATCAGGATATGAAGAAAACTTTCTGGTAGCGGCACATGAGAAGGGAGATTATGGTTATGTGGCTAGATGCATCGTGTGTCGGTAAGTGAAAGCAGAGCATAAGAAACCTCCAGGGTTCTTAGGCCTTTTGAGATTTTGGAGAGGATCGGAGAG
Source organism: Nepenthes gracilis (assembly GCA_033239525.1). Taxonomy (NCBI): domain Eukaryota; kingdom Viridiplantae; phylum Streptophyta; class Magnoliopsida; order Caryophyllales; family Nepenthaceae; genus Nepenthes; species Nepenthes gracilis. The sequence goes on from BSYO01000033.1 coordinate 9,007,870, forward strand.
ATGACTTATAGATTAACTTTGCCTACAAATTTGACGGGCTTTCATAATGTTTTTTATTTTTCGATGTTAAGGAAATATATGTATGATCCTTCTAATGTGATCGAATTTGATCCATTGAAGATAGATGAGAATTTATCATTTATAGAGGTCTCTATTCAAATTTTAGATCAAAAAGATCAAGTGTTAAGGAATAATATTATTTTATTGATAAAGGTGCTGTTGAGGAATCATTCGGTCAAGGAGGCTACATGGGAGTGTGAAAATGAAGTCCCGAAGAAGTTTCCTTATCTGTTTGTGGATTGAGGTATATGAAATTTGAGGATAAAAGTTTTTATAAGGTGGGAGGCAGACGTAATACCCCGGACCCCTAGTTGGATAATTTTGATATTAGTTATAATTTTTGGGTTAATTGGATGTGTTTTGAAGTAATTATCCAATGAAAATTTGAAGGATATTTGGATCGATGGTGCGGTGCCTAATGTCAGCATTCGAGACATGCTAAGGCACGCTCGAGTGTCAATTAAGAAGGTCAGGTGCCCAAGCCGTGCGTGAGGCACGCTTAGGCATTGGTTGGGTATGAAAGGCGTGCATGGGTTGGGGTTCGCCATTCACGCGAGGAGAAAGAAAAAGGAGAGGGGGAGCATGGGAGGAAGAGAGAGAAGGTACCATTCGGGTTCTTCGGAATATCCTTTTGTCAGATCTGCTTGGTATAAAGTTAATATAAGTATTCTCTAACCCTATCATTTGTCTGATTTCATATTTGATGAAGTTTTGTTTCTATTTTGAGGTTTTAAATTCATGCATATACTTTTAACTATCCCATTCGTTCCGTTGTACATGCATGATTGTTTTTCTGATTGTTTGAGAGATTTGTTCTTTTTCTATTATTATTTGAGGGTTTTGTAATTTCTTTTAAAAAATTGAGTAAATATCAAATGCTATATATTTTTATATTTGTATATTTGTGTGAAAATAAGTATGAAATCTTGCATGGGTCATACATTTTCACATGCATGTGTTGTGGTTATGGTCACTACCTTTGGATTTGTTATTGGATATTCTAATTAGCTACCGACGGAGAGATATTTGTTATTAAAAATCTCTTTCTACCGGCAGCAAAGACTTAGATTTAGTGACTGGCCATTTTGGATATTTGATTAAAATTTATAATATATTCAGACGTACTAATATTTCTGACAAACTTAAAGACTACAACTAAAGCCGCAGGTAAAAAAAATATAGTGAGCAACTTTATCTATGAGAAATAGAGTATATAGGTGGTCTAGTATATTTGTTTAAATTGTATTTGATTTGACCTAAAGTTATCAAAAATATGCGTAAATCTTCCCCAAGTTAGTCTTTAAATAATCGAAACCGAAATTTAGTACATGCTTTGCATTATAGCATGGATTTGTATTCGAATTTTGATTTGGATTTTGGATACGCCGATTTTGCCTACAGATGGGTTTTGGTACGTCTCATGTATTTAATTTTGATTATATATTTTAATCCGAATTTTAGATTATCTACCTACGGTAGTACTGTAGTTTTTGCGCACATAATTAGATCATCTGGCTATTAGATTCTTTTTACATCACGATTTGATCTGACATTGGATTGGATATTGGATTGAACTTTTGATTTGATATTCTGATCACTTTTTATATACAATATATATATGTCTTGAGAGGATTGTTTTCTGATTGAATATTTATTTTAGATTTGATATATGATTTGAGTACGAGAATACATTAGTTTTGTTATTGGATTCTATTTTGGATTTAATGATGGGATTTTCACATTGGTAATTTAGATTTATATATGTCATCTGATTTGACATTTATTCTTAGACCATCCCTCTAATTTATTTGGACACTTGTTTTTTCATGTATGATTCTTATTGAGTTTCAAGCTTGTGTTTTGTGCTTTATCCCTTCATAATAGAAGGTTTAGATTCATTACAGAGCAGGATGAGATGCGGCGCGGTATTATATTTCTGGTGTGTATTATATCTGTTTACATATAGATGGATTTCGTTTGTACTGTTTTTGAATTTGGGAGTTGGCCGAATGTAGGCCCTTGGACTGTATATTGAATATGTATGAATTTATTTAATTGTATGGATGAATCGTTGTTGTCTTTTGGATATTTTTCCTTATGACTGTTTGGAGCAAGTCATATTTGTGTTATCCGGACGGTTATCCGATAAAATCTTGTACGAGTTATATTTAGGTCTTGTGCGAGTTATGTTTAGGTCTTATGTATGTTCGGATTGTCACATCCAATTTGGTATTAAATTATTTGTCATTTGAAATTTAATTGTTTAATTGTTTCACTTGCCTGGTCCGAGTTCATGACACAAAGCCTGCATGCTCTCATTGTAGAATGTCTTATGGAGGAAGGCCATGTTATAAGATCTTGGGTATATGCTTTAACCGCGTCCAATCCGGCCATATGATCAATGATTGCCCTTATCCTTTAAGACATATGGCGAAGAAGCCAAGTGTTTAGGGAAGCATTTTTGCTGTGATGACCTAAGATGCGGATGCATCCACATGGTAGTTGAAGGCAAACTTACAATTGTTGAAATTTCAACTCATGTACTTTTGTGAAATGGACTAGAGAAACCCCGATCACAACTCATTTCGACCCTTTTATAAATTATGGAATAAAATATACATGGATATATAATACACGTAAAATAGATTCAAATTTTGATGAATCAAACAATAGAGAGCATATAACATATAAGCACAATAATCAACAATAATCAAGACCAAATTTTGATGATGAAGGAAAACCTTGACAATCACAGTTATCGAGTAAAACCCTTCAAGTTTCAATGGTCAGTAAAAATAAGACAATAAAAAGGTCAACATATAGACCAGGTGGTATAGACGCACTAATTTAGCCAACTTACTCCTATCTTGTGACCCCTACTAAGGAACTCCTTTGATTTGCCTTTGACAAAGAAATCAGGCATTTTTCGATCTTGTTGTCAATCTTCCTTTATGAGCTGTTGAATCTCCATACACTATTGGATTCTAATTTTTATGCCACCCACATCTCTTACGGAGGTATATAGGTAGGAAGATGTGTGAACGATGAAGTAGATAGAGTGAGAAAACCTTAGAATTGAAGCTCAATAATTAATGATAAGTTTTTTCCAATGAGAACACTTTACAAGCTTAAAAGTGAGAGCATTTTCACTGAGTAGCTATCTGAATATTGTTTAAAAACTTCTTTCACAAAGAGAAGACGGTGACTATTTATAAAGTGGCTAAAAAATTAAGTAAAAAAAATGTAACCATTTAGAAATGTGCTCTCAGGTTGGCATAGGGTTCGCACCTCAGTGCTCAAGAGCAGATCGGGTGCACCTTGAGCATGCCTATTCATAAAAGGGCACTTCAGGCACACCTCGTGCATGCCTCAAGCATGCTTAAAAATCTCGCAAAAATAATAAACCAATGAACGATCAAACTTGATCACAGAATATGCCAACACATAATATGCTTAAAAAATTTTTCTTTAGTAATTCCATGACAAAATTCAATTAAAATAATAAACCAAAATACAAGATAATTACGGGTTCAAATACCACTAAGATAGAACCCGTGTATATAAATATTTACTCCTAATAGACAACTGATACAATAAACAAAACTCAAAGGAGATGCAAAAATGTGTTGTTCCTATGCAAACAAGGTTAGTACAAAAATAAATAATACAAAAATAAAGCAGTAAATCAATAAATTAGTACGGGTACAAAATATATCAAAGAGATCAATATAGCAGCTACAGCGCATGCCCAAGCAAAAAATAAATATGACAAAGACTTCGCCCAAAGATATAGCGAAGCTCTCCCTAAGATAAACCTCACCTTAACAAAAAGATAATCCTCCCCTTAAGGAAGATCAGACAAGCTCCCCCTAAGATAATTATTCCTCCTTTTTGTCACAAATGACCAAAGGGAGGGCATCAATCAGTGTTAAAAGAATCACGGTGAGACGGCCATGCAGCAAATAGATGGGCAAGTTGCTCCTCCTATGTAGCAAGATTGGTGTCAAGGCGCTAAAAGTTCACGACCATGTAGGTCTTTTGTTGCGCATAAGAACAAACAACCACTCCTGAGAGGAAAATAAATGCTCAAACCGATCAAAAATTCTTGAGACCTACTCAAAGATTAGTGAAAAGGAAAAGATAAAGGATAGCGGAGGATCAAATGGGCTAGGACAAGATGGGCCACCCTTGGCTGACAAAGAAGGATCCTCCAGAAGAGGATCATTAGGAGTTGGGGAGTATCAGCGAGTGCGGGCTCGGTTTTGTTCAACAATTGTGCGAGTAATGGGCCGGCCAACCCGCATAAGAGGAAGATTTATAACTGTATGCCTAAACCCGTAATTAGATATTGGATGAGGCAACTATGGGGAAGGTTGTCATCCTTCTTGGACACAAAAATATTAATAAGATGAGAACATAAGTGGGATGAAAGATCAATAGACCATCAACATAGGATAGTACAAAGGAACAAAGTCTTATCTTGAGGGATAGAGGAGAAGTGTGTGATTGAAAAAATATTAGTCAATACAATCCAGCATACAACCATCCTCCGAGGTATGAGAAGTTTAGTTTTGAAGGATCTGTCATGCCACTCCATTGGAGAGCTGTGGAGAAAAGAGGCTACCTCATCAAGATGTGGCATGGTATTATACTTATATGGGTAATCTAGATGGGAAACATGAGGAATACTGAGAGTACGAGGATCATCTCTAAGGTAATTCAAAGGGTACGCCCCCTTATAAAGGTAGTAAAGGAACGCATCGCTAGGTCAAAATCATAGATGTTTAAATACAACCCTTGAATTAAGAGTTGTGCAGGAGGAACAAGATTGACCAGAACCAGCTCCCAATGCCGGTCAGTAAATAGAGAGGACATAGAAGGTCTGAGGGATGTGAGGTCAACTTCTTGTTCAATGGTAAGTTGCCTATGAAATTTGCGGTTTTGAAATAATTTCTTAGCGGCGGCATTAACAAAACGGTTAGGTGTTGAGGGCCCGCTCACTTAGGAACGCTTACTAATAGACTTTTTGGTGAGGGACTTCCGAGGAGTAGAATTCTGTACAGAAAAATAGAGAGAGTGATACTGATCAATGCAAATCCAATATAGGCCTAAAAACTACACACGAGGAGTAGATTGGACAGCAGGGAACCTAAAAATTTGTATGGGTCCCACATCGAACCACCTAAAGCCCACTCACCACCAGGGGGGATAGGGGCAAAAAACTGATAAATTGATACTAGAAGGTCATAGATTGCGAGTTGGGGATCCCAAAAAAATGGGTATATACTATGTGTGACACCCAAAACCCACGACTAGACAAGGGTAGATCTACGTAAATGGGATATGACAAACTACAAATCAGTACTAAATATGCACACAACATGAAGAAATCTAGCAAATGATGTGAATAAAAAGGGTGTTTATGGTGGAGAAGGTAAACCACCATTAATGACAAAAAGTAGCTTAAGAACAAAGGAGGGAGAGAAATACCTTGAATGTGCCCACAATATGCAAGACAATGAGTAGATCTGGAGGATTTTGAGGTTTGTGGAGGTAGAGAGAGAATCAGAGAAGAGAGAGGAATGATAGACGAATGTGGTGTGGAGAAGAGAGAGGTAATAGCGCTCAAGCTCTGCTTGAAAATAAAGCCTTAGCGTCGCAGTACTCGAGTGCACCTCAGGCGTGTGTCAGGTGTGCCTAATACCTGATGAATCGGTTTTCAGCACTCGAGCGCCAATCAAGCACCTGCTCGGTTCAATGAACAATGTATTTTTTATAAAAATAAAATATCATGAATTATAATACAAACAATGTTGTTCGCTGATATCTTAGATCACTCTTCTTGATTCATATTTTCTTTTCAAATTTAATTGTTTTGCATAAATTCAACACTTGATCATTTAGTAGTTTGACATGATTGATGAGTATCTCCATCTTAGGACTTTGATTAAAATTGTTTCAAAAATTCATTGCTAAATAGTGGGGGTGAATTTGTCCAATATTTTCACAACCATGACATGTTGGGACAAATTTAGTAGTAGCATAAGATTTGTTTCTTTGCTTCCTAGTTTGATTAAAGCTAAGATTCCTTTTACTATTTGTGGATGGAATATTTTGTGCATTAGTATGAATCTTTATAAAGCCTCTTAACCTTTGATCAATGGAGGTGTATGACGTGATACTTTGTCTTAGAATGGAAGTAGTTGAGATAAAGACAATTTTTGAGTTAATATTAGCATTCAAGGCATTAGCAAAATATCCTAACCCCATTTTGTTTCTGCCAACTTTTTCAAACTAAGCATACAGTCCAATTGCTTGAATCCACTTGAAAATTGTTTCAAATCATTTTGAGTACTTTCAAGATCTAATTTAAGGGTCTTGATTTTTGTTTTTTTTTTTATAAAAGAGTTCAATTTCTCATGTTCTTGAATTTTTGTGTCTAGCTCGATTCTAAGATTGAATTTTTTTCATTTTAACTTCTACCAATTTATACTTTAGGGATATATTAGTTTTCTTGATCTTTAGACATTCCTTAAATAATTTATCATACGCGTTCTAAAAGTCATAAAACTGAGCTTCTAACACATTCTCAGAGTCATTTGTTTGATCCATATTTTCTTTTAAATTCTCATTATTTCTACATACAGAGGTTATAAAGGCCATATAGTTTGCTCGTATTCTTCAATACATATTTCATTATCTTTTTCTTTATTATTGCTCAAGGTAGTATTAGCTTTTATAGTTAGACTTTGTTGATGTTTAAAATTTTGGTATTCAATTCTAATATATCCAAAGCCTTGACATTTATGACATTGCACCCCATGGGTGGTTTTCAATTTTGCATCTTTATTTTCCTTTTTATCTTTCTTTCCATGATTATGTGTGGTGTCATTTTTTTTAGAAATTTATTTATTACTTTTATTCTTGATGAATTTTTTTTAAAGTTTTTAACAAATAAAGCAAAATCCTCATCACTAACTGAGTCCTAATCGAAATTATGGTCTCTCTCTTCCGTAACAGATTTAAGGGCAATGGATTTGGTCTTATTTGACCGTGAGAGGTGCGTGTTTATATGTTTGACAAGATCCAACAAGTTCCTTAATTTTTAATTTGTCAATATCTTTACTTTCTTAAATTAGAGTAACTTTGAGTATAAATCATTCAAGGAGTAATCTTAAGGCTTTTTAGACAATTCTATTCTTAGGAATTCATTCACCTAAATTTAACATGGAGTTGACTATGTCGTTTAATATAGTATAAAATTTATCAAAGGTCTTATCATCCTTCATCCTGATTTCCTTAAATCTAGCAATAGGTATTTACAGTTTTGAATTCTTTACTAATTTCGTTTATTTATGTGTAATTTTAAGAATATCCCATACATCTTTAGAAGTCACGTATATCGAGATGTGTTTAAACTCTTCAGAAGATACAACCATAAAAATAGTATATAATCCCTTACTATTCTAATTATAGGCTTCAAATTCTTTTTTTGACTAAAAAGATAAAACTTTAGGTTCATCGCCCATAGTACATCTAGGTGGTGTTCACTAAAATTGAGTTCTGGCCCATACACATTTATCCATGGATTTGAGGAAGGTTCTCATGCGCACCTTCAAAGTAGGGAGGAATGGATAGAGAGTAACTCATATACAACTAGATCGGGGTCGTGAATTAGGGTGAGTCTTTGATACAAATTGAAGTGGACTAGGGAGACCCTAGTAACAACTCGTTTCGTCCCTTTTACAAATTACAATCTAAAAAAGAATACGAATTTGTAATATACGTAAAATATGTTCAGATTTAGATGAATCAAACGGTAAACAAAATATAACGTATAGGGACAATAATTAACAAATATCAAGACCAAATCTTGGTGACGAAGAAAAATCTCGATAGCCACAGTTATTGAGTTCCCCATTCGAACTTTTATGGCCAGTGAAAAGAATGACTAAGAAAGTTAACTTACAAATTGGGTCGTACTGATGCACTAATTTAGCCGGTTTACTTCTATATTGTGATCTCTACGATAGAACTCCTTGAATTTACCCATATCAACGGAATTGGATACCCTCTGATCTTCTTGTCAATTTTTCTTGATGAGCCATCTAATCTTTGTATACCACTAGATCCCAATTTTTACACCACCCACATCTCTTATGAAGGTATACAGGCAGGAAAAGGTATGAAAGATGAAGTAGATGGAGTGAGAAAGCTTTAGAATTGAAACTTAGTAATCGAGGATAAGTTTTCTCAAATGGGAGCACTTTATAAGTTTAAAAGTGAGAGCTTTTTCACTAGCGGCCATCAGAATATTTTTCAAGAAATTCTTCCATAAAGAGAAGAAAGTGACTATTTATAAAGAGGCTAAAAAATTAGGTTAAAAAATGTAACTATTTAGAAATGAGCACTTTGGCGCTCGTGCACCTTGACGCGTGCCCAGGCTAGCACAGGGTTCGTACCTTATTGCTCAAACACGGATTGGGTGCACCTCAAGTGTGCCTAGCCATAAAAGGGCACTTTGGGCACGCTTTGGGCATGCCCCGAGCGCACTCATTTGTAAAAGGGCACTTGAGCGCACTTTGAGTATGTATCGAGCACAAACCTATGGAAAATGGTGCTCAAGTGTGGGTTAGGTATTAGGTAGGTGTGGATATTGAGAGTTGCGTACCGACGAGTATCAGGCATGAATTTGACATTGATCTTCAGGACACTGGAATAAATGTCAACGAATGACTAGATATGGTCACAAAATATACCAGCACATAATATGCCTAACATTTTGGATTCAGAATCAACGCATTCATTTGTATCTCCTAAATTTGTCTATTATTTGTTATCATTATCGAGGATTATGGATTTTTTTTTATTAGTATTTTCAACACCTAAGGGATACTCCTTAGTGAATGATATTGTGTATCCTGAGTGTATTATTTGAGTTAATGAATTAGAGTTAGTAATAGATTTGATTTTGTAGGACATGTATAATTTTGATATAATCTTATGCATAAATTGGTTAGCTAATTATCATACTAGCATAGATTATTTTAATAAGAGGGTATATTTTTTGATTTTAGGATGTGAACCATTTTATTTTTAAAGAGTAATACAAAAATAATCCCCATAAATTATTTTGGCGTTACATGCTTATTATTTGATGAAGAGTGGATGCCAAGCCTATTTTATTTATGCGATTACTATTGTGAGTCATAGTGTTCTAATAAGGGGTATACTGGTGGTATAAGAATTTGAGGATGTTTTTTAAAAGATCTTATAGGATGACCGCTGAACCAAGAGATTGAATTTGAAATTAAAACCATGCCTGGAGCAGGGCCTATTTTAAAGACTCCTTATAAAATGGCACCATCAGAGTTTAAAAAATTGAAGAAGTAATTGCAATAGCTGTTGCGGAAGGATTTCATTCGACCAAGTATGTCTTCTTAGGGTGCCCTAGTGTTGTTTATTAAGATGAAGGATGGGTCTATGTGGCTATATATAGACTACCGAGAGGTAATTAAGATCGCTATTAAAAATAAGTATCCGTTGTCAAGAATTGATACTTTGTTTGACCAATTGTAAGAGATCCAAGTATTTTCTAAGATTGATTTTTATTCGAGTTATCATCAATTGAGAATTAAGAAAGAAGACGTGGTGAAAATAGCTTTCCAAACGAGGTATGAGTAATATGAGTTTTTTATTATACTTTTTTGGTTGATTAACACCCCTATAGGTTCTATAGATTTAATAAATCGAGTATGCCCTAGCACTTGTGTCGCGACATCCACGTAAATTCCCTCCTCTTGTGTATGCTTAAATAGATCTATAATGCAGATAAGAAAATATATGATGCCACCTAGATATGACATATAAGTTTTTTTTAATTATAATATAGGTTTTTATACAAGTTTGTTTATTTAATTTTAATTTACTTACTTACCAAAAAAAGACATGTAAGTTTTTATAGTTTATTAAAATATTGTATTTTTATGGTAAGTAAATATTATATTGTTAATTTATGAGTAATAGTTGTATTTTAAATTGTAAAATTAATTGTCAAATATATATTAATATGTCTCCAGATCTGGGTCATCGTACAAATTAGGAAACTACTTGATCTTATCTAGTTAGTCGAATTAAATTATGCTCGATTAGGAATAGCATTCGAAGAGTGTGCTCTTTAGTAAAGGCGGCTTTGGGATGGTTGCACTCATCGGAGGAGTGACTTTTGCGGACTCCAATGTATATTAACATTTGAGTAAGTGGAGAATGTTTTGAATGTAAGGATTACTTGGCTCAATTGGGGATTTGAGTTTTGAACCTCTCCCTCATAGAGGAATGGGTATATTTATAGAGCGAGCACCGATTTAGCCATCCTTAGGCCTCACGGTGGTGATAGTTGTCTACGTGGATTTGTTGAACTATACCAACGATCACGAAGAGCGATTATGGTAGCCGCTACCATTCAAAAATCTTTGCTTCACTGTCAGAGCGATCATTGGGGCACTATATGATAATTACCTTCTGAGAAGATTTGTTGAGTCACAACTGTCATCCTGAGAGTAATGTGCAATTGTGAGGGCGTAATCACTGAGCTGTGTTATGGTAAGTGCTACCTGCAATTATACGTTGAGTTGTAAATGTTGTCGGCTATTGAGTTGGAGGGACGACCGTTGGGGTGGCACATCATATAGCCTTAATTGCCCGTTTTCTTATGGGAAATTCCAAGTCAACTAGTTTCACCCAACCGCATTGCCCTTTGATCTTGGGCTAGGGAAGTGTCCTGCTGGGCTTTGTCTCCTGGGCCTTTCTTCCTCCAATGGGTTGAGTTCTTCGGCTGGCCTATGGGTCATTGTATCCATCACTAGCCCCCATGCTGAGAGATTAGAATTTTTAACTCCTGACATATTCATTGATGGGACGCTAGCTATAGGCCTGCACGAGCGTTCCTTCCCCAAGCCACCTACTGATTTGTTGTTTAGTTGGTCGGGATTATGCTGTTATGGGTAATCTATCACATTGATTGCCTGATGATCTTCTTCTCAGCTATAAATGGAGGGGACCTCTGTGCCTTGTATCACGAATTGTCTTTACTAGCCAAGCGGTGTGAAAATTTGGAGCTGGTATGGAACCTACACTTCCACAAGCCGGGATCGAACGAAGTTTTTCTTCAATGTTCAAAGGCAAAATCTGAGGATGTACTCGAAGTCTGCCTTGGTTACCCTATTTTATGTGGGAAGCTGCCTTAGTTTCCCTCTTTTTATGTTTGTCTTAAAACTGGACCCACTATTTCTATGTGAAATCCTTGGTTTCAGGTTTTGGCTCTCTATTCCACTCCTCGGCACTAGATGGTTACCTTTGCAGCATTGCTTTTGACTTTGGGAAGGTAGAGGGTTTCTTCTCTTGCCTGCCTTGAATGTGCTATTCTAATAGTTGAGATTCCATTCTAGGGGCAAGTCTTTTTTGTTTTTCATTTTCTTGCTCCGGCCACCCAAAGTGGGATGTGCTAAGTGTTGAGACTTTTGTTAGTGGTTGAGACTTTTCTTCCAATGCCCGCCCTCTGGTCGGGTGGGCTTCCCATAGGGAGCACCCTTCCTCATGTGTGTGTCCTCGGGTTGATTGTAGTAGGGTTTCTACTCCATATATATTTTTTTGTTCTGAAGTGTACGTCCCTGTTGCAAGTTTTGTTGTACGTCATAAAAGAAAATAATAGATAGAACTACTGAGCATTTGTTGCCTTCATGTTGCATGGCTCAAATATTCTTATATGATATGAATAGTTGAAGCATTTGAATGTTGCTTTCTATTGTGTGATTTTTGACAGTTTGATAACTTGGACCTCTAACACTCGGTCTTCTGACAATCTAACTAGGAATAATGTGTCTTGAATGCATGGTTAGGATGTGAACCAACTAGTCATGTCTTGAGTTTTTCAGGGTTGCACATCTCCGGTTCATTGTCTCATTGCAAAGGTGGTATGTCAGGGCATTATTACCTGTGCTGCACCGTTGATTCATAGATCTAGGCCTCTCGATCATTAGGCTGTCAGCATGCTGTGCGGGGAGGTGAAACAACAATCATCATAAATGACTCGACAAACTAATGTGTTGTGGAACTCTACAGTATAAGCATTTGGCGCGGTCATCATGGAGACGCTTCTTCAATATCCTTAAACAATGCCTCTCCTGGGTTAGAGCATTGGCTATTTAAATTCTCGGCCTTCGTCGCTTCTTGCATTTCTCTTCTTGATTCGAATTGCTCTACCCTACTTCACCTTTCTTGCTTTCCATGGCTTTCATGGGTGTCAACGCAATCCCTTCTGCTCTCATTGCCCATGATGTAGGATCCTTGTATGCTCGATACAATATTCCAAGTACGATCTTGTACATGTTGCTTGTCATGATAACCAGGTTTCTTGTCCGCCGCATGGGTTCGTAACTATCTATGAGGCCCACATGAATGGAGGCCTTTGTATCCCTTTTACTCAGGAGCTGTACGAGATCCTGGTATTTTTAGATGTTCCGGTAGAGTGCCTTCATCTTAATGCTGTCCGATACGTGGTTTCTTTGTGCGTCTTCTTTCGCCAACATGGGCATTCCTTGGATGCTTTGACCTGAAGGCGATCTTCCGATTCAATTAGGTGGCAAACTGGATTTCATTCACCCCTAGACAATATGAATAAGCAAGGGGAATCCAGACTCAATAAAGGGATAGAAGGACCGATTTTTTAATTTGTTGGTCCTTTTCGACTAGATCTCTTCCAATAAATGGGGTAAAGTTGAGGCCACCTATGCTGGAGATATCTTGGATTGGGAAGAAACTTTGATGAAGCCACTGACGAATCTAGTGGAGAGGCATTTTGACTCCTTCGATTGAAAGGACTATTGGCTATCTGCAAGGGCACTGGCATGGGCTAAGTGGGAGTTCCAGGCAAAAGGGGTGAATGTCATGGCTTGGCTGCTACACAAACCCAAGGGGAAACTGGGGACTTTGTACGTCTGAGATTCTCTTGAGAGGGTGGCTAGTCTGGCAGCGTCGTCTCATTCCTCCTCCTCTGACTCAAACTTGGTCATTGCGGAGATGGTGTGGAATGCTGGCAAGTCATCAAGGAGGCCGAGCTTCATCCATCTTCCTCGGTTCACCAAGCTCTTGAGGAGGCAGCTGGGTCTACCAAGGGGGTTGAGCCCCCTGTTCCCTCTTCTGTGAGAATAAGTGACCTCAAGATTAGCAGGCTAGGCGAGCCAATCAGTGCTCTAATGTTAACCCAATATGGGGTCCCTATTGTTGTCGCTTTGTCACCTGAAGAGCCTGCACCAAACCCTTCTACTGTTTTTATTGAGGAGGATCCTAGCAGTGATCAAGTGGCCAAGGCTCCTGTAGAGAATAATGCAGAGGTGATGGTAGCTAATGAGGTGCCTTGCTCAGAGGCTCTAGGGCCCGAAGTTTCGTAGGTTTTAAATGTTCCTCCTTCACCTCCAAGCTCTAGGGTGCCCCCGGCGGTCATACAGTGCCTCTGTTGGGTTGGAGGACTCCGCCTGCTGCTTCGCTCGAGGCTCTGTCGAGTCCTTCACCCCCAGAGGAGTAGCCTTTCATTGAGGTACGAGTTATGTAGCTTTTTAAATTGTACCTGTTGTTGTCCTTGTCTGACCGCTTGATCTTTTTCTTGCAGTCATAGGAGTCATAGGAGGTGCTACGCTTGATGGAGACTTGCTTGTGTCAGCAGGAGGCGATGATACACCAGTGGGATGCTATGGTTCCTTAGCAAGATGTTGAGATCTCTCGCTTGGCTTAGATGTGTGTCGATCAGGTTGTGCTCAAAGAGATGGAGGGCTGAGCGAATGCTGCTATTGCTGAGGATCAACAGAGTCAAGAGCAGGTTGCTAGCCTCGACCTTGAGTTATCCCAAGTCCTGGATGAGATCCCAAGAGCTCACAAAGGAAAAATTTCGGACTCTAGATCAAATTGTCTCACTCAAGGATGCGCTTCAGGGGGGCTGAACAACAACTTGCTAATCTCTAGAGTGAGTGTGCCTGGCTTGAGGGAGAGTTGAGGACCCAATTTAGTCTAGAGAAAGTTGACCGAGTACTAAATGATAGATTCTAGGACGACATTCATCTCTGCATGCGGATCGGGTCCTTAGTAGTTTCAGACTTTCATGTTGGTTTCTTCGATTGGAGGAATATCGGTGCTCGACGTCAATCCAACTTGGTGGATTTTCTAAAGAGAGGGGAGCCTTCCCAGCCTTAGGATAGTCGTTTGTTCGAGCCATAGGTATAGGCAGTATTTTGTATCTTTTGAGGCAAATGGACGCTCCTTAATGTATATTTTGATTCTTTAATAAACCAGATAGACTATTTTGATCATTATTGTTAATGTTTCTTTGTTTATGCTGAGTACTTTTATTTAGCATTTTTTTATTTGTTAGCTAAACATTATTGCTTCGTTGCAGGGTTTGGTTCAGACGTATTTGTCTGGGTGTGCTCATTCGCACAAGAGGAAGTTATAACATTTTGATTTTATGGGGTGGTTCTCTTTCCTATGGGAGGACGTCATAACACGTTTGTTGGTGAGCCTCACTGTGGCCGACTCGACATGGTTTCCATAGTCGCCGGGCTTTGGTGAAGTTTAGGCTGTCGTCCCCACGAAATATTAATGCTCGGTCTTGTTAACGGATAGTGTCACTTTTGTACGTCTAGTCCTAATTTGTTGACCATCGTTGACCAATGGTGCTCTCTCTTTCGTGTGGATGTCATCACACGTAAGATGGTAATACCCCTTAAGGTTTTTTGTGCCCACTTTGATGTGATGGTCCGATTTTCATCCGCAAGCCCCCCTGGGCCACAATGACTGACCTTATGTTGGTCACTTGATTATTTGAACCGAAGTTTTGGATTCGACCTCATTTGAATCATTCAAGAGCTTGACTGAGGTTTTTGACCGGGTTGTCACTAGTTGTGTTGCAGGTGAAGGCATTCACCCGACTTAGGGACAGCTTAGGTCATTTGATTTTATACAATGGCATGCAAATATTCATATGAACTATAAATTAAATAGACAGTTGTTTTATTAATTAAAATGTGATACATTGTACAAGCAACCTGCATGATGTATATTGGACTTAACTATGTTCTGTAAGGGATCATTGGTAATACTCTTTAAGGCGGATGTCATTCTATATCCTTCGGACTAATTTGCTATTTTCGATACGTAGCTTGTATGCACTACTCTAGAGAATGGCTGAGAGGGGAATCGTCCCTCTCAATTCGGGGAAAGTTTGTTTCTATTAGCATTCTTGCCTCTATACTTCGTAGAACTAAGTCCCCCACCTCAAACTGACGTGATTTCATTTTCTTATTATAGTACAGAGTGATCCGTTGCTGGTAGGCTATAGTGTGCAATCTAGCTGCATCTTTGGCTTCTTCGAGCAAGTCAAGATACTCTCTGAGTTGTCAAAAACTATTGAGTGAGTTGATGTTTTTGACCCTGAGGCTGGGCAGTCCAATCTCTATCGGGATGACTGCTTTAGTCTCGTAACACAAGCTGAAAGACGTCTCGCAAGTAGTTTCCCTTAACGTTGTTTGTATGACCATAGCACGGAAGGAAGCTTGTTTGGTCAAGAACCCCTAGTGTCTTCTAACTTCATTTTCAGCCATGTAACGATATTCACTTTATTACTTTTACTTGCCTATTCACTTGTAGATAGGCAATAAAAGTATAAACCAGCTTTATTTCTAAACTCGAGTAGTACTTGATGAAGTGTTGCCGGTAAATTGGATTTCATTATCAATGATTATGACCTCGAAAATCCCAAACCTGCATATAATGCTCCGCCGAATGAACTTGGTGGCATTCTACTCCATGATCTGTTCCAATGGGGTAGCTTCCATCTATTTCTTGAAGTAGTCGATGCCAACTATGACAAATTTTTCCTGCCTAGAAGCAATGGGCAATGGATCCAATATGTCGAGCTCTTACTATGCGAACGACCATGGTTACTATATGACCTGTAGTTCCATGTGCAACTAATGAGGAATTTTGCCGTGGATTTGATAGTTCTCACATTTCTTCAAGAACTCTATGACATCTCACTTCGTTGTCGGCCAGTAGTAGCCTTACTAGATGACTTTAAATGCCAAGTTTTTACCTTCGATGTGTGACCCACAGATTCCGAGGTAACTTGCTTAGTGCATAGTTTACTTCTTCTGGCGTGAGACATCACATGTAGGGGGTGGAGTACCCTCACCAGTATAGTTTTTCATCCATGATGACGTACCAACCTATTGTCTTTTTAGTGTGTGTGGCTTCCTTTGGACTTTCTAGTAGAAGGTCGTCGGTGAGGTTCCTTCTGTACGGGGTCATCCAGTTTATTGTTAGAGATTTGTAACACCTCTCACTCTAGCTCCTCTATGCTCGGGGAGGCAAGAACTTCTGACAAGTCTCGGGCATGTTGCTCAGGATTATTGGTTGCCATCACTTTCACCAATTGATTGGCCTTCCAATTGTCTTCCCTCAAGATGTGAGTTATTTCGACCTAGTTGAATGTCTGGGTCAATCCTTTCACTCTAGTGAGGTATTTCATGAGCAAAGGGTTAGACATATCAAAATCCCTAAAGACTTGGTTGATGATTAACTCCGAGTCACTATAGATGATCAGATTCTTCGCCGAGCATTCATTTGCCAACCTAAGTCTGGCTAGTGACACTTTGTACTTGGCGATGTTGTGGGTGGCTAGAAACTCGAGGTCATCAGGTATTTCATTTCCGACCTGACTGGAGTCCTCAAGACCACGCCTGCTCTACTTCCTGACTAAATTGATAATTCGTCTATATGTAATATCCAAATTGGAGCTTCTCCTTCCTAGCTAGCGCCTTTGTTTGGATGGAGGGCATTTGGAATTAGAGTTGTTATTTTGACTATGAAATCTGTGATGGTCGACCTTTTTTAGCCCAGCCCTGGTCGAAATTCTACGTCAAACTCTCCCAACTCGATGGCCCATTTAACTAGCCGTTTGGACGTGTTGGGTCTATCTAGGATCCCTTTTAGTGGCTAGTTTGTTTAGATGACAATTTCGTGCCCCTAGAACTACGATCATAACTTTCGGACTGAATAGACAAGCGTTAGAGTAGTCCTTTTGGTGTGCAAGTAACGAGTTTCGATATTTGTCAGGACTTTGCTGACGTAGTAAACCAATTATTGCATCTCAAGCTTCTTCCTGATTAGGATTGAACTTAGTGTTGTATTCGAAACGGCCAAGTATAAGTATAATTCTTTACCGTCTTGTGGTGACACAAGGAGAGAAGGGTTGGTAAGGTATTCCTTTAGCTTTTTGAAGGCCGTTTGGCAGTTGATGGTCCACTGGGAGCCACTTGCCTTCATTCCTCTTAAGACCTTGAAAAAGGAAAGATACTTTTTGATTGATTTCACCAGAAATCGGGAGAGTGTTACAAGTATCTTGGTGAGCCTTTGGACCTTCTTCATAATTTGAGGCAGGTTCACGTTCACGATGGTTTTCATTTTCTTGGGGTTTACTTTGATTCCTCATTTAGAGATGATAAAGACCAAGAACTTCCCAACAGATACTTCAAATGCACACTTGGTTGGATTCAATTTTATCTGGTGTACACAGAATACTTTGAAAGCCTTCCTGAGGTCGCAAATATGGTTGTTAGTCATTTTGCTTTGGACGAGGATATCGTCCACATATACCTTTATATTCCGACCGATCTGAACCTTGAATATTTTGTTTATGAGCCGCTGATACATAACTCTTGCATTTTGTACTTCAAAGGATATAGCTTTGTAACAGTACGTTCCCTAATCCGTCATGAATGGAGTGTGTTCTTTATCTTCTGGACTCGTTCAAATTTAGTTATAGTCTAAATAAGCATCCATGAAGTTAAGTAACTATTCGAATGTGGAGTCACCTAGTTGGTTAATCTTTGATAGTGGGAAACTGTCATTTAGATATGCCAAATTCACATCAGTAAAGTCGATACACAATCACCATTTTCTACTACTCTTCTTGACGAGGACCACGTTTGATAGTCATTTCGGGTACTGGATCTCTCTTATAAAGCCTACGTCAAGTAGCTTCTTTACTTTCTTGCATATGACAATTAATTTTTTTGATGGAGTGGTTTCTCTGCTTTTACTGAAAGGTTTGTGACCGGGATTGCGGTTAACATGTAGACTATTACTCCGATCGGTATCCTTGACATGTCGGCAGGTGTCCATGTAAAGATATTAGAGTTTTGTCAGAGGAAAATTATTAGTTGGTCACACAGTCGACTTGTTAGTGAGCTCCCGATTTGTATATATTTTTCAGGCTCATATGAGTTCAGAAGGATTTGATTAGTCGACTCAACAAACTGTGCCTGTTACAGGGTTGCTTTGTCCAGGAGGTTGAAATCTTTAGCCTACTATTCGGGAGTTGCCTGGGTGACTTGAGACAAATAATACATTCGGATGTTCACGCAATCCTTTTGGCGTTAAGGAAGGTTCTCAACGTTGAGTGGTTTGAAGAGATGTGTTGGACCAGGCAGCTAGGGGCCCTCCTTGGCTAGGTGTTGCACGAGGCTTCTGCCTGAGTTGGGGGGGCCTTCGGTCATCATGGAAGCAACGCAGATTTCACCGCTCTGGACTTTCATCCCACACTTTGTAGCTCTGTCGGCCCTCCTACATCGTCTGGGCCCTATCGTTTGTAGCTACCTAGGCCTTAAGATCGTCATACCGTTAGGTCTTCTCGTGGGGTGTCTCTTCCATCGATTTCCTCTCTTAGAAATCAAAGCCTAGGAGATAAAGGAGGGAGTTCTCAGTTATTGACCATCTAGGTGGGTGCATAAGGTTTGGAGCAGTTTGGACAAGGTGTCCATCTGGGTAGTGAGTGTCCGCACGTCAGGGGTCGACCGTTCGTCCCTAGGGCAACCTATGGAAGGGTTGTTGCCATAGGAGACGACGTCTCTAGCCGATGGGCTGGCTTGTACCCTAGTGTTGGCCATGCTTGCTTGCTTTGGTCAGCTTTTCGCTGACGCTTCCTAAAGATGGCATCAATGAGACATCTTTGAATCTGAATTGTCATACAAATTAAAAAACCACTTGATCTTGTTGAGTAGATTAAATTGAAATGTGTTCGGTTTTCGTCTCTGAAAATTTGGATCTTACATATCATAAAAAATAAATAAGAGGTCAGAGGATGGTAGGACTCGTTCATCATTATATTTTCCGACACTCAAATTAGAAATCTTTATTTGCTGGAGAGAAAGATGGAGGAATGTATAACGCATGAATACAAGCGTGAAAAGGGAGATTTGTGCGTGTTATGGAGGACTTGGCTCCGATAGGTACATTTGGTTAGGAACGACTTTTGAAGGGTGCGCTCTTTAGGGAAATCGGCTTTGGGATGGTTACACTTTGTCAGAGGAGTGACTTTTTATAATCCTAGTGTGTATTAACGCCTTAGTGAGAGGAGAATGTTTTGAATCTAAAGATTACTTGGTTGCTCAATGGGGCATTTGAACTTTGATCATCTCTTCTGTGGAGGAGGTGGTGTATTTATAGAATGAGGTGGAAATAGAGAGAAAACTCATGGGGCAACCCTAAAGAACAAAAAGATAAAAAATGAGAAAATTAAACAGGGTGGAATTCGAGTTGAAATTGGAGAGAGATAGAACTCGTGGAGCATCCCCTACAAGTCCACAAAAAATAAATAAAAAAAATTAGAAAATAAAAAAATAAGAAAATTTTTTTTAAAAAATTAGAGAGATAATTTGTGTCAACGTGTCCAAAACTATCCCTACACGATAAAATGTGTTAAAAATAATTCCAAAAAATAATTTTTTAAAAAATATATCCAAAAAAAAAAAAAATCTAAAAATATATTGCAGCCATGATGCAGATACGGCGAGAAGCCTGCCTCATGGGAGCCCGAATTGGCACTGACCCCCCTCGTAAGATTGAATTGTTTGTAAACGTACCGGTGAATCCATGAAAGAAGTAGAAGATTAAGTGTAAGATCTACAAGTTGCATGACATATATAAAAGCTTCAAGCAGAGGTTCAAAGTTTGGTACGGACCAGACTCTAGTACTAGAATTTGCTGGTTAAAGGGGCAGTCTCCAATCTCTGCATACCTGGCCAAAGAGTGTAATGAAATACGTCGGCTTCAAGCTGAAATACTTCACTATTGGTTGTGTAAACCACTTTTCGTATCCAGCTCTTATCTTTAGCTGATTTTGAATAGTGTGGTAAGATGTTGCCCTATCCCGTTCTTCTTAGGCCAAAGTCCTTGCAATCTCTTGGTTCGATAAAATCCACGCTTATTACTTCTTCTTCACTTCTCCCTTCCTTAATTCCATCATCCACTGTGAACTATAGGTCGTATTTGTCTTCAAATCTGCTTATGTACTCGACGCAAATTCACGAGTTTACCCCAGAAACCAAATTTTGTGCTGCTATATCAGGGAAGAAGGATTTAGTTACCGACCCAGAATCTAGTCCTGACTCTGAATCAAAAGGTAGAAGAAGGGGCCGTCCCAAAATAGCTGCAAAGCCTCAAAAGGAAGATGAAAATTCTGGGAAAACTACTCCCATAACAATTCCCAGGAAGCCAAGGAGAGGCCGTAGGAGTGAAGCAATAGCAGTCGAGGATTTTGTCCGTGATTCACTTGAAAGGACATTTGCCACAATTCAACAACAACACTCAGTTACCTTGGAAAGTAAAGAAAACATTCTTAAAGAAAGAGTCAGTGATGAGACTGATTCTGATACTAGTGGTGATGATAGCGATGATAATAGTTCTGAAAAAGCGATGCAGATGGTGGTTGATGAGGATAATTTGCATTGGCCACTGGATGCTGATGTGGGCTGGGGTATTAGGGCATCGGAATATTTTGAGAAGCACCCTATTAAAAATGTTGTTGGAGAAGATGGTGTTGAGATTGATTGGGAAGGGGAGATTGATGATAACTGGGTTCAAGAGATCAATTGCTTGGAGTGGGAGAGCTTTGCTTTCCATCCAGCCCCTTTGATAGTTCTTGTTTTTGAAAGATATAACAGGTAGCGTGATTGTTATTATTGATAATAACTGGAATATCGCACGGACATCTTAATTTTTTCCTGATTCTTGTTTCTGCATATTGTGATCGATTACTTTGAAAAAGAAAGGAAAAAAAAGAAATGTCAATCAGAACATAGGAATTTTTATTTATGCGGGACAAAGGGGAATATGTTTAGAGTGTCAAATGTCTTTTATCATTGTTGAAGAATTGTGAAATATATCGGAGCTTTCAATGATGTAAAAATGGTAATATTCAAATTGCGGCTTCCCAACACAGAATTCATATCCACGTGAATTGTTTTCATCAGTGATTTTAATAGAATGATGATTGATTTGGGATGATACAAATAATGTAGTGGTTTCCTAGGAGGATAACGGAACTGGAGTGTGGCTTATTAGTTTTATTCAGAAACACATTGTTGCTCAGACACTTCATTTTATCCTAAATTCCCTGTAGGGTGGTTCTGGATAGTTACCATTGAGCCTAGTGTTTGAACCGCTTGATGCTCCATTTTCATATACTTCTGTGGTTGTCCACATTTACTTTTGGCAATTTTGATACAAGTAGGTGTATGAATATTATTTAGATATTTAAGTTGATGCTCTTTATTGAGCGCATTCCAGCGATACTTTGTAATACTAAGCATGCATGTTTTTGTCATTGAGTCTTGAAACTGGACCATTGCTGCATTAGATATCTCATGCCCATATCGAGACAATATATGTGTGTCCATTTTCAAATTTCAAATGATTTTTTGCAGCATAACTGGATGGGTCCACTATGCCTCTCTAAAAAATCTAGCATGTCTCTATTGACAAGTCATGAACAATACATTGGACGTTTCATTCTAGAAAAAAGAGTAGATATTCAAGATCGCTATTTGCCAATGGAGAATTACACATAAATATTGTTTTTGTATTAAAATTTTAATAGAAAGATGGTTGATTTGTGGAAGATACAAAAGGTGTTGGGGATACTCGAAGGTTTCTGCAGATTTGGTGCCTTTAATTAATTCCTCAAAAGACCACTGTTGGTTACACACTTCATTTTTGCCAAGTCAGACTTTAGCTCAAGCACCATGGGGCATACATTACTTTAGCTCAAGCACCATGGGGCATACATTCTGACGCTATGTACTGTTAATGTTGGGGAAAACATGAGGTGTTGCCTATGTTATTTGTTGAGATCAGCTATGGAATGTGAATTGTTCTGCTTCCAGATATGCATTAAGGTCACTACATCTTTGAATTTTATTTTAGTTGATGCCATTATTAAGCATGCTATTCATCTATGCTTACTTCTTCACAGTGCGAGCATTGCTCTGTTAGACACCCCACACCTTATTGACAAGATACACCTGTACCCATTTTCATGTCATGACTAAAGAAACTGGTAACCTAATAATTTAATGAGTCCATGGTATCTATCAAAAGCATTTCATGGGCTGTTGAATCATAGCTTGGGATAAATTGATTGTTTATTGGGCAGTTGGGTTGGTCTTGGTGCTGAACCATTTCTGAAAACTCTTCATACATTGAAAATTTCAAAGATCCTTTGTAATGCAACATATTCCACGTAATGCTTTCATATCTTCATCTGTTATCTTGTCATGTGTCAAAATATATGGAATTTATTGTTTCCATGAGCAGAAATGGCACTAGTTTGTTTGTTACTTCCTGGAAAATAGAGAAAGGTTTGGGTTTACCTAAATAGGTACTGTACTCATGGGCATGGTTTGTTTTCTTAGGCCATTGTTGATTGGTCGCTTCATTGTTTCCAAGACTGTGTCGTCAAATTCTTGTGGACATGATGTCATCAAGCATGATATCATCTGTTTTCCTAATCTCATTAAGTGTTCCTATGAGAGAGGCAATACTTTTATTTTCATGATTCTTTTGTGATCCTATCTTTGATTACATCCAGTGTCCTTGTTTGACAAAAGTTTTATTTAGGTATGATAATGTTATTGTAGTGATAGAGGAGATCATGCTGCTTTTCTGCATGACATGAAATGTGCTTGGCTGCATGTCTCAGCCATGTCACCTTGGAGGCTACACTCCACATGGCATTACATGTCATCATATTAGTTAGTAGATTGTTGGTAAGTAGTTAATAATAGGTAGTTAGTATTACGTGTTAGTTAGCTAGATAATATTGTGATGACGTAATGTACTAATTTAAGTAGTTTGCATATTGTGTGGTTGTAAGTGTACTAGTAGGTAGGATTATAACTAACTGGTGTATTTTGTATTAGCCTACGAGTAGGTTATTCTCATTTAACTGGCGATATGAATGAATTTATTGCCCAAGTGCAAGTGTTCTCCTCCTTTGTCCAATTCCCCCTTTGTATAGCCTTCTTCTCATCTGATCTCTTCTCTCTTTGCCTCTTAATTCACCTTCTTCACACATCTATCCCTAAATCTTGTAATGAAGGTGGAATCATAGCCCCTTCATCACTGGCATCGGGGGCAAGTCTCCTTGGGAATTTTGGCTCATCTTACCAAATTCCACATCTGTCTTCTTAAAAAACGTATGACAAATGTCAGCATTCAGCATCCTGCCAACTTGGTTTCTGATGCTGCAGAAGTTCCACTCAACTTATATAATTTTTTTTTTTTTCAAAAGCTTCAACCCGAAAATATGACAGAAGTATCAAAGTATTCTGGTTTGGCCATGTTTTACCTGGTTCTTTAGACATTGCACTTCCAAGTTCCAAAAAATATTCCCACAAACACACCCGAATTTCAGTTCTGGAATGTTGTGGTCCTGAAATCTGCATTTATGCAAATTTGTTTTGGTTTGTTTTTTCTGATGCTTGCCCACTTTTTTTTTAAAATTCTGCTTTCTTCAATGGATCATTGATACACCTCCATTCTGCATTTCAGACTCAAGAAGTACAAATACGAACCGCTGTTCTACAATTTCCAGCAACATAGGAGAATTATGAAATTTTGTAACAAAATTCTACTCTTTTGTTCTTCAAAATTTCTTTTTGCTGTCTTCTCTCGGTCTGTGCATTCTATTCAATTAAACAGATCCTAAACATATCAACATTAAGCAAGATGAAGTCAGGACAACAACAAATGGAAGAATTCAAACTGACTCTTGCTCAATCCAATAAGAATATTTTCAGAGAATAGATCAAAATTTTGATGTTTTTCTTCTCAAATATGAGTCTGTCATGAATTTACTGCACACATGCACCAGAATCATTCTTGTTGAGATAAATGATTTGTCTTACCTCTTAAACACAACAATCCTTCACCATGCTTTTGATCCTTGTGGGTTTGTTGAAAGTATTGTCATTATACAATTTTCTACCCCATTTAAAGCCCTCATCTACTATCACTCCAATAAGAAGCAATCCAAGCTAGAAATCTTGTGAATGGAAGGTGCATCTATGATTCTTGTTGCAAAATGACCGTTCAGTGCTATAGTCCTCCCAGCAGCACTCAAGAATCATCTCTTGGCTAATGACATGTGAGAAACTGTACTTACCCAAAAAAAAAAAAAAAAAAAGAGGCATGTGGGAAACTGTGGTGATATTGAAGATGATGAAAATGAAGATGACTCAATTCTGTTATGTTCTAATCAATTTGAATATTTAGCCTTAATCATGGATACTTGTTTAGATTTGAAAGTAACAAATGATGATGATGATGATAGTGTTGATGAGGAAGAACCTAGGTAAACATAAACAATCAAATGCTTTGCTACCCTCTCCACAACATAAGGTTATCTAAGATTCTTGTGAGAAGCCTGTTGATGACTCTTGATGTTTCAGAGTTCCCACAACCACCTTGTTGGCTTAAAACATTACTACATTGGCCTTCTTCAGTTTGCATTACAAGCTCAATGGAAGAGTCTTCATCGATAAGGGGTCCTCTAATAAGCAAGCTAAATGTTCTTACAAAATTATCACATTAATTCTTGATATATTGTCAAGAACACTTATAGTCTGTTGCTATCTTACTCTATGTTGTATAATTTAGTATAGATATTAAGTAGATAAAATGTATTTTTTCAAGTAAGATCATCTCACACCTTTCCATACTGGAGGCCGAGGATGATCTCACCCTGGGGGTATTTTCATGAGTCATGACATGACATGTGCTTGGTTACATGGCTAGGCCATGTCACACAGGAGGCTGGGCCTAGTAGGCTCCACATCATATTAACCTGTCGTTACATTAGTTAGTAGATTGATAGTAAGTAGTTAATAATAGGTTATGACTTGTTAGTTAGCTATTTCATATTGTGTGAATGTAATGTAAATAATTAGAGTAATGTGTGGTTTTAAGTGAGTTTTAGTAGTTAAGATTATCATTAATTGGTTTATCTTGTATTAGCCTTTAAGTTGGCCATTCTCATGTGACCAGCCATATGCGAAACGATATGAATGAATTGGTTGCCTAAGTGCAATTGTTCCATCCCTTTGTCTAATTCCACCTTTGTCTAGTCTTCTGTGGTCCTCTCTCTTTGCATCTTAATTCACTGTCTTCTTTCCAAATCTATCCCTAAATCTAGTAATGAATATGGAATCCTGGCCACTTCTTATATTTTCTTTATTCATTGAGAATTTCCCATTGTTGATGTTTTATTGTTCTTCTAATCATTTAATTTGATATTATTGCTTGTGATATGCAAAATTAAATTGTTCATTCGTGTTGTGTTTTTATTTGGAGCATTGATGTTCAGCACTATGTGCCCATGTTGGTATGCTACCTTTTACTTTGGTTTCAAAAGCCATAGTTTTAATCTTACAAAATTGGCAGCTAAGGCTCCCTGGTGGTAGGCTTTGCTCAGCAACATTGAACAGAACTAAACTTAGGAACTAAAAGCTAAGAAGTGCTGGAAAGTAAGTGTTGCTAAAACAAATACCTGGTCGATTTGGTTGGAAGGGTGGATGTGCTGCATGTCAGTAGGTAGATATACTGAATCTTTTCAAAATCCTTTCCATGCATGCAAAATTTCCTTAATGTTTCATGCGATGAATATTTGAAAAATATCTTCATTGGCTTTTTGCCATGTTACATGAATTTAACAATCATGATTTTGGCTATTTGGTTGTTTGTTGCTACTTTTCCGTTCATATTCTCCATTCCAAGACATTTCACTGTGTTTCACTGGCTCAATTTTATACAAGCATTTGTGGAAGAGGCTTTTTGATGAAATTACTGTCTTTTTCTAGTTCTCCCTAGGAATGATGTATAGAAAAGAGGGAATGGCACAACAAGAAATGAAGAATTAGCATAGGCTATTTGATAATATAAACCTGATGGTATCATGAAGCTATTCCTGTTACATTTGTTCTATCAATTGCATGAGATACACTGTTTGACATTTGTATTAGCATGTTGCCCAGTCTTGAGATGAGTTAATAGAAGAGAATGAAGTTCATAGTCGATAGTATATAGGGTCCCTATGTTTGTGTGTGTGTGTGTGTTTTTTTTTTTTTTTTTTTTTTTTGGGGGGGGGGGAACTACTTTCATATTATATCTCAACAAATCAAACAAACTTGATTATGTTTATTTTTAAAGCAAATATTAAGACAAAAATTAAATGTAAAGGTAAATGTGAAAGCTCTTTGTCATATTTTTTCCTGACACCAATATCTTAGGATTGAAGTTTTATTATGTTCTGATACTTGGACATTGGCACATCTGTCCTAACAGGAGTCTGGGCATAGTTCCCTTGCTTACATAAAAAGGCATGTACAACTATCTAGCTGGACTAGTGGAGTGTCTGGGTGGGTCTGTCTAGCATCATGATAGCCCTTTATATATGTCGATGGTTCGGGACCGCGTCTTTGTTCTTCATGCTCACATCCATTATCTCTATGATAATTTAATGCTCATCTAGTGTAGATATGATGTGGACCAATATCGGAAAATTTGACTGGTTCTCTGTGAGAATGCTTAGTCCCTTGGTGCCATTGTTGTTATGAACATGTGGGTAGTACATACAGAAGTGATGAACAGAGTGCTGATTATTTCCTTACTCCCCTGGTATCAGCCTGTTCATGAATTTGACACTATTTATTGTTTTCTTTGATGTTGTGTATAGGGCAGCTGATAACTGGAAGCTTTTAAAAGAGATAGAGCAGGCACTTAAGGTTTATTGGAATGCCAAAGATCGACTGCCTCCCCGAGTATGACCAGCTACTTGCTTAAAATTTTCTTTTGTCCCATATTCTTAACGTTGTTTAAGGTTGCTTTCTGAAGTCAAAATGGTTCTAAAAGTGTTAAAATCACTTAAATGAAGTCTGCATTTATCACGAGTATTTGTTATGGCACTGATCTTCCTTTCAATAAAAGAGTAGCATACAGCACCTATGTAGTCCTGGTTTAGATGAATTACGTTCATACTTCCATTTTTATTTATCTGACATTTAGGGTTGGGGGGGGGGGGGAGGGACAATCATCCATTCCTATACATGGGTTTACCACTTAAATGGGCAATAAATGGGTCATGGACTCATGGTTAATGAAGCTCAGGTTAAATCGGTATCCCTCACTCTGCACTTAGTTGGAAGGAACTGAAGTTCCAAGTCATGGGACAAAAATACCCTTATGTCACTCTTTGGCACTTGTCTAGCTCACCCCCATGTGATGTAGACAACTCATCCTAGTCTTGACTGATGTTCACTCTCCAAAAGTATAAAGATACAAGACTTTTGTAAGAAATACCAGCTTCATTAAAGATTTCTTGAGTGGAGTGTGGAACACCTCCCCAATACACACTCTCTATAGCTCACCCCTAAAGCTCTCAACATTTAGCCACTTCCTTTGTTTCACCATTCTTGCTTCGTATAATATAGCTTAAACAGAAATAATATTCATACACTTGTATATTTATTTTTACCGAAATTGCCAAAATTGGTGTGTGGAGAGAGTAAAAAAATAGAATAAGGTGGAACCCACATTTTTGGTGATTTCGGTATAAGTGGGTGTATAAATGGTATTTCTCTATCTCAAATAAGGTATATCCCCTGTCTAAGAATGTGTCATATGATGTGGTCTTCAAATCAGCTATGACGACAGCAGCCACTCAGCAACACTTAGATGTCTGGGTGTATCAATAGCAACTGAGTAGCTGCGGGAACTAAAGCTACGGGACAGAATTATTCCAGGCTGCAAGGAAAAAAGTTAGGTAGTTAGCAAATTAGTTGGAGAATGAATGTCCGGGATTAATCACTGTATCTACAAATAAAGATAAGAAACAACCATAGTTCTATGAGAAATTGCAATGGAATTGTCTCTTTTTATGTTACTAATTTGTCTTCTTCTGCTAAGTCATCTTCTTCTCTTTGAACTGTTTCATTCTTCTGTTTTCTCCTCGTTCTTCCCCTTAAATCCTTCTAGTTTGAAACTCTTACATTACAACTTGTACCAGGATTCAGTGAACTTTCCTTGTGGGAAAAAAATTCGTGTCTCCTCAAAGATTCATCTGAAATTGTCAAATTTTTTTCACACCAGTATTCATACAGCTCATCAACGGCAGCCAAACTGAAAAGCTTGGACTAACAAGTGAATCAATGACAACTGGAAAATCACAAAAAGTTTCAAATGATGGGAACCCAATCTGACAGATGCACCATGAATACAGATCATAAACTTAATCTCGTGAACCACATGATGCAACTTGGAGACATTCTCCAACTACCAGATAATCACAACCATTTTTTCTAATTCAAGCACCAAAGTGAAAATCCCTCTGCATTTGTTTGAGTGTCATGCCATTTTTTCAACCAAACCACCCACTCCCATGGACTATAATCACCAACCTCTTCTTGCTTTTCCCTTACCCAAACTAGAAATTTCTTATTTCAATGGCCAAAACCCTAGGGGATGGATTTATAAATAAAAACAATATCTCAGCTTATTTGACATTCATAAAAAAAGGGCAATTGTGTCTATGTTTCTTGAAGACAATATTAATATCTGATATCTAGGTACATCTTACAACACATTCACTACTTGGAAATGTTTAATATCGACATTTGCAGGAGGTTTGGAGATCAGATTTCCCTTGATATTGCAGAGGAATTCAACAAATTGCTGCAAAGTGGACTGGTTGATGATTACCAAAAGCTGTTTTAGGAGCTAAGGTCTCTTATGCTCCATGAAAATCCCCGTCTTACATAATCATACTTCATCCAGCTTCTTAAATAGCTTAAAGGATGAATTTAGGCCTATGGTCAAACTTCTTTACCCTTCATTTCTAGTTCATGCCTCTAAAATTGCCAAACTTCAGGAACAATCTCTTTAAGCAATTGCCAGGAAAAACAAGTCAAAACTTCCATCTCTTCCTTCTTACAATTCTAGAATTACTTCCTTCTAATCTTTGCCCAGTTTCTTCTCCCAAACCAGCCATGACTCCTGATGGCTCTCCCACCCTTACCATGAACCAAAAGAAAAACTTGGGTTTAAGTTTACATGGATGAAAATATTAGTATCAGTCGCAGTCATATTGTATTGAACATATTGGATAATATATGTCGTTATTAGATGTATCGGATGGAAAAAAAAACTCTGAAAATCGTTATTAATTGTATCAATCAATATTTTAAATATTGGTCAATATGTTGATATATCGTGATATTGTCGCAGTGTCAGAAATATCGTATTGGGGGCACATGTTGGTTAGTTGTTGGATGAACTACATGTTGCTTGTTACTTTTCCAAACTTGTTTTCGATTTCAAGTATCACCTAATGTATGCACGAAGAAGACATTTATAGAATAACCTTCAAAATTTATCATGGCCACTATGAGTTCTGTGTATTGCCTCTCAGCCTTTCTTGTGCCCCAGCCACTTTTCAGGTACTAATGAGATAATTTTTATCCCTTACTGTGAAAGTATATCGTAATTTTCTGACGACATATTTATTAACATCAAATCACTAGGACAGCGGCACTTCCAACACCTTCATTCTGTTTTTCTCCTATTGAAACAACACCACCTGTTTGCAAAGAAGACTACGTGTTCCGTCTGCAAATAGAGTGTCTGGGTTGCCTTTTTTTTTCTGGACCTGGGGTGCAAACAGACCCTTCCAAAATCACTGCTATGGCTCACTGCCACCCCCAAGTCCTTGAAAGCCTTAAGAGGATATTTACAATTGACAGGATACTATAGGATGTTCGTACATCAATATGGTGATATCTCAAAAATTCTTAAGGGATCACTTATGAAGTTAAGTTCTACCGGTCTTTGGAAGCAGAACACTTTGACAACTGAAGTTTGCAAGTTCCTGAATTAACATTGCTTGATTTCACTAAAGCTTTCATTATGCTGATGCCTCTGACAGAGCATATTGTTGATATGCAGCAAGTGAGAACCATTACCAAAGCTTTTGTCAGTAAATGCAAGAATAAACCCATATATGAGAAGGAATTGCTTGCTATTATCATGGCTGTCACCAAATAGAGAACATCCTCTCTTTGGCAATCACTTCATTATCAAAACAGATCACTGAAGCCTCAAATATCAGCTGGAACAAAGACTTGCTACAATTATTCAACAGACAAAACTCAATTAAACTCTCGGGGGTCCTATATGGTATTTATTACAAGAAGGGAAAAGAGAATATTGTGGCTAATGCATTATCCTGAGCGGAGGAAGCTGAATTTTCTGCCATGATCGCAATCTCTCGCGGAACTTGAATTTCAGAAATCATAAACAACTACGACATAGATACTTTGGCAGCAGAATTAATTCTTCTTCTAACCATGGATGCCAATGGCTGACCTCCATTTTATTCAATAATGGTCTTCTTATGCTGACAATTGCTTTTATATTGACATAGCTAATGATCTCAGACTAAAATTGATTCAACATTTCCATGATTCTTTGATTGGGGGCCATTCTAAGGTGTTGTGTACTTATCAGGCTTCACTACTATTTCTTTTGGCCAAAACTATCAAAACAAATTCCACAATGTGTAGCTACACGTAACATCTGTTAGAGGAATAAATTTGAAAGAATTTCTTATCTTGGTCTTTGCAACTCTTACCAGATACCTCACAATCATGGCGCAAAGTATCAAAGGATTTTATTAAAGGTCTCCCTAGATCAAAGTGGCTGGGATACCATATTGGTTGTGGTAGATAATATGGCCAAATATGCTTAATTTCCAGTCTTTCACACCCGTTCACTGCCTCCAATATTGCTGCTGTTTTCCTCAATAATGTAGCTAAATTACATGGGCTACCATAACATATCATTAGTGCGTCAGTGACAGAGGCAATGTCTGACAAGCAATTTTGTGACAGAGGCAAGGTCTGACTAGCAATTTTGGCTAGCCCTTTTCAAAAGGTTGGGCACATAATACACTGAGTACAATACCATCTTCAAACCCTGGTTAGAGAGAGAGAGAGAGAATCAGTGCCTTGAAACTTAACTGAGGTGTATGACTTCCCACAAACCCCAACAGTGGATGGATTCACTGCCTATGGCTGACTGGTTGGACAATTCTTTATCACATAACACCATATCCATGACAGAATAGCTATTTCAAATTTTCTTAAAGAAAAATTAGCTATGGCTCCAAATCGAATGAAGTAGTATGTCGATGCCACATCATAAAGAAATTTTTCTATAGAGGACATGGTACATCTTAAACTACAACCATATAGCCAAACCTCACTTGCTTTGACTTTGAGAAAGAATTTCTAGCTAGCTTCCCTTTTGATGTGGATATCATTGATGCAAAGATGTAATTTGATTTTATTTCCAAATGGATATAGAGATTTGATTTATTTTGATATCTAAAATAGCATTGATTTTATTGTCAAATTAGATTTGATTTTCTTTCCACATAGAAAATATTTCATTTTTAATTTATGTTATTTTCAAATTAGAAATTCTTAGATTTAATTTTGTTTCTAAATTATCCTAAGAATAGGGTTTCCTATATAAGAACCCTAATTCTATTGTTTGATTCAGAGTTGATGAATTGAATGAATTTGAGTAATTGTGCTTTCCCTCCCCTCTCCCTATTGGTCTTCTCTCTTTCTGGTCTCTACCTCTCTCTCTAGTCTCTCTTCCTTTTGTTCTCCTTCTCCTCCTCTACTTTCCTCCTTTACTGCATCAAATTTGGTATCAAAGACTAAATTCCTACCTAGCAACCGGCAATATTACCAAGTCCACCAACTCTACTGTCCTACTATTCATTGTCCAACTGGTAACATTCTTCCCGTGCAACCAGCAATATCACCAACTATGTTGACCCACCGTCTCATACCGTCGTATCTAGTTTGCATTTTTTTCCAGGAGACGACATATCTTCTATTTTTTTTTTCCCGTTATTTTGAAAAAAAAATTTGTCTTTGTAAGAAAGAAAGAGAGATTATTGACAAAAAAAAAGAAAGAAAGTGTGAGAGATTATGAAAAAAAAAAACGAGTGTGAAAAAAAAAGAATAAAAGAAAAAAAATAACTCAAAAGGGTCGAGAGAAACGAAGTAGAAGCCACCGCCGATGAAGTAGTAGCAGTCAGCACCACCGCACCAGCAGGAGAAAGAACCTGTCGCCACCGAAACCGTTCTCTACATTGCCCAAATCAAAAGGGTCGAGAGACATAAAGAAGCAGTCACAGCCAACGAAACCGTAACAGTCGGTGCCGCTGCAACGGGAGGAAGAACCCGTCGCCACCAAAACCATTCTCCACGTCGCCACTAACCGTCAAGACCACCACATCCTAAGTCACCGCCAAGCCAAATCAAGCGCCAAATAACATCCAAACCACCTTAAGACCTTAATTGACCATTCACCCAAAACCCAAGTTAACCCTTCACTTGAAAGCCCAGCACCCAAGTTCCACCACCGCCAATTAAATCAAGCCCTAAACTGGCTGCCCACGCCATAGCCCAATTGAATCCTAGCAGCCACCTTTCTGCAAAAAAAAAAAAAAAAAAAAAAAAAAAGGAATTTGAGATCTCAAAGAGAGAGAAATCACTAATCGGGATGTGCTGATTCCTCGTTTTAATCTTCTTTATCTTCATCTTCATCTTCTTCGTTTTCGTTGCCGTCTTCTTTGTCAATATTTTTATCTTCATTTTCGTTGTCACTTTCATTGTCATTGCCGTTGTTGTCATGTAACCGAGCAAGTGTCACCATTGCTGCCTGAGCATCCGCGACTCTGCTCTCTGTTTGTGTGGGCTTTGAAGCCCAAGTGAGATTAAAACAAAACAGAAAAGCAAAAACAGCAAAGCAAGAAAGAAAAACAAAAGAAAAAAACAGAACAAAAAAAGATAAAAAGAGAGAAAAAAGGGGAAAAAACAGAAAAAAAGAAAGAAATAGAAAAGAGAGAGAGAGAAAGAAAAAAGGAGCACTAGACTGAACTGCTCTCATACAAGCAGTTTAGATTATCTTTTATATTTAGGTGCGTTCGTTTCATTTTATTTTAAGTAGCATATTTTTGCTTATCTTTAATAGTATTTAATTTTATCTGTGTATGTCATTTACAAAAAAAGAAAAAAAGACCACACACAAACATTCATCCCTTTCACATTCTACTAACTTTATAGTGGGTACAATTGTATTATAATTGATTTTTACTTTATTATTTTAATAGATTATCAATATTTGCTTGTATGATTTGAACCATGCGAAATCTCACAAAAAAAAAAAAAAACAAATTTATATTGGCTTGGATTGCCTTAATTGTTTATTGATATCAATATCGTTAGTTGTATTGGTATTGCATACACTTGCAAAGTGGTCGCATTATTTCCTATAATACTTCTGACTTAATCATGGACTCTAGTCAATTTGAAATTCTAAATTAGCAGTTAGCCCAATTAGCTTCCAATTAACAATAATTGCAAAATCACATAATTGCCATTCAAAATTACTTGGCCATTACTCGTCAGACAAATTTAGTTTTCGTAAATCGAGTTGCTACTTTAGAATAGGGTCTCACTCATCGGATACTGACAACTCTTACGCATCTCATAATAAGACTCACTGATGAAGACAAGACAGTCAAGC
Organism: Nepenthes gracilis; assembly: GCA_033239525.1. Lineage (NCBI taxonomy): Eukaryota > Viridiplantae > Streptophyta > Magnoliopsida > Caryophyllales > Nepenthaceae > Nepenthes > Nepenthes gracilis. The sequence goes on from BSYO01000033.1 coordinate 9,041,971, forward strand.
CCCTCACAGATGCGATTATAGGCCCCAACACTATCATCAAGAGTGGGACCCGGATGACCATATCCTTAAAAATATCAAATTGGATGCCCCTACTTTTGACAGCTATTTGGACTCTTGAGTTTCCACTCAATGGGTTTGGGATATAGATCGTTTTTTTGAATAGTATGACATATTAGAAGATGGGAGAGTTTAGTTTACTAGCCTCAAATTGATTGGAAATGCTCAATTATTTTGGAAAAGTGTTGAGGACCTCCTTATTAGGCGTCAGGCAACCCCTGTCAGGAGTTGGATTGAAATGCAACATCATTTTAAAAATACTTACCCCGCTTATACAGTAGTAATTTGCTACATCAAAGGGATGTCTTTCGACAGGGTAATCAATTTGTAACTGAGTATGTGACTTAATTCGATAATTTTGGGATGAAATGTCACATCATTGAGGATGATGCCATAACGCTAAGTAGGTTCCAGTAAGGATTACATGAGGACCTTAGGAGAGAACTTGTCATCCATGGAGTTATCCCCTTAGAGCATGCGTACAATTTGGTTCGAGACTTCGAGTTAGTTACCAAAACATTGTGTCATCAATCAACATCATATGCTCTTCCTAACTCTAAGTTTGTCCTAGGACCTCCTCTATTCACAAATTTCCCTGCAAGGGTAGCCTAAGGACAGAGCCTTGAAAATCCTAGAAGAACTCAGTTATAGTACTTCAATTGTAAGGGTTTTGGACACATTTCTTCTAAATATCCAAGTAAAATCTTATTTATTGACGTGCAAGATGGAATAAATGAGGAATCCTTTGAAAAACAAGTATATAAGCCCAAGTTAGAGAAGTTTGATGATTTAAATGGTAATGACAATGACATATTTGTGGGCTACATCAAAACTAATTCTGCCAACCTAGGCTCCCATTCTTTCCCCCTGATACGCCATTTCTAAGCATTGTACGATGCACCTTAATGCAATCTAAAGTGGCTGAAGACTAGCGTCGTCATGCCATCTTTTATACTCATATCAAAATGAATGAGAAGGCTTATAAGATTATCGTGGATAGTGGTAGTTGTATCAATATGGTCTCAGCTCATACTATTTCTCATTTGGATTGAAAGCTGTCCTACACCCTAATCCATGTAGCGTTTCGTGGATTGATACGTCTTCTATAGCCGTTAAAGAATGCTGTCTTATACCCATTCATTTCTTAGAATATAAAAATCATATTTGATGTGACGTTATATTAATAGATGTGGGCCATGTCATTCTCGGGCGCCATTGGCTATACGACTTATATGTGACTATCCAAGGTCGTCTTAATTCTTGCTTCTTTGTTCACAAGGGAAAGAAAATTCACCTTTACCCTTTACCCCCAAAATCGATGACTTCCAATAAAGAAAGAATTGTGGTAGTGACAAAAGGATTACATATCATTAGTCTTACGACATTTGAATGGGCACCTATCAGCGAGTTTATTGTGTTTACTGTTATCGTTCTCGAAGTCCTTCTGAACTCTTCTATACCAATTCCTAATGAGGCCCATTAACTTCTTCAAAACTTTCAAGATGCCTTTCCCGAGGCATCTTGGGATATTCAACATGCTATTGATTTAATTTCGGATGCATCTCTCCCAAACCTCCCTCATTTTATGATGAATCCTACTAAGCATGCCAAAGAATAAGTTGAGGAACTCCTTTGCAAAGGATTTGTTTGAGAAAGTTTGAGTTCATTTGCGGTACCTACACTTTTAACACCTAAGAAGTGTATGGATAGTAGATCATGGCAGATGTGTATGGATAGTAGAGCAGTCAATAAAATCACCATGAAATATCGTTTTTTTATCCCTAGACTTGACGGCATGTTAGATATGATGGTTGGTGCCATAATCCTTTTCAAAATAGATTTAAAGAGTGGTTATCGCCAAATCAGAATTTGTCTGGGGGATGAGTAGAAAATAACTTTCAAGACAAAGGACGGCCTTTATGAGTGGTTAGTTATGCCTTTTGGACTATTTAATATACCAAGTACTTTTATGAGGGTCATGACCCAAGCTTTACAACCTTTTATGGGCTAGTTTCTAGTGGTTTATTTTGATGACATCCTTATTTATAGTAAGAACAATGTACAATATTTAGATCATCTCACATATATTTGCCTCACTTTTAGAAAAAAAAAGCTTGTTTGCTAATATTAAGAAGTGTTCCTTTTTGGGTAAAGTAACTTTCCTGGGCTTTGTTGTCTCTTTTGCTGGTGTTTGTTCTTACCCTACAAAGGTCCAAGCAATCATAAATTAGCCTGAACCCAAATTTGTCCATGGAGTTTGTAGTTTTCACAACTTAGCCACTTTTTTTCACCCGTTAATCGAGGGATTTAGTATAAATATGGCTTCTCTCAGTGAGTGCATGAAGAAGGGTGAATTTACTTAGTCTCCTGATGTTGCCAAAGTTTTCGAAATTATGAAAGAGAGGATGATAATGACCCCCGTTGTGCGACTCCCTGATTTTTCCAAAGTATTTGAAGTAGAATGTTATGCCTCAGGTGTAGGATTAGGAGGAATTCTTAGTCAAGAACGCCATCCATACACCTACTTTAGTAAAAATTTAAATGATGCAAAATTATGATACTCTACTTATGATAAGGAGTTGTATGCCGTTGTACAGGCCTTATGTTATTGGCGCCATTACTTATTAACTCTGGAGTTTGTCCTCTATCCTGACCATTAAACTCTTCAATTTATTTGCTCCTAGAAAAAATTAAATTATAGGCATGGTTGGTAGATTGAATATTTACAAGCCTATTCTTTTGTCCATTCTTTTGTCTTGAAATATAAGGGAGTTGAGAATCAAGAGGCCAATGCCTTGAGTCATGTCTATCTTTGTTATCTACTGTTCAAGTTAAGATTGTTGGTTTTAAAAGATTTAAAGAAGAGTATAAGTCCTGCCCTGATTTTAGCAAAATCTTCATAACTTTACAATGTGCGCACTCAAATACTACGGAAGGTTTTCGTATTTAGGATGGGTACTTATTCCGGGTTAATAAATTCTGTATCTCTAAAACATTTGTCGGAGAACTCATAGTCTGGGAGGTTCATACTGGAGGCCTATCCGGTCATTTTGGGCATGATAAAATAATAGAGGAGGTTGAGCGGCAATTTTTCTGGCCTAGTTTAAAGAAAGATGTGGTCAAGATCGTTAGTATTTGTTGAACCTGCCAGCTACCAAAATATAAAAAGCAAAACACTGGCCTTTATATCCCTCTATCTGTACCTGATGATCCCTGGTAGGATATAAATATGGACTTTGTGTTAGGGTTTTCATGTACCTCTAGGCAATATGATTCCATTTTTGTTGTTGTGGACCGTTTTTCCAAAATGATCCACTTCATTCTGTGTAGTAAAACTGCTGATATTTTTCGAATTGCTCGACTTTACTTTATTGTGATTGTCAAATTATATAGTTTTCCTATGACTATTGTTTTTATAAGGACGTTCGTTTTACCAATCACTTTTGGAGGATTCTATGGCACATGTTTGGTACCAAACTAAAGTTTTCTACCACCTACCACCTTTAAATAGATGGTCAAAATGAAGTTAATCGGAATTTAGGTAACCTATTATGATGTTTGGTTTAGGACAATCTTAGGAATTAGAACTTGATCCTTCCCACCGCCTAACTTGCATATAATAACTCTGTCAATAGATCTTTAGGCATGAGTCCATTTGAAGTTGTGTATGATTACAAACCTGGAAAACCACTGGACTTTATCCCAATGTTCCCACATGTTAGTGTCTATGATGGCCAAAACTTTTGTATAACACTTTTATGATTTATACATCGAGATCAATAAATAATTGGAGGCTAGTAATGCCTTATATAAATTTCGCGCTGATATGCATAAAGGATACGTTGAATTTAATGTCGGAGATTATGTTATGGTTTGAATCAGGCCAGAGTGGCACCTATATGGGCACGTTTCTAAATTGTAGGCTCGGAGTGCTAATCCATTTAAAATTTTACAATGGATTGGATCAAATATATATATTATTGATATTCCATCTCATTTTGGTTTTCATCATATTTTCAATGTTGAAAATTTAATTGCTTATAAAGATAATTTTTTCCCACCTGTTGATCCCTTTGACATATCCCCAAATGCGCCACATATTGAATGTCCACCCAATCCTGCACAACTCTCCTCTTTACCGGCACGCAACGATAAAATTAATACTATTTTAGATGAGCAGATTATGTTTGTCAAGGATGGAGCGGTTCAATACTTCCTTATCCGTTGGGTTGGCCGACCAAAGTTCAAGAATGTATGGATTTCTCGAGAGACACTTCAACAATTAGATCTAGAACTTTTGGAATTCTATCAGAGTTAACAGGATTGCACTTGTCCAGACCCAAGTCCAATTCTTTCCAAAGACATTGGTCCCTTAGTCAAGTTTCGGCCCTCGCTCAAACGTGTCTATTACCATCGATGGAAGATTGCACACTCACTCAGCTTGTGGTTAGGGAATTGACTACAGAAGCTTTACTTGACGAGGTTGAATCCCAACCAATTGGGGAGAATTGATATCAACATCATGGATGTAGAGATGTGATTTGATTATATTTTCAAATGGATACTGAGATTTGATTTGATTTAAAATTTTGATTTGATTTGATTTCCAAAGTAGCGTTGCTTTTATTTTCAAATTGGATTTGATTTTCTTTCCACTTAGAATTAATTTTCATTTTCAATTTATGTTTTTTCCAAATTAGAAGTTCTTAGAATTAATTTTTTTTTTTTAAATTATCTTTGGAATAGGGTTCCCTATATAAGAATCCTAACTCTATTATTTGATTTAGTATTGATAAATTGAATGAATTTGAGCGATTGTACTTTCCTTTCCCTCTCCCTCTTGGTCTCCTCTCTTTCTGGTATCTACCTCTCTCTCTGATCTCTATTCTCCCTCTGTCTTTCTTCCTTCTGTTCTCCTTCCCCTCCCCTACTTTCCTTCCCTGCATCACCTTTATTATGTTTGGCCTTTACCAAATTGAAGCCAAAACAGGCGAAGTTGCCTACAAACTCAGTTCCACCTATTTCTTCAATTAATCCAATATTCCATGGCTCCCTATTAAAAATTCAGTTAAACCTACACACTACAAACTCACCTTCCTACTCTTGAACTGGACTTTGAAACTCTTATTTCCCCAGAAACTCTGATAGTCTGATAGACCATTGTACCATCACTTAGCAAGTGCAGTCTATCCAATAGTGGTTGATCAAGTGGACAGATCTATTTTCAGGGGAAGCCACGTCGGAAGATGCCTACTTTACCTCACATTTGTTTCTTTGATTCCATCCTTGAGGACAAGGATGCTTTCACTGAAGGGGTATTGCCATGTAATGTATCTGCACATCAGCAGCAACAGCGGGCACCCCAGCAAATACTCGGAGATATGTCTGGGTGTGTCAACTAGCAACTGCAGAGCTGTAGCTACTGAAGCAATGAAACAGAATTACCAGCTTATAGGAGGAATAATTAGGCAGTTAGCAAATTAGTTAGAGAATGAGTGGTTGAGATTGATCATGGTATTTCATAAATGAAGCCGGGAAAAAATTGGAAAGCAATAGAATTGACTCTTCTTCTGTTACTGCAGTTTTCTTCTTTTGTTTAGTCATCTTCTTTGATTCCTCCTGAAATTCTTCATTTTTTTTTTCTCCTATATTCTTCCTCCTTTTGCCTTTCTAAACTGATATATAAAATTAAATTATCTCAAGAGTTGATTCAGACTCTTACATCACAGAATGTCACCTCCTTATCCAATGGCCAGTATCTCTCCTCCATTTTCCACAATGGATAGCTAGATCCATGTTTTAGAATATTCCTTATAAATATCCATATTAAAAAATGTTCTAGAAATACTCTCTCTCTCCATGTAGGAATATCTTAGAATAAAGTACATGTCTCCTTCCTTTTTTTTCATTCTATATAATATTCTAGGCCTTGCTAGAGCTATAGAATTACCTAGACAATCCCACTTTATATGGATATTTTTGTATAATTAAGTTGTACATGTGGGCATCTTCTGTTGGAGTTGCTCGTATGCATGCACATAAGCTACATATGCTCCTTAGAAACCATGACACTCCCTCACCTTCTTCCTTGACACCGTCGTCTTGAAAAGTCAGCAAGATCCTGCAGCTGTTTTCCTCTCTACCTTTGCCTCCTATGCCTTGCATCCTAACTGAGAATGTGTCAGAAGCCATTGTTGGAAACTTAACCCATGATCCGTCTTGGCCTATCTTTATCCCCCAAGCAAGCATTGCCTAATGCCAATCACCCTTGGAGTAGCTGAATGGCCCCAAAAGCATTGGGCCTTCTTCTTTAGGTCACCATCTTGAAGAAGCTCCACCATATGTGGCAACAGGCAATGCACAAACACTTGTTCCACAACATTACTATGCTCTTGTTCATGTGCCAAGAAATCCCCACCTTAGTGTGTGGGTAGTCAACCTGGTTCACCACAGTGTAGTCTTTCTTCTACCACACAGCTCTAATGTTCTCCTGTATATCATGCATGATGATACTTGTTCAGGACGATCATGGTCACGAAGGTTGTCGTTGGCCCGTGTTTAACAATGGTTTTCCCTTGATTCAATGCCTACATACTGCATATGCCGCTGCTGCTTTTCTTTCACTACCTTTTGTATAGTGTAGATGTGCTACACCTCCCCCATGCAACGTTCTTTCGAACCTTCATCAACCCTTTGGATAAATTAACTTACCCTGTTGAGGGAAGTCCCTTGGGTAGTGAAGCTCCATATAACGGAAGCATCTTCCCTTGTCTTTTCCTTTACCATCCTTCTCTTGTTTCCATTTAGATCACAACTTGACCCTACATTGTTGAGGATGTCTTATGATATCTTAGTAGGGCTCTTAACGTGACACTCCCCCCCCCCCCCAACTTTGGCATGATTTCTACCATTATGATCTTTGGCCAACTGGAAGTACATCAGTGACTTCATGACGGCCAAAGCGTCACTTACCCTAGTGTCCCATGCTTCTCAATGTCCATCCTTGACCATGGCTACAACCCATCATGAAATTGAAAAAGAGTTCATCCTCGGTCATGCTTCAGATCTGTAGCATTAGCTGAGCAAACTCTCTCACATAACCCCACAGCTTACCCTAGTGCATCATCTTCCTCTTGCAGGTGAGGTACTCAAAGTAATTTGGAAAGAACTGTTTCTTGATTTCATTATTAAATTTATCCATGTTAATACAATGCATAACGTCTTCACCATTTCATGGCATTTGTTTTGTGACCATAACATAGCATCATGTGTAGGCTGTAGCTAAGGGAGTCCTTAGTTTATTTCGAGGTTTGATCACTTGCATGGTCTTGTATTGCACCATTCGCGTAGGAAATTATTCAACTGCTCTGCTCCCTCACACTAGCAAAAGGCTTGAGCTTGGTGCCTTAACCATAGATGCCTGTATGATTGCCCCTCTATTCACCATCCTCTTGCACATAGTCCAATCATCCTTCATGGTCATAATGTTGGCTGCTAGGTCCCGCACCATGGCCTCCAACTTTCCATCACGTCTCACGATATCTCCTTGAATTTGTTGAGTCATTTTGCAGTTTTATCGTGGTCGATTGCACAATCTCTACTGGTGTTTTCTTCGTGTTTTGAAACTCTTTCTTAAGTAAGGCTGTCAAAGTTCTCCCCTGGGGCTCCTACATCTTCCAATGCCTTCACAACATGAGAAAGCCTAATCTCAAATAGAGAAAAAGAGTTTTTCGATGTACTTCGTGCATCCTTCCTTTAAGTAGTGACTGACACCTTACCCTTATGGTCCTCACCATGTTATTGATGTCACCTTCTGATATGGTGGTGGTTGCTCCTTGGCATAGACCTTGGCTATCTCCCACATAGCCTTAGTCTTCCTCCGGTGTGCCCTTAGCATAACTATTTCTTATAGCCTTGTTTGTGACCTTGTCTATGAGACCAACTATCATGGGACAATACTTCTTTTATGCCACTTGTGTGGAACTTGCCTAGCTCACTGCCATGTCATGTGGACAAGCCATCCTTATTATGATGTTCTCACTCTATGTGTGTAAAGACACGATATTCGGAGAAAATGCTCACTTCGAAATTATATGGAGTACATTTCCATGTTCCAACAATCGCATCTACAAACTCACCCGTACGGTTCTCAAGACTTGGCCAGTATTAGTTTTACTACCTTTGGTTTGTTTTCAAAGGAGGGGATGCCATCCTCTTTATGTATGAATGTCTGCCTCAGCCAATCACTACGGTCTCTCATTGATCCTTTACAATGTATCAGCTATATATTGTTCTAGAATATTTTCTATAAATATATTTGTCCAAGAATTTTCTAGAATTAGTCTCACTCTGCTTACAAGAACAACATTCTGGAACTGTAGTTGTCTATGCCACTCTAGAATTTTGTAGGACCATCTAGAGAAATCACTACCCTACATGTATTTTTTTTTACAACTAAGCTGTCTATGTGAACATTCTTTTTCTACTTGGCACGTTTTTGTGGTTCATAACCTCTAAACTAGGCGACCTGTCGCATGAATCCTGTGATGAACCAAGGAATTGGTTATCACAATGGAGAGAATAGGACAAAAATTCAGAAGAAGAGAAGACAGAGAAGTGACAATCAGAGAAGAGAATAAGTGATGTAGGGGGGAAGGGAAAAGTAGAGAGAAGAGTGATAGAGGGGTAGAGATAAGATCAAAGACTAGAGGGATAGAGATAAGAAAGTGTCAAACCAAGGGGGAGAGGGGGGAGTCACGAATAGCCAATTACATTCGATTTCTCAAAACATTCATTAATTTATCAATAATTCAAAAATTAGAGTATAGGGTCTTTATAAAGAGAAATATTAGGCCTAAGATAATTTGGTAACAAATTATCTATTGCTAAAAATAAGAAATCATAATAAAATAAAATCAAATTAGAAGAAATCACAATAAAATCAAACTAGAATCTTATCCAATAAGTAAAACAAATAAATGTCAATAAAATCATAATATCTTCTAAAATCTCTTGGAATATTTGATGTGATGTCCGCATCAATTTTCTTCGGGTGGTTGGGACTCAACATTGTCGAGTAAAACCTTTATAATCAATCCTCTAACCACAAGTTGAGCGACTGTGCAACCCTTCGTTCACGGTAATAGACTCGTATAAGTGGGGGCCGAAAGCAGACGAAGCGACCAATATCTTCGGAAGGGACTGTACTTGGGCATGGAAAAGTGTAATATTGATAACTTTGACAAAACTCCAAAAGATCTGAGTCGAACTGCTGTAGTGCCTCTCAAGAGATCCAGGTATTTTCGGATTTTGGTTGGCCAATCTAACGGACAAAAAAAGCATTGAATCACCCCATCCATGATAAACATAATCTGGAGGTGACCGGACCAGTTTGTATGAGACTGCCTTGTGATAAGAATCTTCTACCGGCTAGATTTTGTTTACTGTGTTTTTTTTTTCTTTCTTTTTTTTCCTTTTGTTTTCTCTCTATTTTTTTTCCCTTTCCCCCCCTTTTTTTTTTCTTTTTTTCACTCCTTTTTTTTGCTTTTTTTTTCTTTTTTGTTTTTCTTTTCCTTTTTATATCATGCGCTTTTTCTTTGCTTTTCCCTTCAAAACACAGATGCGAGGAGAGAGAAGGGACACAGCTGCTCAGACCGCGCCCTCCCTTTCGGGCGGCGACGGCGACACTTGCTTGGTTCGGCGACGGCGACGGCAAAGAAAGCGAAGGTGAAGACGAGGACGAAGAAGTGGAAGGTAATGAGGACGGCGACAAAGAATCAGCTTAATCCGATACGAGCCTTCTCTCTCTCTACTCCCTTTTGTTTTTTTTTTTTTCAAACAAAACGGTGGCGGCTAGGATTCGACTAGGTTGTGGTGAGGCCAGCTAGTTTAGGGCTTCACTTTGGTTGGCGGTGGTGGGACTCGGCTGGTGGGCTTTTGAGTGAGGGGTCGATTGGGGTTTGAGGGGGAGTGGTCGATTAGGGCTTTGGTTGGTTTGGGTGGAGAAGATGAACGCGGGTGGTTTGGATGGTTGTTTTGGGCTCCTTTTGGCTTGGCGGTAACCAGAGAGGTGGTGGTCAGCGGCAACGTAGAGGATGGCTTGTGGCGGCGACGGGTTTTGCCTCCTACTGCGGCGGCGGCGCTGACTGCAATTGCTTAATTAGGTGGGGATTGCTGCTATTCGATTTCTCTGTTTCTTTGCATCTTCTTTTCTTTTCTTTTTTTTTTTCAACAAGATTTTTTTTTGCTACTGAGACAAAAAAATATATTATTTTTTTCTCCACAAAATAATTGAAAAGTAGAAATTGATGATATGTTGCCTACCGGAAGGAGATTCGAAATGGTGCAAGACGGAGGGGTGGCAAAGTCGGTGATGTTGCTGGTGGTGTGGCAGGTTGGACAGTGGATGGTGGGAGTGGTGGGGTGGTAACGTAGCTGGTGGGGATGTTACTGGTGGGGTTGATATTGTTGCTGTTGGGGTGATGATGTTGCTGAAGGAAAAAAAAAGGGTAGCATTTTATCTTTGATATTAATTTGATGTAGAGGAGGGAAAAAGTAGAGAGAATAGCAATAGAGAGGTAGAGATAATAACAAATATTAGAAGGGTGGAGATAATAAAGATGTCAAACCAATGGAGAGAGGCGGGAGCCACGAATAGCCAATTGCATTCGATTTCTCAAAACAGTCATTCATTCATCAATAATCCAAAAATTAGAGTATAGGGTTTTTATAAAAAGAAATATTAAGCCTAAGATAATTTGGTAACTAATTATCTGTTATTAAAAATAAGAAATTACAATAAAATAAAATCAAAGTAGAAAAAATCATAATAAAATCAAATTAGAATCTTGTCTAATAAGTAAAATAAATAAAAATCAATAAAATTATAATATCTTCTAAAATCTCTTGGAATATTTAATGTGATATCCGCATCAATTCTTCTCGGGTGGTTGGGACTCGACCTCGTCGAGTAAAACCTCTGTAATAATCCTCCAACCACAAGCTGAGCGACTATGCGACCCTCTGTTCACGGTAATAGACTTGTGTAAGTGTGGGCCGAAAGCAGGAGCGACCGATATTTCTGGAAGGGACTAGACTTGGGTATGGAAAAGTGCAATCCTGCTGACCTTGAGAGAACTCTAAAAGATTTAGGTCGAACTGCTGTAGTGCCTCTCGAGAGATCCATGTATTCTTGGATTTTGGTTGTCCAACCTATCGGACAAAAAAAGCGTTGAATCGTCCCATTCATGATAAACATAATCTAGAGGTGATCTGACCTGCTTGTATGAGATTGATTTGTGATAAGAATCTTCTACCGGCTAGATTTTGTCTGTTGTGTTCTTTTTTTTGTCTTTCTTTCTTTTTTTTTCTCTCCTTTTTTTCTTTTGTTTTCTCTCTCTTTTTTTTTCACTTTTTTTTCCTCTTTTTTTGCTCTTTTTTCTGTTTTTTTTCTCTCTTTTGTTTTTCTTTTTCCTTTTTTATATCATGCGCCTTTTCTTCTTTGTTTTTCCCTCAAAACACAGACGCGACGAGAGAGAAGGGACGGGGCTGCTCAGACCGCGCCCTCCCTTTCACGTGGCGACGGCGACGCTTGGTTTGGCGAATGCGAAGAAGGCGACGGCGATGAAAGCGATGATGAAGGTGAGCGCAGATGAAGGTGAAGACGAGGATGAAGAAGTGGAAGGCAACGAGGATGGCGACAAAGACTTGGCTTAATTTGATTCGAGCCTTTTCTCTCTCTACTCCCTTTTGTTTTTTGTTTTTTTTTTTCAAACAAAACGGTGGCGGCTAGGGTTCAACTAGGTTGTGGCGAGGGCAGCCGGTTTAGGGCTTCACTGTTGGCGGTGGTGGGACTCGGGTGGTGGGCTTTCGAGTGAGGGGTCTATTAGGGTTTGAGGGGGAGTGGTCGATTAGGGCTTTGGTTGGTTTGGGTGGAGAAGATGAATGCCGGTGGTTTGGATGGTTGTTTTGGGCTCGGTTTGGCTTGGTGGTAACCGGAGAGGTGGTGGTCAGCGGCGACATAGAGGATGGCTTGTGGCGGCGACGGGTTCTGCCTCCTACTGTGGCGGCGGCGCCACCTGTAACTGCTTAGTCGGGCGGGGATTGTTGCTCTTTGATTTCTCTGTTTCTTTGCTTCTTCTTGTTTTTTTTTAAACAAGGTTTTTTTTCCGCTACAGAGATAGAAAAAAAATATTGTTTTTTTCTCCACAAAATAATTGAAAAGTAGAAATTGATGATATGTTGCCTGCCGGAAGGAGATTCAAAATGGTGTAGGACAACGGGGCGGCAAAGTCGGTGATGTTGCTGGTGAATGTGGCAGGTTGGACAGTGGATGGTGGGGGTGGTGGGGTGGAAACGTAGCTGGTGGGGATGGGGATGTTACTTGTGGGGATGATGTCATTGCTGCTGGGGTGATAATGTTGAAGGCAAAAAAAAGGGCAGGATTTATCTCTGATGCCAATTTGATGTAGGGGGGAGGGGAAAAGTAGAGAGAAAGCAATAGAGGGGTAGAGATAAAAATAAAGATTAGAAGGGTAGAAATCAGAAAGATGTCAAGCCAATGGGGAGAAGGGGGAGTCATGAATAGCTAATTGCATTTGTTTTTTCAAAACATTCATTCATTCATCAATAATCCAAAAATTAGAATATAGGATATTTATAAAGAGAAATACTAAGCCTAAGATAATTTGGTAATAAATTATCTGTTGCTAAAAATAAAAAATCACAATAAAATAAAATTAAATTAGAAGAAACCATAATAAAATCAAATTAGAATCTTGTCCAATAAGTAAAACAAATAAAAATCAATAAAATTATAATATCTTCTAAAATCTTTTGGAATATTTGATGTACTGTCCGTATCAATAAGTGTTTGGAGAATTCTGAGAAACAATTTCATTCATAATATGTTTTCTTTGCAGTAGGATCAGTTTATTTCTCTTACTAGAATCTGTTATGGGTCATGAATTGATTTGTACTGCCATTGTGTCTGCTTCAGTTGTGTGGCACTTGCTGACGCTTTGGTTTTTCTGTCCTTTCATGCTGACAGCAGACTGTGTCCTTCCCTTGTGTATTTGTCTAGCTTTCAATTGCTTATTTTGCTAATGCTTGATTTGATAGGCCGTTGTGCAGCGTCCTACGTCCTCATATACACTTATTGATACGTCATATTACATATAAATTCACAAAATATATAATCATTATACACAGGATCCATATGAGGCCATATTAAGTGGTTCCAATCCCGTATGAATAGAATACGGCGTCAAATTTTTCAGAGATGCTACTAGGTACCAAAATTATTTTCATAAAAAAATTCTGCGGAAGTATAAAAGATATTACTAGGTACCAATATCATTACTATAAATAAATTCTACGGAAGTATAAATAATAATCATAACAATTTGCAGAATCACAACTAAATGATCAATACTAACATTGTATTTTTTTTATTCATCACAAGATAGAGTACATAACTTTTTGATATCAAATTTATCCATTGCAATATATTTCAATTCATCACCATTTGAATCTAATCACCTTCTGACTTCAATCCTGATCACCATATACCAACTCGTGTTTTCCATTTGAGGAGTTAGGAAAATATCAAAAGAGTGAGCTAAATGTTCAGTAAGGCACAATATAATAATGATCATGCAAGCTTTTTACTTAAAATATAATAATAAGAATGGGGATCATCATGGAATTTGGTAACTTAGAGCATGATCATAATTCTTATGCAATTCTTTTTCTTTTTTTTGTCTTGCTCTTTTCTTATTCTTTTTTGTAAATTATGTTGAAAATTTTCTTTTCTTATTTTTTTTTAGGGACCAAAGCTAGTAGGCCTTATTAACTAAAAGAGCAGACAGATCAAAGAAATGCTTGTACTAGTCCACACAATTTAATGCCTATCCTCTTTTTACATCCTGAGGCGGGTGGTACTATTTGTAATCCCTGTAGACGGGGCCAAAAGCCGTTTACGGTGTTTGCCAATTCTTTCATTTTCTACTGTAATATCCTAGGATATACCAGGGAATATTACCCTCTAAAAAGATCATTGGTCCAGTTTCTTATTTCTTTTCGAAATTTTGTATGGAAACTCTACACATATTTTTAATACTTCTTCTTAGTTTTCTTCACTCTAGAAGAAAATAACTGAACTTCTGAATATTTTTGTAGAGCTTCCCTTAAACATTCATTAATATCGAAATATACGACTATAAAATGCGATAATTACTATCAAATCGTAAATTGTAACTAAAATCAATGTATTGGCTGATTTAATAGCTTAACTTTAAATTTTTACGTATGTTAAAAATGCAGATTTAATATGTAGTATATTCGGTTGATTCGGTTGTCGATTCGAAAGTTGGTTTGGGGCCAACTCAGTTTGATTTCTTCAACCCATTCTTAGCACAATCACTTACATATTTGATTATCGGTTCATAGCCGATTAATGGCCGGTTCAAGGGTTGGTCCATACTGATTTTTACTATTAATTTTCATCAATTGTGAACCGGTTCAATGTTATTAGCTGAAAAATTCAGCATGTGTTGTCTGGTTCACCTGTTGATCTTAGGCTTGATTCGGGGGCCAGTTCGAGGCATATTTTTATTAGTTGATACTTTAACATCATTTTGGCCTATTTATCTGCTGGTTCAACAAATTTAGAGGCTGGTTTTTACCCGGTTCAGTGGTTATAAAATCAGCATCGGCAGGGTTGCTTTTGGCAGATTTTGTCACTATTTAGAGGCGCGATTCAGTGGCCGGTTCAAGGTATTTTTGGCCACCAATTCATAGGTTGATGGTTTAACTTTAGCACTTGTTGACTTGGCTGGGTCAGGTACTGGTTCAATCGGTTTAGTCCATTTTCCTAGACTGCCAGATTCAGCATCAGCAAGGATGTTGGGGCCAATTTTGGTACTATTTAGGGATCCGGTTTATCATTTCAAATGGTTTTGGGTGGCCGGTTCACTGGTAGATAGGTTAGCCTCAGTACATTATACTTTGGCTATGCCGGTTGCTTGTTCAGCTAATTTGGTTCCAGTTCGGTCAACTTTCCCTAAACTACCAAATTTGACATCAGTATGGATGCAAAGGAGCCGGTTCTGTATTATTGCTTTTATGGTCAATTCGAAACTGGTTCTTGACCGGTTTGGGGAGTCTTCTTACATCTAAGAGACTCAATATTAAGAATTTGTCCGATTTATGGCCGGTTCAAGCTAATATCTCAGCCGGTTTGGGTCAAAATTATAACTGTAAATTCAGCATCAGTATTTACTGATGCAGCTGGTTTCTGCCTCTGTTTTGGTGACTGGTTTATGATCGGTTCAGGGTTAATTTTTACAGGGTGAGACTTTAACATCACCATCAGATACTTCAATATGGCTGCCAGCTCAGCCAATTTTGGGCCCGGTTCATTGGTTGCAATTTCGGATATTAGTATGATTGTTGAGGCTAGTCCAGTTGCTGATGTGAGAGCCGGTTCAATGACCGATTCAGCCCATTTTCATGAGCCGATTGGTTACAGCATCAATAAAAGATTAAATTTGTTGGTCACCAAATTTGAGCCGTTTGGAGTCCATTTGGTAACCTGTCCAGCTAGTTTACAGTAGCTTATTCAGCTACTAGTTTGAGCTCAACACTTCAGCTGAATATACTTCATGCCAAATTGATGATATGTTCAAAGGCATTAGGCAAATTCCATATTAGAACAATAATACTTAAAGGAATTAACAATAAGCAGTAACAAATGAAGAAGGATTTTGAATACACTTGCCAAAATATTCAGCTGAACTCCCTGCCTTTGGCAAGTGTTGAACTTCTGTTTTCTCATTCTTTTTCCCTACGGTTTTCTTCCTTTTCTCTCACGGTTTCCCTCCTCTTCTTCCTTTCCTTCTCCCACGTGCCTCTTATACAAGTAGAGGCTGAAGCTGATTCACCAGCACCACCCAAAACCTTTTCCCTCAACCAGCTGGGTGTCCCTAATTCAGCTGAGTGTCTTGCTGATTCATGCTATTTTTTTGCTGGTTGTTTCCTCAAGATTTTGCCTAGTGGAGAGCTACTATTGATTGCTGAGATAGCTGCTGTCATGGGGCTGCTGTTGCCATGGAGAGCTGCTGCTTCAGAAGCCGTGGAAAGCAGCCGAGATAAGCAGCTGTGAGCTGTTTTGCTTCCTCTAAATTTTTGCTTAAGTGTTGTGAAGCTGCTGCCATGTGTGTGAGGGACCCTTATGCCGTGTGTGCTTGCTCAATTTGGTTGTAAATTGGGCTGCTCTGCTGCTGCCCGTGCAGCTGCTGAATTTTTAGAAATTCAGCTAAGTATAAGGCTTGTTTGTGTGTTGGATAGATTCTGATTGTTTTTGGTGTTGTGGCTGCTACCGTGGGCCCTTCTTGCTGAATTATGGCTAATTTAGTGTGTATATATATTATTACCTAGAGCCCGGCTAATATATACAATTGTCTGGTTAGTGTCTGGCCCATCGAATTTAATTTAGTTGCTTATCGGTTGAGAATTTAACATCCGAGCTAGTTTTTTGTTGTCCCAAAATTAATTCGGTTGATAACTGGTTGGAATTTCGGTGGCCGAGTTGTCCTTTTATTAACCATAACTGAACCGGTTGCTGATCGGGTCCATTGGATAATTTTTTGGGTTACCGTTATGTGCCGGGTGAGCCTTCTGGCTTCCGAATTTATAACATAATCAGCATAATAAATTTTGATTTTTATTAAAATCCTTGGATTGGTGGAAGTCTCTAAGTCCACATATTTTAATTTTAGTGGCTTCCGGATGTCGGACCACCCTTAAATCTAAATTTCTCTACGTCCTTTGACCTCGATTTCACGTTTATTTAATTAATTATGATTTGCTTGATTAGGAGATTTCGATCCTTACATGCTGTGTTTAATTAATTAATCTTAACACATACCTGTTTTGTGCTCCAAGAAAACTCCTGGCCTTGCGAGTATTTCTTTTCGTTTCCAATTTTATGATATATCATTGATCAGCATAGATCCAGTAGTGAGCTTCTTGGTACTGACAGGGGATAGCTGACAAATGCAAACAGCTCAAACTTGACAAGTGTTACTTACAAACTTGCATAGTTTTCTACTTCTGCATAAAACAAATTTCTTTTCTGTTTCTATTACATCTTTCTTACTATTTTTGTTTTCTTATCCATGCATGTTCACCAACATGACTTTAAAATTCCTTGAAACAGGCAGTTAAATTAGATATCAACATTGAAAGAGATCTAGCATATGCTCTTAAGGTTACAGAATGCCCCCAGATATTATTTCTACGAGGAAACAGAATTCTGTACCGGGAAAAAGGTATGATTTAAGATTTCATTCCCCCTTCTGAAACCACTTTAGTAAAACATTAAATCCAATCTGGGGGACCCACAATTGTACCTTTTCAATCTGTTATTACCTCAATATGCTCCACAGTTGTCATCCTATGCAGAGTTTCGAAGTGCAGATGAATTGGTAAACATGATTGCTTATTTTTACTACAAGGCAAAGAAACCTCTTTGGATTGATGATGCAGCTCTAGCTTACTAGTTTAAATTGAGGTACTCCTTTGTGCCTTTAACATGTTGATTCTTCTAATCCTATCTACTAATTTGTTCTGCCTTAGCCAGCCTATTAAGTGTTGTATACTTTCATTTTTTATTTTTAAAATTTGAACTCTATTCAGATGTGAAATGTTGGTTAAAGCCTAATTTGACAGGCGAACTTGCAGCTGGTATGCTGATTTCTGTGTCATATCTGATGTTTTGACCATTTTTATTCTTTTTATTCGGTGCTCTCTTTTGGGGTGGGCTGGTGGGATAAAGTTTGCATGCCAAAAGGAACTTGTTTTGTATTGAAATTACTGTTGTTGAATAATAATAATTATTGACACTAGCAAGGCTTGGATTTCCAATTCCATATGTTGTTATGTTTTTCCTTTGCGTCTACATATTATTGATGGATTGGGAAAAAACGAGGGTAGGGGATACTTGCATTTGTGTATGTGTTAGTTTGTTGGAATCTACCAGTGTCCCACTGAAGATGTAAATTTCTGATCACATGTATCAGGATGTAATTCATAGCACTGGAATATCAGAGTAATGGCCACCCTTAAACCAATTATCGGGCAGACGTGCTTTATGTGGCTTTGTGTCTTACTAGTTGGCTATGGGATATACAATTTCAGTGTTCAGAGGTTTTGAGGCCTCAAGACGATCTATGATTCTTAGTAGGTTCGCTGGAGGCAATGGAGACTCAGTCACCAATACATTAAAAAAAAAAAAGCGTGCTTAAATTTGTTAGAAGACAATGTTATTGGTCTGACACGCATGGGGGCCAATTTGCTTCTGAAGAAATTGGTGTATGATTGTCCTTGTCCACTGAAATTTATTCTATTTTTGGTTGTTAAGTGCAAGTATTGCCGACTTCCTTATTCACTATTATTCTGAGCACAAATACATTATTAAGCTTGAAATTTTTACAGAATCCTGGGATAGGTAGATTAATTGTACTTCACTCGGAATTGACAATGATTAGGAGTAATCACCACACTGAATAATATCAGCGAGGACATAAGATCCTAATCTTTTTGATGAGTGTGTTTGTTGGGATACGGGTAATTAAACGTTATATTCAAAGTGCCAACTATCTACCTAAAATTTCTTTCCTTCGTGAAACGGTGTAAAATCTCTTCAAAATTCAATAAGCTGTTGGTTTGGCTGTAAATCGATGGTTTAACCTCAGGACCAGTTGACAAACCTGCAAGCCTCCATCATACAGGATTGATGATTTTTGGCTTCCCAACTTTTTTAGTCTCAGGACCTGCACCGTATTCCTCGTTGGCACCTGCTGCACGGCCATACATTTTATCAGCGTTCTTCTCCTTACAGCGGAGCTCTGGATGCAGTAACTGTGTCCGAATCTCTTGGAATCCCACCTATTTTATCTAAATTAATGAGTAGCCGGCTCCTCTAATGAGCAGAAGCACAATTCTTAGGGGTAACTAAAAGCTCTTCTTTGTCCATCTCTCACACACTCTCTTTCTGTCAGTAATTTTACTTTTCCATCTTAGAGGATATCATCTCTCTCTTCCAAGGTGATTTTCGTGAAATTGTAAATATATGTCCATTAATGGATGCAAATATTGATATCAATATCGATTGTAATTATTTTGATATTAGCCGTATTGGCGATAATTTTTTTCGTAGTCATATTAAAATTATGATATTTATTAAAATTTAACCATATTTAATTATATTTTAAGTGTTTGAGGTAAGTTTTATTCATTAAATTAATATTTTAATATTAAATTATATATTAGTAATTATTGAAATGATAAAAATAAAATTAAATAAAGAGAATGAATTGTCATTTATTACTAAATGACATGTATATAAGTTATTAAAAATTAAAAAAGTAATAGTAAATAACATTCTTGTAAGCTTGTATCTTTTGCACTAGTGTAGCCATATTAGCAAATAAGTAAAATTTATTCTCAAATTACATAGTTTGCAACCACTCTAAAGAGAATAAGAAAATTTGAAAAATTATCTAAAATTTAATCAATTTAACACTAACAAGTAATAAGTAAAATATGATTATATCAATAAAATAAAGTTGTGTAAAATTACTTTGATATTATATAATGTTAATCTTTTATTCTAGAGTATATCCATCGTCTTAATTGTCCTAATCATTAGACGATTTATTTGGATATCATTCTTGAAATTAATGTTGGTCACTTAAAAAAAAATCCATACTACCAAAATGAAACTCATCGTTGCTGGTACTCCTAGAATGCTCTGGGCAAAATTGTTGTTGTGGTGGAAAATGAGTTAGGACTTATAGTGTTTCGTAATAATTCAATTGTCTCGGGTACTAGTAATAGGAAGGAGGAAGATGTTTGTATTTATAAGTCGAGAAATCCTGAAGTTAGGCATGGGGATGGTTCTGTGTATTTGAACTACTATTGGCACAATGGGATTTGAAAATTTTAAAACCACTGAAACGATTTATTATCATTTGAGATGATGAACCTCTAATTGATTCAGCACCTTTCTATATTGTTTTATAAGTTTGTGCTATTTTTTGTGGTAATTCAATGCCCATCTTATCATCTTATCATTTCGTAGAACGGCCTAAGAACATTTTTTGAGATATAGGGAAAGAGGATGTTTAGTTTGCCACGGATCGCTTTCCTTTTACTTAATATTTGTATATATTTAAATATAATAAAATGTCACATTATATACAAGTATAGATAATATATAACAATTAAATACAGAATCTACATAATTGTCACATCGTAAGTGCTTTCAACACTATACGAATAAAATATAATATCAGATTCTTTAGAGATACCTATCAAGAACTAAAATTTATTATCATAAAATCTCGTGAAAGTATAAATAATGATCATAATAACAAATTACGGAAGCATAAAAAATAAGTAATATCAAAGTCACATTCATTTCATTATAAGATCAATTACATAGTTTCATACATCCATTACATCTTCATCAAGATACATTAATACGCAAGCCTAAACTACTTTTGGCTTTACTCCTACTCATCGGGTACCAACTCCCGATCATCATTTGAATGGTTAAGAAAATAGTAAGAGAGTGAGCCAAATGCTCAATAAGGTACATATAAATAAATATATATACATTTATACTTAAAATAAATATATAAATAAGAGGAATAGGAATATGTATGAACTTTTGTCTTTTTGAGCATTTTCTTTTCTAATTCATAGTTAGCTCGATAGAGAAGTTGATCTTCTACACAATGTTTGTACTAACAATATAGTCATAATGCATTTGAAAATCTCCGAGTTAATAATAACTTGTCTAATCAATAATTCATCCCACTCCATTATAGACACAAAAACTTTGAATCATTCAAAAGTACATTGCTGATGTGCAATACGTCAACAATCAGGATAAAAACCCTCCTGATCGAGAATAGTAAAAGTTTTACTTGACTCTGTGATTATCGCCAATTGAACGAAGTTGGCATCTTCTTCTTTGGCATACGACAATGCACGACGCATAGCCCTAAGAATGATGAAGATCCGATCTCAGAATCTGTAGTAATAGGCGTTGGTGATCCTTTTCTTTCAAATAGCTAAATGATAGAAGTTTGTACGTCCACCACCTAAGATTTAGAAGTCAAGGTGTTGATAGCTTGTACTATAAGTTGAGTTGCTTCGTATGAATTCCATCATAAGTTTTGCAGGAGTTTCCTGTACTCGTATTTTGTTATCTCGACAACTTGTAAAATAAAAAAATATAAAACCTAACCTATACTGCTATCCTACCAATTTTCTCCTAAATCCAAAATATATGATATATTTCATGACTTAAAATTACTAACGATCTTTTCTAAGTCCTCAAGAAGCACTAAAAAATTTTTTTCATTGACTGAGAACAATCATTGATATTTAAGCTTTTTTTTTTTTTGAACAAGTTAGCGAATCCAAACATTAAAATACCAAACCTTGAAAGTCTTCCAAAATACATACTATTCTCCGCCCAAATTTGATTTATTAGAAATAAATCTAAATGCTAAAATATCATTGAATCGTCTAATATCCTCATATATTATCAACTCCAAAAATTCTCAAATATTTATAAAGAACCTTAATTCTCTAATACCATAAAGTTGTAACGACCCTAACCCAAAATCCATAACTAATACTTAAATCTGATCACATAGAAAAATTTAAGTCTCAAATTAATAAATAGCATAGCCACAACTGATAAAAGTATAAATATAATAATTTAAACATCATTGCACCAACGATAAATCTGAAAAAAATACATAACTCCAAAAATTCTAACAAAATAAAACAAAATATTAAAATATATCTCTAGAGTATAAATCAATGCTCTCTCCCGCTGCACCTCAATATCTCTTGCCATAACTTTTTATCCAACTCTAGAGTCAACATTGTCTACACCTGCTACTTTGGAAGAAAGAAAAATAGTAAGAGTGAACTAAATACCTAACAAGTGAAATAAATCTAAAAGCAAACAAGAAATGATAAAAAAAATTTTAGATATACAATATAGAATGTATGCCAAGAGTCATGAATAATAATACAATATCCAATAGATAATTATATCCAAAAATTTATATTTCATCGCATCTACGATTCAAATGCATAAGAAAGGCAGGTCATTCTAAATTCTGATGTGATAAAGATCATAAGATTTTACCAATAAGTAAAGATCCCTCAGAATCCGACCTCACATGAAATAAAGGGATCTCTTGGTTCGAATATCAGCATGAACGACTTGAAAACCAAATAACAATGAACAATATGGATTTCACTGAATCCGGATATTATCAAATCCGACACATGGATTTTACCAGATATAGCTCGTGAAATCTATCGAATCCCAAACTCAAAAGGTATCAACAATGACGAAATATCACAATGAATCTTCTTGGACCTTATTCTGTCACCGTGAACCAAATGCCATGTATTTACTCCCCTAACGACTGGGTAAGTGTAACAAGATTATCCATGGTATCCTCGCTACTATTGCAGTCCTCCTAGAGGTTATACCCGTAGTATGCCCATACCATCGATGATACGCTTCGTCAAATGATATCCCTGATATTATATCCTACGATGGTCACATGGTTATAAACGTTCTTCCACAACAAACAATATACCTCAGTATCACTATGATGCGAAAATCAATATCGAATAAGTGTAGACCACGCTAAGGTGTCGTAGCCTCCCATTCGACTAGATATCTTAGTATTTTCATACGCTCTCCTTAACCTTAACCGTAGGAAGTCAGTAATCTAAATACTCACACAATCAAATATAACGCAAAAGAGGCCTTACAAGTACAACGATAGAAATTTCATTCGGTGCTAATAAGAACTAACACTATCAGGATTAACATAAATGAATTTATCACAGAACGATGAAAGAATAAAAGAGAACCGAAAAATATATATTTTGACCAATTTAAATATTTGTCTAGTCTCCTATTCTATTTTGATATACGAATCCTATCACCCAAACCATCTATTACTTATCACTTGCGGACAATCCTATTATTACCAAATATGATTCATTCATCCCAAATTCATCTAGCAATCTCCAACGAAACTGTGTAATAACTTTAACCTCGTTTTATAAATTAACTTATATTCTAAAATATATACACACATATTTACCATCATTTAATATGCTAATATTTATTTTACGAATTATGTACATATATATATATATATTTCTCATAAATTTCCCAATACCCCAGATCCGCTGCTAACCTCTCTCTCTCACGTGCAACACACCTTAAGCACCTCTGCACTTCTCTCTTACGCCCACAAATTCAGGGCTACGCACACATACACAGCAGCAGCAGGGCTAGCAGTTCACAGACGCGCACATACCCGCATATGTATTCATATTCTTCCTCACATATACCGTATAATTACACCTATGCATTCATATCCATTTTTGTCGCTGCCTCACCCACTCTATAGTTTTCGATCGCCCAAAACAGGGCGCAATGCTCTATTTCTCTCTTCTCACACTTTTACACAAAGAACATGAAATCCAGCCTTCAAAATCTCAATTTGTAACACAAAAATTTTTACAATTTCGTTGAATATATTAAGCCCCCAATCCATCGTAAAACCCTAAAAATGTCGGGTCTTTCGACATCACATCCGTGGCTTTGTTTTGCCCCTTTTTGGCTCGCAACAAAATACGGCCAATTTTCTTCAAAATCTTGACATGAAACGAAATAATCAACATTAACAATGAGAAGATGAGGATTGATTTGCAACAATTAGAAGACTAATTTCAAAGGAGTCTCAAATCAACTTGCTTGAAACTGTAGCACATCTAGGGTTTAGTGGCGGCGGCGGCTTCTGCCCAACTCACAACGGCAACTTCGATTATAGAGCTAGTGCCAGCTTCGAACGGTCACGACAACATCCCATCCGTCACCAATAGACGATGGTAACGGCGACTTTGCTCTGCTTCGGATCATGCGTGGCTTCCTTCTTTGGCTTGCGTTTTTCCCCCTTCTCAATTCACCCATTATTTCACTTAAATAATGGAGAGTAATTTGTGCTATGGTTACCGATCTCTATTTTCGACGCTGATTCCTTCCTTCCCCCTCGTTGCAACCCTCGCGCCCTTTCCCCTTTTCTCTTCTATCCATTACTTCTTCTCATTCTTTCTTTTTCTTTTCTTTCTTCATTCTTTCTTTCCTCCCTTCTCTTCTTTTTCGTATTATTATTATTATTATTATTATTATTATTATTATTATTATTATTATTATTATTATTATTATTATTATTATATCATATTATATATATATATATTGTAATTATTATTTATTTTATTATTATATTATATATATTATTATACGCATATTTTAATACATATATTCATATATTAATTTATTACTCATTAAAATATTAAGTATTTAATTAGTTATCTAACTATCACTACAATAATAATTAAAATTTTGATTTAAATTTTTAATATTTTAATTTTTTTAATTAATTATATTTTCAGTCAACGAATACTAATAAATTAAAGTTCATTAGATAAATATTTATTTAATTAATTTGGTTTAAAAATTAACTAAATTTTTTATTTAATTTTAAATTTTAATCAGTAGTCCAAATATCTAAACTCAATTCACTGATTCCAATACTCTAAATTTATTAGACCCAAATATCTAAGCCCTATTCAACGGTCTATATACTTTAAGCTCATATGTTCAGCCTGAATTACGAAACTTTGCCTAAAAATCACTAAAAATAATTATCATAACTAAAAAAAATAAAATTAAATAAAAAAATATTTGAAATATTACACGAACCTTACATAAACCGTAAATCGTAACAGAAATAAACGTATTGACCGATTTAGTAACTTAACTTTAAGATTTTATATATGTTAAAATTCTGATTTAGCATGTTATGTATTTGGCGGATTTGGTTGCCGGTTCGGTCGTTGGTTTGGCGCCAACTCGAGTTGATTTCTTCAATTTAATTTTAGCATGGTTAAGGACTCGGCTATCGGTTTATGGCCGATTCAATGGTTGGTTTATACTGATTTTTACTATTAATTTTCATCATTTCTAATCCGACTTGATGAACCATTTCAAGATTTAATACATATTCAATAGCTGAAATTTTCAGTAAGTGTTGGCTGGTTCATCAGTTGGTTTAAGGCTTGGTTCGATAGCCGGTTTGAGGCATATTTTTACCGGTTGATACTTTAGCATTGTCTCATAATATCTTGGTTAATTGGGCGCCGATTCAAATGGTTTGGGCTCCAAACTGGGTCAGTTCAATAGTCATAATTTCAGCAGCAACATAGATGCTGTCAGCCAGTTCACGTGTTGTTTGGAAGCCAGATTCAGTGACTGATTCAAGGTATTATTGGTATCCGGTTCGTAGGTTAACAATTCAACCTTAATACTTAATGACTTGTCCAGGTCGGTTGCTGGTTCACTCGATTAGGGTTGGTTCAGTCCATTTTCCTAGACTGTCAAATTCAGCATCAGTAAGGATGTTGGGCCGATTCTGGTGTTGTTTAGGGCTCGGTTTAGTAACCAATTTAAATGGTTTTGGGCGGCCGATTTACTAGTAAATAGGTTAGCCTCAGTACATTATACTTTGGCTAGGCTGGTTGCCGGTGGAGTCGGTTTAAGATTTGGTTCGGTCACTTTTTTTCAAACTATCAATTTCAACATTAACATGGATACAAAGGGGCCGATTATGTTTTGTTATTTATATGGTCAATTTGAGGCCGGTGTTTTACCAGTTTGAGGCTAATTTTTATAGGGTGACACTTTAACATCACCACAAGGTACTTAAGTTAATATGGCTGCCGATTCAACCAATTTGGGGTCTGAT
This sequence comes from Nepenthes gracilis, assembly GCA_033239525.1. Lineage (NCBI taxonomy): Eukaryota > Viridiplantae > Streptophyta > Magnoliopsida > Caryophyllales > Nepenthaceae > Nepenthes > Nepenthes gracilis. Next base: position 9,067,950 of record BSYO01000033.1, read on the forward strand.
TTGTAGGCTATAATTTCAAATATCAGTATCATTATTGAGGATAGTTTAGTTGCTGATGTGAGACCCGGTTTAATGACCGATTCAGACCATTTACATGAGCCAATTTGTCACAGTATCAATAAGAGGCTTAGCTTGTTGGTTACAAAATTTGAGTGAGTTTGGTGATAATTTGGTAACTGGTTCAGCCACTTTATAGTAACTGGTTCAGCTACTAATTTTGATTTCAGTTTTTCAACGATGTATATCTCATGCCAAAATGATGATATGACCAAAAATACAAGGGAATTTAAGTATTAGAATAATAATATTTAAGGAAATTAATAATAAATAGTAGCAATTGAAGAAAGATTATGAGTATAGTTGCTAAATATTCAGCCGAACTCCTTCCTTCTTATTGGCTTTAGTTCTGCCTCTCCATTTTCCTTCTTTTTCTTTTTGTTTTCTCCCTTTCTCTCACGGTTTCCTTCCCTTCTTTTCTTCATTTCTTCACTCATGTGTCTCTTATAGAATTTAAAGGTTTGGAGTTAGTCATCCAATGCCTTGCCAGCACTCCCGAAGCGCCCTTCTAAAACCAACGAGTGTCCTTAAATTAGCTTGCTAACTCATGCCAATTTTGCTGGTTTGTTTCCTTAAGGTTTTGCCTACTGGTAAGTTATTGTTGGTTGCTGAGATTTGCTGAGATAATTTTTTTGGTAAGTAAGATTTGTTGAGATATATAGCTCATTTGCTGAAATTTTGGAGCTGCTGCCGTGGAGAGTTTTGCTTCAGCTGCTGAGATAAGCAGTCATGTTACAGCTTCTCTCTTCTATATTAAGCTGCTACTTAGTCGCTGAAGTAAGGCAGCTGTAAGCTGCTTTTATTTACTCTTAATTCGGCCAAGTGTCGTGCAGCTTCCTCCTTTAACTGATGACCCATATATTACTACTGATTCTTCATATTTACTACTAATAGCTGCTGCTGTCGTGTAGAGTCCCACATCGGATTGGAGGGAAAATGAAGCGTGCCTTATAAGGGCATGGATACCTTTTCCTTGTGGACGCGTCCTAAGAGCATGTGGGGGTTCGCATTGAGAAAACCTTGAGGCGGGAGAGTGTTCTCAGGCCAAAGAGGACAATATTTTGCCACGCTGTGCCGCCGTTGCGCCACTCTGGGGGACATGTTTTGGGGGCTGTGGGCCTGCCAGGAACAAAACTGTGCGGGTTTGGCCCAAAGTGGACAATATCCACATGCGGGTACATTGGGACGTTACAGATGGTATCAGAGACGGGACCCGGGTTCGGTGTGCCAGCGAGGATGCTGGGTTCCCAATGGGGGTAGACTGTAGAGTCTCACATCGGATTGGAGGGGGGAACGAAGCGTGCCTTATAAGGGTGTAGATACCTCTCCATTGTGAACGCGTCCTGGGAGCCTGTGGAAAGTTCATCAGGAGAAAACCTTGAGGCGGGAGAGTGTTCCCAGGTTAAAGAGGACAATATGTCGCCACGTTGTGCCGCCGCTGCGCCACTCTCGGGGATGCGTTTTGGGAGCTGTGGGCCTGCCAGGAACAAAACCTTGCGAGTTTGGCCCAAAGCGGCTAATATCCACATGCGGCTGCTTGGGGACGTTACATGTCGTGTATGTATTTGTTGGAGAATTTCTTATTTTTGGTATTACCGTGAGCCCTCTTGCTGAATTTAGGTTGCCCCCTTGCTGAATTTAGGTTTTTGTTTCTGCCCGAGCCTTTCTTGCTGAATTATTACTAAGTTAGTGTATAGAAGGGGGACAGGCTCAGTGCTTCGCAGTGCCCGAGGAGTGATATAGAGAAAGATCAGATGAAGGGCATTCCATATGCTTCTGCTGTTGGAAGCTTGATGTACGCCCAGACGTGTACACGGCCGGACATTGCCTATGCTGTGGGTTTACTAGGTGGATACAAAAGTAACCCAGGCATGGAGCATTGGAAAGCTGCCTTCAAAGTCATGAGGTATCTTCAGGGGACCAGAGACTAAATGATCACATAACGGCGATCCGATATACTGGAGATCGTCGGATATTCGGACTCCGATTACGCTGGGTGCCCGGACACCAGGAAATCGCCATCAGGATACGTCTTCCTGCTTGCCGTCGGCTCCATTTCGTGGAAGAGTGAGAAAGGTCTATATTACTACCAAGTGCCCGACTAATATATACAATTGCTTGATTAGTATTTGGCCAATCGAAATTAATTTAGTTGCTTATAGGTTTTGAATTCAGCATCCGAGCTAGTTTCTTATTATCCCGAAATCAATTCGATTGATAACCGGTTGGAATTTTAGTGGTCATACTATTCTTTTATTAACCATAATTGAATCGGTTGTTGATCAGGTCTATTGGATAAATTTTCGTATTACCGTTATGTCCCAAGTTGAACCTCTAGCTTCTGGTTTTATAACAAAATTAGTATAATAAATCTTTATTCTTACAAAAATATTTAGACCGGTGAAAGTTTTCAAATTCACATATTTTAATTTCATTGGTTTAATAATTTTGGGATGTCAGACTTTTCAATTTATATTTTTCTGCGTCATTTGACCTCAATTAATTATGATTTATTTGGTCGAGAAATCTCGACCTTTATGCAATTAATTTAATAATCGACAATATAGGCTCATTATCATTATCATTATCATCATCACCGTCATCAAGACCCCGAGCATCAACTTTGTAGCCTCGACCTCTACTCCTTGCATCATTGCTACTGGAACTTTGTTCATTTGGGGAAGTAAAGATATCATCATGTTACCCTTCTCAAGGCTCTGCAGTAGCACCTATTTCAGAATAACCTTCTTCATCTCCAAATTTGATGGCGAGCCACGTTGAATTTTTTTTGTTCATTGAAAAGTAATCTCTCCTTCTCCTCCAACCATAACCAAATGGATCACTTTGTCAAATATAATTCAAGTTTACTGAATTAAATTTATCTCTTAGTTTAACTTGGATTTTTTTTATAGTATTTTGTATTTTTAGCCTTAAGTTATAATAGTTATAAATTAATTTATTTAATCTCTTACGCTATTTATTGTCTTTTTGTATACAACGATAAAAGTATTCAAATTTCTCTTATACTTAAAAAAAAGAGATGGTTTGACACAAAAATCGTGCATCAATCCTTTGTAGCTCAGGGGCAAAAGTTCTGTATTGAATTCACCATTCAGCTATATTGAGCAATTAACTAATATTAAAATTAGCAAATTCTATATATAAAAGCATTAAAATTGATTGGCAAAACAACTCTCAATTCTTTAAGTTGAGTTAGTCCCTTTCCATTTTGTAATCTCCCTTCCGGGACAATTATCGTATCTTTTGTACATTAGATATTCCCTTCATTTTCTTATATTTTCTTATTATTTCCATGGGTAAATCTATCATCCCCTCCCTTTGTTATTTGATTATTATCACTTTAAGTGTTAAACGGGTTGTGTTGAGTTGGCATATCCTATATATTTGGGCTACTCATATGAAACTTTGCTATATTGGCACAATATGTTTACATGACGGGCTATACTTAGCATGTGTGACAAATATTTCTTGATCTAGCACAGCACATGGCTTGCCCATATCTGGCTAGGCGTGCTTACGGGTTGTGCTATGTCTGACACGATCCTTATATAAAAGATAAAAAATATACAAAAATAAAATTAATTAATATAAAAAATACATTACATTTTATTTATTTTATCAAATATTTTTAATATTATAATTTATATAAGTATTTAATAATGAATCACTTATTTTTAAGCTTTACTTATACTTTCACTACTTAAACTTCTAGAATCATTCTATTCACTATAATTTAAAATAATTAGATTTTTGATGTAATTTTTTTTTATATCTAACTAATTCTTAAGAAGGGCATATATTTTTATAATCTTCGATGTAATTCTGCTTCTTTTTTCATCAACTACTTGATCTTTGACATTAACGGTTGACTCTAATGATTTTGTATTTGCTAGAGAGGCTAACAAATTTCGTACCATTGATGCAACCATAGGAATTGTGTGCTTGATTATCTTTCATTAATCTAAAATTTTAAACTCTGATTAGTTACTTGTGAATTCAAAAATGTGATCAAATTGTAAATAGCAAAGAAATTTAGTCGGTATTAGATTTTCACTAACCGATTGTGTTCCATGTCGAATTTGTACCAAAAAAGTAAATATCATTGGCCATCTTCGCTGTTGCTTACTTCTTTTGCTACGGTGGATCACTCTAGTATTGACTATATACAAATTGTACATTATATATGCAAGTTATGATAAATACAAGCATTTATTTTTTCTGTGCTATTAGCCATCCTTATGTTAATGTAAATTTTTTTAAGATAGATATATACCTCGTGTAAATTCATGTAGAATCCATTATTGTGACGAGGCATGCTTGTATTAAAGGATTTTTCTAATATTTTATTATTTTTTAAAAAATATAGTTATCTATAACATTAATAAATATATTATTTATAATAATTTTAATATTTCTTTAAAATTATTTATTTTAATTTTATATTTATTTCTATAATCAATATTATATAATAGAAATCACAATTGTTCTGAACAAGCATAATGTGTTAGTAAATAATAATAATTGTCTCAATAGTAGAATTTGAGTGGTGTAATAACTATCTACAAATTTGTTAGTAGCAAAATAAAATATTTCTGAAACAATGTTTAATATTTTAACCATCTTTCAATTGATAATCAATTCAGCCGTTGTAATATTTTTGTTGTGGAAGATAGTTAAAATATAATGAAAAAAATATACAGCCTCCAGTTTTTGGTACATCAAGTTTCACATTGTTAAACAGCCAATATTTATCTTCTTATAACTTTATTTTGTTGATATAACATTTTGAATTGTTATTATGAAAAGATAATATTTTAATAAATAGATCATTCTTTAGCTTTTACCACATACTGAGAAATAAATTATGAAACATCATTGATACAAATGTTAATAATATCATATGACATTTTATAGGGAATGATTCACTATTTAAAATTTAAAAAATTACAATTTAGATAAAAAATAGTAAGATTATTATTTAAAATATTGTTAAAAGTAATACAAGAAAATTTAAATATTTTAAATTTATTTGTAATAATATTAATTATTTTGAAAATTATGAAAGTACTGTGTGGTTGCTCAAAACTCCTAAAACCATTTTTTATTAATTTTCAAATTTTAGAAATATAATGTACTATAATATAAATATAAGGTAAACTATTACGCGATGGCAATACATCAATAGTTAAAAAAATATTAAATTTTACGCATATTAATTTTAAAATTAATTTTTATTTAAATTATAAAAAGGATGGATGGCCTCATATTTAGCATGTCAAGATATTTTATATAATTGTGTTGTAAGTACTTTTGTATGTACCTTTTAAAATTGCAATATTCTATTATAAAAAAAGAACTATTTGAATGAACTATATATTTTACTAATTCATACTAATTTAGCCTCCAATTGTGGTAAAAAACTGCTAACTTTATACCAGCTAAAAATGTTACTTCAGTTTGACTTAACAATAATTAATGTGTTACTTTAGGTATTTGACATCTTTAGAACTTTTACAGGTATAATTTCTTTTATATTTTTACAAATGGCTCATTCTCGATAGTTAACTAATTTAATTTAAAAAAATTGACATACATTACTGGAATGTTTTCTTAGGGGCAGTCAGAATTAGGAGTAGTGTGGCATCTAGGGATGGGTTGTAATTTGGTATTTCATAAACACTGAGAATATTAGAATAGTTTTTCATATTTTATCACTATCAAAATTAAAAATTTATGCGTCTAATTAATAAATAACTTATAAAATGATAATATTAATATATAAATTATAAATAAAAATTAATAAAAATAATATAAATATATCAATAAGTATCATACAAATATCACTTATTGGTGGGTCCAGTTATGCTATTCGCCCACCCAAGTCCAAGTCAGGCCCAACCACGAAGCAAAGCCCCATAAGGACCGAAGCCCAGAAGGCCCAAACGGCAGGTCCAGGCATGGCAATGCACAACAGGTCAATAAAGATAGGGACTCATCAGACCTAGTAGGCAACCCCCTACAACATGATCAATCATGATGGAAAAACCCTTCAACCTAGCGGCGACAGTTTGGCTGGTGTAAAGGGTGCCGACGCAAATGGCTGCCATTGGTAGCCATAGTCAACGATCAGAAAGGACGCTACTACTACCCAGCCACTTCCACCACCAACATGGCTTGAGAAATCACCTACCAAAATGGTTAAGCGATTGTCAGTAAGGACCATTAGTGGTCGAACCACCACCGTAAGGTGATAGCTGACACGATGGCGACGACCATCACCGAGATAGGTTAGCAAATTCGGGCTAGACACCTATCACGAGCCTTGGTGCCAACACTATCTCTATGAAGCATTACAAATACCCTTCGCCACTTGCAGAAAAAGGAGGATCCGAATCAACACACAAGAGCTCAGAAGAACCAAGCTCTCCATCGATCTCACAGCTCTTTGTCTCTCTAGCTCTCAAGGCCGCTCCTTATTGAGTGCACCACCAGAGCCTATCCCTCTGCCAACTCTTAAAGAAGCTTCTTGTCGAGCGCATTACTGGAGCTTAGCCCTCTATTAGCTCTCAAAATCGCTTTCTGTCAAGCACATTCTTGGGCCCAATCCTCCACAAAACTCACCTTCCCCCACATAAGTACATTCACATATTTTCTTATGTTCTCACATCTTTCCATCCGTTGAGAAAAAAATTTCTGATTTAAGTATCGGAGAATCAACTAGGGAGTGAGTCCCTCAAATCCTCTAACTTTTTATTTATTATTTGTGGTACATTGGACTCAGGTTAGCGGAGGCAAAGACCAGACCTGCTTGAGTTTGACCCGATGTAGAAGATCCAACGACTTCTTAATCTGTACAATAACTCAAATCTAGGGATGCATCATTGGTACCATTTATGGGAACAACTTAAAAGTCTCACCACCAACTACCACATTCGCATTCCAGATGAAAAGATGGTCAACATCAGAGTGTAAGCTAGCGTGTTGACAAGGGAAACCACCCCCATTGCAACGACCCCTCAGTAGGTAGCCAGGCGGGCAAGCGGCTTAAGCCAGGCATATGCAAACTTGCCACTGATGTGAGAGACATGAAGTAGATGCTTCATGCATTCTCTGATCGCATGGATGGGTAGCAATTTGGGGTTCCCCCATGTCACTTAGGCTTTGGCCTCAAGGCGAAGGAATCGAATGCAGAGGCACCCAGTCGTGAAGACCCGACGGCCCGAAGACATCGAGGTCCAGGCAGCCTTGAGTAGTAGGGCTCGGATGCGGCCACTGGGACAACCAAATCGCAAGACGCGATAGGAAAACCCAAAACGGCGAAACACTCGCCACTCCCGCAATGACAGGAGGCCCATAACCCAAGAAGAGGCCTTGTGTAGTATGCAACCGCCACAGGATAGCAATCATTGTGATCTGTGTGTCACCCCGGAGACTTTAGAGCTTAGGGCCGTCCTTAACACCAAGAGAAACATGTCCTTCCTCCAAATGGAGGAGAAGATATAGAAAATTTGGCAGCATGTAATCAGGGGGAATGCTGGCTGACAGTCCCTTGATTTGAGGAGATCACCATTCACGATTATATCTGGCCGACATTCCTATGAAGTTTATAATGCCAACCCTAGATGCGTATGATAGAAGTACTGACCTGATGGATCACCTGGACTACTTCTACACACAGCTGACCTCTAGGGCCTAAGCGAGGCCGCCATGTGCCAATATTTTCCCCTAACTCTCAAGGAGATGCTTGAATTTAGCTCTATGGCCTCCAGCTGAATTTGATTTGGTTGTTTAATGAGCTCGCCGACTGCTTCTTGTGTTAGTTTGACTCCAATTGGAGGGAGGAGAAGTAGCCATGGCACCTTATCCGTCTTCGACAAAAGTGGGACGAAGGTCTGAAGTGCTTCCCGGTCTGGTTCACCACCGAAGACCATAAAATATCTAAGTTCTCTAACAAGGTGAAATTGAATGCCTTTTTCGTCACCTGGAGTTAGGAGAATTCTTCAAACACTTGACCCACCAGTGCCCTTAGACCTTCAGAAAAGTTGAAGCCATCGCCTGGGCCTACATAGTGGCTGAAGAGGCCAACAAGGCGAAGTGCCCCGAGTGCGTGAACTGACCTCTCGAGAGGCTAGCTGGCAAAAAGAAGAGGAACGGGGACAACAATCACTCCCGTGAATGCTGAAAGTAGCCACGGTTTGTACCAAGTGTCGGAAGGGAGAATAGGCCTTTGAGTCTGACTCCACTGAACGACACCGATGTAAACATCCTGATATAGATCCGGGATGAGAAATTCTTGAAATGACCCAAGGTGTCGAGGAACCCAGAAGGAGGAGACTAGTCTATGTGTTATCATTATTATCAATCTCTGGAGTATAACACCGAGAACTGCTGGACTTTACAGAAAGAACCGCCAAGGATATCTCACCAGGTTCCAATAAAACCCAGGACAGGCTCCGGCGGTAGTAGGAGAAGACACATAAGAGCAGTCGAGGAACTGAGTTGCAATTAGGATTACCAACATAGTGACAACTAAACCAGCCAGTGGCAACACCCCGAACTGCCTGGAGACCACTTCTAGCAGCAAGAAACCATGGGTAAGAGTTAAGACTGATGTCATTAGCTTTAACAATGACGATATGACTCATATAATAACTTCTCATTCAAACCCTCTGGTTGTATCTATTTCGTTTTAGGACAGTATGATAGACTATCAATTTAAATAAATTCTTGTTAATAATGGAAGCACTTGAAATTTGTTATATCTTGATACTTTCTTTAAATTTGGATAAAAAAGAGCCAAATGAAATCAATTAAGGGACCGTTATACGACCTGGACAACGAGCCAATGCCCATACAAGGAGCCATCCAACTGGAGGTCGAGCTAGGGACGCATCCACGCACGACCTCCAGGATGCCCACATTCCTTGTAGTGGATCTCCCATCAGTCTACAACACAATCTTGAGATGGCCCAACCTGGCCGCATTCAGAGCAGTGATGTCGATTCTCCACTTAAAGATGAAGTTTCCTACCATGTGCAGCGTCAGAGAGGTCCTAAGCAACCAGGTGACCGGTTGAACGTGCTACTTGTCCTAGGTCACGCAAGCAACTCTTGACCCACCAAACGAAGACCTTGACTTCCGTGATAAAATCATCCTGCAACAAGCCCAAATGGGAGAAGCAACTGACCAAGTTCCCTTAGACCCTAACGAACTCAAGAAGTGTGTGCAAATCATGAATTCCCTACCGAGTCCCCTCTGCAACCAACTTATGGCCTTTCTTAGGTAGAACTTTGATATATTTGCACAGATGCTTGCTGACTATCAGGGATACTAATCAGAGTAATGGCCTATAAGGTAAACCTCGATCCAGGTCATAAGCCTGTTCGATAGAAGCGTAATAACTACTCCATCGAGAAGCTAATCACCATCCGAGAGGAAGTAAAGAAACTACTTGATGTAAGATTTATCAGGAAGGTACAGTACTCGGACTGGTTGTCCCACATGGTCATTGTTAAGAAGAGCAATGGAAAGTGACGTATGCGTTAATTTCATCAACGTGAATAAAGTTTGTCCGCATGACAGCTTTCTGTTGCAAAGGATTAACTTGCTAGTGGACTCCACGTTAGACCACGAACTGTTGAGTTTTATGGATGCCTACTCAGGTTACAACCAGATCAAGATGAGCTTAGAGGATGAGGAGTATACCTCCTTTATGACCAATCAAGAGACCTACTCTATAAGGTGATGCTCTTCGATCTGAAGAACACCGGGGCGATTTACCAATGTCTTGTGAACAAGATGTTCAAGGCTCAAATTGGTCAAAACATGGAGGTATACGTAGATGACATGTTCATCAAGAATAAGGCCACTGACGACCATGTTCGCTACCTAAACGAGACCTTTGAAGTCCTTCGGACGTACATGATGAAACTCAACTTTACCAAGTGCGCATTCGGTGCAACCTTGAAAAAGTTTTTGAGCTTTATCATCTCATAGTGGGAGATTGAGGTAAACTCTGAGAAGATACAAGCCATCCTAAGCATGCACCCACCTCGAACAGTCAAACAGGTCCAAAAGCTCACCAGAAAGCTTGTTGTACTCTCCCGTTTCCTAGTGAAATATGTGGAGAAGTACTTGCTATTCTTCAAGGCCCTAAGGGGAACCATGACAACTAGCTTTCAGTGGACAACTGAGTATGAAACAACCTTCCAAGAACCCAAGGAGTACCTCTCTAACCCTCCGCTCTTGACCTTACCTGTGGAAGGCGAAGAGTTGTATCTGTATTCGATGGTTTTGGGGATGGTGCTAAAGTTGATCATCATCAGGCAACAAGACAAGGTATAGCGGTTGGTGTACTACATCAGTAAGGCCCTGACGGACACTGAGACCCATTGCCTGAATGCTAAAAAGAGCGTGCTAGCCCTTATCTACTATGCCAGAAAGCTACGCCCATACTTTTAGGAGTACAAGATTATTATCCTGACCAATCAACCATTGAAAGGAATTTTGTAGAAGCCAGACACATGTGGACAACTGGTCAAATAGGCCATCGAGGTGGGTGAGTTCAACACGGAGTTCCAACCGTATCCAGCCATGAAGGTCTAAGCCCTCACAGATTTCCTCGTCGAGACGACAACCTTGGGTCCTAATGCCCTCAACATTGCCGCTAACGCAGACTGGTCAGAGACCCCAGTTTGGACCTTGCACATCAATTGGTCATTAATGCAAATGGGCAGTGGAGGAGGTGTGGTCCTACAAACTCCGAATGGGTCAAAGATAAAGTACTCGATAACCCTTAGATTTTCAACCACTAACAACGTAGCCAAGTATGAAGGGCTACTTGCTGAACTCCAGCTAGCAAAGGAATGCTCGACCAAAGTTCTGGTCATATACGACGATTCAGAGTTGGTTGTCAATCAGGTCCATGGGAGCTTTGAGGTATCGAACCCCTTGCTTGTGAGGTACTTTGTTAGAGAGAAGGGTTTGACCCAAGTGTTCGACAAAGTAAAAATGATCCATGTCTTGAGGGAGAAGAACTGGAAGGTGGACCAACTGACAAAAGTAGCGACGACTGAGAACCTAGAGCAGTACGTCATAGACGGGTGAGAAGTCCTAGTCGTCCCAAGTATGAACAACCTCGAGCTTAAGGCGCTGCAAGTGGCCGACAACGAAAACTAAATGACCCCATGTAGGAGGTATCTCACCGACGGCCTCCTACATGATAACCCAAAGGAAGCCAAGCGTATACAAAGGAGAGCTGGTTGGTACACCATCGTGAATAGGAGGTTATACTGTCATGGATAGTCAACCCCCTATATGAGGTGTCTCACGCTAGAGGAAACCAACTATGCGCTCTGCGAAGTATACCTCGGCATTTGTAGGTCACACATGGCGGCAAGAACCTTGCCTTCAAGATCATGCAGTAGGACCTCTATTGGCCCTCAATAAAGAGTGATGCCATGGACCCCATCAAAAAGTGCGAAAATTGCAAAATCCATGAGAGCATGACCCACCAGCCGCATGCAAAGCAGCAAGCCTTACAAGCATTCTGCCCATTAGCATAGTGGGAACTCATCATACTTAGCCCTTTACTCGTAGTATCTGTAGAGGAAATTCATCATAGTCGAGATTGACTACTTTACCAAGTGGGTCGAGGCAATACCACTAACATAGATCATCAAACGGAACGCAATAAAGTTTGTTCTACAGAGCATCGTGTGCCAGTTTGAGATTTTTGAGGTTATCGTTACTGATAACGGAATTCAATTTACCGACAAGTGATTCACTAGACACTGTGTGAGCTTATGAATTAGGCTTGTTCACACCTCTCTTACCTACTTGCAAGCCAATGGGCAAGTGAAAGTAATGAACTGAATGCTATTGCACGGGCTGAAGACAAAGCTAGAAGACGCTGGGGGTTCTTGGGCGGACGAGTTGCCATCCGTGCTATGGTCATGTTGAATGACACTGAGGTAGCCAACCTGTGAGACTTCCTTTAGTCTCTACTACGTGATGGAGGTAGTTATTCTTATTGAAGTTGGGCTACCTAGCCTTCGGGTCGAGTGTTTTGACTGGACCAGCAACTCTCAAAGACTCAAGGAACACCTCGGCCTGCTCGAGGAAACCCGTGACACAACATGCCTAAGAATAGTAGCCTACCAGCAGCGCATCGCATGAGACTACAACAAAAGGGTAAAAGTCCGTCAATTCGAGGTAGGGGATTTAGTTCTATGGAGTATGGAGGCAACGGGTAAGATCGCCTACAGGAACAAGCTCTCCCGGAACTAGGACCGATCGTTCCTCGTCTCAGTAATCCTCTGAAATGAGGCGTACAAGCTATTCACCCAGGACAGTAAATTGGTCTCAAGGACCTGGAATGCCACCCACCTCAAAAATACTACAAGTCTGCCTCAGTTGAGCCCAAGAAAGGTTGGCATGCATCATCCCAAATTCTTGTAAATGTATCATGTTTCACTTAATGAAATTATTGTTTGTTCATGTACACTTGCTCATGTGAATGCATGCTCGCATAAAATTACAAAATATCAAATGACTTAGATTGTCCCTAAGTCGGTGAATTCACTTTCACCTATAACAAAACCTCGGCCCTAAACTGAGTGGTTCAGAGAATGTCAAATTTGAACCTCGGTTCTAGCAATCGAGAAACTCAGAGACGATCAAATTTGAACCTTGGTCAATACCGACTAGCCATACACAGTTAGATTTGAACCTCGATCCCATACTAAGCGGCTCATATGCGGTCTGATTTGAATCTCGATCTCGTCATTGGGTGCCCCATTTGCGGCCAAACACCCAGGCCTAGGGGCTCTTAAAGCACCCCATCAAGTGGCTACTAAAACTTTATGGGGCTTTTACAGTATGCTTGCCACAACCTCCTTATAACGGAGAAGAGTACTATCAGTCAACAATGGTCAGCAGACTAGGACTAGACGCATATAAGATATGGCATCTTCAATAGGATTGAGCACCTATGGTAATGTGCGGGCAATGACCTATGACTCCGCAAGGGCCCAGCGGCTGCGTCAATGAAACCCAGCCGGCCTTAGTAAGGCTTACCCATGGGCGTGTGATAACATTCTACTCATGGGATAAAGCAGCTTGCAGAATCAAAGTGCCACAACATTTCCTCAAGGGAATGAGCACGATCGGGCAAATATGCCCATGGTAAGCTTGGTGACGATAGCGACAACACTTAGCTGATGAAACAAAGGGAAGCAATTCCGTATGAAAGCATAAACAAGCAGCAACAAAAATCTCAATGATTTGACTAATTTTATTTCAAAGATCAAAAGTGTACAAAAGGGGCCATCTGCCCAAGAAGAATACAAAATCGGCTATTGCCCGGTTGGAGAACAATTTGGAGGTCGAGGGCTCCCTTGCGGGCAAGATGAAGGCCTGGTGGCATCATAAGCAGAGTCTAGTAGATCTGACCACTACCAAGCGCTGACATTCCTGGGGTGAAAAATCGAGGTTGGAAAGCCAGGAGATACCATATCCACAATGCGGCAAGAAAGGTTGATGTCGGCCTAATACCTATGCTCCACGGCTCCTCCGATCTCATCTGTGTGACGGAACAGATCCTAATCGTCTAAGGACCTCGATCTATAACCTTACTTAAACCAATACCAATAAATAAAATATAAAAATCCTACAAAAATTTCGATAGAGTCTCCTTTATAATTGGACGAAAATCAAAAATACAACTTGCTAATTCACACTTGTACAAGGATATATACAATTCCAGACTTCAAATTACACTCCTCATCACATAGGATCCACATAGGCCATATCATCTATGGGTCCAACATAGCATTCACAACTACCACATTAAATCTAAATAGAGATGCCATCTAGACTCAAACAAATCCATAATCAAGTAATAGTGGAAGCAAAACTAAATACATCAACTACCTGCGGAAGCATGACAAAATCTACAATAATACGTAATATATCATGCTACATTCTATTATAAAATATAAATATAACTTAATTATTTTCATTCCATTACATTAAAGATATGCAAAACTACAAGTTCTCAGAGTCCAGTCAATCTCTTTAGCTTATCTCCCGCTTTACTCTAACTAATTGGGTATCAGTTCGTAACTCTCATCTGGAAGGAAGAAGAGGTAAGGGGGAGCTTAACAACTTAGTAAGTACATCATAAACAAATGGGGTAAACAATATAAATAAAGTTAAGTAGAAGAGAGATATATGAACATAAAAGATATGCATATGTGACCACCATGATTTCAAAGAGAGAGCTTTATGATTCGTTCGGTGTTCTTTAATTTCTTCCTTTGTCTCTTTCTTAATTATTATTTTGTTTTAAAAGCTTATTTCATTTGTCGGCCAAGTATCAGTAGGTCTTACTGATAAGGAAGCGGTCAGTCGTGGCCGGGATTGTGTGCACCTACACAATTAAAAGTCCATCCCCTCCTATTAGGACCCAAAGGCGGGTCTTCTACATACCAATCCCTATAGACGGGGCCATAGGTCACCCAGCGGCTCCAAAATAGACCACGACATTCCACTATAACATACTAAGGCATACCCAGAATATTACCTACAATAAGATGCGGACAGGATACACGGCTAGAGTAATTCTCGAGATTCCACTGTAATATTTGGGCATATTTAAGTTTGTTATTCATAATCCTTGGTCCAAGTTCTTATTCTTTAGAAAATTCTGCTCTCGAGCACAAAGTCCTTCGTTCTCACTCTGCTGGAGAACGTTCCAAAATTCCATAATCCAAAAGTCCATATCTCGATTACAGAATTCCTTCCATCATTAAACTTCCTTTTCATAAGCATATTTTCATATTTTCGTGAGCTTGGAACCTCACGTGTTCATAATTAATACATAATATTTCTTGGAGCTTAGAAGGATTATGAACACGTTAGTTCTTTCATATGTCAGATAGAATTCTTAAAGCCTTCGATCATTAGTTCTTTCGTAAAAGATTCAGAATATAATTTTTGGAGCATTTGAATCATTGTATTCATAAGACATGCATAAATCATCATAAGATAGGAACAGTTAGGAAATTCTTACTAGAATGAGCATGACCTGTCTTTGGAGCTTCCAGATGACAAAATCCTTTGCGATTTCATGCACATAACTTTCAGAGCTGAAATCTTGCACAATTATGATTAATTCAGACTAAGTTTCAAGAGGACATGGGTTAGGGTTCCAGGGAGTGTAAAACCCTACAAAACTACTAATTCGGACATCCAATGATAAATTAACTTGTTCATGGTGCGGGTAATAACATCTTAGAGCCAAATTATCCATAATCCTAATTTAATCAGTTAATTTCTCCGGGCCGTGGGTTTAGGGCTCCCTATTCGAAAACGGGTCAAAACTACAAATTCGGGTATAACATTCACACAATCACTTGCCCATGTCATGGGTATCCATCATCTAAGGCCAATTCATGCTTTAAACCCAATATGATTGATCAAACATGGTCCGGATGCACCCTAGGGTTCCGACGAATGGGTTTTCACCTAAAATTACCCAATTGGATATTAAATTGATAAATTAACTTATATTAAATATGGGTAATAATATTCTAATCCCAAATTATATCAAAGTCCCAAATATTCGTGGGTAAAACTGGCTCGAGTGAGGGTGAACAGTACCCTCACGGGAGCTAGGTTTTTGGATTGCGATACACTACTCTAAACTTGATATTTGGACATGATTTTGATATATTATCATGTTTAGATTATGAACAATACAATATATAAATTTATTCGAGTATTGGAATGAGGATATCCAAAGGAAACGGAATAAAAGTGTATAAAAACGAAAAAGGAGAGTAAGAATGCACTTACCTCGACCTGATCTACAATTTTCCCAACTAGCTCGAAGTTAGAATCAGACCCAAAAGCCTCCATTTTCTCCTCTTCTCCTTCGCGCGGTGCCTCCTCGCGCCGGGCTTCTGCGGCTGCTACCGTTGCTCCACCGCGTCGCCCAGCCGGCTACCGCCATGCACGGCCGTTACCGGCCACTGCCAATCCATGTGCCGCCTCCACCGACACAGTTCTCCTCCTCTCTTTCTCTCTCCCCAAATCCTCGCTCGAGACCCCCTGCTTCTTCTTCCATTTTTTCCTTATGTTGAATGTTGTTGTTATTATTATTATTATTATTATTATTATTATTATTATTATTATTATTATTATTATTATTATATATGACGTTTTCTTTAATTTGAAATCTAAATCGATACTCAAGAACATCTTGGACACCGGCTTAACAAATCCAAATATCATCTAAAATTTCATAATACTTAATTAATTTTGCTCACGCCCAAATTATCTAAAATAATAAATAATTTCAATTATTTCAGATAAAAATTTGGGATGTCACAATTTGAGCTGAGGGAGGTCAAAAGCTCCATGTCGAGTTGGAGGATCTCATCCTGAAAGCAAGCATGGTCTCGCTCCAACTCGCGCAGTGAATCCTTGAGGAAGGAGATGTTCACCGTGGCCTTGGAAAGCTCATGTCTAGAATGTGAGGCCCACTGTACCGCAACTCTGAGCTCCTCTGGGTCAACGTGGGTCTGAGCCACGTGGTTGGCGAAGGCAGCCAGTTTGGCAGATCCTCTCTTGCAGTTGGGAGTAGAAAATCAGTTAGTCAAAATGACAATGAAAGTAAACGAAAGAAACAAGAAGGTACACAAGAAACCTCCTGGGCCAAAGATGGCCTCTTCGAGGGTGGACAACTTGATGCGAGCTCTTCCGGTGCCAAGGTCTCCACGATGTCCTTGGACTCTTCCAAAATCTCTGGTGTGAGGGGCTCAGAGCGTGGCTCTTCGGTGACCTCCTCAGCACCCTCCTCAGCAGCTCCAGCAGCAAGGTCAACCTACACCTCTCCTTGGATCTCAAGCCCCGAGGGCTTGACAGAAGGCCCCTCGGTAGCCTCCACAGTCTCAGCCACCTCGACTATCTCTGGAGCTCCAGCCTCTAAAGACTCAAGGCAATGCACTTCAATAACTTTCTTGGCCCTGACGGTTGTGTCAACCCCTGTCATTTTGGGTCCTGCCATCTCATGGCCCTCGTCAGTCTTCCCCATCGAGACGTCAACCATCCTGTCGTCATAAGGAGCCTCCTTATCAATAGCAGCGGGAAGGCACAGGATGGGCTTCTCGTGCAAGGACATTGTAGCAAAGGGAAAATCGTACTGAGCTAGAGTTGGTGCTTGGATCAGCCTCTCATGGATGCCATCCTGGTCGCTCGCGACCAACATGGGAGGTCCGAAAGGCTTACTGCCCTCTGCTGACTCAGTAGCCCTAGATGCCTGACCCAATGAGTATTCAAAAGCAGAAGCCATTCTCCTTGAAGATTTCCTGGACCATCACACTCACTCCAACATGGCCTTATCTCTCCCAGAGGAGAAAGAAGAATCGGAAGAAGTATGGTCGGAGGAGGTGCGTTGTCGCTTGGCTACCAGGCTGGAGGGCTCTTAGATAACCAATGCCCTAGGCTTCCTTTGAGGCATGGCAGGTGGTGCAGGGACAGTGCTAGCCACCTCGAGGCTAGGCTCCCGCATGGTAGCAGCGAAAGCTTACGGGTTCAACTGGTAGCCCCTCTCTTGTAGAGTGCTCGCATGCACCCGGATGAGGTCTTTCGGCGGCTTCTCATGGGACTCCTCATGGTTTTCCAAAGACCTAGTTAGACCATGCTGCATGTTTCCCCACTTGCTGGAAAGGGCCTAGTCGCAAGAGACTATCAAATAAAAGTAACGGTCCTTCCAACTCTCTTTCAAATTTGGATTTGCTCCTTTGAAATTAAAGCAAAAACGTAGAGACAATGAAATCTAGTCAGTGATTGAGTGAAGTGAAAAATTGCCCTCATGGCAATGAGAGAAAACGCACAAAGACACCAAGTACTAGATGGCGTTAGGCTGAAGCCTCGCAACTGTAACTCCCAAAACTGTCAAGATAGTGTGCAACTCTGGTGGCACTAGAAAACGGAGTCTCCTCGCAAGTAAATCTCATACACAATAATGAATCTCTCTGCAAAGAGCTGGCCCTGCCGTCTTTACCCGACAACAGAAATGCCATATTCCCTGGAAATTTGAATTGGGTGAACAGTGACTGGATGTCGCTAGCATAGGGGACAGATCAAATCGATTTGGCCTCCTTGAAATCCATAAGTGGTGAAGCAAGAAGAGAAAGCAGATGAGAAGCAGTTCACGACTGTTCAAAAGTGAAATGAAAATGTGGGAAATAGTGATGCGGCGTATGGTTTAGATAGGAAAAGCCCTATCCCTAAGCGACGTCTTGTGAAGGGGGGATAAATATTGCCTGTCATAACGGTGACAACATGTGTCCCCTCGTCAAGGCACCGTGACATGTCAATTAAACGATGTCAGTACTGATAGTCTGATAGACTCGAAATGACCAACTGGTAGAGAAATCTACTATTTCCAAGGCCTTGGAGCCACAGCTTCCCAAAGCGGCAAATTGGCGGTGCGTGACCCTAGCAAGCCCGAGGTGGATCTGACTGGCCCCAGTTCTGACTTAGAGTTCAAAACAAACAGCCGCGGGTCTGGACAGCCAAAAGAACTGGCCACCAGGGGTCCGCACCACTCAGTTTGGTAGTCAACAAGTTGCATAGTGCGACACTCAAACATCCAAATCACATATAGCGTGCGACAATAACCAAAATAGTTTAGTATGTTTTATTGAAAAAAATTCGGAGTGTACATCTAAAGGTAACTGTCAGCCTCAAAATACAAAAAGAAAGGAAGAAGATCCTGTCCACGCCTAAAATGTGCAAGAACGGCCACCCCAGGGCTTCAACTGCCCGACCCGCTTAGCACAGACCTTGACCATTCTTAGGCAACGCGAATGGCTAGGGTTCACCTCTTATCTGGGCATTCTCACACCAAAGGTTAGTGAGTTCCCACCAAGTCCTTTGGAGCTTGTCCTCGAGCGAAGCAATTTGACCCAGAGCTTGAGTGTGGGACTCTAAAAGCTCTCGGTACCTCGTCCCAACACCTAGCCTCCTCGATGGCCCTTCGAAGGTAGACGCACGTCCCCTCGCAACAGCCACATTAGTTCGCCGGTGCCCCTCGAATCTGACATAGTTGTCTCTAAAGCAAAAGTTGGAGGCCAACGCATAGGTGCTCCTCATAAACGGTAATGAACCCAAGAGGAGGAGAGCAAGCAGCGTCCTCGATGCCAGGGACCATGAACAAGGTAAAGCCTAAAAGGTAGCCCTCACCAATTAAAAACTTCACATCCCTATCAGACAAGGTCAATTGAATGTTGGAGACGCCCCAAAAAGCCATTCGTGTGTTGAGAAAATTGGAAAGAAGTACAACAAATTAAAGTGAAGCTGTTCTGAAAGTGATGGAAGAAATGGTTTGGGGCCAAATGCTTAAATAAGCGACGACCCCGGTAGGAATGGCGTCATTCAATGGAAGTGAATTGGCGAGTCCCCCATAGCAACAGCGACACATGCCTTCCCCCAAGTAAGCCGCAGCGCCTCCTTTTGCGAGCACAATAATGATGCCTGACACCCCGCTCCCCTGTGCAATCCATGCACTAAGATGCTTGATTGAAGCGATGGTGACACAGTGTAGTCAACGATGCCTTGACACACCATTTTCTAAGGCAAAAATGTTACAGCATGCAGCCCTACCAAGTTTGAGGCGGATTCGACCAGTAGGCCCCTCTGCCAAGCGCTCAGAAGGCTAGCCAAGAGGCGGATCGCTAAAAGATCGAGTTGTTGACATCCTGAACTGTCAAGTCAATGGACGCCAAGCAACCCGAACTACATACAAGCATTTCAACCATCCAAAATCATGCGAGAGAGTCAAAAGATACAAGGCAAGAGACAGAGCAATACTCAGAAGTTTCATTCATCAACTTCCTTTACAAAAGTACAAAGCTAACATCAACAAACATATATGGAGAAACAAGGATAATAAAGTACATCAAACGACGATCCGATGGTGTTCCCCTAGAAACTGGTTCTGAAAAGACAAACCCCAAGGAGACAAGTGCCCCAAGAAGCGCAGCGCATCCCTATTCCAGTGGACTATCTCCCCGTCGCCAGTCCCAACAGAAAATTGGGTGCCTCGGGGGATGAATGGAAAGTCATTCCCTTACGAAACGTGGAACGAGATATGATGCAGCAGTCCCATCCTGGGATGCATCCAAGTCCACCAACGATGGCCCTATGATTGAACCGCCCTCATTATGACATCAAAGAAGTCGAGGGAGTAACTTCACGACAGACTTCGAGTACTTCTTCAAATTTCACAAAACTCTGTTCGATCCCAGTGGAATGTAACAAAGGACCCATGCCAAATCTAACTACCACACCACTTGGCTAGTGTGAAGATGAACCCCAGAGCAAAGCACAACGAGCCACTCCATATATAGCTGGGGAGTAGATTGATGAGCCATTAGTGAGAATTCACAATTGTCAGTGTCAATCGCCGAGAACCAGCAAGCAATCAATGCCAAACCTCGAATCAGTGCCGAGATCTTTCCAAACAGAGCAACGAATCCCCGCGTCCCTATATGGAAATCTATTAGGAGCCTGGGAAAGGAGCACAGCCATTGAAACTGGCGACCGAAGATCTCGGGAAGGAACGCGTGAACTGGCCCAGTTGGAGACGTCCCATCATCTGATATATCGGGAGTTGGGAAGGCCCAGTCACTCGACATGAGGAGCTAGTGATGGATCTAGCTATGCTATGGGCTGACCCAAGTCTAAGTTAGGCCTATCCGCAAAGCAAAGCCCTATAAGGACCGGAGCTTAGAAGGCCCAAATGGTAGGCCCATGCACGGTAACACATAGTGGGTCAATAGAGATAAGGATCAGCCAGACCCAGCAGGCATCCCCCTGCAATACGACCAATCACAATACAGGAACCCTCCAGCCTAACGGCGATAGTCTGGCTAGCGCAGAGGGCGCTGACGCAGGCACCTGCCACTCATGGCCATTGTCTTTTTTTGGTAAGCACTCATGACCATAGTCAACGATCATAAAGGATACTGTTTCGCCCAGGTCGCTTTACCACCAGCATGGATCGACGAATCACCCGTCGAAATGGTTAGGCGGCTGTTAGTAAGGACCATTCGTGATCACACCACTACCACAAGACAACAACTGACATGACAGCCATAACTATTGCCAGGACAGGTTAGCAAATTTAGGCCAGACACTTCTCATAAGTCTTGACGCAAATGCCATCTCTACAAAGTATTACAAATACGCTTCGCCATCTCAGGAGAAATGAGGACCTAAAACGGCACACAAGAGCTCAGAAAGAATCAAACTTTCTTTCGATCTCACAACTCTTTCTCTCCAGCTCTCAAAGCTACTTTCTGTTGAGCGTACCACCAAAGCCTAGCCCTCCGTCAGCTTTCAAAGCCGTTCCCCGTTGTGCGCATTCTTGGAGCTCAGTCCTCTACAAAACTCACTTCACCTACGTAAGTGTATTAACACATTTCCTTACATCATCGTATCTTTCCATCCATTAAGAAAGATTTTTAACTTGAATATCGAAAAATAAATCAGAGAGTAAGTCCCATCAATCCTCTGCCTCTTGTTCATTATTTATGGTGCGCAGGACTTAGGTTAATAGAGACGGATATTGGACCCACTTGAATTCGACCAGACGTGGAAGATCCAATAGTTCTGTGATCTGTACAATAATTTAAATTTAGGAACATATTACTTGTGATACTGTAGGAGATGAGAAAGAGAGTAGAGAGAGTTGTGTGGTAAGAGTGGGACCATTGTTTTGCAATGGTTATATGATTGTTGATATTAAAAAAAAAAAATTATTGGGTTGTCAAACCCTTGACCTAAGCATAGACCAAGATGTTGGACCTTCCCGAGCCATGGGAGAACCCAGTTAACGCCCTTATTGTCATCTTAGCATATTAGTCTTATTTTTTAAGTTTTCTTTCTTTTATTGTGTTGCCATTTGTTTTGTTGTTGCCCTTTCAAAATAGTTTCTGCATTAAAATATCAACAACTAAAAAATATCAAGAAATATTTAACAGTATAATAGGCACGTAATAAGCTACATAATTAATGGTAACATATACTTGATTTATTATTTTGATTTGATAATTTAGGTTGGGTTCTAGGCTTTCGGTTACCTTTTTCACCCCGTCTATCACCTCCAAAAAATTAGAAAGCTTTCCACCACATTGATATTGTAGATTTAAATAATAACATAATAATAACAACATTAATAAATAAATTAATACATATTAATAAGGAAAGGAAAAGACTAAGTAGTAATAACATAAATTAATAAATTTGCCCATGATGTCCTCATGTAAGTCATTCCGAATTCTCCTCTTCTCTGCTCTTAGAAGTGTTATTAGGGTCATGCTATCATGGGTTGACACCTTGGTTAGTGCCAGGTTGTGAAGTAGCTGGCTTGCATATTGTGCTTAGCATGATCCTTATAATAAAAACAAAAAAAAAACTTCAATAGATATATGACCATTTGCAAACCAAGGGCAACGGTTGTTGTATTAAAATCTAATGAGTAGGGGCCATTAGATTATGATTTTGATTCCACAATATAATATCGGCGGTAAAGATAAATATAAAATATAAAAAATAATTTTAAATAAATATTAAAATTATTTAAAAAAGCATATACACTAATATTATATTCAACAATATTTTCAAGAAAAAAAAATATTGGGGAAATTCTCAAATGCTAGCCAATCTCCCCTAGGTGGGGATTTGTCTCTTTGAGAGTGAACTTTTCGTGGGGAGGCTTTTGCATTTTGTAGGTTTGGGAAATATCAGAGTAAACACCAAGTAAAAGCAATGTTAAGAATGGAAAGGAGAGGCTGAGGAGAGATTTGAATGCCAAATCGCATTCTTGTAACGCTAAATATCCAAAAAGATTACTGCCCAGCTGTAGAAACCGAAATAAAATAGTTATGTAATTATTCGGAAAACGAGATCACGTTTAAAGAAAGGGGTGTTAAGTATCCAAATTTAAACGAAACTTGATAATAACGGAAGCTCAGGGGATAAGAGAGACACAGAGAGAGATG
Organism: Nepenthes gracilis; assembly: GCA_033239525.1. NCBI lineage: Eukaryota > Viridiplantae > Streptophyta > Magnoliopsida > Caryophyllales > Nepenthaceae > Nepenthes > Nepenthes gracilis. The sequence goes on from BSYO01000033.1 coordinate 9,091,103, forward strand.
GAGAAAAGGGAGGAACAGTTTAAGGGTAGTAAATTAAGCTCAAAGTAGACGTTAGCGAAGTTCACACAAGCGCAAAGTAATGCAAAATGATGGCAGAACAATATTCAAAAGAAGTTTACTGGGAAGCAGTTCAAAATTAAAAGACTAGCTAACAAAGCGAGGCACAGAAGACCTGACTCATGTCCCTAGATCTGAACACTGCAAAATCTGTAAAAAATCACAAAAATCATGAACAGTCACAAACAATCACTTAGATAATTTATATAAGCATACACATTTATGCCCAACAACTCTTTCCGCATGTCGATACAGATATAGGTTGACGTAAAATGCAACTCAATGTTTTACACAAATGTTGAATCAACAATACAAAGAAATGGATGAACAAAAATCTAGAAGAAACAGAGTAAACATTATCAAAATGAAAACAGCACAGGATTGCAAGAAAATAAGGAAAGCGTGGGACAAGTTAGTGAAAGAGAGAGAGGGAGGTTACCCCAAAAGCCAATTCTAAAAGTCTGACAACTTCATTAGAGGGAGAAAACCTCTAAGACGATAATCATTCAAGTTCATCAAATTGCAGCCATGGAGGTGGATTAGTGTACAAACAGAGAGAGATGAAGGAAAAGAAAAAGAGCGACGAAGAGAAGGGATAAGGATATGAATTGTTGAGGTGGGAATATGGAGAACCTTCACTGCCATATATATCTCTCTTGAGTTTGGGGATCCTGCTTCGTGTACGGACGAAGCAGAATCATACTTCGCTCGTCCGGGCCGTTAGATTATGCTGTCATGTTGATGTGGCCCATTTGCCAGTATGGATAAGTTCTATGCCCGATATGTTGTTAGTTCTATGCCCGATATGGTTGCCGGTTTACCGTAACATTGATTTGTGCAGGTCAAAGAGGATGCAATCCTGATACTGCTGGAGCTAGAAAGGCCGGTCAACACTTGGTGAAATTGGCCGGGTTGACCAGGAAAAGGCCGGTCAACACGTTGACCAGTGATCGTGAAATTGGGTGCGGTAAGCCAAGGCTGCATTGGTGGGCTGGACGGAATGTTGGTTATTTTGTTTATCTGGTATTTTTAGTCTATGTTTCTCCATTTGTTTCCTTGAGAAAGTTTACTTTGGTTTTACGACATATTTCATGGCGTTTAGGGCATGTCCTAGCATCTTTATTCTATCCTAAGTTGAAAAAATACTTGGTATTAAAACATTGATTTTTGTAACTCTTTTTTATTTTAATACAATTTTCTTACTTACCAAAAAAAAAGATTGTGCTGTCCGCTGAAACCGACATTCCAAATTTATTCATAATACAAATTTTAAAAAAATAAAATAAATCCAAACAGTTAATTTAAGTAGACGGTGTGATCTGACTGCTTGAAAAAGCAAAGCAGAATCTTACTTCACTAGTATGCAAAATAGAATCCTCAGCTGGTATCTCTCATTATTTATTTCTTTCTCTCTCTCCCCTACCCTTTTGTTTTATCTTCTTGTAAACATCATCCTTGTGAAAAAAATACTAACTATTGTGAATTGTCAGCTTACCTCAGGCATGGCATGACATGTAGTCATGCCTTAAGCATCAATGGTTAAATGGTCGATGAAAAAAGAAATAGAATGATATTGAAGATAATAAAATTTTATATCCTTTTCAATAATCAGTTATTTGTAAAAAATTACATTAAAAATCTAATCATTTTTAGTTCTAATAAAAAAAATGACTACAAAAGTGGCAATAGTGGAATATAAGCGAAATATAAAAATGAGTTATTATTAGATATATTTTTTTACTCTTATAAATTATATTATTATAAATATTTGACAAAATAACTAAAATGTGATATATTTTTTTAATATTTTTATATATTTTTAATTTTTATTATAGCTGTGCCTAAACCGGCATAACCCGAAGGCATGCTTAGCTTAGCACAAGTGGGCCACATGCCGTGCTAGGCCAGGACTTTTTTAATCCCTTCTACTCTTTACTTTTGATCATTATAATCTCTTCCAATGTATGGTTCCATAGAGCAATTTCTCCTAACATGGCCAAAATGTTTTTATAACTTAATGATCCATCAACTAATTTTTTTATCATAAAATTTATATTTAGGTTTATTCTTATTCACTGACACAGGGTCACAAAACTATTGCCCCCGCAACACTCACATAATCTCCTCATGATCTACCACTTCTCTGAATTAGGGGGCACTGCAATGCCAAAGGACATCATAGTGCCTATCGTGTGCATCTCATCCAGGGAATGAGAGGGATTTGACAAATGATATTTGAGTCTCAAAATAATCATTTAAATAGTTTTTTTAATTTTTTTAATTTAAATTTTATATTCAATGGATATTAATATTTAAAAAAATAAAAATAAAAATCCATATAAGTGGTACTTATATAATAAAATACCCACCCTTGGATTAGAAACGTGTAGCAGGCACAACGACACCTTTGGCATTGCATTGCTCCTTGTTTGTACTATTCCCCCGACCTCCTACCTTTGATGCTAGCATTTCAAAATTGATGGGCACGTTAATAACAGGTTCGCCCAAAAGGAGCAAGTGGTCCAAGATTTGTAACGGCCCAATTGTACCCAGGACAGTTAACGATGCCGTTGACCAGAGAGTCCCCAAGTAGGCCAGTTGCGGCCCAGGATAAATGCGGCCCAAGTCAACATTAGCCCATGCACGCTTCAACGGTCATTTTTCCTAATTCTTTACACCTCCAAAAAAGGCAATATCCACCGTAATAGCAACCTCATAGAATCGGAGCGCATCTCGAGAGAAAGGCGCACGAATCAGCGCGTAATCCACAGAGGAAACCCTAATGGTAATCATACATGGAAGAAAAGGGATCCACCTTCCTGACCATTGTAGCCAATAATAGCGTCCGCATCCATATCCACACAGAAAAGGTAATGATCCTCGCAGAAAGCAGGCATCCCGCCTTGCTATGCAAAGAAGGAGTGGAGGACTACGGCTATAGAAGGTCATGGAGATTCACTTCACAGGCATACTTTTGATTGCTTGTAAAACGTCCTCTAGCAAACCAAAACTCACAGAAGCTCTCAAAGCTTTCCAACGCTCGCTCCCTTTTTCTCTACTATTGATTCCTTGCGAACCAAGTACTGAGGAAAAACTGTTTCCTACAAGCGTCCTTAACTCGAGCCACTCTCCCCACGAGTGCTCCTCCCACCAACGTACCTCAACACTTCCAAAGCATTCATCTTTATATTTACTGCATCTTTCCTTCTTATCCTAGAAGGCTCATCACTAACTTGAGCGTTGGAGTATTTTCGGTGGGACCAAATCCTACAGTCACCTGACCTCTCATTTTAAGTTGTAGTGTGCAGGATCCCAAGTTTGGTAGACGGAGACCAAAATTCGATGGATAACTCGTCCCAAACCCGTTTGAAATTTGGTCCAGGACACACCATTGGTACCATATGTGGGAACGCTGACTAAATGTCAATCAACTACATCCTTCAAACCAATATCATCTAACAAAATGGTGAACACTAGGGTTCAAGCTAGCATTTCCGCTAGAGAGGCTGCCTCCCTTGACTACGACTATTCAGCTGGTAGTAAGGTCAGAGGGTAGCTAGCCCCATTTTTCTTGAACCTGACAGAGCAAATGAATAAAATGTCCCAAATACTCTAAATACTCTACACATGTTAGGGCAAGAAGAAGTAGTAGGCTCAATCCTCCCTTGCTCCAATTCCGACCCCAGGCAAGGAGGTGAGAGGAAGAAGAGGCCAACCAAGAAGGCCTCGAAGTTGGGCAACTCTTATGCTTTGGCGCCCTCTAACACCCAGAGCTGATCAAGGCTTGAAGGGTGCTTGAGCGGCAGGACTCCAAATGAGAGTCCCAAAAGGAGAAACCCCCGGTACTCCTAAGACAAGTAAAGGCCTCACCGACAGGAGGGAGCCTCTCAGATCGACTGATTCACTAGCAGTAGTAGCCGGTCGGTAATACACCGCATCGTAGAAACAACGAAATTAAGGACTTACCTCAACTCCAAGAGATTGAAAAACTCCTCCGGAGTGGAGGAAAATGTCAAGAAAATCTGAAACCGCATGTTCAGGGATCACAAACACGCCACTGATCTGAAGAGATTTCCTTTCACCATGGAGATCCAGACTCACCCCATGTTAGCCAAGTTCAAGATGCTGGCCCTGAATTCCTATGATGGGAGCACTGATCCCATGGATAATTTGGATCACTTTTGCACTCATCTAAGCTTCTAGGGCCTGGATGAGGCAGTAATGTATTGATGTTTCCCCCTCACCTTGAAGGGGGATGCCTGGATTTGGTTCTATCAGCTTCTTCCCAACTCAATCTAGAGTTTTTGAGATCTTACTAATCTCTTCTTGGCCCAGTACCTTTCCAACCGTTGGAAAGAGAAACAACCGTGGCACCTCACCCGTATCAATAGAAGCAAGGCGAGAACCCAAGGAAATTCCTGGAACGGTTCACCGCGGAGGCTACAAAAATCCTCAAGATCACTAAAGAGATGAAGTTTGGTAGCTTCATCTCTGCGTTAGAGCCGGGCAACTTCTTCAAGCACCTGACCCACAAGAACCTGCAGACTTTTTGAAAAGTAGAGGCTATCACTGGAGCATACGTGGCTACTGAAGAAACCAATGAGGTGAAGCGTCTGAAAAGGGCTAACCAGTCTCGCTCTTTTTCGGCCGTGAGAAAGAGAAAGAACGGGGCAACAACAATCCCTCGCTGGAAGCAACTTAGGACCGAAGGATTGGACTGGAAGGAATACAAGCCTGTCAACATGAATCCACTAAACAACACGTGGGCCAACGTCCTCATACAAATCCGTGAAAAAAAGTTCATTAAGTGGCCAAAGCCACTGAAGAACATGGAGGGAGGAGATCTAGCGAAGCATTGTGATTTCCATCGATATTTGGGGCACACCACAGAAAAATGCAAGATATTCTAGCGGGAGATTGAGGAGCTGATTTGAATGGGCCGTCTCACTAGGTTCGTGAGGAACCCTTGGCAGAGTTCTGGCACCTCAGGCGAAGAATGGTCAGATCTGCTTTAGCTATGAAATCGGGTCACAGCTAAGTGGTCAACATGATAATGACCCAGCCACCCAAGACCCACCAGACAAATCACCAAAAGAGGCAAGTTGGACGCAAGAAGCAGAGGGTGGAGGAAAATGTCATTAGTTTTAACAATAACGATATGACACATGTAATTTTTCCACATACTGATCCCCTGATTGTATCTGCACTGATTTTAGACGATACTGTTGACTACCAATTGAAACAAAATTTCATCAATAATGAATGTTTCAAGGATTTACTTTACCTAAATATATTTTTTAAGCTAGGGCTCAAAAAGAATCAACTTAAACAAGTCGAAAGACCACTGTATGGCCTAGATAATGAGCCAGTAGCCGTCCAACGAACAATACATTTAGAAATCACCCTGGGCATGTACCCTAGGATAGTGAGTCACACGCTTACCTTCATGATTGTTGACCTACCTTCCGTATACAACGTCATCCTAGGCAGACCATGCCTAGCGACATTGGGAGCCGTTACCTCAATACTGCATTTAAAAATAAAATTTCTAACAGCATGTGGTGTAGGTGAAGTGTTGGGTGACCAAGTAACCAGACGGACATGTTACATATCACAAATAGCTCCAAGCGGTAATGAAAGGCCTGCAGAAGAGCTGGACTATCGAGACAAAGCAATCCTATAGCAGGTACAGTCCGGTGAGGCCACCGGCCTCGTACCTCTGAATCTGAAGGATCCGATGAAGTGTGTACAAATAGGGAGCTCACTCGTCGGACCCTGCGCGATTAAACAGATAAGCTTTTTAAGATGGAACACGAATGTCTTTGTGTGGACATTTGTCGACATGCCTGGGATCCCAGACGGGGTAATGGACCACAAGTTAGGTCTTGATCCTGACCGTAAGCCCGTCAAAAGGAAAGAAACCACTCCGTTGAAAAGCTCATAGCCATCCGAGAAGAATTGAAGAAGTTGCTGAATGCCGAGTTTATCAGAGATGTCAAATACTGGATTGGCTCTCTAACATGATCCTGGTCAAGAAAAGCAATGAGAAATGGCGGATGTGCGTTGACTTTATCGACGTTAATAAGGCCTCCCCAAAAATAGCTTCCCTTTGTCGAGGATAGATTTGTTGGTAGACTCCACTTCTGGTCACGAGCTGCTAAGTTTCATAGATGCATACTTGAGATACAATCAGATTAGAATGAACCCAGAAGATGAGGAGCACACCTCGTTCATGATCAATCAAGGCATTTACTGCTACAAGGTCATACCTTTCGATCTGAAGAATGCGGGTGCAACTTACCAAAGGTTCATGAATAAGATGCTCGAGAAGCAGATCGGCTGCAATATGGAGGTGTATATAGATAACACACTTGTCAAGAGCAAGACCACTAGCAACCATATTTGCGATTTAATTGAATCTTTTGAGATACTCCGTGCATACCAGATGAAGTTAAATTCGATCAAGTGTGTCTTTGGAGTGTCTTTAGGAAAATTCTTGGATTTCAACGTCTTTCTTGGATTTCATCGTCTCTCAGTGAGGGATTGAAGCCAAACTAGAGAAGAACAAAGCCCTTGCAGACATATCTCTACCCCCAGAGTGTTAAGGATATCCAACGTCTAATCAGAAGACTGACAACGCTGTCCCATTTCTTGACTAAATCAGGAGATAAGTATCAGGCTTTCATCAAGGCTTTGAGGGGGACGAAGAAGAACCGTTTTTAGTGGACGGCAGAGTGCCAGGCCGTCTTCGATAAGCTGAAATAGTACCTAGCCAGTCCGCTATTGCTAATGTCATCAAGACACAGAGAAGAGCTGTACCTGTACTTAGCGGTATCAAAGACGGCTCGCAACTCTATTATGATAGCCAGGATTATGACGCACAACAGCCGATCTACTACGTAAGAAAAATGTTGACCGGAGCAGAGACACGCTGCTCTCGCGCTGAGAAGCTCACTCTAGCACTTGTCTTCTTAGCTTGGAAGTTGAGATCCTATTTCCTGACTCATCGTGTGATCATCCTAACTGACCAATCGCTGAAGGGCATCCTTTAGAAAACTGACATTTCCAAACGGTTAGTTAAATGGGCCATTCAGTTGGAAAAGTTCGATTTCAAATTCTGGCCCAAGCTAGCCAACAAATGGCAGGCCCTGGCCGACTTCATCATCGAGACCGCGACCCTGATTGTCTATAAGCACCACCCTAAGGACACAGATCACCACCTAGGAGAGCCAGAATGGATTCTCAACGTGGACGGTTCATCTACCAACTTAGGTAGTGGTGCTGGAGTGGTCCTAAAGACCCCGGATGGATTTGAGGTGAAATACTCCTTAAAGCTCGATTTTTCGGTGACTAATAATGTCGTCAAATACGAGGCCCTACTAGCCAAATTGTGACTAGCCAAAAAGTGCTTAGCCAAGTGCTTGATCATTTACAGCGACTTAGAACTAGTCGTCAACTAAATCAACAGAAATTTTGAGGCATGCAACCCTCTCTTGGCTAAGGTGAAAGACATAATCTGGAGATTTGATAAGTTAAACGTGATCCACGTTTCCAAAATTGAAAACTGAAAAGCCAACCAGCTTGCGAGAGCGGTGGTGACTGAAAATCTAGAGTAGTACTCGGGGAACATGCGAAAAGTTTTGAGCGCTCCTAGCATAGAGAAATAAGAAGCAATGCAAGTCTCTGACAGCGAAAACTGGATGATGCCATAATGGAGATATCTGACAGACGGAACACTGTCGAAGAGTCCAAATGAGGCTAAGTGGATCAAAAACACCATTGACTGGTATACCATAGTCAACGAAAAGCTATATCGCCGAGGATACTCGACTCCGTACCTCCGATGCCTTACTCCTTATGAGGCCGACTATGCTTTAGGCGAAGTCCACCTCGAGATGTGTGGATCACACATTGGTGGCAAGAACTTAGCATTCAAAGTCATGCGCCAGGAATATTATTGGCCAATGATGAAGAAGAACGCCTGGAGTTTATGAAGAAATCTTAGAGTTTATGAAGAAATGTGAGAATTGTCAACTCTATGACAACCTCCACCACTAGCTGCCCATGGAGTTGAGTTCCCTCCAAGCGCCTTGGCCCTTCACGCAATGGGGGCCTTGATATTCTCGGCCCGTTTTTCATTGCAACAGAACAAAGGAAATTCATCATCGCTAGTATAGATTCTTCACTAAATGGGTTGAAGCTACCCTACTAGCCAAGATCACCGAGCACAACGTCCTGGAATTTGTCCACCAGAACATAGTGAGTAGATTTAGTATTCCCGAGATCATTGTGACTGACAACAGAACCCAATTTTTGAAAAAAATACTTCACCAAGTATTACACCAGTTTGGACATCAAATTGGTCCACACTTCGATAATGTATTCCCAGGCGAACGGACAGGCGAAAGTGACCAACTGAATGTTACTGTACAGTCTAAAGACCAAGTTGGAGGATGCAGGGGGCTCTTGGGTTGACGAACTGCCCTCCGTGCTATGGTCATACTAGACAACTCCTAAGGAACCAACTCGCGAGACACCCTTCAGACTTTACTATGAAACTGAGGCTGTGATACTGATTGAAATCGAGCTCCCAAGTCTTGGGGTTGAAGCCTTCAATCTACTTAGCAACTCCCAAAAGATCAAGGAACACCTAGGCTTACTGAAGGAAGCCCGCGATGCTGCCAGGATGTGCACAACGGTAAACAAAAAACGAATCACTCGTTACTACAACAAGAAAGTAAAAGCGTGACAATTCGAAATTGGAGGCCTGATCTTGCGAGGTATAGAGGCCACGGGTAAAACAACCAATCGAAACAAGCTGTCCCTGAATTGGGAAGGCCCGTTTCTAGTCTCAGCCGTTCTGTGGAATGGAATACATAAACTCGGAACCTAAAATGACAAGTTGGTCCTGCGAACTTGGAACGTGGTCCACCTAAAACGTTACTACCAATGAAGACCAAGGTAGGTCATCTGTATGGTTTGAGGCATGCATGTAACATACACTATTGGTTTATAAAAGATGCTCTTTTCCCTTTTCATCTACATATTGTTCTATGTTTTTTTTCATCCTTTTTGTTTCCATATGAATGCTTGCGTGGAGGTTGTACAAAAACAAGCAACCTAGACTGCCCCTAAGTCAGACGAGTTTTCACTCACTTGTAATCAAATCTTGGTCATCCAAGTGGTTCGTCAGCAACTGACTTAAACCACGGTCATTTAAGCGGCCCGTAAGCGGTCGAATCAAACCTTGGTCATCCAAGTAGTCCGTCAGTGGCCGACTTCTTGAACACCTGAATAGGTGAAGGAGGACCCCAACGAGCTCTCCTGACTTTCTCCATAGAAACCAGGTGATCCCTCCTGAACTCGGAGAGATGCCCCCTCACCAGCTACAGCAATGACTCCACTGCCTCCACCTCCTTCATGGGCTTCCCGGTGAGGCCATCAGGGACCTTGCCCCAATCTCGGGACAAGGATAAGTCGTCAACAACACGAACGAAAAAACGGGCCTTCTAGTTCTTTAGCGAGTCATAGATCGCGCTGCTAATACGCAACTCCCAGGGAGACAATGAGATCCAGTCCCCACTTTGGATAAACCAGAACATTACCCTGACAGCCTCCACCGTCAACAGCCATGAATGGTGACGGAAGAACACGCACAGCGAAGAAAGGTATTGCACGGAATTCGCATGAAGCAGTGCAATAGGAACACCAAACGTCGTAAATATGAGGAGTAGCTCCTCTAGAACAAGGAGGCAAAGCCCAGTCTGCAGGTGAGTCTCGTACACAGCAATATGGCCAGCAAGAGGAGAGCAGGCTCTATCTTACTCCCTGGATATCGAAAACACAATATGCGATGGGATATTAAACTTGACGTATAGCTTTCTCACCTCACCAATGGACATAACTGAGCTAATTTCGGTAACGAAAGGAGTCATGATATCAGAGCAGGAAAAGAGACGAAGACTTAGAGTTTTTTTGGGATGGAAAGCCTGAAAAATATGAACTGGAACTAGGTTCTTATAAAGCCCACTTCCGATGAAATGAAGCAATGCATCGAAAAGACGTGGCAATCATAACGGACACGTGCCGATTCTAGAAAGAGTGCTTTCAAATCGAATCCTCTGTCGAATTAATTATAATGATTGCAAGTTCACTACATGATGACCCGTGCCCGAGAGCAATGGGCCACTTGGAGTCCCAAAATGACTATGCAAACTGCCTGTCCGGTGGCACAATGAGGCGATGCGTCAGGCATAACTACACCACTCTTCGGATTTTGACAAGACGGTCAACGATTCGGGTCAACTCTCTCTAGTTCATTTCTTAGGATTTTAATATTGCGGTCAATAAATTTGGTCAACTCTCTCTCCAGTTCAGTTCTCTGGTTTTAAACGAAACGGTCAACGAATCCAGTAAACTCTCTCTCCAGCTCAATTCTCCGAATTCAAGCGTAACAGTCAACGAATCCGGTCAACTCTCTCTGCAACTCAGTTCTCCGAATTCAAACGTAATGGTCAACGAATCCGATCAGCTCTCTCTCCAACTCAGTTCTCCAGATTCAAACGTAACGGTTAACAAATCTGGTCAACTCTCTCTCCAGCTTAGTTCTCCGAATTCAAACGTTACGATTAACGAATCCGGTCAACTCTCTCTAGTTCAGTTTAGCCCTTTGGACTCTAATGTAACGGTCAATGAATTCGGTCAACCCTCTCTAGTTCTCTTCTCCGAATTCTAACGTTACGGTCATCAAATCCGGTCAACGGTCTCTTAGTCCTCCAGATTCAAGCGCCCTAGTCAACCAATCTGGTCAACATCCTCACCCACTCCGTCCGTTGGGTCCAAATGACGCAGACAACGGATCTAAAGAAGAGAGTAAGGGAATCACACCAACAACAATGGATAGGAGAAACTAGGATAAACCTAAAGGGACAGTACAGTCCAACGCATCCCATCGTGAATTTGCCGGAGGCTAGAGTCCCAGGCCACTGGTATGGGAGCTAGTGATGGGGACGTCAATAATGGGAATGCCCGAAAGGAGGAAGTGGCTCAAGATTAGCAACGGCCCAATTACGCCCAGGACAGTCAACAGTGCCATTGATCGGAGAGGCTGCAAGTAGGCTAGCTGCGGCCCAGGGTAAACACAGCCCAAGTCAACATCAGCCCACGTACGTCTCAATGGTCATCTGCCCTGATTCTTCACATATCTAAGAAAGATAATCTCTACTATAACGACAATCTCTCAGAATCGGAGCGCATCTTGGGAGGGAAGTGTACGAATCAGTGCGCAATCCACAAAAGAAACCCTAACGATAACCACAAGTGGAGAAAAAGGGATCCACCTTCCTAACCGTTACAGCAAAAAATGGCGCCTGCATCCACATAGAAAAGTAAACAATCCTCACAGAAAACGGGCATCTCGTCTCGCTATGCAAGGAAGGTAGTGGAGGACCATAGCTATAAAAGGAAATTATAGAAGAGGTTCATTATATAAGAGGTCCATTATAGAAGAGGCGAATAAAGACTTAAGAAGAATTTGAAGAAAATCATAGCACTTGATCTTGCGTGTTTAGCACTGGTGGATAACACGTCTTGCAATGGAGCTAAATGGAGGTGAAAAAATCCAACGTAGTGAATATCGATTAAGTGGGAAAATGCTTAGTTTAGTTTTGGTATGTATAATGATAGTGATCACAATCTTGTTCAGAGAAGCTTACTAATTTTGTATACTTTTAAGTAAATAAATGGGGGTTGGTATGTATATAAATGAAACATAAACATAAACCTCAGATAATTTTACTTAAAATACTGAAGAGGCTCAAAGGTGACCAGGACATTTGACACAGAATATTTGATGGCAACCCGATGAATCCAATTGGTTTTATGGTCAATAAATGAGTCATGGAAAAGCTTCTCATCTCTTATTTCTGATGTCTTAAAAGTCAGGTAGTTGAAAATTTTTAAAAGATTTTTGGTTGGTTGCTAAAAACTAGTTTAGAATTTGTTTTGGACCTAATGCATTAATTACTAGTCTTGGAATTTTATTCTGCTAAGACCTAAAAAAATTAGTTTTTTTTATTTCATATTTTTTCATTGCTTGGAGAGTTATATAAGTATGCTTATTAGGAATGTGCAAAGTAGGTTTTTGGGTATGATTAAGAATGAAATTGAGCCCTTGTGATTGTTTATCTAAAGTTTTGTACATTTTGATGGATCTTTGACTGATGAGTTCTTTATTTTTGTATCCCTAGTGAGTTTTCATTAGGTATTGATTTCTGTATCTCATTGGTCTTCTTATTTGACTGGTGAGTTTTCTTTCCTTTAGGTGATAATATTTGTATCGGTAGTTCTATTCACTAATTCTTTTGACAAAGTATAAAATCGTGTAACGTGAACGTACCAACAAAAAGAAAAAAATAGTAAATATATATAGAATGACGATTTGACAGTAAAAAACCTACTCCACTGGAGCAAACTCCCAAAAGCAATCGTACATGCTTATCCTGAGAAAGACGGCTCGAACGAGAGGCCGACGCACACCTTATGAACTGTGAGGTGTGGCTCCTATTCACTACCAGTCTTGAGGAGCCACAACAGATGACCAACCATCCTGAAAACAAGCCATCACCTAGGGGGAGGACATAACGAAAGAAAAGCCTCGACCTTCCACAGCCAGGAGATGGAATCAGCACTAGCATGGACGTGAAAATGGATAACCAAAGCGGTTCCCCAAATGAAAAGGAGTAACCAAAGTAGACCTCCCATGCATCCCAAGATATTGCGTTCGAACAACGGAGGTGAGCTTCCTCTGATCCTAACCATCGGTAACGCAGGCTCCATGCCGACTTCAAACCCTCATGCCACTCGACTGATGAAAGCAAGAAGTGATTCAAGGCACAGTGAGTCCCTTCATTTATAGCATGTGGAAGGACCGACAGGCCATTAAATGTTAAATATTTTCCACGCCAACATAATCCGTAAAGAATCCTCAAGTGCAAATAATCAAGCCAGAATTGACTGGACAGTGAATTAGAAGACCACTTGGAGAGGAACGAATAGGGAAAATGACAAATAGCATCCCATCAATGAACATGTCAGGGATTAAAAATTTTAACCTCCCGATATGGAGGGCTAGTGATGGATACAACCATAAATGGGTCGGCCTAGAAGTAAGGCCCATGGATGAGAGTAGGGCCCAAAGGATTGCGGCCCATGGCTCGCTCCTAGAAGGCCCAGGACCAAGTAGCAAAGCGGTCAACCCAAGTGGGTTAACTCGGGACCAACCAGCTGACAATGGGTGATGAGGACCACCTTACAGCACCTTGCATGCGAGAAGAATTTGCCAAAATTGTCCTGAGACAACTCAGCAGGTATCCTCCAAATATTTCCTACGATCGCGCAATCTCTCCCAAAACTGCAATGGCGATCCAGCAGATCTTTTCTAATGGCAACTATTGTAACCACCGCCTCCAGCATAACCACGAATAAGGAAGGAATCTTCTCAGCTGGCCACAATTGCCATAATCGACACCCACAATTCCATAACA